>CM057455.1:1772955000-1774205000 GCA_016271365.2 Neoceratodus forsteri | reverse complement strand
CGGAATTAGGACTGTCTAAAAACTGGTAAAAACAAAGATTTCATGGAATCTGGCATTTTATATCAGATCAGTAAATCTACAAAACTTGTATTTTTTTTATAATTCCTTCCTGTACTAGCTTCAGTTTGCTTTATTTAAGGCTCTGTATATTAAGCTTTCTTTAAATCTGATTCTTTATGCACATGCTAAAAGAATGATAGCAGAATCCCGGTAAAATCCGGAAATTAGAGTAACAATCACCGGTGCAATTCCGGAATCTGAAGTCTTGAAAATGGAATTTCATTGTTTTATTCACCATAAATCAGTGGCCTTGCCTATGACCAAGGCCCCTGGAATTCTGCAGTTCTGCGGTTGCGGAATTTGCCGCAGAATTTGCATCATGCCACAGAATATATATAGTGGCGCAGAATTCATTGTTTTTGGTGAGTTTTCATATAAATCTACTGTTTTTCCGTAGTGTCAGGCTTTCTTTCCCACCTCGTTTATCCTGAAGCCCCTCCTCTATGCTCAGCATATGATGTCTTCAACGACATCACATCATATTTAGCCAATGACAGGACTGCATTCTGCCAGAGAAATTAATAAATCATGCCGCAGAAATCAGAAAATGCTGCCGCAGAACACCAGGGGCCCTGCCTATGACCCAGGGGAGGCTGCTTACCAATCTTAGAGTAGCAGAACTGGATACAGGCTACTATCCAGTGTGCAATGGTTCTCCTGGAAGCTGGTCTTCCCTTACCCACAGCTCCATAAGTGAGAAGAAAAAATTACTTACCATAGTAATGTTGTTTCTTCTAATGGAGTCTTGCTGTATTCTGACTAAATGCAGTTAGCCCCAGCACTTGAACTGCCCTGGAGAGTAAAGAGTTAACTGTATGCAGAAGAACAGAACATTGAGCTCGAGCTCGGTTTACAAACCTCTGTCTCTAGCACTCTGAGGTGTAACCCTCAGATTATTATAAGCACTAACTAATAAAAGTAATAGATGGAAATTATTTCAACTCTTGCAAGCCAAATGGCTGCACAAATTGTTTTAAGGGTCAAAAGACTCAAGTCGAGAACCCCAAAAAGAAAGCTAAATATAAAACCAAAGTAGGTAGAGAGCTAATACATAACTAAAACCCATAAGATAGGGCAAGCCAAGTACACCTCTGGGGTGCAGCACTGTGCCTGCCCACTCACATCCCAAAACTACTGGGTTCTAGCAGGGGAGGCAGGAAGGGAGGTCAGAATACAGCAAGACTCCATTAGAAGAAACAACATTACTATGGAAAGTAATTTTTTTCTTCAAACAACATGAAGCCTTGCTGTATTCTGACTAAATGCAGACTACCAAGCAGTACCCCCTTGGAGGAGGGAGTCACAGAACCTATTTTGGGAACAGGCTCTGAAGCACAGCTGTGCCAAACCTAGCATCACTTCTAGACTGAATGTCCAGAGAATAATGCTTGGTAAATGTGTTAATAGTTTTCCAGGTGGCTGCTTTACAAATTTCCATTAAAGGTATATCCCTAGCTGCTGCGAGTGAAGCAGCTATACCCCTGGTAGAATGAGCCCTCAAGCCTGAGGGAGGTTCCTTCCCAAGTTTTGAATAGCAGAATTGGGTGCAGGAGACAATCCACCTGGCAACAGTTCTCTTGGTGTCTGGTTTGCCCTTTCCTGCCTCACCACAGGTGAGAAATAACTGAGAACATCCATTCCTATAGGCCTTAGTATGCTCCACATAGTAACTAAGAGCCCTTTTCACATCGAGACTGTGTAATCTTCTTTCCCCAGAGGAAGAATGGTCAGTAAAAAACATAGCCAATGTCATAGATTGGTTCAGATAAAAGTCTGAGACCAGTTTGGGTAGAAACTTTCTGTTAGTTCGAAGGACCACCTTATCCCTGTGAAAAGAAATAAAATCAGGTTCCACTGATAAAGCCTGTAACTCACTGATCCTCCTGGCAGAGGTAATGGCTACCAGGAATACAGTTTTCCATGTCAAGAATTTCAGCTCTGCAGAAGATAGAGGCTCAAAAGGGGGCTGCATAAGCTATGCTATTCAGATGTTCAGTTCCCAAGAAGGGGTAGAGGCTTGAAAGGGAGGATTAACATGCATCAGACCTTTGAAGAATTTCTGGAAAACTGGATGAGAGGCTAAGGAAGAGTCCTTCCCAGCTGAAAGGAAGGCAAACACAGCTGCCAAATGCACCTTAAGCATAGTGGGCCGAAGGCCTAAACTATTAAGATGCACCAAATAGTCCAATACAGTAGCAATGCCAGCTAATTCTGGCTGAACAGATATTTGGGAACACCAAAAACCAAATATTTTCCACTTTGAATTCTACGTTTTTCTGGTAGCAGGTTTCCTGCTAACCTTTAGAATATCCAAAACTGATTGAGAAAGGTTTAGATGTGCATATTCTAACTCTTCAAGAGAAGATTGGGATAGAGGAGCCTCCCCGAGAGGATGTCAGCAGACTGAAGTGTCTGGGAAGACACAGAGGCCTTGTCACTGACAATGACAGTAGTAGAGGATACCACAGCTGTCTGGCCCAGTCTGGTGCCACTAGGATCACACTGCAAGGCTGAGATCTGGTCTTGATCAGAACCCTGAAAATCAAAGGGAAAGGAGGAAATGCATACAGGAACCTGCTTGTCCAATCCAATAGTAGAGCCTCATGATGTACAGAGCCCAGTAGAGGAGGCCTGCAACAAAAGAGAGGAAGTTGATGATTGTCAGGGGCTACAAAGAGATCTATCTCTGGAGTCCCCCACCTATTGAAGATAACCTGAAGGACCAGGGGATTCAGAGTCCATTCGTGATGACCCTGAGAAATTCTGCTGAGAGCATCTGCTAAGATGTCCTTCCCTGGCAGGTGTACAGCCACCAGGGAAGCGTGAAGGGAATAAGCCAGAGACCATACCTTCATGGCCTCCGTGCACAAGGCCGAGGACCGAGTGCCTCCCTGCTTGTTGATGTACCATATGGTTGTGGTATTGTCTGTCCTGATTTGTACTACTTTCCCCTGAACCACAGTTCAGAATGCCTGCAGAGCTAGAAAGACAGCCCTCAACTCCAGAAGGTTTATGTGAAGGAGGGACTCCTGGTGAGACCAGGTTCCCTGAGCTGTAAGCTGGTCCAGATGGTCCCCCTCCGGCCTAGGAGAGAGGCGTCCGTGGTGAGAATCACTGAAGGAGCCTGACTGATGAATGGGACACCTTGCCGAAGGTTGTCGTCCTCCAGCCACCACTGGAGTGACTGAACTAGAGTCTGGGACACTGGAACCAATTTGGAGAGAGGGTCCTTTTTCTGAGACCAGTAAGATCTGAGATGAAATTGAGTATCTCTCATCTGAAATCTTGCTCCCTGGATCACAGCTGTGGAGGCTGCCATGTGGCCCAGTAACTGAAGAAAATGTCTGGCTGGACGAGAAACTAGAGGTTGAAAAGAGGAAGCCAGAGTGACTAGAGACTTAACTCTTGAAAGAGGAAGGAATGCTCTTGCCTGGGTCGTGTCTATGTCCGCCCCTATGAAAATGAGCAGCTGAGCTAGTTCCAGAACTGACATTTCTAGGTTTAGAATGAAGCCCAAGGACTCCAGGAGCCTTTGGGTGACCTCTAAGGCTGACTTGACTTGGCTTGGGAACTGACCTACTAGGAGCCAGTCATCCAGGTATGGGAAACAGAAGGATACCTTGTCTCCTGAGGAATGCTACCACTACTGCCAGGCACTTGGTAAACACCCTTGGAGCCGATGTTAGGCCGAAAGGCATGGCTCTGAACTGATAATGGCCTGAGGGCAATTCGAACCTGAGGTACTTTCTGTGGGAATGTCTGATGGGTATGTGGAAATAGGCATCCTTGAGATCCAGGGAGGCTAGCCAGTCTCCTGGTCTCAGAGAGGGGAGAATTACTCCCAGAGTCACCATCTTGAACTTTGGTTTTGTTAAGTGTTTGTTGAGGTACCTTAAATCTAGGATGGGCCGCCACTCCCGTCTTTTTTGGGGTAAGGAAGTATCTGGAATAAAGTCCTTTTCCCCTGTGACAAAGAGGTACCCTCTCTACTGCTCGCATAAGCAGAAGAGAGGAGACTTCTGCCTCTAAGGCCTTTGTCTCCAAGGGGGAGAGGGGGCTGAAAGATCTTGCTCTCATTTTTGGGAACCTTTTGAAACTGAGAACAAGTCCCTGGCTCACTACTTCCAGGACCCATTTGTCTGAGGTAATGGAAGCCCAGGCCTGGGAATAGTGAGCCAGCCTGCCCCCTACAGGAATTGGGGAGGCGACCCTGACTGGCACCTCAGGGTATCTATTTGGCAGGGGGCTTGGACTGAGTGGACGCTGGGGTCCTGGTCATCCCTCATCTGCCTCTTCCTCTGAAGAACCCCCTCTGCTGGAAAGAAGAGGAAGCCTGGGCTTGGTAAAAAGGCCCGTTAAAAGGCCTGCCCCTGCCAGCCCTAAACCGCTGCTTCTGTGGAGTGGCCTGCTTCTCTTTTTGCTGCAGCACTCCTGTAGGTGGTACTGTACTCATCCGTCTTCTTCATGTAAGCCTCTGTTTGTTCACCAAACAGAGAGTTACCAGTAACAGGAAAATCCATGGCCTTAGTCTGGGTATCCTGTGACAGATTGGTACATCTGAGCCAAGCTAATCTCTTCATGGAGACAGATGTAGCCATGACCCTGGAATGCACATCACTCGAGTCAAGAGCAGCATGAAATTGTACCTTGGAAGCCTCAGTACCATCTGCAGCCACCTTCTCCAGCTCCTTGGCTAGCTGGGGAGGGGCATTCTTAGCCAGTTCCAGAACCGTATCCAACCTTGATTTATGGTACCTGGTTGTATAGGCCATATAATTGGCTTTTCTGAGTCCCAAAGAGGATGCCATGTATTGTTTCTTGGCCATGGCATCCACTTTCCTAGAATCCTTATCGGGGGGATGCCAGGGGAATATTAGCCTTATCACAGGTTGCAGCCTGCACTACCCCAACATGGCTGCAATGAGTTGTAAGAAATTCTATTCCAGGACCTGACAAGGTATATCTCCTGTCCATCTTTTTATCCACAGGAGGTATAGAAGTTGGAAACTGCAAACATTTTTGTGTCTGTTTCCCCAGGGATTTATGCAGAGGGATAGACACTCTCTTCGACTCTGGGACATCTATCATTTCCATGAAGTCAGGTTCCTTCTGATCCTGTTCAGCTTCTTCCACTGGGAGCTGAAGAGTATCAACCACTTTCTTGTAAAACAAGAAATGGAAGGGGGACTCAAAGTCTGGGAGGAGACACACTGGAAGGCCTGTCTGGGGAGATGTCAGGTTCTACAGGCTCATCTAGGCCTTCATCTTCCTCTTCATCACACTCTTCCTCTCCATCCCAATCGCCCTCATAGAAAGCCTCTGGATCAATGTCAGAAGCGACTATGTCCGGCCGAACCGAACCTCTATGAACCGTTGCTGATTCGGTCGGAACTGGGCAACGCAACTGAACAATAGAAATTGCTTTAGCAATCTCCTCAGCGGACGGACCATGGAAAGTAAGATCCGAACCAGCTGATTTTCGTTTCCTTTTGCTAGGAACCAATTCCACAGAATCGGCTCTCCTTTTGCCTGAGGAGGTATCGCCCAGGTCAGTGGGCACCCCCTCAGGTTCAGCAACCGCTGAACCAGGCTGGCCATCTGGGTCAGCGGACTTCTCGGCCTCCCTCTCCCTTAGCCTATTCAAACGTTTTTTCCAGAGTGGCTTTGGGAAAGTTTTTACAGATTTGGCAGTCTTCTTTGAGGTGGTCAAACCCCAGACAGTAAACACAGACGAGGTGAGGGTCGGTCTTAGCAAAGGCCTCCTTACACTCGGTACAGTGCTGAAACCCAGTGGGACCAGTTTCCTTTTTGGGTTTCTCAGACATGCCGGAATGCTGAAAAGTTACCCTTACCAGCTATTACGCCAGGCAACTAAAAACTGATCAGTTCCAACCGTGTCACAGGTCGGTTAAAAACCCCAAAAATCAGAATTTTTTTAGGGACTGATGAGTACTGGAAACCACAGTAATATTTAGAAACAAGACAGAAATACAATGGGGTTCGGTTCCAAACCAGACCGACCAGAGAAGAACCGAAGGCAAAAAACAATTTCCACAATAATACAACTACCTACTACTCCCACTTCCTGTTACTGAGACAGAGGTAAGAAGACCAAAATAAAGAAACGGTTAGGTAAAACCAACCGATTTAAACTGATACCGAACCGAAGTGCAGGAGGAATCTCCGGAGTGGCTTCACAGTTAGGCGGAGTAAAAAATCTGACGGTTACACTTCAGAGTGCTAGAGACAAATTTTCTAAAACCGAGCCCGAGCTCAACATTCTATGCTTCTGCATAGAGTTAACTCTTTACTCTCCGGGGGCAGTTCAAGTGCTGGGGCTAACTGCATTTAGTCAGAATACAGCAAGACTTCATGTTGTTTGAAACAGCTGCGTAACCTCTGGCCTGTGAACCTTGGTTCTGCCAAGGCAATAGCTAAGAGCCCTTTTGACATCCAAGCTGTGCAGTTTTCATTCACCTGAGCTGGAGTTGGCAGTAAAGAAAACAGGCAATGTGATGGGCTGGTTCAAGTAGAAATCTGAAACCACCTCGGGGAGGAATTTCCTGTGTGTCCTGCGCACCACCTTATCCGTTGTGGAGTGATATATAGTTCAGGTTTGTGCACAAGGCCTGTAGTTCACTTACTCTCCTAGCTGAAGTAATGACTACTAGGAAAACAGTCTTCCATGTAGTGTACTTCAAATCTGCAGCTGTCATGGGTAACTGGAACAAATATAAGTAGCCAGTGACCAGCAGTGGCACACAACAACATATCCCTTTTTCCCTTGGTTCTGGTGGGGGAGGCAGGGTGGGAGCTTTAAGCATGCTGAGAGATCCCCTGGAATAAACAAGATTACTATGGTAAGTAATTTTTTCTTCAAACCCTAGGAATCACTCAGTATGCTTAACTAATGCAGACTACCATGCAGTACCTTTGGAGTTTGGGCACAGAACCTACTTTGGAACAAGGTTCTGCAGAACTGCTGCGCCAAATCTGGCATCATTTCTGGACTGTACGTTGAAGCAGCAGTGCTTGGTGAAGGTGTGGACAGTTTTTCATGTGGCTGTTTTACAAATTTCCAGCAGAGGGATATCCCTCGCTGCAGCCATTAATGCAGCTGTACCCCTGGTGGAATGTGCTCTATGACCCAGTGAAGGCTGCTTACCAATCTTAGAGTAGCAGAACTGGATACAGGCTACTATCCAGCATGCAATGGTTCTTCTGGAAGTTGGTCTTCCCTTACCCACTTCTCCATAAGTGAGAAATAGCTGCGTAACCTCTGACCTGTGAACCTTGGTTCTGTCAAGGTAATGGCTAAGTGCCCTTTTGACATCCAAGCTGTGCAGTTTTCATTCAACTGAGCTGGAGTTGGCAGTGAAGAAAACAGGCAATGTGATGGACTCGTTCAAGTAGAAATCTGAAACCACCTTGGGGAGGAATTTCCTATGTGTCCCTGTGGAAAGATATATAGTTCAGGTCTGTGCACAAGGCCTGTAGTTCACTCACTCTCCAAGCTGAAGAAATGGCTACTAGGAAAACAGCCTTCCATGTAGTGTACTTCAAATCTGCGGCTGCCATGGGTTCAAAGGGAGGTTCCATAAGCCTGGCAATGCAAATGCTAAGGTCCCAGGCTGGTACTGGCTCCCTAAGGGGAGGATGAACGTGGTTGAAACCTTTAAAAACTTTCTGAAGACAGGATAAGATGCCATAGACCTGCCTTTACCTGCTGAACTATAAGCTAAGGTTGCAGCCAGGTTCACTTTCAGGGTAGAGAGGCAAAGGCCTATGGAATGCTGGTGGGTTAGGCAGTCCAAAAGGCAGATAGCCCAGCTCCAGAGGGATTGATTCCTTTTCCTGCACACCAAATGGAAAACCTCTTCCATTTGGAAAGAGTCTTCCTTGTTGAAGATTTCCTGGAGCCCCTAAGGACACTTAGAGGACACTTAGAACCTCTTCAGAAAGGTGCAAGGTAGCAAATTCTAAGTCTTTAACTTCAGGTGGAGGGACTTGAGGTTAAGACACAGAATCCTGCCTGAGAGGATGTAAGAAGATTGTGCCTCTGAGGGAGGTGAATCGGCTGTGACACAGATAAGGTTAGCAGAAGGGAGTACCAAGGCTGCCTTGCCCAATCTGGCACCACCAGAATCATTGTTGCTGCTTGAGACCTGAGTTTTATCAGGGTTCTGAGCAATGGGGGAAATGGTGGGAAGGCATACAGGCCTCTGCCTGACCAATCCAATGTCAGGACATCCACTGGCACAGTTCCCCTTGCTGGGGCCTGCAACAGAAGTGTGGCAACTGGTGATTGTTTGTGGAGGCAAAGAGGTCCATCTCTGGAGTGCCCCACCTCCTGAAAGCTGATTGGAGCACTTGTGCATTCAGAGACCACTTGTGGTGATTCTGGCTGATTCTGCTGAGAGAATCTGTCAGGATATTGTCCTTTCCTGGTATGAGGATGACCGACAGTGATACCTGCATGGAGTAAGCCAGGTCCCATATCTTAATGGCCTCCATACACAGTAAGGCTGACCGCGTGCCTCCTTGTTTGTTGATGTAATACATGGTGGTAGTGCTGTCTGTTCTGACCTACACTACGTTGACCTTGAGCTGAGGTGTGAATGACTGAAGAGCCAGGTAAACTGCCTTGTGCTCTAGCAAGTTGATATGTAGGAGTGATTTTTTTTATTTTATTTTATTCTTTGGTAACTGGGTAAGGCCCACTAGGCACAGATGCCTGTTTTCAGGGGTGACCTGAGAGCATTGGAGAGGCTAAGTGACTTGCTCAGAGTCACACAGTATGCAAGTGGAGGTTGTGGGAATCAA
Organism: Neoceratodus forsteri; assembly: GCA_016271365.2. Taxonomy (NCBI): domain Eukaryota; kingdom Metazoa; phylum Chordata; order Ceratodontiformes; family Ceratodontidae; genus Neoceratodus; species Neoceratodus forsteri. The sequence continues at coordinate 1,774,196,117 of CM057455.1, read as the reverse complement.
ACCCAGGTCTGTCTGCTGGATGTACCAAGCTCATTCATAGCTTGTTACTATAACCTCTAGGCTATACTGTCAACCACTGCCAGATTCTTGGGGGGACCATCCACTGCTGGTCATGAGGTCTAGCGTATGTGCCACCCAACCCAGGAGAGAGGAATCTGTAGTAAATACAACTGATGGATACTCTTTTCAGAAGGGAATTCCCTTCCTGAGGTGTCTCTGTCTAGCCTTCACTGTAAAGCCTTTAACAGTGTCCTTGTGAGAGGTACCAACATTGCTAGAGGGTCCTGTGACAGGGAGGAATAGGACCCTGTCCCAGTTGTTATGGAGAAAGTGTTTAAATGTAAGGATCTAATCTTTCCTTTTCTGTGTACTTGTCTGGCTGATTGTGCAACCAAATTTTCCTGTGAGACTTCGGACTTGATCAACCCGACAGGCTCGCAGTTCTTTGCCTCTCACGGTCCCTCAGTCCTCTCTTGCTGTCTGTTTTTTCCTCCCTTGTATATCTACTAATATAACAATATGTGCAGTAACCGAAACATGGTATGCTGAAGGGGATTGGGATACAGAGATCAAGGGATATAATAGTTTTTGTAAGGCCAGAATGGGAAAGCGGGGAGGAGGAATAATATTATATGTTAAGGACGCAACAGAGGAGAGAGAAATCACTCCTGTTGGGAACACAATACATACTCAAGAATTAATGTGGGTTAAAGTACAACTATCTAAGCAACTGACAGTATGTTTGTGTTATTGAGCTCCCAACCTACAACAAGCAGATAATAACAGGAATGCAAGAGGGACGGGGTTTCAAAAACCCAAAAATGAAAAGTCCAAACCATCAATAATAAGAATACTGCTGACAAATGCTAGAAGTCTACAAAATAAAAAGGGATGAATTGGAGTATAACATGGTTAAAGAGAATATAACAAATCTGTGCCTGTAATAAGCCAGGCCATTTTGCAAGTCACTGCCATAATAAGGAAAGTAGCACTGGAGCAGATTTGTCCATGGCAAATTGGGGCAAGTACTTAACAGATGTGAAGGTGGGGAATAAGACTGTGAAGGGACTCATCGATTCAGGAAGTAGACAGACCCTAGTGCATGTTAAAGTGCTGGGAAACACTGTGCAAAGGGACCAGGTACTGGTGCCATCTGCATCCACGGGGACACTCAGTACTATCCCACCACCCAAGTGACTCTGACCGTTAAGGGTTTGTCGCACCAAATGAAAGTGGAGGTAGTACCTAAGTTACCTGTACCTGTGATTATTGGAAATGACTTTCCAGGATTTACTGAGTTGATCAAAGAGGGAGTAAATCCTGATGTTTCATCAGCTGTGGTGACAAGAGCTCAAGCAAAGAAAATTTCAGATGGTGGGGACACGTCTCCTTTCAAAGATTTTGATCCGGAAATCCAGGAAAGAAAGACGGAGCCTGAAGACACTGTAGCAACAAATGACTGATGGACATAAAGGGTTAAAATATGAAAACGCTGAAACCAAATTGATAACTAATTGTGATTTTCTTTCAGAACAAGCTAACAATGTTTCTTCTCCAGGGTTATTTTAAGAAGCTGGGGGTGAAACCGAAACAGGGTGGACCAATGTTTAAAAAATGTAATGGGTTACTGTACAGAGTTTGGGTCAGACCTCAGACACAGGAACAGACAGAACAATTGGTTATACCACAGAAGTATAGAACATACAGTAGTTATTACAGATAGCACATGATAGTCCTATGGCTGGTCACTCAGGGAAGGATCATACCCTTGCCAGATTGCTGTATAGATTTTGCTGGCCTGGAATTCATGAAGATGCTGCTACCTATTGTAATTCCTGTGCTGTGTCAGAAAGTAGCCCCAGTCACTAGAAAAGACAAGGTGCCCCTGGTCCCCCTACCCTTGAAAGATGTGCCTTTTGAGAGAACTGCAATGGATGTGGTTGGTCCTTTAGACAAAAGTAAAAAGGGTAATAGATTTATCCTGGTAGTATGCGACTATGCTACTCGATACCCAGAAGCAGTTCCAATGAGTATTGTTACAGCCCCAAAAGGTGCAGCAGAGCTTGCCAAAATTTTCAGCAGAGTGGGCATACCTAAAGAAATTATTACTGAGCAGGGTAGTAATTTTAGTGCTGCATTGCTTAAGAAGCTGTACAGACTACTAGGTATAGGCTTAGATTGCAGGCCCATTATGATGGCTACCAATCAGAAATCACTCGTAAGAAGGCAGAATTCCTGTCCAGAGAGATTTCTGCTGCAAAGAATCAACCGGCTCAGCTTTTCCGGACTGTGGACAGACTGTGCAATCCAGTCTGTCTTCAGCCTAGAGAAGCCTTTTCTCAGCTTAGATGCGAGGGGTTCGCTCGCTTCTTTGCAGATAAGGTTGCCAGCATCAGGTCCGCATCAGTCCGACCTCTCCTACGAGGATTGTGGTGGACGACTGGTGGTATCTTATCCTCGGCCTGTCTGGTTAGATTTTCACCGCCCAGAATTCGTGGACATTGTGAAGATCATCCAAACAATGCGACCAACTAGTTGTAGTTTGGATCCGGGTCCTACACCGCTGTTAGTAGGTTGTGTAGAAGTTATCTACCCAATCCTTGCTGACATTATCTGGAAATCCTTGGAGAGGGGGGTTTTTCCTGACCCCCTTAAAGAGGCAGTAGTTCGACCACTCCTAAAAAAATCCTCCTTGGACCCAGACTGTCTAGCTAACTACCGGCCTATCTCTAACCTGCCATTTGTTGGTAAGGTTATTGAAAAGGCAGTTGCATTGCAATTGGATGATCATCTTACTTCTCATAATGTCTATGATACTCTCCAGTCTGGCTTCAGGAAAAGGCATAGTACTGAGACTGCCCTTGTTCGGGTATTGAGCGACCTCCTAATGGCCAGAGATCGAAAGGCTTATACCATTCTGGTCCTTCTTGATCTTTCTGCTGCATTTGACACTGTAGACCATGGGGTGTTATTGGAGCGACTGCGGGTTTTTTGTGGGCTGTCTGGTACAGTCCACAAGTGGTTTTGTTCTTACCTCACTGGCAGGTCTCAGAGAGTTGTCACCGGAATTTATTCCTCCGACGCCTTCTCCCTGCCGTGTGGGGTACCACAGGGCTCCATTTTAGCTCCCCACGTTGTTTGCAGTGTATATTGCCATTGGGAGAAATCATCAGGAGATACAGTTTGAGTTTTCACTGCTATGCAGATGATACTCAGCTGTAACTGTCCTTTCTCCCCGATCAGAGTGATGCACTCTCTGTACTTAATAACTGCCTGGATGAGATCAGAATTTGGATGAGTTCGAGCTGGTTGAGACTTAATCCGGATAAGACTGAGGTACTGGTTGTGGATCCAGGTCGTCCTGGGGGGGGGTTGGGTGTTGGACAGCCATCGGGTGTATTACTTGGTGGCGTACTGCTCTCTACCTCTCGACAGGTGTGAAATCTGGGCATTATTTTTGATGATGGTCTGACCCTGAAATCCCAGGTGTCAGCTGTTGTCAAATCCTCTTTTTACCATCTGAGGAATATCGCCCGGGTGAAACATCTGATTCCCCGGGAGGACCTTCCAACTTTGGTCCACGCCTTTGTTACTACCCGTCTGGACTACTGCAATTCCCTCTACCTAGGGCTACCAGGGGTCGATATCCGCCGCCTTCAGCTGGTGCAGAACACTGCAGCCAGGCTTTGATTGGGACTCTTAGAACCAGTCACATTACGCCTGTAAGCCGCGAACTGCACTGGCTGCCTGTTCTGGTGGCGGATCACCTTTAAGGTTGGTTTACTAACCTATAAAGCCCTACGACCAGGGACGGTTACCTGAAAAGATCTTCTGGTTCCCCTATTGCCCCTCAAGTCCTCTCCGCTCCGCCAGTGAGGGATTACTAGAATTCCCAGGGTTCGTTGAAGTTATCGGGATCTCGGTCCTTTGCCTTTTGGCTCCAACCCTGTGGAATTCTCTACCTACGCTGGTTAAGAGAATGCCCGACCGTTGACAGTTTTAAAATTGCTTTAAAGACATATCTTTTTACCTTGGCTTATTCTTTATAGTTATGGTTGTTTAATGCTTGGATTTTGCTGTTTTATTTATTTTTGTACAGCGCCTTGATTTCGAAAGGCGCTTTATAAATAAACATGACTTGACTTGACTTATTACTGCCATAAGAACCTCCCCCATCACCCTCAGACAGACAGTCTTGTTGAGCGTTTTAACAAAACCCCAAAACGCATGTTAAAAAAGTTTGTAAAAGGGGAAGGGAAAGACTGGGACCAATACTTGCCTTACCTACTTTTTGGCTACAGAGAAGTGCCACAGGCATCAACAGGATTTTCACCATTTGAAATGCTGTATGGTAGGCAGCCAAGAAAAAATTACTCACCTTAGTAATGTTGTTTCTTCTAATGGGGTCTTGCTGTATTCTGACAATAGCAGTGAGTCCCAACCTTCGAACTGCCCCGGAGATGAAAGAGTTAACTTTCCATGCCAGGCATGGAACGCGGAGCTCGAGCTCAGTTGAGACTCTGTCTGTTGCTGTTTGAACTCAAACCGTCAGATCTTTTCGAGCTAGAAACATATAAACATAGATTTTGACGGCAGATAAGGACCGCTTGGCCCACCCAGTCTGCCCATTTCCCTACCTATTGGATAAGCTGCAGATCCTAGTTAACCAGCAGCCTACTTCTTCCTACCCCCACCCCCTAGAATAGCTAAACTCACTGAGGTCCTGTGTGGAAGCTGTAAACCTACACTAGCCAACTGGCTACTAAATATAATAACAATTTTTTGGTCCCAAAACAAAGACTCAAGCCAGGAAACCCAAAAAATGAAATAAACACAACACCCACTCACCCAAAGAAAAGAGGGTGATAATAAAAAAGGTGGGTCACCTCCTGAGTGCCAACACTGCTACTGCCCACCCACATCCCAAAAACAAAGGTTCTGAGAGGGAAGGGAAGGTCAGAATACAGCAAGACTCCATTAGAAGAAACAACATTACTAAAGTGAGTAATTTTTCTTCAAAAACATGAAGTCTTGCTGTATTCTGACAATAACAGACACTGCAAGCAGTACCTCCATGGAGGAGGGACAGAACCTACTTAGGAAATAGGCTCTGAAGCACATGTGTGAAACCGAGCATCACTCCCAGTCTGGATATCCGAGAGTAATGCTTGGTAAAAGTGTGAACTGTTTTCCAGGTAGCTGCATGACATATCTCTAAGATAGAATATCCCTGGCAGCAGCCAGGAAGCAGCTGTACCTCTGGTAGAGTGAGCCCTCAGGCCTAAGGGTGGAATTCACCTAGTTTTCATAGCAAAATTGAATGCAAGAGACAATCCACCTGGCAATGGATCTTTTAGTGGCAGGTTTTCCTTTACCAACCTCACCATAAGTGAGGAACAGTTGGAGGGAGTCAAACCTGTGACCCTTGGTACGTTCTATGTAGTAGCTAAGGGCTCTTTTCACATCCAAACTGTGCAACCTCCTCTCACCAGAGGAGGAATGGTCAGTGAAGTACACAGGAAGAGACATAGACTGGTTAAGGTGGAAGTCTGAAACCACCTTAGGTAAAAACTTCCTGTTAGTCCTGAGGACCACCTTATCTCTGTGGAAAGAGATAAAATCAGGCTCCACTGACAGGGCTTGTAACTCACTTATGTGCCTGGCAGAAGTGATAGCCACCAGGAACACAGTTTTACAAGTCAAGTACGTAAGCTCTGCTGAGGACAAAGGCTCAAAAGGGGGTTGCATAAGCTGAGCAATGCAAACGTTAAGGTCCCAAGCAGGGGCAGGGTCCCTGAATGGCAGATTGGTATGAAGCAATCCCTTGAAAAACTTGGAGAATACAGGGTGAGCTGGAAGAGAAGAGGGCTTACCTGCTGAAATAAAAGCAAAGACAGCTGCCAGATGCACCCTTAGTGTAGCTGGTCTGAGTCCCAAGTTATTCAGATGGACCACATAGTCAAGGACTGTGGGCAGGTCAGCAGACTCTGGGGAAATATGCTTCCCAGGGCACCATATGGAGAATCTTTTCCATTTGGAATTATAAGCAATTCTGGTGGAAGGCTTCCTAGAAGCCTTTAGAATATCCATAACACCTTGAGAGAGGTGTAAATCAACAAACTCTAACTCTTCAAGAGCCAGGCCTTGAGATTGAGAGATTTGAGATTCTGGTACCAAACCCTCCCCTGAGCACAGGTTAACAGGTTGTAATTCCTGGGAAGAGACAAGGGAAGGTGGACTGCTAAGGACAACAGGAGAGGGTACCAGGGCTGCCTGGCCCAGTCTGGAGCAATCAGAATCACTTTGCAAGGTTGAGACCCGATTTTGACTAGCACTTTGAACAGGAGAGGGAAGGGGGGAAAAGCATGCAGGAACTTCCCTTCCCAATTGAGAACCAAGGCATCCAGGGGGACGGAGCCCAACACTGGGGGCCTGCAGCAAAACAGGGGAAGTTGGTGATTGTCTGGGGCTGCAAAAAGATCTATCTGTGGGGTGCCCCATCTGGAGAAGATCACCTCCAAAACCAGGGGATCCAGTGACCATTCGTGATGGCCCTCAGATATCCTGCTGAGAGCATCTGCCAGGACATTGTCCTTACCTGGGAGGTGTACTGCTGTGAGGGAGGTGTTCAGGGAGTAGGCCAGAGACCACAACTTCATTGCTTCTGTACACAAGGCCGTAGACAGAGTGCCCCCTTGCTTGTTGATATACCACATTGTGGTGGTATTGTCTGTCCTGATCTGAATAACTTGCTCTGAACAGACTTGGAAAAAGCTTGAAGTGCTAGAAACACTGCTCTGAGTTCCAACAGATTGATGTGAAGCAGAGATTCCTGAGGGGACCACAACCCTTGGGTGGTCAGGTCTCCCAAGTGGGTCCCCCACCCCAAGAAGGAGGCATCTGTAGTAAGGATTAAAGAGTGAGACTGAGTGACAAAAGGAACTCCCTGTCTTAGATTGTTCTGATCCTGCCACCACTGCAAGGCCTGGATCAGGGTTCGAGTCACTGGTATCAGTTTGGTCAGAGGGTCCTTTTTCTGAGACCAAAAGGCTCACAAGTGGAACTGAATGTCCCTCATCTGAAATCTTGCTCCCTGCACCACTGCTATAGAAGCAGCCATGTGCCCCAGGAGCTGCAGGAAATGCCTCGCTGGTCAAGACACCTGTAGGGTGAAAGAAGAGGCCAGTGTGATAAGGGGCCTTGCCCTGTCCAGGGGAAGGAAGGCTCTGGCCTTTTCTGTATCTAGCTCTGCACCTATGAAGGTGAGGAGTTGAACAGGCTCTAGAACTGACTTTGAAAGATTCAGAAGGAAGCCTAGAGGGGTGAGCAGTTGCTGAGGTATCTGTAGGTGTAACTTGACTTGGTCTGGGGACTGGCCTACTATGAGCCAGTCGTCCAGGTATGGGAAAATGGCAATCCTTTGCCTTCTTAGAGAAGCAACTACTACTGCCAGGCATTTTGTGAACACCCTTGGAGCAAAGATTAGGCCGAAGGGCATTGCTCTGAATTGGTAGTGGCCTGAGGGCAGCTCGAACCTGAGGTACTTTCGATGGGAGCTTCTGATGAGAATATGGAAGTAGGCATCCTTGAGGTCCAGGGAGACTAGCCAGTCCCCTGGCCTTAGAGAGGGTAGAATTATTCCCAGAGTCACCATTTTGAATTTTGGCTTTAAAAGGTGCTCGTTTAAATATCTGACATCCAGGATGGGCCGCCATTCTCCTGTCTTTTTGTGGGGGTGAGGAAGTATCTGGAGTACAATCCTTTCCCTTGGTGTAGGGGTGGAACCCTTTCCACAGCTCTGAGAGCCAGGAGGGAAGAGACCTCTGCCTCTAGGGCAAGTGTCTCTGAGGGATTTGCAGGTGGAAAGGATCTGGTTTTCATCTTTGGAAATTTTCTGAAGCTGAGAACCAGTCCCTGGCTTACTACTTCCAGGACCCATTTGTCTGATGTTAAAGACATCCAGTCCTGGACAAAGTAAGCCAGCCTGCCCCCTACAGGTGGTGGAGAATCAGCCCTGGCAAACCCATCAGGGTGCCTGTTTGGCAGGGGGTTTAGGCTGAGGGGTGGAAGCAGGTCTACTTGTACCCCTTCTTCCTCTCCCTCTAACGAACCCCCTCTGAGCATAGGCAGAAGAGGAGGCCTGGGGCTTGGTAGAAAGGCCTGTGAAAAGGCCTGCCCCTGCCCCTGGGATGCTGCCTCTGAGGAGTGGCTTGCCTTTCCTTGGCATGGGCACTCCTATAGGTGGTCCTGTATTCATCCATTTTCTTCATGTAATTCTCTGTTTGCTCCCCAAACAGAGAATTACCCACAACAGGAAAATCCATGGCCTTAGTCTGGGTATCCTGTGACAGGCTAGTACATCTGAGCCAAGCCATTCTACGAAGTACCACAGATGTAGCCATGACTCTAGATGAAACATCATTGGAGTCCACTGCGGCATGGAATTGCACCTTGGATGCCTCGATACCATCAGCAGCCACCTGCTCCAGCTCCTTGGCAAGCTGGCCAGGGACCTGTTTTGCTAAAGCCAAGACAGTATCCCATCTGGATTTCTGATACCTAGCTGTATAGGCCATATAATTGGCCTGCCTGAGTCCCAAGGATGCTGCCATGTACTGTTTCTTTGCCATGGCATCAATCCTCCTGGAGTCCTTGTCTGGGGGTGTGAAGCCAAGGGAATATTAGCCTTATCACAGGCTGCAGCCTGCACTACCCCAACATGGCTGCATTGCTGTGTAAGGAACTCCATATCTGAGCCTGACAGAGTATACCTCTTGTCCATTCTTTTATCCACAGGAGGTATAGTATTAGGAGTCTTTAAAATCTTAAATGTCTGTTTCCCAAAAGATTTGTGTAAGGGAATAGACAGCCTCCTAGACTCTGGGATATCCATCATTTCCACATAGTCAGGCTCTCCTGGTCATCCACAGCTTCTTCCATAGGAAGCTGAAGGGTTTCAGCCACTTTCTTATAAAACATGAAATGGGAGGGGGACTCAGAAAGCCTAGGAGGAGACACCCCTGAAGGTCTGTCTGGGGAGATGTCCAGGTCAATGGGCACATCCAGACTTTCAAAGCCACATTCACTTTCCTCATACTCCTCTTCCTCCTCCTCCGGTTCATAATACTCCTGTAAATCATAATCTTGAACCGGTGGAACCAGCCGAACCGAGCGCCTTCCTGACGGTGCCGGTTCGGTCGGAACCGAGGAAAGCGACTGCACAATTTTTATCGCTTTAGCTATTTCATCAGTGGTTGGAGAAGAAACTTTTGGATCTACACCAGCTGATTTTTCCTTTCTTGTTCTCTTAGCCGGAACGGACTCCTCGGAATCGGTTCTCCTTTTGCCTGAAGAAGTTTCGCCCTGGTCAGAGGGCACTCCTTCTGGTTCGGTTTGAACCGAACCGGCTGGCCATCCGGTCAGCCGACTTTTTGGCCTCCCTTCCTGAGCCTACCAACTCTTCTCTAGGGTAGCTGCAGGAAAATTTTACAAATCTGGCAGTCTGCATTGAGGTGGTCAAACCCCAGACAATAAACACAGGTGGTGTGGGGGTCAGCCTTAGCAAAGACTTCCCCACACACACTACAGTGTTGAAACCCGGTGGGCCCGGTTTTTCTTTTGGGTTTCTCAGACATGGTGCCAGTCCTAACCTAACTTACCCTTTTAATGGCAATCCGCCAGGCAAGACACTCTTATCGGTTCCTGACCGTGTTACGGGTCATAGAAAAAAACGTAATAAAATCCATTTTTTTTAGAACCGATAAGAACCGGTAACCACACTCTAAAAGTAGAAATAAAGATTTTACAACAACTTGATCGGTTCAAACCGAACCGATGAACCGTTTACAAGTTCCACACAGAATAGAAAACAATATAACCTATCTAGTACTCACGAATACCACAGACAGAGACTGAACTGACAGGTTGCAGTTTAAATTCGGTTGAAAACTGAGAAAAGCAGTACTTTAACCGACAAAATGAACCGAGCAAAAGAGAAATCTCCGGAGCGACTGTTCAGTGAGGCGGAGTAAAGAACGTTCCATGCCTGGCATGGAAAGTTAACTCTTTCATCTCCAGGGCAGTTCGAAGGTTGGGACTCACTGCTATTGTCAGAATACAGCAAGACTTCATGTTGTTTGAAGAGGGCCACTGGATGTGATAAAGGAAACTTGGGAAGATAATCCCACCCAGAAACAATCTATAACATATGTGTGCCCTAAGAAAGAAGCTGGCAAAATTTATTGAAATTGCCCATAGTAATCAGGAAGAGGCCCAAAACCAGCAGAACATATATTATGACCATGGGGTAAATGAAAACATTTTTAAGCCAGGTGAAAATGTTTTGTAACTGTTACACACAACAGAAAATAAACTGTTAATGAAGTGGCAAGGGCCTTATAAAGTGCTCAGACGTACTGGCACTGTTAACTACGAGATTAAGACCCCGACAGGAAAAATCCTACTAAGATATACATACAGTGCTAACCTCCTCAAGAAATGGATTGAAAAGATGCCAAAAGCATGTAATAGTGACAAGGAATGCTCGTCCTATTAGGCAAAAGACATACAGGTTACCAGAGCGGTTAAGAGCTGATGTGGTTAATGAAATACGAAAAAATGAAAGAACTGCGTATCATAGAGGAGTCGAGGAGTGCTTGGTCATCTCCCATGGTAATAGTAAACAAAAACGAAGGTGGTGTTGGAATCTGCCTTGATTTTAGAAAACTTTATCAAGTGTCAGAATTTGACAGTTATCCTATGCCCAGAATAGATGATTTGGTGGACAGACTGGGGAGTCCAAAGTATTTCAGTACCCTCGATCTCACCAAGGGTTACTGGCAAATACCTGTAGCTACAGAATCCAGAAATAAAACTGCATTTGCTACCCCATAGTATTCTATCAGTTCACCACCATGCCCTTTGGTTTACATGGTGCGCCAGCTACATTCCAGCAGTACATGGATGTCAATTTATCCCCACACTGGTTATTGTGCTGCATACCTGGATGATGTCGTGGTGTACAGTCCAGACTGGAAAAGCCACCTGGAACACCTACAAGCTATCAAAAATGCAGGTCTGACAATTAATTCTACCAAATGTGCTTTGGGCATGCAGGAAACCAGATATTTGTGTTATGTGTTGGGAAACGGAGAAGTTAATCCAGAGATTTCTAAAATAGAAGCTGTAGCCAACAGTCCTGTCCCTAAAACAAAGAAACATGTCAGGTTATTTTTAGGGCTGGCTGGTTATTATCAAAGATTTGTTCCCAACTTTGCTGAATTAGCTACTGCCCTCACTGAACTCATGAAAAAATGGTACCCAAATAATGTGAAATGGACCACAGTGTGTGATGAAGCTTTTCAAGCCATAAAGCTCCCAAAGCCCTTGATAGGGCCAAACGCCACCTCGCCTCTGCGGCAGCGGCTGGAGAAGCCAACCGGCCATGCGCCCTTTGACTACCCACAATGGAGCCTTCTGAACTGGCTCCCAAAGCCCTTGATCAGGCCAAATGCCACCTCGCCTTTGAGACAGCAGCTGGAGAAGCCAGCTGGCCGCGCGTCCTTTGACTGCCCGCAACAGAGCCTTCTGAACTGGCTCCCAAAGCCCTTGATCAGGCCGAACGCCACCTTGCCTCTGCGGCAGCAGCTAGAGAAGCCAGCCGACCATGCGCCCTTTGACCATCTGCAACGGAGCCTTCTGAACCGGCTCCCAAAGCCCTTAATCGGGCCGAAGGCCGCCTCACCTCACCTGCAGTGGCTGGAGAAGCTAGCCAGCCACACACCCTTTGACTGCCCACAACAGAGCCTTCTGAACCAGGTAAGCCCACAAACTGCCTCGGGGAGCTACATTGGAGCCCTGATTGGTTGAAGTCTGCTCCAGAACGCAGATGACTGGCTGCTGCTGTACGGCTTTTGCCATGATTGGCTGCCAGGGGATTTGACACTCTGTGGCTGTTCTCCACTCGCTCTACTGCCAGCTCTCTGTTTTATTTGATCATATTTGCTAAGGGGAATGTTTACACAAGGTGCTTAGACATTAAGTAATACTGGGGATTTGTGGTAACTGCTTTTTTGCATAGCCTGTGCTAGCATAATTTGCCAAATTGTTCTCCCTTTCCTTTGCTTTTTCTGTCTTTGCCTTCCACTCTTAACGCCCCCGCTATCTCCCCACACTCCAATTTCTGCTGAATCCACTTCTTGGGCTACAGCCATACGAGTTTCAATCGACTTGCCGTCTGGACACCTGCTTGCACCAACCCCCGCAATACTATCTCCCCCTTTCCCATTGTGTACACTGTGCTCCCATGCCCCCCAATTTAATTTTCTTTGTCCTGCCTGCATTTAAACAAATCCCCTGTCCTGTCTCTTTCAGCTCCCAAAGCCCTTGATCGGGCCAAACGCCACTTCGCCTCTGCGGCAGTGGCTGGAGAAGCCAGCCGGCTGCGCGCCCTTTGATTGCCTGCAACGGAGCCTTCTGAACCAGGTAAGCCCACAGACTGCCTCGGGGAGCTATACTGGAGCCCTGATTGGTTGAAGCCTGCTCCAGAATGTGGACGATTGGCTGCTGCCGCATGGCTTTTGCCGTGATTGGCCGCCAGGGGATTTGACTCTCCGTGGCTGTTCTCTGCTCGCTCTACTGCCAGCTCACTGTTTTTCATCCCACACCACCCGCCCCAACCCCGGCCTCTATTAAATGCTCTAACCTCAAGAGCTGGGCCAATCCAACTAAGCTGTCACTGGTTGACGCTCATTGGCACCACCCAACTGCTGTTTTCTCCACTCCCTAGCCACTCCTGCTTCCAAAATTAACTCCCCCCACCCTGGTTCTTGCTCCCTTACCATTGCTCTTGACAGTGGCTCAGCATTTCAAGAATACCTTGAAAGAAGTCCTTCCTGGTTGTATGCTGCATTCTGTCATCCTGCCTAGTATATTACACCCCAGTTACCCACTTACACCAAGGCCAGTCCCCCCTATTAGAAGGATACATGACTCGGTTATCGCAGAACTTTACACGGCACTACACCATGGGGACATCCACCCCTCTGCCCCACTTAACCATGCACCAAGTAGTACACAACACAGGGAGCAGAGCACCCCTGAACCTGATGGTCAAACCTCTAATACTTGTGCTCTCTTCAACAAATTATCCTAGTAGCCAGGTCTTAACAACAGCAAAAAATAACTACTCCAAATGGAATAAGATGCATTTTTTCTCTAGACTAATCCATCTCCTCAGGAAACTGGTATTGCTTCTCCTACTTTGTTATGGAAATGTTGAGCTAAATCCAGGCCCACTCACCTCTCTCACCCCTGAGGCTCTCCCTCAATACAAGGGTATCAGCTTTCTTCACATGAACGTCCGTAGCTTGATTAAAAAGCTTGACCTGATCCAAACTTGGATTCTTCATGCATCACCTGACTTCTTTATGATCTCAGAATCCTGGCTTGGATCCACAACCCCAGACAAAGCCGTTAACATGCCAGGCTACAGCACCTTCCGATGTGACAGACTAGCTGGGGGTTGGGGGGGGGCCTAATCTATGCTATGAGTAAATTCTCTGTCTCAGTTGTACACTGCACATCCAAAGCTAAAGAATTTGAATGTCTAGCTATAAAGCTAACACTCGCTAATGACAAGGCGTTCCTCATTGCCGCATGCTACCGACCTCCCTCTGGCGGCACAGCCCTCCTACCTCATCTCCAAGGCTTGTTTGACTTAACAACCTTGGAGTGCAGTCTTATGGGGGACTTCAACCTTAACTGGAATGATGACAGTTCAAAGAAGCTTAAACATCTCTGTGACGCATGCGGGCTGTCACAACTATCCTCTGCATACACTAGATCTAACCGAATTAACCCTAACCGAAGCACCTTGTTGGACCTCATGCTAGTTAATAAACCTCACAATATTACCCACACTGGGGTGTTCTTCAACGATATAAGTGATCACTGCACTACTGCCTGTATTAGACACTCCCTTCAGGTAAAGTTGGCCCCCAATGCTATATTGAAGAGATGCTTGAAAAGTTTCTGTCTAATCACATTCCTGCAGGATCTGGGCAATCTTGTTTGGCAGGACTTTTACCTAGCCCCATCTGTCAATGAGGCTTTTAACATCTTCTACAAACTACTAAACGAACTGCTAGACAAGCACGCCCCCCCAAGGCTCTTCAAACCCAAAAAACAGACCACCCGGCTGGTTCTCCCCTTTACTGAAGAAAGCTCTCAAGGACAGAGACTGCCTTTGGAAAAAAGCCAGGAAATCTCATTCAGAAGCTGACTGGCTCACGTTTTGTGCTGCCAGAAACGCCTGCACCAAACTTATTAGATTCGAAAAAGCTAGCTTTTTCCAAGCAGCATTGGAAGATAACAAGTACAACGCTGCCAAGTCTTGTAATATCCTCAAAGAGGTTGAAGGCCACACCACTGTAGCCTCACTCCCCACCAAAATAGTGTCTGGGGACAATGTCTTCACTGACAAAGCTGAGATCCTAAAACACCTTAATGATCATTTCGCTACTGCGGGACTAGCCTTCGACACCTCCCCAATCAGTCCACATGGGGATACCACTGTTGACACTAGACCCAATGCTAACTCTACTCAGCATCACTCTGCTATTTTCAGTTTCCGACTTGCTACCTTCAAGCAAGTTGAGGACCTTCTGTTGGCGCTGGATACAAAAAAGAGTGCTAGTACAGACAACATCGAACCCTTCTTCCTAAAAATTGGGTACCGTCATCTGACCGTCCCCATTACCCATCTATTCAACTCCTCCCTAATGCAAGGCACGCTACCCAACCTATGGAAAACTGCACACATCATCCCCTTGTCTAAATCCGGGGACCCGAACGACATGAATTACTACCGGTCACTCTCCCTACTACCTACTCTCTCTGAATTACTTGAAAAAATTGTTAACATCCAAATCAGGGAGCACCTGGATTTACAGAATCTGCTAAACGCCTCTCAATCAGGTTTTAGAGCTAAGCACAGCATGGTTTCTGCCCTTACTAAAGTTACTACAGATTGGCAGATAGCCTTAGACTCCAAGAAGCATGTGTTTGCTCTCTTCCTCGACCTCAGCAAGGCATTCAACACGGTGGACCACAACGTTATGCTTAATGCCCTGAGTGACATCGGTCTCGACTGTGCCGCCGTTAAATGGTTCACCTGCTACCTTACTAGCAGACATCAGCAAGTCAAAGCCTCAGGTGACCTGTCTCCTCTAAAACCAATGCTACGAGGTGTACCTCAAGGCTCCATTCTGGGCCCAATCCTTTTTACAGTCTACATCAACAATCCTGACTCAAGTCTACGCACAGCTAATGTTCGCCTGTTTGCTGACGACACTGTCCTCTACACCGTCAACCCCATTCTGGACTTGGCATTTCAGGACCTACAGCAGGATTTTATTTCTCTACAGCATAATCTAATTAAACACAAGCTCCTACTCAACGCTAAAAAAACTAAAGCTATGATTATCTCCCCTAAGGCAGCCCCTGGCCCCTCTAGCAATCACAAGATCTTAACTCTGTTGGGCAAACCCCTTGAAACTGTGGACAACTTTAAATATCTGGGGTTCTGGCTGGACAATAAACTTAATTTCCTATTTCACCTGAATGAAGTCTCCAAAAAACTAAGACAATGCTTAGGCATATTCTACTGCATCAAACACCTCCTCACCAAAGATGCCAGGAAGAGGATAGTGCAATATACATTCATGCCACTCCTGGATTATGCCGACTTCCTGTACAATAACTGTCCCTCCTCACCGCTTAGCAAGCTTGACACCCTCTACCACAAGGCCTTGAGGTTCATCCTTAATCTACCTTCTCACACTCATCATTGTCTGCTCTACCGTGAGCTGGGATGGCCCTCCCTCCCCACAAGGAGGAAAAGAAATGCTCTTCTCTGGCTCCACAGAGCACTGTCTGATAGGCTTCCAGTGTACATCTCGAGCCTCTTCAAGCACGCCAAGGGTGCTTACGGTTTGCAACGCTTCTCCCTACTTTGCCTTCAGACACCACGAGTTAAAGCATCCTACGGCTCGACTGCAATCACTTTCTCCTTCCCTTCCCTATGGAATACCATGCAAAACTCCTTAAAACTTTATACCCTCCCCGGTCCATTCTCCTTCAAAGCAATGATAACTGATTACCTGAAAGATACCTGTAACTGCTTTAGATGACCCAACTTCCACAACCTCCAATACTTTTTGCGTTTATTCGGGCACATAGATCGCCTTGTTTCCTAGTCAGGAAGCTTCCAGTACTTGCCTGTCCCTTCTCCTGTTCCTCACTCCTTCTCTCCCTCTGTCGTTTTCCCTCCCTCTCCCTCTCTCTCTCTCTCATTCTCTCTCTCTCTCTCTCTCTCCCTCTCTCTCTCTCTCTCTCTCTCTCCTCCTCCACAATCTCTCATTCCCTTCTCCCCTTCCTCACTCTCCCTCTCCCTCTCCCTTCCTGCCTTCCTCCCCTCTTTCTCGTTCTCTTTCAGTCTCCTCCTCTCCCTCTCTTTCTCATTCTCCCTCCCACTTTCTCTCTCTCTCCCCCATTCTTCTTCTTCCCTCTCTCTCCCTCCCTCCCTCTCGCTCAATCTCACTCTCGTCCATCCTTCTCTGGCCTAGTATATACATACATGCAAATAATTTTTATTGTGATGTCTTTGCTAACTGCATTTATTATGATATCTGTATTTTTATGACATGTATAATCTACCCATGTACTCTTGTGATTGCCTACCTGTGTCTGTATACTTTTGATGTCCAGAACCATCTTGAAAATGAGCTTGCTCAATGGAGTCTACGCCTGGTTAAATAAAGTTGATTGATTGATTGATTGAAAAGATGCATTATGTTCAGCCCCTGTTTTAAGAAGCCCAGACTCTGAGAAACCATTTTTGATACAAAAAGATGAATCAGAGGTAGGCCTAGGTGATGTCCTAATTCAAAATGTAGATGGGACAGAACATCCTATTCTGTACATAAGTAGGAAATTGCATGACAGAGAGAAAAGGAACTCCACTATTGAAAAGGAATGTCTAGCAGCTAAGTGGGCCATGGAGTCCCTTAAGTTTTATTTGCTAGGAATGGATTTTGTTCTTGTAACGGATCACAATACTCTCTGTTGGCTTAACCAAAGGAAAGATAAAAATTTAAGAATCATACGGTGGTACCTGGCACTACGGCCATTTAAATTTACTGTGATACACAAATCTGGTAAAGAGAATAGCAATACTGATTTTCTATCAAGATATGGATCAGGAATGTAGGGTTCTGAAGGTTGAAAACAAATGTATGGGTTTGAACTTTACTGTTTACTGTACTGCTATATAAAAACTGATAATGTACATGTGCTTAATTTCTAAAAGTTAGAAGTTAATGTTAGTAGAGAAGTTAAAAAAAAGTTTTAGAAATATGTTTAATAAAGCAGGTTCCCTCTTAAGGAGGGGGTGTATGTGACAGGGTGAAATAGGACCCTGTCCCAGTTGTTATAGAAAAAGTGTTTAAATGCAAGGATCTAATCTTTCATTTTCTGTCTACTTGTCTGGCTGGTTGTACAACCAAATTTTCCTGTGAGACTTCGGACTTGATCAACTCGAGAGACTCGCAGTTCTTTGCCTCTCACTGTCTCTCAGTCCTCTCTTGCTGTCTGTTTTTTCCTTCCTTGCATATCTACTAATATAAAAATATGTGAAAATCATTGTATGGAAATGTAACTGATATTGGGATCCCTTTTGTTTAGAAAATATATAGTGTTACTTTTGAAATATATATAATTATATTTTAAGATAATTGCAAAAGCTATTGGAAAACTCAAGAGGTTATCCAAGTGCAAATCTTTAAGCCTTTTGCAAAAGCTGTGCAAAAAGGGGTCTCAAGAAGCACACTGTGTTCTAGCAGCTCCTGCCTGATACTTACAAAAACAGGACACTTGCTAAGAGTGAGGGTTGAAAGGACTTACAAGGGAGCTGAGCTGTAACTGCAAGAAGAAAAAGGGGCACAGAGACTGAAAGAAAAAACTGTTGTATTTCTTCTCTGTACATAGTTATTATGAACAAGTTTATTTTTTTTTATGTTACTACTACTGTAAATAAATATTTTTGGTGAATTCTACAACTGCTCCAGGTCTTCCCTATGCTTCCTGACCTTTGTCTCAATGACAGGTCCCTCCTTTGGGACCAATGAGCCCTTAGGTGGAACTGGATGTCCCTCATTAGGAACCTTGAGCCTGGGACCACTGCTGAAGCTGCTGCCATGTGGCCCAGTAACTATAGAAAATGTCTTGCTGGACTGGGTCTGTTTAACTAGAAGGATCCTGCCAGTTCCAGAATGCTGTTTAGCCTGTCCTGAGGAAGGAATGCCCTTTCCTGCATGGTGTCCAATTCTGCCCCTATGAAGTCCAAGACCTGTGCAGGTTCTACCTGGAACTTGTGGGCATTTATCAGAAATCCCAGAGACTCCAATGTTTTCTGAGCGAGAGCAAGTGAGTCCCTGGTATGCTGAGGCGACTATCCTATGACTAGCCAGTCATCTAGGTAGGAGAATACTGTGACCCTTTGCCTTCTCAAGTGGGCCATTACCACTACCAGGCACTCTATGAATGCTCTGGGGGCTGAAGTTAGGCCGAAGGGCATGGGTGCGAACTGATAGTGGCCTGAGGGGAGTCTGAACCACAGGTACATTCTGTGACCTGGTCGTATTGGGATGTGAAAATAGGCATCTTTGAGATCCAATGATGCCAGCCAGTCCCCCTGTTGTAAAGTTAGGATTATCATGGCCAGAATGACCATCCTGAACTTTGGTTTTGACAAATGCTTGTTCAGGAGTTTGAGATCCAGGAGAGGTCACCAATCCCCATTTTTCTTCTGGGTGAGGAAATACCTGAAATAGAAGCCCTTGCACCTTTGTGATAGGGGGACAGGCTCCACTGCTCTGATGAGCAGGAGGCTGGCCATCTCGGACTCCAGAAGAGTCCTTTCTGCTGCAGTTGCGGGAGAAAAACTGCTGCTTCTCAGCTTTGGAAGCTATTTGAAACTTAAAAACAGCCCTTGGCTCACTATCTCCAGGTATAGCCAGGGTTCTTCTGAGAACCGACCCTGAACCGAACCAGAACTATTCTATGTTTGCCCGATTCGAACCAAACTAGAATCCTAAAAATCAAAAACAAATGAATCTGAACCAAACCTGAACCCAGACAATGTAAGATGAGGAGAACCCACATGGAGGCAGTAGTCTATCCATGCTATTCTATACTTCTCCAGCTGTGTGACGTATTGCCTACAGATTGTGAAATGATTTCTTCACTGAAGTCAGTAATAACTGTTAATATCAAAGCAAAATCCAGTGATGATGAGCCACCAGCAAAAAGGCCAAAAACGCCAAAAACTGATGTCAAGGACATGCTATCTAGTCTAGGTGGTCCTTTTTCAACAGCAACCAGAGGATTGTCATCCAGTGAACTAAAAACATATTTAGAACATGACAGTTATACTGACAACTGCCTAGAATTCTGGAATAAGACAGGAAGACACCTGTTCCCAAAACTAGCAAAGCTTGCACAGAAGTACCTATACTTGCCAGTTAGCAGCAGTAGCAGTGAGAGGGTGTTCTCATTCTGCAAGCAAGTTCTAGATGACCGAAGATCTCATCTATCAGTTAACACACTTGTTTGTTCTGTATTTGCTAAAGTCTTGAACATTTATACTTTACAACTGAACTTGTACTTGCCTGTTTTTTAGTTTCTTTTACTCAAAGTAATGTTGATTTGAATAAAGTTAACAACATGAAATCAGTTGTCTTTTCTCCGTGTTTTATATTTTATATATGTATATATATACACGCACATATATATACACGTGTGTGTGTATATATATTTATGCAATAGGTGTGAGAGCAAAAGCTATTGAATAAATCCATTTATTTCCACATATGTGGGATAAATCTAACCACCCTAGATTTATCCCACATATGTGGGATAAATGCAAACTGTCAATCACAAGCACTGTACCAGACCTACATTCTGCCGCCCACACAGTTGGCACACATAAACCGCAATCAACACTGGCACAACCACTAAATCAGCCACCTGCACAACCCCTCGTGCAGTCAACAAAAAAACTGCAAGCAAACGACACTCCACGATACTACATTACTATCACAAGCAGCACAACTATTTTCATCACAGAAAAGACACTGTTTCCTTCATAAAACTACACAAAGCGCCTACAACTTTGTGACTTTCGATTTGCGATACCTTTTCCGACCGCAAGTATCACAGAAAAAAAACGACCGTTACTCCATAAACAATGGCAACACAGGAAACTGGCGCAGACTTTCAAATGGAACTAACGTAAATACTAACACAATTTGAAGAAGACACCGAACCTCTACTAGAACCCCAACAATTAAATAAGTTACAAAACACAGACATACCAGAAGAACCAAAACCCAGTACTAGCACCGCAGTGGACATAGACGAAGATGCTATACAAAAATATATCCAAGCAGACAAAAACCCCAACACGATGAAAAAGATTCACAGTGATGTCATGACCGTTCAAAAATACTTCAAAGAAAAACACAATATAGAAACTCCGCTTGAAACCATTACACCGGCAAACCTGGATAAATTACTTGCTACCTTTTTCATGCAATCCACCAGAAAAGACGGCGCTCCCTACAAGCCCTTAACACTACGTGCCACATTCCAGAGTCTTGAAAGATATTTAAAACACAAATGCTATCCAGAATCTCTATCAACATCACCTGCTTTCCTCACAACCAGAGAAATTCTGCAGTGTAAACAAAAACACCTCAAAAGTTATGGCAAGGGTAACAGACCAAAAGCAGCAGATGAGTTGACAGATTCCCGTATCAACAAACTATACGACACTCAACAACTAGGCCCACACAGCCCTGATGCCTTGCTCAATACCATGTGGTTAATAGTTAGCCTATACTTTGGCGTCAGAGGCATAACTGAAATGAGAGCAGTCAAATGGGGAGACATCATCATGCAAAAAGATGAAAACGGACTGTTCTACCTCCAGTATACCAGTGAACATCAAAAATTAGACAAGGCTCCAACCCAAAAGAATGTAGAAAACTAAAGCCACGAGCATATGAACTACTACAAAATCCTACTAGATGCCCAGTCACCAACTACAAACTCTACAGTACCCACATGCCCAGCCAAAGTAACCACCCTGAAGCACCGTTTTTCTTAGCTATCAACAACTACATACAAACATCAAAAGTCCACAAATGGTTTAAAAATCAGCCTGTGGGCATTAATAAGCTCTCCACTATTGTCAAAAACATGGTTACCAATGCAGGCATACAAACTGATAAACGCTTAACTAACCATTCTGTACGAAAGCACCTCGTACAAAAATTAGTGGACAGTGGAATACCACCAACCGAAATCATACAAATTTCAGGCCACAAACAGCTCCAAAGCTTCAACGAATACTCACAGCTCAATGACTCCAAACAACATCAAATAAGCACTTTACTAAGTGGCGATCAGATTCCACAACCCAAGCCTTCCTGCCAACAACAAGAACTGACCACTATTCCTACCAACTACAAAGACCTACTTGGAACCTGCATCAGCAAGCCCACAATACATGCAAAGCAAGTCACCTTCAATATCATTCAAGGTAAGGATCATTACACTACCTACAAAAGTCACAAAACTACAACATAAAACCCCTCCTCCCACCCAATACCCACCTATCACCACCACTTCCACCCTTCCAAATACCACTCCACATTACTACACATTGCAAACCAAACTCATAATGCTCTTTTTTTCTCCCTCCCCCCCAAATGCAGGTAACAAGTATGACAGCTATGGCAAGAAGAGACCGATGGTTTTAGATACTGACAACGACTCTGAATGAACTTTCAAACGACCATATATTCTCGATTACAAAAATATCAAAAACCTGTAAAAATGAATACAAGATCTGACTACAGCAAAGAAAAAGACCTGAAAATAATTTCACCTTCCTACAAAAAATACTGTCAAGGCAGAAAGAAGATCTGTGCACACCTAAACATTCCTTTCTCAAATACTGTACAAATAAAAAAAAAACCTCTGAATAAACAGAACCTACAAGCAAAAAAAGGCAAATGAAGGCTCGCAAACTAGAAAAAATATCTAACAATAACTGGACTTTCCTTTCTTCAAACCTGCAAGTACCTTTAAAACAAAACACCTCCTGGACATTCACCATCTTTGGAATACAGACCAACTACTAGCGGAAAGACGATCTGAATCAAAAGACAGAAAATGAAAAAATACATATTCTATACAGTAAAATGACTCTATCAAACCCTATGGAATACAACACAGAAATAAACTCAACCCTCACCCCACTACCCTTACCCCACCTCAACCCCCATACCCAAATCTTCTTCAAAACTGTTGTTTTCTGAAAACCAACTGTTTACTGCAAGTTGCAAAAATCATACAAACCCATACACTGTTCAAAACTACTGCAATTCTGTTCTGTACAATAAAAATAAATGCTACTGTTTGTTTTTCTCTTCAATAGATGTTGCAAAAACTTACCTTCTCAGTCTTTTTTCCTTCCAATCCACCACGCCAAAGTGCGACATACCAAAAAAAAAACCTTTAAAAATGCAGCTCACCCCCAAAAAAGCCCCAATACATCCATCTCGACCAAAAGCAAACAGCCAAACAGGATACCACTCCTAATTCTTCAAATCTCCAAGAAATCTTCCTCCAAGGTCGATCGACAAAGAAAACACCACGCCACGAGTGAAATCCACAGCCTCCTCCTCAAACTCTTCCATACATCCACCGACCGACGCTGTAGTACTTAGACGCCCACAACAACGCAACGCTCTCTGGCAACACGAAACACAAACTCTCGTTCTCCAAAAGGCCGCCACCTCGAGCAATCGAACAGTACATCCTCCTCGAACTCCTTTCTACCAAAACTGTGCCACAAATCTCAGCCACGCCCACCAACCAATCAAAAAGCACGCTCACCACACGCACACCCAATCACAGCACTTCACACACACATCAATCACTCCAACCCTCCCACTCTAACACATGCCCCTCCAGCCAATCAAAACTACTTTTCCACATTACGTCAGCCAATAACATCACACCAAGCACTCTCCAGCCACTACAACCAATCAATACTTGAAGCAACATCCCATTGTGTTAGACAGAAAAGGAAGTGCAAAAGAAGAAGGAAACCACTTTGGTTCACAAATACAGTAGCAGAAAAGGTCAGAGCCAAAAGGCTGGCCTTCAGGAAATATAAGGGAACACAGCGGGATGAAGATAGGGAGGCATACCAAACTGCCCTAAGGGAAGCAGGGAAGGCAGTAAGGTAGGCAAAGTCCCAAACTGAGGAAACACTAGCATGAACAGTAAAAGAAGGTGACAAGACTTTCTATAGATACATTAGTGAAAGGAGAAAGTCCAGAGAGGGTTATTGCTAAGCTTAATGGAGAAAAGGGAGCATGTGAGGAGGAGGACCCTGTAAAGGCATCTATCCTAAATAGATACTTTTGCTCAGTATTTACTGAAGAGAAGGTAGGGCAGGGCCCACAGCTCAGAATCATGGACACAGGGGAGGGGGAGGTGAGCACTACTCCTTCACAAAAGAAAGGGTCCTACAAGAGCTTGCTAAGCTCAGGTGGATAAGGCAATGGGACCTGATGGCATACATCCCAGGGTACTTAAGGAGCTAAAGGTGAAACTAGCAGAGCCATTAGCAGAACTGTTTAGTGAGTCTCTGAGCACAGGAGAGGTCCCAGAAGACTGGAGAAGGGCTCATGTGATTCGTTCCACAAGAGTGGTAGCAGGGAGGAGGCAGGGAACTACAGACCAGTCAGTCTTACCTCAGTAGTGGGCAAGATTATGGAGGCATTCCTTAAAGAAAGGATAGTGCAACACCTGGAATCCATAGGAGCACAGGATCCAAGACAGCATGGGTTTACAAAAGGAAGGTCCTGTCAAACTAATCTCATAGATTTCTTTGACTGGGTAACCAGAGTGGTGGACCAAGGGGAGCAGTTGATGTCGCCTACCTTGACTTCAGCAAAGCTTTTGACACTGTTCACATAGAAGATTGATAAATAAGCTGGGTAGGCTCACGGTGGGTCAGAAGTTGGTCAACTGGGTGGCAAACTGGTTGACGGACAGAAAACAGAGAGTGGTGGTAAATGGTATCAGTCAGAAGAGATGCAAGTCACAAGTGGGTACCTCAGGATCAGTCCTGGGGCCAGTCCTCTTCAACATCTTCATTAGTGACCTTGCAGATGAACTAGAGGGAGGCTTGTCTGTTTGCAGATGACACCAAGATCTGCAACAGAGTAGATGATCCAGATGGGGTGGGCAGAATGAGAAGAGATCTGGATAAACTAGCAAAATGGTCAGAAGAGTGGCAACTGGGATTTAATGCAAAGAAGTGCAAGATCATGCACATAGGGAAGAGAAACCCTGAAGCCACCTATAGGCTGGGAGGAGTTGTTAGCAGTCACAAAGGAAGAAAGAGACTTGGGCATCATCATCACTGATGACCTGAAATCATCCAAGCAGACCTCTAAAGCAGTAGGTAAGGCTAGGGGTGTTAGGGTGTATTAGTAGGAGTATCACAAGTCGTAAGAGGGAGTAATAATCCTCTTTACAAGACACTGGTTAGGCCCATCTGGAGTACTGCGTGCAGTATTGGAGGCCACACCTTCACAGGACATTAACCAAATTGAGGCAGTCCAGAGAAGGGCAACCAAAATGGTGCAGGGACTGCATCAGAAGACATATGAGGACAGATTAACAGAGCTCAATATGATGCTCCCTTGAGCAAAGGAGGAGAGAGGTGATATGATCGAGGCATTCAAACACCTTAAGGGCATTAACAAGGTGAAAGAGTCTAACATGTTTAAATATAAGAAAAATAGCAGGACAAGAGGACACAGCATGAGATTAGAGGGGGCGATTAGGGGAATGTGAGGAAATTCTTTTTCACAGAAAGGGTGGTGGATGCATGGAATGGCTTACCACAAGAAGTGGTGGCTATGAATACAGTGCAGGGCTTCAAACAGGCATGGGATAGGCATAAAGGAGCAATACAAATGAGTATGAATAGATAGGCCACTGACAGAGCAAAGGCCAATGGCACATTTATAAGGTAGAAAAATAAATGGTCAGACTGGATGGGCCTTGCGGTCCTTATCTGCCGTCAACTTCTATGTTTCTAAAGCCTACAACCACACACCCATTCACGCAGCAATCAATAAATCCCCTTCCACCATTAAAACGAAATAGTCCTCCACCCAAAAATTTAAAAACGAACCACTGTTCAACCACAAACATGATTAAAATCACCACAAAACCCATTGCATAAATCGCACATGCGATGGGGGACCGTGGAATAAACTAGTTATTTTCACACGTCCCTGGTGACCTCGGGTAAATCACTCATGGCTCCGCTATGCTACGCCCTCATGAGGTTACCCTAAGGTCACCGGGGACTTGTGAAAAATAACTAGTTTATTCCAGTCTATCCTATCAATATAATATATATATATATATATATATATGTGTGTGTGTGTGTGTGTGTATATAGTATATGTGTGTGTGTGTGTGTGTGTGTGTGTGTGTGTGTGTGTGTGTATATATATATATATATATATATATATATATATACACATACACACACAGTATATATATAATTTGGCAATATAAAGTGAATTTAGTAACACTTAACTTGATCCAGAACCAGGAACCAAACCAGAACTAGAAAATAAACCAAAAGCCTAGAACTGAACTGAACCAGAACCCAAACATGTAATTTTTAAGCAGAACTGAACTGAACCAGAACCCCACACTGTAGAAACCGAACCGACCTAGAACCCCAAAAATCTGGAGAACCCTGGCTCTACCTCCAAGACCCACTTGTTGGTGGTGATGGCAAGCCATGCCTGGAGGTAATGAGCCAATCTGCCTCCTGCTGGAAGGTGGGGGGAGGCAACCTGTATAAACACATCATGGGTTCTGCTTGGGCTGTGCCTTTGTTTAAGGAGCTGGTTCGGACCTTTTCACGGTCCTTCTACCTCTACAAGTACCCCCTGATTTGCTGGTAGTCCATAGAAGCTTGGGCCTGGAAAAAAGGCCTAGAATAGGATCCCTTACCCCTGCCTCCCCAGTACTGGAACCTATAAGAAGTAGAGGGCCTAGTCTTTGCAGAATTGCTTCTGTAAGTGGTTTTATACTCCTCCAGTTTTTCATGTAGGCCTCTGTCTTGTCTCCAAATAGTGAGTTGTTCTCACAGGAGAAATCCATGGCCTTGGTCTGAGTGTCTTTTTTTTTTTTTGTAGATTATTTTTCTGCACCTACCAGACCGAGGCATCATTTGGGCTAGCTCACTCGACGCCTGCTTCTAACCGCCCACCTGAACCGTTCCACTGACAGGACATCAGTTTTAGGATCCCCACCTCTCCTGACCCCAGAGGTGAAGGCCAAGGATCCCCAGGGAGTAGAGTCAGCTTTATGGCCGGTGTTGGGTGTGTGGAGCATCCGCCCCTGGAGGGTCGCCGTCATCTCACCCTGCTGGAGGAGGATTTTCTGCTTTTTGTAGGTTTTCCCCCGGGAGTGCGACGTGCAATGACATCCGCGCATGGCTGCCCTGCTGACGTCAGCCACACTCCCACCCCAATGTTCTGGCTGGTGACCCTGCAATACCCCCGATCTCCACTGGGGTCACGAGGGCATCAAGCAGCCCCAGGATCCCTCCCCAGGGAGAGGAGAGCAGTCCTCCGGACACTCAATCTTCTCCCCCGCCTACCCTCAGCTCCCTGAGTCCATCTCCAAACCCGGGTCACCGGTGTAGCGTGAGGTGTGGCATCCAGCGCCTCAACCCTCAGCACCATTGGGCCGACACACAGTCTGAGTGTCTTGATAGAGGTTTGTAGCCCTGAGCCATGCAAACCGTCTCATAGAAGCAGTAAGGGCCATCAGCCTGGCTGCAGTGTCATTAGCATCCACACCCATATGGAACTGGTATTTGGTGGCATCCAGTGCTGTTCTGGCTGTTTCAGCCAAATCCACTGCACTTCCCCAGAGAGTTTATCTGTCATGGCCAGGACTGTAGATCACAAGGCTTTCTGGTACTGAGCTGTATAAGCCACATAATTAGCTTGTCCCACCAAGAGTGAGGCTGCCAGGTACCCTTTTTTGCCTATGGCATCAATTTTCCTTGAGTCCTAATTAGGAGGTTGGGATGCTAATGGTACTCAGGCTTTGTCGCATACAGCATCCTGTACCATCCCCTGTGGTCAGGGTGGGTGAAGAGGAAATCAGTGTTAGACCTGTCTAGCTGATATTTTTTATCAACTTTCCTGTCTACCACTGGCACAGAGGTGGGGGTTTGCAGGATCCTTAGTACAGCCTTTCTCAGAGACTTGTGTATAGGTAACGGAAGCCTTGTGGTAGGGGCAAGGTCCATCATGTCTAGAAAATCAACCCCCTCTTCATCTTCCACTATCTCTTGGATGGAGAGGTTCAGAGTGTCTACCATCTGTCTCACAAAAGAATTGTGTGATGAGCAGTCCTTTGGTCCCCGGGAAGGGGAACCTAAGTCCTGCTCTGGGGAGACCTTGGGTCTGATGAGTCCCCCTTCCTCCTCCTCTTCCTCTTCTTTTGGTTCTTCATACAAGTATACTGGTTCCTGGGTGGAAGGAACTAAGGCAGGAACCGTTGGTACCGATGGAGGGGCCAAATGAGCAACAGTCTGGAGGGCTTGCAGAATTTGTAGGGCCTTGACAATGTCCTTTTTTATTTTTTTATTTATTTATTTTTTTTTATTTTAGCTTTTGTTGACCGGGTAAGTGCACTAGACAAATCCTGCCTATTTTCAGGCACGACCCGGGGGAGGGGGGACACAGATGAATGCCAATTGACCTTGAACCAGGTTAAGCTGTTGGTGGTATTTTTAGTGAATGAGGGAAATTTGGCCAGGACACCAGGGAAATTCCCCTACTCTTTTCGATAAGTGCCATGGGATCTTTAACATCCACCTGAACTACCACCAATCCAGGCAGATGGGACCTCGGTTTAACGTCTCATCCGAAAGACGGCACCTCAGAAATGCAGCACCCCTCTCATGCTGCATTACAGTGTCAGTACTGGGATATTAACCCAAGTGCCAGAGGTGGGAACTGAACCCACAGCCCTCCGATCTCCCGGCCTCAGAGACGAGTGTGCTACCTACTGAGCCACTGTCCTCAACCGATGGCATTGCTGACATGTCCACAGAGAGCTCTCTTGCTTTTTCAACAGGAGGTACAATGGTATGTTTTTCTTTATGATTTCTTTTTGCTGGAATCGGTTCCACAGCTGGTTCCACTGGCCTTTTAGCCTTAGAAGAGGCAGACTTATCCATGGTCTTTGGGTCCACTGACTCTTTTGTTGTTTCTTTTTTTGAAGAGGAAGTCTCCGCTGTAGTTTTTGAGGGAGAGGCAGGAGTGGCCATTTCCTCCAGTTTTTTTGCACTCTTTTTTAAAGTTTTAAAGCAGAAAATTTGACAGATTTCACAATTTGCGAAAATAAGACTGGGTCCCAAGGAAACAATACACAAATTGTGATGATGAACCTTAGCCACAATTTGCCCACAGTTAATACAGTTTTTAAACCCAGTAGGTCCTGTCTTTTTCTTTTGTTTTGGTGCCTCAGACATGGATGTCAGACACAAAAACACGAAGCCACAGAAAAGCTATTGGTTCCCAAAACGAAGACCAAATAGGGTAAAATACCCAAAAATGTTCAGTTTCAGAAAACAATACTGGGAACCAGGAAGACGGTCATTTCCTGACAGGAAAAGGAAACGTGGTCAGTCAGAAAATAAACAAAATTTAAACAAATGGAGTAACGCTACGGAACCTAGACAGGAACTGGAACACTATTACAAAATAATGATTTATGTGGTAAAAACCATTGGGAGAGTCGGTTCCCCTCGGTTCTGTGGAACCGCTGAAGAACTGCAAATTAAACTAAAAACCCACTAAACTAAACTAACTAACCTTACAAGGGGCAGCAGAAACAATAAAAATGAATATAACAACAAACTTCATAAAAATAAAGCAATTTCCAGAATGTTGAGGAGAGCTCTCTGAGGCATCTAAGCTGGGAGGTGGAAAAATTAATTTGAGCATTGATCAGAACGCAGCAGTTACCGGGGGCAGCAGTTTGAAATTGGCATAAGCCAATGAGCGTTCCATCATTTACAAACATTCCATTCTCTCTGTGGCAGTTCAGCACTGACGGCAGACTGTACTAGTTTAAGCATACTAAGTGATTCCTGCGATTTGAAATTGTTGGCTCCATCCCCCAGGATGCTGACATGGTGCATGCTGTTGGTGTAAAGAGAGGGGCCCATAAAAAAACAGAACAAGCCCTCTCAGTGCACCAGATGACAGTTCCCAGCTCCCACCCACACCATTAGGCCCTTCCCTGCCATGGCTTCACCCACCCCAGTAGTCCCAACATTCAAACATGCTTCTTCACCCCTCAGTGCAGAAGGCCAGGCATTGAAGGAGTCCCCGGCAGGGATAAGCTGGAGACTTAGGAATGGAAGGATGCAACCGGGGAGCCTGGTCATGGATGCTGAGTAGTAGGAAGCAAGTTTAATGGGTAGGTGGGGGGACAATGGTGAGTCCCGATGCAGTGGGTTACTAAGGGACACAGAGAGCAAAACTAAAAAATAAACTGAGGCAGTTGGGACCTACATTGCTTGTGTGATGTCATATGTGGATGTCTATGCCTTCAGCATCCAAAAAGTTCTGGTTTCCACGGGATTCTTGTGCTTCCAGTCTGAAACCACAGAGTAACCTGTATTATTGATTCTATGTTGAGCAGAGGATCCAAGACTGATCTCTGCCTGGCAATTTCTGGGATTTTTCAAAATTGGAGAATGGGGAAAATGTTCCCCTGAGGGCAAATACAAAAGTAATTAAAGAGTAGCGTTAGGAAGTACTTCTTGTCCCAGTCAGAGGTGAACATATGAAGCAACACACTTGTTGAGACAGTGTATATGAAGACAGTACAAGCATTCAAGCTAACCATCAACAAATGTCTGCTTAACATAGGAATCACAAGGTACTCCACATAGCAGAGTGGCTAGGGAATCTCTATATATTAGTACGTCTGCACACCATACTTATCAGTCTTTACCTTGAAGCAGAGGGGTGGAACTGATGCATCTACAGTCTCTTCAAACCTAAAAAGGCACCTAAACACATATTTTGCCTGGTTGTGATGTAAAAAAAATCCACAATCGTAGGGAGGTAGATAATGAGCTGCCGTTTTAGAATATAATGTTGTTTGCCTTCATTGGTGGTGTTTTCAGTGGTTTTGTCAGGTTTCAATTTTTAAACAAACGTATCCATTTTATTTAAATCTGCGCCTCGTTCTAACTGAAGGATGGTGCAGAAGTGAGACGCAATGATGTAACTGAAGTGAGGTCAGTAATACAGAGCCATAGAAGCCCTATGTACCGGTCCATTTATGATCGTAATGTTAAACATCTAAAGCATACTGACATGCTAATTATCACTTAATACACTCATCAGATGTTACTCTTGATTTGTTTATAAAGTTTTAACAGGAAAAGCATACTGATCTGGTAGCAACTCATTTCCAAATGCATCCTGCAGGGACAGGGAACAGTACAGTGTAGTAATCACATCAATACAAAAAGGCATGGAATATCACACTTAAAACAGCAGCAATGAAGCAAACTACAGCATACTATAATGGTACTGTACATGTAACACTGCACCCACTTACTTGTCATTAGCATCAACCAACATAATGCCTCCTCCTTCTATGGGAATAGCTGTTGTTTTGATCACAGCTGAGATTTCAGCTTGTGACACAGGGTGTCCTGGCATTTCTTAAGAATTGCATCTTTGGAATGGAAAGTGCTTATGGCATCATTTGAAAACGAATTCTTATTAAACTCATACCAATATTTTAGATGATCTGCGCAAAATGCTTAAACTCAGTAAAAACGGTGGCAAGGCTGGCCCACAGGCCCAGGCAGTGCTGTCACTCATGACACCAGCAACCCAGGCTCAGGAATGTGTCCAAGACACTGGAGAGCTGGTGGGGAGGAAGTTTGAGCCTCCCAGAAGATGCTCATCTCCTTAGGGTGGGCGGTTGGCTGATCCTGGCTATGCTGGCATCACCTGTGGGCCCACAGGTGGTGTAGGCAAGGTGGGGACAGTAGAAGAATGGAAGACGCCTGGCTCAGGGCTGTCAGATATATTCTGTTTAAACAACAGAAGATGCCAACAGTGCCATCTGACTTTCTCCTCCAGACAGTGGATTACATCCTGCAGCTCAGAATCTGTCAAGCTGAGGGAAAGACAATCATAAAAAGTGCTGTCCAGGCAAAGAAATGCTTATCATAAGCAGCTGCAGGTCTCTATGTAAGAGACTCCAGAAAAAACTGTAGGTAACATACCAAAAATTATCTACAGATTGGGGATACTAAAGCAAGATTCATGTAAGGAACATGTAGAACACCACCAAGTGAGCCACAGCCTCACCCATGGAGAGGGCATTTACAGGCAGAAAAGGCAGAAGAGTATATCTGCACTGAAGAGTGCAGAAGTTCAGAGTGCAAGCAGAACAACAGGTAGACCAAAGCACACAGGATCAGAAAGTAAAAGGGTCCAGGGAGCAAAGCACACCAAATACTGAAACGTGGCTATAACAGGGAACACTGGTACCACGGGGACAGCAACCAAGTCACCAAGAGGATGTCCGAGACAGCAGAGGAAATCCCATGGCAGTAGGAGCCAAGAATTATACTGCATGTGTAAGCCCCCCCCCCCCAAAATGGACCTACTTGTTTTGGAGCCCCGCTCCGTTTTCCTGCAGCTCTAGTCAGTGGTCCCTGGTGAGATCACTCTTTCTTTTTGTGGCTCAGGACACTGATCATGTGCTCGATCTTTGACGGGCAGGCCGAGTGCCCGATCTGTATGTCAGTGCCTCCGGGGTGCATTTTTTAGGGGGGGGGGCTGTCGGACCGGTGGTGAAAAGGAAAATAAATAAATAATGTAATTAGTTCCTGGCAGTCCATGCTACAGTGCATGCGCTGCTGTCAACTAAACTAAATTTAAAGGAGCAGCTGCTTCATTGAGTAGGGGGATAGTTTCGGTGCCAGCTGTGTGCAGAGGGGAAACAATTGTAAATAGTTATTTAGGGACTATGTGTGCCATGGGACTTTTTGGCACAGAGAGGTTTTGGCACCCAAGAACTCAGTCCTGATTGGACCTCTGTTTCTGGCGGGTGTTGGTGGGCGCCTTGGGGGAGGGGGAGAGTATAAAGGAGAGAGCAGAGTGGGAAAGGGAGAGATTCAGAAGAGGATTGAGAGAGAGAGTGAGAGAGGTTGAGCGGGGGTGATTGCCCACCCGCCATCTAGGCTGCGGTTTGTTTTTTTTCTTTTGGCAAGTCTAATGCTTGGGGGAGCAGTGATGTGGCGGGAGCCACTTAGTTCAGGGGATTTGTCCCCCTGCAGATGGAGACTCACTGTTCCAGAGAGGAAGAGGAGAAATGGGTTTGGAATCTGCAGCATGGAGGTGGGCTGAGTTGCGCTGGCCCAGAGAACCACTGCAGAGTGGGACCCCTGAAGAGAGAATGCTGCTTTGGAGAGAGCAGAGGGAGGAGCGCTTTCTGCCTTCAGGCACCAGAAAAAGGAGATGAGGGAAAAAAGAGGATGGCATTGGAGATGTGAAGGGATTCAGGGGTCCAGGCAAGGCCCCTGGTCCCAGAGACTGTTGGTTGTTGCACCAATTATGGAGGGACTGAGAGTGGGGGTTCCAGTGGGTTCCGGGGGGTCTGGGGCAGCACCCTGGTTCCACATAGCCCCGGTTTGGAGACTGTTCAGTTCCTGTTTGTGTAGAAGAAGTGATGCTGCTTGATTAAGGGCCTGATTTGGTCATGAAGTATGCTGCCTGCATTGGACTGTGGCTGCCTAGCCCAACAGGGAACTGCCTGAACTAAATGTTCAGTTTGTGACCTCTACGGTCTAGAGTACTTCTTTAGCTTCTGATGTGACCTTTACAGTCCACAGCACCAATTAGCTTCTGATGTGACCTCTCAGTCAGAGCAACCTGTTTGTGTGTTTTGCTCCATGGAGTGACTGCTCCTGTTTGCATTTAACTGTTCATTAAATGGAATCCCCTGTTCCTGTAGTTCTGGTGTTTACCTCACTCTTTTGGATGGAATGTTTGGTGCTAAAAAAGAGTTTTGCCTCCACAGTCCAGTCCCTAGGGTTTGTTCCAGGGTGTGGAACAGGAGAACCAGAGGACCATCGGAGAAGACGTCGAGAGGCCTGCCTGGTGAAGACTGTCTTCAAAAGCCTCAGAGGAGAAGCTGGAAAGGCTAGGCAAGTGAAGACCCACTTTCTCTGTCTCTTGTCTTCCAGCTCAGCACACAGCAGTCTGAGGGCACCCCGGGTTCATCAGGTCTGGTAAGCCAGGCTGACCAGGTATGTGGACTCTTTTCTTGCTGTTTAGTGCCCCGGCCCCAGGACTTTTACCACCATGCCCCTAGATGTGAGGAGGGTGGGCATACACATGGAAGGAAGGTTGAAAAGCAACAGATAGCTTAGTTTACCAAAACAGCCTGGACTGGAAGTGAGCCACCAGAATCAGGGTGGTTGGCACCACTCGGAGCAACATAAAAATACTCCAGGAACCAGGGATAGAAGACCCATCCAAAGGGGTGACAACACATTTGTTAGCATATAAAACACCAGGCCAAGAAACAAACTGTAAAGAGACTGGACCAGGACTGATATGCATATAGGCCAAAGGCACAGAGACACTGGAACAAGAACCAGAAAGTCCTACAGGCAGAACAGGCAGTGAAACCAATGGCAGTTGTCCATGGTGCAGGAAGGTCAGAGAAGGGAAGAAGGGAAGCAACAGCTCCATAGAAAAAATATGGAGTACAGCCAGGCAGCAGTAGTGAAACATGCAATACCCTTCAAGACCGTGGTGCACAGACAACTACCCATTACAACCGAGGAAGGAGCAACTGAGAAAAAGGATGGTATGCAACACCCACAGCCAAACACCATAAGGTGAAAACAGCATGGAGACTACGAAAATGGGCTGCAGTATCATAGACAACACATGTTTATGGTGCTGAAGTCATGTCAGACCAACCTGATAGTGTTCTTTGACTGGGTCACGAGGGCAGTTGATAAAGGGTTAGGTGGTAGATTTACTCTACTGCAATTTCAGCAAAGCCTTCAACTCTGTGCCGCACAAGAGACTGCTGAAGAAGTTAGAGGACTTGGGAGTGGAGAAGGAGTTAGTCAGGTGGGTGGGGAATTGACTGGTAGAAGCAATAGAGGCAAGGTTCATTTAAGATATTTATTTATGTGGGACATTGACCCACTGGGTATAAAAAGTAAGGGTCAAATGAAAGAAATAATGGGTCATATTGTTTAACTGAGACCAGATTCATAAAAAAGCAGTTTAAAACCTCTATAACAGTGAGCAGGTTGTCCCCAAGGTACAAGAAAAGGTGGGTCAAAATTAAAAACTGTGTGCCATTTTTACCAATCCCCCACCCAATAATGAACCCTGTAGAGGAAGCTGCTTAACGGGGTCAAATCAGGGCACAGGGGTCATGAGTGTGGTGTCTCAAGGGTCAGCCCTGGGACCAGTCCTTTTCAATACAGTAAGGCATTCGACTCGGTGCAGCATGGAAGGCTGGGAAGTAAGTTAGAAGGCACGGGGCGAGTGCAAAGCTGGTGACATGGGTAGGGAACTGGCTTCTGGGAAGGCAACAGAGAGTGGTGGTGAGTGGGGAGCTCTCACACCCAGGGGTAGTGATGAATGGTGTTCCACAGGGATCAATGTTGGGACCAGTGTTGTTTGGGATATTCATTGCAGACATATCATTGGACATCAAGAGCAAGATCAGTCTGTTTGCTGATGATACCAAGGTAGGAGCGGTGGTGGATGACCTAGGGGGATGGCAGGGGTTGCAGGATGATCTGGCAAAGCTTGAAACCTGGTCAGACACCTGGCGACTGGGGTTTAATGCCAAAAAGTGCAAGGTGCTGCATTTTGGGATGAAGAACCCAAGGAGGAGGAGACACCAGCTGGGGGGAGTTAGCTAGCCCAGACAGAGGAGGAGAAGGATCTGGTGGTGCTCATTACAGGGTCAATGAACAACTCGGCACAATGTAGGAAGGCAGCTGCAAAGGCTAACAAAATGCTGGGTTGCATTTGCAAGGGGTATATCCTCGAGGAGGGAGGAGGTGTTTCTGCCACTGTATAGGCCATTAGTTAGGCCGCACCTGAAGTACTGCGTGCAGTACTGGCACCCATATCTGAAGAGGGACATTAAGTTACTGAAGGGGGTGCAGCGCAGGGTGACAAAGATGATCAAGGGGCAGGGGGACTTATCATATCAGAGGAGGCTGAGGGAGTTGAACATGTATTCGCTGGAGGAGAGGAGGGACAGGGGGGACATGATTGAAACCTTTAAGTACATGAAAGGAATAAACAAGACAGGTACAGAGGGGCTGTTCAAAGTAAGGGAGGGGAGGGACACTAGGAGCCATGATATGAGACTGGAGGAAGGAAGGTTCAGGAGGGAGATGAGGAGACACTTTTTTTACAGAGAGGGTGGTAGCTGGGTGGAATGCTTTACCTGTAGAAGTGATATCCAGTAGAACAGTGGACTGCTTCAAAAGGGGATGGGACAGGACAAGGGGGAGAACCAATGGATGGGAAAGGTGGAAGGGAGGGGCAGTTGCAGAATAAGGGGTGCTAGCTGCACATTCGAGCAGACTTGATAGACCTCTAGGCCTTTATCTGCTGGCAAATGTTGTATGTTCATATATGTTTATTAGCTGCGTAGGAAAAGGAATACAGTGCAAGATATGTCTCTTTGCTGATGACACAAAGCTATGCTGCAGGGTGGATGGTGTCGAGGAAGGGATGGAGTTACAGAAGGATCTTGAAAGCCAGGAGAGATGGTCAAAAGTATGGCAGTTGAGATTCAACACCAAGAAGTGCAAGAAATATCCCTACAGTAAGGCAACAAGAATGTTGGGAGTGCTTTGGGAGGGGTTTTGACAGTAGGAGAAAGGGAGTGATATCACCCCTGTATACATCACTTGTGAGACCTCATCTGGAGTACTGTGCCCAATTCTGGAGTCCGGCTTGAGAAAGGACAAGAATAGACTGAAGTCAGTGAAGCAAAGGATCACCAAGATGATTCAAGGCTAACAGGGTAGACTCTATGAGAAACGACTAGAGGTCCTGAACATGTACTCACTGGAGGTCAGAAGAGTGAGGGGGCCACATGATAGTGACCTAAATATTCCTAAGGGGAACAGAGTTAACAGTAAAGAGCTATTCAACAGGAATAGGGAGTCAGTATGAGGAGGCATGCATGAAAGTCGGTGGTGGGGGGGGTTCAGGAAGTTCCACTTCACTGAGGGTGGTTGAGCTGTAGAACAGTCTGCAGGCAAATGTGGTGGGGGCAGATACTATGAATGGGTTCAAGCACAGCTGGGACAGGGGACAGATTGTTCCACCAAGGGAAGCCAGGGAGGAAGGGGATTCAAGGAGAAAGTAGGGGCTACAGACCTCATCAGGACATTAGAACACGGGGGTGATGTAGGGATACCTATCTGGGGCAGACTGGATAATCCATTGGTCTTTTTCTGCTAGCAATATCTGTGTTTCTGTGATTCTGTGTTACCCAGCTGAAGCAGGCTCAGATGATACCTGGAGTACACCTACCCTGTCCTCACTGAAGGAGGGACTGATAGATCAGCCCAAAGGACCAACAGAGGACACACATCAGTGCATAAATCCAAATGTGCTGATATGCAGGATAGTATTCTGAATTAAGAATGGACAGGGAGGGCATAGGGTAGCCACTTTCAAGGTAAACCCAACCCCTGGCCAAACAGTATGAGCCTAGAAAGGGCAAGGGCAGCAGTGAAAGTTGTCCTATGGTAGTAAAACCAGGGGCAGGCAACCAGAAGCAAGAGAGAACAGAACCTGGAAACCACAAAGTACAAAGCATCCAATGCGGCAAGGAGCAGTAACAACAGAAATGTGTGTCAGTGTCCAAGCCAAGGGCAAAAAAATGTTGTGTGCAAGGAAATGAACATGGAGGGGCCATCAAGAAAGCTAATCACAAGGGGAGCCAGAGATAAAAATCATCACCAAATGACTGAAAATATGTCAGGATAAAATGATCCAATATAAATCTATGGAAACAGACAGGACAGAATGGCTAAAACACTAGGCAGCAATGATATCAGAAATGGAGGCAGAGCCATATTCTAAATGTATGGTACATCAAACAAGGCTGGAGTAATACAGTATTGAGTGTTGTGGAGATGGAGCTAGCAGGTGCTGGTTGAGGAATATAGTGTCAAGGAAGTTAGTGCAATCGACAAGCCCATTTAGTTAGTGTAACTGACGAACCCATTAATGTAATAGTACTCCAGCAGGAATTGGTGACTATCCAGCAAGCAATGGTTGAGAACTTGAAAGAGCAATCAATGGCAGTGCCAGCAATGAGAACTAGAGAGAACTCGAAGGTCCAGAAAGCTCAAAATGTCAACAACAGCAAGACTGGTAACAGCATGGGTGGAAGCAGGCTCAGAAGCAACACAGAGATTGGGTCCAGAAACCACAGCATTTTGGCATGTTTAAGCTAACAAAGACCAAGCCATCAGACAGCTGTCTCAGTGACATACAGAGCAGGCCACCACCTATGAAACTCCAGGTCACCTAATGCCAAAACCCCAAGCAGCGGTGACAAGAGGAAGGCAGATAACTACAAGTACTATTACACAGTGCAGGTACAAACACGATGACAAGAATGTCAGTGGCAAAGCTGGCAGTAGTCCATGATATAAGTTAACACAGAGAAGAGCCAAAAAAAGTAGCAGGAACAGAGCTAAGTGAAGATGGATGACTATAAGCAAGGAGATGCAGGACAGTATAAGGCACCATGTCAGAGACTACGACTGACTGAGGCGTTATTTTTTTTCAAATTTAGTATACTTTATTCAATCTCAGAAGAAGGTACAAGAGAAGTAAACAATGGAATAGCAGCATATTAGTTTCACAATGTAGTTGACCGAGGCATTATGTCAGAGACTATAACTGACGGAGACACCATTGGGACATTCAAAGTGGTACAAACTGAGATGGCTGAGTTAGCAACAAGAATCTCAATGGTGAAGAAAGCAACGACTCTGGAATAAAACAGAGAACAGAGCCAACATAGCAGCAGGAATGAAGATGAGGCACAGCTTGGTGACCACCAGCAAGAAGAGCTGTGGGACAGCATAAGGGCCTTAGCACAGAGCCAGCAATCGACCATGATGTCACAAGGACAGCTGGAGTGACAGAAGCTGATGACACAAATAGCAACAGCAAAGAAGTCAACATTCCCTGGAGCAAAACAGAAAACAGAGGCAAAAATCTGCAGCAGGAGCATCACAAAAACATAGCGAGGCAATGATCAGCCAGCAGAGCTACAGTCCAGCATAAAGACCTGAGCACACAGCCAGCAACTGACCATGGTGTCATAAGGACAGCTGAAGCCGTTGGAGCCGACATCAGAAATGGCAACAATCTCTGGAGTACAACACAGAAAGGAAAAAAAACAAAAACCAGGCATGAACGTTGATAAGGCAGAGTCAGGCAATGCCAACAAGGAAAGAGCTATGGATGAGCAAAAAACCCAAGCACAGAGCTAGCAGCTGACTATGGTGTCATAATGACTGTCGGAACGGCTGCATCTGATGACAAAAATGTCAATGGCAAAGAAGGCAATAGCCTCTACAGTAAAACAGAAGACAGAGCCAAAAACTACAGCAGGAGTGTAAATGAAACCGAGCCAGGCAATGACTACCAAACAGAGAGCTGCAGACCAGCCAAGAACCCAAGCCCAGCACCAGAAACTGCCCTTGATGTCACAAAGATGGTCAGAGTAGAAACAGAGGTTGAGGACACAGGCAGGACATACCCACATAAGGAACCCAATGGAGTCTCACTGGGACCCAAAGGGAGAATATCACCAATGGCAGACAGGCAGACAGACAATGGAATAGCAGGTGACAAAAGGCATGACTCTGAAGTAGTAGTCTCCACTCCTAAAGAGGGAGACCAACAAGGGGAGAAGCTGGATCCAAAGAGCAGCAGGGAAGCCTGGTACAGAAATGAATGTTTTTTCCATAGCTCCGCTTCATACAGCTTTCACAACATTAAAATTTGATATTTTTGTAGAAAGAATTATTTTTACACAGTCCAAAGGTTCTTTATCTGGAGCAACTGCGGGGTGAATATCAGAGCCAGACAGTGATGAGAAGACCCAAGGGAGAGCAACAGAAGGACAGTGGGAAGGGGAAGGGTGCAGCATCAGCAGCAGGTACGAGAAAAAGCAGCAGCTACTGAATGAAGGTGAGGACTTAGAAGCGATGGTGCAGACTGTGCTTGAGGCGCTGTGCTCCCTAGATAAAAAAGTGTATGCTTTTAATGCAAGAGTGACCTTAGTCTAAATGATGTTGAAGCAGCTTGATGCTGAATGAAAAACCACAAGTTAGTTAATCTTTTAATAAATCTCAAGGAGCAGTAACAGGTATGGTAAAAGAGAACAAGCTGCTCAGAGTTTGTCTAGAGCACCTAAAGAATTTATCCCAGTGCCTAACCTGAGGTTTACTTTCTGGGGATATCAGAAGGACTAGAGGGACATAATTTACTGAGCTTCATGTAGGGACTGATCGAAGAACTTCTGAATTTGGATTCCGATTTAACACTTATCAGGCGAACCGAAGCACACCAAGGAAGCATCCCAACAACCCTGAACTCCCAAGAACTGTATTGGTGGTCACAATAGGGATGCATATGACAGATCTGATTTTACAAAACTGCAGCTCTCCTATGGCACCCCAATCCATTGCTTCCTTGACTTAAGTAATGCTACCCCTTAAAGTCAGAGAAGTTTTGATGCAGTGCACAGCAGACTTAGGGAGTTAGGCATAACTCATTTCCTTCAACTCCCAGCCTGATTAAAAATAGCCTATGAGAGAAAGGTTTACATCTTTTGGGATCCTAATGATGTGGGCTGCAAACTGGAAGCCATCTGAGTCGATTATGCAAAAGACTCTTCCACCAAAAATGGAAAGGAGGAAGAAACTTGAATATGGACTGACAAATCACTGTGTTTCGCTAAACTGTATCATATTTCTAATTGTAACCTTCAACTTGGTGGTGTCTGAGTTAAAATGCTTGGGGTCAAGTGACTGAATTATGCAACTATCTTATCAGTACAGACTCTTTTCTACCTAATTGAACAAGCAGAACCTGCGTACTTTTTGTAATCCTCTTCTCAGCATCTTGCAAAGACGTCGGCGACCATGTGGCGCTGTTGTAAACAGGGATCTCAACTCCCACTGAACAAGGGCTAACAGACACAGATCCAGAGAACTGTAGTGCAAGGATGCTGATGCTAGCCAATACTTAGCTTTGCATGCTGTGAGGTAAATCCTTTTTCTCTTAATTTATTTTACATGTGGAAGGCACAGAGTTCTCAGTTGGAATTCTGAAAGGAATACAATGCTAGCATTCATGAGGGGATGCTTTAGCACTCCAGAACTTCCTTCTCTTTTCTGCAGTGCAGACGTTTGATCCACCATTGCTAAAGTTGTTAGTTTAATCAAGTTACTGTTGGAATTTTTTTTTCTACAATTTATTGTTGGTAAATGAGGCTTACAGCCAACTACTAGCCTAAGGGTTGGCTATCCAGTCCCTATAATATAGATACGGTAAGGCTGTGAAGGGACTGAGGTGAAGTTTGTGCCTTGATATAATGCAAGGAACTCATTCCTTAGTATTTGCTTACTGTACGTCTCAGACTTCATCAGCACTGTTTTAGGTGGCTATAAAAGGGAACTGTATAAAAATATGTGATCACAAAGATTTAGTTAGTCATCCATGGTCACGCTGCCTATGATTCCTTTGCAATACTAAGGTGAACTGATTATTAGTTTAGTGGTTATGCCTCCACTATGCAGTAACAACGGGTGAGGAGATATGTATTTCAATAGTTACATTTCTGACAAATGTATAATGTACTTTGAACCAGGCATTTGCAACTTTTGTGTATGCACTTTCATCAAATGTTAATAAAGTAAAAAAAAAAAAAGAAATGGGCCTAGGAGTAGACAGAAGGTCCAAAAAGACTTCCGAAGACTGTGTGCCTTGTGGCATTTAACAAAAAAGAGCTGCATAGAAAAGCAGCAAGCAGCACCAATGCATAAAAGAAAGAGCGGCAGCATGATTGACTACAGCAGCAAAAGCAAGTTTTACTTGAGAAAAGAAGGAAAACTTTATTCAGCAAACACATTTCTTTGGTTCAATGTGAAGTCAACGGTGGGGAAAAAATAAAAACTGAGAACATATGGGATCACCCACATTACAGAGACAGCACCCGACATACATCAACATGGGTGGCCCCAATTAAGCAAAAGTTTCCTAGGCAGTCCTGATGACGAGGGCTTACTGTTCCAAAGGTGTGCCCCTAACTTCAAAGATCACCTACTGCATTTCGAAACAGCTGAAACACACGCAACATGACATCATAATGGAACTCATTAATAACAAGAGATAAAAAGCAAAAGATAAATTACCTCTGCATTGTTCAGTATAGGTGTTTTCTTCTTCAGTCCTATCTGGGAGTAACTGAAAGAAAATAAGTAAAAGACTACTTGCACATATTCAGCATCAGAAGGTGTAAGTACTTCAGAATAAAAAGCCCCAAAAAGTCACAAACAAATATAAGCACTGCAGAATATCACTATTGTTTACTTATGAGTAATAACAAATAAAGTACACACAAGTGTGCATAATAAGGTTATAATGGCATCCAGGGGTGCTGGTGGCACTTACAAACAACAAGTGCAAAGCAGGAGTGGTTTATATATGTCCCCAGAAACCAGAGATGCCTTTACAACCTTAATTGTACACTTGAGGTGTATTCTGTTTGTTATAATTTCTTTTAAAGCAGCAGTACTATTTTAATAAAAATGTTCTTTTTACAACAGTATGTCAGACAAGCCTAGCAACTGACAAAACGTGAAGCCTTTGCTTTTATTTTTGCTTTTTTGTTTTCTTCATATTCTTTATTTTTTCGGACAGTTTACCATAGACCCTTGCCAGGAGCCCCGTATTGGATTCTGAGGGCAATGGGGTGCCACCATTTTCGCATTGCTTATCTTGTCTGATGTAATTGGACTGCACCACCCTTTCCTTTACCTGCTGAGTGTTTATCAGACAAGCAGTGTAAACAAAGGGTGAAACATAGGAAATCCTATGGGGGCTGTCATATTTCCTGTGACTCCACAAAATATTATAAATGTATTAAAAATCAAGCGACCCAATTATCAGAAAACAGTAGTA
Organism: Neoceratodus forsteri; assembly: GCA_016271365.2. Lineage (NCBI taxonomy): Eukaryota > Metazoa > Chordata > Ceratodontiformes > Ceratodontidae > Neoceratodus > Neoceratodus forsteri. Next base: position 1,774,153,611 of record CM057455.1, on the reverse strand, counting down.
AACAACAAAAGTTTAATCTGAAATTTTGAACTACCAGGCAGTGTAAAAACCTGGGAAGTGACAAACTCTTCCTGGTTAACTAGTACTGCTGCGTTACTTGCCATCCTCCTGTGCTCGCTCCTGTGCTAATTTACTTTTACTTTTGATGGCGAAGGCTAGAGTGACATAGGAACTCGCCACTTATAGCTTTGTCATTGTTGAATTCCTATGGCTCAACTTTGTGTCATACTGTAGGAACTCACTAATAATAAGGCTGAAAATGTCTGGTGCTCATAAACTGAATGGCTCTGTATCTGTCATGAAGCAGTAACTCCATCGAGGGAGTCTGACGGCATCATTAATCTCAGGAGCAAAGCTCAAGAGGTTTGTAATTCTCAGAATCCCAGAACTGATTTGCTGCTCTGTAACAGACAGCCACCTGTTGTTTTTGTGATACATGGATTTCTGTTTTCTGGCGGGGGGTTCACAAAAAACAGCAAAAAAAAAAAAAAAAAAAAGGGGTCTGCTTTCAAATCACTCACTTGTTCTCACCACCACTGCTCCACTTTTCAGCTCACTCACTCTGACCACCACCACTGCAACCACAAATGTAATTCACTCACACTGTCACAGAGTGATGCCACCCCCCCAAACTCTGAGACACTCACTTTCACTGTTGCCAACAGCTCCCCCCACCCCAGTTCTCCTGTAGTTATTGTAAAGCACCCTGAGCCTTCAGGAAAGGATGCTGTAGAAACAAAATTGTCTTGCCTTACCAATAGAACAAAAAAAAATTAAAATCTGCTGAGATTAGTTGTAACAGTAATTCAGCTGCAGGCGGCTCAGTTGTCAAGAGCTCCCTACCCCGCGATTATCTCCGAGTCTCCTGTCACTGTTTCAAATACCAGTTTCATACAGTGACAGGAGCATGCAGTGAGCAATGACTGAAATTGTAATTGCATTGTTCTGTCATATCAATACTATTATCACTTCTATACGTCAGAACGATGCTATTACAAGTTTTTAATGCTGCAGCATTCTATGCAAAACAATGGGACCCATGTATTGCATAGAATTTAAAGTTCAAAAAAGATTAAAACTATTTTTCACACACCAAATGTGAAGGCATTGCTGAATCTCACAAAATAACAGACATCTTTACCCTGGTTGCCCCGGCACTGTTATTTCCTTCCGAATCATAAGTCCACATGATATGTCACACTCCAACTACTACATTCAGCTTTGTATACATACAGTCCTGTATAACCTACCCCTTACTCACATTAAGTTTCCTCTTCCTGTATAACCAGTCCCTTACATTAAGTTTCATCTAAGTGAGCAAGTCTATGTTGTAAAAAACAAACTGGTTAAGTCAGTCCATCTATGGGCTGAATTACCTTCACAGGCTGAAATGGCTTGACAAACTATCGGATCTCTACTACCTGACAGAATCCCTTTGCTCTGCACTTTTCCCACATTTATTTATTTATTGAAATACTGGTAACCAGGAAAGGCATGCTGGCCTGAGGCGTGTTTCCAGGTGCAACCTGGGGAAGGGAAAAGGGAGTACATACATAGAATTACAAAACATCTGCAAATGCAGACTACATAGGCAATCAACACTGAGGGGAACAAATGTGAGAAGTCAAGTAATCAGCTAGCACGTGCTGTACTATCTGTCATACTCTTCCAGAGTTGGCCCAACAAGAAGCCTGTCTGCATAATGTGATGATGTTTTGCAAATGCCGCTGCTTAGCTGTGCAAGTTTTCTTCTTTGTTAAGCGGGTCCTGACATCGCATCTAGTTTATATGGTGGGGGGTGGTCACTAAAAATGTGTTTACATGTATTACTCATTACACACACAAAATGTCAAGCAACTGTCCCACTTAAAGAGCCTTCTCATTGATTTGAAAAATATTTAACAAGGAGAAGCTCTATGAAATGTAGCATCCCGTGTTTATCTCCTAATAGTTTACTTGGGAGAGAACAACAGCACACAGACTAAAAACATCAACAACATCTTACAGCACTGAGGGGAGATACACTCCTGTGCAACTGGAGAATGGGCAAGGTCGGAACCTGGTTGTTGGTTCGGTATATGCACCAAATATTGATTCAGTCGAATGTTACCAAATGCCTCACTAGAAATGTGTAATTTGCAAGGTGAATGAATACTGGGAGAAGACATGTACTGTGTGTGGGATGGGGTCAAGGACAGATCCTTCTGAGTTCCTCAGTCATGATAACAATTCTAAAGCACTGACGTGTCTTGCAGCAGACCATGGGCTTGAGGAGGCCTGGAGGTACTGGACCCCATCAGGGTGTGAGTACACCTTCTATTCCCATTCCTGCTATGCCAGAACAGATATGTTCCTGGTGAACACACATATGCTGTTGGGGGTGGGAGGGTGGACATGCCATGACCCCGTCCTCACTTCGGACCACACCTGGTCCTACTGTACTTGTGAGAGGGGCATGCCACACCACCCTCTAAGGCCTGGTACTTGGACCCCACACTTCTGAAAAAACAGGGAGTATGGTGAGTTTGTGGGTCAAAATATCCAAGAGTTCCTGAGGCATAATCACCCAGGTGACACATCTCACTCCATACGATGGGAGGAACTAAAGGCTTAAATAAGAAGATCCATTGTTTTCTTTGCATGCCATACCCAGAAACAATTACAGGCACAGGTTCAGGCACTAACTACAAAGGTGCAGGCCTGTGAACATATCCATATGCTGAATTCCACCCCACAGTTGTATCAAGTGGTGCAAAAATTAAAGATCTAATTTAACACAATCGCCAGCCTGCAGTTGGAATGCCAAATCCTGTTGGCAAAGGCAGGACAATACTCTGAAGAGGATCGAAGTTGAAAGTCGTTGGCTTGGCAGCTCAAAACTAAGGCAGGGGTAGCCCATATCTCCTTCATTAGATTGCCAGATGGGATGGAATCTTTTGATTACCATCAAACACTCTACACCTCAGAAATATCTCCCCCCATCCAACAATTCAAGCAGTTTGCTGAGGCTGCTCCCACACTAAAACCCTGCAGGAAGTTAGTGAATCTATTGATGCTCCTTTATCCTGGAAGGAAGTAAAGGCAGTGGTGCAAGGTCTGGAAGGGGGGTAGCCTGAGCCAGATGACCTATCCATAGATTTTTATAAAGAATTCCTCCCCCACCTGAGACCACCCCTATGAGACATGCTCACTGAATGCTCTGGGACAGGTGTGATATCCCCCTTCTCGCAATCTGCGACAACTGTGGTGTTGCCAAAACCTGGCAAGGATCCAAAACTTTGCCCCTCCTACTGTCCTATATCTCTTTTAACAGCTGATTACAAAATTATGGCAAAAATCATGGCATATAGGTTGGAGGTAGCTTTGCCACTAGTTGTGCACCCAGGCTATAAAGGATTTGTCAAAGGAAGGCAAACATTAGAAAAATGCTGAGTATTCTGTGACACGGGATGGTGGGAGAGGAAAGGAAGAAGAGCAAATTGGGTATAATCGCCCTGGATGCTGAAAAAGCATTCGGCCACGTGGACTGGGGGTTCATGCATCACATTGTGGAGAGATTTGGACTGCGGCCTCACTTCAGGGGGTAGCTTCAACTCCTTTATAATAAGCCTCTTTCCCAGGTAATAACAAATGGACAGTTCTCCCAATCCTTTACCCCTACCCATGCGATAAGGCAGGTATGCACCCAGTCCCCACTTTTTTAATGTGCTCACCTCGGAGTCACTGGCAGTAGCCGAGGACCAGAATGGACACAGTGGGATTTGTGAAGAGGAACACGCCACCAGCCCTCCAGAAAAGTTATGGCTTCCTTGGGGTCCTAGTGCCTCTGGTACAGACCCGTTAGTGGAAATTTTTGGAAAAGTCTGATTCATAAGAAGAGCTACAATTATACAGTGAGATAGGTGAGACAGTAAGGCCTGCCACAGAAATAAAGATAACATAAAAAAAACAAGACCCATCTTGTTGACAGCAGCCAAATCAGGTTTGTTTATTTATTTAGTTATTTATTTGAAAATTGGCGACTGGGAAAGGCACACTGAGCCAAAGCTTGTTTCCAGGTGTGACGCAGGGGAGGGAAACAAAGGATAAAAACAATACATAGCATAGACAAATTCAGTGTTACAAAAATTGGAAAGTCAGAGCACGCCAAGACAATATAAACTGCACAATGAGCAAACATGTCATGATCAGGCAGTAGAACAGTGGGAAGAAGAGATTGGCCTGGAAGAGGACCTGGATACTCTGGATAGGTGATCCTGCACCTGGAAATTGAAATGTAACTCCTCCAAGTGCAAGGTGCTACACCTAGGGCGGAAAACCCCAACTATGTGTACACCCGGGGGGGGGGGGGATGAGTTGCAGACCACGGCAGGGGAGAGAGACCTAGGAGTCTTGGTGGATGTTAACATGAGTAATTCAGAGCAGTGCAGGAGGGCTGCGGTCAGGGCAAATAGGATGCTGGGATGCATTGCTAGGGGGATTACCTCAAGGAACAGGGAGGTGATTTTGCCACTGTACAACAGCCTAGTTAGATCACATCTTGAGTAGTGTACAGTTCTGGAGGCCACACCAAAGAAGAGACATCCAACTCCTGGAGAGGGTTCAGAGGAGAGCAACCAGAATGATCCAGGGCCTGGGGGATATGACATATGAGGAACGACTAGGGGAGCTCAACCTGTTCTCGCTGGAGGAGAGGAGGGACCGGGACATGACTGTGGTCTTCAAGTACCTCAGGGGAGTAAATAGGGTAAGCTGAGATAGGATCTTTTGACAGGAGGAGGGTGGAATCACCAGAGGACACAGTTGGAAGATTGAAGGTGGTAGGATTAGGGGGGAAAGGAGGAGGAGGTACTTCACCAAGAGAGTGGTGGAACCGTGGAATACACTGCCCGGGGAGCTGATACAGGCAGCTATGGTGGAGGGATTCAAGAGAGGTTGGGACAGGTATAGGCAAGGGGTGAAGCAGAGGCTGGTTTGCCCGGGGGGGGCAGGACTGGGGGATGGAGTAACAGTGGAAGAAGACAGATAGAGGGCTACGGTACCCAATCAGGGTGCTGAAGCACGAGCATACTTGACAGACCAATAGGCCTACTCTGCTGGTGTCTAGTATGTTGTGTTAGTATGTTAGAACATTACTGCAAAATGTATGAGGAACTGTTAAGGGGGAAGGGAAGGAGTCTCAGCTAATGTCTGAGGGAGGCAGGGTAGGTAGAGAAGTGGATGGAAAGAAGGGAGCAGGTTCCAAAGTAAGGGGAGATGATAGGCAAATGCTGATTGGCCAGCCAGAGTACAGAGACGTGACATGGCAAACATGCAATGGTCCCGGGAGATGTGGTAAGTGAAGTCAAGTCTGCTGTCAAACCATGCACCAAAGTACTTGATGGAAGGAACCACTTTAAGTAGGGAACCATCCAAGGTGGAAAAGATGGGCAATGATGAGAGTCTGGCTAGTTTTTGACTGGAGCCAAAGGTCATGGACACCACTTTTTTTTTTTTTAGTGTTGATTCAAAGCTGTTTTTTTTAGTGTTGATTCAAAGCTGGTTTGACTGGAACCAACACAGGACATTGTAGAAATCATGTTGTAGCAGACCTTCCACGTCAGAAGTGGATGGACCAGAAGTGTAGATGACTCTTATCTACACACATGTGAATATGCGAAAAGAGATGGTCGAAGTGGCCCCAATTTGCTCCGTGAAATGATTCGCGGAGTGCAGAGATTCACGGTGCTCCATAGCAAGTACTTAAATGTTATAATAGGTGACATAAAGTCCATTGAAAACAATGACTTTGCGTTACTCCGCCTTCCCAAACCACTACTCCACCAATTCTTAATGCAAAGTACATTAAAAACAATGTACTTCGCCTCACTTCGCCTTGTTTTTAAGCTCCAAAGGTGAATTTTGCAGTGATTCATGGGATTTCAGGTCACATGGGCTCTAGGTTATTCTGCACAGCCTCAGTTTGGGTAGTGTGTGCAGGAAGCTGTAGGAGACAATCTGCTCTGAGAGCTCTCTGCGATTCAAACCTTCTAAAAGCTGTTAAAAAAGCCTTCTTGAGTAATTGTTTTTGCTGAAACTTTATCGATTATAGGAAACCCTCCTGTGCTCATATCATTGAGCATTTATTGTTTGTGTGTGGATTCTGAATGTTAATGTACAACATTTGGTCTGTGTACTGAGAGACAGTGGAAGGGTGCTTTGGGGAGGGACGTATATGTGGTGTAGGTAGATTAATTTGGAGAAAAAGACAGTGCTTTCAGTTTTGGTGATATTTTTCTTGTATAAATATGTTAATGTACACAGTAATATTTTCAATCATTCTTGCCATTTTTTTTGTTGATTATTGTGGTGCAGCAGTGCATAATTTTAGTTTGTTTAAAATATGTGGTTATATTACTGAAGTTTTCATTTTGCTACGCATTACTTACTGTGTGTGTGAGTATGTGTGTGATGTGTCATCAAATCAGACACCTTTTATTGTGCCACAAAATAATTTCAGCAATGTGAACCTGCTATCCACTGCAGCTGTGTGATTTCTGTACTTTGTGGTATCGTTACTGGTACTAGTACTAGTGACTATTACTGCAGCAGTCACACTGCCCCACTTCCGCCCACCCCAACTGGCAAAGGTATTCTTTCTAGATTTGAATTTATGATGGTGACCACTGGTTAGGTGTTGTGCCTTTGCATCTGCATCTCTTCAGTGTGCAGTGCAATCTTAATCTGTCTGTGCATTTGCATCTCTTTAGGGCCCACTCTCCATCTGTAACTTAAGTCACAGCTGTTTCTTTGGCTTCCCTTCAGAATACTGGACAGGTGTGGTGCATAATTCTGCATGAACACTGTACTCATTAATATGCGTTTTTAAGTCAAGACCATTATAACGAGTCACTCGTGATACAAATCACGTTCTTCATCATCACGGTCACAAATGCAGTCACAAATCATGATTCACGATCATGTCACGAATCACACCACTTATTTTTTGACTAGTTACTTGGATGTATTGTAAGCCTGTTTTGTAGTATCTCTCCAGGCTTCACCACCCTGCCATTGTACTCATTAATGAGCATTTTTAAGTCAGGGAGTTTGTGCTACAGCTCATTGGAGAAGTACAGCCGTAGGCATTTGCATTCCCAATACAGTTCCATATTGTTTACCTCACACCGTCGGCACCGAATCACATTCTTCATCATCTCGGTCACAAATCACGATTCACAATCACGTCATGAATCACAGCACTAATTGTTTGACTAGTTACTTGGATGTATTGTAAGCATGTTTTGTAGTATCTCTCCAGGCTTCACCACCCCACCATTGTACTCATTAATGAGCGTTTTTAAGTCGGGGAGTTTTGTGCTACAGCCCATTGGGGAAGTACAGCCATAGGCATTCGCGTTCCTTCCCGTACAGCATGTGAGTTACAGTACTGTAAGTAGTGGTGGGCGAAGTGGCTCCAATTTGCTCTGTGAAGTGATTCACTGACGAACGTGTAATCCTCGGGGAACACCACAATGTGAAGCATAGTGCTTCACTTCATAATGAAGAATGCGAAGTACAGTGAAACCAGTGACTTTGCATTCACTTCTCCACCAATTTTAAGGCGAAGTACATTGAAATCAATGTAATTCGCCTCACTTTGCCCTGTAATTGAGCTCCAAATGAAATTTTGCAGTTATTCATGTGATTGCAGGTCACATGGGCTCTAGATTGTTCGGCACAGCCTCAGTTCTGGCCTGGGTAGTGTGTGTGCAGTGGTAGCTGGAGACAGTTTGCTCTCAGAGCTCTGTGATTCAAAACCTCTAAAAGCTGTTTAAAATGCCTTTTTGAGTAGTATTTTTTGCTCAAAATTTAGTACATCGATTATAGGAAACCCTTCTGTGTGCTCATATCATCGAGTGTTTATTGCTGTGTGTGGATTTTGAATGTTAATTTAGAACAGTCAGTCTGTGTACTGTGAAGTGTGCTTTGGAGGAGGGGCGTATTTGTGGTGTAGGTAGATTAACTGGGAGAAAAAGGCAGTCTTTATGTTTTGGTTATATTTTTCTTGTATAACTGTGTCAATGTACACACAGTAATATTTTCAGTAATTCGTGCCATTTTTTTTGCTGATTGTTGGGGTGCAGCAGTGTACAATTTGTTTGTTTAAAACATTTGGTTATATTACTAAAAATGTTCAATTTGCTACGCATTACTTGAGTGTGTGTGCGATGCGTGGCATTAAATCAGACACCTTTTATTGTGTCACAGAGTAATTGCAGCAGTGTGAACCTACTATCCACTGCACCTGCATGCATTTTTTAATACTGCTTTGTGGTATCTTTACTGGTAGTGGATTGTTACTGCCGTGCATGAACCTCCAAATGGCAAAATGTATTCCTTTCCAGATTTGGATTTGTGACCTGTGAGCACTGGTTAGGTGGTGTTGTGCCTTTTCGTATGCATCCATCGATCTTGAATCTTAATCTGTCTGTGCGTTTGCATGGCACTGTTAATTCTGGGAGACTGCATTTCTTGTTATGCTCTCATTTCACTTCGTTAGCACTGGGGAATTTTCTGGACACAAAACAGTAGCATTTTGGGGATACACATTAATTCTGGTGACTCTGTGTGTGACCTGACCACTGCGCGCATGACTGAGTGCGCCATTTATTCTGGGAGACTTTGCATTTCTTGTTACACTCTCATTTCACTTCATGAGCACTGGGGAGTTTTCTGGACACAAGAGAGTAGCACTTTGGGGATGCACATTCATTATGGTGACTGTGTGGATGGGATGCTGCCAATATTGTTGTCATTCCGCCGTACTTCACGTTTAAGGCAGAATGACAACACAAAGTAATAATAATAAGGTGAAGTGAGCCTTTCCTCTGGGGCACTCCTTGTAGTGAAGTGCCAGCGCGAAGTGGCCACTTTGCGTTCACTTCACTGGCGGATTTTAAATTCGCTGCATCTCTATATGCGAAGGGACACAGGCTGAGGAGAGGTCATTGAGGAAGCTGGAGAAGAGTATGGGGCCTAGGATGGAGACCCGTGGGACCTGTGGATGGAAAAAGGAGGTGACAGAGCTCTACCAACATGTACTGACTGTAGATGGCCTGACGGGAACGAGCAGAACCAGTCGACAGTAGAAGCTTGAAACCAGCAGAACTCAGCTTATTCAGGAGAAGAGGGTGGGACACAGAGTCAAAGGCCTTAGCCAGATAGATGAAGATGTCTGCCGTGATATGACTGTGATCAGTTACTGAGAGGATATAATCAGTTACACGCAGCAGGGAGGACATAGTGGAGTGATCCTTCCTGAAACCAGACTGGAACAGGGAGTGAAAAATCAGAGGAGGAAAGAAGACAAAGTCTACTGTAGACAAGCTTCTCTTGCAGCTTGGCAAGAGAGGGGAGGAGGGAGATAGGCCAACAGTTTACGGAGGAGGAAGGGTCCCCACCTTTGTGAAGTAGTATAACTGGCCAACTTCCACGACTGTGGAACCACACTATGGGAGAAGGAGAGGTTGAAAAAGTGAGACAAATGACATGCAATGGCAGGAGCAGAAATATGAAGAAAAGTCTGGGATCAAGTCTGTCAGGGCTAGACTTACAGTCAGGGTCTCCTGGGTGGTAACAGTGGAGAAATGGAAACTCTGGGAAGAAGGAATGTGGTATGATGGAGTTGTAGCATGCGGGGGAGAAGAAGGCAGAGCACAAGTTGTGAAAAACTCATTAAAGAGGAAAGCAACAGAGGAGGGGTCAGATATAGGTGAGCCATTAATCAGGAGAACTGAGGGGCCAGACTGGGTGTGAGGGTCAAAAAGGGAGTGAATTGCCTTCCAGAATTATTCCTTGTAATGTAAAATTTTAGTAATTCCTTTGTACCCCATACCCCCAGACACGGATATAAATGGATCCTTGCACCCAGTCCTTCTTCCTAGTAAAACAAATTAAAAAAAAATAAACTTCTCACCACCTAATTACATTACCCTGTAGTTTAGTCCCTACATGTAGACTCGGGGCAATCTAGATAGCAAAGTTACAGACACCTACAAGAAATTCCTTAAATCAGGGTACCTTAGTTAGGGTTTAAAGAGCTGCCGACACCTAAAAGAAAACTGAAAAACATTAATATTTAAGTACAATTTACCTTGCATTCCATATGTATTCAATAGATTTCTCTTCCCCATTACTCATTACTGAGAAATTTGCATGGAAACATGCTCTATATCTCCTTGAGTTCACCTGCCTCTTTATCTTACTCCCTACTTCATGTCATAGTCCTGTGTTGTGACATCACTATCTGTTGCCATGGGAGTGACTGTGCTATCACAAGTAGAGCATTATGACCTGAGGTAGGGAGAAAGCAACAGGGATAGATTAACTCTTCGGGGCAGAGATCCCGTTTTCCTGCAAATTGCCTCAATAATAAATAATGGGGAGGAGGAATCCAGAATTAATGCGAGAGACAAGCTTGACTATGTCTAAATGTTATGCTTTGTCAAAGTTGTCCTAATGGCATCAGCTGCTCTTTAACGCAATATTCCTACAGAAAACCAGAAACAAAGTTACAGACTCATGCAAGAAATCCCTTATATTAGGGTACCTTAATTAGGGTTTAGCACAGTATTCCAAAATCAACCCAGTAACATGGTTAGGCCCTGTACACATTAGGATACTTAAAATGTTTTAAGGTGTTTAAAATGTTTTAACTATTGCAAACATGGCTCCCATCTGCATTAAAACATGGTTGTTTACCATATTACAAAACCATGCTAAAACCCTCAAGCAACCTAGTCTTAAAACTGTTTTTAAGAATGGTTCAGATGGAGAAATCGTGTTACCTGGTAATGTGGATGGGCATCTGTAGTATGTTCTGGCATCTTGCGCCATTTGGAACAGTGCTGTAGTCGTGGGAAACTGGGTTTATGTCCATGACTTAATGCTGATGCAGACGGGAGTCAGCTCTGGAATAACCGTGTTAAAACACGGTTGAAGAGAGATGTGGACAGGCTGCTGTGGCGAGTTCAAAAATTTTTTTAAAAACGAACCACAGCACACTTTGGTAATGTGTACAGGGCCTTACAGACTCATGCAATAAATTCCTTATGTTAGGGTACCCTAGTTAGGGTTTAGCACAATATTCCAAAATCAAGCTAGTAACAGGGTTACAGACTCATGCAAAACACTCCTTACATCAGGGTACCCTTAACAGATTATAGCAGTTTTTCCAGGGTACCCAGTAGCAAAGTCATAGACACCTTCCAACTGTTTATTACATTAGTATACTGTACCTACAATAGCACAGTTCTAGTATGCCCTGGAAGCTGAACCCACCAGTGGGTGTAAAGCACATAGAGCTAATCACAGTCCAGCTGAAAATAGGCAGAGTCCCCTGCTGACGCTCCCTGATGATGTCCTTGTAGATGTCCACTCCTCCTGGTCACATAGTCCTCATGCTCCAGAGCTGCTCACACCGGGGATTGTGTGAGTCTGCTGACCCCACATTGTGCTAGGAGGCTCCACCTGCTCCATGCTGATAGGCTGTAGCAAGTCACATGGTTGCTAGACCTCTAAGCTAATTGTGTTGGTCCTCTGGTGACCACTCTTACCCCCATACTCTCACAGAGTCAAATATGAAAAAAGTACATACCACAGTAATATTGTTTCTTCCAGGGGATCCCTTAGTATGCATGACTATTGCAGTGTTGCCAGCTGGGTTCAGCTGCCCTGGAGACAGAGATTATGCTAATAATGGCCACGCACACCAATCAGATTAGAGTCAAAGAATGCTGCCTTCAGGTGCTGCTGTTAGTCAGTCAGACTAATTTTGAAGCCTAAGGAGCAAAAGGCCCCACTCCCTGAAACTATTCTAAAGCTTAAGGGGCAAAAGGCCCCAATCTCTAAACCTATTCTAGAACTATGGAAGAAATAGGAAAAAAGACACAAGAGGAAAAAAAAAATTCTGCCTACAGGTGAACTACGTACACCATGCTTAACTGTGATACTCACACAGGTTACGGCCCTTCAGTAAGAAATTTGGCCTGTAATAAGGATTACAGAACTGTTTACATAAAGATTATGCAAGGGGAGGATGGGCAGGAAGTCAAGCACACTGAGGGATCCCCTGGAAGTAACAATATTACTATGGAAAGGAATTTTTTCTTCTCACCCCAGGAATCCCTTAGTATGCTTAACTATGGCAGATTACAAAGCAGTGAAGTTGGGAGGAGAGAACATAACCTACTTTGGGAAAAGGTCTGCAGTGCCAAGTCTGGCATCTGATCTGAACTGTACAGCTAAGCAGTAGTGCTTTGTGAAGGTACAGTATGTACAGTCTTCCACGTAGCTGCTTTGCAGATGTCAAGTAAGAGTATGTCTCTTTATGCTGGCACTAAGGCTGCAGTGCTCCTGGTGGACTAGGCACTGAGGCCTTGAGGTGGCTGTCTGCCAGCCTTACTGTAACAGAACTGGATGCAAGAGACTATCCAGCGAGAGATGGCTTTCTTGGAGGCTGGCCTGCCTTTGCCTACCTCGCCAAAGATGAGGAACCGCTGAGTATGAGAGGACCGGAGCTGCTCTGTGTGCTCTAGGTAGTAGGTCAGTGCCCTTTTGATGTCCAGGCTGTAAAGTCTGCACTCACCAGGAGTGGATTTATCTGTGAAAAAGGCAGGGAGAGTTATAGATTGGTTGAGGTGAAATTCAGACATCACTTTGGGGAGAAATTTCCTGTTGGCCCTGAGAACTACTTTGTTCCTGTGTGAGATGATATAGTTTGGTTCAGTGCAGAGAGCTTGCAGCTCTGATATCCCAAGAGCAGCTGACACCTTCAGAGGAACTAACAAAACACAATATTTAGCCACAATTCAGCTTGCATTTCACACTAGTTTTATATTCCTCCTTCCCATTATTTGTTACTGAGGTCATTTGAATGAAAAAATGATCTTTTCTCCTGAAGAGTTCCTCTATTCCTGTTGCCTTCTCCCTACCTGAGGTCATAATGCACTGCTTGTGACATCACAGTTACTCCCATGGCAACATAGTGTGCTGTCACAACAGAGGATTTTATGACTTGAAGCAGGGAGTAAGCTATAGAGGCCGATAAACTTTAAGGGAACTCTAAGGGATAACCATCATGTATTTATACAGATTTACTCAGTAATAAATAACGAGGAAGAGAAATGCATAAATATATGTAGAATGCAAGCTGAAGTGTACTTAATTATCATGTTTTTCAAAGTTTTTTCTGAGGCATCAGTAGCTCTTTTAAGGGCGAAAAACTATCCTGCCCTTCTGATATAGCTACAGGCATAAAAAACTTCTTCACCGACCTGGACAAATACAAATCTGACTTGCCTTCCACACCCCGTCATCCAGAGTCCTCACACCCCATGGTCCCGGATCCCCCTTTCCATCTAAAACTCACAACACGTTCTGAGGTTCTTGAGTTGTTAAATGGCCTCAATCCGGACAGCTCTCCGGGATTCGATTCCCTCCAACCTAAATTCCTCAAAATATCAGCTCCTGCAATAGCTCACCCAGTATCACTATTAATTAACAAAGCCTGCCTCACACAAACCATATTAGACAAATGGAAGTCTGCGGTAGTTGTTTCCATACACAAAAGCAGCCCCACTGACCTAGTAGAGAATTACCGACCAATCTCTACTGTATCTTATGCCCCCTAGCTAAGATACAAGAAAGGATACTCTACAAAGAACTTTATTCCTACCTTGAGCAGACCAATTCCTTAAGCATACATCAGAATGGTTTCCGGAGACTGCATGGCACTTAATCTGCCCTCCTGCGTGGCACAACAGACATCATCTAGGCCATGGATCGGAGGCTTGCGACCGGAACCACTTTCGTGGACTTAGCGAAAGCCTTTGATCTCATCAATCACCATCTTCTACTAACAAAGCTCAGCAATATAGGTCTCAATACCCTCACTATATCTTGGCTCACCAACTATCCAACCAACAGGTTACAATGTGTCAAATGGTCAGGATCTATGTTTTCCCTATCACCCATCACGGATAGGGTTCCCCAGGGCTCTATACAGAGCCCACTACTCTTCTCCATCTTTATCAATGAGCTACCCTCAAACTGTGGAGAGGCATCAATACAGCTCTACTCTGATGACGCCATACTCTACAGATCCTCTAATGATATTTCATCCCTCAATATCAATCTAGAGAGTGACTTCTGGCAGTTGAAGGCATGGTTTAAGAACAACCTATTGGTGCTCAACATCAAAAAAACAAAGACTATGTTATTTCACCATACCACTTTTGATAGGTCTACCCATCCTCCTTTGTTAATCAAGACCTCTACCAGTAAAACCCTATAGAAGATGTAAACTCATTCAAATACCTCAGCTTAACACTTGATGAATACCTATCGTTTGAAACACATATTGAGAAGGTCATAAAATCCACGTATCAGAAGCTAGACCTCCTATACCAGACTGCACCCTGCCTTTGACCTCAGACCAGGAGAACCATTGCCTCCACTACCCTGCTTCTGGTCCTTCTCCATGGTGTTATGCTACTGCACTCAACCAAGACTACTACCCTAAATAGACTAAGACAAGCTTACCATAGAATAGCTCATTTCACTGAGTCAGTCCCTGCGCGTAACCACCTCTGTGATGCGCTTCACACCCTAGGCTGGCCATCCTTTGAAGCCTGTCTTGAATTCCCTTTGCTCTGCACCTCTTTTAAGCTCATCCACCTGTTCTCCCCACCCAGTCTCTCCAACCTTCTCACACTGAAACCCTTTAACAGATCCCTTCGATCCTCTCCATATCCAATCCTAAAACTACCCAAGACTTGCCTTGCTATTTGCAAAAGATCCTTCTCTGTTGTTGCTCCTCAAATATGGAACAATTTCCAACCGGACCTACTCACATGTACATCTCTTACGCAATTTAAAAGATTATACAAAGCAACATTCTTTCCGCTTCCATCCTGTGACTGTAAACAATCCTTACTATTTTCTACATGCCCTCCCTCCCTCAGGTCTTCCCTCCTTTTCTGTGTCTGGCCTCTCTCCCCAGCCCCCCTCCCCCTTTTTCTACCCCATATGGCTTACTGAGCTTGGATATTCCAACTCCTCACTTATGGGTTTTTTCTCTCTCTTTAGTTCTCCTAAATACATGCATAGAATGTACAATGGGCAATAATTATGTGTATATACCACACTGTCTTTACTAGACCTACCTAGTACTATAACCTGTGTAAATATGCTAAGCTCCTCTAGTTTTGTAATCCTTGTCCTGACTGATTAGTGTATGATATATAAGTATATTTGACACAGCCCTGCACAAAAGATTAATACACAAATTAGCCAGCCTGGGAGTGGGTCCCAGAGTGATAGCCTGGCTAAAACACTGGCTGTACAACAGGATACAGAGGGTAATAGTAAATGGAATCCACAGTAAAGAAAGGGGGGGTTACTAGTGGGGTACCGCAGGGTTCAGTACTGGGGCCAGTCCTTTTTAATGTCTTTATAAGTGACATTGCAGAGGGACTGGAAGGGAAAGTATGTTTCTTTGCAGATGACACACAGATCTGCAACAGGGTTGATATGCAAGGTGGGGTGGAAAGGATGAAAAGGGACTTGGCAAGGTAGGAGGAATGGTCAAATGTATGGCAGCTTAGATTCAAAGCAAAGAAGTGCAAAGTAATGCACCTGGGAAACAACTCAGGGGAAGAGTACACAGTGGGGGGGTAAGATACTGACAACAACAAAAATGGAAAGGGACCGTGGGTAGTCATATCAGATGACCTAAAGGTGGGCCAGCAATGTGACAAGACAGTAAGGAGGGCTGGGGGGATACTGGGTTGCATAGGGAGAGGCATCACCAGTAGAAAACAGGAAGTTGTTGGCCCTCTGTACGAACAGTTGGTAAGACCACATCTGGAGTACTGTGTACAGTTCTGGAGACCCCATCTCTGCAAAGACATAGACAGGGTGGAGGCTGTCCAGAGGAGGGCAACCAAAATGGTGCAGGGTCTGCACCAGAAAACATATGAAGAAAGACTAAAGGAGCTTAAGATGTATAGCCTCGAGGAAAGAAGGGAGAGGGAGGACATGATAGAAACTTTCAAATACCTCAAGGGAATTAACAAAGTCCCAGAGGGTAGCATATTTCAGAAAAAGAGATGTGCAAGAACAAAGGGGCACAATGTGAAGATAGAGGGCGGACGGCTCAGAGGTAATGTGAGGAAGTATTTCTTCACAGAGAGGGTTGTAGATGCATGGAACAACCTTCCTAAGGAGGTCGTAGAGTCAAAATCAGTGGGGGGAATTCAAGAATGCATGGGACAGACATAAGGCAATTCTAGTGGGGGGGTAGGAGGCAGTAGGCTGTTGGTTAACTAGGATCTGCAGCTTATCCATTAGGTAGGGAGATGGGCAGACTGGGTGGGCCAAGCGGTCCTTATCTGCCATCGGAGTCTATGTTTCTAAGTATAACCACAAGTTGCAATGTATCTCTGTACATTATATGTTTAATTTTCCATACTTATAAGTGTCATTTGTTTCCTGCACTGTGCAACAATGTTTTCATATGTATGGATTGCTTATATTCCCCAGGTTGCCCCTGAAAAAGGGACAACTCTGTCTCAGTGGGCCTACCCGGTCAAAATTCAAATAAATAAATCATTACCTCCCTCATAATAGAAACCCTGGTCTGGGTCAGGGTCTGTGGGAATAGGTGTGGAAGGACCAGCTGGGGGCCCCCAAATAGACTGCCCATAGCTTGAAAGGTCTGCTATTGTTGCCAAGCCTTTGTCATTTCCTCAGGAGAGGGCATATGTTGCTGTGACACCGGTGTCTCCCTTTGATCTTCAGTGGGAGGGGCAGTGATATATTACTCTTTTTTTGTTTATTTTTAGCAGACATTGGATCAGAAACATCCTCAGTATGTCTTTTTTATTTGGCTTGGTCCTAATTATTTTTGTCAGACTTATTCTCTAGGGGGTCCTTAGAGAACCTATCTTTAGGTGTATGATGAGAGGAGGACCCCTCTTCAGAAGGCTTATTAGAAAGGGGGAGGCAGACTGAGAAGCCATTATTTCTAGTCTTTTGCCTCTTTTCATAACTGTTTTAGAGAAAAATGTAGTGCAAAGTTCAATTAATAGAAGTGTGATTTGAGCCTAAGCAACTTAAACAAAGATTGTGGCCGTCTGCCTTGGCTACAATTTTAAAACAATGCACTTTTTAAATCCTGTAAGTCCAGTTCTCTTTTTAGGTCTATCTGACATGCCAATATTATCAGAAGACTTTAAAAACAGTTCCCAAAAGGGAAAAAATATAAAACTTTGAGGTTGGTTCCATAGCAAGATAGAAACGGTTCCAAAATTACCAACTATAAAAGAAAAGTAAACGCGGTTCCTTAGAAAATAAGGGAACAAATAAAAAACTTAGTTTAAATATCGAAAACAGAAGTTTTTTTACCACAGAAAGCAGTTTTCTAGGCAGGAAGAAAGTGCGAGAACCATGATGAAAACCAGTGTCTGGGGAAGTCTCCTCGGTTCCTGGGAACTGATGCGAACTGAGGAAATAATAGTAAAATAATGAAAACCCACTAAAAATAACCTAAAGGCAGCAGAAACTACAGAAATAAAACAACTTTACTAGAAATAAACATCTTAAGGCAAGGAGATATAAGGAGAGTTCCGGGGCCAAATTGTCTAGTCAGGCGGAGAAATGAATCTAACAACAGCATCTACAGGCAGCAGTCTTCAACTACAATCTGACTGGCTAGTGCTCAGCCATCATTAGCATAAGTTCTGTCTCCAGAGCAGCTGGACCCAGCTGGCAATACTGCAATAGTCAAGCATACTGAGGGATTCCTGGAGTGAGAATAGTTTTTAATTTCTTTTTCTCAAGCCCTTAAACCCACTTACACCTCCAGGTCAGCAAACTTCCAGCCCCTGCATTCTGCAATACCAAAAATGACAAACGCAGTGAACATAAGCAAAATGCTGGCTCCATCTGCTTCCTATTGATTGGCTGCAGAAAGTCAAATGGTTGTTGCTCCTCTAGCTAATGGTGCTGGTCCTCCTGTGTCTCTCACAGTAGTCCTAACCCACTACCCTCTTAAACTCATTCCTTAAACACACTTTCCCTCCCAGCCACTGCCTGCCACCATAATACCAAAAACAATGAATATGGCAAACTTAAGTACAGTACTGGCTCCATCTTCTCCCAGTCAACTGACTGCAGGACATCACATGGTCACCGTGTGTCGAGCTAATGGTGCCGGTCATCAGGTACCCCTCACAGCAGTCCTGCTCCTTACACTCACAAACACAGTCGAATATTACTTTTTTCTACTTTTTGTTTCCCAAGCTATTAAACCTACTTACCCACCCAGTTTAGTCCCCTTCAGTCCCTGTATGTTGCAATCCCGAAAATGCCAAACTTGGCACACTTAAACATAATGCTGACTCTACCTTCTGCCACTGATTTGCTGTAATGGCCACCACACCTGTAGCTAATGGTGCCTGTCTTCTTGTGCTCCTCACAATAGTCCAGCCCCTCTACCATTGTAAACACGGTCACTTTTTTTTTTGCCTCCAAATCCTTTAAACCCACTTCCCTACCAGTCTCTGTACACTGTAATCTTACCTGTCTGCCCCAAAATATATTTTTAAAACACATGTAACCCCTAGGTGGCACTATCCCAAGGGCTACTACCCCTGCCTGCTTGGCTAGTAGCAGGTTAAGGGGTCTGAGTTCTGAAATGGGTGCCTCCACCCCGAGGTCAGGGTTGGTAGTGGTCAAGCTAACTTGGGCACAACCCTCCGGGACACTGTAATCCCCCTCTTTCCTTACTAGTGGGCGAAACAATACACAATAATCACTTTCACAATACCCCGATACACCACACAAGTACCCACACTGTTTGCACTTACCACCAGGGCTTTCTTGTGGCTCGGTCCTGGAGACCCCTGCAAAACAAGGTTATACACAGCAAATAACAGCAGTACAGTACTCTTGCACAAACTGGAACCACAGTCAGGGTAAATGCAAAAAAGAGTTAGATCTGATATTTATTTAAGGGACTTGAACAAGGGAGGGGCATAATCAGGCTAATTTGCTTAAAGGCTCTATCAATCAAACAGTTATGCATGCACTTCAGGGTCCATAAACAGTCACACACTCTGGGTACCCAGATGGAGAATGGTGGGCTAGCCAGGAACGTTGCATCTGGTTTGGGCCCTGTGATGGAAGAAAACGACGTGCACAAAACACACTATTTGTAATCCGGAGCCAGAGGGCTCAGTTCTTGAAAAGAAAACAACAAGTCAATCAGATGACACACTTTTAGATTAGGCTGTTGTTGCAGGGAGCTACCCTGATGATTATGCAGATACCCAAGACTGGACAGAGGCTGGACGAAAATCGAGACAGCAGGTGGTTAATCTGAAGTGCCAGGAGAAGCAGGGCCCACACAATTCTCCAAGGCATCGTTCCTGTTCAAGCATGGAGCTGGGGTCTGATCCCCAGGCAGGTCTCTCATCAGTGGCCTTCTCTGTGCAGTAGAGTAGTCTGGCAGGGCCAGCGTGGCATGGCCCAGGCCGAATGGAGATGAACGTGGATTCAGTCCGATTAGGCTGGATAAAGCATCCAGAAGCAGAACACAGTTCACACAGTGGGGAACCAAATCACGACCCACTTTCAATACACAGCACATTTACATGTAAGGAAATTCTGCTGTACCAGGCAAACTGCTCTCCGGTCATGATCGCAAAGTTTCTGCACAAACTGGGCATTCAAAAGCAGCTGGAAATCCTGACAGGCCCATCACATTCAGCAAATCTTCGGTCTTCTTCAGGTAAAAGCCTGGTAACAGCCCAGTGGCTTAAATAGGCCTCACAGCTCGGATTCAGTCTGAATAAACTCTATTTTCCCTCTCAGGGACAGCAGGCAAACTGGCAGGCCCAAACTCAGCCCTTTCACAGTTCTCCCATGCAAAACTACACAGAACTGCTGCTCAAAATCACTTGAGCTATTACTTCTTCACTTCTCAGCTCAAAACTGAAACTAGCTGCAGCAGCCTGGGAAATTCCTCAAGATTCAAAAGGTTCGGTTGGCTGATCCTCCTGTCAGTCACAACAAAGGCTTCCCCTGCAGGTGCAAAAAGCCCAAAACTACAATTCCTACAGATTTTGACTCCAGACTGCTCCTGTGGTTCGGCTCCATTTTAGGTCCCACCAGAACTGATAGGTCCAATTCGCAGTCCAGGACCAACATAGTGAAGATAAACAAAACAGTCCTTGCTGCAAAGAAGGCAGGTTAGACACACTACATTATCATTATCACGCTAAATGATTTTCAGCAAATAGTTACATCTTTCAACAGAGCTCCCTCTCAGATTACTTATGACTGCAATCCAGGTAGCTTGTAAAGAGACAGTACACAGAGGCTATGCAGGCACTCTCTGGCAATCACATTTAAACTGCTAAAATATAGGACACCAGCCTGGCAGTGAGCATTTAGACAAGCTCGAGGAGGACTTTTTTGGGAACCCTCATTTGTAGGGCTTCCCTGCCTGCAGAAAACTTGGCGTCCACGTCAAGTCTGTACCATCATGCATCAGTTACTATAAACTTATTACTTTACTATACATATTCACTACACTTCATGATTCTGTATCCATTCTAACAACTCTCTGTGCATATTTCACACAGGTAAATTGAACATTACTATACTGAATCAGGTAATAACTTCTTGTACCTTAAACAATACAAGAGGGGGCCCTTCCCTATCAGCTAACTTGGGACTAGAGGGGGCAGGGGCACCATGGTGAGAGGGAAAGACAAGTATCCTGGAATTGACTGTCAAGCTCAGCTTGGTGAGACATAAACACCTTTGTGCACCACATTGAGAGGCAACTCCACTGGCCTCCCAGAAGAATCATAACTGAGGTGTACTACTGGCTCGACAGCTTGGCCAGTCTTTCTGAGGGGGACAACTACAGTCTCTGCACTCTCAGCACTGGTCTGGGGACTCTCGTCACTTGTGAGAGGTGCCTCTGCCTGTGTGGGAACGTCCAAACTTGGGGCACTGTCGGCTCCTTGCTCTGCGGGCTCTGTTTCTACAACACTTAACTCATTTTGTGAAGGCTCAGACACAGTCAAGCTTTGAGGCACTGAAGGGGGGTGGTCAGCACTTTCATAGTGTTCTTCAAGTTCTAGTATGTCACCAGAAAAGGCTCAAATCCTCAGCCCCTTCTTCAGGCAAATCATACAGTTTCACAATACACAGAGACTCAACATCTTCAGACGTAATACTTTGCATTTCACTTTCTGGGAGCATTGGCTCCAATGACGAAGCTGGGAGGGGGGGGGAGTAAGGCAGTCCAAAAGGCCCAGCTTCATCCCCACAATTTATCAGAGGGTTACCTCGAAACAGCTGACTCAGTTCATAAGGGGTAATAGGCATGGTCATATTCACTTTCGTCAGAAGTGGACTGACAGTCACTATCATTCTGGGCCTGCTGCGGCGGAAACCTTAAATCTGTGACCACTGGGGTAGGCTGACTCTGTCTCTTTCTTGCAGCAGCACGAGTCACCAGCCCAGGGGGCTCAATTTCTGGGGGTTCAGCCTCAGTCATGACTTGGCCGATAGGTAGCAAGTTGTTATGGTGCATGGTCTTGACAGCTTTGGAGTTGTTCTTTGGGGGCACCTTGTACACAGGTAAATCATCCAACTTTCCAACTACTACATGGGGAAGATGGTGCCACCAATCAGCAATTTTGTGTTTACCATACAGTCCCAAATTGCGTAACAACACACAGTCTCCAGGTCGAAGCTCTTGGGCCTTTACTTTTTTATCATGCCTCTCTTTGTTAGCTAGATTTCTCTTGGTGGCCATTGTCTGAGCCAGTTGATAGGCATGGTTCAATTGAGCTTTCAGTTTTTGTATATATTGCAAGTAGTTTTCGGCTCGGATCCCATCTGGAGAGACCCCAAAACAGACACCAACTGGCAGCCGGGCCTCTCTTCCGAATATGAGGCAGTAGGAGGAGAACCCAGTAGCATCATTTGTCATGCAATTGTATGCGTGTACCAAGGTGCTAATCTGCTGGCTTCATTTATGCTTGTCTTTTGGGTGGAGGGTGCCCAGCATGTCTAGAAGGGTGCGGTTAAAAACGTTCTGGTTGAGAGTCTCCCTATGGGTGATACGGGGTGGTTCTTGACTTTCGCACCCCCCATAGAGAGAGCATTTCTTTGATTAGCCGACTCTCAAAGTCTCTGCCTAGAGCAGAATGAATCCGCTGGGGAGGACCACACTGGACGAAGAAATTTTCCACGAGCACCTTGGCCACGGTAGATGCCTTTTTTTTTTTTTGACTCTGTATTTATCCATCTTACTGCCCCTACTCACCACTCAATCAGACTTCCTCTATTACTGTGCGATCCTTCTTCTCCCCAGGGTCTGCCCTTAGAGTACCTGGTGCCACATAGACCCTATGATGCCCGGATTACCCCCCCGGTGTAGGGTGGGGGAGAGACCCTAACTCCCCAATTCTTGATTTGTTGACCTGTACAGCGGAGTCTGCCCCGATGATCCGAAGGTGTGCAGTGAGGAGTCGTCACCTAGGCGAGACGGGGGGTGTTTTCCTTTTACTCTTCCCTTGACATCGGCGTGCAGTGAGGGCCAATGAGGGAGGAGATGCGGTGAGACGCACCTCCTGCTCCGCCCCTCTACCAACGTCTGCCCCGTTTCCATACTGCTACCTCCCTCTACCGCACCTACCACCCGAGCTCCCCCAGGAGGCGGTATCACGGCGGGAGCTTGCATGTTGTCCCCCCAGAGAAGGAGAGCGGCCGTCGGGTGCTCTATCCTTCTCTTCCCTCGCCAACTCCCAGCAGTCCGTGCTCATTCCCGAACACAGGTTGCCGGCATGGTACGAGGTAAGGCGTCCAGCGCCTCAGCCCTCAGCGCCACCGGGCCGGCCTATGCCTTTTGATCTTTGATGGGAAAAGCTTGTGCATACCGTGTGAAATGATCCATAACCACTAACACATTGCCAATGCTCCGCTGATCAGGTTCTAAACACAAGAAGTCTATGCAGACTAGTTCCATGGGGGCGCTGGTAGTAATATTACCAAGAGGCAGACCTCTGAGGCAGGGCTTTTCTTTGCAGGCAGCAACTACAAGTCTTTACATGGTGCTCAACATCAGCCCCCATTTTGGGCCAGTAGAAGCGAGATTGTACCAGGTCAAGGGTTCTGTCAATACCGAGGTGCCCCATGTGATTGTGGATGGACCTTAGTACCAAATCATTAAAGGCCGTGGGCAGGACCAATTGTTGCTTGTCTACTTTGCCACTATGGTCTACTGTCTCTCTATACAACAACAACTTATTGAGCAACTTCAATCTGAGGCCTTCTTTAAACAATAAAGCAGTTCGCAAGTCAGTGGAACGTAACTTAGACACATCTTTCCTCGCACGCAGGGCATCAAGTGCTGGCTGAATCATAGGATCTTGGGACTGAGCCCACTGAATGCTGTCACTGTCAAATTGAGGTAGTGCACTGATATCTAGAGCAGAGAAGTGGCAATAAGCAGCTGGTATGCAGGTGTCAGAAGGACCCACGCAATCTACTAAACAGTCCATTGTGTCCGCAGACATCTGTTCATCTCCATCAAACTTTTGGCACAATGCTCGAATGTCAGGTTCAGACAGCCTGACCCAATCACTCTTGGAAGTGGGCCTTCGTGATAGGGCGTCAGCATCAATATGGTTCAAGCCTGGTCTGTATTTGACAGCATAATCATAGGTTGATAATGCAGAAAGCCAGTGGTGCCCAGTGGCGTCTAACTTAGCTGAAGTCTGTACATAGGTCAATGGGTTATTGTCAGTCTTCACTAATATCTTTGCTCCATAGAGGTATTCATGAAACTGGTCAACGATGGACCATTTTAGCGCAAGGAACTCCAATTTATGCACAGGGTAGTTTCGTTCGGATGGAGTCAAGCTCCTACTGGCGAAAGCTACTGGTCTCTGGCCATCCTTATGGTCTTGATACAGCACCACTCCTAGACCCTGCAGACTAGCATCTGTATGCAGCACATAGGGTTTGGTGGATTCAGCATAGGTGAGGATGGGGGTGTGGGTGAGCTGGTATATGATCTCATGGAAGGCTGCTTTACAGTCGGGCGTCCAGTGGGGCCCAAAGAGTTCACCTGGGCAGAAGTATACTTTTTCTGGCTCTTTAACTGCCCCTTTTTGGTATTTACAATTGGTAGGAGGGTAACCCTGGGTAAGGTTCAAGAGTGGGAGAATCACCTTGGAATAGTCTTATATGAACCTGCAGTAGTAGCCACAGAACCCCAGGAAACATTGTAGTTCTTTCAGATTATGGGGCTGGGGCTAAGTAGTCAGTGCTTCAACCTTACTGGGATCAGTCTCTATCCCTTTTGTAGACACTATGTGCCCCACATACTTCACGGAGGTTTTGAAAAACTGGCACTTGTCAATGGACAGCTTGAGGCCGAAGTCTTCCAGTCGGTCTAGGACTTTAAACAGTTGGTTCTCATGCTCCTCTAAGGTGCTCCCAAACACAATGACATTGTCCAAGTACACCAGGCATTCCAGAAAATTCATATCTCCCACCGCACATTCCATCAGTCACTGAAAGGTGGCCGGGGCACCTGCTATCCCCTGTGGCATCCTCAGAAACTCGTAGAACCCCAATGGACAGATGAAGGCTGTTTTCTCATGGTCTTCCGGGGCCATCGGGATCTAGTAGTATCCGCTACGAAGATCGAACACTGAGAACCATTTGCTCCCAATCAAGCCAGTCCAGGGCATCTTATATATGAGGCATAGTGTATTGGTCTGGGATGGTCCGTCGGTTCAGGGTTCGATAATCAACACACATCCTCACAGACCCATTCTTCTTATGCACAACCACAATGGGAGAGGCATATGGGCTCCTGGATTCTTGTATCATGAGAGCAGCAAGCATTTCCTGCAGGTGTCTTCTCACATCATCTATGTCTGCTGGGGCTAGGCGTCGGGACCTCTCTCAAAATGCCCGTTCATTGTGTAGGCGTATGTGATGCTCTGCACCCTGGACACATACCATTCCTTCAACGAAAACACTTGGTCTCTCTAGGCAAGTCTCTTGTTAATTCTAGCCTTCCATTCAGATGGCAACAGGGAGTCACCAAAGTCAAACAAGTCTAGGTTCACTCTCTCTTTCTCACCAGGGTGCTTGTTGCTGGGCAATACTGCAGTGTCTGCACAATGTACCATAGCTAGGGTGCACCCTCTGTTTACCCGGATCTCCCAATATGACACACTGTGAATCTGGACCATCACTTATCGTGCATAGGCATGGGCATGAGCAGGCAAGATGCTGAGCTTGACCAATAATTCTGGCAATTTTCCATCACCTGGCACATCCAACATCAGTATTTTGTTCTTGACATCTTTCCGGAGGCGTACCTCCCCTTGAATGGTACACTGGGCATTAGGGGCCAGTACCATTGAATCGGGATCCTTCTTCCACACGATCTCCACTGGTTCATCCTGGTCTACTTCCTCTGGTTTCTGTTGCAAATCATAGGCCCTCTTGATCAGAGTCGGAATTCTCAGGGCCCTCCCAGTCCATCGCCCTTGTTTCTCGTGACAGAGTTGCGCCAGTCTCCCAAACATATGGGCGTTTGTCCCAATTAACAGGGGGACCCCATCATACAGTCCAGTGGGGGGACACACTAGGGCCAATGTCTCTACTCGCTCCTCTACACCCATTACAATTGCAGGAAAAGACAACCAGAGGCAGACATACCCTAGGTAGGGATAAGACTTGTCGTTCAGGCCCCACACATGTAGGCTTTCCTAGGATTGCAAAGGCACATTAGATAAGTGTTTGTCATACCAGTCCTGGAATACAATGGTCACTTGCAACCCACTGTCAAGCACAGCCCGAGTATGAATACCATTCACAGTCACTGTAGTCTCCATTGAAGGGCCCACTACTTTGGACCAGTCTGGAGAGGCAGTAGCAGAGGCCTGGACAGACAATTTAGGCACAAAGAAATTTGAGAGAGGGTTTCTCGAACCCTCACTGTGGTCATTTTGGGCACCCCTTGGCCACAGATTTGCTTTTCGGAGCCCCTGGATTCTGTTTACTACTCTTTTTAAGTCCTTCTGAGACCGACATTCTCTTTTCATATGGCCATCCTTTCCACATTTGTGACAAATGATAGACTCCTGGGTAATCCTGGGAGAGAACATCATATGAGGAACTGAAGCAGTAGTAAGAGATTGGGGTCTAGTATCTGCTTGCAGCAGTGAGAGTGGTGCAACGTGTCTTAACAGTTCCTTTAGAGTGGCAGTCAATCCAGTTATCTCAGCCTTGGAGCCACCCTCGGTAGCAGATGCCTGAGGGTGCACCCCAACCCCCATGTCAGTCACATCCTGAAAGGGACCAGAATCTTGTTCCATGGGGGAAAGCCTTGCAGAGGCACCCATGTTCAACTCTCGGACTTCCTTTAGTAGCTCGTCTTTCTAATGCTGGGCCCAGGGCAGGAAGTCCTTTGCATTCTCAGAGTGCTCGTTAAGTGACGACTTTTGCCCCCAAGCATCACTTGGCTGATCACTCTCGGTCACTTGTGCAGCAGCAGCAGATATGGGTGCAATTCCCCCATGGGGTCACCATTGCTCAACCCCCCCGAATTTCTTTCATTAGCTCGTCATAGAGGGGGGCGATTCCAGTCGGGTGGCAAGGCGCAACTGAAGCAGTAACAATTCTGAAAACGGAGCAGACTTAAGGATCCAGTCCGGCCTAGTTCGATCTAATTAATTTGATGGCAAACTACCCTTTCTGAGGCACTCTTGTAGCAGCTTTTCAAGCTGAGGTACATACACAGAAAATGGCTCCTCTGGGTACTGCTGAGCGTTTCCTACTCTCCACCACAGATCCTCATCTGAATCCGGGCTCCCATACACATTTTTCAATGCATCAAGACAGTCCTGTGCAGTTGCTTCGGGGTTATTGGCCTGTTTGGCATGGATGGTAGCCAGGGCATGACCTCGAAGGCTCTCATTCAACCTCTTTTGTTTCTCTGCTTCTGAGCATTACCATTCAAGTACCAGAGGGGCAACATAGTCTATCCAGGTCTCCCAGTCATCCTTCCCCTGGGGGATGGGGAGGGTGCCCGAGAAGCTTCTCAGCCTTCGGTAGGAGTCGTGACTAACGGCAGGTACAGATATAGAGGCCAGCACTGGCACAGGCACAGAAGGTGGGGCAGTAATAGGTGCTGGAGTGGAAGGGGGTGTTGGGGAAGGAACACCCCCAGGTGGCAGGAATAGTTTCTTAAAGTCCTCTACGGTTTTCCCTTCCTCCAGCAACAACTTAGCAAATCTTTCCTCAAAAGTCTCAGATAATGGTGGGAGCTCATCCTCCCCAGGGTCTTTACTGTGTTTCATCACTCCCCAGGCAGCTGGAACCCCTTCTGGGGCAACAGTATTTGGCACTTTAGAGCTGTCCACGAAGTCACTACACTCTACCAAGGCTATGAAAGTTTGGGCGATCAAATCAGCCTGTCGACCCACCACCACAGGGTTTTTTAAACATTTAACTTTAGAGAGTGCTCCCTCTTGTCTTTACTGGTACCCAAGGGAATATCCAGTATAAGTAGAGCATTTTGGGGGGGTCGATCTCCTGCCCAGTACACCACCCCACCAACTGGTGTACAGCCATTTCTACTGGGGTAGCCATTTAACAATAATTTGTAATTTTTGGCCACTAGAAGGCACAAAATCCCAGCGGTGAGCCTCCAAAATGTAACCCCTGGATGGCAATATCCCAAGGGCTACTACCCCTGCCTGCTTGGCTATTAGCAGGTTAAGGGGCCTGAGTTCTAAAACGGGTGCCTTCACCCCGAGGTCAGGGTTGGTAGTGGTCAAGCTAACCTGGGCACAGCCCTCCGGGACATTGTAACCCCCCCTTTCCTTACTAGTGGCCGGAACAATACACAATAATCACTTTCACAATACCCCGATACACCACACAAGTACCCATACTGTTTGCACTTACCACTAGGGCTTTCTTCTGGCTCGGCCCTGGGAACCCCCTGTAAAACAAAGTTATACACAACAAATAACAGCAGTACAGTACTTTTGCACAAACTGGAACCATAGTCAGGGTAAATGCAAAAAAAAGAGTTAGATCTCGATTTATTTAAGGGACTTGAACAAGGGAGGGGCACAATCAGGCTAATTTGCTTAAAGGCTCTATCAATCAAACAGTTATGCATGCACTTCAGGGTCCATAAACAGTCACACACTCTGGGTACCCAGATGGAGAATAGTGGGCTAGCCAGGAACGTTGCAGCTGGTTGGGGCCCTGTGATGGAAGAAAACAACATGCACAACGCACACTATTTGTAATCCAGAGCCAGAGGGCTCAGTTCATGAAAAGAAAACAACAAGACAATCAGATGACACACTTTTAGATTAGGCTGTTGTTGCAGGGAGCTACCCTGATGATTAGTCACGATACCCAAGGCTGGACAGAGGCTAGAAGAAAATCGAGACAGCAGGTGGTTAATCTGGAGTGCCAGGAGAAGCAGGGCCCACACGATTCGCCGAGGTGTCTTTCCTATTCAAGCATAGCGCAGGGGGCTGATCCCCAGGCAGGTCTTTCTCTGTGCAGTGGGGTAGTCTGGTAGGGCCAGCGTGGCATGGCCCAGGCCGAATGGAGATGAATGTGGATTCAGTCCAATTAGGTTGGATAAAGCTTCCAGCAAGCGGAACACAGTTCACACAGTGGGGAACCAAATCACGACCTACTTACAATACACAGCACATTTACATGTAAGGAAATTCTACTGTACCAGGCAAACCGCTCTCCGGTCACGATCGCAAAATCTCTGCACAAACCGGGGATTCAAAAGCAGCTGGAAATCCTGACAGGACAATCGCATTCAACAAATCTTCAGTCTTCTTCAGGTTAAAGCCTGGTCACAGTCCAGTGGTTTAAATAATCTTCACAACTCTGATTCAGTCCGAATAAACTCTATTTTCCCTCTCAGGGACAGCAGGCAGACTAGCAGGCCAAAACTCAGCCCTTTCACAGTTCCCCCACGCAAAACTACACAGAACTGCTGCTCAAAATCACTTGAGCTATTACTTCTTCACTTCTCAGCTCAAAACAGACTAGCTGCAGCAGCAGCCTGGGAAATTCCCCAAGATCCAAAAGGTTCGGTTGGCAAATCCTCCTCAGCCAGTCACATCAAAGGCTCCCCCTTCAGGTGCAAAAAAGGCGCAAAAAGCCCCAAACTACAATTCCTACAGATTTTGACTCCAGACAGCTCCTGTAGTCCGGCTCCATTTTAGGTCCCACCAGAACTGATAGGTCTAATTCGCAGTCCAGGACCAACATAGTGGAGATAAACAAAACAGTCCTTGCTACAAATAAGGCAGGTTAGACATACTACATTATCATTATCGCGCTAAATGATTTTCAGCAAATAGTTACATCTTTCAACAGAGCTCCCTCTCAGATTACTTATGACTGCAATCCAGGCAGCTCTTAAAGAGACAGTACACAGAAGCCATACAGGCACTCTCTGGCAATCACATTTAAACTGCTAAAACGCAGGACACCAGCCTGGCAGTGAGCATTTAGGCAAGCTCGAGGAAGACTTTTTGGGAATCCCCATTTGTAGGGGGGTTACACACATATTTTATTTTCTGCGAAATTACATTGTTACACAAACAAATCTGGAATGTGAAGGGGTTCCATACTCATCCAAAAAGACCTGTGGTACCTATGCATGGGAGCCCTTTTTGGTTGTCCGGGGATGGGAGCTGTGTTGGATCATCGGAGATTAAAGGACTACCAAGACCCTGACCACCCAATCAGCCCTCTACAGTTTGCACAAAGGATGACCAGTTTCTTGCACCCATTTTCTAGTGCTTCACTCTTCAATTCTGCCACCTTCTCCATGGAAGATGTTACTGCCCACTACTATAGGGTCTTTACAGTTTTGCCACCTTTGGGAGCTTAAGGTTTAGTTGGCCCTGCCTGCCTTCTTAGTGGTTTCCTGCCATCCACTGAAGGCTCCTTGAGAAGCCCGCCTGGGGAGGTCCTAAGGTGTATTTTCCTCTCCATGAAGGGAAATCCTCTGGACCCTTTGGGGGTGGTATGTCCATGTACCCACCCCCACAACATCTTCCCATCTTCCCATTTCCTTATTTTTTTGTGAAACACCCTGCTCCCACTTTAATAACTTTTTTGCAGTTCAGTTTGGAACTGGTCACTAACTACATACCCTAAGGGCCCATTCTTCAGTTTCCAGCCACCTAAATATGCACTGTTCTCTTCAAGTTATTACTGGCATGGTGCACTGCTGACTCACAGGCTCTTACAAAAGTATACCATTTTATCTACATGAGTGATTACAGTAAAACCCCTGCATCCTGTAACCCTCACTCTCTGAGCATGTGCCTCTCCGACCGTATATCTTCTGTACATATTTCTCTTCTTCTGTTTGCACAGCTAATTTTATGTTCACCATCAGACAAAACATAATTTACTGGCACTGGTTGGAATCACTGAGCGGCACGTAACCTAGATTCTAATTAGACCCCCTCAGGTGGTACAACACACAGGACTGTCGTGCATGGTTACACACTTGGTTAATTAACTTTACAGTGTAGGAGGACCACAAATCACAGCATGGGGTCTTCAAGCCAAGAATGATTCCGGTAAGGTGCAATTCCCAGCACCATTCCATTCCACCCAAGAGGTAGCTGAGCTTCACCCTGATAGCCCTCACAGTGCTCTGGTTAGTACAATAAAGTGGGGTTCCTTTAAAAATGCTAACTACACACAGAATACTTTCTTTTTTCACTAATGCAGACAAGAGGCACACACATCAATATATCCATTAATTATGCAGAGAGAGGGAGGGAGAGAGATGGGAAGAGAAGGAATATCATACAATGGCTGCCTTTTTGATATACAGGTATTTACTCACAGGTAAGATAAACTAAACACCCAAGTGGCATAGATGTAAGTTGGATACCATATTAGTTCCATGTCAATTGAGCAAGGCATATACAGCAACATCAGTTACGGTGAATCTAAACAGGCAAGCATCATTTCAGCGAATCCACACTACAGCGCGGCACACTAGAGCTATAATGTGGATTTACGCCGCTGGAGGTAGCCAGCATGCAACATCAGCGGCATCCCCTCAGAAATTCTACGGGCATCCTCCATGCAGCACTGGCTCCTCCACACGACACTGTTACTGCTTCTAGCACACACCGGCCAGCCCCATACCCTTTTATTCCCCGGCAATCACACACCTGTTGCACTCCGCAACAGCAACACGCTGTGTCCCATCAATTAGCATCTTTGTTTATGCGGGACTTTGCCCCCCGCACCCTCCCTACTTTTTATAACTAACACCACACCACTCATGAATCACCATGATCACCGAATGTGCGGTCATTAAATATGTGCCATCGCTGTTGTTCAGCAGTCACTCATGTTCTAGTCACCCAAAACGATTCACCCATATTGAGCAGCCCAGACTGATTCACTCTAATTAGGTGACACCATATTCAAGCCTTCCTCACAAATGGAGAGAAGGGTCTGCAGCCCAATCCAGCACTGGTATGTATTACTGGAGTGCATTCCAAACATTTTTCGCAGCATGCCAGTCCAGGTGCCAGACATTTGGCACTTAGAGCGACATGCCACTCTACACACCGCATTTCTGGCAGATGAACTGACATGCCAGTGAGACATGCCAGGTCTTGAAAATCCTTTTTTAATGTATTTAAAGCTAAACCGAGTAGTGGTAGTTCCTCTTCAAGGGCAGCCAACCTGAGCAGTATGCAACCCCCACAAATGAGGTTACACTCTGAACCAGCTGAGATCAACTGTGACAATCACATTGTGTTAGATCATGAATAATCTTCAAGGGGACAGCCAGCAGCCCACCCCCCAAATAAAGCAACAGGGGCATCTATTTTTCTTTACTAATTTTCATCAGGAGTGCTATTCTTGTGTGTTTCCCTGTTCCAGATGAACAGCACCTACACTGGCATCATACACTTAAGTGGCATGCCAGCCAGTGCTGGAAACCCAGCACATACAGTGGCATGCCAGGCAAATTCAGTGACACGCCAGTCCAGATGCCAGAAATTCAGCACTTATATGCCACTCTATGTGCTGGGTTACTGGCACCAGAACTAGCGTGCCAGTGAGACATATTAGGTTTGCCTCCTTTTTTAATGCATTTCACGCAAAACTGATTAGTGATAGTTCAAGACAGTCAGCCTGAGCAGGATACAACCCACACAAATGAGATTACACTTTGGACAAACTGAGATCGACTTTGATAATCACATTGTGTCAGATTATGAATCATCTTCAAGGAGAGGTCCAACAGCCCCACTCCCCCACCTTCCAAAAAATAAAAGTATCAGGTGCATCCATGTTTCTTTATTGATTTACACCAGGAGTGCTGTTCTTGTGTGCTTCCCTTTTCCAGAACTACAGCACTACACTGGCATATCATGCACTTAAGTGGCATGGTAGTCCAGTGCTGCAAACCTGACACATACAGTGGCATGCCAGGCACTTTCAGTGGCATGCCTGTCTATAAGCCTGAAATGCAGCACCTACAG
This sequence comes from Neoceratodus forsteri, assembly GCA_016271365.2. Lineage (NCBI taxonomy): Eukaryota > Metazoa > Chordata > Ceratodontiformes > Ceratodontidae > Neoceratodus > Neoceratodus forsteri. The sequence goes on along the minus strand of CM057455.1, from coordinate 1,774,120,942 downwards.
TGGCATGTCATGCACTTACTGTGGCACGGTGGTCCAGGTGCTGAAACCTGGTGCCTACAGAGGCATGTCATGCCCTTTCAGCTGCATGCCAGTCCAGGTGTTGAAAATCTGGTATTTAGAGTGGCATTCTGGTCACTTACAGTGACATGTCAATCCAGATGCCAGACACAAGACACTAGGCACTTAGACTGGCATGCCAGGCACTTACAGGGTTATGTTGTTCTAGGCGCAAGGTTTCTGGCACCTGAACTGGCATACGAGTGAGGCATGCTGGGTCTAGAAAATCCTTGTTTAATGCATTTAAAGCTAAATTCAGTAATGACAGTTCGATCACAGTCAGCCTCAGCAGGATACAACCACCACAAATGAGGTTACACTTTGGACCAGCTGAGATCGTTTGCAACCATAACACTGTGTAGGATCATTTTTTCATTTTTTTCATTTTAATTTTGTTAACCGGGTGAGAACACTGGAACCAGTCCGTTTTCATGTTCAACGCGACATATAAGACAAAACTATAATAATACAGTTACAATAACACATAACAAAATTATGCAGAACAATTAAACAACACATATACAAGCATCTAAGGATAGTAAGTACATCTTGAACTTTTGTTGGAATTGCAACATTGAACTAGAAGAGTGGAGATCTACAGGTAATGAATTCCAGAACATGGGGGCAGCAACTGAAAATAACCGGGAACCAATCTTGGAATGATGTACTGTAGAATAGTTTGAAGAACAACAACATTAGATGAACGTAAGGAGCTAATTGGGGTTTTAATATCAACCAGATCCCTTAGCGGATAAGTAGTATTCAAGAAAACAGCTTTAAACACCTGACAGTCGAAGAAATACGTGATTTTAGAAGAAGGAGACAGCCAACCCAAATTAGCATGAAGTCGACAATGGTGAAGACGATAAGAAGAGTCCAATATAAAGCGACACACATTATTATAAGTGACTGACAGTGTCTTAATTTCTTTATCTAACGGCCTATAATAAAGGCTAGCAACATAATCCAAGTGTGGGAGTAATGTCCCAACTGCAATTGCTCTATGGCTGTCAGCAGAGAAGTATTTCTTAAACTTATATGGCAATCCCAACTTTTGATTGAACTTTTTACAAACTGCTTTGATCTGAAGGGAAAAGTTCAGGCCAGAATCCAATACAACACACAGATATTTAAATTCCCAGACACATTCAATTACTGCACCCCCGTCATCGTGAACCAAAAGAGTAGGATTGTTTTTTAAAGAGTATGAAGTCCCAAAAATCATAGATTTACTTTTTTTGACATTGAGTATCAAACGATTGGCAGAAAACCAACTACATGCATTTTGAAATTCCGGTTCAAGCAGAAAATTAATCTGGAGAGCAATTTTAGCTTGTGAAAAAATAACAAGATCGTCAGCATGTAGTAAACACTTACTTGATTTAAAAATATGGGGAAGTGCATTAATGAACAATGAAAATAATAATGGGCCCAATATTGACCCTTGAGGAACTCCTAAATTAGTACATTTAACAGAGGAAACCACAGCCCCAAGGTAACAACCTGAGACCTAGCAGATAAGTAGTCTCTACACCAGGGTGCAACTTTGCCCGAGAGTCATAAATGTTCGTTTTAGGCACAGTAAAGAGTGATTTATAAGGTTGAATGCCTTGCTCAGGCCACAAAGACTGCCTCTGTTAAAAGACCCTTATCAAGGCCCTGGAGGACAGCATTCACAAACCTGACCAAGGCAGTCTCTGTGCCGTGGCCTTTTCTAAAGCCGTGTTGTTTCGGACTTAACACAACATAAGATTCCAGGTAAACTGATATTTGAGTGGAAACAATCTTTTCAAGCAATTTACTTATAGGGTTAAGAATAGATATCGGCCTAAAATCATTAAGACTGACTGCTTGTGATTTTTCTGGAATAGGAACTACTTTCATGAAGAATCTTCAGGGGAGGCCTAGCATCCGCCAACACCCCACCAAATTAAGCAACAAGAGCATGTATTTTTCTTTATTTATTTATAACAAGAATGCCATTCTTGTGTGTTTCCAGAGGCTGGAAATACAGCACCTACAGTAGCATACCAGGCACTGACTGTGGCGTGCCAGTCCAATAGCCAGAAACTCAGCATCTACAGCACCGTGCCAGTCCAGGTATCAGAAATCTGGCACCAAGACTGGCATGCCACTGTAGGTCTCATTTTTTGGTGCAAGGACTGGCATGCCGCTGTAAGTGCTGGATTTCCAGCACATGGACATCAAACCACTGTAGGTGTCCCACATGCTGCTATTGGTGCTGTGTTTGCCACATATGGAGCAACACACTACTGTAGGTGCTGGGTTTCCCAACATATGGACCAGTCATCTGCATCTCATTACAGGCTCATTGCTCTGTTCGTACTTCTGTACTGAAAATACCACCACCAACTTCATCTGGTTCAGTGTCAGCTGGTTTCTATCTGTAACCCCCCTTCCCTGGAATGAGGCTGAAAACAGGCAGAATTGCCTAGCCCTCCTTTCCTGGTCAGCAAAAACGAAATAAAAATTACAATGCGAGGAGCAATCCCCATCCCTTTGCATAATGTGCAGGCTGTATGCTTCACACAGCATCCTGTGGTAGGATGGGGTGCTGTCAAACCATGGGCCATGACAGCACTGGTCCCCCCCATCATCCGATCCCTGATTGCTAAGTTAATTAAAACTTCTCTGACACTGAGTGGTCCCCCGTCCCTCACCTGATCTCAGACTGCTAAACTAATTATAGTCTCCCTGATGTCCAGTGGTTCCCCGCCCCTCACTTTCTCAACAGATATTTTCCCTAGTGCCCAGTGGTTCCTCCCCTGCCCCAGTAACCCCCAGCCCCCGGCAGCAGCCAGCACTGGCCCCACACTCATTAGCCTGCTGCCATCTGTCTGCACACATCCAGTATCCCTATACAGTGCTGTATAGAAATATAGGATGTGATGTGACAGTAGCTAAGTCTGCATACAGTGTGTATCTGCAGGGGTATGGACTAACTCATGTTTCAACAATGCTCATCTCAGACCTGTAACTTTGCCATGATACACTCTATTGTCCTCAAACTTGGATGACATGTTCCGGACCACCCCCTCAAAGCCACATTAGCGACCCATACACCCTCACCCAAAATGGGTGTTTGAACACTCAATCTGCATGTCATCATTATGCAAATCAATAATCCAGATATTAATGGCCACACATAGACTGCGCAACCACTAAAATGGTGGATAATGACTGGAACAAGGATGGGAGTATAGCATGGCGTCAGGTGCATGGTGGCATGATATAATCCATGCAGCAGGCACTTGGCACTACTGCCACAGCCATCAACACAACCCCTAAAGACCTGTACCTTTGTGCATGCTTCTTGTGAATGTTGATTCTGAATTTTAATGTTCCTCTGTGGTCTTCTCTGGTGGTTCAGTTGTCTATTGATGGTAAATTTTCCCTTTCTACTATGCAGTGGATACTCCTTCCACAGACCTATTCCCAAGCATTCCAATCTTCAGCAGTGCTGTGCAGCACATAACTGTTCCTCCTGTTGGAATGGATGTTCTGGCTTGCAAAGCAGTGACCACCTGTAAAGGTGCTTATAATACATCTTGTGGTCATGGGGTCTCTGCACCTTGTGTAGTGGGTGGTGAGGGTGATATGGAGACACTGTGTGCAGCACATCATGGCTTTGCATACTGGCACCATGATTAACAGGGTATTCCCTTTTGTTTGAGCTGTTACACTGACCTGTGCATAAACTCAGGTAAAGTGTTGATACCCTTTTATGTTTAGACAATAGGGATGTAATGCATGGGTTATGTAAAAGAACAAAATGGCCTCCATTAATGTGGACACCCTTTGATATGTTTGCCATTCACTGCCTTTGGTTCCTGGCAAATCAACTGTCCCTCAATGCCAAGAAAATGGTTTCCATGACCTTTGACAGCAGGTGGCAGACTGCCAGGCTCACCTTTCTCCCGTCCTTCCTTACCCTTGATGATGCAGTGATGGAGGATGTCTTCTCCTTTAAATACCTTGGGGTTTGGCTGGACCATCACTGGAATTTCTCAATGCATGTGGATACCATCCACCAGAAGCTCCACGGTAAACTTGGCATGCTTTACAGGAAGAAAGTGAGTATCTGACTTCCTGACAACAGAGAGATTGTCTCAAAATGATACTCCACATCTTCGACTACCGTGATGTCATAAACAGCACTGCTGCCAAGTCCACCCTAGCCAAACTGGACCCCTCTTTCACTCCTTCTGCCACCTTGCCCGGGACGGTCCCCCTTGCCCCATCACTGCTCCCTGTATTCCTCCCTCTCCCTTAATGCCAGGTGCCTCACTCATTGTGTTTCCTTTATCTCCAAATTCTGGCTTGGTTCCCTTCATTCATACATTGCTTCTCTCCTCTCATCGCTGCTACCACTCCATACTCCCTTTGTAACACTGGCTCTCATTTCCTTTCCATTCCTCTAATGAAGCCACTGCAGGTTAAGTTGCTATCTCCTTTTACACAGAAACATAGAAACATAGAATTTGATGGCAGATAAGGACCGCTTGGCCCACCAAGTCTGCCCATTTCCCTACCTAATTGTAGATCCTAGTTAACCAACAGCCTACTGCATCCTTACCCCCACTAGAATTGCCTTAGGTCTGCCCCATGCATTCTTGAATCCCCCCCCGACCGTTTTTGACTCCACGACCTCCTCAGGAAGGCTGTTCCATGTGTCTACAACCCTCTCCGTGAAAAAATACTTCCTCGCATTATCTCTGAGCTGTCCCCCCTCTATCTTCAAATTGTGCCCCCTTGTTCTTGCACATCTCTCTTTCTGAAAGATGCTACCCTCTTGGACTTTATTGATTCCCTTGAGATACTTGAAAGTTTCTATCATGTCCCCTGTTCCCTCCTTTCCTCAAGGCTATACATATTAAGCTCCTTTAACCTTTCTTCATATGGCTTCTGGTGCAGACCCTGCACCATTTTGGCTGCCCTCCTCTGGACAGCCTCCACCATGTCTATGTCTTTGCGGAGATGGAGTCTCCAGAAATGAAAATTACGTACCTACCGTAATTCTTGATCTTCTTGGATGAGTCTCCACCACTCATTCACACTAGTGGGATTAGCGCAGGAGGCACTAGGACCCATCGGGAGCAAACTTTTTGCTGGAGGGTCGGCGCGAGAGACGGCGCCGTGAGACACGGCGCCCACAGAAAGCAGCGGCTTGAGCCGTAATGACTATCTCGGCACGACCTCCAACTGCCTCAGTACCTTTACCATGAGGTGCAGCGCAACTAACGAAAGAGTAAACCTAACATTAAAACACATCGGACATAAGATAGTCCGTGTGACGACCCGTGTAAGAAGGGTCAGCAAAGAAGTCCTCACGGCCTAAAAGATTTGAGGAGTGAAGACCAACACAGCGGTGAGCTCGGGGGATGGAGGGTGGGCGTGTGAATGAGTGGTGGAGACGTCGTCAAGAGAGATCAGAATTACGGTAGAGTGCGTAATTTTCATATCTTCCTGGACATAAGTCTCACCACTCATTCACACTAGGTGGGGAGTACCAAGCTGATAATCCCCAAAGGCGCGGCAGGAGAGCCAGAGCTCACGCCAGTCAAGATAGAAGCCATTAAGGATAGTTCTGTCAATGCGGAATGTCGCCTGGCATGAACATCCAGTGCATAGTGCTTAACGAAGGCATGCACTGAGCCAGGTGGCGAAGCAGATATCCGCAGTAATTGGAACATTGCGACTTCCACTAGGGATGCCGGCGCCCCTAGTAGAGTGGAGCGACACTCTACATTCTAATTTAACTTGAGCCATGGAATAGCAATGTCGAAGGCATGCCACTAACCATGATGAGATGCATCTGATAGCGACAGGTTGACCCAGCCGGGTGTCGCTGAAAGAAACAAAGAGTTGCTGAGTCTTATGAACATCCTTGGTTCTATCTAAATAGAACTGCAAGGCTCTTCTAACATCCAAGGAATGAAGAGCTCGTTCCCCTTCATTTTGGAAATTAGCGAAGTAAGCGGGAAGTACCAGAGGTTGGTTTAGATGGAATTCTGACACAACATTGGGAAGAAATTTAGGATGAGTATGGAGAACTACCTTGTCTTTATGGAATACAGTATACGGAGGGTCCGTAACCAGGGCATGTATCTCAGAGACCCTGCGGGCTGAGGTAATGGCCACCAGGAAGGCAGTCTTCCAGGTAAGAAATTTCAGCTCACAGGTAGCTAGGGGTTCGAAAGGCTTCCGAGTGAGCATGTCCAGCACCAGGTTAATGTCCCAGGCTGCAACTGGACGCTTAACAGGGGGTCTGGTATGAAGAATCCCCTTAAGAAATCTCTTCACCATAGGTAACTGAGCCAGAGTCAAGGACGAAACCGGCTCATGGAACGCTGAGATGGCACTAAGGTGAACTTTAACTGTGGAGTACTGAAGACCTGAGTTAGATAGGTCCAAAAGATACTCCAGAACCTTGTCAGGAGGACAGGAAAAGGGATTCCAAGAGGACTTTGCACACCAGAGAGAAAAACGTTTCCATTTGGACGCGTACGTTTTCCGGGTGGCTGGCTTCCGAGCAGCCAGAAGGATGTCCGAGACTCTACGAGAGACGTTGAACCGATTCACTTCTATCTCTTCAGGAGCCAAGCATGAAGGTGAAGTGATTTCAGGTTGGGATGGACCAACGAACCCTGGGTCAAAAGATTGATTTGCAAGGGAAGTGGTCTCGGAGAGGCTGCCAACATACTGTTGAGTAGAGGAAACCATAGTTGCCGAGGCCAGGAGGGAGCAATGAGAATCATCTTGGTCCCCTGAGACTCGAACTTGAGGAGTACTCTCTGGATCAGAGAAAGCGTGGAAAGGCGAAAGAAAGCGCTTTTGTCCACCGCAACCTGAACGCATCCTGACAGAAAATGCCAGGCCCTGGATTTCTGGAGCAGAAGAGAGGCAGTTTGCATTGAGTGGGGATGCAAAGGTCCAGGTCTGGAGTTCCCACTCTTTGAACAGGGACCGAGCTACGGCTGGGTCGAGAGCCACTGTGAGGGTCTGCCTCCGTTCTGCTGAGGTGATCTGCTAGGTCGTTTGTATACCTGGCAGATAAACCGCTGAATCAGAGACTTGTGCTCCAAGCACCACTCCCACACCCTCATTGCTTCCCTGCAAAGGGGATAAGAATGAGCACCGCCTTGCTTGTTGATGTAATACATCACAGCTTTGTTGTCCGTTTGAAGGAGAATGTTCTTGTGACAAAGGACATCCTTCAGAGCTCGGATCGTGATAGAGCACCGCCTCATCTCCAGGACATTTATGTGGAGATGAGTTTTAACTGAGTCCATACACCTTGAGTGTGGAGGGAGAGACAGTGAGCTCCCTCATCCCATTAGCGACAAGGGGCCTGCTGCCGCACCGGCCGAGGGAAGGACAGGGCCCACAGCGCCGGGCGCGGCCGGAAGGCGCAGGCGGCACCGCCGACGGCGCCGCCTTGTCCATCGGGCGCTGCGAACGGCATTGAGGCCCAGCGGCACCGCCGCGAACGGGCGCCGCTTTCGATCACCGCGCCAACGGCGCCGACTCAAAATAGCGCCGAAACAGCGCCAGATCGATCACCGGCACCGTGAATGGCCAGGATCTGAAACGGGCGCCGAAGCGGCGTCGAGGGTCCACCCGAGCCAGGCCCAAAAGTCGAGGGCCTCGCCACGGGGAGCCTGCACCTCCGAGGAGGTACTGCCGAGGCGGTCGCGCCGCTGCCCCGAAGGGACCACGACGCCCCCGACACCGCAGGAAGGGCCTCCTCCCGGCAAGAAAAGATGAGGAGACCCTCCTCCTCAGACCATATAGGCCCGGAGGGGACCCAGGAAGGCCGAGACCTTACCTGAGAATCCTTGAGCGACGTCATCCTCGAGGTCGGCGGGCTTTGCCGAGCTTGAACGCTGTGACTTTCGAGGACACGGCGGTCCATGGAGAAACGGGCGTTGCACGAATCCATGCCGCGGTTGGGTCCCAGGCAACAAAGATAAACGCTATGCCGGTCCGAGACGGAGAAATGCCGCCACAGTAACACCGACGATAGGGCGCCGCCTGTCTCAAACACGCTTAGCTCGGACCCGGACATAACGCCAAATCAACAAGAAAACAGTAGAAAGCACACCCGCGCCGCTTTAGAAAGAAAAGAACGGTCTTACCGATTACGCCGAGTGGCGGAAAGAGGAGTCGCTGACGCAGTCAAAATATGGACGCTCCAAAACAGGTGCTGCCCGACGGGCGGAGAAACAGAACTGAGTTGAGGAGGAGTCGGTCGCATTAATGGCCTCCCGCATGACGCCGCCTTGAGGGCGGGCCAAGAGGCTAACTTTAAAAAAAAAAGTTCTTTCGTGACTAGTGAAGCGCCATTCAGCTATACCCAGGAAGTAATGAATGGTGAAGATTGACAAGGGAAGATCTGGCAATACGTATACTTAGAGTGGGAGGCAGCAAAGACTCTCTTACCTAATGTATCAATCTTACGAGACTCTTTGTTAATAGGTCGAGCTGTAGTAGTTTGAGGAAGAACGACTCTTGTCATTCTCTCTGCCAGGACTACAATAGATCCGCAAAGCTTGGGATGCCAAAATAGGATGATCCTTGGGAGCTGAATACTTTATCAATGGATTTAGCCACTGAGGGAATAAGAGCAGGATTATTCCATACCATTTGAGACAGCGCCTCAAGGAAGGCTGGATCGGAGGAGTCAAATCCATAGGATCTCCTGCATGAAGGTACTGAGTCTTAATATCTCCCAGGATCGATGTCTGTAGTCTGGAGAGAAAGAGGATCTCAGGTTCTTCAACAGAGACTTAAAGGACAGGTCCTCTACCACAGGCTCTGTAGCAAAGAAAGATCCTGTTTCCTCCACTTCATCACCCAACCAAGGTCTGGGTCAGGCTCAACATCATCTCCTGATGGTCCAGGAAGGACTGTTTGGACAGGAAAGGAGGAAAATTAGGAGAGGAGGAAATAGCAGAAAACAAGGAGAGTCCCTGAGGGCTCCCGCGCCGAGATGGCAAACGGGCCGAAGACGGCATTCGCGAGGCGCACGGCGCCGAAGAGGCACTGCCGCACCGCACCACAAGAGCCCTCGGCGGCCAAGAAATCGGCTGCTGGCGGATGCCGCTTGCAAAAGCCGACGGGCGCTGGGCGAACAGCGCCCGCCTATAGCGACGGCGCGCCGTGGCACCGCATGGCGCCACAAACCCAGCGGCACCGAAACGGCGCCGACAAGCTAACAGACTCCCGCGGAAGGCGCTGGAAAAGCCCCAGGAACCTGGAAAGCAAGAGAAGGAAAAACTAGGAGATAAGGGCATCGGTGTGGCCCTCGCGCTGCAGCCATGTGAGGGGAAACACTTACATCGGAGTCGCTGGCACCGGAAGGTGCCGCAACTAGGAAGGTCCAACCACTCTACCTGATCGCCGAGGGGCCCGAGGGCTCCGAGGCAACCGAAGCAGGCAGAAGAACCAACCCTCCGAGCCCATCGCTTCCATAAGAGCGCCCACTGATGAAACTGCTCATCTGGAGCCCTACCTATAGGCGGGAGGGGCTCCGGCGTCGAGGACGACGATTACCGGAGTTGAGACCCGAAGAAGGAGACTGGCAACTAGCAACGATAACCGACCGTCGACGCCAGAGATATACCAGAGGGCGACCCGAGTGATGCCTTCTCTTTTGACCTCTGGGTCAAGAAGAGCTTCGAGGCCGAACGGTGCCGAGAATGCGACTGCTTATTTTATGCCGGGGGGACCGCCCATCCCCCCGGGCATCGGACTGACCGTTGTCGGAACCCCGCTGAGGAGAAGGAGGCTGACCGACCCCAGCCCGGCTGACTGAACAGCTTTCATACGAAGTCTCCCTACCGTCACCTGACCTGCTCATGGTCGACTCCGTCCAGTAGGCCGAGACTTCTTCAAGTAAGTTAAATTTAAAATATTAGAAAAATGTTACGAAAATAGAATAAAATTAAGCGATACTACTATCGTGATAATGTTACAAAAAAACAAACTGAAAACTATGCGCTAGTTTGAAGGTTGACTCCCGACAGGCGAGCGACGTCGTAACTGAAGCGCACTCGGCGGGGAAAAAGGAACTGAAGCGGTTGGAGGGTCGGCGCCGACATAGTCATTACCGCTCAAGCCGCTGCTCGCGGTGCCGTGTCTCGCGGCGCCGTCTCTCGCGCCGACCCTCCAGCAAAAAGTTTGCTCCCGATGGGTCCTAGTGCCTCCGGCGCTAATCCCACTAGTGTGAATGAGTGGTGGAGACTTATGTCCAGGAAGATCTGCACGCAATACTCCAGATGTGGTCTCACCAACTGTCTGTACAGAGGGATAAACAACTTCCTGTTTTCTACTGGTGATGTCTCTCCTATGCATCCCAGTATCCTCCAGCCCTCCTTACTGCCTTCTCAAATTGCTTGCCCACCTTTAGGTCATCTGATATAACTACCCCCAGGTCCCTTTCCATTTTTGTTGTTGTTACTACTTCCCCCCCATTGTGTACTCTTCCCCTGAGTTTTTGTTTCCCAGATGCATTACTTTGCACTTCTTTGTGTTGAATCTAAGCTGCCATACATTTGACCATTCCTCCAACCTTGCCAAGTCCCTTCTCATCCTTTCCACCCCAACTCCCTAAACTCTGGTCTTCTCTTCCCTCCTGACTATCTGCTCTGGCTCTTCCCTCAACTTCCCCAACATTCTCCTCCGTGACTTCATAACATACTCCTGCAAATGCTCCTGACCCTGTGTCATGAGCTGCTGTCCAACACCCTCTAGCCACTGCTCTACATTTACAGTAGTGTATTCCCCCTTTACCCACCCTCCCCTATTTATCGCCATTGTTGTTACTCTGTACTTTATATTGCCTTTTGCACATTTGCAATTTTATTTAACCTAATGCACATGACTGTATTGTGTTTCTCTGCACCTGGCATTTGCCTTTTGCACAACTGTTAATTTATTGTACTTATTGATCTTGTTATATTGTAACTGATCTCCTGCACCCTCTGCCCCCAGGACACGTCTGGAAATGAGCTGTTACTAGTTTAGTGTTGTCTTTCCTGGTAAAACTTTCAAAATAAATACATAACAGCCTCCCAGCAGAGTTGGTGGGTGCTTAAACGGTAACAGGATTCAAGCATGCATGGGATAGACACAAGAGGACCTTAGAAGTACGGCAACAGGGGAGAAGACCGAGGATCGAGTAGAGTCTGGAATGGCACAGTAGGCAGGGAATATAGGGCAGGCTGGGTAGGGAATATAGGGCAGATGGGTTGGGCCAAGAGGTCCTTATCTGCTGACAACTTATATGTTTCTATGTTTTCTATGTTTAATAAAACTGGTGTATACAAATAACGTGCAGACAGTTAACTGCACTGTATTTTGATAATCTCCAATACAATGTACCCCCCACCCCACCCCACCTTAATGCGCACTGGTAGCAACAAGATAACACAAAAGACAAATTTCAAGCTTTTTTAGCAATACTATCCTAGCTATTCCCCACCTTTTCAACATGCTGAAGATGATAACATGCCAAACTGCAGTTGAACCCTCCCTACCACTTTTCCAGCATGCCAGCAACTCTTAGCACAGTGGCATGTCAGACCACAAGTGAACACTCCCCTCTGGTTTTCCGACATGCCAGCAGCTGAGAAGAGTGGCATGTCAGCATGCTGGAATAGGCTAAAAAACCTTACTGCAAAATGAAATTAACTTAGGAAGGTTTTCAAAGACATACAATGTTACAGTTTAGCTAAACACTAAAACAAAAAACAGAGACTGCTGAAAATATATATTCACAATGTGCCCATGCTTCACATCCCCCTCATTTGCTACAGCCAGAGGGCCCAGTACTCAAAACGTTTCTGGCCCCTTTGTACATGCAGAGGGCAAGCAAAGACTACGGAGCGCATTCTAGGTGCAGGATGCACACTACTGAGGCACCCGATGGCATCCACAACACGGAATGCGTGTCCCACCACACCTGATCCCACCAGCACGTCTTGTTACATGGGCAGCGAGGCTGGGGCAGAGAACGGTGTGGGAGCAGACATGTGCCCCATCCAAAGGATATATATTGTGCGGATGGCTGGTGGAGGGGATATAGGCTACAATATCCTAGGGGCTGCAGTAGTGATTATGTGTTCCCCTCTAACCAGCCTCCTTAACTCCCACGGAACCCAATTGGTGGGTACAACACCAGCACCCAGCCATTTGAACTGCTAGGGAGGGCTGGGGGACTACCGGCAACAGCCAGTGCAACATTTAAAAGAAACATTTTGCTGACAGTCTATGGACATCCTAGAGGTAGAGATCCTGGACGACTGCTATATCCTGACACTCCCTGCACCCAGTGCAGGCAGGAATCCACTAGCAGACCTGCACGGGCATCTGACTGGATGGCCATGGTCTGGACCCACTCTGCCCACCCCTACTGCCCTATGACCCAACACGCAGTTCCACACCAGCAGACCTCATGGGGCAAAGGTTGTGGATACTGGCAGACACGGCAGCTCAAGCAGCTGCGGGCTAACACACCCCAGATACGTGAGAGTCATGCATATTTGGGGTGCTCTGGGGATCAGGCCCAGAGTGTGAGGGCCCACTTCCACTACAACATTTATTTATTTATTTATTTAGATTTTGTTTACCAGGTAAATCCACTGAGACCAAAGGTCCCTTTTAGGGGCGACCCGGGGTGAATACACCACCAACTTTACATTATGTACAGTGTACAGTCAAGATACATATACAGTTCATATATAAGGTACAGCATACAGATACATAAGTAAATTAATTTAAAAACAAAATAATGTATATACAGTTCATACAGGAGGTTGCGTAAGGATGTAAGGAGAAATACAGGTTGTAAGGAGAAATACAGTTGATGGAGGTTAGTTAGTACCAGGGGCACCATGGGTTCGTAGATGGTCACACAGGTTCATGAGGGAGGGGAGTATATCTAGCGGTTGCAGCAGCAGAGGCTCAGTTCTAGGAGGTAGACTTTGAGACCAGCCTTGAAGGAGGAGAGGGAGGGTTTGTCTCGTAAGGAAGAGGGAAGCGAGTTCCAGAAATGAAGGGCGGTGAACTGGAAGGAGCGTTTTCCTTGATTGGTGCGGATGTGGGGTATGTTCAAGAGTCGACCTGAGGCGGACCGCAGTTTGCGGAGGGGGACTTTAGGGGTGAGAAGGTCACTGAGGTGAGGTGGATGGCGTGTGGAAAGGAGTTTGTAGGAAAGGCAGGCAGGGGAAAAAGATAGTTTAAGCTTGAGTGACGGCCAGTTAAGATCCTTAAGGGCTTCGTGGTGCCTAGGGGAGGAGTGGGTTGCAAAGCGAGCAATGCAGTGGTAGAGGGTGGAGAGGTTAGTTAGCTCAGTCTCTGAGGGACTGTAATATTGGAGAACCACAGTAAAGGGGAGAGGAGGTTGCAGTTAGCAATGGCTCTCACGTGCCTTCCAGAGAGGAGTTCCCAAGGCGGTATAGCAAACCCAGCCTTTGGTGGATGGTTTTTGTTAGGGTATCTATATGGGGTTTGAAGGTTAGTTCCTGGTCAAGGATAATCCCTAGATACTTAAATTGGTCAGTGACCTCGACATGCATTCCTCGAGCAGATGTTATACAGAGAAGACCACTACGGTCCTTTCCCAGCCGTCGGGTCCCAAAGAGGACAGCTTTTGTCTTGTCCTCGTTTAGCATGAGTTGGTTGGCAGTTAACCACGTCTCAAGTTTTGCTAGGCAGGTTTGTAGTTCCGTTGCGATAACGGAGGATTGGGGGTCACTGTGATAGATTACTGTATCATCAGCGTATAGCAGTAGATTGCTGGGTGCACACACTTCAGCTATGTCATTCACAAATAGGAGAACAGCAGGGGTCCTAGTATGGAGCCCTGGGGTACCCCAGATCACTGGTCTGGGGCTTGAGTAAACGCTTGCCATCGTACTGTCTGTGTTCTGTTAGTCAGGTAGCTAGTGGCCCAGGACAGAGAGAGCTGATCCAAGCCAAGCCTTGGAGTTTAGAGAGGAGTAATTTATGACTGACCATGTCAAAGGCCTTGAGAGGTCGATGAATAGTGCCCCATAGGGTGCCCTGGTCCATGGCATTGAGTATGTCGGTAGTCAATCTGACTAGGGCAGTGTCCGTGCATGGTCTTTCCAAAAACCATGCTGGACCTTAGAGAGGAGTAGGTGCTGTTCCAGATAGCATTGCAGCTGATCGAAGACTATTCTTTCAAGGATTTTTCCCAGAGGGCAGAGGAGGGAGATGGGCCTATAATTCTCCACCCTATCCCGGGTTCCTTTTTTAAGGATTGGAACTATGGTGGCACTTTTCCATTTGGTGGGCACAGACCCTTCCTGCAGGGATCTGTTTATGAGTAGAGCAACAGGGTAGGCAATGGCAGGTGCCGCAGCCCTCAGCAGGCGAGGTTCCAGCTGATCATTACCCGCAGATGATTCAGGGTTGATTTTGCCAAGAAGTGGTAGCACCGTGCAGGGGTCCACAAGTGTCAGATGGAATAAGGGACGAGAGAGATTTGCGTCGAGGTGGGTAGGGGGAGGATTTCCCGGCATGGATTGGGAGGAGGCAGGGGGATGAGAAAAGGAGGCACTGAAGGCTTCAGCCACCTTAGTAGGGTCATCTGTCAGTGTTTCCGAAGACCATGGCACTATGTTCCTGCACGTGACCCTTCAGGAGGGAGTTTATGTAGCCCCAGAACTTCTTGGGGTCACTTAGGTTAGTCATGAGGTCACAGAGGTATTTGGATTTGGCCAGTTTGTGGCCCGTTTACACTGCAGCAAGCCCTGTAGTTCTCCAGTCAGATATTGTACCAGAAGATTTGTAGAGTCTCCATGCTTTGTCCCTGCGCATGGTGTGTTTCAGCTCAGGGTATAGCCATTTTATGGCACTTGCCCTGAACCCTTAGCTTTTCAGGGGCATGACAGTTTACTATGCCCAGGAGCGTCTCGGAAAAATATGGAGGCCTCGTCAATAGTGGGAAGGAGGCGATGAGCCACCATTTCTCCTTGAAGAGGTCAGCGCAGAGGGTTGCTTGTTCAAATCTGCTGTAATTTCTTGCAACAATCAGCCTGGCCCCCGGCCTGGGAGGTTTATTAGACCAGATGCAGTAGATAGGGCAGTGGTCGCTCAGGGAGTCCGCCATTATCCCGACTGACAGTATCCGAGTGGGGTTTGAGGTAAGTGCCCAGTCAAGAAGTGAATGGTTGCCAGTTTTAGCATTGTGCCTGGTTGGTAAGTTAATCACCTGGTAAGGATGCGTCCAGCACGAGGTTTTTGCTCGAGAGGAGTTGGGGCGAGCCAGTTGAGATTAAAATCCCCTAGAAGGATTTTCTCCCCTGGGGGGAGTTGAAGGATGGCACTGGTAAGGAATTCAAGGGAGGAAGTTGCTGATTGAGGTGGGAGATAGGCACATCCGATGTAGATTGGCTTTGTACCTCCGAGGACAAGTTTGAGAAATAATACATCAGCCTGAGTATCATCTGTCTCTTGTAGGTCCAGCGGGGTGGCATTTAACGGGGATTTTAGATAGAATAGGACACCCCCCCTTTTTTGAGGAGTCTGTTCCTGCGTATTGCTTGATATCCCGTCAGTTCAACCTCATGAGGGAGAGTGTCAGACTTTAGCCAAGTCTCAGTCACTGCCAAGATGTCCAGCTTGTAGAGTTGGGTCCAGGCCTCAAGGTCGGCCACCTTGCGCCGCAGGCTCCCAACGTTCATGTGAACCAGTCTGAGCCCTTCAGAGTTAGTCCAGGAGGGGGTGGTAGGGCCACTGAGCACACAGTTTGGGGAGTAAGGGCCAGGACTGGGTTCGATGTCACCCCCACGCAGTAGTAGAGTGCTGGGCAGAGGGCATGAAGGACTGGGGGTTAAAGGAGGATGGCGTGGCCAACGGCATTGTAGAATGTGAAAAGTCATTATGAATCCCTAATGTTGCGCCAACGCTCACTGGACTGCAGAGCAGGACATGGCTTTCCCACCACCATCACAGACTACAAATTAGGCAGACACATTGTTTTTCTTTATTAAATGCAGTACAAGTCACCCCCATCCCTTTCAGGCAAACTGAACCATGAGACATGACAAGAGTTTTTTTTTTTTTTAAACACAGTCTAAAATCTTTCTTGCTAAAGGGCAGGATGTGAATGCCCTCCCCAACACACACAGACTTGAATCAGCATTACAAAATGCTTTTTGTTTGTTTGTTTTATTGAATGTTTTATCCCTTGGAGGGCTTAAAATAGCAAAGTTCACCTTTTCGGGTTTTGGCCATGCCCAGCAGACCATTAAGTGTTGTAAAAGGAACAAGCTTTCGTCAATGCCGAACATTGGTTGCTTGTTAAACAATTTGACATTTTTCCGAAAAAAAGGCCAACGGCGAGTCTAGTCTGCATACCCACAAGACCTCCCATGTTGCAGCACCACCCCAGGCGTGGCCTCACCACTGATCTATATGGGGGTAACACTACCTCCCCTTTTTCTGCTGGTGATACCCTTCCCTGTGCACCCTAGCATCCTACTAGCCTTTCCTACTGCCTTATCACACTGCTTTGCTAGAGGCTGAAACATAGAAATTGTTGGCAGATAAGGACTACTAGGCCAATCCAGTCTGAACGTAAACCATGTACTTGACTACGGCTTCTGACCCTCCCTCAGCTGTACCTCAATGGTTCACCCATGCCTGTTCCATGCATGTTTAACTCCCGCCACAGTACTCACTCCCACCACGTCCTGCGGCAGACCATTCCATGTGTCCACCACCCTCTCTGTGAAGAAAAGTGTCCTCATGACCTGTGAAAGATGGCAGCATAATTCTTTCTCTCTGCCCCGGCCTGGCACTATGTTTTGTCTGATCCGTCAGAATTCCGGATTGAACATTACCAATATCCTCTGGGGATTCCAGCTCTATCCCTACGGATGCTAGACTAACTGTTTTCATGCAGGAAGTCATGCCTGTAAAATAAAAAAACAATCGTGCATAGGTCGGAGCCACCTGAGGAGCTAGGCTGCATAGGCTCGAGCGCGGGGGAACAGTAGCACTGTAGGTCCATACCGCTAGCTTACAAAAGCTAGATACCGCCGAGCGCGGGTCGCGAACTTCGGATACCCCTGACCAGCCGGGAGATTCACTGAAAATCGCGATACAGGTCCTCTTTACATTGGTGCCACAGCAATAGGGATGGAGGCATCGGGAGATAACGCATCGGGGCAATCCACACAGCCTCCACAGCCCTCGCAGGATCAGACCCAAGTTGGAGATGCACTAGCCAACATTACAAAAATGCTAGAGGTGCTCTTGGTTAGAGTGGACAGTATAGGGATGACCTTGGCCGGGAATGTCACAGATGTACGCAGGCTGGAGGACCACCAGAATGTACTCGAACAGCGGACAGAGGAACTAGAGAGACAGCATCTCACTGTGCTACAAAGGCTTAAAGACCACGATGAAAAATTATCCAGACTGTGGCAAAGAGCAGAGGATCAAGAAAATAGGAGCAGGAGGAGCAACATCAGGATCCTGGGGGTGCTGGACGGGGCTGAGGGGTCGAACATGGAAAAGTTTTTGAATGAATGGTTGCTGCAGCTCCTCGGTGAAAGATGGAAAGAGCCTGTGGGGGTGGAAAGAGCACATCGCGTATTTGGCAGGCCTGATGGTGCCCACGGACCCAGAACGATCATACTATATTTGTTAAAGTATTCCACCAAAGAAAAACTTCTGCGGGCCACTAGGGAGCTTGGGGAGATCACCTGGAAAGGCAACATAATTTCTTTTTACTGGGACTTTTCTCAAGAGGTGGCAATGAAGCGAAAGGTATATGGGCCACTGAAAAAGAACCTTGCCGCTAACTCCTTTCAGTACAGATTCAGGAGGCTGACTGCCTTGCACCTATCCAAAGACGGCAGAACATTTCTGGCGGAATCGCCCAGGGAGGCAGAGGCCTGGGTCAACAATCAGTGGCCAGGCTTGCTGCCAAGGACTACACTTCCCAGATGCCTCTGGACCCCAAGAGAACACACACTAAAGGGAACAGACAGGAGGGGAACCCGATTCCAGGGAGGCAGTAATTCTGATCGGTCTGGTACGGACATAAAGGAGAACCCTCTGCTTCCTCCTTCTGCATCGCAAAAGGCAGATAAATGCTCCTGTATGAGCTCCCCCCCAAATCGAGTTGGATACCCAGTTGGTGGTGCTGACAAAAGTGGGCAAACAGACTGGACAACTCTACCAGCGCCAGGCCAACAACGGGCTAGGAGCCCTCGTCAACTAGCTCCAGATAACGTGGAAGCCTCTACCCCTACCAAACTCCCCAGAGCGGAAGCGGCTGCAGCAGCAAAAACTACAGCATTAACCTCCTGGACGGAAGATGCCGAGGAATCCATGGATGCCATGGAGTCACTAGACTTGGCCGCTGAAGTGGAAGAAAGCGAGCAAGAAGCTGCTGCAGAGGCGAGCCTCCTGAAACCTGGACCTAAATCTTATGTGGAGGCACTCACCTCTCCCTTTAGTGTGCTCAGTCCAGTGTGCAAGCAGCAACCCACGTCATCGGGGACAGATGGTTGAATGGACTATTGGAATCCCTGGCTGAACAAGCTCTGACTCTCTTTTATCTCTGTTGAGTAGAGACTGAGGGGAAATGGGTAGCACGCAAAGATGTCTTCTGTCGCTGTTGCACTCTCCCCCCCCCGGGTGATGATGTTCCCATTTTCAGGGGGCGCAGCTCAGAGAAGCCATCCCCCCCTCTGCGCATTCCTCATTTTCTTCCAATATTCCTCAGTTTATGAATACCCTTTGGCTTACCCTATATGTGCACAAAGTCCTGAGCAGGCAAGTAAGACCTGACTGATGGGACCTTGTTGAGATGCACATTGTGTACACGCCACTGGCCTTCCCCTGCAACAATTCTCTGTGGCTTCCCTTTAACCTCCCAAGGAACCTACAGTCTAGTGCAAGCATCAGAACCCCCCAATCCTCCTTCCTGGTCTGTATAGTGTCCAGGAAATATTCCCTTCCTCTATGACTCCCCTTTTTCCCTCCCCAGTGGATACATATTCGATGTTTGTCCTACCACTAGCGTAAGTTCTCCTCTCCTTCCTGGACCCTCCGGATCCCAACTTATCACAGTGGTCCACGAGGCCAGGTTGGGACAGGTTACTCATGCTTTGGTGTAACCTCTCCTCTTATACCTTTGGTGTTTGAAGCAGTGTGGCGTGGAGCGCCCTCTTATTGGACAACTCCTTTCACATGTTCACCTCAACACTAATAACTTTTGCTTCTTAGTGTGTTCTATTAAGAGCTTCAGCTCCATTGTTATATTTTTGAGTATTGCATTTTCAAGGTTGTTTTTTATATAATAGATTTTGTTTGTGTTTTCCTTCTTTTCTTTCCCCAACCAGGTGGGGCTCAGGTGGGGTAACAACTGCTCATACTTCCTATCTCTCTACTTTGCTCTTGCCTCTGCTACTTGGTACATACGGACGTCAGGCAGGTACTTTCTTTCACCCCACGTTTGTTGCTGTCTGCCACATACCTCCAGGGTGGTATCAGGGTGAGTACCTATTTTGTTTTCTCTCTCACTGAACCTCGGAGGGATGGCAGTGACTGCAATACCTTTGTCAGGGCACGGCTGGAGGTGCGTCTCCTGGAATGTTAAGGGACTTAATCATCCAGCTAAAAGAACCAAGGTTCTACAATATCTTAATTCTATGGGGGCGGATGTAGCCCTTCTACCGGAGACGCACCTTACCAGCCGGACAGTACAATGGCTAAAGAAGCTCTGGGTTAGTACAGTGGTTGCCAGTTGTGCCACCACCAAATCCAGAGGAGTGGCCATTCTATTAAAGAAATCTGTGCCATGGGTAATAGAGGATAAGCTCACGGACTCACAAGGGTGTTGGATAGTAACTCGGATTTCATGTCCAGGAGGCAGAATTTTGATTGCTAACGTGTATGGCCACAATTTGGATATAGGGGAGGTATATTCGGACCTCAGCCAGGCCTTCTCTGATTTGACAAGTGGCTTCTCTGATGTCCCCATTCTGTGAGGAGGGGATCACAATTCAGTCCTAGACATTTTTCTCGATAAATCCCTACCCACCCCAAGGCATTAGCCAGTCTTACTGACCTGTTGACAAAATGGAATCTATGCGACTCCTGGAGGAGGGCTAATCCACAGGGACGAGACTACTCTTTTTACTCGGCAGTACATCATACGTATAGTAGACTGGACTTTTGGCTTACCAATTATGCAGCATAGCCAGGAATAATAGATGCCTCTATAGGCAACATATTAATCTCAGACCATGCACCAGTCTCTATCTAGTACTCCTCACCGAGCCAGGGCACCCCTACTGCAAGGTGGAGATGCAATCCGTCCTTGCTGCAAGACAAAACCTTTTAAGCCTATATTAAAAAGGAAGCCGAGTGTTATTTTGGTCTTAACCCCCCGGGGAAACTATGGCTTCTGTTGTATGGGAGGCGTTTAAAGCAATTCTAAGGGGAAGAATTATATCCTTCATGGCCACCAAGAATAAGGCCAGAACAAGGACCATATCCTCACTGCAAGTAGAGCTTGCGACCCTGGAGAGACAGTTCAAAGTGACAACTCAAAACCCACTTAACTCCCCTCTCTTGTCCACTATCACTGGCCTAAAATACCAACTAAACACCTTACTAAATGAAAAGGCTGCATGGCAACTAATCCGTGCCAAGCATAAATCCTGGGAGGGAGGGGACAAGGGGGGAAAACTTGTTTCGTACTACCTTCGCAAGCAGCAAGCATCCTCTAGGATCCTTGCTCTTAAAACTCCGCAGGGCAAAATTGTATCTACACCTAAGGCCATTAATGAGGTGATGCAAAACTTTTACCAGGAGCTATACTGGTCTCAAGCTCAGTTATCAGACATGGAGCTCTCTACCCGGCTATCCAAGATGTGTGACGGGATCTCTCTCTCCCTAAACTTTCCCAGGAGCAGTGTGCGGTCTTAGATGCCCAGGTTACTTTGGAGGAACTTCATTCTGCCTTATTCCAGCTGGCCAAAGGGAAGGCACCAGGCCCAGATAGAATGACAGTGGAGCTGTATCAACTCCTACAAGCAGAAATCATTGCCCCACTCCTACAGGCTTTGCAAGAAGCCCAGGCCTCTACAGCTCTCCCTCCCACCATGCGGGAGGCTCTGGTAACCTTAATTCCTAAAAAATCCTCCGACGCAATGGCTTGTGCCAATTTTTGGCCCATTTACTTGCTGTCTGTGGATACCAAACTGTTAGCTAAAGTCCTGTCGAATAGGCTCCCTCCTTTTTTACCAACCTTAATACACCCCTCGAAGGCTGGTTTTTCTAAGGGAAGATCGGGGGGCAGACAATCTCCGATTGGTCCTTAATTTAAAATGGTTAGCCTTGCACTCTGACACACCTATGGCAGCCCTGGCCATAGATTTTGCCAAGGCTTTCGACTCTTTAGAGTGGTGTTATCTCTGCACAGTGTTGCCCCTTTACGGGTTCAGGCCAAGGTTCTGCTCCTGGGTCTCCACTCTTTATCACTTGCCCACAGCTAAAATTGTAACCAACAGAGATATATCCCAGCCCTTTCCTTTACAGAGGGGCACTAGACAAGGCTGCCCTCTCTCTCCTCTTCTTTTTATTCTAGCCCTGGATCCCTTGATACGGAAACTTCTGAGCACCACAGGCATTACTGGGATTCCAGTGAAAGAGCATTGCTTCCTGGTTAATGCCTATGCGGACGATATGCTGCTCACCCTATCTAATCCGGAGTTCTCCATCCCTACAATTCTACAGGTGTTGCAGGAGTTTGCCTCCTTTTCTGGCCTGGTAATTAACCAAAAGAAGACAATATTATCTCCCCTGAATGCAAGGTGTGGAAGAAATTGTCTACGAAATATGAATATCACCTGGGCACCCCAGGGTTTCTCATACCTTGGGATTTTTATTCCTTCCGCCTGAAGAGATCTAGAAAAGGTTAATTTTTCTCCCCTGTTAACAGCCATCACAGCCGAAGTTCAGAGATGGAGAAAGCTGCAGCTTTCCCTGAAGGATAAAATAGAGGCCATTCGTATGTTTATTTTCTCCAGAGTTTTGTACCTCCTTAGTAACCTCCCCATCCCCTTGTCCCTAAGCCCTACTTACAATTGGATAAACTGATCTCCGCCTTCTTGTGGGAAGGCAAAATGGCACATTGGGCCCGAGCCAAATTATGAGCACACTGGACCAGGGGAGGGTTGGGAGTCCCATGGCTCATGGGATATCACCTAGCTTTTTGTATGGCCCAGGCTACCAATCGGTTTGCTTCTTCCTTGTCCCCTCCTCCTCAATGGGTTTGTTTAGAAGCAGCTCTCCTACCTGACAATTCACTTTTCTCTCTGCTTACTGACAAGAAGCCATCGGGAGACTTGCTTACCCCTATTATGACAGAAACTTGTCGGGCCTGGAGATGGGCAATGGCCCTCACTGGTACTCCCAGTGCAGAATACCTCCGAGCTCCGATCTCCTATGCCCCTTTGTGGGACAACCAGCTCATAACGGTGGACCGTAAACCCGTATACTGGCACCACTGGGCTACCAGAGGTATTCGGGTGGTGAGGGATCTCCTCCTCCCGGGTAGTACGACACTCATGTCCTTTGAGCAGTTGCGAGAGACTTATGGATTGAAAGCACAGGATTTTTGGAGATACCTCCAAATCGGAAGCGCAACTGCCTCCCTTCTAGTGGCCCCAACCTTGCCACCCCCTACGAGCCCAGAAATGGTAGGGGTTTGGTTGGAACTTTGTATAAGGTTATTAGGGATACCCAGCCCGACACTACTTCGGCTAGTCGAACAGCTTGGGAAGCTGAACTTTGATGCCCCCTTTCCCAGCAGCAATGGAATGACTGCCTGAAAGCTGCCCACTTGGCGTATGAGGATGCCAAAAGTCAACTGATTCAGTTGAAAATCCTCCTCAGGTGGTACAAGACACCTGCAGTGCTTCACAAACTGAACATAATGAAACATGATAAATGCTGGAGATGCAATACCTCCCCTGCCCATCTACTCCATATACTATGGACATGTCCAGTAGTTCAGGGGTTTTGGCTGCAGGTTCTAGAGGATTGTTCTAAAATTATTGGTAGACCCCTATCAACTGGCCAACCCTCACTGGTGCTGGGGGATGTCTCTATCCTGGGCCCATTGCCTGCATCAACTAAGGCCTGGGTGATGGATGCAGTGATGGAAACTAAGAGATCCATATTGATGAAGTGGAGGTTGCCTACTCCCCCCACGATCTCCCACTGGCGGGCAGCAATGGCTCGGCTGGCCACATTTGAAAGACTTTCCGTGATCGGGAAAGGCCATCTTTCCAGATTTCACAAGAAATGGGACGCATATCTGCACTCACACATTTGTGCGGTCCCACCTCCCCAAAACCCACCATTATTCTAAACCATGGTGCCTCCTCTCTCTTCCCCCTGTTCTCTCCTTTATCTCTACTCCCTATCCAGACTGTTGTTGCCCAGTGTCTGTATAGAGTGTTTACTTACCTCACACTGTACACTGTATCGTCAACCTACCTTTACTAGCTTTCTACGTGTCATAGGTTTCAGATGTCCAATCTGAAGGGACTCAGGTGGTCCGACTAATAAGAAGAAGTATGAGGACTCTGACCTATGATCCTTATGACTGTCCTCTGAGCAGTTAGTTTCTAGAGATCCCCTTGGTTGAAGGAGGTGTTAATCTAAAAACTGCCTGTTATATTTAGATATGTATAAAACTAGTTCAAACAGAACGTAAGTTTATATGATCCATAAAAGTGATGGGAGGCAATATGTAAATCCCTCCTAGCATTTATAGTTATGGAATGTTTCAAATATGGCTATGGTGTTCTTGTTTACTTGTATGGTCAATGCCTGGGTGTCTCTACCTTGGTTTGTTGTACTTGGAAAAACTAATAAAATCTTATATGATAAAAAAAAAAAAAAAGAAAAGTGTCCTCATATTCCTTCTTAGCCTGCCACCTTCCAATTTCATGTGTAACCACCTACCAAAGGGGGTTCCTGAAATGCCTGCTTGGGCTTACCTTAGCCCAGCCATTTTTCTATCTCCTTCCTGTTGTTTCTCCCAGGCTTCTCCCGATCCTGCCATCAAGTTTCTGGTCCTCCAGGTCTTATTTGTCCCTCTAGTGCCCCAGTAATCAGCCCGTATGAAAATTCAGCCCCTTAGGGCTTAAAAAAATGCCACTTGTGATCTCCCACTTTAAAAGATCCACCTCCAGGGCAGTGGGAGTTGCACAGGCATGAAAAGTGCCTTTGAAGTTGAACCGCTTTGTTTTGCTAGTCACCTCGGGGACTGTGCAGTCGGTCCCGGGATCCCTTCCACCTATTTGGGACCCAGTGACCACGGACAGCCTGCTGGGGGGCCGCTCCAGTGCCAATTAAAGGAATTTGACCGGGGCTCATTTAAATATTTCTGAGCCGGGCCCAGGTCATCTGAATAATTCAAAACATGTGCCTGTCTGCCTCCAGGGCAGCTGTTTTCAGCTGCGGCTGAAGAAAGAAAGAAAAATATTCATTTTAAATTGTAATTATTGCTGCATGTTGGGGAGTTAGTGTGTATGTGGGGGGGGGTAAGGTATTTAAATTAAAATAAGTGCTTTTTCCCTGACAAATCCAGAACTTTGGGACTCTGTGTCAGCCTGTCAGCTGCTGCAGGAGGAGCTTACATTTGTGCAGCTGCGACAGGAAAACGATCAGGGACACACTTTCTCTGTGCAGTGACAGCAAGTACAACCTCTTGGCTACAGGACTGTAGGGCATTGGGACAAATATCTTTTATTTTCTGGCTGCAACAGGACATTGTTTCAGGACTGTATCTTATCTGCTAAAGGGACTGTGGGTTAAGCAGCCATTGCCAGCAGTCACAGCCAATTGGAAAACCAGGAAAACAAAGCCAGGACTTGTGGGACATTCACTACACCTCATGGGTAAACACCAGGTGCACATGGGGACTTACAGGGACATCATTTTAGACGCCAATTCTCTAGACCAACTGTGCTTCGAGTATTGTGATTGACAGATCCTCCAGCCACAGGGAGATCTGTCACACCATCATCTCAGCCAATCAGGAATCGTAAAAGAGCCCTATACGAGACAGTGTCTGCCAGCATTTTGACAGATTCAGATTTTGCCAGATTGAGAGAGAGGAGAGCAGGCTCCAGCCTGCAGGCCCCTGCCATGTTTCCGGGCCTGAGCCACGTAGTTAAGCCCATCCAGCCTGGAGGGGGTGTTTGTTACTTTCTAGATAAAGTTTAAAGTTAAAGTAATTTTAGTTGTGCAGCAACTACTAGTCTGGAGGTTGCCAGGATTGTCCTCCAGGTGATAGCCCTCCCTCCCACATTGGGGAAAGATGTGGAAAGAAGACCAGCTACCAATGCCTCAGTTGTGAGAGGACTGAAGAACACCAGGATGCCTTCGATTGCAGATGCGACCCATGCAGGACCTGCATGAGTACTTTTGTAACCCCCAATGCAAGGGAGAAGTGCTACATGTAATCTTGGGGCCTCAAGCCCCGCTACTAGATATTTATTTGCTGAATCTGTGATGAGATCTTAGAAGCTATCAGTCTGGGCTGCTAAGCCCCAACAGAGACTGCATTGTTTGGAAATTGTGCAGATGCATGTTGCCTGCTGCCCAAATGGCCCATTGCAGGTGCATTAAGAGGTCTGATAGTTAATCATATGAATGTGCTGATATTTGACTGTGCCCTATGAGTTAGTTTCTGCCCTCGTGGAGTTGCCAGCCAAGTCGCGTTTGTCACTTCCTGGGACAAGAGGCCCTAGAGTGTACTGTGTCTGATTTATTTTGGAGATAGCCTATTTCTGTCTTTGCCAGATTTCGTCTGAGAATGCTTGATAAAAGTGTTTTAATATCTAGACGTGCTGGATGAGACTCTACTAAGGATGCCTGGTTTGGTATTTAAATGTACTGGATGAGATTTCGTTCTAATGAGTATGGATGCTTGATAAAGGTATTGCCTTCTAATTATACTGGATGGGACTTTGAGTTGTATTGTGGTGAATTTTCAGGATGTGAAATCCAAGATCTAGCCAAGTAGCTTGTCCTGGAACATTCAGTTTCTGTGATACGTAGGGCAATCCCTGTCTTTCTGTGACCAGCAGGGCCAATCCTGCTACTTCTGCCAAATGCAGGGCAATACCTGCCTACTTGTTCTTTAGATGTCTACAGCCATTGTAGAAATTTAACTTCCAAGTTTGCCCTCTTCCTTCAAATCAAAAGCCAGCCAACTCGACCAGCTGCAACTTCCATCAGTCCTGCAATATCCAGGACTTTGGCATCTGGGTACCCAGCACATGGTATGAGACTGCAGGGTTTCAGCTGTATCTAGGACTGGTACCAGTGTGGGGAAAATAATTGTGAATGTAACATCTGATTTTTCAGCAGCTGGATAACCAGGGCCCTGGGTATCATTGTCGAATTGGGATATGCGATTGCTTTTTCTCTTAGTAATGTAGCCACCCAGCTGGAGGGCTCACTAGCAAAAGCCAAACAATCTTTGTACATTTGTAAATAGCTAATCAGATAACCTCTATTCCACTTCCCCGGTCCTAACTCCTTATCCCCTAAATAAACTGATTGTTACTGTTTTTGAAATCCTTAATGTGAACATATTATGAGAGAGTCTTTAATTGTCAAAGTGGTGAAATGTGGAAAAATGTTTTTTGGGGCATGTCTGGGTAAGGTAAATGGTATATGTGGGTGGTATAACATCTCAAGGGGTTATACCTGTTAACAGCTAGCCCATGTAAAGCACACTCTGAGTGGAGGCACTGCACATTTGTTTAAAAGTGTTATCAGTTAGCGAACCCAAACCCCTTAGCCTATCATTCAGGGTAGTAGGCAGGGATGTAACACTGGGGATAGCGTCACCCAGGGGTTACACATGTCCTGCCCCCTCATTCTAGTACTCCTCCTGTACTGGAAGAGGTCTTTCTCCTGCACCTTGTTTATATCCTTGAGGTACTGGAATGTCTCTATCATGTCTCCTGTCCACCTCCTCTCCTCCAGAGAGTATACATTGCGGTACCTTAATCTCTGCTCATTTGTTTTGTGGTGCAAGTCCTGTACCATTTTAGTCGCCCTTCTCTGGACCGTCTCAAGCCTATTTATGCCCTTTCAAAAGTGTGGCCTACAGAACTGCACACAGTACTCCATGTGAGACCTGACCAGGGTTTTATATAATGTCATCACTACCTCCCTCCTTCTGCTGGTAATACCCCTGCTTATGCATCCCAGCATGCCACTGGCCCTCCCCGCTGCCTTTGTAGTCTGCTTTGACATTTTCAAATCACATGAAATTATAACCCGCAGGTCCCTTTGTTTCTTGGTGACTGCCCCCCCCATCCTGTAGCTCTCCCCAGGGTTTCTATGACTCAGGTGCATAATTTTGCACTTCTTTGATTTAAACCTCAGTTGCCACTCCTCAGACCATTTCTTAAGCCTGCCTAGGTCCTTTCACTTTCTCCACCCCTTCCAGAGTGTCCACCCTGTTGCAGATCTTGGTGTCATCTGCAAACAGGCAGACTTTTCCTCCCAGCCCCTCTGCAACGTCACTAATGAAGACACTGGACAGAACTGTCTCAAGGACTGATTCCTGCAGTACCCCACTGGTCACCCCTTCCCCAGATTGTACCCTGTTTACCACCACCCTCTGTCTCCTGTCTGTTAGCCAGTTCCTAACCCAGTCCACCACCTTATCTACTATGCCCAGACTACCAAGCTTGTTAACAAGCCTCTTATGTGAGATGGTGTTGAAGACCTTGCTGAAACTGAGGTAGGCAATGTCCACTACCCCCCCCCCCAGTTAACTTCCTTTGTCACCCAGTCAAAATCTGACAACCTACCAACTGTTAGGCCTGGCCAGTGTTTTATATAATGGCACTGCTACCTCCCTCCTTCCTTCTGCTGGTCACACCCCTGCCTATGCACCCCTTGTAATTTTTTCACATTTTGACCCCAAATTTTCAATATAGCCTTCTCATCACCATACCTCATAAACCCCATAGGTAAAAATGTCTTAATCCTTGGCAAAACGCCATTCCGGGCCACAGGTGCAGAAACTCGTTTTGGGCAGGGTGTGTGAAATGACAGCTGTACTGTGCATGAGTTTGTGTGAAGAAATGGCTAGGAGTCAAAATACAAAAAATTGGCAACGTTACACAAATGCATAGGAAAATTTTAACGAGTACACATAATTCTGTCTATTGTTGGTATTTTTGCTCAAAATTTTAAACCTGCCCTTTTTGGGATCCCGCCTCATGAACAGTGGTGCTATCGTTTTGTTACTCAATCCCAAAAGGTGATATGCAGTGACCGCACTTTTGGGCAGGATTTGAGAAAGGAAAGCTATACTGTTCATGAGGCAGTGTGGAAAAATGGCTATGTTGAAAATTTGGAGTGATAATATTAAAAATTGACCAAGTTACGCTTGTGTGTAGGAAAATTTAAATGAGCGCATGTAACTTGGGCATTTGTTGGTATTTTTGCTCCAAAGTTTCAAGTTGGGCCTTTTGAGACCCTACCTCATGACCAGTGGCACTATCATTTCAGTACTATATCCCAAAAGGTGATTTTGCACAGCGACTGTGCCATTCCGGGCCACAGGTGCGAAAATACATTTCTGGCAGGATGTGAAAAAGGACAGCTTTACTGTTCATGAGGTGGTGTGAAACAATGGCTATGTCGACAATTTGGAGTGAAAGTATTAAAAATAACCAACGTTACCAGCGTGCGTATAAAACTTTGAACGAGCACATGTCACTCGGCCATGTTTTTTTTATATTTTTACACCAAATTTTCAACATGGGCTCTTTGGGACCCCACCTCATGAACAGTGGCACTGACATTTCATTAACTGGTCCCAAAAGGTTATTCCGTGCAGTGCCTGAGAAATCACCTTTTGGGACTGAGTAACGAAATGACAGTTACAGTGTTCATGAGGTGGGGTCCCAAGAACCCCATGTTGAAAACTGGGTGTAAAAATCTCAAAAAATGGTTGAGATATCAACATAATTTTGAAACTGCCATTGACAGCCATTATATGGCGCTTACCTTAATTTTTCAGTTTGTGGTTCAGTTTTGAAGAATGCAGACGTGTCCCGGTCCAGAGAAGATGACAGCGCTAGACCTCCAGTGGTAAGTATGGGATGGGAAGTGCGGAGAGGTGGGCGTGCAGAGGGAGGGTCGAGATGCGGGGACGGGGAGACAAGGGGCCTTTTTTTTTTTTTTTTTTTGGTTGAAAAAAAATATTGAGGATGATTTTCTAGCTATTTTAGGATAGGAAATGTTTCTGTTATGCTCTGCCAGATTCCGATCAAGGCCAACACATAATGTGGCCGCAGGAGCACTGGTGGCCACCCTTGCCAGGGTCACACGTGTGTGTGTGGGGGGGGGGGGGTAACAGTGCAACAGACAACGATGGACAGTTTTTTTTTTTTGTTTACATGATAAAAAAAAATAAATGACTAGGGACAATTTTCTTTCTTTCAGGGAGAATTTGCTGTACAATTGAGGACACATGGGGACTGGGTACCCCCAGTGCCAGTATCTTATGTTTGGGGGAGGTGTAGGGTGGTGGCTTCTTAGAGGGAGGATTGTAGGGGCACTTTTCAGCAATGCAAGAGGGAGAGAGAGGATGTGAGAAGCTGACTGCAGCAGCTCGCACACTGAGCTGCGTGGCGATCAGCAACCCTGCCCACAGCATGCGGCTCTACTGTTCAGCTCCACCAGACCCCAATAAAGATAAAAAGATAACAGGGCCAGCAGGAGCACTCGGTGGCCACCCAGGACCGGGAAGCAAGGCGGCACACAAATCGCTGCATGCCTTGGTAGGCTGAATAGTCATGCAAATCAAAGGGCCAAAGCCCTCTTGGATTAGAGCGGCTTCGGTCCTTTGAAGTGCATGACCGTTCAGCCCACCGATCAGAAAGTTGACTCAGGACCACACCGAGTGGTCACTGGGGTAGACTGCCGAGCCCCTGGTTCTGTGAACTGCAATGGGCTCGGCAGCAAGACCCCCTGAAATCCCGTATTACCACAATACGCTGGTTTGCACAAGTGCAACCAACGTAAAAATTAACTCATGGAACCCATTACTACAGTAGTATCAAACTTACTGACAGGGGTTTGGGGATATGTTACTTCATTATGTGTAGCATTTTTACACTTTTTTTGTCAGTTATATGTGTTTAGGGGTGTACTTCATACATAGAAGCCATCTTTCTTCATTTTACTCCTGGAACTGAGTCAGACTTTTAATTTCACTCCCAGAACTTGGTTCCCCTGGAGTTCCCTCACATTTCTACAACTACTGACTGCTTTAGGCTTGGCTAAGCAGCCTTAAAAATGTGACAGCGGGATGGTGCTGTTGTCTAGTGGTTAGAGTACAGGCTTGGGAACCAGCAAGGTCATGACAGACAGGGCAAAGTCAAGAGAGGCAAGCAGAGTGGTCAGGGCAGTAAAGGTCACGAGGGAACTAAAACTAGCTCAGGGGATAAAAGTAGGGGAAAAGGACTTTTTCAAGTTTAAATGGGAGAAAAGGAGTATCAAGGTGGGATTGTTAGATTAAAACAAGGGGGATGGGAGGATAGTTGTGAGGAACAGTCAGAGGCAATGAATGAGTACTTCATCTTGGTTTTCACTAGGGAGAAGGATGGACCTGTGTGCCACAGGGAAAAACAGGGGTTCAGAAGGGGGAGGCGGAGCAGACCTGTTTAACACCTCGCTAGAGGCAGGGTGCATGACTCAGGAATGGAGAACGGCACATGTGGTGCCTCTCCACAAGAGCTGACCCAGGGATGACTCAAGTAACTGCAGATCAGTCAGCCTTACCTCCACTGTAGGCAAATTAATAGAGACCATACTTTTTTTTTCTCATATATGTTTCTTCCCCTGCTGTGGCACATTCCGGCTTCGGGCATCCAGCCGCCGACTCCGCCCGCCAGGAGAGCTGGGTAGCTCGAACTGCACCCAGGAGGATCCAGGACAGCCATCATGCCATCCTGCTGGAGGGCTCCCCTCTGCCTCTGCCAGCCAGAACAGCCCCGGAACCTCTCCGACAGGATTCCGCCAAAGTCCTCCAGGCGGCTCGGAGCGCGGCCATCAAGCTACACAGTCACACCCAGCCATTTTCCTCCTGATTGGTCCATGGAGCGTGGATGTGCAATGATGTCAGGGCACAACGTGCTGACGTCTGCCGCGCTCCCCCCTCTAGTATCCTGCTGATGCTAGTAGTATCTCCGGGCGTCCCCAGGGGCCGCTACAGCATGGCGAGATTCCCCAGCCCACCCCAGGACCAGGAGAGCAGTCTACGGATGCTCGATCCCAGTCCTCCCCTGCCGAACCCCGACGGCCCGGGCTCGTTCCCGAACCCAGGTCGCCGGCGTGGCGTGAGGTGTGGCATCCAGCGCCTCAACCCTCAGCGCCACCGGACTGGCCGGAGACCACACTAAAGGAGAGACTAGTGGAGTTTCTGGAGGTTAATGGTCTCCAGGATTATAGGCAACATGAGTTTGTCATAGGGAGATCCTGCCAGACCAATCTGATAGACTTTTTGGATTGGGTCACAGGGACTGTGGACAGCGGATAGGTGGTTGACGTCTTGTATCTGGACTTCAGCAAGGCCTTCAGCTCTATACCACATAAGAGACTGCTCAGTAAGCTGCAGGACCTAGGAGTCGGGGCGAAGCTGGTGTGGTGGGTTAAGAGCTGGCTGTAAGATAGAAAACAGAGGGTGGCAGTAGTGGGGGGACTCTCAAAGGCTAGGCATGTAACCATTGGGGTCCCACAGGAATCAGTGCTTGGCCCAGTGTTGTTTAATATCTTTATTAGTGACATAGCAAATGGGATCAAAGGTAGAATCTGCCTATTTGCAGATGACACTAAGATCTGTGGGAGAGCGGACACAGAGGAGGAGAGGCAGGAGCTCAGGGTGGACCTGGCTAGGATCGAATAGTGGTTGGGTATCTGGTAGCTGGGGTTCAATGCCAAGAAGTGCAAGGTCATGCACCTGGGATCTAAGAATCCAGGGACCAGTTATTGGCTGGGAGGGGTACAGGTGTCCAGTTCTGAGGAGGAAAAGGACCTAGAGGTAATCATCACAAGGGAACTGAAGCACTGTGCAATGCCGTAAAGCAGCAGTCAAAGCCAACAAGATGCAGGGATGCATCATGAGAGGAATCACCTCCAGGAAAGGGGAGGTCATTCTGCCATTGCACAAGTCCTTGGTGAGACCACACTTGGAGTACTGTGCACAGTTCTGGTGCCCATATATGAAAAAGGACATCAATTTACTGGAGTGGGTGGGCATGGAGTCCATTATGCCACATGCAAAAATTGCGCTGCCAATACAGCACGATTTTTGCAAGCAGCATAAGTCCTTATTCTGCGGGGCTCACCCCTCCCCAATAATGATTCTTAACTCCGGGGTGGTTCACACCAAAATCGCACAAAGTGCGAAAAAAAAATAAAATGTTCTGGGACCGGGAATCAAACCCAGTCCCAGACACAGCACCTGGGTTCCTTGCTGTAATGGCTCAGTCCACTGAGCCATGGCAAATGCTCAGTGGAACCCTGCCCAAGCAAAGGTCTTATCCTCTGCCTGGGACAGTGAGAGGGTGCAATACTGCATACAACAGCATCCGCGGTATTGTACCACTCGCTCTTCCCTACAGCACTATTTCGGATTAGTGCTAATGTCGTACACTTAATAGCATGCAGCATATTGACCTGGTATGAGTGGGTGCAGGGTAGGGCACCCAAGATGATCCAGGGCTTGCAGGACATACCCTATGAAGAGAGGCTGCATGAGCTCAACATGTATTCCCTGGAAGACAGAAGGAAGGGGACATGATCAAAACCTTCAAGTACCGTCAAGGTATAAACAAGGTTAGTATGGAGGGCATCTTCAATCTCAGGGGGAATTGGGTCCACTAGGGCACAAAGTCTTAAATTAGTGGGATGAAGATTCAAAAGAGAAATAAGAAGGCACTTTTTTCTTAGAAAGAGTGGTGTCCAAGTGGAACAAACTGCAGGAGGAGGAAGGGTATCATTGAAAACAGTGAATACCTTTAAAAGGGTCTGGGACAGAATGAAAGGAAGAGTCATAACAGGAGGGAAGATGAGTAGGGGGAGGAGAGGGGGAAGGCTCTATGTGGAAAGGGGAGGGGGGGCAGCATCCATAAATTCATCTGAGAGCTGCACAGTTGAGCAGACTAGATAGACCGAAACGGCTTGTTTCTGCTGGCATTTTCATATGTCCGTATGTTTGTATGTTCAAATCCCACCAGAGCAAGCTGCAGTAGCTGTAAGAGCCAGATTCATGAGTGATCAGGAATTATGGTACTTTTACAACAGGTTAAACTGGGTTTTGCACTGCTTCTGTTAAAAAGCAGGTGTGGAAGAGCACTTTCCCAACAAAACTATTGCACTCTACTTTTTATCCTTTCTTCACCCCTCCACCCACCATGGATTTCTGCCGAAGACATTCTGCACCCCTCCACCCACCATGGATTTCTGCAGAAGACATTGTCAATGACAATGTGGATCCAAGTGAAAGTGTGGCTTCAGCATTAGTATCTTACTGGGAGCAGAGCAAAACAGTTTGCTCAATTCTGATGGAGAAATATGGCAGCCATGTTAGTCCAGTCCACAACGTAGAAGAAAACAACATATGTTGCAGGACGCAGGAGATACCTTTTATTGGAGAAACAAAATTGTTTTTGAGACTAGTGTTTGAGAGTTAAACTGTCTTCATCAGGTCAGTGGCCACTGATGTGCCAAAGGGAGATTTTTAACTCTGGAAAGCTAGTCTCAGAAACAATTTTTGTAATTCCAAGAAAACATACCACTTGCAACATAGGTTGCTGTTTTTTTCATCTATTCTGATGCGCCATAGCAAGGCATTTTTGCACCTGGGGCAAGCCACACATTTTGCACCCCCCCCCCCCAATCCATCCTGTACAGAAAAATAAACTTTTTTTGCATCAAGTTTATGTGAGACAGCAGATGGTTAGAGCTAAGTTTATTAAATATACAAACCATACCTCTCAACCTTTTGTCACTAAAATGAGGGACGTGGACATTTTTGGACACTCAAAATGAGGGACAATGAGGGACACAGACCCTCAGAATGAGGGACACATCCTCAAACATGGAGATATAAGCTCAGAACACTGTGAAAACCATAGTTTTTACTTGAACAATGTTAATTTTGGATTTAGTATTTTAGAAAATTAAGAGTTTCTGCTTTAAAATCTGAATTTACAGCACATTCTCTGTGTGGGCAGCACCTTTTCCATGAGGGACGGATGAGGGATAGAGCAATTTTAAAGGGCAAAATGAGGGATGTCCCTTGCAATGAGGGACACTTGAGAGGTATGATACAAACTCATAAAGTTTTAAAAGAACTAAAGCAAAAAGTGAAAAAGCCAACAAACCAGCACTGGTTATAAATTTATTTCCACACAAAAAAGTATAATAAAGATAGTGTATGTGCTTGATTAAATGTGCAAACAATTTGGATAGCAACAGAGTTGGGAAAGCAGGACATAATCCAATGTGCTTACGCAACTTGGTGTGGTGTTGTGCTTATGCAACTTGCTGAATAAACTTTGTTGTGGCCGTTTGCCTCTCTGTGCCTCGGGGCTACCACCCTTTAGGGATGACGAAGGCAAGGAACCCTGGAGGAGGGTTCCACGGGAAGGATTCCCTTAGGCTAAAGATAGCTTAGGAAAAGCCCAAAAAGAGAGTAGATCAGAAAGCATTGCAGAGGTAACGAGTTGGTTTTGAGATTTGGACCTTCCTGTGTGGACTGTTTGACCCAGTTGAAGTGGAGGAGGTGAGCAGGATAATCTCAAAGCTGCGACCCACCTATTGTGATCTAGAACTGGGTCCTACCCGACTTTTAGTTGGATGTGTGGACCTGGTTGTTCCAGTGGTTGCTGAGATCGCCCGGTGTTCCATGAGGAGTGGGGTCTTCCTGGTGCATTAAAAGAGGCCCTGGTGAGACCCCTTTTGAAGAAGCCCTCATTGGACCTGAACTGCCTCACAAATTACAGACCGGTTTCAAACCTCCCATTTTTATGGAAGGGTTTAGAAAAACTGGTGGCTGCTCAGCTTGAAAGCCATCTTCCTTCCTCAGCCATTTTTGAGTCATTCCAGTCCGGTTTTAGGCCTGGGCACAGCACGGAGACTGCGCTGGTAAGAGTGTCTAACGATATCCTTAGAGCGCGAGATAGGGGAAAATAATCTATTCTTGTTCTCCTTGATCTCTCTGCGGCATTTGACAACTTGGATCATGAGGTGTTGTTGGACCACCTGCGGAACTGGTGTCCAGCAATGTCATCAGCTGGTTTAAGTCCTACCTCATGGACAGAGTGCAGAGGGTTGCGATGGGGTTATCCTCATCCGACCCAGTGCCCCTGTGTTGTGGAGTTCCGTAGGGTTCGGTCCTCTCACCTTTTTGTTCACAGTGTATATGCTGCCCTTGGGAGATGTTATCAGGCAGTATGGCTTGGGTTTTCATTGTTATGCTCATGAAACCCAGCTATACCTGTCCTGTGCACCCGGAAACCAGAAGGCAGTCTCTGTGTTTAACACCTGTCTGGCCAAGATTCAGGACTAGATGATGCAAAACTGGTCATGACTCAATCCAAACAAGAAGGAGGTATTGGTGGCAGAACCAGGTCATCGGCGAGGCAGAGGGGTACAGCGTAGTGACCTGGGTGGCTTATCTTTGATCCCCTCTGCTCAGGTTAGGGATCTGGGCATTGTTCTCGATGATGGCCTGACACTTGATGCTCAGGTGTTGGCCGTTGTCCAATGTGGCTTCTACCATCTGAGGAACACTGCCCAGATATGTGCCCTGACACCGCCTGATGACCTGACCACCCTAATACATGCCTTTGTCACAGTGAGGCTAGACTACTGTAATGCTTCATACGTGGGGCTCTCTGGAGGCAACCTCTGCCATCTGCAGCTGGAGAAGAACACGGTGGCCAGGCTTTTAATGGGTGTTTCTAGATTTGAACATATTATGCCAGTTCTCTGTGGGCTGCACTGGTTGCCAGTAAGGTGGAGGACTGCCTTCAAGGTCGGTCTGCTGACCTATAAAGTCCTACACGGTTGGGGACCTGGCTACCTGCAAGATCTCCTGGTTCCTCATTGTCCGTCTCGCGCCCTTCCTAAATGATGTCATTTAATAGTGCCGGGCAGGAAGGACAAAGCATTTCAGCAGTAACAGCCTGCTCTCTCTTTTACAGAGGATCCGGTACAAGACTGTGAAGGGCAGTGTTTCCTCTGGAGCTGGCATAACTACATATCTGGCACCTGAATTCTAGTACAGTGGACACAAGGCAGAGTGTGTGACAGTGGGCAAGCAGCATAGCGGTCGAGCGAAACAGCAGGCTGATGGCCGGGAGGGGGGTCACATAGAGGAAAAAACTTTACTAAGAATGGATTTGATTTAGCAGAATAACAGGATACATGTAGCCAGGTCTTCTAATGGAGTGGACGCACGGTGAACTGTGTGACAGTGTGCGGGTGAATGAGCCGGCTTATGGTCAGGGGTGGAGATTCAAATCAGGATGAAAATGGACTGTACAATGGACTTATTTCTTAGCAATAGCATACTACAAACAACAGAAGACTACAACTTTAGCACCGGACCAGACCGGCACTTCGGCATAACCACTAGACCACCAGGTATCTGAAATGTTTTACTGTACTACTGTTTGCACTGTTTTTGACTATACAAGCTGTCAGATTAAATGTGATTTTCTACAAGTTTAAATAAGCAAAATCAACAAAACAATGGCTTAACATGTGTAGTGACCAAAATAATACACATGTTAAGTTATGGTTTTGTTTACTTTTGTGAGAGAACGCTGAAAGAAGGGACATAAACAGAGCTTGTTGACACTACAGTGCAATGTAGCTGACCGTATGGGCTCTCATGACATCACACAGCACCTCCAGTGGTCATTTTATGGAGCTCACAGAGTGGGACTTTTGAAATAGGAAGGCTGATGTTTACATTTTTTTCAAATGCTAAGAAACTGCATTTATGTTACTTACATAAATGCAGTTTTAGCATCAATGTAAAAAGCAGCTCTTACTTTACCTTTCTATGAGGCCAGATTTTTTTGAATTGTTTATTGTGAAAACAGGGGGGTTAGTTGTCTTTTAAAGAGCCCCACAGTGGATTTGAATATAAACACAGTGAGTAACACAAGTAGATGAAACTTACTGATGAGAGTAAAGCAAGCAAGAAAAAATTATTTACGATAGTAATCTTGTTTCTTCCCAGTGATACTCAGGTATTCAGAACTTCTGCAGTGTCCCTTTAAGACCAAACGGCCCAAAAATTTGGAATGGTATGCAAATGATGGAATCTTTGCTCGTGCTATTTTCAAATGCTGCCTTAAACTAACTGCCTAGGTTCTAAACCATCAGATTTCATTGGATCCTGGAAAGACAGGCATCAAAAAATTTAACATCTATATGTAAAAACCCCCCAATAATTAGAAATATAATAATGGAACAACACCCTAATGCCCCCCAAAAAGGGAAAAAGACCCCAAAACTGGAGGTCACAACATATAACATTACCTCTGAATGTCAGAATCACCTGAAGGGGAAAAACAGCAAAAATGAACCCAAATAACAAGCCATAGTGCCGGATTGTGGCACCTATATGGTAGGTCACAAAAACATTCCCAGGACTGCAGAGGCTACTGGTTCTTGAAGGGGAGACAGGGTGGGAAGTTCTGAACACCCGAGTATCACTGGGAACAAACAAGATTACTATGGTAAGTAATTCTTTTCTTCTAACCCCAGTAATACTCAGGTATTCATAACTTCTGCTGACTAAGAAACAGTATCTTTGGAGGTGGGCACAGAACCTACTTTGGGAACACACTCTGCAGGACTGCTGTGCCAAACTTGGCATCACTCCTGGACAGGCTGTCTAAACTGTGATGCTTTGTGAAAGTGTGTACTGTTTTCCGGGTAGCTGCTTTACAGATGTCCACTAATGGAACATCCCTGGCAGCTACATGGTAGCAGCTGTGCCTCTTGTGGAATGGGCCCTCAAGCCTGTTGGGGGTTCCCTTCCCCCCTTAGAGTAACAAAACTGGATACACTGTACTATCCAGTGAGAAATGGACCTTTTAGATGCTGGGTTACCCTTTCCCACATCCCCATAAGTCAGGAACAGCTGTTTTCTGTCCTGCCTATGGTCCTTAGTGGCTGTCATGTAGTAGCTAAGAGCTCTCTTGACATCCAGACTGTGGAGCCTCCTTTCACCAGAAGTGGAGTGCTCAGCGAAAAAGACAGGTAGGGTAATGGTTTGGTTCAAGTGGAAATCAGAAACCACTTTAGGGAGAAATTTCCCGTTCATTCTTAGGACCACTTTGTCCTTGTGGAAGGAAATAAAGTCCTGTTCGATTCAGAGAGCCTGGAGCTCGCTTATTGCCACTAGGAAAACTGCTTTCCATGAGACATATTTTAGATGAGCTGAAGACATGGGCTCAAAAGGAGCCCCCCCCCCATGAGCTGGGCTATACATACACTGAGATCCCATGCTGGCACTGGCTCCCAGTGAGGCGGGGTGCAAATGGGAAAGGCCCTTAAAGAACCTTTTGAAGATAGGGTCTGAGGCAAAAGAAATCCTTTCCCTGGCTGAAATGAAAGCAGATGCTGCAGCCAGATGTACTTTCAGGGTACTGGGCTGTAGGCCCAATGAATGCAAACAGGTAAGATAATCCAGAATTTTTGGGGTGGAACACCAAACAGAAAACCTTTTCCATTTTGCAGCATAGGTTTTCTTAGTGGAGGGCTTCCTGTAGCCCCTCAAAATGTCCAGGACACTTTCAGAAAGGTTTAGACCTGCATATTCTAGGTCCTCAAGAGCCAGGCCTTGAGCCTGAGGATCTGAGGTTCGGGTACAGGAGCCTCCCCCTATTGGAGGTTAACAGATTGTGCCTCCTGGGAAGATGTATCGGCTCGGCCACAGACATGGAGAGCAGTAAAGAGTATCATGGCTGCCTGGGCCAATCTGGTGCTATCAAGATTATGGATGCTGACTGGGACCTGAGCTTGAGCAATACCCTATACACCAGGGGGATGGGAGGAAAACATACAGATGTTTCCCTGACCAGCTCAGAACTAGAGCATCCAGGGGGACTGTTCCCTGATCTGGTGGTCTGCAACAATATTGTGGCAGGTGGTGGTTCTGGTGGGACGCAAACAAGTGTACCTCTGGAGTGCCCCACCTCCTGAAAATCACTTCCACCACTTGCCTGTTCAGAGTCCATTCATGATGGGCCTGGTTGATCCGGCTCAAGGTGTCTACCAAGGTACTGTCCTTCCCAGGCAGGTGAATGGCCTGTAGTGAAACTCCCAAGGAGTATGCCAGACTCCATATTTTCTTGGTTTCTGTGCAGGGAGGGTTTGACCTTGTCCCTCCTTGCTTTTTTATATAGTACATAGTAGTGGTATTGTCTGTTCTGATCTGTACCACCTTTCCCTGTAGCAGTGTCGTGAAAGCCTTTAGTGCCAACAATACTGTTCTGAGTTCCAGCAGGTTGATGTGCAGAAGTGACTTTGCACTTGACCATATGCCTTGGGTGGCGTGGTCTCCCAGGTGGGCACCCAGGGGCGGAGCCAGGGGGGGCGGTCGCCCCTCCTGGCTGCCCCAATGTGAGTAGTGGTGCCCCGCCACCATCTTTATTCACTGTTTAGT
This sequence comes from Neoceratodus forsteri, assembly GCA_016271365.2. Lineage (NCBI taxonomy): Eukaryota > Metazoa > Chordata > Ceratodontiformes > Ceratodontidae > Neoceratodus > Neoceratodus forsteri. The sequence goes on along the minus strand of CM057455.1, from coordinate 1,774,081,065 downwards.
GCCCATTGTGGAGCCTGTGACTGACTGAATGGCCCCCTTTGGCTCCCAAATGCTCCCAAACCTGGCTCCGCCACTGTGGGCACCCCACCCCAACAGTGATGCGTCCATTGTGAGAACTACTGATGGAGGCTCCTGTTGAAAAGGAACCCCTCCTCTCAGGTTGATTTCCTCTTTCCACCATTCGAGGGCCTGTAACAAAGATCGTTACTGGAATCAATTTTGAAAGACAGTCTCTTCTTTGACACCAGTGAACCCTGAGGTGAAACTGGATGTCCCTCATATGGAATCTGGATCCCAGCACTGTGCCTGTGGCAGCTGCCGTGTGGCCCAGAAGCTGAAGGTACTGTCTTGCAATTTTTGGTTTGTTCAGGCTGAATGAACCTGCTATCTGCAGGATGCTCTTTGCCCTGTCCAAAGGCAGGTATGCCCTGCCCTGCAGGGTATTTAACTCAGCTCCTATGAACTGCAATACGTGAGCAGGCTGAAGGACTGACTTTTTCAGGTTCATCAGGAATCCTACAGACTCTAAGAGCCCTTGGGTGAGTTGCAGCTGCTCCCTCACGTGCTGGGGTGATTTTCCCACCACCAGTAAGTCGTCTAGGTACAGGAAGTCTGTGACACCTTGCTTTCAAAGGTGTGCCACTACCACTGCCAAACACCTTGTGGACACCCTTGGCGCTGAAGTGAGACCAAATGGCAGGGTTGAGAACTGGTAATGACCTGAAGGGAGTCTGAACCTGAGGTATTTTCTGTGAGACTCCCTTATGGGGATGTGGAAATAGGCATCTTTTCGGTCCAGTGAAGCCAACCAGTCTCCCTTCTGGAGGGTTGCCAAAATTAGTGCCAGGGTTATCATTTTGAACTTTGGTTTTGTTAGATATCTGTTTAAGGGTTTACCTATAGTGCTTCGACAGTGCTAGCACGACATCCCCTACAGTGACAGCAGTAATACAATGACTGACCGGCATTACAGCAGCAGCGGATAATAGGCACTCACAAACAGAGGCTGTGCCCCCAAACCCCCTTGTGGGGGCTCTGCCCCACAACCCCCAGTCTCTAGGATTCTAACTCTGAGTCACAGCTGGACCGGGGAGGCAATCACCAGCGAAGCAGTCCTGATCACCGCACGGACCACCACAGCGACAGGCGGATTTTGCCCGATTTCTGGCGCTGTGGTGGTCTTCATGGTCAGCGAGTCACTGTGGTGATAGAATACCCTGTTTAAGACGCCTGAGCTCTAAGATGGGCTGCCACTCCCAGTTTTTCTTTGTGGTAAAGAAGTATCTTGAGTAAAATCCCTTTCCCTTTAAACAGACTGGTACTGGATCCACTGCTTGTGACAGAAGTAGTTTTTGAACCTCTGCTTCCAGGAGTTTTCTCTCTGCATTTGTGGATGGCCTGAAAACTAGGGTTCGTAAAGGTGGAAGGGATCTGAAACTTAGTGACAATCCCAGGCTCACTACTTCCAGGACCCACTTGTCTGTGGTGATTTTTTGCCAAGCATGAAAATAGTGAGCCAGTCTGCTTCCTACAGACAGTAGGGAGGCGGCCTGAAAAGACATGTCAGGGTGCCTGCTTTGCTTGAGGCTGGGCCTGAGATTGGGAACCACGCCTGGAACCCCTTCTACCGCTGCCCCTGAAGTATCCCTGCTGTGGATACTGCTGGTACGAGGTGTAGCCATGGCCTAGAAAAAGGGCCTGCTTTGAAAAGAACTGCCCCTGCCTCCCCTTCCATAGAGTCTAGTTGATGGGGAAGCTTTGTCTTTTGCAGAACTGCTTCTGTAGGTGGCCTTGTATTTATCACTTTTTTCATATAAGCCTCTGTCTTTCCCCTGAAGAAGGAGGTTTCCTCCAATGGGAAATCCAGTGCCTTAGTCTGTGTATCCTGAGTAAGGTTTGTGGTTTTTAGCGAAGCAAACCTTCTCTGAGCCACGGTGTTTGCCATCCACCTGGCAGCAGTGTCGTTCAAATCAGCAGCTATTTGGAACTGATATTTGGCTACTTCCAAACCAGACCTGGCTGTTTTAGCTAAATCAGCTGAAAGGGGAGACTGTGCCTTGTCCGCCATGGCAAGAACCGACTGCCAAAGAGATTTCTGGTATTGAGCAGCATAGGCCTGGAAGTTTGCCTGTCTGATGGCTAAGGAGGCCGAAGGTAATCTTTCTTGGCCATGCTATCAATCTTCCTGGACTCTTTGTCTGGGGGGTGGAAGCTAGTGGAACCCTTGCCTTGTCACAGGGTGCCACTTGCACCACCCCTTGGTGGTCAGGGTGTGAGAACAAGAATTCAGCACCCTGTCTTTCCATCTGATACTTTTTATCCAACCTCTTATCCAGAGGGGGAGCAGTATTAGGTGTTTGCAAAATGTTTAAGGCATCCTTCTTAAAGAACTTGTTAACAGAAAGAAGAAGCTTTTTTGTGGGTGTCTGCCCATCATTTCCATGTACTCAGTGTAACCCCTAGGTGGCGCTATCCCAAGGGCTACCACCCCTGCCCGCTTGGCTAGTAGCAGGTTAAGGGGCCTGAGTTCAGAAACGGGTGCCTCCACCCAGAGGTCAGGGTTGGTAGTGGTCAAGCTAACCTGGGTACAGCCCTCCGGTACCCTGTAACCCCCCTCTTTCCCCTCTAGTGGCCTGAACACTGTACAATAATCACTTTCTCAATACCCCTGGTACACCACACAAGTACCCACACTGTTTGCACTTACCACCAGGGCTGGTTCCTCTGGCTCGACCCTGGGGACCCCCTGTAAAACAAGGTTAAGCACAGCAAATCGCAACAGTACAGTACTTTGAGCACAAACTGGAACCACAGTCAGATTACATGCAGAAAAAGTTAGATCTGATTTATTCAGGGGACTTGAACAAGGGAGGGGCAAAATCAGGTTACTTAGCTTAAAAGTTATATCAATCAAGCAGTTATGCATGCGTTTTGAGTCCCCCCACATAGTCCACCTCTGGGTACCCAGGCAGAGAAGAGATGGGCTAGCCAGGACAGTTGCCCGGGGTTGCAGCTGGTTGGGGTCCTGTGGTGGAAAACACAACATGCACAGTACACAACATTTGTAATCCAGAGCCAGAGGTCTCAGTTCGTAAAGGAAACGAAACAACAAAACAATCAGATGACACACTCAGATTAAGCTGTTGCTGTAGGGAACTACCCTGGTATTTACTCACGACACCCAAGACGGGACACAGGCTGGACGAAAATCGAGTCTGCAGGTGGTTGATCTGGAATGCCAGGAGAAGCAGGGCCCACACAAGTCGCAGAGGCGTCGTTTCTGTTCAAGCGTAGAGCAGGGGGCTGATCCCCAGGCAGGTCTCTCGTCGATGGATTCTCTGTGCAGTGGGTAGTCTGGCTGGGCCAGTCTGGCAAAGCCCAGACCGCATGGAGACAAGTTCAGAAGCAGTCCGTTTTGGGCTGGATACAGCTTCCAGCAAGCAGAACACAGTTCACACAGTGGGGAACTAACTCACAACCCACTAGCAGCTCACAGCACATTTACAAGTACGGGAATTCTACTGTACCAGGCAAAGCGCTCCACGGGCACAATCACAAAGCCTCTGCACACACCAGGAGCTTAGAGGTAGCTGGAACTCCTGAAAGGCTGATCACATTCAGCAGAAATATTCAGTCTTCTTTAGGTTGAGCCTGGCTAACTTCAGTAGCTTACTTTAGTCACACAAACTTTGATTTAGTCCAAAATAATTCTCTTCTCTCCCTCTCAGGAGCAGCACACCGGCATGCAGGCCAAAAACCTAGCCTTTTCATAGTTCTCCCATGCGAATCCACTCAGGATGGCTGCTCAGAAACACTTCAGCTCCTTCTTGCTCAGCTTCCAGCTTAGTTCTAACTGAAAACTGCAAGCAGCCCGGGACTTCCCCAAGATTCAAAAGATCTGGTTGGCTGATTTGGCTGTCAGTCAAAGCAAGAGCTCCCCCTTCAGTTGCAAAAAAGGCGCAAAAAAACCTCCAAACTAAAGTTCCTACCGATTTTGAATTCAGACAGCTCCTGTAGTCCGGCTACATTTAAGGTCCCACCAGTACTGTTTGGTCCAATTTGCAGTCCAGGACCAAGATAGTGGAGACAAAACAGTCCTTGCTACAAAGAAATCAGGTTAGACAAATTGCATTATCATTATCACTCCAAATGATTTTCAGTAAATAGTTACATCTTTCAACAGAGCTCCCTCTCAGATTACTTATGACTGCAATCCAGGCAGCTCTTAAAGAGACAGTACACAGAGGCTATACAAGCTCTGGTAATCACATTTAAACTGCTAAAACGCAGGACACCAGCCTGGCAGTGAGCATTTAGGCAAGCTCAAGGAAGACTTTTTGGGAACCCCCATTTGTAGGGGGGGGTTACACCAGCTTCTTCTTCATCCTCAATCACTTCACTTGTGGGGATGTCTAAAGCATCCACCATCCTTCTTACAAAAATAAAGTGTGTGGAAAAATCCTCTGATGCCCTAGGAGGAGAAACAAAGTCTTGTTCAGGGAAAACCTCCGGTTCAATGGGGTCCCCGTTGTCCTCCACATCAGCATCAACATACTCTTCTTGTTCAAAAAGGGAAGATTGAGAAGAAGAGCCAGTCTGCTTGGCAGGAGTCTGAGGCAGAGGAGCAGTCAGCCCCTGTAAAGCCTGAATAACTCGAAAAGCCTGTGCAATCTCATCAACAGTTGTCATTTTATTGCAGGCATAGAAGTCCCCAAATGCTGCTCAGCAGGAGGTTCTGTGTGCTTTGTTTCCTTGAAATTGTTTGAGGGAACCGGAGAGTCAGCCGGTTCAGCAAGCCTCTTTTGAACTGCTTGTATCCCTGTCTCAGGAGCGGCAGTTACAGCTGTTGTTGTTGTGGTTTCACACACAGAAACAAAGGGTGTCGGCTGATCAGAGCTCGAGGCACCCTTAGGAGCAGAAAGCTTTTTTTTTTTTCCTTTCAAGGCATTTCTCAACAGTTTTATCTGGAAAAGTTTTGCAAATATTGCAATCTGCTTTTAAATGTTCATAGCCTAGGCAGACAACACATAAATTATGTTTGTCTGCCTTGGGAAAAATCTCACCACAATCGGTACAAGGTTTGAAACTGGGTTCACCAGTTCTTCTTTTAGGTTTTTCAGACATTCTGTGGGTACAAAATCCCCCAAATTAACAACCACTAAATAAGAAAGATTTTTAAAACTTATTTGGCGCTTGCGGTCAGTTCTGGAACCAATCAGGAACCAATCAGAACCAGGAAAAGAGCAGAATAATTAGCCGGAGCTAGCGGTTCAAGAACCGTAATTAGCGGTTCACAAAATAAATATTTTAGAATAAATTTAGGCTAAACTAACGGAGTTCCTTAGTCAGGGAACTCTGATAAAAACAGAATGAATCCCTGTTCCCAACCGGTTATACCGAACCGGAAGAAACCCAGAAAAATATATTTTAAATACAAAAACAACGGTTTAGCTAATATCACCAAATGGAAAAGGGCAGCAAATGAAAAGGAGAAAAATACTTATGTATTTTAACACGTTTTATTGCGTCAGGACAAGTAGATGAAGAGAGGATCACCAATCTTCTGGTCTGGACAGGCAGAGAGTGAAATCTGAAGGTTTAGAATCTAGGCAGTTAGTTTAAGGCAGCATTTGAAAATACCTCACTCAAAGACTCCATCATTTGCATACCATTCCAAATTCTTTCCAGGCAGTTCAGTCTTAAAGGGACACTGCAGAAGTTATGAATACTTGAGTATTACTGGGGTTAGAAACAATTCTTTCTGGCCTAGGCTTCTGCCAGGAACAGAGTTGACCAAAGCAGGGCAGCAGTAATGAGCAGCAAGCGCAAGCTGGCAACAGTTATGCAGCACAGCAGCAAGATTTCAGAAAAGCAACAAGAGGACAACAAGTAGTACGCTTCAGTGAAGTTTACAACCTGTGCTTTTAAAATCTGTAGATCATCGATCATGCCACACGGACACTCTGAGAACAAACGCTGGCTACTTCGGTTTGGCACGGAAATTCACTGGACCAGTCAGGAAACTGTTTTTCCACAATTATGCAGAAAACCAATGCGCTGGTGTGGAAGTGCTGCCATGCTGCAAGACGAGCAGGTCATAGGTACCTGGCAGCTGATGGGCTCACTCAGTGGGAGGTGGTGGAAGGTGGCCAACTTGACCAATAAAGCAAACAGTCACATTATGGGGAGGAAATGGAAGAAAGACATCAATAAATACCACTGCAGTGGCACCACAGAAAGGGAGATAAAAGTGGGACTAAAATCACTGGCAGATGAATCAGCGTGGGAGGGTGTTGTAAGCAGAAGCTAAACAAAATCAAACTTGTGTGTGCACCCCTGGAGGCTTGCACCCAGGGCCACTGCCTCTCTCGCCCTGCCCATCCTACGGTACTGGAGATTCCTTGTATGATGGTCCTGAAGTGGTACAGTTCCTTGATGATAGGGATCTGACATGCTGCAATCACAGCTCTACTGACCAACCTTAGTTGTAAAGCGGTAGAGTTCCTTGGTGACTGGTCCAGTCCCATGCTGCATCCACAGTTTGAACCAGCTGAACTAGGTAGTGAAATGTTTGCTGTCAAGGACCTGACTCATGCTGCATCTGCACCTACAACTCACCGAGTACTGACCTTGGTCACAAAGTGGCAGAGTCTCTTTATGATTGAGAAGCTGCTGCTGGCTAGTCCAAAAACTACAGCTTAGATAAAAGGCACTGCCACACTGACCTCCTGTACAGGATGAAATCTCATGGGAAATCTAGGCTACTGCTAAGACAATTCTAGTTATTTAAACGTTATCACTTTTGTAGAGCCCCACTATATTTCTACTAATATAGTATACTAAACATCAAAATAAATATTAAACGAAGTCAAAACCAATTGCACAATGATAAAACTGGATATGAAATATGGAATGCACTCTGTGTGAAAACAAATTGCACAATGGTAAAACTGGATATGAAATACGGAATGCACTCTGTGTGAACTCTATATCACTTAAGCATTTTGTTTTAATTCAGCTTTTTCCTGCACTGAGGCAATGATACTATTCTGTACTGCCAATCCTACCTCCCAAGATCTACATGTAACCCCCCTATAAATGGGGGTTCCTAAAACGTCTTTCTAGGCTTGCTAATGCCCACTGCCAGGATGGTGTTCTGTGTCTGCAATAGTTTAATTGCCTGCATGTGAGTGCCCTGATTGGCCTCTGTGCCTGTCTCTTTAACAGCTAGCTATTTTTGTAGGATATAATTAGTCTGGGTGGGGACCAAGTAGTTACAGGCTCAAGTCCGACCAGGGTTTAGTACTTCTGCTCCATTCTGCCATTGCTATATGTGCAGGGGGAGCCCTTGTAGGATCTGTGATTGTTTGCTGATTATCTGCTTTAATAATAATAATAATATAGAAGTTTGTCTAACCTGCATTCCTTTGCAGCATGGACTTTTTGCTTAGAGCTACCATTTTGGTTCTGGACTGCCAGTTTGGACCAATGGTACCTTGGGGGACCCTAAAATGGAGACTGTCTCCAGAGGTCTTGTGGGATGGAATCTCTGTAGGAATCACAGTTTTTAGTGTTTGGCACCTAAATGGACCTGGAGGGGGAGCACCTTCTGTGACAGACAGATGGATCAACAAACCGAACCTTTTGGATCACTAGGAAATCCCAGAGCTGTCTGCAGCAGTATGTCAGTCGAGAGTTGGAGTTTGGAGAGTGAACAGCTCTAGCCATTTGAGCAGCTGCTCCTGCGTGGTAGTGCGGAGAATCAGCTGGAAGGCTGTGTCTGGCCTGCTTGCTACCATCTTCCAGTGTGAAGGAGTTTGCTATATTAAAAGTCGGACTAAATCTGATAGCTTGCATTTTGAGCTGAAGTAGAAGTGGAGGAAGTCAATTTTCACCTGGTGTGGACCGAAGACTTACTCCAGAAGCGATCGGCCTGTCAGGTACCAGAGAGAGATCTGCAGAGTAAATGGTTTGCACAGAAACCCTGCTTATTTGCAATTGGACGTCATCCGAACTGTGGTATCTTGTTTATATTACTTAGAAAGTGCGCTGAATGTGCTGCGTGGATCGCGATTTGGTTCCCCACCATCAAATGTGTTATGCTAGCTGGAAGCTGCTCCTGCACTCTTATGGACTTCATCCGAACTGTCTGCTTTGGTCTGGCACTACCATACAAGCTAGACTGCAGCCATGCTGAGACTTTTCCGACAAAAGACCTGCTTGGGGATTCGCTCCCTGCTCAACATCATCGAACAGGCATCAACCACCATGGTGCGTCATGTGGGCTCTGCTTCCCCTGGCAAACCAGAATAACATCCAGAGGTCTTCATCTCATCAGTCCTGCCTTCTGGTCTGGGTAGCGCGAGTAACCAATAAGGTAGCTCCCTGTAATAAAGCTGCAATCATTATGTGTCATTTGATTTTATTGTTTGGGTTGGTCATCACGAACTGAGCCATCCGGCTCCGGAAAACAAATTTTGGGTTAAAGTGTATGTAGATTATTTTCATTCCTAGGGCCCCAACAACAGCTGCAATGCTGGCCTACCCCAGGCAATGCTTCAGTCTAGCCCGAGTAACAACAGGGTACCCAGAGTGTGTGACTGTGACAGAGGAACTCTTGGTGCATGCATGCTTAGCCTGACTAAATCAGATCTGAAATCAAATGCTAGATTTCTGTCCCACCCTTGTTCATGCCCCCTGAATAAATCAGATTCTATTCTTTCTGCATCTAACTTGGCTAGTGTGTACCTTTGTTGAGGGGATACTGTATTGCCATTGAACTGTCATATTGCAGGCCTTGTTTTACACGGGGTCTCCAGGGCTATTGCGGCTGATCCAGCCCTGGTGTGCCAAGTGTGGGTTTAATATTGTATTCAAATGTCATATGTGATTGTTTATCTGCTGACCTGTTTAAGCCACTAGAGGGGTTGGGGGGGTTATAGTGTCCCAGAGGGCTATATCCATAGCAGCTACACTACCCCTAAACCAACCCTTCGGGTAGAGGCACCCGTTCACCGAGCTCAGACCCCTCAACCTGTGCCTAGTCACGCAGGAAGGGGTTGTAGCCCTTGGGACAGCACTACCTAGGGGTTACATCTTGGAGGCACCACTGGGATTTGCGCTCTCTAATGGTCAGAAGTGGGAACTACAACCCAGAAATATAAAGTTTGTTAGAAATGGAGGTGCTTACTATGCCCAAGCTTAAGACTGCCCCCCCCCCCAATAAGCTGGTTGTGCATCGCATGATGGGGTGGAGCGAGGCTGAGGGGGTAGATCCCCTACATGCCATATTACTACTAGATATTCCTGCAGGGACCACTAATGATACCATTGTAGAAACTTTAGAGAAAGTAAAGTGTTTGGGAAAGGCTGAAGTGAGGGGGCAGGACTCAGATCTGTTTGATCAAAACCTGGTGGCCCTTCTCTCGTGCAGCCTCCCTATAGTCCCTGAAAGGGTACCCCCATCATCCTGCCTGAGGAGTCCCAGAAGGGGTGGTGAGTTATCCATTTACACAGTGACCCGTATTCTCCTTGGGGGGGTCCCCAAAAGTAGAAAGGTTTAAGGACAAACTGTTAAGGTTATTAGCCATTGAAGGGCGAACTGCCAAAGAACTGCTAAAAATGTTATTCAGAGAAGACTACTCAACTGCAGTCTCCCCCAGTGTCTCCGACTACCTCTAGAGCTTCCCTTGTGGTAGCATCCCCCACTGTGATACCGTTTGTACACCTGGACTCTTATCGCAGGCTCAGGCTATTTTCTGGTGCAGTCCCGGTACCCGTGGGGAGGATGATTTGGAAACCTGGATGAACTATGCTACTCCATTAGTCCAGGAGTGGCAATGCTCCGAGGGGGAAAAGAGAAAGAGACTTATGGAAAGCTTAAGGGGCCCTGCACTGGAAGCCATCCATTTTCTTCAATCCAATAGCCTAGAAGCCACTGCTGCTGAATACCTCTCTGCCCTGGAAGGGGTGTTTGGTAGCACAGAATCTGGGGAGGACTTAATGTGGAAGTTTAAGTCCACCAAACAATGGAAGAATGTGAAGTTGTCTGCTTTTGTCACCCAAATTGAGTGGGCCTTGCAGAAGGCCCACAGGAAAGGAGGGGCGCCTGCTAGTGAACTGAATCAAGTCTGACTGAAGCATATCCTCAAAACTGCTAGATACTCCAGTGTGCTCATGCTGAAATTGAAATTCCAGGCTCTCAAGGCCTCCCCCCCTGAATATTGCTGGCTCATGAAAGAAATTCGAGAGGCAGAGAACAATGAGGAGGGATGGGAGCCCTATGCCAGGGTTGACAGTAACAGCCAATCCGCAGATCGGCCCGATGAGCAAGATGATAATTCCGACAAACACCAAGTAAGAGAACTACTTAAAGAAGTGAAAGAGATATGGGCCAACCAACAGGCTGTAGTTGAAGCGGCTAGAAGTTTGCATTCTTGCCAGATGCCAACTGAGACCTGAAGTGAGGCTTCAGCTAGGGGTGTGGGGTCACATCATTTCCCCTGAACTCTGGGTCGAGACCCAATTAATGGAAGAAGTGAGAAAATTGAGAGCCCTAGCGGGGGATATTATTCGTGCCACTCATGCTACTGGTCATTGTGGAGGCCATGAAGATAGAGAGAATGAACCAAAGCCAAAAGAGGACCACTGGGCCTCTCCCAATTGAACCAAAGTGAGGGATGAACCTCCCCATCCCAGAGATCTTAAAGAACAAGTGTTTTGCTATCATTGTGGGGAGGACGGACACATCCGGTCAGGTTGCACCCTCCCTGAAAACTTGCGAAAGGTTACCTCCCAGCTGTTAAACCTGATTCATTGCAGTAACATAAAGCCTCAGATGGGCCCACCAAAAAAGTCTTATTCTCAAAAACTGCCATGGCACAAACTACCAAGTCAACTTCTCCGGACTGGTCCAAAGTGGTGGACCCTTCCATGGAGACTGCTGTGACAGTGAATGGTGTTTCCACTCGTCCTGTGTTAGACAGTGGGTGACAAGTGATGATTGTCTTCCAAGACTGGTATAACCGACACCTATCCGACGTTCCACTGCAGCCCCTTGAAGGCCTACATGTGTGGGGGCTGAGTGAAAAATCATACCCTTATCTGGGATTTGTCCGACTTTGGTTATCTTTCCCTATGGCTGTAGCAGGTGTGGATGAGCAAGTGGAGACTCTGGCACTTGTGTGCCCACCCATGGGGCTGTATGATGGTGTTCTCTTACTAACTGGTACTAACGCCCACATCTTCGGGTGGTTGACTCAACTGTGTCAGGAGAAGCAAGCCAAGCGCATTGGACTGGCCCTGCACATTCAAGCCTTGGTGAAACGAGCATATGATCTGAGACTACAAAGTAAGCAGATAGAGAAAGATGAACCTGTCGGGGTAGTGTGGAACAAAGATCCTGATTCCTTGGTGCTACCCCCCAATGCTCAATGTACTATCCGTGGTGAAGTGCGTCTCAAGACAGACATAAAGAACAAAATACTTATGCTCAATGCCCCAGAAGAAGGAAAGCTGCCTGAGGGATTGTTGGTCAAGCCCAGCATCTTACCAGCCCGAGCTCATGCCTACGCCCGATGGGTGGTGGTCCAGGTTCAGAATATATCTGAGCGAGAGATTCAAGTGCATCGGGAGTGTACTCTGGCTAATGTGTACTGTGCGGACATGGCCGTACTGCCCAGCAAGAAGTGCTTTGATGAGAACGATGAGGTGACTTCTGACCTGTTTGACTTTGGGGAGTCACCCCTACCAACGGAATGGAAAACCAAGATCAGCCAGAGGCTGTCCCAGAGAAGCCAAGTATTTTCTTTGAAGGAATGTGACATGGGCTGTGTCACTGGGGCTAAACATCACATTCGACTCCATGATGAGAGGCCGTTCAGAGAGAGAGATCCTGGCACCTTGCCCGGCTGACATAAATAACGTAGGGAGGAACCTCCAAAAGATATTGGCTGCAGAGATCATCTAAGAGTCAAGAAGCCCCTACAGGTCCCAGATTGTGGTAGTCCACAAGAAAAATGGAACAGTTCAGATGTGTGTGGATTACAGGACTTTGAACCAAAGGACTGTACCTGATCAGTACACCATGCACCGCATCCAGGATGCTCTTGACCATCTCAATGGGAATCAGCAGTTTTCGGTGCTTGACCTATGGAGTGGGTACTATCAAATCTCGATGGCACCTGAGGACCGTAAGAAGACAGCATTCATTTTCCCTCTGGGCTTCTATAAGTTCCTGCATATGCCTCAAGGTATCTCGGGTGCACCAGCCACTTTCCAGCAGCTGATGGAACGAGCTGTGGGGGATATGAACTTGTTAGAGTGCCTTGTGCACCTGGATGATGTCATTGTATTTGGGTGAACCTTAGAAGAACACAACGCTCATTTGTTCAAGGTCCTTGATCGCTTGGAGGATTTCGGATTGAATCTGTCTATAGATAAATGTCAATTCTTTCAAACATCTGTAAAGTATGTTGGACACATAGCATTAGCTGATGGAATTCAGACAGACCCCAGCAAAGTGGAGTCTCTGACCACCTGGCCTTAGCTGAATAATTTAAAAGAGTTGCAACGATTCTTGGGTTTCTGCGGTTATTATCGCTGGGTCATAAAAGACTATTCCAAGGTTATCCACTCTTTACTCAGTCTCACTCAGGGTTATCTTCCCACTAACAGAAAGTATAAGTAAAGCTCCATCAAGGAGGAAGGCAAGGTCTACTTTAGGACACAGGAATGTTTCGGGGCCTGGTGGACATTCGAGTGTAAAGCTGCTTTTAAAGAACTTTTCATCAGCTCACCCACACCCCGGTGCTTGCCTATGCTGACCCTACCAAACCCTATGTACTGCATACAGATGCCAGCTTAAAGGGACTGGGAGCTGTTCTGCATCAAAAGTATGAAGAAGGTCTGCGCCCAGTGGCATTTGCTAGCAGAAGCTTAACACCCTCCGAGTGAAATTACCCAATACATAAGCTTGAATTTCTTGCCCTCAAATGGGCTGTGGTGGACCAATTTTATGAATATCTTTATGGGGCCAAGATCTTAGTCAAGACTGACAATAATCTGCTCACTTATGTTCAACCTCAGCCAAACTAGACGTCACCGAGCATCGGTGGTTGTCTGCCCTTTCCACTTATGACTATGCAGTGGAGTATTGGCCCGGCCTAAATCACACCGATGCAGACGCCATCTGGAGAAGGACAAACTCCAAAGAAAATTGGGTGAAACTGTCTGAGCAGTCTATCAAAGTCCTGTGTCAGAAGTTCGACAAAGATGAACACCCTTCTTCTGAAACTGTTGATTGCCTAGTGGACTGTCTGGGCCCTCCAGAAACCTGCATCCCTGCAGCTTACTGCCACTTTGCAGCTCTAGACCGCAGTGCTTTGCCTCAGCTGGACAATGAAAACATACAGTGGGCTCAAACCCAAGATCTCATGATTAGACCTATGCTTGACGCCTTGCATGCTGACAAGGATGTGTCTAAATTGCATTCTTCTGACCCAAGGACTGCTCTATTGTTTTGAGAGGGTGCAAGACTTAAGTTACGTAATCAGCTTCTGTATCGGGAGACAGTGAATCATCAGGGCCAACTGGAAAAACAACAACAGGTATTGCCCACAGCTTTCAAACACTTAGTACTCCGGGCCCTCCATAATCAAATGGGACATTTAGGTTGTAAGCGGACCCCTGATTTAGCCCATACCCAGTTCTACTGGCCAAAGATGGAAGCTGACGTTGAGGCTCATATTCGAATGTGCAGTCGGTGCCTACAAAGAAAAGCCCCACCTCGAAGGGCTGCTCCTTTAGTTAATATCTCCATCAGTGTATCCATGGAGCTGGTATGTATCGACTTTTTGTGTCTTGAGCCTGATCAAAAGAACATTGGGAATGTGCTGGTTGTGACAGATCATTTCACAGTGTATGCCCAAGCCTACCCCACCAAAGATCAGAAAGCATCCACAGTGGCCAAGGTTCTTGTAGAAAAGTTCTTCGTCCATTATGGCGCCCCTCAGAGAATACATTCTGATCAGGGGAGAGACTTTGAAAGCCGGCTGATAAAGGAAATGCTCTCTTTGTGGGCGGTGAGGACAACCAGAACTACTCTGTATGGCCCCCAAGGGGATCCACAACCTGAACAGTTCAACAAGACACTCCTGGACATGCTGGGCACCCTCCACCCTAAAGACAAACCTAAGTGGAGCCAGCAGATCAGCACCTTAGTCCATGCCTATAATTGTACCAAGAGTGATGCTACTGGGTTTCCCCCTACCGTCTGATGTTTGGCCGGGAAACCTGGTTGCCTGTAGACATCTGCTTCGGGGTGTCCGCAGATGGAGTCCATGCTGAAAATTACCTGCAATGTGTTCAGAAGTTAAAGGCTCAGCTAAATCACGCCTATCAACTGGCACAAACTATGGCAGCTAAAAGAAATCTGGCAAACAAAGAAAGGCATGACAAGTGTGTAAAAGTCCAGGAACTGTTGCCTGGAGACTGTGTATTATTGCGGAATTTGGGACTGCATGGAAAGCAAAAAACTGCTGATAGATGGCACCACCTTCCCTATATTATTGTTAGCAAACTAGATGACCTGCCCATGTACAGAGTACATCCTGAGAATGATACTCGTGACACCAAAATGATGCACAGAAATCATTTGCTGCCTGTTGATCAAGTAATCATTGATTCTGTACCCTCAGACACTGCCCTTCCCGGGTCTGTAACTAGAGCTGCTGCCAAGCAGAGACGGAATCGTCCCTCTTCAGTTGACAGTGGGTCAAGGCCTTCCCCCAGGCAGGCCCAAAGTGACACTGATTGCCAGTCTGAGTCTGACAACAGTGAGAATGAAACCTTGTACTATCCATCTTATGAACTGAGTCAGTTATTCTGAGGTAACCCTATGTGCAATTGTGGAGATGAAGCTGGGCCTTCAGGACTGCCTAATCCCCCATTTCCTCCTCAAAGCCTATGCCCCCTGAAAGTGAAGTGCAAAGTGCAACTTCTGAAATAGCTGATACTTTGTGTCTGATTGAACTGTTCGATTTGCCAGAGAAAGAACCTACCACTGCTAGTATTCCTGGTGAGTTACCAGAACCTACTGAACTGTGTGAACCTGATACTGCTGTGACTAATGGCAATGGTGAAATCAGTGATTTTGAAAGTGTCAGTCAAGTCTTGCAAAAGTCAGAAGCTATAGCGTTTCCTCCAGTTGATAAATCTGGGCCTGCTACAGAATCTACTGAAGAAAACAATATTGTGGAAACAGAATCAACAGAGTGAGGAGCAGACAGTGTTCCCAATCTGGGACCCTCAGCCAGGGCAGAGGTACCCCTCCCCACAGGAGAAGAATCCAGTGCAACTGTTGAAACCCCAGAGCCTGTGTCTGTCCCTCCTAGAAAGTCTGGAAGAGTTACTAAACCAGCAGTACATCTCAGTTATGACTCTCCTGGGAGGCCTGTGGACCTCCCCTTACATGTTGTGCATAAAGGGGTCTATATTTCTGAAAGCTCACTTCCCAAATTGAGTTTCTCTGCTACATCTAAGCTAATTGTTCACCCATCAAGACATGGTGCCCCTGCCCCATCTAGCCCCAATGTAGCTGATAGGCATGGGCCCCCATCTATGTTATTTAGAGTACAAGAAACAGTACAAACTTGAATGAGTAGAGTAATGTGATTATCTTTTGAATCATGAGTGAAATCAGTTATATGTATGACAAATGCATAAATACTGTTATTACAGAAGATAGAATATATGTAATATATGGAGATACCTAAATAATACAACAGTATCCCATACAAAAAAATCCCGGTAATACACTAGTAGCCAAAGTGATAGTATTATCACTTGCCAACGATAGTATTATCGTTCAGAGCTCATAATACTATTGCTCGAGCTCTGAATGATAGTATTATCACTAAACCTCAAGAGCGCAGCCACAAGATCTTCCTGTAGCATACACTAGTTCCTGACATCCCCAAGGCAACCTCCTAGCCCTGCGTGCTGACGTTCCTAAAACTGCGCCTCCTGATTGGAACTGGTTCCTCTGTGGGTGGGCAGAACAATTCAAAAAACATGGCGGCCGTCTCTCACTAAGTGAGAGAATATCGTCCCTTCGCTTTACGGGCAGCATTTTTTCTAATCCCCTCAACGGTCTGATTAAAGAAGAAAGGTAAAACGTTTTTTTAAGTAAAATGGACAAAGACAGTTTGTGGGTGGATGGGTGAGCAGTGGTGATGGGTGGACAGAAAGTAACACACACACACACAGAGTGAGTGAGCGAATCCTCACTGCAGCGGCAGCATGGCTTCACAGCACCAAATTCATAGAACTGCTGCAAACAAAACTGGGCTCCATATATTACAAAAATTAAAAAACAGGCGGTCTATCACTCCGGAGTAATATTATCGAGAGTTCTTGGGGAGAGAACCTCTCAGCTTCGCCTGAGGTCTCCTTGTCCTCAGAACCTTTCGATAGTATTACTCCCTTGTAACAGACCCTCACCTATCTATTATTCTATATATATATATATATATATATTTTTTTTTTCTATGCAAAAACTTCATTAATGCATCAGTTGGGTTCTTCTACAGTGAAAAAGTGAGAAATTCGATTTTAGGGTTCCCACCCTTGCACCCTACCCCAGCCCGCCCCCACCAACAGGCATCGGGGTGTGCGTTGGTCCTTGGGCCTAACTCCCACCCCATCCCATGTGTAAACAAGCTGAGGTGGTGCAGTGTAGGAGAATGGGGTGAGAGTTAGGGCCAAGTACCCCAATGCACACCCAGATGCCTGTTGGTGGAGGTGGGCTGGGGTGGGTTGCAAGGGGTGGGAACCCTAAAACAAATTTCCTTGCTTTTTTTGCTGTAGAAGAACCCTAACTGATGGCTTAATGAAGTTTTTTGCATAGAATTTCCTTACTTTTTAAGAAAGAATAGAAAAGTAGAAAGTTGCGCAAGATGGTGGGCCTCGTGCTCCCACCAACTTGTAAGTGTCAGACCACATTACACACCCAATGACTAAAAAGTACATTCACAACAGCAAGGCCAGCCACCAAACAAATGTTAATCTAGTAGAACAATAGAAAACGCTGTCCACAAAACGTAAACTGCGCCACACAATATGTCCACAAAAAAATATATTGCCCGACACGTAAACACCTCTGTTAACATCTACAGGACATGCCGTCAACACCCTCCAAATTTCAAGTAAAATGACCAAACCGTGTCCAAGATATGACATATCAAAATTTGACATTTTCATTCGTCAGAGTGTCACAGTTCCACACCTGTTGACATTTAACACACACAACGACTGAAAACTACATCCATGACACTAAGGCTAGGTATCCCATCAATTTCAAGCCACCACCACAAGCAAAATGCTGTCTGCAGAACATAAAGTGCACCACGCCATATCAGCACCAAAAAAATATTTTCCGACAGAGAAACACTGTAATTTTCATCCACATGACATGCTGTCAACACCATCCAAATTTCAAGTGAAAAGACCAAACCGTGTCCGAGATATAACATTTTAACGTATGAGATTTTCATTCATCAGACTGGCACAGTTCCACACCTGTTGACATTTAACACACACAACGACTGAAAACTACATCCATGACACTAAGGCTAGGTATCCTATCAATTTCAAGTCACCAACACAAGCAAAACACTGTCCGCAAAACACAAAAGTGTGTCATGTAATATCTCCACAAAATAAATTTTCTTCGATACGTAAACACAATAATTCACATCTACATGACATGCTGTAAACACCCTCAAAATTTCAAGTAAAAAGATCAAACCATTTCCGAGATATTAAATCTTAAAATTTGGTAAAATTTCACTATCTATTCCTTTATAAAAAATCTGGCCATTTTGTCCTGTCCTCACGATCAAAGATGGCAATCAAAGAATCTCATGATCAAAGAATTTGCAGGCTCACGAACAAGGAATAAAAACTTTTATAATTTACAACATTGAAAGAACTGCGGTAAACCACCACCATGATTCAATAGAACGAAGCCCCCTGAGCAAAACTCACCTTCATCTGACTTCCTAGCACATCCCTGGGCTGAGAAAATTGATTTTTTAATCTGGCCATCTCGTCCCACCCTCACGATGCACGATCGCAATCAAAGAATCTCGCGATCAAAGAATTTGCATGGTCATGACCAAAGAATCAAAACTAGTGTAATTAACAAAAATTTACACAATTGTGGTAATCCACCTCCATGGTTTGTCAGAACGAAGCCCCCTGAGTAAAACCCACCCTCATTTGTTTTCCTAGGACACTCCTGAGCTGAGAAAATTGATTGTTTTTATCTGGCCATCTCGTCCCTCGCTCGTGACGCATGATCACGATCAAAGAATCTCGCGATCAAAGAATTTGCAGAGTTGCAGTCAAAGAAATTGCTCGCTCACGAACAAAGAGTGAGGGACAAGATGGCCAGATTTAAAATTGAATTTTGTATCCCAGGGGTGTCCTATAACATTATTTAAGGGTGAGTTTTGCTCAGGGGGCTAAGCTCTCCCCCATCTGAATACACAAATAGTTATTTTCATAATCCCTGGTAGTCTAGCGGCCCCCTCCCCATCATGGTAATCTACATAACCATGCTTCTATCCCTGGTAGTCTAGTGCCCCCCTCAATGAGTACCTTATGAATATGTTTCTTTTCTATCCCTGGTAGTCTAGTGGTCCTCCCATGTGTGTTTATTTATGTATTTTACAAATATCCCTGGTAGTCTAGTGCCCCCCCCCCGGATCTGTACTTTATTATAGTTATTATTATTAACATCCCTGGTAGTCTAGCACCCCACCCCCCATCTTAATAAAATAGATTTGGATTTTAAATGTCCTGGTAGTCTAGTATTTACCCCCAACCAACCATACCAGCCCACCCAGCACCCCCACCCTTCCCCATCGGACATGGCACAACCCACCTCTCACCTCCATGGCCACCCGCATGACTGTGTGTCAATGTGGAGATGCTAATGGAAGGGACGCTCAGGGAATTGTTTCAGGCGCTCTTTCCATGGCGCTCATAAACACACGGTCGTGACTGACCATGGAAAGGTGAGCCAGCCATGAGAAGGTTGTGGGGGTGCTGGAGTGGCTAACATGACAGTCGGGGAAGTGAGGCCACTAGGCTACCAGGACATTAAAATCCAAATCTATTTTATTAAAATGTGGGTGCTGAACAGAGAGTTAATAATAATAATAATAACAATAATAATAAAGTACAGATGGGGGCAATTAGACAACCAGGATATTTGTAAACATAAACACACATGGTGGAGACCACTAGACTACTAGGGATAGAAAAGAAGAAAAAATTACTCACCTTGGTAATGTTGTTTCTTCTAATGGAGTCTTGCTGTATTCTGACATATGCAGTGATGTCCAACCTTTGAATTGCCCTGGAGAGGAAAGAGTTAACTTTCCATGCAAGGCATGGAATGCTGAGCTCTAGCTCGGTTGAGACTCTGTCTGTTGTTTGAACTCAAACTGCCAGATCTTTACGAGCTATACTCACTGGGTGTCCTGTGTGGAAACTGTAAACTTCCACTAGCCAACTGGCTACTAAATATAATAAAAAGATTTTTTTGGTTCCAAGGCAAAGACTCAAGTCAGGAAACCCAAAAAATAAAACAAAACACAACACACACACCCAGATTAAGAGGGTGAGAAAAAGGGGGCACCTCCAGAGTGCCAACACTGTTGTTGCCCACCCACATCCCAAAAACCCCAGGTTCTGAGAGAGGGAGGCAGGGGAGGTCAGAATGCTGCAAGACTCCATTAGTAGAAACAACATTACTAAGGTGAGTAATTTTTTCTTCAAACAACATGAAGTCTTGCTGTATTCTGACATATGCAGACTACCAAGCAGTACCTCCATGGAGGAGGGACAGAACCTACTTCGGGAATAGGCTCTGAAGCACTGCTGTGCCAAACCGAGCATCACTCCTAGCCTGGATATCCAGAGAGTAATGCTTGGTAAAAGTATGTACTGTTTTCCAGGTGACTGCTTGACAAATCTCTAAGATAGGAATATCCCTGGCAGCAGCCAGGGAAGCAGCTTTACCTCTGGTAGAGTGAGCCCTCAGGCCTTAGGGTGGGATCCTACCTAATTTTTCATAGCAAAATTGTATGCAAGAGACAATACACCTGGCAACAGATCTCTTAGTGGCAGGTTTCCCCTTACCAACCTCACCATAAGTGAGGAACAGTTGGAGTGAGTCAAACCTGTGACCCTTGGTGCGCTCTATGCAGTAGCTAAGGGCCCTTTTCACATCCAAGCTGTGCAGCCTCCTCTCCCCAGAGGGGGAATGGTCAGTGAAGAAACAGGAAGAGACACAGACTGTTAAGTGGAAATCTGAAACCACCTTAGGCAAAAACTTCCTATTAGTCCTGAGGACCACCTTATCTCTATGGAAAGAGATAAAATCAGGCTCTACTGACAGGGTCTGTAACTCGCTTATGCCTGGCAGAAGTAATGGCTACCAAAACACAGTTTTCCAAGTCAAGTACTTAAGCTCTGCTGAGGACAAAGGCTCAAAAGGGGTTGCATAAGCTGAGCAATGCAAACATTAAGGTCCCAAGCAGGGCAGGGTCCCTGAAGGAGGATTGGTATGCAGCAATCCCTTGAAGAACTTACAGAATATAGGATGAGCTGAAAGGGAAGAGTGCTTGCCTGCTGACAAGAAGGCAGAGACAGCTGCCAGATGAACTCTAAGTGTAGCTGGTCTGAGTCCCAAGCTATTGAGATGAACCATATAGTCAAGGACTGCAGGCAAACCAGCAGACTCTAGAGAAATATGCTTCCCAGAGCACCAAATAGTAAACCTTTTCCATTTTGAGTTGTAAGTCTTTCTGGTGGAAGGCTTTCGAGACACCTTTAAAATATCCAGAACACCTTGAGAGAGATGCAAATCCGCAAATTCTAACTCCTCAAGAGCCAGGCCTTGAGATTGAGGGATTTGAGATTCGGATACCAGACCTTCCCCTGAGAACATGTTAACAGGTTGTAATTCCTGGGAAGAGACAGGGAAGGTGGACTGCTAAGGACAGCAAGAGAGGGTACCAGGGCTGTCTGGCCCAGTCTGGAGCAATCAGAATCACTTTGCAGGGTTGAGACCTGATTTTGACTAGTACCTTGAACAGGAGAGGGAAGGGGGGAAAAGCATATAGGAACGTCCCTTCCCAATTGAGAACTAGGACATCCAGGGGGACTGAGCCCAACACTGGGGGCCTGCAGCAAAAAAGAGGAAGTTGGTGATTGTCTGGTGCTGCAAAAAGATCTATCTGTGGGGTGCCCCATCTGGAGAAGATCACCTTCAAACTCAGGGGATCTAGGGACCATTCGTGATGGCCCTGAGATATCCTGCTGAGAGCATCTGCCAGGACATTGTCCTTCCCTGTGAGGTGCACTGCTATGAGAGAGGTATTCAGGGAATAGGCCAGAGACCACAACTTCATTGCCTCTGTGCACAAGGCCATAGACCGAGTGCCCCCTTGCTTGTTGATGTACCACATTGTGGTGGTATTGTCTGTCCTGATCTGAACTACTTTGTTCTGAGCAGACTTGGAAAAAGCTTGAAGTGCTAGAAACACTGCTCTGATTTCTAAGAGATTGATGTGAAGCACAGATTCTTGAGGTGACCACAACCCTTGGGTGGTCAGGTCCCCCAGATGGGCTCCCCAGCCCAGCAGGGAAGCATCTGTGGTGAGAATCACTGAGTGAGACTGAGTGACAAAAGGAACCCCTTGTCTCAAATTGTCCTAATCCTGCCACCACTGCAAGGCCTGGATCAGGGTTTGAGTCACTGGGATTAGTTTGGTAAGAGAATCCTTTCTTTGGGACCAGAAGGCTCTTAAGTGGAACTGAATGTCCCTTATCTGGAATCTTGCTCCTTGGACCACTGCTGTGGAAGCTGCCATGTGGCCCAGAAGCTGAAGGAAATGCCTTGATGGTTGAGACACCTGAAGGGTGAATGAAGAGGCCAGTTCCATGAGGGTCCTTGCCCTTTCCAGGGGAAGGAAGGCTATTGCCTTTACTGTATCCAGCTCTGCTCCTATGAAGGTGAGGAGCTGTACTGGTTCGAGAACTGCATTTGGAAGGTTGAGAAGGAATCCTAAGGAAGTGAGCACTTGCTGAGTCACTTACAAATGTGACTTTACTTGGTCTGGAGACTGACCTACTATGAGCCAGTTGTCCAAGTATGGGAAGATGGAGATCCTTTTTCTCCTTAGGAAAGCAACCACTACTGCCAGGCACTTTGTGAAAACCCTTGGGGCTGATGTTAGGCAAAAGGACATTGCTCTGAATTGATAGTGACCTGAGGGCAACTCGAACCTGTGGTACTTTCTGTGGGAGCACCTGATGGGAATGTGAAAATAGGCACCTTTGAGGTCCAGGGAGGCTAGCCAGTCCCCTGGCCTTAGAGAGGGAAGGATTATTCCCAGAGTCACCATTTTGAACTTTGGCTTTAAAAGGTGTTTGTTCAGATATCTTAGGTCCAGGATGGGCCGCCATTCTCCTGTCTTTTGGGGGTTAGGAAGTACCTGGAGTACAATCCTTTGCCCTTGTGTAGGGTGGGAACCCTCTCTATAGCTCTGAGAGCTAGGAGGGAAGAAACCTTTGCCTCTAAGGCAAGGGTCTCTGATGGATTTGCAGGTGGAAAGGATCTGGTTCTCATCTTGGGAAATTTTTTGAAGCTGAGAACCAGCCCCTGGCTTACTACTTCCAGGACCCACTTGTCTGTTGTTAGAGACTTCCAGTCCTGGACAAAGTAAGCCAGCCTGCCCCCTACTGGTATGAGAGAATCGGCCTGGGTAGACCCATCAGGGTGTCTGCTTGGCAGGGGCTTTAGGCTGAGGGGTGGATGCAGGTCTGCTCATCCCCCGTCTGCCTCTCCCTCTAAAAGAACCCCCTCTGAGAGTAAGAAGAGGAGGCCTAAGCTTGGTAAAAAGGCCTTTGGAAAGGCCTGTCGCTGCCCCTGGACTGCTGCCTTTGAGGAGTTGCTTGCCTTTCTTTGGCCTGAGCACTCCTGTAAGTGGTCCTGTACTCGTCCATTTTTTTATGTAGTTCTCTATCTGCTCCCCAAACAGAGAATTACCAGTAACAGGGAAATCCATGGCCTTAGCCTGGGTATCCTGTGATAGGCTAGTACATCTGAGCCAAGCCATCCTCCGAAGAGCCACAGATGTAGCCATGACTCTTGATGAAACATCACTGGAGTCCACAGCAGCATGAAATTGTACTTTAGATGCCTCAATCCCATCTGCAGCCACCTGCTCCAGCTCCTTGGAAAGCTGGTGAGGGGCCTGTTTAGACAGAGCCAGCACAGTGTCCCACCTGGACTTCTGGTATTTAGCTGTGTAGGCCATATAGTTAGCCTGCCTGAGTCCCAAAGATGCTGCCATGTACTGTTTCTTTGCCATGGCATCAATCTTCCTGGAGTCCTTGTCTGGGGGGGGTGATGCCAAGGGGATATTTGCCTTATCACAGGCAGCAGCCTGCACTACCCCAACATGGCTGCATTGCTGGAAAAGGAACTCCGTGTCTGAGCCTGAAAGAGTATACCTCTTGTCCATTTGTCTGTCCACAGGAGGTATGGAATTAGGAGACTTAAGAATTTAATGTGTCTGTTTCCCAAAGGATTTGTGGAGGGGAATAGACAGTCTCCTGGACTCTGGGATGTCCATCATCTCAACAAAATCAGGCTCCTCCTGATCCTCTACTGCTTCCTCCACAGGAAGCTGGAGGGTCTCGCCACTTTTTTTTAAAACATATAGTGAGAAGGGGACTCAGAAAGCCTAGGAGGAGAAACACCTGAAGGTCTGTCTGGGGAGATGTCCGGGTCAAAAGGCACATCCAGACTTTCATAATCACCATCATCATCCTCATACTGTCCTTCCTCCTCCTCCGGTTCATAAAATTCTTCCAAAGTGTAATCCGGAACCGGGGGAACCGACCGAACCGAACCCCTGCCAGACGGTGCCGGTTTGGTCGGAACCGAAGTAAGCAATTGCACTATCCTTATCGCCTTGGCTATCTCATCGGCGGTCGGAGTATGAATTTCTGGGTCCGAACCGGACGATTTGTCTTTTCTTTCCTTTTACTGAAACCGACTCCTCAGAATCGGCTCTCCTTTTGCCCGAAGAAGTATCGTCCTGGTCAGAGGGCACTCCTCCTGGTTCGGTCGGGACCGAACCGAGCTGGCCATCCGGCTCAGCGGACTTCTCGGCCTCCCTTTCCCTCAGTCTACCTAATCTCTTTTCCAGGGTAGATTTGGGAAAATTCATACAAATTTGGCAGTGTGAATCGAGGTGGTCAAACCCCAGACAATAAACACAGGTGGTGTGGGGATCAGCCTTGGCAAAGACTCCCCCACACACACTGGAGTGTTGAAACCCAGTGGGCCCATTTTTTTTTTTTCTTGGGCTTCTCAGACATGGCCAATCCTAACCAAAACTTACCCTTTTTTCAGCAATCCACCAGGCAAGACTCCCCTATCGGTTCCTGACCGTGTCACGGGTCTTGGAAAAAAACATAATAAAATCCGTTTTTTTAGAACCGATACGGACCGGTTACCATACTCTAAACAAATCACAAACTTTTTTTTACCTGAAACTGATAGGTTCAGCCGAACTGATCCACAATTTACAAGATCCACACAGAAACTACACAGAAAACCTATCTAGTACTCACGGTACCACAGACAGAGACTTGAACCGACTGAGCTGTAACAGCAATTCGGTAGAAACCGAGCGTAAAAACGACACTTCAACCGATTTTTTTTAACCGAGCAAAGGAGAAGTCTCCGGAGCGACTGTTCAGTGAGGCGGAGTAAAGAATTTGACGGTTGGAGTTTAAACAACAGCAGACAGGGGCTTTAACCGAGCTTGTGGTGAACATTCCATGCTGGCCATGGAAAGTTCAACTCTTTGTTCTCCGGGGCAGTTGAAAGGCAGGACCTAACTGCATATGTCAGAATACAGCAAGACTTCATGTTGTTTGAAACTCTATTTTTAGACCTATTTGGATGGAACCAAAGCCATGGCTCGATAGATTGGGGTCCCCTGAGTAAAACCCATCGAAGTTTTACTTCAGAAGTGACCCCTGATCAGAGATATTTGTGTTTGTGCGATCGGAAAACTGAAAACAAGATGGCGAACCTCGCAATCAAAGAATTTGAAAAAATCCTCGGGGATAAAGATTCTTGAACCACGAGGCTGCAAATTCTTCCCAAACAGAGAATTACCCACAACAGGAAAATCCATGGCCTTAGTCTGGGTATCCTGTGACAGGCTAGTACATCTGAGCCAAGCCATTCTACGAAGTGCCACAGATGTAGCCATGACTCTAGATGATACATCATTGGAGTCCACTGCAGCATGGAATTGCACCTTGGATGCCTCAATACCATCAGCAGCCACCTGCTCCAGCTCCTTGGCAAGCTGGCCAGGGACCTGTTTTGCTAAAGCCATGACTGTGTCCCATCTGGATTTTTGATACCTAGCAGTATAGGCCATATAGTTGGCCTGTCTGAGTCCCAAGGATGCTGCCATGTACTGTTTCTTTGCCATGGCATCAATCCTCCTGGAGTCCTTGTCTGGCGGGTGTGAAGCCAAGGGAATATTTGCCTTATCACAGGCTGCAGCCTGCACTACCCCAACATGGCTGCATTGTTGTGTAAGGAACTCCGTATCTCGAGCCTGACAATGTATACCTCTTGTCCATTCTTTTATCCACAGGAGGTATAGTATTAGAGTCTTTAAAATCTTAAATGTCTGTTTCCCAAAAGATTTGTGTAAGGGAATAGACAGCCTCCTAGACTCTGGGATATCCATCATTTCCACATAGTCAGGCTCCTGCTGGTCATCCACAGCTTCTTCCATAGGAAGCTGGAGGGTTTTAGCCACTTTTTTATAAAACATGAAATGGGATGGGGACTCAGAAAGCCTAGGAGGAGACACTCCTGAAGGTCTGTCTGGGGAGATGTCCGGGTCAATGGGCAGATCCAGACTTTCAAAACCACATTCACTTTCCTCATACTCCTCTTCCTCCTCCTCCAGTTCATAATATTCCTCTAAATCATAATCTTGAACTGGTGGAACAGGCCGAACCGAGCGCCTCCCTGATGGTGCCGGTTCGGTTGGAACTGGGGAAAGCGACTGCACAATTTTTATCGCTTTGGCTATTTCTTCAGCGGTTGGAGAAGAAAGTTTTGGATCCACACCAGCTGATTTTTCCTTTCTTGTTCTCTTAGCTGGAACCGACTCCTCAGAATCGGTTCTCCTTTTGCCCGAAGAAGTCTCGCCCTGGTCAGAGGGCACTCCTTCTGGTTCGGTTTGAACCGAACCGGGCTGGCCATCCGGTTCAGCGGACTTTTTGTCCTCCCTTTCCCTGAGCCTACCAACTCTCTTTTCTAAGGTAGCTGCAGGAAAATTTTTACAAATCTGGCAGTCTGCATTGAGGTGGTCAAACCCCAGACAAACACAGGTGGTGTGGGGGTCAGCCTTAGCAAAGACTTCCCCACACACACTGCAGTGCTGAAACCCAGTGGACCCGGTTTTTCTTTTGGGTTTCTCAGACATTGTGCCAGTCCTAACCAAACTTACCCTTTTAATGGCAATCCGCCAGGCAAGACCCTCTTATCGGTTCCTGACCGTGTTACGGGTTGTGGAAAAAAACGTAATAAAATCTGTTTTTTTAGAACCAATAAGAACCTGTAACCACACACAAAGTACAGATAAAGATTTTTTTAACAACTTGATCGGTTCAAACCGAACCGATGAACCGTTTACAAGTTCCACACAGAATAGAAAATAATATAACCTATCTAGTACTCACAAATACCACAGACAGAGACTGAACCGACAGGTTACGGTTTAAATTCGGTCGAAAACCGAGAAAAGCGGTACTTTAACCGACAAATTGAACTGAGCAGAAGGAGAAATCTCCGGAGTGACTGTTCAGTGAGGCGGAGTAAAGAATCTGACGGTTTGAGTTTAAACAGCAACAGACAGAGTCTCAACTGAGCTCGAGCTCACATTCCATGCCTGGCATGGAAAGTTAACTCTTTCATCTCTGGGGCAGTTCGAAGGTTGGGACTCACTGCTATTGTCAGAATACAGCAAGACTTCATGTTGTTTGAAATATAAATTTTCCCACTGACTTATAATAGGAACTTAAAAGTGCCATAACTTTTGAATGCCTTAATATTTTTTTCACCAAACAAAAAGCGTCATGTTCGGCCACCAAAGCTCTTTCAAACGAGTCATCTCGCAGAGCGGCACGCCACATGACGGCAGTGCAGGACCACATTCAGAATGCCAAAAGGTGTCTCCAAAAATGGATAATTTTGCATTTTTCAGCGCTTTCATACACAAAGACCGGCACTCCGACCGAAACGCAATTTGGCAGATCAAGAGATCTACTGTGTCCCAATGCGCGTACCAAATTTCAGGCATATCCACTGAACGGGTCCAAAGTTATTAACGCCCAAACTTTTGACTTTAGTATGTAACTGACCGCTGAACCCTAACTATAGTGGCGCGACCGTGCCACTATAATGTATCATGAATAAGTATAGTAATATTATAGTATTTATGTTTACTGATGCATCAGCTTTATATTGTATGGCATACCAATAGAACATGTATGTCTCGTGTATTGTGGTATCTTTATATAATGTTATAGTAAGTTTAGACTTGACACAGATGCCAAGTTCTTTCCAGGCAGGGAAGGGCATAACCCCCCTATAAATGGGGGTTCCTAAAACATCTTCCTGGGCTTGCCTAATGCCCACTGCCAGGATGGTGTTCTGTGTCTGCAGTAGTTTAACTGCCAGCATGTGAGTGCCCTGACTGGCCTCCATGCCGGGCTCTTTAAGAGCTAGCTATTTTCATAGGATATAATTAGTCTGGGTGGGGACTGAGTAGTTTCAGGCTTGAGACCCACCCGGGGTTTAGTACTTCTGCTCCATTCTGCCATCGCTATATGTGCAGCGGGAGCCCTTGTAGGATCTGTGATTGTTTACTGATTATCTGCTTTAATAATAATAATATAGAAGTTTGTCTAACCTGCCTTCCTTTGCAGCACGGACTTTTTGCTTAGAGTCACCATTTTGGTTCTGGACTACCAGTTTGGACCAATCAGTGCCTCGGAGGACCCTAAAATGGAGACTGTTCCCAGAGGTCTTGTGGGATGGAATTTCTGTAGGAATTATAGTTTTTAGTGTTTGCAACCTAAATGGACCTGGAGAGGGAGCGCTTTCTGTGACAGACGGATCAACCAACCAAACCTTTTGGATCACTGGGAAATCCCGGAACTGTCTGCAGCAGTGTGTCAATCGAGAGTTGGAGTTTGGAAAGTGAACAACTCGAGCCATTCGAGCAGCTGCTCCTGCGTGGTAGTGTGGGGAATTGGCAGGAAGGCTGTGTCTGGCCTGCCTGCTACCATCTTCTAGTGTGAAGGAAGTTTGCGATATTAAAAGTCAGACTAGGCCAGCCCGGTGGTGCTGAGGGTTGAGGCGCTGGACACCACACCTCGCACCACGCCGGTGACCCGGGTTCGGGAATGGACTCGGGTCGCCGGGGGTCGGCAGGGGGAAGGAGGATCGAGCGTCCCCACGGATGCTCTCCTCCTTCGGGGAGGGATACCAGGGGTGTTCAATACACCCGACGCCCGGGAGAGCCGGTGAAGCACCGACTCTCTGGGCAATGGCGGCTTCCATTGGAGGGAGCCGGGGAGGGGAGGACGCCATCTGGCACTTGGCAGGAGTGCGTAAGCACGTTCTGCCCGAGCCAGCGTCCTCAGCGGGATGGAGGGGAGGGACAGAAAAACCGGGAAAAAACCCTCGGCACTCCGGATGATGGCCGTTCCAGCCACCCAGTCTGCAATCACGGGCAGACCCCCGCTGTGCAAGGTGCTCCATGGGAGGAACGAGGCAGGTAGGAGTCACCGAGAAGGCACTCTAGGGGCAGACTCAGTGGGGGGGGACTGGAGGGCATTGAGCTAGCCCGAAGGAGAGGAGTGGCGAGGGCGATCAGGAGGGGATAAAAAGAGATTTCAAAAAAAAAGTCAGACTAAATCTGATAGCTTGCGTTTTGAGCTGAAGTAGAAGTGGAGGAGAGTGAATTTTTCCCTGGTGTGGACCAAAGACTTGCTCCAGAAGCGATCGGCCTGTCAGGTACCAGAGAGAACTGCAGAGCAAATGGTTTGTGCAGAAGAGGGAGGCAGTATAGCACAGTGGTTTAAGGCTCTGAGCTGCAAATCTGGTGACATCCAACAGACCAGACCTGGGTTTGAATCCCACAGCTTCCACCTGCATACTGTGTGACCCTGAGCAAGTCACTTAACTTCCCTCTGCTCCCAGGTCGCATCTGTAAAAAAGCTTTCAGCTTAGTGTGCTACTCCTGGTTAAACAACTAAATAAAAAAAAAAATTAAAACGTTAGTTACCATAGTAACCTTGTTTCTCCCAGGGGATACTCCAATATTCATAATTCTTCTGCAGTGTGCCTTTAAGTCAGATCTGCCGGGAGACAGAACGTTATGCTAATGATAGAATCACTGGCATGAGCCACTTTTCAAATGTTGTCACCTATCAACTGCCTACATTCTAACCCTCAGATTTCATGGACGCCTGGAAAGACAGGGCCCAATATTTAAACAGACATAAATAATTAAATTTAAATTTCCCACACCCAACCTCCAACTGGAGGAACAAAATATAAATATATGTTTAACAAAACACACAATCCCCTATGTCAGAATCACCTGAAAAGGAGAAGGAACCATAGAACAAAGTTTCAATAAAAAGTAGAATGTGACATACATACCCTAAGGTACAGCATGGAATGCAGAGGCCACTGGTTCTTAATAGGGGAGGCAGGGTGGGAGAGTTATGAATATTGGAGTATCCCCTGGGAGAAACAAGGTTACTATGGTAAGTAACTTTTTCTTCTCACCCCAGGAATACTCCAACATTCCTAACTCTTCTGCAGACTAATAAGCAGTACCTTTGGAGGCGGGAAGAACCTATTTTGGAAACAGAATCTGCAGGACAGCTGTACCAAACCTGGCATCAGCCCTAGCCTGCATATCCAAGCTGTAATGCTTCACAAATGTATGCACTATTTGCCAGGTAGCTGCTTGACAAATATCCACCAAGGGAAAATCCCTGGCAGCTGCCAGTGTGGCAGCTGTACCTCTTGTGGAATGGGCTCTGAGCCCTGCTGGGGCTTCCTTGCCCACTTTGAATAAAAAAATTGGGCTACACTGAACAATCCAACAAGAGATTTACCTTTTAGATGATGGATTTCCCTTTCCCACATCCCCATAAGTGAGGAAGAGCTGTGTCCTGTCCTGCCTATCTATGAAGCTTTGCAGCTGTCATGTAGTAGCTCAAAGCTCTCTTGACATCCAGGCTATGCAGCCTACGTTCACCAGAAGAATGCTCAGTGAAAAACACTGGCAGAGTGATAGACTGGTTCAAGTGAAAGTCTGAAACCACCTTGGGAAGGAATTTCCTATTGGTCTGAAGAACTACTTTGTCTCTGTGAAAGGAAATGTAGTCCTTTTCAGTGCATTAAGCCTGAAGTTCACTGATCCTTCTAGCTGAAGTGATGGCAATGAAAAACACTGTTTTCCATGTGACATACTTTAGAGGTGCTGAAAACATGGGCTCAAAAAGAGGGCCCATAAACTGAGCAATACAAATGCTAAGATCCCAGGCTGGAACTGGTTCCCTGACCGGTGGATACATATGGGATAGGCCTTTGAAGAACCTTTTAAAAATTGGGTTTGATGCCAAAGAGACAGCCTTACTTGCTGAGGTATAGGCAGAGACTGAACCAAATGAATGTTTAACGTAGAAGGCTGCAAACCCAAGGAATGCAGATAAACCAAACAGTCCAACACAAGTGGCACTCCTGCACGTGCTGGCACTATATTTCTGCTGGAACACCAGATAGAAAACCTTTTCCACTTTGCAGCATAGGTTTTCTTAGTAGAGGGTTTCCTATACCCCCTTAAGACATCCATGACCCCTTCAGAGAGGTGTAAACTGGCATATTCGAAGTCCTCAAGAGCCAAGCTTTGAGTTTGAGAGACTTGAGGTTCGGGTATAGGAGTCTCCCCTAATTGGAGGTCAGAAGATTGTGCCTCCTGGAAAGATGTATTGGTTTGTCCACTGACATGGATAGCAATAGGGGATACCATGGCTGTCTGGCCCAGTCTGGGGCTATCAAAATCATTGCGGCTGACTGAAGCCCGAGTTTCAACAGTACTCTGTACATCAGAGGAAATGAAGGGAATGCATACAGGAATCTCCCTGACCAATCCAGAATG
Organism: Neoceratodus forsteri; assembly: GCA_016271365.2. NCBI lineage: Eukaryota > Metazoa > Chordata > Ceratodontiformes > Ceratodontidae > Neoceratodus > Neoceratodus forsteri. Next base: position 1,774,049,701 of record CM057455.1, on the reverse strand, counting down.
AGAGCATGCAGGGGGACTGAGCCCACTGCTGGAGGCCTGCAACAGTACTGTGGCAGGTGGTGACTCTGATGTGAGGCAAAGAGATCTATTTCTGGGGTGCCCCACCTCCTGAATAAAGTTTGCACCACCTGTTTGTTCAGTGACCATTCGTGATGGGCCTGACTGATTCGGCTTAGGGCATCTGCCAGAACATTGTCCTTGCCTGGCAGATGAATGGCTTGCAGTGAAGACCCCAGGGAGTAAACTAAGGTCCAGATTCGCACTGCTTCTGTGCAGAGAAGGCTTGACCCCCTCCGCTTGTTTATGTAGTACATGGTGGTAGTGTTGTCTGTTCTGACTTGCACTACCTTTCCCTGTATCAGTGGTGTGAAAAGGAAAATTACGTACCTACCGTAATTCTTGATCTTCTTGGACGAGTCTCCACCACTCATTCACACTAGTGGGATTAGGGCCGGAGGCACTAGGACCATCGAGAACAAACTTTTTGCTGGAGGGTCGGTGTGAGATGGCGCATGAGACGCAGCTGCGAGCTGCGCTCGGAATGGTAGCCACCTTCTTGGCAGCCGACCCTCCAACCGCCTCAGTACCTTTTACCAAGGAGGTGCAGCGCAACTAATGTAAAGAGTAACTGTAACATTAAAAACACGGACATAAGATAGTCCGTACGACCCGTGTAAGAAGGGTCAGTAAAGAAGTCCTCACAGCCTAAAGATCTGAGGGAGTGAAGACCAACACCGCGGTGAACTCGGGGGATGGAGGGTGGGCGTGTGAATGAGTGGTGGAGACTCGTCCAAGAAGATCAAGAATTACGGTAGGTACGTAATTTTCCTATCTTCCTGGACCCAAGTCTCCACCACTCATTCACACTAGTGGGAGAGTACCAAGCTGATAATCCCCCAAAAGGGCGGCAGGAGAGCCAGAGCTCACATGTCTAAGGTAGAAGCCCATTAAGGATGGTTCTGCGAATGCGGAATGTGCCTGGCATGAACATCCAGTGCATAGTGCTAACAGTGGCATGCACTGAGCTCCAGGTGGCGGCGTTGCAGATATCTGCAATTGGAACATTGCGAATTTCCGCCAGGGATGCCGCGACCGCCCTAGTAGAGTGAGCGTACACTCTACCTTCTAATTTAACCTGAGCCATGGAGTAGCAACGTCGAAGGCATGCTACTAACCATGAGGAGATGCATCTGATAGCGACAGGTTGACCCAGCCGGGTGTCGCTGAAAGAAACAAAGAGTTGTTGAGTCTTGCGAACATCCTGGGTTCTGTCCAAATAGAACCGCAAGGCTCTCTTAACATCCAAGGAATGAAGAGCTCGTTCCCCTTCATTTTGGAAATTAGCGAAGTAAGCGGGAAGTACCAGAGGTTGGTTTAGATGGAATTCTGACACAACCTTGGGAAGAAATTTTGGATGAGTACGGAGAACTACTTTGTCTTTATGGAAGACAGTATACGGAGGGTCTGTAACCAGGGCATGTATCTCAGAGACTCTGCGGGCTGAGGTAATGGCCCCCAGGAAGGCAGTCTTCCAGGTAAGAAATTTTAGCTCACAGGTAGCTAGGGGTTCGAAAGGCTTCCGAGTGAGCATGTCCAGCACCAGGTTAATGTCCCAGGCTGAAACTGGACACTTAACAGGGGGTCTGGTATGAAGAATCCCCTTAAGAAATCTCTTCACCATAGGTAACTGAGCCAGAGTCAGGGATGAAACCAGCTCATGGAACACTGAGATGGCCCTAAGGTGAACTTTAACTGTGGAGTACTGAAGACCTGAGTTAGATAGGTCCAAAAGATACTCCAGAACCTTGTCAGGAGGACAGGAAAGGGGTTTCAAGAGGACTTTGCACACAGAGAGAGAAAACGCCCATTTGGATGCGTATGTTTTCCGTGTGGCTGGCTCCCAGCTGCCAGAAGGATGCTCGAGACTCACGGGAGGCGTTGAACCGATTCACTTTATCTCTTCAGGAGCCAAGCATGAAGGTGAAGTGATTTCAGGTTGGGATGGACCAACGAACCCTGGGTCAAGAGATTGACTTGCAAGGGAAGTGGACTTGTGCTCCAAGCACCACTCCCATACCCTCATTGCTTCCCTGCAAAGGGGATAAGAGTGAGCACCGCCTTGCTTGTTGATGTAATACATCACAGCTTTGCTGTCCGTTTGAAGGAGAATGTTCTTGTGACAAAGGACATCCTTCAGAGCTTGGATCGCATAGAGGACCGCTCTCACCTCCAAGACATTTATGTGGAGATGAGATTCGAACGGAGTCCATACACCTTGAGTGTGGAGGGAGAGACAGTGAGCTCCCCATCTCATTAGCGATGCGGTGGTGATGGAATCTGATGGTCCGGAAGAGCAAAGGGGAACCCTTTGAGGAGATTGCTCTCTTGAGACCACCAGGTGAGAGACCTTCGAAGGGATTGCGTCACCTTGATGGGATAAGACTCGGGGTGAGAGGTCGGAGACCACTGAGTGGAGAGCATCCATTGGGTGGTTCTCATATGCAACCGGGCCAGGGGTACAGTGAACACCGAGGACGCCATGAGACCCAACATGCGTTGCATCGAGAGAGCTGTAATCGATTGGTTCTCCCCGATGTAACAGGCCATCCGAAGGATGTCGAGTCTTCTGTCCTCTGGAAGGAAAGCCTTCGCGGAAGAGGTGTCTAGAAGCGTCCCTAAGAAAAGGAGCCTCTGGGAGGGGCTGCAGTTGGGATTTTTCAGATTCAGCAGAGCTCCATGGACGTGAAAGACGAGAAGTCGTTTGCACGGCTTCCAAAGTCCTTGGCTGGACGGGCTTGCTAAGACAATCGTCCAGGTAAGGAAAGACTCGAAGTCCGCCTTTCCTGAGATGCTCATGAGAACTGCACAACACTTTGTAAAACTCGCGGCGCGAGGATAGCCAAAAAGGCAGGACTCTGAAGTGATAATGCTGACCCAAAGCTACAAACCTGAGGAACTGCGGTGGGTCGGGTGGACGAGGGATATGCTAGTGCGCATCCTGCATATCCAGAGGGCCAACCAGTCGTCCTGATGCAGCAAGGGTAACAGGGTACATAGGAAATCATTCTGAATTTCTCCTGGGAGGAATTTGTTCAGCTTCTGAGGTCTAGAATGGGCGCATCCCCCCAGTTTTCTTTGGAACCAGAAAGAAATGGGAGTAGAACCCTGTGTTCCGCAAATGCGGGGGCACCAGTTCTATTGCCCTGTTGTTCAGAAGGCCCTCGATCTCGGTGGTGAGGAGGTCTGACTGAGAAGCCGACAACCTGGGTTTATCGTCTGGGAGGGACAATTTGGGGGAAATTGAGGAGAGTAACCCTGCGGAGTATCCGAGGACCCATTTGTCCAAGATTATGGACTTCCACTCGTTGTAGAAGTACATCAGGCGACCTCCACGGAGGAAAGTTCCATCTCGGGCAGTGTGGATGGAACTTGGGCCAACAACTCATAAGGTGGCGCTGGGGCTTTAGGCCCTAAGCACTCTACGTCTTCTTCTGAGGTTGGGCAGGTTGGCTTTTATCGAACTTCCCTGCTTCTGCCTCGAAAGGACTGACGACTAGAAACTGGCGTCTGTTCGCACATGCCAGCGAGAGGGGCGAGGCGGAGGTTCTGGCCAATTTAATGGCGATCTAGTCTTTGGAAGGCTTCTAAGGCTTGCTTGCTCCACCTGAGGGCCGAAAAGATGGGGTGCCATCAAGAGCAGCGCCGTTACCTGCTGCTGAGGCATCCTTCATGAAGCCCGAGCGCAGCCAGGAATGGCGTCGGTACAAATCCCTGCAGCAGCTGAGCGAGAGCAGTGTCAGAAAGCATCCATGGCGGCTTTGACATTGGTTATTGGATTCAATACCTCTAGTAACGGTCAATAGAAGCTCTGACTTAGAGTCGAATCTGGAGAGCTTCAACCATTCTTTCATAGAGTGCCACAGGATATACTCACACTGAGAGAAAATAGCCTTGATAACTGCTTGTCGCATACTTAGAGTGGAGGCAGCAAAGACTCTCTTACCTAATGTATCAATCTTACGAGACTCTTTGTTAATAAAGTGAGCTGAAGTAGTTGAGGAAGAACGACCTTGTCATTCTCTGCCAGGACTACAATAGGATCCATAAATGCTTGGATGCCAAAAATAGGGGCGATCCTTGGAGCTGAATACTTCTTATCAATGGATTTAGCCACTGAAGGATTAAGAGCAGGATTATTCCATACCATTGAGGACAGCGTCTGCGAAGGAAAACTGGTCGAGGAGGAGTCAAATCCGTAGGGGATCTCGAAGCATGAAGGTACTGAGTCTTAATATCTTCCCAGGATCGATGTCTGTAGTCTGGAGAGAAGAGTGGATCTCAGGTTCTTCAACAGAGACTTAAAGGACAGGTCCTCGACCACAGGCTCTTGTAACAAAGAAAGATCCTGTTTCCTCCACTTCATCACACCAACCCGAAGGTCTGGGTCGAGCTCAACATCATCTCCTGATGGTCCAGAAAGGACTGTTTGGACAGGAAAGAAATGAAAATTAGGAGGAGGAAATATCAGAAAAACAAGGAGAGTCCCGAGGACCCCGGGCGCCGAGATAGCAAGCGGGCGAAAGCGGCACCAAGGCTACAGGCTGCCAAGAGGCCAAGCGGCACCGCAAAACCCCCAGGCGGCGCAAAGCAGCGCCGTATGAAGCCTCCACTAGCGCCGCCGGCGCCCGCCAAAGCCCGGCAACACCCGCAGCGCCGCCAAAGCACGCCAAGCGCCACGCCAAGCCCGGCAGCCAGCGCCATACAACAGCCGCACCGACCCAGCGGCACCGCCAGATCCACTTGGCGCCAGCAGACGGCTCCGCAAAGACCCACCGGCACCAAAAGCGAGCGCCGACAAGCCAACAGACCCGCAGAAAGGCGCCGGAAAAGCCCAGGAACCTGGAAAGCAAGAGGAGGAAACAAAACCAGGAGATAAGGGCATCGGTGTGGCCCCTCGCCGCAGCCATGTGAGGGAAACACCTAAGCATCGAGGTCGCAGGCACCGAAGCGCGCCGCGTACTAGGAAGGTCCAACCGCCCTACCTGATCGCCGGAGGGGCCCGAGGGCTCCGGAGGCAACCGAGCCAGGCAGAAGAACCAACCTCCGAGCCCATCGCTCCATAGAGCGCCCACTGATGAAACTGCTCATCTGGAGCCCTACCTATAGGCGGGGAGGGCTCCGATATGGGGGCGATGATTATCGAAGTTATGAGCTCCGAAGAGAGAGACGACAACTAGCAATGATAACCGACCGTCGTGGCGCAGACATACCAGAGGCGACCTCGAAGATGCCTTCTCTTTTGACCTGTGGGCGAAGAGCTCGAGGCGAGCAGTGCCGTGAAGCGACCGTTTATTTTATGCCTGGCCGGAGGACGCCCATCCCAGAGCATCGGACTGACCGTTGTCGGAACCCGCTGAAGTTTCTTGAGAGGAGGTTGACGGACCCACCCGGCTGACTGAACAGCTTTCATCAGAAGTCTCCTACGTCACCTGACCTGCTCATGGTTGACTCCGTCCAGTAGGCGAGACTTCTTCAAGTAAGTTAAATTTAAGATATTAGAAAAATTTTGAAATAGAATAAGAATTAGCGATACTACTATAAATAATGTTACAAAAACAAACTGAAAACTAAGCTAGTTTGAAGTTTTGACTCCTGACAGACGGCGGCGTCGTATACTGAAGCGCCTCGGGCGGAAAAAAAGGAACTGAGGCGGTTGAGGCTGCGCGAAGAAGTCGTTACCACCGGAAGCCGCAGCTCGCGGCGCCATCTCTCGCCACGACCCTCCAGCAAAAAGTTTGCTCCTCGATGGGTCCTAGTGCCTCCGGCCCTAATCCCACTAGTGTGAATGAGTGGTGGAGACTTAGGTCCAGGAAGATCTTCCATTGCCAGAAACACTGCCCTGAGCTCTAACAGACTGATATGTAAAAGAGTCTCTGCATTTGACCAAGTGCCCTGGGTAGTGCGCTCTGCCAGATGAGCCCCCCATCCTAAAAGGGATGCATCTGTTGTGAGAACCACTGATGGAAGCTCTCTTTGGAAGGGGGCCCCTTCTCTGAGGTTGGCTTCCTCCTTCCACCACTGGAGGGCCTGAATGAATGTTTTTGTTACAGGGACTCACTCCCTTTTGGGGTTAGGGAAGCTCCGACTTTGGAGGTTTTCAATGCCCGCCTTAAGGCCCTCCTTTTCACCCAGGCATTTCCCGATTGAATTGATGATTCAATTAATTCTGGTTCTAAATTAAAGTAAGTATAGCTGATTTCTTGAATTTAATGTTTAATTATAATCTATACGTATAATTATATTACATTATTTTATTGTTGCTTTTGAATATGTGTTAATTAATTGTACGGTGCCCAGAGCCTCCGGGAATGGGTGTCTTTAAATACAACTTTACTTACTTAAGAGTTTTGAGAGGGAATCCCTTCTTTGGCACCAATGAGCTCTTAAGTGAAACTGGATGTCCCTAATCTGAAACCTGGAGCCCAAGACTGTGCCTGTGGCAGCTACCATGTGCCCCAGGAGCTGAAGAAATTGCCTTGCAGGTCTTGGAGCATTTAGTTTGAAAGAACCTGCCAATTACAGAATGCTTTTTACCCCGTCCATGGGTAAGAAGGCTCTGTCCTCCTTAGCATTTAATTCTGCTCCTATAAACTGCAGAATTTGTGAAGGGAGAAGAACTGATTTCTCTAGATTTAGAAGAAACCCCAGAGAGGCCAGAAGTTGCTGGGTGAGCTGTAGATGCTCTGCTAACTGCTGTGGGAACTTTCCCACCACCAGTCAGTCGCCCAGATAAGGAAATACTGTGACACCTTGCCTTCGCAAGTGTGCCACTACCACAGCTAGACACTTGGTGAACACCTTTGGACCTGAGGTGAGACCGAATGGCAGGGCTGAGAACTGATAATGACCTGAAGGGAGTCTGAATCTGTGATACTTTCTGTGAGACTCCCTTATGGGGATGTGGAAATAGGCATCTTTTAGGTCCAGTGATGCCAGCCAATCTCCCTTTTGGGGCGCTGACAGAATCAGTGACAGTGTTACCATTTTGAATTTGGGTTTTGTCAGGAACCTGTTGAGGACCCTTAGGTCCAAGATAGGCTGCAACTCTCCACTTTTCTTTGGTGTAAGGAAATATCTCAAATATAGTCCTTTTTCCCCTTTGCTGTGGAGGCACAGGTTCCACTGCCTTTAGAAACAGTAGGTGTTTGACCTCTTTTTTCAACAGTTTTCTCTCCAGAAGAGAAGCTGGTTTGAAAACCCTTGTTTTCAGAGAGGGGAAGGACTTGAAATTTAAGGACAATCCCTGACCCACTATCTCCAGAACCCACTTGTCTGTGGTGATAGTTTTCCAGTTCTGGAAATAATGGGTCAGTCTGCTCCCTACTGGAAGTGGAGAGGAAGCCTGAAAGAGTAAGTCAGGAATCCCATTTGGATTGGGGCTGAAGTTGGGCACCACGCCTGGCACCTGCCCTGCCCCTACCCCTAAAATACCCTTGCTGGGGGTGCTGGGGTGCCTGTGGAACTACCATTGCCTGGTAAAAAGGCCTGGAGTGGAACTGCCTGCCCCTGTCTCCCCTATTATAAGGTCTAGTAGAGGGGGAAGGATTTTCTTTTGCAGAATTACTGCAGACGGTGGCCTTATATTCGTCCACCTTCTTCATGTAGGCCTCTGTGTGGCTGCCAAAAAGGGAAATTCCTTCCATAGGAAAATCCAGAGCTTTATTCTGGGTATCCTGTGTAAGGTTTGTGGCTCTCAACCAAGCAAACTTTCTCTGGGCGATGGTATTTGCCATCTACTTGCAGCAGTCTCATTACTATCTGCTGCCATCTGAAATTGATATTTGGCAGCCTCCAAGCCAAACCTAGCAGTTTTAGCTAGGTCTGCAGAAAGAGAGGAAGGAGCTTTTTCAGCCATAGCCAGAACAGACTGCCAAAGAGTCTTCAGGTAATGGGTTGCACAGGCTTGATATTTTGCCTGCCTGATGGCCAGAGAAGCTGACAAATAGCCTTTCTTAGCCAGAGAGTGCTTTTCTGGAGGGTGGAAAGCCAGAGGGCCATTTGCCTTATCGCTTGCAGCAGCTTGCACTACCCCCTGGTGGTCAGGGTGTGAAAATAAAAATTCAGCCCCTGCCTTGTCAAGCTGATATTTTTTATCCAACCTTTTATCTAAAGGACGGACAGACCCAGGAGTCTGGAGGAGTTTAAGAGCATCCCGTTTAAAAAACTTATATTAATGGGAAGCAACAGCTTCTTGGTGGGAGTTAGACCCATCATTTCGAGATACTCAGCCTCCTCCTCATCTTCTACCACCTCAGTGGTAGAAATATCTAAGGCATCTACAATTTTCCTAACAAAGGAAAAGTGAGAAGAATAATCTTCTGTAGTCCTGGGAGGAGAGCCAAACTCCTGTTCAGGGGAGACCTCAGGCTCTATAGGCTCACCTTCTTCTTCCTCTTCACCACGCTCCTGTGGAAAGGCAGGTGGGTTGAAGGGTACAGTGGTCTGAACTGGGGACTGTGGAACTGCAGGTAGTAGACACTGTAAAGTCTGCATAATCTTAATAGCCTGTGCAATCTCTAAGTGAGAAGGCACAACTGCTGGCACCACAGAAGTCTCCTTAGCGGTAGGGGGTTCAGTGTGCTTAGTTTTCTTTTGTTTTTTTAGCTGGAACCGGAGAGCTAGCCAGTTCAGCAGATCTCTTTTTACCCGCATCAGGGGTAGAAGTAACTGGAGCTGTGGTTTCACAGACCCCGAGGGTGTCAGCTGGTCAGGGCCAGAGGGAACCTTTGATCTTTTGTTCAACCTTTCCAGACGTTTTTCAAGCATTTTATCCGGGAAGGTTTTACATATTTCAGAGTTAGTCATTAAATGATCAAAGCCAAGGTAGAATACACAAATACAGTGTTTGTCTGCCTTGGCAAAAACCTCAACACATTCAGTACAATTCTTGAAACCAGGTTCTCTGGTTCTTTTCTTAGGTTTATCTGACATATTTGTTCGAAAAACCACAACCATAATATATAGGAACAAAACAAAGTATTTTAAAAGTAAAAAGAAAACAATTTTATCGGTTGCGGTCAGTTCAGGAACCGATAGAGAAACCAAGCGGAACCGGGAACCGAGGAGAATCGAACCAGGATTAGCGGTTCAGTAAACAAGATTATCGGTTACATAAAATATAACTTTTTAAAACTTTTAAATGCAAATATCAGTAAAAACAAGGGGAAAAAAACCCCGATAACTAACAAAAAGGCCTCGGTTTCTCAGCGGTTATACAGAACAGTGAGAAATCGAGAAAACAACTCAAATTAACTAAACTAAGCTAACAGTTAGTAAAATAACAAAGATAAGAGGCAGCAAATGAAAATAAATAAAATATACTTAAGTGTTTTATTTATTTAAAGGCTCTTCTGATGAGATGTTGAGGAGGAGAAATCCGAGCGTCTGGTCTTGACAGGCGGAGAGAGAAATCTGAGGGTTAGAATGTAGGCAGTTGATAGGTTGCAGCATTTGAAAAGTGGCTCATGCCAATGATTCTGTCATTAGCATAACGTTCTGTCTCCAGGCAGTTCTGACTTAAAGGCACACTGCAGAACAGTTAGGAATACTGGAGTATTCCTGGGGTGAGAAACCCTGCTTATTTGCAACCGGACTTCATCCAAACTGTGGTAACTTGTTTATATGACTTAAAAGTGTGCTGAATGTGCTGCGTGGGTCACGATTTGGTTCCCCACCATCGAATGTGTTATGCTAGCTGGAAGCTGCTCCAGCATGCTTACAGACGTCATCCAAAGTGTCTGCTTTGGTCTGGGCACTGCCATGTCGGCACAGAGACTTTTCTGATGAAAGACCTTCTCGGGGATTCGGCTCCCTGCTCAACACCATCAAACAGGCATCGACCACCATGGTGCGTCATGTGGGCCCTGCTTCCCCTGGCAAACCAGAACAACATCCAGAGATCTTCATCTCATCAGTCCTGCCTCCTGGTCTGGGTAGCGTGAGTAACCAACAGGGTAGCTCCCTGCAACAAAGCTGCAATCACTGTGTGTCATCTGATTTTGTTTGGGTTGGTCATCACGAACCGAGCCATCCAGCTCCGGAATACAAATTCTGGGTTAAAGTGCATGTTGATTGTTTTCTTTCCTAAGGGCCTCAATAACAGCTGCAATGCCAGCCTACCCCAGGCAATGCTTCAGGCTAGCCTGAATAACAACTAGGTACCCAGAGTGTGTGAAAGTGACAGAGGGACTCTTGGTGCATGCATGCTTAGCCTGACTAAATCAGATCTGAAATCAAATGACAGATTCCTGCCCCATCCTTGTTCAAGCCCCCTAAATAAAACAGATTCTATTCTTTCTCCATCTAACTTGGCTAGTGTGTACCTTTGTGGAGGAGCTACTGTATTGCCATTGAACTGTTATATTGCAGACCTTGTTTTACAGGGGGTCTCCAGGGCCATTGCAGCTGATCCAGCCTTGGTGGTAAGTGTGCCAAGTGTGGGTTTAATATTGTGTTCATATGTCATATGTGATTGTTTATCTGCTGACCTAGTTAAGCCACTAGAGGGGTTGGGGGGGTTATAGTGTCCTGGAGGGCTATGTCCATTCCAGCTACACTACCACTAAACCAACCCTCCGGGTGGAAGCACCCATTCACTGAGCTCAGACCCTCAACCTGTGCCTAGTAAAACAGGCAGAGGTAGTAGCCCCTGGGACAGCGCCACCTAGGGTTACATACATGCCCACCCACCCCACCCCCCAGGCCCCACGGCAGAGCTCCTGAGCTGGGTAGAGACCATATCTAGTTTCTGTGGACAAAGGGATACTCACCTTAGTAACTATGTTTCTTCTAATGGATGGGTTAGAGGGTCACACTCAATTATCCAGGTAAGGTCAATACAGAGCCTATTTACACATCTGAAAAGAGCATTCACATATCTTTTTGTAGTGGTTCACATACTAAATATACAATATGTATCCTGATCAGCCATTGTTTTTCCCCCACCCAACTACACCTCTTGCCCAGAGTTATTAGGTCCCTACTTGCCTTTTTTTTTTTTTGTTCCCTGCAGCCCCTCTCTTTCTGTCCACTAACCAGCAGTGCAACGAAATTGAAATTTGGGTACCTGTAAATTTTCTTTCTCCGACGGCTGGTCTCCAGGCTTCATTACGCCTGGGCTCCACCTCTTGTTGACATCACTAAGCAGGACTTAACGTTGTGCAGCAGGGGGGGAATAAGGAGCCCTCCACATCCGGTCATTGCCAGTCATTCCTCACGCAGTCCCCCTGAGGCAGTACTACAAGAACTTGGAAACAAAAAACACAACATTTATGGCATAATTGGCCCAGGGGCCAAAAACACAACACATACGGTCTAAGTGGCCCTGAGGCCAGCCAACTATATACATTCTGGGAGGGAATCTGAGGCCCGGAGACCAGCCGTCGGAGAAAGAAAATTTACAGGTACCCAAATTTCAATTTCTCTCTCTAAGCTGGTCTCCGGGCTTCATCTCAGGATATCCAAAAGCAGTGCATCCCTAGAGTGCCGGGTGAGAAGAATGTCCATTGCTCTTATGGGTCCCCACCACCTGGAGCACTCGGCCGCCAAAGGAAGCGTCCGCTGAGGACATCACATCCAGTTTGTAGAACTTTGTAAATGTGTGAATGGATGACCAAGTGGCCGCTCTGCATAAGTCTGCTGGGGATGCTTCTCCGAAGTTCGCCCATGAAGTGGCCATAGCCCTGGTGGAATGAGCTCTCACTAGACCAGGCAGGACTACTCCCGCCTGATCATACGCCACAGTGATTATTGCTCTAATCCATCTAGCTATAGAGTCTTTTGAAGCCTTTTTACCCACATTTTGACCTGCAGTTAAAATGAACAAGCTTGATGTTTTGCGAATAGCGTCTGCCCTCTTAATATATAATTTGAGTGCTCTCCTCGGAGCTAGAGTATAAAATTCTCTTTCCTTTTCGTTTTTCAGGTGAGGACAGAAGGAAGGAAGGACTAGCTCCTGGTTACAGTGGAAAGGAGACATAACCTTCTGTAAAAACCCTGGATCCATCAGGTGTACCACAGAGTCCTGATGAAAAACAGTGTAGGGCTCTTTGGTTGATAGCGCCTTCAGTTCGCTGATTCTCCTGGCTGATGTAATAGCTACCAGGAAGACCACCTTCATTGTGAAATGCATGACAGAAGCCTCTTTCAGAGGCTCGAAGGGTGCTTTTGTTAGGGCCTTGAGAACCAGATTAAGTCTCCAAGGTGGGACGGTTGGCTTAATTGGGGAGCGTTTTAACGTTGCTGCTCTTAGAAACCTCCTGACATGAGGGTGAGACCCCAGAGTGTCTCCCGAGTCTGCCAACAAGAGTGCCCCTAATGCAGAAACTTGAACGCATAAGGTGGCTGGCTGCAGGCCTTTGTCAAAACCGTCCTGAAGAAACTGTAAAAGGACCGGGAAGGATACTGGATGATCCTGTATAGCTTTAGATTGGAGTCAGAATAAGAATTTTCTCCAGATTCTATAATATACTTTAGAGGAGGATGGGCGCCTAGAGTTTACCATCATTTCAATGACTGGAGCGTTGTAGCCTAACTCTTTGAAAGTTTCCCGCTCAATCTCCAAGCCGAGAGGGACAGATTGCTCAGATTGTGGCGCAGCACCGGACCCTGATAAAGGAGGTCTGAGCTGAGCTGGAAAATAAAGGGCGATGCCTCTGACAGCTGAATGAGTAGTGGGAACCAAGGACGGCGAGGCCACCTGGGGCAGACTAAAATCATCTCCGCCCTGTCCCTGGCCACCTTGTGTAGGACCCTGGATAATAGTGGAATTGGGGGAAAAGCATACAGGAGGCCAAGGCAACCCCAGTTTAGGGAGAAGGCGTCCTGAGCTAGTGCTAGATTGTCTCTTGCCAGGGAGCAGAACTGCTGCGTCTTGGCGTTTTGTCGACATGCAAACAGATCTACCTGTGGTTTGCCCCACTTCTCTGTTAGTAGTTGGAATGCAGACTCCTTCAGCTCCCATTCTCCCGGGAGGATGTCTTGGCGGCTTAACCAGTCTGCTGTGACATTTTCCTGTCCCAGTATGTACACGGCCCTTATACTCGCCAGGTGTTTTTCTGCCCACTGGAAGAGGAGAAGAGACTCCCAAAGCATTCTTGAACTTTTTGTGCTGCGCTGATGGTTGATGTAGGCCATAGCTGTTCGACTGTCTGTCAGAATAAACACATCCTGGTTGCGCACATGTTGACGGAAGTGTATCAGGGCTAGCCGAACTGCCCTCATCTCTAGGATGTTTATGCTGTGCCTTGATTCCGTCAGGGACCACTTGCCCTGGGCCAACATCCGGTCCAGGTGAGCCCCCCACCCCCTGAGGCTTGCATCCGTTGTGATTCTTGTTTGGAGCGGATGGCCCTGCTTTTGGCCCCTCATCACATTTTCCCTCCGAGACCACCATGCAAGAAAGGTTTTTATCTGCTGAGGAATTGGGATGAGCTGGTGCTGACTGTGCCTGGACTGGGACCACAGCTTGAGCAGATGAGCTTGAATTGGACGCATGTGTGCTAGAGCCCATGGGATTGAGTCTGCCAGTGACACCAACGTCCCGATCAGCTGCATAAAGAACTGTGCCGGCAGAAGAGCGGAGCTTTGGAATTTGTTGATCAGCTCCATCAGGTCCCTGAATTTTGACTCTGGGGGAAACACCTTGTTGTCCCGCGTGCTGAAAACTGCTCCCAAGTGGTTCAAGGTCTGGCTCAGGATTAGAAAACTCTTCTTCCAGTTGATGACAAAACCGTGTGCCGTGAGACACTGGACCACGTCCATCACTGCCTGCACTGCTTGGTTTAGCTGCAGAGCTTTGATGAGAATATCGTCCAGATAAAGGAACAGCTAGATCCCTCTTTTCCGAAGGTGAGCTACCACTGCTACTAGCACCTTTGAGAAGGTTCTTGGGGCTGATGAAAGGCCAAAAGGAAGAATTTTGAACTGGAAGTGATGGTTCCCTACCTTGAATCTCAGATACTGCCTGTGCAGGTTGTGAAAAGGAATATGGAGGTAGGCATCCTGCAAGTTGATGGATGCCAGAAAATCTTCTTGCAGCACTTCCTTGACAATTGATGACAGAGTTTCCATCTTGAATGGTCTGCTGCGCACAAAAAGATTTAGGAATTTGAGGTCTAAGACAAGTCTGTGACCTCCTGTACGTTCCGGTATGAGGAAAAATATGGAGTATACCCCCCAACTGATCTCTTGGGGGGCCCATTCGATATCCCCTTCTAGCAGAAGGTCTGTGATAGCCTGCCATGTCAATTGTCTTTTGAACGAGTTGTTTGAGATGGGAGAGGGCACCATATGAGGCAATGGGGGCTTGGACTCAAACTCTATCAGGTAACCTTTGCTGATAATGTCTAGTACCCATCTGTCCAATGTGGTCCGGGCCCATTCCTCGAAAAACTCTGAAGGCCTGCCCCCTACTCGAGGATGGGCCCGCATGGTCTCATTGTGATTTTTTGGTGTTATTCCCGGTGTCTCTGGAGCCTCCACCTCTGCCAGAACCGCCTCCTCTGAAATTCCGCTGGTTCCGGGAGAACCATGTTTTTTTCCCTGAAAAGCTGGAGTTCTGCCCCTTGTTGTAGCCTCTGTTATGAAAATTGCACCTTGGACCTGAAGACCACGCTTTGGTCCGACCCCTGGACTTGGGCATATGCACCTTCGCTGTTTCCCAGGATTCTTTCACCGCCTCCTTCAGTGCCGATCCGAACAGGAGGTTGCCTTCGTAGGGTGCATTCACCAAATGGCTCTTTGAGGATGCATCTGCTTGCCATGCCCGAAGTCATGGGTTGCGGCGAGCCGAGGTTTGATAAAACATGGTCCGTGCAGCACAACTGACCGCCTCTTCTGACACATCCACTGCATAGGCCGAGGCCAACCCCATTAATTTCAGCTGATGGATAATGGGGGAGTTCTTTTCTGGGTCTTCCGCAAATTAAAAGGCTAAATCCAATGCCCAGGATAGGGTGACTCTGGCAGAGAATAGGTTCATTCTGGCTGCCTTGAGGGAAGTTGCCAAGGCTTGAAAGGCTTTTTTGAGGGAGGAGTCCACCTTTCTGTCTACTGGGTCCCTTAGCGAAGCCCCTCCTTCAGCTGGTATGACAGTTTTCTTGGTGAGGTTAGAAATTAAGGGGTCAATTCTGGGGCAGTCTAACCACTTTTCGGACCGTTTCTTGTCAAACTTCAGTGGAGATTCGTCGGGGAACTGGATAAGCACATTCTGGACCTTGCCATTCTTCTTTGACCAGATCCTCAATGGCAGGAGGTATAGGGAAGGCTGTCGCCGGTCTGGAGGCAGATGCCAAACGAAATGTCTGTTTTGGTTGAGAGGTGACAGGAGGAGAAGAGTCTAGGTGAATCTTGGAAATTACTTTTTGGATGAAAAAGTCTAGGTCCTCCAGGTCAAAATTTCTGGATGGGGAGTCATCGGAGTCTGATGATGAGTCCATTATCTCCCCCTCCTCGGTGGAGGAACTGGTGACTGAGGATTCCGGGGAAAAACCCCTGTGGCATTTGCCTTTGTGCATGCCCGTAGTTCCACTTTGGGCATGAGACCCTTTCTTCCTCCTGCGAGAGAAATGGTGACCGTCTTCGTCTGACGATCTGCCCCCTTCTCTGGATTTCTTTTTCTTGTGGAAGCGATGATAGGATAGCCCCCCCTCGTCAGATGAGGATGGGATCCTTTTTCTTTTAGCCTTTTTGTGGGGTCTCCTGCCCAGTGATCCTGAAGGCTGCCATTCAAATGAAGAAGGGTCCATAGCAAAGGCCCTATTCAGCCTATCAGTTCGGGGTCTAAGGTGGGGGTGTCTCTGGACGTTGCTGATCCCCTGGAGGCAGCCAGTCATTCAGATCTCTCTGGAACATTTGACTGTGCTCGCTCCAACCTGGAAGTAGCCATCCGGTCAGACCTCTCTTGGGTATTTGCCTGTGATGAGAGAGAGGCTGCGTTCACTGAGCCCTCCCCACTAGCGGCCGCTGCCTTTCACATGTAAGGCAGAAAGAGCCAGAAAAAGTGATTAAGAGTGGGGACTTACAGCGCTGACATTTCTTCCCCTACTTGATTTTTCTGAGGCCATTGTTAGTGCCCCTCGCTTCTGTAGACCATATGCTATCTCCTCCCCCCAAGTCAGAAAGTGCTAACCCCTTAGCACTGGTTAAGGACTGCTTCCTTGCCACCAACAGAATCCTGACAGAGAGAACTGCCCTTTAGCTCTACTGCTTCCTTGCCACCAACAGAATCCTGGCAGAGAGAAAGGAAAATTACGTACCTACCGTAATTCTTGATCTTCTTGGACGAGTCTCCACCACTCATTCACACTAGTGGGATTAGCGCCGGAGGCACTAAGACCCATCGGGAGCAAACTTTTTGCTGGAGGGGCGGCGAGAGCGACGCCTGCACTGAGCCAAGGCCACAGCAGCGGCTCGAGCGGTAATGACCATCTCGGCGACACCTCCAACCGCCTCAGTACCTTTTTACCAAGGAGGTGCAGCGCAACTAACGTAAAGTAAACCCAACATTAAAAATGGACATAAGATAGTCCGTATGACCCGTGTGAAGGGTCAGCAAAGAAGTCCTCGGCCTAAAGATTTGAGGAGTGAAGACCAATACAGCGGTGAGCTCGGGAGTGGAGGGTGGAAGTGAATGAGTGGTGGAGACTCGTCCAAGAAGATCAAGAATTCACGGTGAGTGCATATTTTCCTATCTTCCTGGACATAAGTCTCCCACTCATTCACACTAGTGGGAGAGTACCAAGCTGATAATCCCCCAAAAGGGCGGCAGGAGAGCCAGAGCTCACGCGTCTAAGATAGAAGCCCATTAAGGATAGTTCTGCCGAATGCGGAATGTCGCCTAGCATGAACATCCAGTGCATAGTGCTTAACGAAGGTATGCACTGAGCTCCAGGTGGCGGAGTTGCATATATCTGCAATTGGAACATTGCGAATTTCCGCTAGGGATGCCGCGACCGCCCTAGTAGAGTGGCGTACCTCTACCTTCTAATTTAACTTGAGCCATGGAATAGCAATGCGAAGGCATGCCACTAACCATGAAGAGATGCATCTAATAGCGACAGGTTGACCCAGCCGGTGTCGCTGAAAGAAACGAACAGTTGCTGAGTTTTGCGAACATCCTGGTTCTATCTAAATAGAACCGCAAGGCTCTCTTAACATCCAAGGAATGAAGAGCTCGTTCCCTTCATTTTGGAAATTAGCGAAAGGCGGGAAGTACCAAAGGTTGGTTTAGATGGAATTCTGACACAACCTTGGGAAGAAATTTAGGATGAGTGCAGAACTACGTTGTCTTTATGGAATACAGTATACGGAGGTCCGTAACCAGAGCATGTATCTCAGAGACCCTGTGGGCTGAGGTAATAGCCACCAGGAAGGCAGTCTTCCAGGTAAGAAATTTTAGCTCACAGGTAGCTAAGGGTTGAAAGGCTTCCGGTGAGCATGTCCAGCACCAGGTTAATGTCCCAGGCTGCAACTGGACGCTTAACAGGGGTCTGGTATGGAGAATCCCTTAAGAAATCTCTTCACCATGGGTAACTGAGCCAGAGTTAAGGAAGAAACCGGCTCATGGAAGCTGAGATGGCACTAAGGTGAACTTTAACTGTGGAGTACTGAAGACCTAAGTTTGACAGGTCTAAAAGATACTCAGAACCTTGCCAGGAGGACAGGAAAAGGATTCCAAGAGGATTTTGCACACCAGAGAAAAACGTTTCCATTTAGGCGTGCGTTTTCAGGTGGCTGGCTTCGAGCAGCCAGAAGGATGTCTGAGACTCTCTGAGAGGCGTTGAACCGATTCACTTTTATCTCTTCAGGAGCCAAGCATGAAGGTGAAGTGATTTCAGGTTGGGATGGACCAACGAACCCTGAGTCAAAAACTGATTTGCAAAGGAAGTGGTCTCGGAGAGCTGCCAACATACTGTTGAGTAGAAACCATAGTTGCCGAGGCCAGGAAGGACAATGAGAATCATCTTGGTCCCCTGAGACTCGAACTTGAGGATACTCTCTGGATTAGAGAGCGGTGGAAAGGCGTAAAGCGTTTGTCCACGCAGCCTGAACGCATCCTGACAGAAAATGCCAGGCCCTAGTTTCTGGAGCAGAAGAGGCAGTTTTGCGTTGAGTGGGGATGCAAAAGGTCAGGTCTGGAGTCCCCACTCTTTGAACAGGGACCGAGCTATGGCTGGATCGAGACCACTCGTGAGGTCTGCCTCCGTTCTGCTGAGGTGATCTGCTAGGTCGTTTTGTATACCTGGCAGATAAACCAGCTTGAATCAGAGACTTGTGCTCCAAGCACCACTCCCACACCCTCATTGCTTCCCTGCAAAGGTAAGAATGAGCACCGCCTTGCTTGTTGATGTAATACATCACTGCTTTGTTGTCCGTTTGAAGGAGAATGTTCTTGTGACAAAGGACATCCTTCAGAGCTCGGACTGCATGAGGACCGCTCTCATCTCCAGGACATTTATGTGGAGATGAGTTTCAACTGAGTCCATACACCTTGAGTGTGGAGGGAGAGACAGTGAGCTCCCCATCCCATTAGCGATGCGTCTGTGGTGATGGAGATCTGATGATCTGGGGGAGCAAAGGGAATCTTTCCAGGAGATTGCTCTCTTGAGACCACCAGGTGAGAGACCCGAAGGGGCTCCGTCACCTTGATGGGATAAGACTGGGGGTGAGAGGTGGGGACCACTGAGTGGAGAGCATCCATTGGGTGGTTCTCATGTGCAGTCGGGCCAGGGGACAGTGAAGACCGAGGGCGCCATGAGACCCAACATGCGTTACATCGAGAGAGCTGTAACGATTGGTTCTCCCTGATGTAGGCCATTCGAAGGATGTAGTCTTCTGTCCTCTGGAAGGAAAGCCTTCGCTGAAGAGGTGTCTAAGCGTCCCTGAAAAGGAGCCTCTGGGAAGGTTGCAGTTGAGATTTTTCAAATTCAGCAGAACTCCCATGGACGTGAGAAGAGCGAAGTCATTGCACGGCTTCAAAGTCCTTGGACGGAAGGGCTTACTAGAAGCCAATCGTCCAGGTGGGGAAACACTCTGAGTCCGACTTTCCTGAGATGCTTGTGAGGACTGCACAACACTTTGTAAAAACTTCACGCGCGCGAGGATAGCCCAAAGGCAGGACTCTGAACTGATAATGCTGACCCAAAGCTACAAACCTGAGGAACTGCGGTGGTGGGTCGAGGACGAGGATATGCTGGTAGCATCCTGCATATCCAGAGAGGCCAGCCAGTCGTGCTGATGCAGCAAGGGTAACAGGGTACCTAGAGAAATCATCTTGAATTTCTCCCTGGGGAGGAATTTGTTTAACTTTCTGAGGTCTAGAATGGGCGCATCCCCAGATTTCTTTGGAACCAGAAGTAATGGGAGTAGAACCCTGTGTTTACACGAGATCTCGAGGCACCAGTTCTATTGCCCTGTTGTTCAGAGGCCCTGGATCTCCAGGGTGAGGAGGTCTGACTGAGAGGCCGACAACCTGGGTTGTCGTCTGGGAGAGGACAATTCGGGGGTTTCCAAGAAATTGAGAGAATAACCCTCTTGAATTATCCGAGACCCATTGTCGAAGTTATGGACTTCCACTGGTTGTAAGTACATCAGGCGACCTCCACGGAGAGAAAGTTCCACCTCGGGCAGAGTGGATGGAACTTGGGCCAGCGACTCATAAGGTAGGCTGGGAGCTTTAGGCCCCTGCGCTTTCTGCTCGATCTTCTTTTGAGGTTGGGCAGGTTGGCTTTTATGGGCTTCCCCTGCCTCTGCCTCGAAGGACTGACGACTATGAGGCAGCGTCTGTTCACATGCCCCGAGAGGGGCAGTGAGTCTGGCCACCCAATGGCTGATCTAGTCTTCTGAGTGGCCTCTAAGGCTTGCTCCACCTGAGGGGCCAAAAGAAAGAGCCATCAAAAGGCAGCGCCATCACCTGCTGCTGAGCATCATTAAGTGAAGCCAAGTGCACGCAGCCAGAATGGCGCAGTACAAATCGCGGCTGCTGAGCGAGAAGCAGTGTCAGCGTCCATGGCGGCTTTGACCTGTTGGTTATTGGACTCAATACCTCTAATAACGGTCAGAAAGCTCTGACTTGGAATCCGAATCTGGAAGAGCTTCAACCATTCTTTTCATGGAAGTGCCACAGGATATACTCATACAGGAAAAATAGCCTTGATAACTGGCAATCGCATACTTAGAGTGGAGGCAGCAAAGACTCTCTTACCTAATGTATCAATCTTCGAGACTCTTTGTTAATAGGTCGAGCTGTAGTAGTTGAGGAAGAAACGACCTTGTCATTCTCTGCCAGGACTACAATAGGATCCATAAAGGCTTGGGATGCCAAATGGGACGATCCTTGGGAGCTGAATACTTCTTATCAATGGATTTAGCCACTGAGGAATAAGAGCAGGATTATTCCATACCATTTGAGACAGCGTCTCGAAGGAAACTGGATCGGAGGGTCAAATCCGTAGGGATCTCCGAGCATGAAGATACTGGAGTCTTAATATCTTCCCAGGATCGATGTCTGTAGTCTGGAGAGAAGAGTGGATCCCAGGTTCTTCAACAGAGACTAAAGGACAGGTCCTCGACCACAGGCTCTGTAGCAAGAAAGATCCTGTTTCCTCCACTTCATCACCCAACGAAGGTCTGGGTCAGGCTCAACATCATCTCCTGATGGTCCAGAAAGGACTGTTTGGACAGGAAAGGAGTGAAATTAGGAGAGGAGGAAATAGCAGAAAAACAGGAGAGTCCCCAAGGGCTGCCGGCGCGAGCCGGCAAAAGCAGGCCTGAAGCGGCACTGAGGAGGTGCACGCGCCGAAGAGCCTGTGGCCCATAGCGCCGCGGCGCCCGCGGACGACATCGGCACGCTGGCGGCCCGGCGCCACAGCGCACTGGCACTGCAAGCGGGCGCCCGGACGCGCCGTGTAAAGGCGCTGCGAGCAGGCGCCCATCAACAGCCACCGGGCGCGCGCGAGACCCAGCGCGCGCGCCGAGCCTCTAAGACCCAGCGGCACAGCGAGCCGACAACAACAGAGACCCTGCCGAGGCGCAGAAAAGCAGGAACCTGGAAGCTGAAATAAAAACCAGGAGATAGGGGCATCGGTGAGGCCCCCTGCGCGCCAGCCATGTGAGGGGAAACACCTAGCCACGGTCCGCTGGCACCGAAGAAGGCACCGCGACTGGAAGGTCAACCGCCTACCTGATCGCCGGAGGGCCCGAGGGGCTCGAGGCAACCAAGCCAGGCAGAAGAACCAACCTCGAGCCCATTGCTCCATAAGAGCGGCCCACTGATGAAACTGCTCATCTGGAGTCCTACCTATGGCGGGAGGGACTCCGATGTCGGGCGGCGATTACGGAAGTTGGCGACTCGAAGAAGGAGACGGCAACTAGCGATAACCCGGCGTCGGCGCGAACATACCAGAAGGCGACCTCGAGTGATGCCTTCTCTTTTTGACCTGTGGGCGAAGAAGAGCTCGAGGCGAACAGTGCTGAGAATGCGACCGTTTATTTTTATGCCGACGGGGGGACCGCCCATCCCCCCAGGCATCGGACTGACCGTTGTCGGAACCCCGCTGAGGAGAAGGAGGCTGACCGGATCCAGCCCGGCTGACTGAACAGCTTTCATACGAAGTCTCCCTACCGTCACCTGACCTGCTCATGGTCGACTCCGTCCAATAGGCCGAGACTTCTTCAAGTAAATTTAATATTAGAAAAATTTAACGAAAATAGAATAAAATTAAGCGATACTACTTATTGAGATAAGTTACAAAAAACAAACTGAAAACTATGCGCTAGTTTGAAGTTTGACTCCGAAATGACGGCGTCGTCACTGAAGCGCACTCGACGGCGGGAAAAAAGGAACTGAGGCGGTTGGAGGGTCGTCGCCGAGATGGTCATTACCGCTCGAGCCGCTGCTCGCGGCGCCGTGTCTCACGGCGCCGTCTCTCACGCCGACCCTCCAGCAAAAAGTTTGCTCCCGATGGGTCTTAGTGCCTCCGGCGCTAATCCCACTAGTGTGAATGAGTGGTGGAGACTTATGTCCAGGAAGATCTGCCCCTTAGCTCTAAGCCTCCTAGTCTTACATGGGGGGGGGGGACTTTGTAGAACCTTGTTCTGCGCTGTCGCTGTATAGAAAAAGCTGCTCTTGCCTCTCCAACAAGATGCAATGAGGCAAGGAGTAGACTGGCGTGCTGAGGTGTCACCTGGCTGCCCGCGCTGAGAATCGCGCTGTTCAGGGAAGCCATGAAGAGCGGTCTAAAGCTCGCGGAGCCGGCTCGTTAGCAAGAAATCAGCTCAATTCCTCTGGCGACCCCTGGGCTTGTGGCAATGAGAGTCGCTAGCTGAAATGCAGTTGCTAGATGCAGCACTCTAAAGCGGGGCCTGATGCGCGGGAAAAAGGACCGCGAGGTGGGGCCAGTCGGTGCAGCTTACAAGGTTGAGACTGGATCCCACCACTGAAAATAACAATCGGAATCGCCGATCCCCAAAAATAGTGTTGAGAAAAAACTTACGGTCTCTTCAGCCCTGCCACGAGTGGTGGGGCTTCTGCTGCACGCTGCCTGCTTCAGAGAAGGCAGGAACTAAACTGGCAATGACCGGATGTGGAGGGCCCCTTATTCCCCCCTGCTGCACAACATTAAGTCCTGCCTAGTGATGTCATCAGGAGGTGGAGCCCAAGCGTAATGAAGCCCGGAGACCAGCTTAGAAGAGAGAAATATGTTTTTCCAACAAAATTTAGCTACAGTTATGAAAAATATTAACATACCTGTCAAATGCACTTATCTGCATACATCTTATGCTATTAGGATGCAGTGTAGGGTAGTGGTTAAGTGCACTGAGCTGCAAATCTGGAGACCTGGGTTTGAATCCCACAGCCCCCAGCTGCATACTGTATAACCCTGAGCAAGTCACTTAACTTCCTTGTGCTCCCAGGTGGCACCTGGAAACAAGCTTTGGCTTAGTGTGCCTTTCCTGGTTAAACAATGCCAACCCCCCCCCAGCTTATCCAAGTACCTCCTATGCTGCCTACTGAGAGTCTTTTTTTTTTTAACCTAACTTTGGCCAGGTCTACAATGCTATGTCTATGCAAAATGTGATGGGCATTTTTTTTTTCTTGAGAAAAAATCTATATCAAAACATACATAAAATCCTCAAATTTTGGCAGAATTAGAAAATTGTACCACTAAATAAAACTGGAAGATGTTTCGAATCTTTTAAAGTGAAAAAATGGTATGGTCAAATTTTTTTATTGCCACATTTCGTTGCACTGCTGCTTTGTTGGTTTCAATGTAACTACATGCAACAGGGTAATTACCCAGTAGTTAAATGTTTGTTGCATGCAACTACATTACAGCTGAAATGCTGCAACCATGTGCACTCCCTCCCGCTGTAATGCGCATGCCTGTTAACCTTTCCAGTTGAGTGTCAACAAGTAAGCTGCAGCTTGGGCAACAAAGGCAGAAAGGAGAGCAACACAGTCCCACCACATCAGAGAAGCAGGCAGCAGCAGCTGCTGTGTGGTGTACATGACAGCACAGCCAGGATGAGGGCATTCCATTTCCCCAGCTTGCCAGAGACCGAGGCTGTCTGGTTTGAAGTTGGAGGGATGGTAAGAATGGTAAGAGATATGACAGTGTGACAGTGTGACATGATTAGACAGGGAAGGAGGCCTTCGTTACTTGTGTAGGGTGAATGGCTGCAGGAGGATCCAAAGGACAAGTGAGGGCGGCAAGATGAACAAGTGCAGTAATGAAGACTATCCACCCATGACAGGAGAGCAGGGGGCAGAGGAGAAACAAGCACAATGACACCAGTTGCAGAGAAACAAAGAAACATAGAATTTTTTAGCAGAAAAGAATCGCTTGGCCCATCCAGTCTGTCCGGATGGTCCCTGCCCAGTCTGTCTCCGCAGATCCTAACGGGTCTCTGGCAACCCCCCTCCTCCCTATTTACTAATATTCTCCTATGTCTATCCCACCTCCACCACTTCCACTGGTAGTCTGTTCCAGGCATACACTAGTTTTTCAGTGAAACAGTACTTCCTCACATCCCTGTTAAACACAGGCCCCCCACCCCCCGAGCTTCACTGCATGCCCTCTGGTCCTGGTGCTCTTTCTTATTTGAAAGAGACTCATCTCCTCCTGCACCTTCTTCACCCCTCTGAGGTACTCGTAGGTCTCCATCATGACTCCTATCGCTCTCCTCTCTTCCAGGGTGTACTGTACATGTTGAGATCCCTCAGTCAGTCTTCGTATGGCTTATGATGCGACCCCTGCACCACAGAAGAACAACAGAAACAAACATTTGTCAATGCCGAAGTTTGCTATTGGTATATGTACTAGTATTGTACCAGGAGGGACAGAGCTACAGGTCCCAGCACAGGCTTATTTGCATGCAGTTGAGTAGCATAATTTCTCGGCAACAATACAAGGTTCTTATTTATTCCCCTGGTAACTTCCTATTGTCCGTGCTCCCTGTGTCCTCAACCCTCCACTCTCAGGCACAGACTCCTCATTGTAGTCCCTCCCCGGCTCTTTTGTAGGGCAGGCGAGGTCCCACTAGGCAGCCCCAAGGATCGGGCACCATAACTTGGAAAGGAGTGTGTCTTGCCTGCGTCCCCCTTTCTCAGTGCTGAATGGTGCAAAATTGAACAAACATTTGTCAATGCTGAATGTTTACTTGCTGGTATTGGCATTGGTAGTGCAGGAGTTAGAGATACGCATAATAGGAATGGCAGCGAAGTACTGAAGTAACGCCAACCCCCACCCCCACCCTGCTGAGACTGACAGGCGTTGGGGATGTGCCTTTGGGTCATCGGCCATAACACTCATGCCATTTCATCACCTCATCCTGCAGACACTGACAGGTGCAGTGAGGTGCCTTAGATCTTTGGCCCTTATGCTCACCCCATTCCATAAGGAAATAAGCTGAGATGGGTGCAGTATAAGAGAATGGGATGAACATTAGAGCCAAAGACCCCAAGGCACACCTCAATGCCTATCAGTGGCTGCAGGGTGGGGGTGGAATGGGTTGAGCATTACAGCCGACGACCCCAAGTCACACCCCCCGACGCCTGTCAGTCTGTACAGGGTGGGCGTTACGGTTGGAAACCATAATACCCCGGGCATCTGTTGGTATTTGTACTCCAAATTTTCAACATGGGCTTTTTGGGCTCCCCACCTCTTGAACAGTGGCAGTATGGTTCGTTCACCAATCCCAAAGGTGATTTCGCTGGCGAGTGTGCCGTCGGCCACAGGTCTTGAAACACATTTCAAGCAGGATGTGAAAATGACAGCTGTACTGTTCATGAGGAGGTGTGAAGAAATGGTAATGCTGAAAATCTAGAGTGAAAAATATGAAAATGTGGCGGTTACGACTGTGCGTAGAAACTGTACAACGCACGCTCGTAATGTAGTCATTTTTTGGAATGTTTTCACCAGATTTTCATCATGACCTTTTTGGGACCTCCCCTCATGAACACTGGCACTGGGATTTTGTTAATCTGTCCCAAAAGTTGGTTTCGCACAGTGACCATGCCATTCTGAGAAACAGGTGCAAAAACATATTTCAGAAAGGATGCAAAAAAATGATGGCTGTACTGTTCATAAGAGGGTTTGAAAAAATGGCAATATTGGAAATTTGGAGTGAAAATATTAAACATTTATGAAGTTACAAGCGTGTGTAGAAACTGCGCAATGGACGTTCATAACACAGTCATTTTTGGGATTTTTTTCACTAAATTTGCAACAAGGGCTTTTTGGGACCCCACCGCCTGAAGAGTGGCACTGTCATTTTGTTAATTGGTCCCGAAAGGTGATTCTACACAGTGACCATGAAATCACCTTTCGGGACTAAGAAACGAAATGACAGTGACAGTGTTTGTGTGGTGGTGTCCCAAGAACCCCATGTTGAAAATTTGGGACCAAAACTCCAAAAAGTAGCTGAGATATCAACCTAAGTTGAACCCCCCCCCCCCCCATTGACTGCCATTATAGGGCTTACTGTCATTTCTTCAGTTCCCGGTTGGTCTTTGAAGAGTGCAGATGTGTTTCTGGTCCACAGAAGATCACTGCTCCCAACCTCTAGAGGTAAGTATGGGTGTGGGGAGGTGGGGTGCACAGAGGAAGGGGGAGGTTTGGGGGAGGGGGGCCGGTGGGAATGACGAGGGACCTTTTTCTTTTTCCAGGTTTAAAAAAAAAAAAAGACACTAGTGGGACTGGTTTCTTTTTTACAGGTGAAATATTAATAAAACAGATTTTGGAACACTGGGGTGGGCTCCCAGTGTGCCAGAGTACTCTGGGGGGGGATCAATTCCAACCAGGGGACTGGGCACCCCGAGGTTGGCTGAGAACATAGGGGCATGGGGGAGGTGCATCAGAAACATCAAAGAGGTAGTTTTTTGGCATACTGTGGTGGGCTCCCAGTGTGCCACATAATGGGGGGATACATGCTGACATGGGGATTGAGCACCCGATATCGGCAGGGGGGATCAATGCTGACCCCACGATCGCTCTTAACTGAAATTGCCTTCGGGCACTGTGAACTCCCAGCCCATACAGAGCTTAGGCTGTGGCCTACTCCGTACAGGTGGGAGAAGAGGAACAAAAGGAGTCAGCGGGAAGTGGAGGAGGCAGGGGAATAAAGCTCCTCCTCCTCCCACCTTCCAGAATCGCTGCTCCGGCGGCACTATAGTAAATTTATTTATGCCCTACGGGGCTTAAGGTGTCAACCAGGGGTGCAAGGGGCTGGAGAAGGAAGGGACTAGTGGGGTGGCAAAGGGGGTGGTGGAGACATCAGCCAGGCTGATTGGTATGCAAACAGCTGTTTGTTGGGTAGTGACCTGCAGATGAAAAGAAAAAGCCGCCACATGATTGGTGCAGCTTTTCTTTTCAAGTGCAGTCCACTTCAGGCAAAACAGCGTCACGATTAGCCTGGCTGATGATTGGTATGATACTGTCGAGCCCCTTGCAGAGCACTCTGCATTGGACAGACAGTGTCCCACCCCTCAAAAGTCACTCATCGCAAGAAGTTCAGTGTGCATGCGCGAACTTAAGAAAGCAGACAGACAGACAAAAGACATACTTTTTTTATATTTTTCTGGTTGTTGTAAGGCTTATGAAATAATAAAAGTCTATTGTTATCAAGGATGGAAGCCAGACTCTTGCTGCGACTACTCTTATCAATGACTATTTCTGAGAAAAAGGAGAGGGCCGAAGCTGAACTTTTGCTAGAACTGAGGGGTGGCTGCCCTAGCCACTTTATTTTGTTCAGTAAGCGGAGGTGAATGAAAACTTGTGTGTGTTACGTTGCTTTGTACATGTCTATGGGTCTGTCTAGAGTGTATCTGTATGTGTCTATGCTGTAGATCTGTGTGCTTAATTTAATTTAAAAATTCCTTTATTAGTTAATAAGAACACTTGTGTACACATGTGCGTGTGTGTACTGCTTGTGTATGTACTGTAAACAGTCAGTTAAAAAATGAATTTATTTGCTGTGTTATTTTATTAATACAAATACATTAACAAACAAGCATTTGTCAAGCCGAATATTCACCACTTGCATTGCTATTGTACCAGGTTTGCTTGTACACATTTTTACTATCTCTTTATCCAAGACAGACCAGATAAGATGTAATATGATGTAATGTGTCATTTGCAATGGGGTCCTGATTTTATACAGTTTTATACTGCATTTACATGGAATAGTAGAGGTGAGATGTGATCTCATTTTAAGTGTGGCCCTGCTTTTATAATGTATTTTTCTAGGATAGATAATTTTACATGTAACATCTAATTTTACATGCAACATCTCCTTTTCAGTGGGGTTCTGTTCCAGGGTCCTGTTTTTGCACAGTTTTGCAATATCATCACCCAGGATAACCTAGCTGAGATGCAATATCTCATTTTCAATGGGGTCCTGCTTTAACACATCTTTGTGCTGTAATTATCCAGGACAGCACAGCTCAGATGCTATCTTTTTTTTCAGTGAGTGGGATCCTGCTTTTCCATGTTTACTCTTTAGTTACCCAGGATAGCACAGCAGAGATAGTTTCACAGTATGGAATCAAGTCTTTAGGCAAAAGCCATTTAATGACATACCACTTATCAATGGTAATACAGTACTTTTGTGGTACCCATATAACTATCAAGTCCTGTTTTAAATGCCTGCATTGTATCACAAGATACTACTGCTTCCGCTAAAGAATTCCAAATTCCCACAACCCTCTGACTGAACCATTGCTGCCTCTTTGTGGTTTTACATGTCTCTCCCCTAAGTTGCTTTTTATGGGATCTAGTGTTCTTATTGTTGTCAGCAATACACAGCCCAGATGTTTCCCACAGCTTATTATCTTTAAATGCTCTAAAAACAAAGCACAGATCCCCCTTAATTTTCTATATTTCATTGAACAGAGGTCAAGTGTTTGTAATCTCTTCTTATACCCCATGCTCCTTAGTCCACGAATCTTAGTTGTACAGTAAGTCTTCGTTGGACGCCCTCTATATGTTTCATATTCCCAATGCTGCCTAGTGCAATAGCTGGGGCACAGTACTCCAAATGTGGCCTAATAAGGGCTGTATAAAGAGGAACCATCACCTCCTTTGCCTGCTCTTACCATGTCTCAGTATACAGCCCAATATTTTTTTACCTCTCTTCACCATCTCCCTAGTATGGTCATCAAATGTCAGGCTGGTGGAGATATAAACTCCTAAGTCTCTCTAACCGTTGTTTTCAATGTAAAGTTCATCATAGTGTATTGGGCTCTCATGTTACTATGGCCCAAATGCATAACCTTACATTTGTCTAGGTTGAAGTGTAAACCATGCTCACATGCCCACACTCCCAAATTCTCTATGTCCCTTTGGAATTTTACAGCTGTCTCCTTATTATTAATAATAGCTCCCATATTGGTATCATCTGAATACTTACACAGCCAAAAGCTGTCAGAGATCCGCATACATTTTACAAGAATATTAAACAATACAGGCCCCAAAACTGACCCCTGGGGCACCCCCACTTGTCACCTCCATCCAGTCCGAGCAGTGTCCTCTGATTGTTACTCTTTGAGATTGTCCACTCAGCCATGATCTAACCCAGGATATAACACATGGGTGAAATTCCAGTTTAGCCAGTTCTTCTATAAGCCAATGGTGAGGCACAGAGTCGAAAGCCTTCGTGTAGTCTAAAAACACTTCATCAACCGTCAGTCCCTTATCCATTACACTACTCACATTCTCAAAGAAGTGTAGCAGATCTGTCAGGCATGACCTTCCCTGACAAAACCCGTGTTGTGTTACATCAAGCAATCCTCTATCTAGTATATTATACTGTAAAACATCTTTTATGAACCCTTCCATTATTTTACCTATGACAGATGTCAAACTGATTGGTCAGTAATTTGTAACATTGTTTCTGTCACCCTTTTAGTGTGTGGGTGTCACATTTGCACACCTCATTCAGATATTGTCCTACCTTCTCTAAGTGATACATTAAAAAGTATACAGTGCTTAATGGCCCTGCTAGCTGTTTGGCCAGCTCCTTTAGTAGTCGGGGATGTATGCCATCTGATCCTGGTGATTTATTAATTCTCAGCCCTATTAATTTCTGATATACTTCCTCTGATGTAATTTTTTTTATTTGTTCATTTGCCTCGGTTACCCATTCAGTAGTATCCCAACTTTTTGTTTTGAAATTACTTGCAAAAAATTTGTTGAAGCAGTTCGCCATACTTTTTTCTTCAGTTATTACATTGTTGTCTACCTTAATTGATACCACAGTGTTTTGACCACCATTAAGACTCCCTATGTAGTTAAAAAAAAAAGTTTGTTGTCCATAGTAGCAGATGCCATCCTGATTTCATTAGCAGCCTTTGCCTTCCTAATCTTGTTTTTGCAGGCCCTGGCTAATTTCTTATAATTATTCCAGTTATCACTAGTAGAATGCAGTTTATATTTTCTATATGCCTTCTTTTTCTTTTTAATATTTCTTGAAAACCATGTTGGAATTCTCTTATTGTTATTATATTTCAGGTACCTATTCACTAATACAGTGATCAATTTTGTTCTTGATTTTAATCCAAATTACTTCTAGGCACTCCCCCAACAAGTCCTGGTTCCAGTTCCAGGCAGCTAAATATTCCTTCATTCGACTGTAATTAGCCTTATTATAACATTTTAATACTTTCGTTACCCCAAATTCCTTATGCTCCAGGTGCATGGTAGCCATTATCACGTTATGATCACTGTCAGCAAGTGGTTCTAGAATCTCAGCACACTCCACAGGCTCCTGTATGTTGGTCAGGATGAGATCTAGTGTCTTACCATTCTTAGCTGGCTCTCTAACTATCTGCTCCAATTTTTTTGTTGCCATTGTAATTCTAGGAATTTCCTTTCCTGGTTTGATGTACTATTCTGTCTTTCCTATTCTATATTAGGGTAGTTAAAATCTCCTACAAAGATGCAGTTACCTTCCAGCATTATGCCGCGCAGAATAAGAGCGCAAACAACTGCACACATATACAGGACATTGCAAGTTAATTGCAACAACATACCCGGAAAACTGCAGCCCCTCACTAGAAATACAAACCAAGCACCCCACAGTAAAGAGCAGCACAGAAAAGTCAAACCTACATGTTGTGAGGGGCTATGCCCCTCCTCCCTCGATAAGGGGGGCTTTGCCCCCTGCACCCCCAAACAATTATATAACAAACTCCAGGTCTGAGCTGTAGTGGACCTATAGTAAATTACACGGCAAGTGAAGTGAAAGTCAGGGTGTGTAATTGTGGTGAGGACATCAGTTTATTATGGTCATGATTTCGGCACACTGCCAAGCATCATAGGATGCACCTGCAACATCTGAGACACACGGCACTCTACAGATAAGTAGCTGTCACCACATCAAACTAACACAGTGCTCTAAAAACCAACAGGACCCAATCAGTGATGCTCCAGTGCTGTCGCTCACATTACAGAGCTCTAATGACGCTGCCCTAACAACGGCATACCAGAGGCAATATCTAATTTTCAGTGGGCTACCACATTTTGACCCCAAATTTCCAACAGTCTTTTTATGACCTGATGTTATGATCAAGACGGGTGGACTTTTTTAAATCCCATCCGAAAGGTGACTTTACAGTGTGACTGCGAAAATATGTTTTGGAGGGATTTTGAAAAATGACAGCTGTCATGTTCAGGAGGTGGGAACGTTAGTGACCAAAATCTACAAAAATAAAATTATGAGTAAATGCTGGAACAATTCAGTGTTTCTTCATAACTTAGTTGTTTTGTGTTTTTTTTACATTTTAACCCCAAATCTTTAACAGTCTTTTTATGACCACTCCTTTCCGAACATGACTGGTGTCATTTATAAAACAGTGGCCGAAACATTCTGTACCACAAGTGCAAAAACGCATTTTGGCCAGGATTTGGAAAAAAAGGCAGCAGTCACATTCATGAGGTGGTGTGAAAAAAAATGGCTATGTTGAAAATGTGTGGTCAAAATATTGAAAATTACAAAAGTTACGAGCGTGTGTTGAAAATTTGCAAAGGACGGCTTTGTTGTTTTTTAATATTTTTAACCCAAATCATCAACATAGCCTTCTTATCACCCCACCTCATGAAAATGAGTGGAGAAAATCTTCAAATCATACCCAAAAGGTGATTTTGTGCAGTGACCAGAAGATCATCTTTTGGGACAGATTTGGATAATTTTGCCACCCTTGTTCATGAGGTTGGGTCCCAAAAAGGCCATGTTGAAAATTTAGTGAAAAAATATTTAAAAGAATTATCAAGTTATGAAGACAAGTTCAAAATGCACTGAAATACATTGAACCACATACCCCATTTTCTCTGTTTCTGGTCCAGCACTGAAGAGTGAAGATGTGTCTCCAGTCAGAGAGGATTACAGCACTGGACTCCCCATAGGTAATAAGGGGTAGGTGGGTTGGGATGGGGTAGTGGTTACTGAGTGGAAGGGTCGAGTTGGGGGGGGGGGACGGTAACAGTGGCAGTGGGCCGGCAGCAACAGAAGACTGTGACACTGGGCATCCAAGTGGTGTTCGTTAGAAACAGGTGTGTTTCTTGACACCCTGAAGGAGTCAGTGGTGACACCTCTCCTTAAGAAATCCTCTCTTGACCCGGACTGTTTCACCAACTGCAGACCTGTCTCTAACCTTCCCTTTGTAGGTAAGGTTATTGAGAAGGTGGTCGCACTGCAGCTGGAGGATCATCTTACCATCCATGACGTCTACGATCCTCTCCAGTCTGGGTATCGGAAGAAGCATACTATCAAGACGACCCTTGTTTGGGTACTCAATGACCTCCTGATAGCGAGAGGTTGGAAGAGCCGTTCCATTTTGGTTCTCCTTGATCTCTCTGCATCATTTGACACTGTTGGCCATGGTGTGCCACTGAAGCACCTGTGGCTGATCTGTGGACTGTCTGGTACAGTCCTCAGATGGTTCCATTCTTTCCTCACTGGCAGGTTTCAGAGAGTGGTGTCGGGGATTTAGTCCTCCGACACGTTCTCCCTGCCTTGTGGGGTGCCACAGGGCTCTGTTTTATCACCATGCTGTTTGCGGTGTATACCGTTGGGAGACATCGTAAGGTGGTATGGGCTGAGTTTTCACTGCTATGCAGATGATACTCAGCTATACATGTCCTTTGTGCCCAAGCAGGAAGGAGCTGCCTCGATCTTTAACAACTGCCTTGCTGAGATCCAAGACTGGATGAGTGCCAACTGGCTGAAGTTGAACCCTGACAAGACTGAGGTGTTGGTTGTGGACCTGGGACATCGGGTAGAGGGGCTTTCAGCTGAACGGCCTTCCGGGCTTTGGTTTGGAGGTAGCCAGCTGATGACCTCTGATGGGGTGCAAAATCTGGGCGTTATCCTTGACAAGGGGTTGACGCTTACATCTCAGGTATCATCCGCTGTCAAGACCTTGTTTTACCACCTGAGGAATATCACCCAGATTAAGCATCTGGTTCCGCCCGATGACCTTCTAACGTTGTTCCACGCCTTTGTGACCTTCCACCTTGACTACTGCAACACCCTGTACTAGGACTTCTGGGGGGTTAATATCCGCCGCTTGCAGCTGGAGCAGAATGCAGCTGCCAGGCTGTTGACTGGCCTATCTCAATCTGCCATGTCATGCCTGTGCTCTGTGGCCTGCACTGACTGCCTGTTCAGTGGTGGATCACCTTCAAGGTCGGTTTGCTGACCTACAAAGCACTACACAGACAGGGACCATGTTATCTGCAAGATCTTCTTTGTTCCTACTGCCCCCCCCCCCAACTATGCTCCATTGACGAGGGATTGCTAGAGGTTCCCAGGGTCCATATGAAGACCTCTGGTGCCCAGGCCTTTGCATTTGTGGCCCCCAGCCTGTGGAACTCTCTACCTCATTGGATAAGAGACTGCCTAACCATGGAGAGCTTTAAATCTGCATTAAAGATGCATCTTTTTAATCTTGCTTTTCCGGAGTTTTGATGAACGGTTGATGTAAATATGTATTTTAATATTTAGTGATATTTTAACTTTAGAGTTTTTAATTAATTGTACAAGCACTTTGTTCTTTCTGCAAATTGTGCTTTAAGAATATAAGAAAAGTGTCGGCAGATGGGGACCGTGCAATCCATCTAGTCTGCCCTAGAAACTACCCCCCTCCCTATGTAGCCTTCATCCTAACTTGTCCTTTATGTCTGTCCCATGCGAGTCTGAACTCCCTGATTTTCTTTGATGCTACCACCTCCTGGGGCAGGCTGTTCCACGGGTCTATCACTCTCTCTGTGTGAAGAAGTACTTCCTGAGGTTGCTTTTGAACCTTCCTCCTACCAGTCTCATATCATGCCCTCTCGTGCATGCTGCCGTGTTCTGTTGAAATAGATTGCCTGTCTGAGCTGCATTAAATCCCCTCACGTACTTAAATGTTTCAGTCATGTCCCCCTGTTTCTTCTCTGCTCCAGGGAGTATAGGTTCAGCTCCCTGAGTCTTGCTTTGCATAAATAAAATGTTGATTGATTGATTGATTTTAACCTCTAGAGGCAAGGGAAGCGACAGAGAGGTGGGAGGGATACCTGGCACAGGATGGGATTACAGCAATTTAAAATAAATAGACACTAACATACGAATTTGCCAGCAGATAAAGGCCTTATGGTCTATCAAGTATGCTCAAGTATGCAGCTAGCAACCCTTAAACTGCAGCTGCCCCTCCCTCCCTTCCCCTGACTTTCCCTCTTATCCTATCCCATCCCCTTTTGAAGCAATCCCCTGTTCTACAGGATACCACTTCCACAGGCAACACATTCCACCCAGACACCACTCTCTCCGTAAAAAAGTGTCTTCTCATTTCCCTCCTGAACCTTCCTTCCTCCAATCTGAGATCGTGACCTCGAGTGTCCCTACCCCCTTTAACTTAAATAGTCCCTCCGTGCCTGCCTCATTTATTCCCTTCAAATACTTGAAGATTTCAATCATATCCCCCCTATCCCTCCTCTCCTCCAGTGAGTACATGTTCAACTCCCTCAGCCCGCTCAAGTAGGGTATGTTCCCTAGTCCCTGGATCATCTTTGTCACCCTGCGCTGCACCCCTTCCAGTAACTTAATGTCCCTCTTCAGGTATGGGTACCAGTACTGCATGCAGTACTCCAGGTGTGGCCTAACCAGTGACCTATACAATGGCAGGATCACCTCCCCTCTCCTTGAAGATATACTCCTGGCAATACAACCCAGCATGATGTTGGCCTTTGCAGCTGCCTTCCTGCACTGCGCTGAGTTGTTTATTGAGCCTGTTATAATCACCCCCTAATCCCTCTCCTCCTCCTCCGCCACAGCTTGTTGAACTCCCCCCCAAGCTGGTAGCTCTTCTTGGGTTTTTTGCCCCGAAATGTAGAACCTTGCACTTTTTGGCACTGAACCCCAACTGCCAGGTGTCTGACCAGGTCTCCAATTTTCACAGATCATCCTGCAACCCATTCCACCTTCCTAATAAATAAAAGACTACAAGAGATGGTTTTCTTTATTTCAGGTACTGACACTGGGGATTGGGCACCCTAGTGTCGGTGTTATGTCTGGGGTCACTGAGGGGTAGGCTCACCAGTGTTGCACAGCTGGCACCTGGGATTGAGCACCCCAGTACTGGAAAATAAAGAAGGAAGAGGAAGCAATGGGGTGGGGGAGGATACTTGGCAGAAGGTGGAAGGGATTGTTTTTATGTTGGGCGGGTGGACCAGAGCAGGCTGCTCATAACATGATCAGCTCTGCTTGCTAGGTGGCACTATGCTGATCAAAGAAAAGAACTGCCCTATGATTCAGGTGGCTCTTTTTTTTTTTTTTTTTTGTTATTCTCTTTTTATTATTCATCATTAGTATCAACAGGTACAGACTTTACATTACATATATTACTTCAATAGTCTCTTAACATAGTTCTAGTGTATAAGACCGATGGTAGATTATTAGTGCCTACACACAGAGTGTATATATAAAATTAGGCTATTCTTATTTCTAATTTATACAGATTGCCTGGTTTCACATATAATTTCATCTTGAGAGGTAGACATGCACATTCCCATTTCAACTTTCAGTAAGAAACTTCTGCCCCTTCAGTAATAATTAGAAAGGTAATGTAGTAATATGTCTCTAAACAGTGCGATTAGACGTGCTTTTAAGGACCAGCAGGGGCCCAACAGAGAGTTTTATTGTTATGCCTAAGGTTGTCTAGGTATAAGTACTTATTATCCCTTACACTTCCTCCACTTCCTCTCCCCAATACACCTTCCTTTACCATCCTCTTCTCCCCTTTTCTTTCCTTTACTTTGCTAGCTAACTTGGTTGATCCATTAGGGAATGAACACTGGATCCTTCAACGCATAGTAAAATAACCATCTATTCCATCTTGAGTTGAAAGCCTCTACTCGGTTGTTCAGTTTATAGGTTATTTTTTTCCATATAATAGATTTGCTTTATTATGGTGTGCCAGTCCTTTAGGGTGGGAGAGGCAGGTGTCCTCCAAAATTTAGTTATAGCTTTTTTCCCTGCTGTTAGAAGAATGGCCAATAAATACGGATATTTTGGTCTTTTATATTACTGGGAAAAATCAGGAGTATAAAAGCTCATGGAGATAATTGAGTGGAATTCTAAAATCAATTGATTTTGGATTGCAGGCAGAATGAATGGCTTCAATTTGGGGCAGGCGAATACCACATGTGTTAGATGGGCTCTATTTTCCCCACATAGCCGCCAGCAGGAAGCTGTGCCATTCCATTCAAAGTGACTGGTGATCTCTGGGGAATAGAAATATCTGTTTAGAAACTTCCAAGTGAATTCTCGCCATTGATGTGAGCTAGAGGTACGTGCAACTTGCCGACAGGCTTGCAGCCATTGCTCTAGTTCTATGGGCATATCTAATTCGTGTTGCCATTTCTGCCTAATAGTCTGTAGGTTTCCCTGATGTGAAAGTATTAAAGATCTATAAAAAGCTGAGATTGGATTTCTCTGATTGGGAGAGGAGAGCATGGATTGCATGGAAACAATTATCTGGGGCCAACTATCAGGGGTGCGAGGCAAAGATGACAAGGAGCAATAATAATGCCTTAATTGGAGATACCTATAGTGATGTGAGACAGGTAGATTAAATTTTGTTTGTAATTCCTGATAAGACCAGAATCTCCCAGCTGTTACAATCTGAAATAAATATTAAAGCTGATATTTTGTCCAGCGTTGAAAGGCGTCATCAAGTTTCCAGGGGAGAAAGCCAGGAAGGGCAGCTATGGGGCATATTAGCGGGATAAAGGGAGTGATCCAAGATTGCATTCTTATGTTATGCCATGTTATCACTCTATTCCTGATTTCGGGGGGGGCAATTTCTGACATTCTTCCAAGCGGGGTGTATCACAGTAGAGTGCATTATCATATTCCAGATCTGGAATGATGTGCCGTTCAAGGTCTACCCAATGTGCCTCCCCATCTGACATATGTCTAGCAAATACGTGGACCAGGCACGTCGCCTGATAGTAAGTGTATAAGTCAGGCAGGGATAGTCCTCCTAAATCTCGTGGCATAGTCAATATTTTAAACTTAACTCTAGGTCTACATCCTGCCCAAATGAAACGTGAAATAGCCCTATTCCAGACTTTAAATATGGATTGGGGAAGCGAAATGGGAATATTATTGAAAAGATAAAGGGCTGTAGGAAGCGTGATCATGCGGAGAAGATCTATTCTCCTGGACAAAGTCAGTGGGAGAGTACTCCAATTTGCCAGGTCTTCCTTAAGGCGTGTAGTAAAGGGGGCGTAGTTATATTTATATGCATCTTGCAGGTCCCTAGTGAGAGAGACTCCTAAATATTGAAGTTTGTTAATATCCCACTTACATGAGAACTGTTCCCGGATGCTTTGCTCAGGGTAAAATTGAAAGGTTAAAATTTCAGATTTTGCAATGTTCACTTTGTACCCCTGATAGGTCTCCAAATTTATTAAGCAAGGTGATTACCTTTGGGAGCGAGGTGGCTGGGTTTCGGACATATAGCAGGACATCGTCCACACAAAGAGCAATACGGTGTTCCTCCTCACCCACCACAATTCCAGAAATGTCTTGTGATTGTCTAATTTGTTGTGCTAGCGGTTCCATAAATAGGGCAAATAGTAGGGGAGATAAAGGGCACCCCGTCTAGTCCCCCTGTAAAGAGAAAAGGGGGTGGACTGGTGTCCTGCGACCCTAACCCAGGCCCTAGGGGAGGAATAGATATTGGAGATAGCTTGTATTAGTGCTCCAGGGAATCCCATTGATTCCATATGCTGGTACAAAAAGGGCCAGAAGACTCTGTCGAAAGCCTTCTTGGCATCGAGACTTACCAGAGCTGCTGGGGAGCCTAGGGTGTTCATCTCCCGAATTATATGATAGGTTCTTTTAATACTGTCCGTTGTAGTACGGCCTCCCACAAAGCCCGTCTGGTCCCTGTTCACAAGCTGGGGAAGAATGGTTTCAAATCTTTGGGCTATTATTCCCATGAATAGTTTATAATCTGTATTCAGTACAGAGATTGGGCGGTAGGATTCACATAATTGCGGGTTTTTCCCCAGTTTGGGGATAACTGAGATGGTAGCAAATGCCCAGGTGGGGGGGGCGAGTCACCCTTCAGGACCGTGTTACATGTTTTAAGCAAATGGGGAAGGAGGAGCTGCTTTGTTGCTTTATAAAATTCGGCTCCGTAGCCATCAGGGCCTGGGGCTTTCATAGTTTTAGCACGAGCCACTGCACTAGTGAGTTCCTGCATGGTAACCGGGTTCAGCAGTCGCTCCCCTTGCTGTATCGTGAGTCTAGGGAGGGCAAGATCATCCAGGAATTTTTTTATGGAATCGGTGGCCACCGGGCACTCTGGGTTATATCAAGTAGAATAATATGTTGTAAATGCCTCGACGATGTCATTTAATTTACACTTAAGTGTACCATTTATTGGATGGTGAATGGACATTATAGAGGCCAATTTCCTTTGCTTCCTGATTTGGTATGCTAGGAATCTCGTGGCTCTGGGGCCTACCTCATAGTATCGCTGACGGAGAAAGGAGAGAGCAATTTTGGTCTGCTGAAGAGCTAGTCTATCTAATTCTTGTTTAATTTGCCGCATTTGTGGGAGTACAGTGGCGTCCCCTTGTTTGTGCAGCATTTGGAGATAATGCAGAGTTTCTTCTAATTGTTTTTTGTGTTGTTTACGGGCTTTTGCTTTTTGAGAGGTGTAATTTATAATATGACCCCGTAGGACCGTTTTAATCGTGTCCCAAAGGACTGCCGGTGAAATTTCAGGGTCTGCATTGTCGGATAGAATTTCGGAGATCTTGTCTGCAATAAAATCTTTAAATTGTTCAGATTTTAGGTGGACTGGATTTAAGCGCCAGAATGAGTTCCTTTTTTGGATGCCTAGCTTCCAGGAGCTCATTACAGGTGCGTGATCTGAGAGGGTAATATCCCCAATTTGTATCTCCTTTAGATAGTCCAGATGTTCCACCAGAGTAAAGGTCAAATCAATTCTGGAGTAAGTCTTATGGACAGCTGAGTAATGTGTGTAGTTTCTAATATAGGGGTACATGAACCTCCAGGTATCTACCCAACCCACCTGTGATAGGAATCTACTAAAAATCCTCTGCTGGGGAGTTTTCCTTGGGGGGGCCGGATTGGAGGAGTCTTTCTCGGGTTTAGGGAGAATGTTAAAGTCTCCAGAAAGCAAAAGGATTCCCTTGTGAACTGAGTAATTTTATCTAATAGGTTTTTCAGTTCTATCACAGTTGAATCTGGCGGGATATAAACATTTGCTAATGTAACCTCTACTCACTAATCCGCCCCAGTAGCACTAATCTGCCACTTGGATCAATCCACTTTGATTCATACTGCCAAGGGACTCCCCGAGGGATTATTATTGCGACTCCTCTCCTCCTGCCCCGCCCATAGGAGGAGCTGTAAACCTCACCCTTAGCAATTTTCCCTAATTTCCTATGCTCAGCATTACTGAGATGAGTTTCCTGTAAGTATATAATATCTGCTTTGAGTTTCTTCAGCTGCGCAAAGACCCTTGCTCGCTTTATAGGGGAAGTGAGACCGTTAATATTCCAGGAAACAAGTGGTTTTCCTGCAAGGTTGGATCTGTTAAGAAGCAAAATAACACTAACGGCACTAGCTGGTAATACGGTGACGACTTCAAATATAGTCTGTACCTCATCCCATTTTGTAAAGAGTCTGACATCATCTGTGGTTTTAAACAAACTGAAATTATTACCACATTCTAAACATTTCAAAATTAGTACTATTCCTAAAAGTTGATAGCCTCTTAACTGGCATTCAAATCGAACAGTAAAATCTGCACATCCTATTAGAAATAGAATCATTAAGAAGCATGAAAATATGCAACTAGCATATATCAACCAGAACTTACCCTCTCAATGAAATGGGTTAATTATTGATTAACAATTGCCTTGAACTTCCAAAACCAAGAGCTTCAGAAGCCCTCGGAAAGGTGAGAAACTACACCTTTATGGGGTAACTCGATTGAGTATACCCTAAGCTCTTCTAGAGCTGAGATAAAGGGTTGGGGAGAGGGAGCCGGGGGTTTGGCTAGTCACTCTCCTTAGCAAGCCATCTAGTAAGTGAGGAGAACACTTAAGGGGAGAGGATCCCAGAGTTACTTGATGGCAATACTGAGCAAGTAGAAGGGTTGGGGGGTGGGAGAGGTAGGGGAAAGGATGGATGCGTTCGTCAGTAGGCGAGAACCTAAATGTCCCCACGGATTACAACCCGATTAGTAAAGAGAGTGGACCATTATCGCTTCTATGTTCGTTGTTCCCCCTATGCAAAGCTATACGTGAGGTTAGTAAAGCAGAAATGGGGGTTATACTATTAACACCACCTTATAAGCATATCATAGAAGGTGTCATATTTAAGATATGGGTCTCCAAACTCAGGCAGCACACTGTGCAGTTACAACGGGAAGGGGGAAGGCACAGTGTCCATCAGACCCCAGGCTACAGGCAGAACGCTCCAAAAAACTAATAAGAATTATAGGGCTTTATTCCACATGTGGGAATCAGAGTTAGTATTGCCTAATGTGTTATTTACCATTCAGAGCCGTACAAACTATTCTTCCCTCCTATATTAAAGAGGAACAGGGTATTGGGGGTGCGGGGAGGGAAAAGTAAACTTCAGTGGTGGTGTTGGGGAAGGGGGGAAGGACGGTATTATCGTGAAATTTATTTCAGTTTAGCCATAAATATGGCTGTCAGAGTAGCAGCAGGCCTCTCATCAACGTCTTGTAGAGAGGCGCAACGTGCTTAATTTAAACACCTGCCTAGGGATCCCAGGCGGCGAGGGGGGGGGACAGCAGCAGGAGAACAAACCAGCGAGCCCGAGGTTAGTATTTTTAGTAAAAAGGAAGTTTTTAACTTCCGAAGATATTCAGCCGGTCATTAAAAGAAAAAAAAAAAAGGAGTTCTTAATTTGTCCAGTTCTTAATTTGTCCAGTTGAGAGTTAGGAGCTCTTTATGGTTTCCCTCAGTGTCTTTTCTGGCCCAGAGCGGACGGATTAAATTCCGAATAGGGAGGCATTAAAGCCTAATGTTAGTCTACCAGCAATTTTCTTTTACTGCGGTTCAAGTGTCTCTCCTCGATTGGTTCCGTAGAGAATCTGCGATCTTGCGTATCATGTCCATCCCTTGGCGCTTCCTGGAGTCCCGTTGCTTAACCTGCCAGGCCTGTTGAGCCAACTTTGCAGCCAATGTACTTCTGGAAGGCTTGCTTTGTGAGACCTGTATCTCTATATTATATTTTTTAAGAGCTTCCGCCACCTTCTCAGCAGATGAAAAGGTGAGCTGGCCTTCCGTATGGTATATAATTAATTTGGCGGGATAGGGGGTTCTGAAGCGTATGCCCACTTTCTTCAGTTCTTTCAATACAGGGTCATAAGCTCTATGTCTCACCATTATTTCGGGCGCATAGTCATTCTCAAAATAAAGCCTGTGGTCTTTGTAACTTATTTGACCTTTTTTTCCAGGCAGTGTGAAGAATAAGCTCCTTTTCTTGGAACCGGAGAAAACGTACCAGCATGGCTCTCGGTCTTGCTTCTGGGGGGGGTCTGGGTCCGAGAGTGCGGTGCACACGCTCAAACTCTAGGGTGGTATCGTCTGGTATTTCTAAGAGCTGCTTCAAAAGTGAGCGAATAAAATTATGGGGATCTGCTCCTTCTTCCCCCTCTGGAATCCCTGAAATTCTGATATTGTTACGTCTATTCCGACTTTCGGAATCCTCTGCCCGCTCCTGTAAGGCCTGCATGGATTGACTGAGTTGCAAGATGGCTCTCTCTGCTCTATCGACTCTTCCGTCCGTTTCAGTATACTGCTGCTCCAACTGCTCCTGCCACCCCTCTAATTTCCCTATATCAGTCCTTAATGCAGTTGTTGTTGAGCGGAATTCACTCCGGAACTCCTTGAGTTCACTTAACAACATAGTCATTTGTCGCTGTAAGGTACCAAGAGGGAGCTGCTCATTGGTGCTGCTACTTTGCCTCGAGGCTTGAGAGGCCTGGGACGCTTCACTGCTGAAGTCCGAAATTCCGCCGTCCTCGCGGGGAGTAAGTGCTTTTTTATGGTTCCTCTCCCCTTTTTTCGACATTGCTAATCCTCCTGTGCAGTTTCTGTTGTTCAAAAGTTTAATATTCGCTGTAAATTCAGAGGATTTTCCGACTTTAGCGGGAGCCTTTGAGTTAAGCTTGCATCGGGAGAAGTGACGTCACCGGAAGTCCGGCTCTTTTCTTTGAACTACATGAAGTTTCCACCCAGCAAGACCAGAAGCATCATGATCAGCCTGGCTGTTGATTGGTCTGACACTGTCGAGCCCTTGCAGACTGCTCTGCATGGACCGACAGTGACACGCCTCTCGAAATCCAGCATCCTATCAACATGTTCGCTTTGCGCAAGCGCAAGGGTGAATGTAAAAGTACTATTCTCATAACCTAAAGAGATTTTTTCATTTGTACTCATCCAAATTCGGTTTTACTCACCTCAATTTGAAAATGAGGAGTACAATACTCACTCCAGGTAATCTTATCTGGATAACTGGTCACACTGTTGTATCTTTTTTGCACATGTGCAATGCCCTGGAACCTATAATAAAGCTTGAATAAAAACTCCAGCACCACCATGCTGGTCACAAACTCTAGCCCTGCAACTGGCAGATCTGTTTAGCTGAAGAGCAATAGAAGTCATGACCGAAGGAAAAAATAGTTACCAGAAATATTATAACCCCTAAAATAACAACCAGTTTTTTTTTTTTGTTATTTACCCTTTTTCCTGGCAGGACCACCGGCTACATCCTCCGCCCTGGTCACGGCCCCCGGAGACCTCTACCACCGCCTATAGCTAAAGAGGACCCTCGGTCACCCCCGGCTTGCCCCCCGGAGGATGGGGCCGCGGGCCACCTTTGTGACCCCGGAACTGTGACTGGTTGGGGTCCCGCAGTGGCGATGGCGATACGAGGCTCTCCAGGGAGGGCTTCATCCATCGGTGGTCCTGCCCTGCCATCTTTTTCCTCCTTATTTTCTCCCCAGGGGAGGCGGGGACGTGCAATGGCGCCAGCGTCTGCCCGCTCCTCCCCATCAGCGTCAGCTACATGAGAACTCCGGCCTCCATGAAAGTCCCAGCGCGCAGTGCTACCCACACCCTCCCGGAGAAGGAGAGGCTGTCCAGCGGACGCTCAATCCTACTCCCCCCGGCCGGCCCTTCGACGACCCGGATCCGTTCCCGAACCCGGGTCGCCAGCGTCGCAAGCGGAAATCCCACCACTGCGCCGACGGGCCGGCACAACAACCAGTTATAAATGTTCAAGCATAAATAACAACTCGTATAGAAAGAATTCCACTGAGAAACCTATGGCTATATCTAAGAAAGGGAGGTGGGGCGGGCTAGTGTGACCCACTAACCCATCCATTATAAGAAGCATAGTTACTATGATGTTTTGCTTCTAGTAACATTTGTAATCTTTAAATTTATTAAAGACACACACACACACAATTGCAACAACCAATAAACTGGTGGGTTGAAGTTCAGTACATACAGAAAGTTACATAATCACATTCATATCTTAAACAATTTGTGCAAAATGCAAGCCATCATATTAAAAACTCACTAAAACATACCCCACATCCAATCTAATCATTAAAAAAAAAAAATTAGAAATTACACATTGCTGGAGTGGCCTAGCTAAGGAGCAAGATGAAAAAATTACTCACCTTAGTAATGTTGTTTCTTCTAATGGAGTCTTGCTGTATTCTGACTATTGCAGTTAGGTTCTGCCTTTCAACTGCCCCGGAGAATGAAGAGTTAACTTTCCATGGCCAGCATGGAACGTTCAGCGCAAGCTCGGTTGAAGCCTCTGTCTGCTGCTGTTTAAACTCCAACCGTCAGATCTTTACGAGCAACACTCACTAGAAGTTGTGTGTGGAAACTGTAAAACTCACACTAGGCAACTGGCAACTAAATTTATTAAAAAGGGTTTTTGGTTTCAAAGCAAAGACTCAAGTCAGGAAACCTAAAAAACAAAACACAACACACACCCAAAATAAAGGAGGGTGAAAAAGGGGCACCTCTAGGATGCCAACACTGCTCCTGCCCACCCACATCCCAAAAACCAGGTTCTGAGAGGGGAGGGAGGAGGTCAGAATACAGCAAGACTCCATT
Source organism: Neoceratodus forsteri (assembly GCA_016271365.2). Taxonomy (NCBI): domain Eukaryota; kingdom Metazoa; phylum Chordata; order Ceratodontiformes; family Ceratodontidae; genus Neoceratodus; species Neoceratodus forsteri. Next base: position 1,774,005,452 of record CM057455.1, on the reverse strand, counting down.
AGAAGAAACAACATTACTAAGGTGAGTAATTTTTTCTTCAAACAACATGAAGTCTTGCTGTATTCTGACTATTGCAGACTACCAAGCAGTACCTCCATGGAGGAGGGACAGAACCTACTTTGGGAATAGGCTCTGAAGTACTGCTGTGCCAAACCGAGCATCACTCCTAGCCTGGATATCCAGAGAGTAATGCTTGGTGAATGTATGGACTGTTTTCCAGGTGGCTGCTTGACAAATTTCTAAGATAGGAATATCCCTGGCAGCAGCCAGGGAAGCAGCTGTACCTCTAGTAGAGTGAGCCCTCAGGCCTGAGGGTGGGGCTCTACCCAGTTTTTCATAGCAGAATTGTATACCAGAGACAATCCACTTGGCAATAGATCTTTTAGTGGCAGGTTTGCCCTTACTGACCTCTCCATATGTGAGGAACAATTGGAGGGACTCAAACCTGTGACCCTTGGTGCGCTCTATGTAGTAGCTGAGGGCCCTTTTAACATCCAAGCTGTGCAGCCTCCTCTCTCCAGAGGAGGAATGGTCAGTGAAGAAAACAGGGAGAGACAGACTGATTAAGGTGGAAATCTGAAACCACTTTAGGCAAAAAATTCCTGTTAGTTCTTAGGACTACTTTATCTCTATGGAAAGAGATGAAATCAGGCTCCACTGACAGGGCTTGAAATTCATTGATACGCCTGGCAGAGGTAATGGCTACCAAAAACACAGTTTTCCAAGTCAAGTACTTAAGCTCTGCAGAGGACAAAGGCTCAAAGGGTGGTTGCATAAGCTGAGCAATGCAAACATTAAGGTCCCAAGCAGGAGCAGGGTCCCTAAAGGGGGGATTGGTGTGCAGCAATCCCTTGAAGAACTTACAAAACACAGGATGGGCTGACAGAGGAGAGGGCTTGCCTACTGACAAGAAGGCAGAAATAGCTGACAGATGCACTTTAAGTGCAGCTGGCCTAAGTCCCAAGCCATTAAGATGAACCATATAGTCCAGGACTGTAGGCAACCCAGCAGATTCTGGAGAAATATGCTTATTAGAGAACCAAATAATGAACCTTTTCCATTTGGAGTTTGTAAGTCTTTCTGGTGGAAGGCTTTCGAGAAGCCTTAAGGATATCCAGAACCCCTTGAGAAAGATGTAGATCAGCAGACTCTAACTCTTCAAGAGCCATGCCTTGAGATTGAGAGATTTGAGGTTCGGATACCAAATCCTCCCCTGAGAGGATGTCAACAGGCTGTGATTCCTGGGAAGAGACAGGGGACGGTGGACTGTTAAGGACAGAAACAGCAGGTACCAGGGCTGTCTGGCCCAGTCAGGAGCAATCAGAATCACTTTGCATGGTTGAGACCTGATCTTGACTAACATTTTGAACAGGAGAGGGAAGGGGGGAAAAGCATACAGGAACTTTCCCTTCCCAATTCAGAATCAGAGCATCCAGGGGGACTGAGCCCAAGACTGGGGGTCTGCAACAAAAGAGAGGACGTTGGTGATTGTCTGGGGCTGCAAAAAGATCTACTGTATCTGTGGAGTGCCCCATCTCGAGAAAATCACTTCCAAAACTAGGGGATCTAGGGTCCATTCGTGATGGCCCTGGGATATCCTGCTGAGAGCATCTGCTAGGACATTGTCCTTCCCTGGGAGGTGAACTATCATCAGAGAGGTTTGCAGGGAATAGGCCAGAGACCACAACTTCATTGCTTCTGTGCACAAGGCCGTAGACCGAGTGCCTCCTTGCTTGGTGATGTACCACATTGTGGTGGTATTGTCTGTTCTGATCTGTACCACCTTGTTCTGTACAGATTTGGAAAAGGCTTGCAGTGCCAGAAACACTGCGCTGAGTTCTAAGAGATTGATGTGAAGAAGAGATTCTTGAGATGACCACAGCCCTTGGGTGGTAAGATCCCCCAAGTGGGCTCCCCAGCCCAGCAGGGAAGCATCTGTGGTGAGTATCACTGAATGAGACTGAGTGACAAAAGGAACTCCTTGTCTCAAATTGTCCTGATCCTGCCACCACTGCAGAGCCTGGATTAGGGTTCGAGTCACTGGGACTAGTTTGGTAAGGGAATCCTTTCTTTGGGACCAGAAAGCTCTTACGTGGAACTGAATGTCCCTCATCTGGAATCTTGCCCCCTGGACCACTGCTGTAGAGGCTGCCATGTGGCCCAGGAGCTGCAGAAAATGCCTTGCTGGTCGAGACACCTGAAGGGTGAATGAAGAGGCCAGTTCTATAAGGGTCCTTGCCCTGTCCAGGGGAAGGAAGGCTTTTGCCCTTATTGTATCCAGCTCTGCCCCCATATTAAGGTGAGGAGCTGTACTGGCTTGAGAACTGACTTTGGAAGGTTGAGGAGGAATCCTAAGGAAGTGAGCACTTGCTGAGTTATTTGCAGATGTGACTTGACTTGGCCTGGAGACTGACCCACTATGAGCCAGTCGTCCAAGTATGGAAAGATGGAGATCTTTTTTTCTCCTTAGGAAAGCAACCACTACTGCCAGGCACTTTGTGAACACCCTTGGGGCTGATGTTAGGCCAAAGGGCATTGCTCTGAATTGATAGTGGCTTGAGGGCAACTCGAACCTGAGGTACTTTCTGTGAGAGCACCTGATAGGAATGTGAAAATAGGCATCTTTGAGGTCCAGGAAGGCTAGCCAGTCCCCTGGCCTTAGAGAGGGCAGAATTATTCCCAGAGTCACCATTTTGAATTTTGGTTTTAAAAGGTGCTTGTTAAGATATCTGAGATCCAGGATGGGCCACCATTCTCCTGTTTTTTGGGGGGTTAGGAAGTACCTGGAGTACAATCCTTTGCCCCTGTGTAGGGTAGGAACCCTTTCTATGGCTCTGAGAGCCAGGAGGGAAGAAATCTCTGCCTCTAGGACAAGGGTCTCTGATGGATTTGCAGGTGGAAAGGATCTGGTTCTCATCTTGGGAAATTTTTTGAAGCTGAGAACCAGTCCCTGGCTTACAACTTCCAGGACCCACTTGTCTGATGTCAAAGACTTCCAGTCCTGGACAAAGTAAGCCAGCCTGCCCCCTACAGGTATTGGAGAATCGGCCCGGGCAGACCCATCAGGGTGTCTGCTTGGCAGGGGCTTTAGGCTGAGGGGTGGAAGCAGGCCTGCTCATTCCCCGTCCTGCCTCTCCTCTGAAGAACCCCTCTGAGCATAAGCAGAAGAGGAGGCCTCAGGCTTGGTAAAAGGCCTTTGAAAGGGCCTGTCCCTGCCCCTGGAATGCTGTCTCTGAGGAGTGGCTTGCCTTCTTTGGCCTGAGCACCCTGTAGGTGGTCCTGTACTGTCCATCTTTTCATGTAATTCTCTGTCTGCTCCCCAAACAGAGAATTACCAATGACAGGGAAATCCATGGCCTTAGCCTGAGTATCCTGTGATAGGCTAGTACATCTCAGGAGCCATCCTCCAAGGGCCACAGATGTAGCCATGACTCTAGATGAAACATCATTGGAGTCCACAGCAGCATGAAATTGCACCTTGGATGCCTCAATCTATCTGCAGCCACCTGCTCCAGCTCCCTGACAAGCTGGTCAGGGGCCTGTTTAGCCAGAGCCAGCACAGTGTCCCACCTGGACTTCTGGTATCTAGCTGTGTAGGCCATATAGTTAGCCTGCCTGAGTCCCAAAGAGATGCTGCCATGTACTGCTTCTTTGCCATGGCATCAATCCTCCTGGAGTCCTTATCTGGGGGTGTGATGCCAAGGAATATTTGCCTTATCACAGGCAGCAGCCTGCACTATCCCAACATGGCTGCATTGCTAGGAAAGGGAAGTACAGTGACGTAAGAACTTACCGTAACAGTAGATCTTCGAGAGAGGCTCTTGCAGTAGGTAATTACATATAGGACTGATGCTGGCTGGCGGCAGGACCCCATGGAAAAATTTCTAGCTAGCAGTCCCTGGCAGGGACCGCCCCTATGTCAGGTGACCGGCGTCATACGACGTCGGTATAAAGGGGCAGTCCCAGACGCCCGCCTTCCAGTTCTTTCCCGCCACAGGCCCGGAAGGCCCGGACGAGAGAGAAGAAAAAATTACTCACCTTAGTAATGTTGTTTCTTCTAATGGAGTCTTGCTATATTATGACATATGCAGTGAGTCCCAACCTTCAAACTGCTCGGGAGGTGAAAGAGTTAACTTTCCATGCCAGGCATAGAACTTTGAGCACGAGCTCGGTTGAAAACTCTGTCTGTTGTTCTTCAAACTCAAACTGTCAGATCTTTATGAGCAAAACTCACTAAGGTTCTGTGTGGAAGCCGTAAACCTACACTAGCCAACTGGCTACTAAATATAAGAACATATTTTTTGGTCCCAAAACAAAGACTCAGGTCAGGGGATCCAAAAAATAAAACACAACACCCAAACACCCCAAAAAGGAGGGGTGAAAAATAAGGTGGGCATCTAGAAAGTGCCAACACTGCACTGCCCACCCACATCCCAAAAGCAGAGATTCTGAGAGGGGCAGGCAGGGGAGGTCATAATATAGCAAGACTCCATTAAAAGAAACAACATTACTAAGGTGAGTAATTTTTTCTTCAAACAACATGAAGTCTTGCTATATTATGACATATGCAGACTACACAGCAATACCTCCATGGAGGAGGGACAGAACCTACTTAGGAAATAGGCTCTGAAGCACAGCTGTGCCAAACCGAGCATCACTCCTAGCCTGGATGTCCAAGGAGTAATGCTTGGTAAAAGTGTGAACTGTTTTCCAGGTAGCTGCTTGACATATCTCTAGATAGGGATGTCCCTGCAGCAGCCAGAGACAGCTGTACCTCTGGTAGAGTGAGCCCTCAGGCCTGAGGAGAGAACCTTACCCAGTTTTTCATAGCAAAATTGGATACAAGAGACAATCCACCTGGCAATGGATCTTTAGTGGCAGGCTTCCTTTATCAACCTCACCATAAGTGAGGAATAGTTGGAGGAGTCAAACCTGTGACCCTTGGTACGTTCTATGTAGTAACTCAAGCCTCTTTTGACATCTAAACTGTGCAGTCTCCTCTCGCCAGAGGAGGAATGGTCAGTGAAGTATACATGGAGAGACATAGATTGATTAAGGTGGAAGTCTGAAACCACCTTAGGCAAGAACTTTCTGTTAGTCCTGAGGACTACCTTATCTCTATGAAAGGAGATAAAATCAGGCTCCACTGACAATGCTTGTAATTCACTTATGCGCCTGGCAGAAGTAATGGCGACCAAAAACACAGTTTTCCAAGTCAAGTACATAAGCTCTACTGAAGACAAGGGCTCAAAAGGGGGTTGCACAACTGAGCAATGCAAATATTAAGATCCCAGGCAGGGCAGGGTCCCTGAATGGAGGGTTAGTGAAGCAACCCCTTGAAAAACTTGGAGAATACAGGATGAGCTGAAAGAGAAGAGGGTTACCTGCTGATAAGAAAGCAGACACGGCTGCCAGGTGCACTTTAAGGTAGCTGGTCTCAGCCCCAAGTATTCAAATGCACCATATAATCCAGGACTGTGGGTAAGTCAGCAGATTCTGGGAAATATGCTGCCAGAGCACCATATGGAAAATCTCTTCCATTTGGAATTATAAGTAGCCCTGGTGGAAGGCTTTCTAGAAGCCTTCAAGATATCCAATACACCTTGGGAAAGGTGTAGGTCAGCAAACTCTAACTCTTCAAGAGCCAGGCCTTGAGATTGAGAGATTTGAGATTCGGGTACCAAACCCTCCCCAGAGCACAGGTTAACAGGTTGTGATTCCTGGGAAGACACAGGGGAAGGTGGACTGCTAAGGGCATAAGGAGTGGGTACCAGGGCTGTCTGGCCCAATCTGGAGCAATCAGGATCATCTTGCAGGGTTGAGATCTGATTTTGACTAGCACCTTGAACAGAAGAGGAAGGGGAAAGAATAGAAACTTCCTTCCGACTGAGAAGGAAGGCATCCAGAGGACTGAACCCAACACTGGGGGCCTGCAGCAAAACAGGGGAAGTTGGTGATTGTCTGGGGCTGCAAAAAGATCTATCTGCTGGGTGCCCCATCTGGCAAATACTACCTCCAGTACTAGGGGATCCAGTGACCATTCGTGATGGCCCTGGGAAATCCTGCTGAGAGCATCTGCCAGGACATTGTCCTTGTCTGGGATGTGAACTGCCGTAAGGGAGGTGTTCAGGGAATAAGCCAGAGACCACAGCTTCATTGCTTCCGTGCACAAGGCGTAGACCGAGTGCCTCCTTGCTTGTTGATGTACCACATTGTAGTGGTGTTGTCTGTTCTGACCTGTACAATTTTGTTCTGAACAGAGGTGGAAAAAACTTGAAGTGCTAGAAAACTGCTCTGAGTTCCAACAGATTGATGTGGAGCAGGGATTCCTGAGGGGACCACAATCCGGGTAGTGAGTTCACTTCATGAGCTCCCCACCCCAAGAGGGATGCATCTGTAGTAAGGATTAAAGAGTGAGACTGAGGGGTGAAGGGGACCCCCTGTCTTAGACTGCTCTGGTCCTGCCACCACTGAAGGGCTTGGATCAGGGTTCGAGTCACTGGGATCAATTTGGTCAGAGGGTCTCTCCTTTGAGACCAAAAGGCTCTCAAATGGAACTGGATGTCCCTCATCTGAAATCTTGCTCCCTGCACTATTGCTGTAGAAGCAGCCATGTGCCCCAGGAGCTGCAGAAAATGCCTTGCTGGTCGAGAGACCTGCAGGGTTAAAGAGGAGGCCAGAGAGACCAAGGTCCTTGCTCTTCCCAGAGGAAGGAAGGCTCTGGCCTCTTTTGTGTTCAGTTCTGCACCTATGAAGGTGAGAAGCTGGACAGGCTATAGAACTGACTTTGGAAGACTGAGAAGGAAACCTAGAGATGTGAGCAGTTGCTGAGTTACCTGAAGGTGTAGTTTGACTTGTTCTGGAGACTGGCCTACTATGAGCCAGTCGTCCAGGTAAGGAAAAATGGCAATATTTTGCCTTCTTAAGTGGGTAACTGCTACTGCCAGGCATTTTGTGAATACCTCGGGGCAGAGGTGAGGCCGAAGGGCATTGCTCTGAACTGGTAATGGCCTGATGGCAGTTCGAATCTGAGGTACTTTCGATGGGAGCTTCTGATAAGAACATGGAAGTAGGCATCCTTGAGGTCCAGGGACACTAGCCAGTCCCCTGGCCTTAGAGAGGGTAAAATAATTCCCAGAGTCACCATTTTGAAGTTTGGTTTTAAAAGGTGCTTGTTTAGGTATCTGAGATCCAGGATGGACCGTCATTCTCCTGTCTTTTTTGGGGTAAGGAAGTACCTGGAGTACAACCCTTTGCCCTGGTGTAGGGGTGCAACCCTTTCCACAGCTTTGAGAGCCAGGAGGGTAGAAACTTCTGTTTCTAGGGTAAGTGCCTCTGATGGATTTGCAGGTGGAAAGGACCTGGAAATTTTTTGAAGCTGAGAACCCGTCCCTGGCTTACTACTTCCAGGACCCACTTGTCTGATGTTAGAGACTTCCAGTCCTGGACAAAGTAAGCCAGCCTGCCCCCTACAGATAGAGGAGAATCGGCCCTGGCTACCCCATCAGGGTGCCTGCTTGGTAGGGGCTTTGGGCTGAGGGGTGGAAGAAACATAGAAACATAGAATTTGATGGCAGATAAGGACCGCTTGGCCCACCCAGTCTGCCCATTTCTCTACTGATGGATAAGCTGCAGATCCTAGTTAACCAGCAGCCTACTTCTTCCTACCCCACCCCTAGAATTGCCTTATGACTGTCCCATGCATGCTTGAATTCCAACACTGTTTTTGACTCACAGCCTCCTCTGGAAGGCTGCTCCATACATCCACAACCTCTCTGTGAAAAATACTTTAAATTACCTCTGAGCTGCCCCTTCTATCTTCAAATTGTGTGCCCTTGTTCTTGCACACCTCTTTTTGAAAGATGCTACCCTCTTGGACTTTGTTGATTCCTTGAGGTACTTGAAAGTTTCTATCATGTCCCCCCTCCTCCTTTCCTTGAGGCTATACATATTAAGCTCCTTAAGTCTCTCTTCATATGTCTTCCAGTGCAGACCCTGCACCATTTTAGTTGCCCTCCTCTGGACAGCTTCCATCCTGTCTATGTCTTTGGAGATTGGGTCTCCAGAACTGCACGCAGTACTCCAGATGTGGTCTCACCAGCTGTCTGTACAGAGGATAATAACTTCTTTTTTACTGGTGATGCCTCCCTATGCATCCCAGTATCCCCCAGCCCTTCCTTGCTGCCCTCTCACATTGCTTGCCCACCTTTAGGTCATCTGATAGACTACCCCCAGGTCCCTTTCCATTTTTGTTGTTGTTAGTATCTCACCCCCCATTGTGTACTCTTCCCCTGGGGTTTTGTTTCCCAGGTGCATTACCTTGCACTTCTTAGCATTGAATCTAAGCCACCATACACGTGACCATTCCTCTAACCTTGCCAAGTCCCTTCTCATCCTTTCCACCCCACCTTGTGCATCAACTCTGTTGCAGATCTTTGTGTCATCTGCAAAGAGACATACTTTTCCTTCCAGTCCCTCTGCAATGTCGCTTATAAAGACATTGAAGAGGACCGGTCCTAATACTGAACCCTGTGGTACCCCACTACTAACCCTCCTTTCTTCAGTGTGGACTCCATTTATTATTACTTCTGTGTCCTATTCTCCAGCCAATTCTTTACCCAGGCTGTCATCTTGGGACCCACTCCCAGGCTGGCTAACTTGTATATTAATCTTTTGTGTGGGACTGTGTCAAATGCCTTGCTAAAGTCTAGGTAAGCCATGTCCACAACCCCTCCCTGATCAACTACTTTGGTCACCCAGTCAAAGAAATCTATCAGATTTGTCTGGCATGACCTTCCTGCTGTGAATCCATGCTGCCTTGGGTCCTGTGCCCCTCTGGCCTCTAGATACTCAACAATTCTTTCCTTCAGAAGTGATTCCATCATTTTCCCTACCACTGAGATTAAACTAACAGGTCTGTAGTTTCCTGCTTCTGCCTTGCTCCCACTTTTGTGAAGGGGAATCACATCTGCCCTCCTCCAGTCCTCAGGTACCACCCCATCCTCCCATGATTTGTTAAAGAGGGTAGTCAGTGGTGTCACTAGTTCTACCCTTAGTTCTTTTAGAATTCTGGGATGAATCCCATCAGGCTCCCATTGCTTTGTCCACCTTCAGTTTTAAGAGCTCTTTCAGAACCCTTCTTCTGTAAATGGGCTGGTATCAACTTCTGTATCCAGAGTGTTTCTACTGTTTGTTTTAGGTACCCTCTTTCTTTGTAAATACTATGCAAAAATATTTGTTTAGTATCTCTGCCTTTTCACAGTCACCCTCTGCCCACCCTCCATCCCTTTATTAAGCCTCACTATCCTCCCTTGGTCTTCCTTCGCCTCCCTGATGTACCTATAAAGGTTTTATCCCCTTCTTAACTGAGTTGGCTATCTTTTCTCGGTTTGGGCCTTGCTGTTCTGACCGCCTTCCAGCTTCCTTTTGCTTTAACTGATACAGTTCTCTGTCCTGTTCCTTCTGTGATTCCTTGTACTTCCTGGAATGCTTTTTTTTTTTTCTTGAACCTTCACTGCCACTTCCTTTGAGAACCATAGTGGTTTCTCACCTCTTTCGCTTTGTTTATTTGCTTTACACAAAGGCTTGTTACCTCTGTGATGGCAGTTTTTATTATTCCATTGTTCTTCCACCCTCCTTCCTGCCCATTTGCTAGTGCATTCCTTAGGCACTCACCCATTTTAGCAAAGTCAGCCCTCCTAAAATCCAGTACCTTTGTCTTTGTATGGCTTGACTCTGTTGTTGTGTTTATTGTGAACCATACTGTTCGATGGTCGCTAGTTCCCAGATGGCTACCCACTTCTACATCTGTGATCTCTCTTCATCTCCATTTGAGAGAACCAGGTCTAAGATTGTTCCTCTTGAGTGGGCTCCAATACTAGTTGTCTCAAGGCATGCCCCTGTAGAGCATCTAGAATAACCCACTCTTAGAAGTGGCTGCTGCAACTGCACTCCAGTTAACATCTGCATATTCAGATCACCCATCAGCAACATCTCCCTTTATCTGCCATTCTAAGTATACTTTCCATCATTTCTTGTCCATTTCCTCCTGAGAGGGGGTCTGTATATAACCCTGTGCAGACTGTGGTGCCATTGCCTGCCTCCAAATTGACCCACAGTGCTTCTTCTCCTCCCTGTTTACCCTCTTTGTTCTGTTGCTTTGATTTCTTCTCTTATGTAGAGAGCTACTCCTCCTCCTTTTACCCTCCTGTCCCTCCTGTAGATAGTGTATCCTGGTATGTTTATATCCCAGTCATGGTTCTGTGTGTACCATGTTTCTGTGACTGCCACGATATCCAGATCTTCCTCCTCCATCAAGGCCACTAATTCAGAAGCTTGTTACCCAGACTCACGGGCATTGGTACTCATTGCTCTCCATTTTTGATGGCTTTACCTTCTGTAGCGGCATCCCCACTGACCTTTCTACCTTGGTCTTTTTCTCATTTAGTACCTTGTTTTGTAGGGGAGGCTGGGATTTTCCTGCTGCTTATCAGTGCCTCCCCTGACTGGTTTAAAGGCTTGCCAATGAAGCATTTAAACCGATTGCCTAAAGACTTGTTCCCTTTCTGGACAGATGCAGACCATCCTGCCAGTATAGGCTGGTGTCCCTCAGGTGGAAACCCAGTCCCCAATGAAGCCAAACCCCTGTGCTCCACACCATTTTTTCAACCATTTGTTAAACTGCATGGTGCAAGTACCTGCCTCACCCATGCCACTGACAGGCAGCACCTCTGAGAAGGATACTGTGTGTGCTACTTGTCTTAAGCCCTCCCCAACTCTACAAAGTCCTTCTGCACTGCTCTAATCTCATGATGAGCTAAGTCATTTGTCCCTAGGTGGACAATGACGTCCAGCTCAGACTCCCGTGCAACTGTTCTCGTGATCCTAAGGATGCGCTTCCTGTCCATCCAAGCCATGGCACCAGTCAGGTACCTTACTTCAGTTTTCCCTGCTCCCCCCAGTTCTATCCCCCTACTAATTGAGTCCCCACAAGGAGCTGCTTTCTTTCTCTGTGGTGCCCTCTGCCTCCTTCCTGAGGGTCTCCTCAGACAGCTGTCTGCACTCTCCTTAGTCTCTCAGTAGTGCATCCATAGGGGAAACTATGCTCCCCAGAATGGTGTATGGATTGTGAGTGGAACAACTGACTGGTGTGCCTCTGTTTCACCACCCTTACCCTCCCTGGAGCCCACTGTGGTCCAATTGCTGTGCTTTTTGCAACCTCTGAGGTAGTGGTGGTGGCTCTGGTACTCCTGGATGGAGGAGGTTCCCTGCCACTGTCCAGTGCGCCTGAAGACAGGCATACTCTCTCAGGGCAGGATAGTGGTCTGCAAACAGGGCAGCATCTCAGCCTCCAGAAAGACTCCCAGAAGACTGCTGCCCTGACTACAAGCCATTACATTGTACTACTCTTCACATAACTGTCTACCTTGTTTATTTTTTTTGTGTGTGTGTGTGATTGGTGCGCTATATAGAAATATATGTATTTATATAATGTGTATGCTTATATTGTCAGTGCAGTGTGCTAGACAGGATATGACAGTGATCTGTACCTTGCCCTCTTGAGAAATGATGTCAGAACCCCAGGTATAAATGAACTATTTCCAGGGTGGGTGGGGTGAGGGTGGGAAGGGGTTGGGCTAAACTGTGCCTTCACGAAACAATCAGCTAAATGCTCTGACCTACCGATGCGATGAGTGCCTTCCTGTCAGCAAGATGCCATACACTACAATTTGTGGCACTGCTTCAAAACAATTTGACAGAGAAAATACCTACTAATCAAACAGAGAAAATTCAAACATCCAAGTCAGACACAGGTAAACCTCCCCCAGCCCCAAAGAGCCTGGTGACTTGTGCTCTGAAAACAGTCAGCCCAAAACACGTCAGCTGTGCAGAAGGGCAGACACAGAAAACAGTATTCAGCCTATGTGGGTTTAAACTCTTCCTGCACTGAAAACCTTAACACTTGTAACAAAAGTAAAGCAAACTCCACCTCCCTCTGTTGATTGAAAGACTGCCTTTTCTGATAATTCTAAGTTCCTTATTTCACCCTTCAGTTAGAACTATCCTCCACCTGAAGAATATTAACTTTCCTAAGGAATCTGCTTCAAACCAAAGACAATTGTAAATTGCTTGCTTGTACCCCGTCTGCCTCTCCCTCTCCCTCTAAAGAAGCCCCTCTGGGCATAAGCAGAAGAGGAGGCCTGGCCTTGGTAAAAAGGCCTATGAAAAGGCCTGCCCCTGGGATGCTGCCTTTGAGGAGTGGCCTGCCTTTCCTTGGCCTGTGCACTCCTATAGGTGGTCCTATATTCATCCATTTTCTTCATGTAATTCTCTGTCTGCTCCTCAAACAGAGAATTGCCCACAACAGGAAAAATCCATGGCCTTAGACTGGGTATCCTGTGACAGGGTAGTACATCTGAGCCAAGCAATTCTGAAGTGCACAGATGTAGCCATGACCCTTGATGACACATCATTAGAGTCTACTGCAGCATGAAATTGCACCTTGGATGCCTCAATACCATCTGCAGCCACCTGTTCCAGCTCCCTGGCAAGCTGGTCAGGGACCTGTTTTGCTAGAGCCAGCACAGTATCCCATCTGGATTTCTGGTACCCAGCGGCATGAGCCATATCCATTTGGCCGTCTGAGTCCCAAAGATGCTGCTATGTACTGTTTCTTTGCCATGGCATCAATCCTCCTGGAGTCCTTTTCGGGGGTGCGAAGCTAGAGGAATATTTGCTTTGTCACAGGCTGCAGCCTGCACTACCCCCACATGGCTGCATTGTTGTGTGAGGAACTCTGTATCAGAGCCTGATAATGTATACCTCTTGCCCATCCTTTTATCAACAGGAGGTATAGTGTGAGGAGTTTTTAGAATTTTTACTGTCTGTTTCCGAAAAGATTTATGCAAAGGAATAGACAGTCTCCTAGACTCTGGAATATCCATCATTTCTACATAATCAGACTCCTCTTGTCATCAACAGCTTCTCAACAGGGAGCTGGAGAGTTTCAGCAACTTTTATAGAACATAAAATGAGAAGGGGACTCAGACAGCCTGGGAGGAGAAACTCTGACGGTCTGTCTGGAGAGATGTCCGTTCAATGGACACATCCAGACTTTCAAAACCACATTCACTCTCCTCATACTCCTCTTCCCTTCCTCCAGTTCATAAAAATCCTCAAAATCATAATCTTGAACCGTGGAACCAGCCTAACTGAACTTCCTTAATGGTATCGGTTCGGTCGGAACCGGGAAAGTGACTGGACAATTTGAATTGCTTTAGCTATTTCCTCAGCAGTTGAGAGAGAACTTTTGGCTCCACACCAGCTGACTTTTCTAGTCCTTTAGTTGGAACCGGCTCCTCAGAGCTGGCTCTTCGTTGCCCGAGTAATACGCCTGGTCAGAGGACATTCCCTCCGGGTTCGTTGGGAATCGAACCGGGCTGGCCATCCGGTCAGCTGACTTTTTGGCCTCCTTTCCTGAGCCTACCAACTCTCTTTTCTATGGTGGCAGCAGGAAAATTCTTACAAATCTGGCAGTCTGCATTGGGGTGGTCAAACCCCAGACAATACACAGGTGGTGTGGGGTCGGCCTTAGCAAAGCTTCCCACAAACACTACAGTGTTGAAACAGTGGGCCCGTTTTTCTTTGGGTTTCTCAGACATAGTGTCAGCCTAAGCCAAACTTGCCCGTTTATGGCAATAACCGCCAAGCAAGACTCTCTTATCGGTTCCCAACACGTGTTACGGGTCGTGGAAAACCGTAATGAAATCCGCTTTTTTAGAACCGAGAACCGGGAACCGCACTTCAAATAAGGACTAGTAAATTTTGAAAATAACCTGATCGGTTCAAACCAACCGAAAAAGTTGCCAAGTTCCATACAGAATAAATATAAATGTAAGCTCATTCATTACTTACAATACTATAGACAGAGCTTGAACCCGACCGGTTGTGTTTAATTTCGGTCAAAACCGATAAAATAATACTTTAACCGGCAAAACGAATCCTATAGCAGAAGGAGAAATTTCGGAGCGACTTGTTCAGTGAGGTGGAGTAAAGAATCTGACAGTCTGAGTTTGAAGAACGCAGACAGAGAGTTTTCCATGAGCTCAGTGCTCAAAGTTCTGCCTGGTATGGAAAGTTAACTCTTTCACCTCGGAGCAGTTCCGGTTGTGACTCACTGCATATGTCATAACATAGCAAGACTTCATGTTGTTTGAAGTAGATATTTCTCAATGGAAAAGGGAGCTCGAAAAGCCTAGGGGGGAGGGCGGAGGTAGATTACTTTGCAGAGCCTCTCGAAGATCTACTGTTACTGTAAGTTCTTACGTAACTGTACTATCTTACTCGTGAGAGGGCTCTTGCAGTAAGGTAATTATATAGGACAGAATCCCAAGCAGTGTGGAAAGGAAGGCACCGGGAGAGGTACTACTCCAAAAAAGTAGCAAAAAGAGCTTGCAAGCCTCAAGAGGAGGTCTTGCAAGACCGGCTGCAACTCAAGCCCACTCTGGCGAGAGGCAATGTCCAAACTGTAATGTTTAGTAAAGGTATGGATAGAAGTCCAAGTGCGGCAGCACAGATGTTCCGTCGAGACACGTTCTTGAAACAAGTCATGCAGAGCTGCTTCCCCACGAGTGGAGTGACTCTCTGACTTGACCCGTAGGGTCTTGTTGTACTTGTCATAACCGAAAGTGATGCAATGGGCCAACCATTTTGATAGGCATTGCTTAGAAACAGTATTGCCTCTCTTTGTGAGCAAAAGGACGATCAACTGATCAGTCTTTCTGAGATCCTTTGTCCTATCGGTGTAGTATCTCAGAATCCTGTGAACATCCATGGTATGGAGCAAGTATTCTCCTTGATTGGAGTACTGTGTGAAAAGGCAGGTAATTCAATAGACTGATTTAAGGTAGATTCCGTTACCACCTTGGGAGGAACTTAGGATTCGATGCGAAGAGCTAACTACCGCTCTTTGTGAAAAATCAAATAAGGGATTTGCACATCAGGGCCTGGAGCGGAAATTCTATGAGCGGAGTAATGGCTACCAAGAAGAGCATCTCCATGATAAAACTTCAAGTCTGTGGAAGCTGCAGGCTCAAGGGGAGGAAGGGTAAGTTTCTCGGAGGACAAAGTTGAAGTCCCAAGGGGAGCTGAGTTCAGACAGGGGCCTGAGATGAAGGACCCTCTAAGCAGTGAAGTTTTGGATACCTCCAGTTGGGCAAATGGCCTTATCAATGAAAGGGACATGGTAGGCCGAAATGGCCGCCATGACTTTCAAAGAGGAGTGACTGAGACCCAGGTCCTAAAAGATGACGATGTACTCAAGCAGAACAGTCACAGGACAGGAAAAGGGCTCCACATTCCTGGACGCAGCCCAAGATGGAAAATCTTTTCCATTTCATGATGAGGTGGACCTAGTGGAGGTTTCCAGCTCCACCAGAATCTCGGCCACCTTAGGAGAAACGCCAAAGCGAGATTGAGCTAGGTCTGCAGGAGCCATGCATGAAATTGAATGGACTTGAGTCCTGGATGGACCAGGGTCCCCTGATCCTGGGTCAGCAATCCTGCAGATAAAGGAAGAGGAAGAGGAGGAACCTCTGAGTATTGTTGAAGAAGAGAGAACCAGATTTTCCTGGGCCAGAAAGGAGCGATCAGAATAATTCTCACTCCTTCCAAAGCAAGTTTCTGCAACACATGAGGGACCATGAGAGGAATTGGGGAAAGTATGGACGAATCTGTCCTTCCAGTTTAGAGATGAGCGTCCGCCCAGATAGCGCCGCTTGGAGCGAGCGAGCAAAAGGTTGGAAGCTTTGTGTTTTGGGAGGAAGCAAACAGGTCTATCTGAGGAGTTCCCCAAATCTGGAAGATACTTTTGAGAACTTTTTCATCCAGTTCCCACTCGTGTGGTAGAGCCGACGAACGACTTAGCCTGTCTGCCAGGACATTGTCGACTCCCGGAACATGGATCGCCGTGAAGTGAAGGTTGTGAAGCATTGCCCATTCCCAAACCCTCATTGCTTCCCTGCAGAGTGGGTAGGACCGAGTCCCTCCTTGCTTGTTGATGTACCACACCAAGCACATGTTGTCCATTTGGACAGCTAGGTGACCGGGAAGGATGTATTGGTGAAGGGCCTGGAGAGCATACAGCACTGCTGGAAGCTCAAGTACATTGATGTGGAGAATTAACTCCAATTTTGACCATAAGCCCTGGGTTCAGTGAGGACCCAGGTGGGCTCCCCAACCTTCACCTGAAGCATCCGTGGTCAGAGTCTGATCGGGGGGAGGATGAAAAAAGGGGACCCCCCGGAATAGGTTCTCTCGAACCATCCACCATTGCAAGTCTCTTACCATCAGCGAGGAGATCAGAACCAGATGATCTAGGTCACCTACCAGTTGATCCCATTGAGAGCGGAGAGTCCACTGAGAGATTCTCATGTGGAGGCGCGGACGCGGAACCGTCGGGATGGCTGCCACCATAAGCCCCAGAAGACGGAGCACCGACCTCGCCAGAACCCTTCTGTTTTCCAATAGAAGGGAAATCTGGGACTGGAGGGAGGCCCCCCTTTCCAGAGACAGGAAGGCCCTGTACATTGTCATATCGAGGAATGCCCCAATGAACTGGAGTCTCTGAGAAGGATCCAGGTGAGACTTGGAATGGTTGATGGTGATACCCAGGCCAGTGAAAACTTGCTGGGTGAGGGAGAGGAAATGCAGGAGTTCCTCCCTGGACGGGGCCGCCAGGAGCCAGTCGTCCAGGTAGGGAAAACCTGAACTCCCAAAGTACGCAGGTGGGCCGCTACCACCGCCAGGCATTTGGTAAAAACTCGGGGAGCCGAGGAGAGACCAAAAGGGAGTGCCTGGAATGGGTAGTGGCCCCCCCCCTGGAACGCGAACCTGAGGTACTTTCGGTGCGAAGGTCGAATGGGGATGTGCAGGTAAGCATCCTGCACATCCAGTGCACAAAGCCATTGGCCCGGCCAAAGCAGGGGCAAGAGGGTCTGAAGGGAGAGCATCCTGAACCTCTTGTATTCCACATACAGGTTCAGGGAGCTGAGATCGAGAATGGGTCTGAGATCTCCCGTCTTCTTTGGTACGAGGAAGAAATGGGAATAGTATCCCGCCCCCGTGAAGGTGAGGCTTAACGGGCTCTATAGCCTGCTTTCAAGGGAGAGGCAGAGATTTCTTCCTGACCAAAGGAAGATGTTCCTTAGTAAGAGGAGTTCAGAGGGGTGACATGGAGGTTTTGCAGAAACTCTATGGAGTGCCCTCTGCTATGATCTGAAGCACCCAAGAACTGGTTATCCTCTCCCAGCCCGGAAGGTGGAGGGAGAATCTCCTCCCACGGTTCCTCCGGGAGTCCGGAGTGGTGGGAGAGGGAAGGAGTCAGGTGGTGTGAGCAGCGCCGCAGCTGGGGCACCCGCTGTTTTTGGCGGCGGGGCCTGGCAACTGGGGCCCGACGCTTAGTGGCCCGCTTCCCTGAGGTTTCGCTTTTGAGGCCAAGGCTCATGTGAAGGATGGCGCTTATGGGGGATGGGGACGCACACTGAATCAACAGATTTAAGGCCATCCCCTCTTCAGAAGTCAGTGATGATGTCCTTGACATCACCACTGAAAAGCACAGAACCTCTGAAAGGTGCTCTTTTGAATTGCTGACTGCACCCGGACCAGACTTCCAACACACGAGCCATGCATGACAATCAAGACTTACGCGACGCAGAGCTCCTTCCTGCGGTGTCCACTGCATCGTAGGTCATCCTCAGAATGTGACGACTGGTCGAACGAGCAGAACGGACCAGGTCGGTTAACTCCTGCTTGACATGGGAGTCAATTTTGGATTCCGCCTGGGTAAGGACAGCCTTCTGGTAATCCCCCATATGTGCTACATAATTTAGGGCCCTAATCCCCAGTGTGAAAGAAACATAGATCTTCCTTCCATACTGATCCAGAAGGTGAGATTCCTTATCCGGGGGAGACGAGCTTCAATGCTTGGGTGGTGCTGACTGGCTGTGAGCGGCCTAATCACAACCCAGTCTGCATGAAGTAGAGTCTAAAGTCTACACCTCCGAGCCTGGTATAGCCTGTTAGACTTCTGAGGAAGTGGGCTATAAGTACGGGTTGTTTCCAAATAGTGGAAACAAGGTGGGCGTGAGGCTCGATCCAGGGTGGCACTAGGGTAGGAGCCGTGCAGGGGCAAGTCCAGATGTTCAGCAGTTTAACCTCTGAGGATCTGGCTCTAAGGAACGCCACTGATGGACTTCCTGGATCTTCCTGAGTAACCTGAAGGAAGGATCCTCCTGAGGAGACTTCGGAGGAGTCCTCAGCCGGGTTTGACGGAGCGCTGCTGTCGTCTTTCTCGGAACACCCATCGGAGGCATCCGAGGCGTCCGAGACAGAAGAAGAAGAATTCAAAGCAGAGTAAGACTCCCTGACTCATCTAGGGGGAGGAACGGGTTCCTTAGGGGGGATCCCCAGATGTGTGTCTTGCCCTCTCTGATCCCGAGGGCAGAGCCGGGAATCCAGAGGCGGAGAGGGAGGTGCCGCCTGGGGCGACAGGAGCCGGGGTGGCGCTGGCTGCCTGAAGATTGTTTCCTCAACCTCTTGGTGAGCTGAGCCTGGTTTCAGCCCACCAGGAGGCCAGAGTCTCCTGGAGATCCACCGGCGGCCCAGGGGGCGGTGGAGGAGGAGATGGGGGATAGTTGTACGGATGGAATCGGTAAGGAGAGTATCCATAACCCAGCTGCGGGAATACCAGAGCAGGGTATTGCGGCGTCGGATACTGCGGCGTCGGTGGAGTCAGCACCGGGTACTGCGGCACAGGATACTGAGGACCTAGGAAAACCGGCATCGGATAAGACAGTGGATACCCAGGCACCGGAGGAGCTGCTGGAGCAGATGGCCCAGTCGGAAACTCCACGAGCGGATCAACCGTGATAGGCCCATGGGGTGGAGGGCCCCATGGCAGAGGAATATCCCCCACCGGCGTCGGAGGGGCCGGTGTCGGAACCGGCGTCAGCGGAGCCGGTGTCGGAGCCGGCGTCAGGGAAGCCGGCGTCAGATCCGGCTCTGTAGGAAGAGGATCGGACGGTGGCCCAGGATCCCGAGCCTCATCCGGGGACAGAGGAGAAAAATCCCCGGGGTCAGGCAGGGGGGACTCGGGCTCCCCGGACGGCAGCGAGGGCTGTGGGGAGCCTGGTACAACAGACGGAGCAGGGTCTGCCGTAGGCTCCGAGGCCCGGCGCATGTCGGAGGAGCTGACGTGCGACTTAGGGGCCGAGTCCCGGCGGACGCCAGAGGAGCCGGCGTCCGACTTTGGGGGTCCCTCGTCGGAGACGGGCCGAGAATTGAAGAGGCCCGGTCCGATGGGGACGCTCCGCCGCGCTGCCTCTCCGGCGGTCGTGGGCCTTAGCGGCCTTCCCTGTGGGACAGCAGAGGAGCCATGTCCGCCAGTGAGGCACCCACACCAGTAGGCCACAGGCCTGTGGCAGTACTGGGGGCTGAAGCCTCCTTTGCCCGGAGGCACCCGCGGCTCAAACGCGAACCTGATATGGCGGCCGACGCCTCCAAAGCCTTGGAGGCTGCCGCCAGGGCAATCCCCGAGGGACGTTATTTGGCTGCGCTCCGACGGAGCCAGCTGGAGGAGGAGGCCTTCTCCCGGTGCCTTTCCTTGTCCCGCTTCTTGTGTCCTTCAGGGGAGGTCGATGCCTGCCGAAGCTTCTTCAACTCCTTCTCCATCGCGGACATCTTCTTCTTTAGGAGATGGGCTTCGAGAGACTGCTGGCGTCGTCTGCGGGTGGCCACGTTGAAATGAAGGCAGTGCGGACACTTGTTGACCGAGTGGTCGGGGCCTAAACAGAAAAGGCAGAGGGAGTGACCGTCTTTGTGTGGCAGTTGGGTGCTGCACGAGTCGCACTTATTTTTTGAAGGGGACGACATATACCGACATTCACCTGACGAAGAAAATACAAAATCCAAAATACTGATACTTTCGGAAAAACCGGTGAAGCAACAGGACTGGAGCGATATGAACTTCACTATGAGAGCTGCACGAGCTGACGGGCGGAAAGAATTGAAGGGCGGCCTCGGATCGCCCTTTATACCGACGCTATATGACGCCGGTCACCTGACGTGGGGGCAGCTCAGGAGACTGCTAGCTAGAAATTTTTCTGTGGGGTCCTGCCGCCGGCCGGCGTCAGTCCTATATGTAATTACCTACTGCAAGAGCCCTCTCGAAGTAAGATCTCCGTGTCTGAGCCTGAAAGGGTACACCTCTTGTCCATTCTTCTGTCCACAGGAGGTATAGAATTAGGAGTCTTTAGAATTTTAAATGTCTGTTTCCCAAAAGATTTATGGAGGGGAATAGACAATCTCCTGGACTCTGGGATGTCCATCATCTCAACAAAATCAGGCTCCTCCTGATCCTCTACTGCTTCTTCCATTGGAAGCTGGAGGGTTTCAGCCACTTTCTTGTAAAACATAAAGTGGAAGGGACTCAGAAAGACTAGGAGGAGAAACACCTGAAGGTCTGTCTGGGAGATGTCCGGTCAATAGGCACATCCAGACTTTCATAATCACCATCACCATCACCATCACCATCCTCCTCCTCCTCCTCCTCCTCCTCCTCTCCCTCCTCCTCCTCCGGTTCATAAAATTCTTCTAAAGTATAATCCGGAACCGGGGGAACCGACCGAACCGAGCCCTGCCAGATGGTGCCGGTTCAGCCGGAACTGAAGTTAGCGACTGAACTATCCTTATCGCTTTGGCTATTTCATCAGCGGTCGGAGAAAGAATTTGTGATCCGAACCAGATGATTTTTCTCTCTTTCTTTTAACCGAACCGACTCCTCAGAATTGGCTCTCCTTTGCTCAAGAAGTTTCGCCCTGGTCAGAGGGCACTCCTTCTGGTTCGGTCGGAACCGAACCGGCTGGCCATCCGGCTAGCGGACTTCTCAGCCTCCCTTCCTCAGTCTACCTACTTCTATCCAGGGTAGTTTTGGGAAAACTTTTTAAATTTGGCAGTCTGAATCGAGGTGGTCAAACCCCAGACAATAAACACAGGTGGTGTGGGATCAGACTTAGCAAAGGCTACCCTCATACACACTACAGTGTTGAAACCCAGGGTCTGCTTTTTTTTCTTGGGCTTCTCAGACATGGCCAATCCTATCCAAAACGTATCTTTTTTCTCGGCAATCCGCCAGGCAAGACACCCCTATCGGTTCCTGACCGTCAGCATGGGTCTTGGAAAACCATAATTAAATCCGTTTTTTTTAGAACCGATACGGACCGGTTACCACACTCTAATAAATTCAAAACTTTTTTAAGACCAATCTGATCGGTTCAAACCGAACTGATCCAATATTTACAAGTTTCACACAGAAACTAAATGCAAAACCTATCTAGTACTCACGGTACCACAGACAGAGACTTAACTGACAGGTTCAGAAGCAGAAATTCGGTCGAAACCAAGCGAAAAAACGACACTTTAACCGACTTTTTTGATCCAAGCAAAGGAGAAATCTCCGGTGCGACTGTTCAGTGAGGCGGAGTAAAGAATCTGATGGTTGGAGTTTAAATAACAGCAGACAGAGGCTTCAACCGAGCTTGTGCTGAACGTTCCATGCTGGCCATGGAAAGTTAACTCTTCGTTCTCCGGGGAAGTTCAGAGGCAGAACCCTCCGGGGCAGTTGAAAGGCAGGACCTAACTGCAATAGTCAGAATACAGCAAGATTTCATGTTGTTTGAAGGAGGTGTTCTAGGAGAGCTCCAGCACAAGCCACTGAAAATCAGCTCCATCCTGCGCATTATAGCCTCCAAATTTAACAAAAACATGCTAGTTTATTGCTCCGGTGCCTCCTCAACCTAAATCTGGCAAAAAGCAGTCTAAGTTAAGTTTAATCAGCAATCCAGCATGACTGCCTCTCTGAGGCCTGGTGAACCGGCTGGGAACTCTTCCATCCTGGCCCAAAACGAACAGAATACCACCGGAGGTGCCGAAACTATCAACATGGACACCGGGTATCAAAATCTAGAGAGACTTATAAGAGATTTAAAATAAGACCTGGGTACCAGAATGCAATCAGGGTTCGATAATATGACGGCACAAATACAGCACCTACAACAAATGGTGAATGAGACATCGGAAACTTTGGAAACCCATGCAAATCGCATAACTGAAGCTGAATCCAGAATCAACGTACAGGAAGACACCACAGCTCAACTTTCGATCGATCTTCAAATGCCTTAAAGACATTGAGTTACTTAAGCAAGTTGTGGACGACCACGAAAAGAGAGAGAGAGAGAGATAGTGCAACATCAGGGTGGTGCGGGTCTTCTGAAGGGGAGAGACTGCCTGTTCTATATCAAAGAGTGGCTTAAAAAACATCTAGCCCTTCCACCAGAAATATCACTAGAAATTCAAAGGGCTCATCGTTCCCCAGGGCAGAAACCTTCTCCGGAACAATGTCTGAAGCACCTGCTAGTGAAATTCCTCAGGTTTCAGGATAGCCAAGCCGTCTTAACAGCGGCCCATCAGAGTGACCCCATAGTGATGCAAGGAGCCTAAGTGAGTACATTTCCGGACTTCTCCAGTCCAGTTCAGCTACGGAAACAAGCATTCGCGGGGGTTAAAAAAGAAGCTCCACGATTTGAACTGCCCTTTTACAATGGCCTATCCTGCAGGCCTCATAGTAAGACATCTGAGGAGTAGGCAAAGGGCCTTCACGGATCCAGAAGCTGCGATGAATTATGTAAAGGACTTGCGGGCCTGTGAACAGGGTGAACGAATATAAGAGCCTGGAGATTGATCTGCGGCAATTAGTAGGTAGAAATGAACTGGTGGCATCAGATTACCCAGGGGAGAGGGTTTCTGGGAGGGGATCTTCTCAGCCTGCAACTCCGTGGATCGAAGGCCTGTCAGGGTAGTGTCCGAGACGGTTTCAGTAACAACCCACCCTCTACACCTGGAGAGACACTTTAACAATGAACTTAGGAGTCCCCTCGTGTAGGGGCTCCTGGCTTAATAAGATTCTTGGTTTGTTCTTAAGGATTGCGTATTTACTAGAATTGGAGAGTTGTTTCCTTTCTGCTACACAACCCCTACGTTAACTTTGACTTTGGCTGTTTAGACTGTTCTAAGAAGTTTAAAATTGTTACTTGTTGGGGGGGGGGAGCATAATGCGAGGGGCAGTATAAAACCTGTGCTTTGCACAAGCTAAAGGAGTGCATGTTTCACGGGAGGACTGGGCTGGTACATGCTCCAACCACAGCCACGCTGGCATCCCATTGCAGAAATAATCTTCACACATTACATGATGGGAACACTATAATAATCAAGGGTAGAGCTATGGAGGTAAACTGTAAGATGCATACATGAGCCGGGGAAGACTTGGGGGTCCCACATCACTCTGGGCACGGGAGTCTCCCAACGGTGATATCCCACCACGAATAGCCAGAGGGATACAGGGGCTGTGACAGATCACAAATATCTTTCTTTTTTGAGGAGATGGCCATCTGCGGCTGGTGGAGAACGCCGGCCGTGGACCCCTCCCTTGCTTAAGCAACATTTAAATAGAAGGCAGGATGCTTTATTCTATTCAGGATACCAGGGATAAGCACAGTGGATTGGGCAGCTCAATCCATGAAAAGTAGAGGGTGGCGGTAACATGGATCACAAGCACGAGGGGAGGTAGAGCAAAGCTAGGGGTTGGAGAGGAAGAAGTGGGGGACAGGGGGGAAGCAAGGCAGGAGGAAATAAGGAGGAGGAGTGTAAAGAATCATTTCGACATAGTGGGGGGATTTGTTCAAAGAAACTTTAAGGGCAGTATAAACGACAACGGACAAGGGAAGGGGGGAGGAAGAAGATGGGGGAAACCGAAGATGTGCAAAGGGGTTAAGTTATAATTAAAAGTTACGGACTGTACAGACTTTGGCTCGACTTCACTACATGCAGTTTAAGGTTTAACCCAGAGGGTGTAGATGAGCATACTGTGAGACAAATAAAATGGCAGAATTAACAGTAATATCATGGAATGTCAATGGATTAAAAACCGTGGTTAAACGGAAGAGGGTGTGGACCCATATTAGAAAGGAGACAGGTGATGTAGCTCTGCTGCAAGAAATCCATCTCACTAAAGAAGAGGCAGGCAAACTGGCCCAATCATGGGGAGGGGTACTACTGGTAGCACCCTTTACCTCAAGGGCTTGGGGAGTGGCCATATGGATTCGGCCTGGTCTTCCCCATAAAGTACATAAATGGGTGGCTGATCCCCAGGGAAGATATGTCATTGCAGAACTTGATACAGGGGGAAAATACATACCATAGCGTCAATCTATGGCCCTAATTTTGACACCCCAGATTTTTTCACCCATTTGGGAGTAACTCTGGTCCCCTACTCAGACAATACAGTATCGGGGGGGGGGACTTCAATACCTATTTAGACCCTACCTTAGATCACTCGGGGCAAAAGAAAAACCATATCTCAAGAGTGTTGCATCCCTGAGGGCAATGTTAGAGGGCAAAGCTTTGGTGGAAGTCTGGAGACACACCCACCCCTGGGATAAAGAATATTCTTTCTATTCCCATTCCCATCGACTTTATACCTGGCTTGATTATATATATGTGTCCACCCCTTTGATTACAGAGGCCCTACAAGCTGAATATGGCCCCAACTTGGTTTTGGACCATGCTCCCTTAAAAATGTATATGACATCGGGATCACAGGCACCCGCAGGGAATTCCTGGAGAATGGATCCCATTATACTTCTGGATGGGCAATATATTAAACATATAAATGAGAAAATTAAGCTCTTTATCGAGTTAAATGCAAGGCAGGAGACCAATATAACTTATGTGTGGGACGCACTAAAAGCTTTCATTAGGGAAGAGACAATCTCCAACTCCACCTATAAAAAAAAAGCTAGACTCCAAAAAGGAAGGGGCTCTCTTAAGGATAATGCGGATGCTGGAGAAACAGGCTACGACAGACCCTCAATTGTACCGAGTTAAACATCTTAAATCCCTGAAAGGAAACCTAAATCAGTTAGAATCTAGGAAGCTGGAAAGAGACCTCTTACTTACTAAATCCTATACTCATTTTGAAGGGGATAAGGCGGGAAAATGGCTGGCGGGGCTGGTCAAACATAAGAACGCTGAAAGGGCCATTCTGAAGATGGCTAAATCAGAGGGGTCCTTCACCTCAGATCAGCAGGAGGTTAACGACACCTTCAAGGAGTTTCACCCACTTTGTATACCTCTCAGATGCCCTTGGGAGGAGACCCTGATAAATTCTGGGAGACCCTACCCAGTTTGGAGAAGGACCTAAGGATGAGCTAAACTTGCCCGCTACTCTGGAGGAGATTAAGGCAGCTGTATGGCAGATCCATAAGGGAAAATCACCGAGCCAGGATGGCATACCTGCTGAATTTTACAGGCATACCTGGGACTCACTGGGTTCATTGCTCACTGAGGTTTTGATAGTTGCATTGGAGGAGGGAGCTCTTCCCCCCTCCCAGAGACTGGCAACAATAGTGGTACAGTCTGCTCCACTTATACTGCCCTCCGGTATAGCGGGCATTCGGTTTAAGCGGGCAGTTTCACATTACCAAAAGCCATTTCAATAGATGTTAATGATAAATCCTCCTGATAAACCGTGTATTATCCTCCATCTACATCAGCCACTTAATCTGAGCGAAATTACACCTGACGAGGTGTCAACGAACCCAATTAATAAGTACAATTAACTGAATGTATTTTTACCTGACACTAATGCGGCGTCTCATTCTCAGCTCATTGTCAAATTGTGCACAGCTAAGTCAGTCAGCAGCTGCATCAGAAGAATGGCAGGCAAATGTAAAGCTATGTCAGTTAGTGAAACTGAAGCTTAATCAACGATGAGTGACAAAGGTTGAACTTAAAAAAAACAACAACTGAAGCTTAATCAGTGATGAGTTAGTGGGACTTAGCTCACATGTAAATGGTAGAAGAGGAGGGCCCAGATGATGAGGAGCAGACTGAGGTCACACCAAACAATGTAAAGAATGCACTGCTGACTCTAAGACGTGCTATGAAGCAACACCTAGATTTTGAATCTGACTGGTGTGCGCTCATTGCAGCGGAGAGGGTGTGGGCTCCTTATTGCTAAGATGAACATCACAGAGTAAAATCTCTGACTTCTACAAGTAAGAACTAACCAAAATCGAGACAGAGATGTACTTGCTTGATTTATTGCTTGACTTGCTGTGTTAGGTTCAATGTTTATTTATTTATTTTAGTTTTTGTTGACCGGGTGAGTGCACTAGACAAATCCTGCCTATTTTCTGTCACGACCCGGGGGAAGGGGATACAGATGATTGCCAACTGACCTTGAACCAGATTAAGCTGTTGGTGGTATTTATTGTGAATGGAGGAAATTTGGCCATTGCACCAGGGAAATTCCCCTGCTCTTTTCGAGAAGTGCCATGGGATCTTTAACATCCACGTGAACTACCACCAGAACAGGCAGATGGGACCTCGGTTTAACGTCTAATCCGAAAGACGGCACCTCAGGAGTGCAGCACCCCCCTCATGCTGCACTACAGTGTCAGTACTGGGATATTAACCCAAGTGCCTGGTGTGGGGATAGAACCCACAGCCTACTGATCTCCTGGCCTCAGAGGTGAGTGTGCTACCTGCTGAGCCACTGACACTGGTATGTTGGCTGTGTTTAGTGTGTTGTGGGGTAAAAGAGACTGCAACTGAATTTTTTTTTATATGATGTCACTACTTTACATTATACCGACCGTTTAATATAACGGGCAGTTTGTGTTTGCACATATGTGCCCGTTATAAGCGGATTGGACTGTACTTCCTAAACCGGGAAAATACCCCACGAAATGCGGATCTTACCGCCCGATCTCCCTTCTCAATGCAGATTATAAAATTCTTGCTAAGACCCTAGCGGGTAGGTTGGAGAGGGTGCTCCCTACACTGGTGCACATGGACCAAGGGGGGTTTGTGAAGGGATGGCAGGCAAAACATAATCTCCGAAGATCAATCAATATAATTCACAAGTGGAGCAGGGGGGAGGGGGCTCCAGTAGGGGCCGCCTTGCATTGGATGCCGAAAAGGCTTTCGACTGGGTCGAATGGCCCTTTATGTTTGCGGTACTCCGTAAATTTGGCCTGGGAGAACCTTTCCTTACCTGGCTCAAAGCCCTATAAGCTAAACCACAGGCTCAGGTGTTAACACCACAACCTCCACCCCATTTGTGTTAACCAGGGGAACCAGACAGGGATGTCCCCTCTTGCCCCTTCTCTACATTTTGACTATGAAGGCCCTGGCATCCCTCATTCAGGGGGACCCTGCGATACGAGGATGCATGGTGGGAGGAACAAATCAGGTCATATCCCTCTTCGCAGATGACATGCTACTATTTCTGGATGATCCTGGGGAGGCCCTCCCGGCTTTGTGTAACATTTTCTAAGGCTATGGACCACTTTCAGGTCATAAAATAAACTGGGACAAAAGTGAGTGGCTTCCCTTAGGTAAACAAAAGGCCCCTATTAAGACTGCGGGTACCACTGTCTATCCCACTAAACAGATAAAATATTTGGGGATTTTTCTCCCCAGTAAACTATCTCAAATCATACAAATTAATTATAATCCGCTCATAAAAAAACTTGAAGAGATTGCACAAATCGGAGAGCATTACCTCTCACCCTTCAAGGCAGAGTAAATATGATTAAAATGTATGTATTGCCATGAGCACGCTATCTCTTCCAGTCTATTCCCATACACCTCCCCCAGAAATACATCCGGGCAATAGTAGGAGCCTGTATTCAACTGTTGTGACAAGGGGAAAAAAAAAAAATTGGAAAGATATTTTATGGGCCCTGGAGCACATGGGGGCTGGGATTACCTAATATGAGAATATACTATGTGGCTGCACAGTTAGCCCACATACAGGACCTTGTGAAGGTGTGTGGGGTGGGAACGCCATCCTGGAAGAGCATGGAGACTACAGGGGGAACAAGTATATATATATCATGATTTATTGGTTGACTCTCTGGGGGGTAGGGCTCCTTCTAAGATAACTAACCCCTGCTGCAAGGCAACTTGGAAAGCATGGCTGGCTGCCCATGACCTGCTGGGGAAGAGACCATCTCCATCCCCCGGACACGACTCTGGGGACCATGTTAGGGGGAGAGAGCACTATTTCCAATCATGACAAGACAGGCCTTAAGCAATGGGGGTCTTGAGGGTTATTTAAATTGGGCCAGTACCTGGAGGGGAGAGAGGTACGCCAGTTCTCTGTTCTGAGGCAGGAATTTAAGATATCCATGGCTTACTACTTTCTTTATGTTAGAATTAGGTCCAAAATAATAGCTAACTTGGCTAAGGGAACAAATACTGAGAGCCCTCAGCGAACGCCTCTAGAGGAGCTTTTCTTTAAATTTTCCAAAACCCTGAGATTCAAACCCTTAACACGGTGCTATAGACTGTTGTTGGGTGGACTTCTAGACCCTATGACCAGAGTGAAGAGAGCTTGGGAGGAGAATATATACCCGGATGCACTTACTGGAGGGAACTGGAAGATGATCTGCAAAAACATCTTAAACGTTCGGTTAATAATCACCTGAGAATAATTCAGTATAATTTCTTCATGCAAATTTACCACACCCCCAAATTAGCACATAGAACTGACCCAGAGCGTTCTCCCTACTGCTACAAATGTTCCATTAAGGAGGGAACTTTCTACCATCTGGTGTGGGAGTGTTCCAGAATTCAGCAGTTTTGGACAGGGGTGGTAGAGATCCTCTCTAAAATCTTAAATTACCCTCCACGGTTGGATCCAGTTGAGATACTGCTTGGGCTCTCCTCACAGGGAACCTGGAGGTCACTAAAGGGATATAAAATATGGAAATTGGGGATAGTGGTAGGGATGAGGGAGTTAGCTCTACACTGGAGACTTCGACAGCCCCCCACTATAGCAACATGGCTCACAGCCCTATTGCAAATAATGAAAGTGGAAAGAACACAATACCTAGTGAGGGAACAAAGGGATAAATATGATGAAATCTGGCTCCCAGTGGAACAGGCCCTTCTGCAGGACTGCTTCCCAGCCTTTTGAACCTAACCCGTAAGATAGATTCGTTGGCATTCCATACTACACTCGCCTGGTAACTGGCACTGCAGGTATACATAAAACGAAGTTGCTGACTAACTACTAAATATACTAGGATAAAGTAAGAGGATGGCAATAGAGTATAGCAGCTAACTGATTAATTAGTGTATATTATAAAATGGGCTTCATAATTCTTGCCTCCTGATTGGTTCAAACCCCTTTTTTAGCCGTGTCCTTATCAAGTGATATCCTCGCAACCAGCACTAGTTGTGCCAACTTGACCCCATAACACAAAGGTATCGCTGTGCCAAATGCCTGGATTTTAATAATACGAGAAGCTCCGTGAGTAAGCTGAACAACGTCCCCTAAACACACCAAACAGATCCCACTGTATACCTATGCCCGTTCCTCCCACTATCTGAAAAATAACGTCTATTACTTAAACAACAATTCTCACAGCACATCACCACAAAAAAAATATTTTTTTATTACTTTGTTTTTACTTTGCTCCTATAAAATTATCAAAGTGACCTCAGCAACAACATCGGGTCAGCGTTGCGACTTGCGCATAACGCACTTTTCAAATGAACCGGGTACCTGCTCCTCCAGGAGTCGCCACACACAATCCTTTCCTGCTTCTCCACCAGCTTTTCCAACAAATTTCCTTATTTATTAATTGTATTTGAAGTACTTCCACGTTTCAGCGCAACCTCCCGAAACCATAATGATGCAAGCCAAACAATGGCAGCCTAAAGACGGCAACTACCGAGGAATACATTCGCTCCCACCTTGGGCTCCCACTCTTCGGAGAAAACTCGCTCTGCATTGCCTCGTTTATTCAAAATACATATGTATACACACAAAAAACAAAAAGCTTATTGTGGAGGACCGTGTGTGCATGTGTCTCGTGGGTGTGTGTGTGGGAGAGACGATCATAGAACCACACATACAATGCTGCTCAGGTCAGACTCGGGACCTGTGCTCCTATTCCTGTAAGTCAAACTCTTGCAACATTTCTCCAAAATGATAAAAAAAAAAAAAAAAAAGCACACACAAAAGTATATTGTGGATATTTTGTCTCTGAGTAGGAGTAGGGAACAGGAAACAAACAGACACCACAGACTCCTAGTTAACTATAATCAAATATATCCACAATACAATGGGAAGGACTACTTTTTCTTTTTTTGAATTGATAACACATTTTTCTAATCTTTTTATTTACAGTTTTCATATGCATTTCTATTAAAAAAGTTTTTTACTACAGGACCCATTTTATAGTGCAATATTCTCCGAGTGGGTTACGCAGGATAAGAGCACTCCCAGATGCATAAGGCACTTGCAAGTGCCTTGTGCCTTTATAACACACCGGCGTGCTTTATCAGCACATAACCCACACCTCGCCGTGTGTTACTGCTTGCTTATACTGCACTGTACTGCTGTTTTGATATTCTCTATTGAGGTGGAAAGTCTGTAAATGAAGTTTGTAACACCTGTAAGCATGAGATTGCTCCTGTGAAGGGAGAAGTAAAGTCTGACTGTATAAGTCCAAATTAAATAAAGTGTACAAAAAAAAAATTACACATTGCTGTATTTCTTCCTCGCAAAGCTTCATACAAACAAGCTGGCCTGGTGGTGTACACAGCTGAGGTGCTGTGTACCTTGCCTCTTACCACCCCAGCAATCTGAGTGTGGGAATGAGCTAGAGTCAGCTGGGGTCAACTGGGGAGGACGGCTGGGAGTGGAGTGGGTGGCCACCAGGCAGCTCTCCTCTCCTGGATTGGGGTGGTGGGTCAACTCTGCTCTTGGTTGCCACCAGCTGGTTGTGTGGTGCTAGCACTGACACATGTGCAAGAGATGACAGTCAGGGGAGAGGGCGTTGCATTTCCAGGATGAATGTGCACCTCCACGCACATGCATAACCCGTGTCGCTACGGCTAAGGGGAGAATTTGGAAAACAGCTTGGGCTAGATGAAGTCCTGCCTGCTGGACCCTGCCCCACGCTGCTGCCCACCAGGAACCCCCAATGGCAGATATGTGTCTCTGGGTGGGGGGGAATGGCCCTCCCCCACCTGATTCCACCATGGGGGGGGGCAAACTATGGGGGTCTCAGAGGAGTCCTGACAGCGGCTGAGGCAAAACGCCAGGTAGAGGAGGTGGGGAGAGGAATGAGAAGCCCTCCTGAGCAGACTAAGGGGGAAAAAAAAATATGGAAAAAAAAAACTTCATATAAGTCAAACATGCATAGTGCTCATCCAACATGAATGGATTGTAGTAGGTGTTTCACTATTGCAGACCCCAAGTAATACCTGGGAGGAGGGAAAACTAGGATAGATATTCCGGGAATAAGTTCTTAAGAAGAGAAACCCCAAAACTGGAATTGTTTTTCGCCTAGATATCCAGGCGGTAGTGTGATTTGAAAATGGTAATAGAGTCGTAGGTTGCAATTTCACAAATGTCAATATTGTGACAAACTTCAAGAGTGCCAGAGTCAGTTAGTCCTTATGGAAGTGCACTTGACCCACAGCAGGGGATCTGTACCAGTGGTGTTATAGCTGAAACCTAGACCTGATCCACTAAGAGATAGCCTTTCTAGAAACTGTTTTGTTTTCACCTCTAAACTGTTTATGTATTTACAGTAGCTTAAATCTAGCTTAATGTGCCAGCTACATAATTCCATGTTTTTTTGTCTGCATAATGTGCAATAAAAGTAAACAAGCAAAGTTATGGATAGGGTAAACGCTTGAGACAACCTCATGTAGATATTATGCATCTATCCTGAGGATTAACTTCTTGGCATGGAATAAGACAGAAGAGTTTACTCCTTGCAGCCCATCCCATCTGCTAAAACACCAGCATGTACTGGAAAATGTCCCTAGCAGACATTCCCCTTCCTCCCTCCTCCATACTGCCCCATTTGCACCCTTCCCCCATGCCTGTCCCAGCCCCTTCTGAACTCCCCTTACTGTTTCAGCTCATACAGCCTCCTTAGGGAGTTTGTTCCGTTTTCCTGGCAACCTTTCCATAAAGAAGTACTTCTTTGTGTCCTTTCTGAACCTCCCTACTGCCAGCTTCATGTAGTTTCCTCTGGTGCCCATGTTCCCCTCAGCTTGAACAACTCTTTGCTCTCTACCCTGTTTATGCCATGGAGGTACTTGAACATCTCTATCATGTCCCCCCAGTGCTGCCTAGCCACCAATGTGTACATACTGCGGTCCCAAACAACTCCTCAGCATATGACTTCCCCTGCTGTCCCTGGATCATTTTGGTCACCCACCTCTGCATGGACACCAGCCTCTCTCTAAAAAATTGAACAATCATGGCATACCTGCACATAAAGTAAAAGGCAGCAAACAAGTGCTTAACCAAACTCAATAGTTTATGCTTGACCACCATAACAGTGTCACTCGCCTGAAGAATGTTCTTAGTTAAAGAGCAGGATTGCTTGAAACATTAGATGTTTGTGCTGTGATTCTTCAGGCAAGTGGCACTGTTGTGGTGACCAAGAAGAAAAAAGTACTCACCTTAGTAATGTTGTTTCTTCTAATGGAGTCTTGCTGTATTCTGACATATGCAGTTAGGTCCTGCCTTTCAACTGCCCCGGAGAACAAAGAGTTAAACTTTCCATGGCCAGCATGGAATGTTCACCGTGAGCTCGGTTGAAGCCCCTGTCTGCTGCTGTTTAAACTGCAACCGTCAGATCTTTACGAGCAAAGACTCACTAGATGTTCTGTGTGGAAACTGTAAAATTTTTACTAGCCAACTGGCAAATATATCTATATAAAAGGTTTTTTGGTTTCAAAAGGAAGACTCAACTCAGGAAACCCAAAAACAAAACACAACCCCTCACCCAAACCAAAAGAGGGTGAAAAAAAGGACACCCCTAGGGTGCCAACACTGCTCCTGCCCACCCACATCCCAAAATCTAGGTTCTGAGAGGGGAGGCGGGGAGGTCAGAATACAGCAAGACTCCATTAGAAGAAACAACATTACTAAGGTGAGTAATTTTTTCTTCAAACAACATGAAGTCTTGCTGTATTCTGACATATGCAGACTACCAAGCAGTACCTCCATGGAAGAGGGACAGAACCTACTTTGGAAACAGGCTCTGAAGTACTGCTGTACCAAACCGAGCATCACTCCTAGCCTGGATATCCAGAGAGTAATGCTTGGTGAAAGTATGGACTGTTTTCCAGGTGGCTGCTTGACAAATTTCTAAGAGAGGAATATCCCTGGCAGCAGCCAGGGAAGCAGCTGTACCTCTAGTGGAATGAGCCCTCAGGCCTGAGGGTGGAGTTCTACCCAGTATTTCATAGCAGAATTGTATACAAGAAACAATCCACCTGGTACTAGATCTCTTAGTGGCAGGTTTGCCCTTCCCAACTTCTCCATACGTAAGGAACAACTGGAGGGATTCAAACCTGTGACCCTTGGTACGCTCTATGTAGTAGCTAAGGGCTCTTTTAACATCCAAGCTGTGTAGCCTCCTCTCTTCCGAGGAGGAATGGTCAGTGAAGAAAACAGGGAGAGATATAGACTGGTTGAGGTGGAAATCTGAAACCACTTTAGGTAAGAACTTTCTGTTAGTTCTAAGGACCACTTTATCTCTATGGAAAGAGATGCAATCAGATTCCACTGACAGGGCTTGCAATTTGCTGATACGCCTAGCAGAAGTAATGGCTACCAAAAACACAGTTTTCCAAGTCAAGTACCTAAGCTCTGCTGAGGACAAAGGCTCAAAGGGAGGTGCATAAGTTTAGCAATGCAAACATTAAGGTCCCAAGCAGGAGCAGGATCCCTAAAGGGGGGATTGGTGTGAAGCAATCCCTTGAAAAATTTATAAAATACAGGATGGGATGATAGAGGGGAAGGCTTGCCTACTGACAAGAAAGCAGAAACAGCTGCCAAGTGTACTTTAAGGGTAGCTGGTCTGAGGCCTTGACCATTAAGATGGACCATATAGTCCAGAACCGTAGGCAATTTAGCAGAGTCTGGAGAAATATTCTTCTTAGAACACCAAATGCTGAATCTTTTCCATTTGGAGTTGTAAGTCTTCCTGGTGGAAGGCTTTCGAGAAGCCTTAAGGATATCCAGAACCCCTTGGGAAAGATGCAGATCTGCAAACTCTAACTCTTCAAGAGCCATGCCTTGAGATTGAGAGACTGAAGATTCGGGTACCAAATCCTCCCGAGAGGATGTCAACAGGTTGTAATTCCTGGGAAGAGACAGGGGAAGGTGGACTGCTAGGGACAGCAACAGGGGATACCAGGGCTGTCTGGCCCAGTCTGGAGCAATCAGAATCACTTTGCATGGTTGTGACCTTATCTTGACTAACACTTTGAACAGGAGAGGAAGGGGAAAAGCATACAGAAATTTCCCTTCCCAGTTCAGAATCAGAGCATCCAGGGGGACTGAGCCCAAGACTGGGGTCTGCAACAAAAGAGAGGAAGTTGGTGATTGTCTGGGGCTGCAAAAGATCCATCTCTGGTGTGCCCCATCTCTAGAAAATCACTTTCAAAACTAGAGGATCGAGGGCCATTCGTGATGGCCCTGGGATATTCTGCTCAGTGCATCTGCTAGACATTGTCCTTCCCTGGGAGGTGAACTGCTATCAGAGAGGTTTGCAGGGAATAGGCCAGGGACCACAACTTCATTGCTTCCGTGCACAAGGCCATAGACCAAGTGCCTCCTTGCTTGTTGATGTACCACATGGTGGTGGTGTTGTCAGTTCTGACCTGAACCACCTTGTTCTGTACAGATCTGGAAAAAGCTTGCAGTGCCAGAAACACTGCTCTGAGTTCCAAAAGATTGATGTGAAGAAGAGATTCCTGAGGTGACCACAGTCCTTGGGTGGTAAGATCACCCAAATGGGCTCCCCAGCCCAGCAGGGAAGCATCTGTGGTGAGTATCACTGAATGAGACTGAGTGACAAATGGAACCCCTTGTCTCAAATTGTCCTGATCATGCCACCATTGCAAGGCTTGGATCAGGGTTCGAGTCACTGGGACTAGTTTGGTAAGGGAATCTTTTCTTTGGGACCAGAAGGCTCTTAAGTGGAACTGAATGTCCCTCATCTGGAATCTTGCCCTTGGACCACTGCTGTGGAGGCTGCCATGCGGCCCAGAAGCTGAAGGAAATGCCTTGCTGGTTGAGACACCTGAAGGGTGAATGAAGAGGCCAGTTCTATAAGGGTCCTTGCCCTTTCCAGGGGAAGGAAGGCTCTTGCCTTTACTGTATCCAGTTCTGCACCTATGAAGGTGAGGAGCTGTACTGGTTCGAGAACTGACTTTGGAAGGTTGAGAAGGAATCCTAAGGAAGTGAGCACTTGCTGGGTCACTTGCAGATGTGACTTGACTTGGTCTGGAGACTGACCTACTATGAGCCAGTCGTCTAAGTATGGGAAGATGGAGATCTTTTTTCTTCTTAGAAAAGCAACAACTACTGCCAGGCACTTTGTAAAAACCCTTGGGGCTGATGTTAGGCCAAAGGGCATTGCTCTGAACTGACAGTGGCCTGAGGGCAACTTGAACCTGAGGTACTTTCTGTGGGAGCACCTGATGGGAATGTGAAAGTAGGCATCTTTGAAGTCCAGGGAGGCTAGCCAGTCCCCTGGCCTTAGCGAGGGAAGGATAATTCCCAGAGTTACCATTTTGAACTTTGGTTTCAAAAGGTGTTTGTTCAGATATCTTAGGTCCAGGATGGGCCGCCATTCTCCTGTCTTTTTGGGGGTTAGGAAGTACCTGGAGTACAATCCTTTGCCCTTGTGTAGGGTGGGAACCCTCTCTATAGCTCTGAGAGCTAGGAGAGAAGAAACCTCTGCCTCTAAGGCAAGGGTCTCTGAGAGATTTGCATGTGGAAAGGATCTGGTTCTCATCTTGGGAATTTTTTTTGAAGCCGAGAACCATTCCCTGGCTTACTACTTCCAGGACCCACTTGTCTGATGTCAGAGACTTCCAATCCTGAACAAAGTAAGCCAGCCTGCCCCCTACTGATATGGGAGAATCGGCCCGGGCAGACCCATTAGGGTGTCTGCTTGGCAGGGGCTTTAGGCTGAGGGGTGGATGCAGGCCTGTTCATCCCCCTTCTGCCTCTCCCTCTAAAGAACCCCCTCTGTGAAAAGGAAGAAGAGGAGGCCTGAGCTTGGTAAAAAGGCCTTTGGAAAGGCCTGCCCCTGCCCCATACTGCTGCCTTTGAGGAGTTGCTTGCCTTTCTTTGGCCTGAGCACTCCTGTAAGTGGTCCTGTACTCACCCATCTTTTTCATGTAGTTCTCTGTCTGCTCCCCAAACAGAGAATTACCAATTACAGGAAAATCCATGGCCTTAGCCTGGGTATCCTGTGAGAGGCTAGTACATCTGAGCCAAGCCATTCTCAGAAGAGCCACAGATGTAGCCATGACTCCTGATGAAACATCATTAGAGTCCACAGCAGCATGAAACTGTACTTTCGATGCCTCAATCCCATCTGCAGCCACCTGCTCCAGCTCCTTGGCAAGCTGGTCAGGGGCCTGTTTAGCCAGAGCCAGCACAGTGTCCCACCTGGACTTCTGATATCTAGCTGTACAGGCCATATAGTTAGCCTGCCTGAGTCCCAAAGATGCTGCCATGTATTGTTTCTTTGCCATGGCATCAATCTTCCTGCAGTCCTTGTCTGGGGGGTGTGATGCCAAGGGAATATTTGCCTTATCACAGGCAGCAGCCTGCATGACCCCCAACATGGCTGCATTGCTGGAAAAGGAACTCCATGTCTGAGCCTGAGAGAGTGTACCTCTTGTCCATTCGTCTGTCCACAGGAGGTATAAAATTAGGAGACTTAAGAATTTTATGTGTCTGCTTCCCAAAGGATTTGTGGAGGGGAACAGGCAGTCTCCTGGACTCTGGGATGTCCATCATCTCAACATAATCAGGCTCTTCTTGATCCTCTGCTGCTTCCTCCACAGGAAGCTGGAGGGTCTCAGCCACTTTTTTGTAGAACATATAGTGAGAGGGGGACTCAGAAAGCTTAGGAGGAGAAACACCCGAAGGTCTGTCTGGGGAGATGTCCAGGTCAATAGGCACATCCAGACTTTCATAATCACCATAATCATCTTCATACTCTCCCTCCTCCTCCTCCTCCTCCTCCTCTGGTTCATAAAATTCTTCCAAAGTATAATCCGGAACCGGGGAAACCGACCGAACCGAGCCCCTGCTAGATGGTGCCGGTCCGGTTGGAATCGAACTAAGCGATTGCGCAATCCTTATCGCCTTGGCTATCTCATCGGTGGTCGGAGTATGAATTTCTGGGTCCGAAACAGATGATTTATCTTTTCTCTTTCTTTTCACCGGAGCCGACTCCTAAGAATCGGCTCTCCTTTTGCCCGAAGAAGTATTGCCCTGGTCAGAGGGCACTCCTTCTGGTTCGGTCTGAACCAAACCGGGCTGGCCATCCGGGTCAGCGGGCTTCTCGGCCTCCCTTTCCCTCAGTCTACTTAATCTCTTTTGCAGGGTAGATTGGGAAAATTCTTGCAAATTTGGCAGTCTGAATCGAGGTGGTCAAACCCCAGACAATAAACAGAGGTGGTGTGGGGATCAGCCTTGGCAAAGACTTCCCCACATACACTGCAGTGTTGAAACCCAGTGGGCCTGGTTTTTTTCTTGGGTTTCTCAGACATGGCCAATCCTATCCAAAAACGTACCCTTTTTTCGGCAATCTGCCAGGCAAGACTCCTATCGGTTCCTGACCGTGTCATGGTCTTGGAAACGTAATTAAACCCGTTTTTTTTTTAGAACCGATACGGACAGGTTACCACATTCTAAATTAAGCACAAACTTTTTTACCTGAAACTGATCGGTTCAGCTGAACCGATCCACAATTTACAAGTTCCACACAGAAACAAAACAAAAAACCTATCTAGTACTCAAGGTACCACAGACAGAGACTTGAACCGACTAAGCGGTAACAGCAATTCGGTGGAAACCAGCCGAAAACCGACACTTCAACCGACTTTTTGAACCGAGCAGCAGGAGGAATCTCCAGAGCGACTGTTCAGTGAGGCGGAGTAAAGAATCTGATGGTTGCAGTTTAAACAACAGCAGACAGGGGCTTCAACCGAGCTTGTGGTGAACATTCCATGCTGGCCATGGAAAGTTTAACTCTTTATTCTCCGGGGCAGCTGAAAGGCAGGACCTAACTGCATATGTCAGAATACAGCAAGACTTCATGTTGTTTGAATAAACTGCTGACTTTTGTTAAGCACTTGTTTGCTGCCTTTTACTTTACGTGCAGGTGTGCCATGGCTGTTCAGTTTTTTGGTTGTAATTACTGTCACTGAGAACCCAGTTTCTGGTGTGGCTCTGTTCTGGCCTTGGACCAGCATATCTCTCTCTCTCTCTCGTTCCTCAAGTGTCAGCACCAAAACTGCACATAGAACTCTAAGTGAAATCGAACTAGGAGATATATATATATATATATATATATATATATATGGGCAGTATCACATCCTTTCTCCTGTTACTGATTCCCCATGCATCCCAGCATCCTATTGGCCCTGGCTACAGCCCTCATACACTGTGCTAATGCTTTCAGGTTCTCCATTATCAACATGCACAAGTCCCTTTCTTCTACTGTTCTTTCCACCATACCCCACCCATCCTGTATTCTGTTTTTGGGGTACTGGCCCCTATGTGCATTACCTTGCACTTTTTGGCATTACATTTCAGCTACCACACTCTTGACCACCTCTCTAGTCTGTCCAGATCCTTTCTCATGGCCCTTATCCTCCTTTGCTGTCCACCATTCTGCAGATAATAGTATCTTCTGCAAGGAGGCATATCTTCCCCTGGGTCCCCTCCTCTATGTCACATATTAAAGTCCCAAATCCAATCCTTGGGGGATTCTGCTTGTGACCTCCCTTAGCTCTGAATGCTTCCCATTTTGGAATATCCTCTGGGTCATCCCACATAACCAATTACTAATCCACCCAATCATTTTATCTCCCACACCTAGGTCACGCAGTTTCTTAACCAACCATCATTGTGAGCCGGATTCAAAGGCCTTTCTGGAATCTAGATACAGAACATCATCTGCCTGACCCTTATCTACAGTCCTTCTCACCCAGCTGAAGAATTCAGTCATGTTTGTTTGGCATGATCCATGCTGCCTACTGACCTGCAGACTGATTGCCTCCAGGAACCCTGCTAGCCTCTCGTTTATTATTGATTTCAATGGTACACCCACAATAGATGTCAGACCAGTCTATAAAATATCGACTCATCTTGCCTCCCAGTTTTGTGCAGGGGAACCATATCTTCTGTACTCCAGTCCCCTGGACCTCTGCACTTTTTAAAGGAGCAGCTGAAGAGATCTGCCAGCAGTACTACTAGGACCTGCCCTATCTCCCTCAATATTTTTGGATACATCTCATCTGGGCCCACTGATTTATCCACTCTCAGTGCCTGCAAGCCATTCAACACACTTCCCTCCATGATGGGCTCCACACTGGCACCTGCTAATGACCCCCTACTGGCTTTTAATGCTGCATTCCTGCAGCAGGCCTCTGTCTTTCACCATGAACACTGAACAAAAATATTCGTTCAGTAAGTTTACCTTCCCCTTCTCATTCTCCTCCTCCTCCTCCTCACCCCACCCCTTCCCCTATCTCAGCCTGACCACCCCTTCCCTGGTTTTGTGTTGCTCTTGCATGTATTGAAAGAACACTTTGTAAACTTCTTTAATACCCCTTTGCTAACCTCAGTTCCACATCTGCTTTCACCTTTCTCACTGCTCTATTGACCACCCTAAACATATTTCCACCTTTCTTCTTCTGCCTGTCTTGATTTGTACCTGATGAAAGCACTTCTACTTTCCTTTACTGCCTCTGCCACTCCCTTGGAAAACTACAATTGTTTCCTCCCCTCTGGCCTTCCTTCACCATTGTTGTGCAGGGACTGGTCATCTCCAGTACTCCCTCCTTCACCAAGTCCCATTCGCTGCCCACTCATACCACTGCTTTCACATCCTGCAACTTTTCCCCCAACACTTCCCTCATCCTCTAAAATCCGCCCTCCTGAAACACAGAATTTGATGGCAGATAAGGACCGCTTGGCCCACCCAGTCTGCCCATTTCCCTACCTAACGGATAAGCTGCAGATCCTAGATAACCAACAGCCTACTTCCTCCTACCCCCACCCCCTAGAACTGCCTTATGACTGTCCCCTGCATTCTTGAATTCCACCAGTTTTTGACTCCACAACCTTCTCAAGAAGGCCGTTCCAGGCATCTACAACCCTCTCCGTGAAAAAATACTTCCTCACATTACCTCTGAGCCGTCCCCCTCTATCTTCAAATTGGGCCCCCTTGTTCTTGCACACCTCTTTTTCTGAATGATGCTACCTTCCTGGACTTTGTTGATTCCCTTGAGGTACTTGAAAGTTTCTATCATATCCCCCCTCTCCCTCAAGTCAAGGACCTTAGTTCTGGTGTGCACCCTATATGCCTGCAGCTTGACTTCAACTCTCACAGTCCTGTGTACACTTGATCACAGTTGTTCCCCAACTTTGACCTCCCCCACATTGTCCCAATCTGTAAGGACAATATCCCGTATGGCACCTTTTCTAGTGTGTTATATAACCGTCTAAATTAGAAATACCTCCTGCACTCCCTCTAGCAGGGTCTAGCTCATTGTGTTCCCTACTACTATGATATTTCAGTCAAAGTCTGGCATGTTAAAGTCCCCCGACAACAATACTTCCCCCACTTCTGCCACCCTCTTGATCTCCTTTTGCAGCTCTCTGTCAGTTTCTTCCTTCTGTGCCTGTGCACCACCCCGCTCCCATCACCCTCCCTCCTCCTGTAATAACCTTCACCTAAACTGCTTCCATGCCCCAAAACCCCTCCCTCCTTCATAGATACATATAATGTGATGGCAAATAAAGTCTGCTTGGCCCACCCAGTCTGCCCATTTCCCTACATACTGCATGAACCACTAGATCCTGATTGATCTGAAGCTTACCTTCCCTTTCCTACCACTAGGGTTGCCTTCTGCCTATCCCATGCATTCTTGAATTCACCTGTTGTTTTTGCCCCTACGACCTCTGCAGGGAGGCTGTTCCATGCATCCACTACTCCTTCTGTGAAAAAATACTTCCTCGTGTTTCCCAGGTCTTCTTCCCTCCAGCCTCATATTGTGACCCCTTGTTCTTGCACATTTCTTTTTCTGAAGGATGCTACCCTCTTGAACTCTATTTATCCCCTTAAGGTACTTGAATGTCTCTATCATATCCCCCTCCCTTTCTTCCAGGGTATACATATTGAGGTCTTTCAGCCTTTCCTCATATGGCTTCTGGTGCAGTTCCCACACCATTTTCGTTGCCCTTCGCGGGACAGCCTCTACTCCATGTCCTTTCTGAGATGTGGTCTCCAGAGCTGAACACAGTATTCCAGATGACGCCTCAACAATTGTCTATACAGTGGCACCACCACCTCCTGTTTTCTACTGGTGATACCTCTCCCTGTGCACCCCTGCATCCCTCCTGCTTTCCTTACAGCCTTCTCACATTGCTTGGCTACCTTTGTGCATTTCTGTGGCTTTGATATCATCCCCAACGTATAGTTCCACACCATGCCCTCTCCACTTTACTCTATCCTTACTGAACATCATATACCCTCGTTCCCCTAACTTCCACTCGTGGTGCTGTGCTGCCCATATTTTGGTTACAGCTGCCATGTCCATTTGTGCCTCAGTCATCACTGTCTGAAGGTCACAGGTCTTATTCCCCAGACTCCTCACTGTCTTTACCTATTGCTTCCTCCTTAGTTTATATATTTATATATTTATTTGTAGTTTTGTGAACTGGGTAGGCTCAATGAGACTTAAAGTCCCTTATTCAGGAGCAACCTGGAATTTTAACACATTTTGTGACTGAATCAACATTTTTGTCTG
This sequence comes from Neoceratodus forsteri, assembly GCA_016271365.2. NCBI lineage: Eukaryota > Metazoa > Chordata > Ceratodontiformes > Ceratodontidae > Neoceratodus > Neoceratodus forsteri. Next base: position 1,773,963,446 of record CM057455.1, on the reverse strand, counting down.
ACCTTTTCCAAAGATATTGTACTTGTCTCTGAGGACTTTGAAGATCAAAGGAAACATACAGACAAAAGGATTTCACACATTGCATATGCCTACTGTCTGACCTACTCCCAAGGTATTGTACTTATCTCTGAGGACTTTGAAGAACAAAGGAAACATATAGACAAAAGGATTTTACACATTGCATATGCCCAGGCCACAGTTTATCACCTTTCAGGAACTTTAACATATTATGTGATCCTGGATCTCAACAGTACTATAGTACTTCTCTTAAACCCTCTGGCACCAAACCCTCCCAGTCTTTTTTTTTTTTTTTTCTGTACTCGCCATAGTGCTTAGCTATCCACCTTAGCCCACTAAAACTGCACTTTCCGACTGCCTAGCCCACACTACTTCTCGCTCTCTCCTGCCTCGCTAAAAATGCTTTGGCTTAGTCCCCACCACCTGTTCCTGCTCACCCTCACCCTCCTTTTCCCTTTATGCCAACTCCCCTCCGCCTACCCTACCCCTCCACCTACTCTCACCTTTCTATACTACTACCCGAAACATTGTACCATGGCTTTTACTCTGGAAGTCTTAAACAAACATCACCCAATTAATACCTGGGTGCAAAGAGCCATATTTCCTAATTGGAAACTGCCACATCATTGTAACTCACTAACGATCACCCTCTACTGGGACTCCAGAAGACAATCCAAGCATCTTTAAAAGTACAAGCAGAAACTCACTCCAACCTATTATGAACTACTAATGGCATCGCTGAAACTCCTGCTCCTCCTACTTTTAATATCTGGTGGGATACACCCAAACCCTGGTCCTGTTGCACTGAAGCCGACAAAAACAGGGAAAGTTGGTAGTGGTCTCTCCATTATCACTCTAAATATCTGCAGCCTCCTTCCCAAATTGGCATCTCTTCAAACTCTCGCTGGACAAAAAAACCCTGATATACTAGCCATTGTGGAAACCTGGCTATCTCCCAGCACCCCGGATCATGCGGTCTCGCTTGAAGGCTACAATCTTTTCAGACTCGACCGGGCAAGCAAGAAAGGTGGGGGCTGTGCTATCTACATAAAGGACAACCTCTCCTGTCAACGCGCAGCTTCCACTTTCACAACACGCAGATGCAACTCCTCCCTATCAAACTGCTTCTTGGTGCACAAAACAAAGTTCTCACAGTGGCCGCAGTCTATATCCCTCCAAAAGACCACCGTGCCAGTATTAAGTCTGTACTTGATTTTGTTAGTCTGCAGCCCTCTGAAAATGAGTTCCTCCTCCTCGGGGATTTCAACATAAACTGGCTCGCCTCTGACACTGGCTCTTACAAAGATGACATCCTAGCAGCAAACCTGACTCAGATGGTAACCTCCCCCACCCGGAAAAATTACAAAACTGGTACAAGCACCTTATTGACTGGGTTCTCACAAATCACCCTGACCGGATAAAAACATTAAAGTCCTCCCTGACTCCCTCAGTGACCACTCCCCAGTGTCCTGTAGCTGGTCTAATAAATTTCTCAAGCCACCCCCCAAAGTTATAACAAGCAGAGTATTGCCTTATGGGAATCTTATCAAGTTGAAAATCCATCTCCTACAACAGGACTGGACGCCAATCTTTGAATCAACTGATATTAATACCGCACTAGAATACTTCATTAAATCTTTCAACTCTGCATGCGACTTATACACCCCAGTAAAAAAACGTAAAATCAAAGCGCTATCAAATCCATGGATTACTGCCAAACTACTTGCCGAGCTCAAGGTTCGGTACCACCTCTGGGCAGTTGCCAGAGACACAGGCTCACCTCATGATACCCTAAAATACAAGCAGGCACGAAATAGATGTGTACCTCACAAATTAGGCAAATGAAGAGCGCTTATTTCAAAAATGCCCTTGAATCCACCTGGGGTGATGGAAGAGCTTTTGGGACAACATCCAAACATAATGGGTAAACAATCAAAATCGTCATCTACCATTATGAAAGTTGATGGATCCACCACTCTTGACCCAAAGTCTATTGCAGATGCGCTTAATAAGACATTCACAGACCTTAGTGGGGTCCTCCCCAGATTTCTTTCGGACTTACCTGTGCCTAGCCTAGTATCACAAAAACACCCTCGTGACAAACCACAATTTTACTTCAAGAAAATCAAAGTGCATGAAGCACACAAGTACATAACAAAGGCCTGCTCCAAATCCAGAACAAGTAGTGACACGCTAGATCTAAAAATCCTGTCTCTCACCCTGGATGAAGTAATTCACCCCTTGCAAAATTCTTAATCTGTCACTTTGCCAAAGTCAATTTCCCAACAAATGGAAATCTGCCATAGTTACGCCAGTGCACAAATGGGGGACAAACCTCAACAGGAAACTATCGACCAATATCAATACTCCTCCTCTCCAAAGCACTTGAACGAATAGTGGCAGACCAACTCTCTGATTACCTGGACAAATACAATCTACTCTGTAGTCAACAGCACGGCTTTAGGAAAGGACATAGTACAACAACAGCCTTACTTGATTTCTCTGGAGAAGTCCACTCAGCCCAGGACAAAGGGTGCCAAACAGGTGCAGTCTTTATCGATCTTACAAAAGCTTTCGACACAGTCCATCATGGCCTACTTACCTCCTTACTTTCTAGCCTAGGCCTGGCCGAAGGTCCTTGTGCTTGGGTAAAAAGTTACCTGTCCAATCGGTCACAGGCTGTAAAAATCTCTAATGAACTCTCCGACTTCAAACCAGTTCTCTCGGGTGTACCACAGGGATCAATTCTTGGACTGCTCCTCTTTAGCCTGTTCCTTAACTCCTCCCAGATATCTGCCAGGAGAAAATAATCTTATCGCTGATGATGCTGTAATTCTTCTTCCCACAAGGATCCAAACTCCCTAGAAAAAGCCTGCAACTTGCTTTCTAGTGTTGAAAGGTGGTTCCTGGATAGTAAACTTGTGCTAAACCACAATAAAACAAAAGCCATGCTCTTCTCCAATCACCAAAACAAAAACAGGCATACTCCACTCACCATACAAACCTCTAAGAATTACACTGGACCAAGTAAATACTTTCAAATACCTTGGCATCACTTTTGACCAAGGGCTCACCTTTGCAACCCACATTGACAACACTGCGAAAACAGTAAACCAACGCTTTGGAATACTATTCCAAATCACAATTTCTAAATCAAGCGGCACTGAGAATAGCTATACAGAGTTCCATAATCTCAATCATTGACTATGGCCTTATTATTTATGGCTCAGCTACCTCCACTGCTCTAAGGCGTCTCTCAATCACTCTAAATAAGGCCTGCCGGCTCCTCACGGGGCTCAAAGACTGACTCACACGTGTGATCTGTACTATGAATCAGGCTGGTTGAACCTATCAAATCGCTCTTATTTATCTCACCTGCACAATGGCAAAAAATCTATCTTGGGACTGACTCCATTATGTATTCAAACCTGCTCTGACTGAATCCTGGCTCATGACCCTCCACCAGATCTGAACGCCAACCTTTCCTGGTTCCGAGATGCTGGACTGCACAGGGACAAAGATCTTTCGATACAGGACCCGACATGGTTCAATGCGCTTAGTCCACCCACTTATCCTCAACCTCGCTTGAAGCTTTCAAATCCATGCTCTATGCCCACCTCACCACCACTAGCAACTGTGATTGCGCTAGATAAAGACTACTACTCCTTATGTCTATCCTCACATCTGAGGCCTCTTCCTCCCTGACTAATGAACCCTCTGGTACCTCTACTACTTCCTGTCTCCCACCCAAACTCACTCACCCCCTTTTTTCCTGTCCCCTCTCACTTACTCTCCCGCTCACCACCTTTCCTCCTCTCTAGCCTCCTTTGCGCCTAATGATCACCTCTCCTGGAAGTTTTTCAACCTCGAAATTGTCTACCGCTTGAACCTGTTATATTGTTTTCTATGAAACTTAAAAACGTTACTGCCTTAAACTGTTAATAGCAAATTTATGATGTAACTTTCCTGTCTGGTTTTACCTGTAATGTGTATCGTGCTTTGTTAAATGTTCTTTGTGATGTGGAACCTTTGTAAAAGAGCCCTGGCTCAAAGGTATTAATTCCTAGACTAATAAACTAAACTAAACTAAATTACATTCAGTGGTCATTTTTAAATACAAGTAACATCATTGATAAACAGATACACACAGCAGTGTAAAAACAAAGAGCATTAGCAAACAATTTAAGATTGTTATGAATTTGAGGCAAGTTGGCTGGCTTAAAATACTTGCTGGCTTCCCCACACACCTTTCTGTGTTCCTTATCACCTCTGCTACTGTTCCCCATGTGCTTCCTCCTGCTCTTGCTCATCTCCACCGCCCTCATCCTCTCTATTCCTATCATGCTCTGTTAGTTTGTCTGCTTTTCTCTCTCTTGTTGGTCTCTCTGTAACATTCCACCCTTCCCTACCTGCCTGACCTGCCCCTTTTGACAGCTCTAATGCTGGGGGGAGGGTCCTTTTGGCCCTACTCGGGTTGTGTGGATGTGCCAATCCTCAACTGTGCTGCCTCCCAATTTTTCTAGTTTAAAAGCATCCTTAAGTGTTGTACAAACCTATGCCCTAGATTCTGGTACCCTCCTCACTGCGGTGCAGGCCATCCTTTTAGACCAGCCTCTAGCCCCACCAAGTACGACCCCAATCTCTTAAGACCAAAAACCCTCCCCCCGCACAAGCCTTTTTTTTTTGTTATTCTTTTCGTAACTGAGTAAGGCCCACTAGGCTCAAGGCCTGTTTTTTTCAGGGGCAAGCTGGAAGCACTGGGTAGGTTAAGTAACTTATTCAGGGTTACACAATATGCAGGTGGAGGTTGTGGGAATCAAACCTCAGTCTGCTGGATGTACCAAGCTCATTCACAGCTCATTGCTCTAACCTCTAAGCTATACTGCCAACCCTTTAGACACACGTTGAACTGGTCTATTTTGAACTGCTCTCTGTGATTGTAGTGTGACTGCAGAAAGTACTTGGAGAAAGTCACTGCCCTTGCCCTGCCCCTTAGAATCCTCCTGAGGATGCAGAAGCTCTTCTTTACTTCTTCTGTGCCTCTCCTGGCCAGACTGTTTGTGCCCACATGCACTATCAGATCTACCATCTTCCTTCCTTCCCAGTGAGTTCCAACACTTTCTTCCTAAGGATATCCACCTTTTTTCCAAGGAAACAATGGACCTCTTGACATCCAGCGTGGAACTCGCCATCTCACCTGCACCCCTAAGGATGGGATATTAATGTATCATGGCCATTCTCTTTCACCCTTAGGAGCTCACAGCCTTCCCTGGCTCATCCCTAGCAGACAGAGCCCCCTCCCTGGTGTGTTAACTCCTACACCATCTTGGCTGGATTCCAAAGGGGCCTTCTTCAGCAAGGGTAGGTACCTGTTTGAAGTGGGTACATGTTGCACCACTAGTTTTCCTTTCTCCTTGTCCTTTCCTACTTCTTAACTACAGTCCATTTGCTCCTATATGGTCACTGGGCCCTGAGGCAATGGAGACTTTTCCTGATAAATGAACATTCTGAGTTGATGTTATGAGGACATTTGCCTGTAACTCTACCTAGATAATATATTTTTTCAATTTTATATCTGCAAGCTTTTAGCAAAAGGTTTTCCAGCTACCTTCAGTACATCTATTGCCATTAGTTAAGGTTTTAGTTGTCAAACTACTCTCTATATGCCATTGTTAGAGGTTATATCTTGTTCCCTTTGGGTGATGTATCTTTTCTTGGAGACTGTTAGCAGAGACTATTAGCAGATCCTAACAAACTTGGATATAAAATTATTGTATACTAATATTCCCCATAGTGAGGGACTCGAAGCTTTAAGGGCAGCCCTGCGTGAAGATACCACATATGACACTAGATTTGCTCAATTTCTTGTAGACCTCACGGATGTAATCGTGACCAAAAATGTATTTTCTTTCCTGTCAATTGTATACCATCAGATCAAGGGAACAGCAATGGCCCCCAATTATGCCACCATATATCTGGCCCAATGGGAGAAACAGCACATATACAACGCTGAGTCAAATCCCTTTTTTGAATATATGACTTCTATCGTTGCTTTACCGACAATATTATAATAATCTGGAAGGGTGGGGTTATGGAACTAAAACATTTTGTTAAATAACTAGACAAAAACAATCCCAACCTGAAATTTACCCTTACATATGATATTACAAAGATCCATTTTTTGGATTTAGAAATCATGAAGGATGTTCAGGGGGTCTGAGTACATGTCTCTTCAGAAAGGGAATGGATATAAACTCTATCCTACTCTTCTAGAGCTGCCACTCCAAGCATGTGACCTTGAATATACCTTATGGACAATACATGCATATGAAACGCAATTGTAGCACCAATGAAAAGTATAATGAGGATGCCAATACATTAACTGACCACTTCCGGGCAAGGGGCTACAGCCAAAAGTGCCTGGAGGTAGCCATGGAGAAAGTAGACCAGCTAGATAGGCAATATCTGCTAGTGTATAATAGACAAACTAGAAATGCTAGAGTTAATAATGATATCAACAAAAAGAAAAGGAATGTTTTTCGAGGTCCTAATTTTATTACGACTTTTAATACACAGACTCCAGAACTCAAGGCGATCATTAGAAGCAACTGGCACATTCTTGCTGTGAAACCGGCACTGAAGGAAGTGGTCACCTTGGGCCCAGTAACTGCATATCGGAAAGGTTGAAATTTATCAGACATTTTGGTACACAGTTTTGAATCAGTCCCAGAAAAAAATGAGACACTACCTGCAGGAATGTTCAGATGTGGAAATTGTTCTGCATGTTCTTTCATTACGGTGGGTAAAGTAATTCTCTTTGCTAGAACTCAGAGACGCTTCAGGTAACAGCTTTCATTTCATGTAATACTGATGCTGTAGTATATCTAGCAACCTGCACCCGCCATTGCTATTATGTAGGGAAGACGAAGAGGAAGTTTAGAGAAAGAATCCTCGAACACATCAGACATATTAAACAAGGAAATAAGCAGAATGCCTTAGCAGCTCACTGTAAATGTGCAGGACAGGGATACTCATTCTCTTTCAGGGCACTGGAGAAAGTAACATTGGGTAACAGAGGTGGGGACCTCGATGACAAGCTTTTATGCCGTGAAACATACTGGCAATACAGATTAAAAACTGGTGGCCACCCGGCCTTAATGAACACTTCCAACTGGCCCCATTTCTAAAAAGAAGAAGATGAAATAGAGGGAAAACTGAGAGGAAAAATGAGAGCTAATGATCATTTTCCCTTTACTGAGTTTTTGGACATTGCTTCTTGGACATTGTGCCAGTCTCAAATGCTGTGTGTCGGTGCACCAAAATTATGTTATTATTTATTATTATTTTTTGTAATTTTGGAAATTTGCCTCATACATGTAAGAACAGTTGCCTGTTACTTATATATGACGTCCCAAATGGGATATACTTGATATTAGGGTCTAATCTATTTATGAACTCCTCCCTTTATGTATCTTACTGTTCACATCTTTGTTGTTCTATGTAGCTTTAGTGGATGAAAAGATGTTTCTAAACCTACTATGTGTTCTCTCTCCATTTTTATCTGTCTTGTATTTCCCACTGTCTATATTCCTGTGTATCAAGAGGTACAACCAATATGGTGTTCTTTTCCTCCCTCCCCCACCTCTACTCTTTGTACAGGGGGAACTATGTTTTGCGATAGTGCTTGTTTCTTTGGTGATCGTAGCTCTTGAATATTGAGAAGACCCCATGAAGGTGTGGTCTGTACTTCTTTGTTATCATATATGCATTTATAAGATATGTTTTTCAAACCCATGAGGTCGTATAAAATGACCAAGTACTGTAATTAATTGTTTTTAAACTAACTCTGTAGTATACATAGGAGTACTGAGGGATATTTGGGTATGTATTTATTATCTGCTGGGACTGGGTATGTATTTATTATCTGCTGGGACTGGGTATGTATTTATTATCTGCTGGGAGTGGATATGTATTTATTATCTGGTGGGACTGGGTATGTATTTATTATCTGGTGGGACTGGGTATGTATTTATTGTGGTATTGTCCGATGAATTATGTGCATGTATTTATTGATTTGGTATGCCTTTTTTGTAAGTCCCACTAGCACTGTCACTTTAAGAGTTGGGTCCTTCTGAGCAGCATGGGCACTATAAGAAGAGGGCTGTGTCTCAGCCCCCACGTCTTGGAAAAAGCATCAGAGCAACGCGAAACGTTGACCATGCCCACATTCTGTGAGGGGGTGCACCTACATTTTCCGTGTAGTCCGTATGTATGTCTGTATTTATTAATAAAATGGTTTAATTGTATCCTATTGCTGTGGATTATCTGTCCTACCAGTGAGCCAAATTTTTTGTTGTTTCAAACTTGGAAGGAGACTGGTCTCCTGTACCTCAGTGTCAGTAGCAGGAGCTATGAGTCTCCTGGTAACCATTTCCCTCTTACATACTGGGAAGACCCTCTAAATAAGAAAAAAGTGAAGAAACAAATATACAGGAACCTGCTGTTCCATGCCAGGTTACTGACTTCCTGGGGTACTATCAGTGCCCTGCTATCTGCAACACTATATGGTAATTTTCTGTTCACCTGAAATGTTTAACAAATATTACATGAATTCTCTATTTTTTTTTTGTGTAATCTTTTTTTACCTCCCCTCACACTCCAGCGTCCACCTCTCCTTCGGGCCACCTAGTGCTTCCATGCCTCAGCTGTCCGCTTCTGAAGCTCCTCCCACACACACATCGCAGCTGACCCCCGATTTGTCCCCGACGTATCCCATCGCAGGGTGGGTCCCTCTCCTCTGAGGGGGAAGGCACCGGCTAGTGGGGAACCCCGGCACACTATTTTTCTAAGGTCTGGAGGCGCTGCTGTGGTGGAGGATGCTCCTGGAGGAACGTGGAGCATGGAGGCCATCATCCGGTGGCGCTGAAGCTGTTTTGCGGCTTTCTGGTTGTCCCTCCTGCGCCACTGCATGTAGTTCCCCTGGTCTCCACCAGGGACCACTACTAGAGCGGGGCTTCCCACCCACCTCCCAAGGAGAGAAAGCAGTCCTTGACGCTCAATCCTCTCCTTCCCTAGACAGCCCCCGATGACCAGAGTCTGTTCCCAAACCCGGGTTGCAGGCGTGGTTTGAGATGTGGCGTCCAGCACTTCAGCCCTCTGCGCCACCAGGCCAGCTGTGAATTCTCTATTTATTGGAGACACAGATCAATAATTTCTGGAAAACAAATATGTAGGGTCTGTTATGAGTGCTCGTAATCCACGGATTCTTCCTGATCAGGTTACTGATGATGGAAACAAAGTTTCCCAATTAAAAGCTCTAATTCTATGAAGAAACTGGCTCACATGGAGAAAACTTAAAAGGTGACTGACAAAGGCTAACATAAGGAGGCTGCCCCTCAAAAGGCACTCACCCAGGCAGAGACTATCTTAAAATCTTGTTTGAGTATTTTTTTTTTTTTCAATTCTGTTTATTCTTTCTTGTTAGGGATATACCCTATCGGCCCTAACAGTCCCCCACCACCCTCCAACCCAGCATCCACCCAGACCTACCGGTTCAAGGCAAGGTCCTGTGGCTTACTCCCCCCCCCCAGCAGGGCTCCCACTGGGGAGCACAGGGGGAGAGACCTAGATCCACCTTGAATGCCCTGGTCAGTCATTTTGGGTATCATTCGGATGGAGAATGGGGAGGCCAGCATCACTGTGTGCAGCTGTGAATGGGTTTTTGCAGCCTTGCTTGTTTTATTGCCCCTGTTGGTGTAGACATGCAATGAAATGACATCAGTGGCTACCATACACTGCGTGCCAAAATCCACCACAACCACCAATCACCGCACTGTTGAGACTCTCAGGTGCATTGGCTCCTTGCCGCCGCCAGGAGTCAGAGTGTTGCCAAGAGCCAACACACACACTCCATCAAGAGGAGGAGAGCTGTCTGATGGACACTATATCCTCCTCACCCTGGCTGACCCTTGATGTCTTGAGTTCTCTCCCGAACCCAGGTCGTCCGTGCCACAAGTGGCAGTGCTACTGCTGTGCCAGGGGGCTGGAATAAAAGTAATTTTTTTTTTTAAACTTGCTGTTGCTGTGTTTTATATCTGCAGAGTTTTGCAACCAAGGAAGTGGAGACTGTCCCCTGTGCAGCCCAATCAAGGAGTGGCACAGAATTATGGGTAAACTCTCAGAAATAGTGATGTAGAAACCACCACGGCTGCAACTGAAGCAGCAGTGCTCGGGCACTGTTTCATCAATTTTATGGCTTCTGCAGGGAACTTGAAACTTTAAATTTAGACTTAAAGTAATGTTGGTCTTCAAGTTGCTGCAAACATAAATTTAAACACTGAGGTCCTCACAGAAGTCATAAAAATGCTAATGTAATGCCTGTACACTACTGTTTCGGTTATAACAGTGGCAGTATTTATGTCACTATTTCAGCAAGTTTATATGTAATGCTGTCTGACCACATGATCATGCTCCACAGGGGGCAAGCTCCCCTTCCACATCTGTCAAAACTCTGCAGATATAAAAATACAACTGCAGCAGACTTTAAACGTTATTCAAAATTTGAAACCGTAGCTGGCCAGGGTAAGTGCTTTTGAGAGGATGACTTCTCACGTTAACTTTTGCTGGTCACCTTTCAACTGAGTGTGAAATAGTCATAAATCTCACAAAGGAGCCGTTTTCTTTTTTAAACTAGTGGAGAAGATTAAGTCATTTTGAAAAAAAGAATCCAGCAGATCCTGGGTATTAAGCCCATATGCTTGTGAGAGATTTCATTCTTAAATACTGTTAAATATTTCATACTGTGTGACTCTGATCAAGTCACTTAACCGCCCAGTGCTCCCAGGTCGCCCCTGAAAACAGTCACTTGTGCCCAGTGGGCCTTACCCAGTTACCAAAGACTAAAATAAATAAATGAAAATAAAAATACTGACAAGCAGACAAACTTTTAGTGTAGAACGTTTAAGACCTATGATTGTAATTAAAAGGCAAAGCGTGTTGTTTGATGGGTAGAAGCAACCAGTCATACCCTTTACTGGGCTACAAAACCAGCTTCTTTCAGCCTCATTCGGAAGCTCTGTTTCTTTTCTGCAGCTGGAGGCTCTGCTTCCCTCCAACCCGCCACCCCTCATTTTTGCTGCTTTCCACTTGGTTATTTTTCTCCTGTTTGTTTTTTTAACTTTGGGTTTTGTTGGGTCTGTGCCTTCTGCAGCTCCCCGGTTTGTATGTTTTGCCTTGTCTAGATGCAGAGCTGTGCCAATGACTGTAAGGGAAATATTCTGTGGGACCCTACCTCCTCACCAATGGATCCTGTGCACTAAAGCTAGAAAAGCCTATGCTTCAAGCAGCCACAGCACATCAGCAACTCTACATCTGACAGACGCACATCAGGGATCCCGTGGACCCCAGCAGCATGCATGAAAGGGGTGTGCGCATTTTCCATACTCATTCCCCTGGTCATTCCCGCAGCTATGCATGCTGATGGTCCAGGGGAGTGTCCAGGAGGTGTGCTGCATTCTGCACCATTCATGAAGATGTCAGGAGGTCTAAATCTCACTCTCAGGTTCCTGGCAATATTGGGAATGCAAGGAATCACAGACACCTTGCATTAGAGTAATAAACTTGCTTATTACTACCAAAAAGGAAAAAAAATCACAGCTGCCCTAAGCAGTTCTTACCAATACGAACTGGGAGCCAGTGCTAAGCGTTCCCTATACCTCTAGGTTTCTTTGTGTCTCTTGGGATCTCCGAGGTACAAGACTTAGTGTCCCACATTATATACCTATGATAATTACTATGGTTACTGTAAGATAGAAACATTTCTAGTTACACAGATGATCTGATCCTATTGGATAAATTAGAGGAGGCTCCATGGTCCAAGATAACATTATACAATTTTGTAGTAGTCATCAGTTTGTGAAACAAACGAGTACTTATAGAGAGTCTTACATAACTCAGTGTAGTAGTACAAATCACCGAAAGGTGGCAATGCCAACTTATATTTCATAATTATTCCGAGGACACAGGTGTCCTAACATCTTATAAGTAAGAAATACACAGAAAATACATAGAAGAATATATATGTATTAGCAAGCAAAGTGTATTACAATAACATGCGTACATATCCTGACATCTGCTCTTATACGGTAGATGCCCTTAGCCCTATATGTTAGTACAACATATACCTAAGCACTAGCTGTCTACGGTGTACCTCTGAGGGTACCAATAAGGGTGCAGGGACCTCGTGTAACAAAGGCGCAGAGCGTCAGGCGAGTGGGGGGCACAGGCTACATGGGCAGGTACCGTGCCACAGCCACTGCACACCCCTCCACAACATACACCTGCCGGCTGTGGCAGGACAAGAAATGACCCCTGCCACTCCAGCCCTCCGGTCAGGGCTACAGGTGGCAATTCAGCCACTCACCCCACAATTTTATTTTTTAGGACTTACGCTGTCCCACAATCCACTGTTCTGCATGGAACAGGGATCCAATGCAGGATCAGGATGGGCATCTGATTGGATGACAACCTGTGTCCACTGATCCACCCCCGTGCACCACTGCACCAGGGTTGGGGACATGGACAGGCATCCTACAGTGGTCAGCTGTAAAGAATGCTGAGCCCCACATGTCTGTCTGCCAGTGCAGAGCTGCATGGTCTAAATAAGCTCTTCCATCGCATACCTGGATCCTGTTCACGCATGGCCCCCAATGAGCATTAAAAAATGTACACATTTAAAATATTTATAGCATAGGTTTTTTGTATCAGTCCTGCTGGTTATCCATATTTTTTCTATGCAGCCCTTGCACTCCTTCCCCCTTGCTGGCACCATACACCTGCTCCCTTTACAGTATGCAGGATGTGCGCTCCTTGTTACTCCATATGGTGGCCAGCCGAGGTGGTGCGAGGAGGGCTGTGCCAGTCGCCATACTGGATCTGAAGCACTGGCAACAGAGATAAGAGGGGGGTTGTCAGGGTGGTTTGCTCAGTGCCAGTGGTGCAGAGGGCTGCTAGATGCCAGGGACTGCATACACTTGTACAGAGACAGGGATCGAAGGGGGGTGCCACTAGACACCAAGGAATATTCAGTTTTAAGGGGGATGGGGTGGGGGGATGCCACTGGACACCGGGGAATATTAAACGTTAATGGAAACAGGGATCGGAAGGTGTGGGGTGCCACTAGACACCAGGGAGTATTCAACTTTAATGGGGACAGGGACCGGATGGTGGGGGGGGTGCCACTGGGCACCAGGGAATATTCAGCTTTTACTGGGATGGGGATCAGAGGGTGTGGGTTGCCAATGGACACCAGAAAATATTCAACTCTAACGAGGATGAGGATGGGGGGTGCCTTTAGACACCAGGAGTATTCAGTTTTAATGGGATAGGGATTGGAGGGTGGGGGGTACTGCTGGACACCAGGAAATATTCAACCTTTATGGGGACACGGATCAGAGGGTGGGGGGGTCCCACTAAACACCAGGGAATATAATGTGCATTGCAGAGATGGGTGTTCTGGGTCTAGGGAGGCACTTGCGACCATGACGCCATGGAAGGGGCACAAACCTGCCACCACTTCCCATGCAAATAAGCACATAATGGGCATGCATATGGCCCCTTAGTACGCTGCATGCCCAGTGGGCTCATTTGCATGGTGCCAGCTGAACATCGCACTAGGGGGTCCCAGCACTATCAGGTCTGGGAGCACCGTTCACTGCACTTTCCAGATCCATGTCGGGACAATGCTACTCAACTTAGCGCTGTGCTGACATGCCCCATATTCATTCAGATAGCACCAGTGTACTATCCAACTGAATATGGCATCCTCAGGGTCAAGGGTATGAGCAAGTGCAGCGTAAACCTTTGAACTCTATTTTTGCCCATATTCCAATATCAGGTCCCAGATGTTTAAAGTAATGGGCCTTATTGCTTCTTTGTTCCGTACCACCACCACTCCACTCTGTGAAACTGGAGTTGGAATCTGTATGCTCCCTGCGTTCTATAGGACACCCCCTCCTGCTGCTGTCATGTCCTCATTTTACTCTAGTGCTTACCTGCAGTGTGTTTTCAGTGTGTTGACTCGATTCTATGTCCTCCCACTGTCATGCTCCTGTATTTATTTTCTGTCTTCTTAGCTTGTTTTACCTGCGTTCATAGCCAGCACTAGCAACCTTTCCACTGCAGTCCCTCTGAATGTCTTGCATTCTAATCATCAGCTGCAACCACTTAATCCAGCCAGTTCATACTGCCTTTCCTTTCTTAACCATTCAGCCATCATTCAATCTGCTTTAGTATTTTCCCTACAGTCATGGTTGTGCTACATACAGCGTCCTCCAACTCCAGATTTATGGCTGGCTGTTCACTATGATAATGGCTTTCGATATGCATTCCTGCTTTCTGTCCCTTGTCAATCGGTTCATTTGCTATCACACCTGTCATTTTTAAGCAGTCCTCATTCAGTCCAATCCATCACTCATTTATTCTGCATCATAATGCAATTAGCTGTCCTTTTCTGCATCATGCCATCCGGCTCTATGAATGGATTCTTACTGGCCATTATCATATTCCCCTTCCATGCTCACTTGCTTCCCTTGAAGTCCACATCTTGAGGTTAAGTCCTTCACTGTGTGGGGGTCCTTTTCAGATGGATTGTATCCTGTGACACCTCCCAGCTGCTCAGGGAAAATGCAATGCCAAATAGGTTGGGCTGTTTGAAAAGAGAGCCAAATAAGGAGAAACTCTGTATCTGAATTACTCTCAGCAGTACATACTGGGAAGCCAAATGTGGCTTAGCAAGCCCACATTATGAAACAGACAAGCGAACAGGACCAGCCATCGAGGCTACAAGGCGATAGAAATGCAGATAGCTTAGTGACCACCGCAGGCCCCGAGGAAGTGTCCCTAGGCCAAGAAACGTTGGCCTACAGTCTAAAGAGGTGGCTATGCATATATAGAAAATTAAAAATATTTTGGAAAGATGTTTTTGGATTTTGAATCGCCCTCACCCTTTACTTGAAGTAGTCCACTCCAGTGCTCCTTTGAGGGTAGACTGCTCTATTTTATCAGATTTTGACTGGCAAAACTTTCTGTCAGGCCTAGAACATCTGAGACCCTATATCCCTTCAAAATACACCACTTCCCGGCAGTCCCAATGGGTGGTGAAAAGCTCCAATGCTCAGGTAGAAGCTTCAGCTGTGCAGACCCAGGGTCGGTCTCATCTCTCATGGTGTAGTATTTGGCTTCAGCTGTGCAGACCCAGGGTCGGTGTCTCATATCTCATGGTGTAGTATTTGGCTTCAGCTGTGCAGACCCAGCGTCGGTGTCTCATCACTCATGGCGTAGTATTTGGCTTCAGCTGTGCAGACCCAGGGTCGGTGTCTCATTTCTCATGGCGTAGTATTTGGCTTCAGCTGTGCAGACCCAGGATCAGTGTCTCATCACTCATGGAGTAGTATTTGGCTTCAGCTGTGCAGACCCAGGGTCAGTGTCTCATCTCTCATGGCGTAGTATTTGGCTTCAGCTGCCAAAGGTGGGGGCCCTAAGATCACATGGGTTCATTTAGCTATTCAGACAATGTTGGCAGCACCTGTTGATAAAAAAATAATTCACAGTCTGCCACAGGAGAAAAAAATGAAAAGTACTGTTCCAAGTAATCCCTGCCATTTAGCTGATCCTCCTGAGTCTTCTCCCTGACCTGTGGTACAGCCCAAAATCCAGATCCTGCAGCAGCAGCATGCAGATTAATCCAAGGAGGTGCCTGCAGTAGAGGCAGAAAAGATGGCCCAAGAGCAGGTAATGTGGAGTTACCATGTGAGGATGGTGTTGGAGGGAGGGGAGCCTCGGAAACTGGTGATGGGCTGGGAGCAGGAAAATCTATGTGGGTAGGGTGGAGGACAAGTTATAGGGCAGAAATAGGAACAGGGAGCTGTCAAGAAATAGTGGGCACAGGAGTTAGTACTGGGGAAGGGGCAGATTACTGAAGGGTGCAGGGAATATCTGTGGAAGTAAGTCATGAAATGGTGAAGGAAGGAGCTGAATGGTGGTGAAGATGATCTGGTACATAGATACATAGACACATAGATACATAGATACATAGACAGTGTCGGCAGATAAGGGCCTATGGCCCACCCAGTCTGCCCATTTGAGCTTGTAAGTTCAGTTTATTTTCCTAGAAGTCTGTTGCCCCTTACCCCTGACCTCTAGAATTCCTTTATGTCTATCCCATGCATTCTTAAATCCCGTGATTGTTTCAGCCCCCACCACTTCCTCTGGCAGGGTGTTCCACTTGTCCCCCACCCGTTCTGTGAAGAAATTCTTTCTACTAGGTACTAGGGAGGGGCTCATAATGGGGAGAAGGGGCAGATGTGCAAAGGGGTATACAAGTGAGGATGGGGGCTGGCAATGGAAGGAAGGGTCCGGGTAATATATATGTTTGTATAGCAATATCCCTTACCAGGGTAATACATTAGCTAGCAGCCATTATGGCTCTTTACTCAGCAGCCTGCTTGTACATGGACCTCGCTTGTCAAATGAGTTGAGAACATTAATATGCTGAAGCTGAATGCCAAATTGCAAATGCTGCCACATTTATTTATTTACTGAAAACTTCGGAGATTAACTTTGAGCACAAGTGCTCATTTACAAAGGTTCCAGATCAAATAGTCAAAAAAAAAATCATTATAAGTCATAAGCCAAGTAGAATAAGCCATTCCATAGGAAATGCAGTCGAGTCAGGATCAAAGCACTTACAGAGCAAGTGTATTGCCTAAAACTAATGTTAGTTTTTAAAAACAGTCAACAATTACCCTTCATATTTGAAGCCCTTCTTCTTTTCCTTTTGGTTAATTAGAAGATTGTTTACCTGATGTTAGTGTGATGTGTGGGATAGCGCCTAGTCTCGCAGCTGACATGTCTATCTCTCCCCCCCCACTACATCATCAGACTTGTGACCTCACCGACTGTGACATCACTACTACTTAGGAACAGCCACTCAGTAGCTGCCAGGTCAGTCACCTGAGATGTCGCAGTCAATGAGATCACAATGCTGATGATGTAGTTGGGGGGGTGGGGATAGAGACAGATATCTCGGCTGCCATCCAGCACAATATTATCACATAGAGCACTCTAATAAGAAAAGGGAAAATAAAAATACTTCAAAAATAGAAAGTTACTACTGACTACTTCTTAAAATTTGTATTATTTTCCTGTCTGTCTGTTTAGGTTTCACAAGCTCTTTAAGATAAACAGTTACATACGGTTTTGGAAACATCCATACAGATCACTGTATAAAAAGCCACAGGTAATGTATCATAGACACTATACGAGCAAAGTAAGGCACGAGTCCAGGACTGCTCGCTGTTATCCTAAAAGTGTTCTCATCCCTAAACATCTGCAGCCTCCTCCCAAACATGGACAGTCTCAAGGCCTGGGTCTCTCAGCACCACCCTGATGTCATATCTGTTGTGGAAACAAGGTTTTCCCCGAAAATACCAGGTACTGCCATATCCCTGCATGGCTACACCCTGTACCAACAGGACCAGTGCTCGAAAATAGGTGGAGCATGTGTCATTTACACCAGAAATACACTCCAGGGATATGTCATACCCCCACCTCCCAGCAATGACAATCTCCAGGTACTAGCCATCAAACTAATGCTAGGAGCTCACAACAGAGTGCTCACCCTACTGTCCGTATACATCCCACCTAAGCAGACCATGCCTGGCATCAACAACCTACTGGACTACATCAGCACGCTGAGCCTAAACACTGAAACAATGCTGTTGGGAGACTTCAGTATCAACTGGGTCTCACCTGCTGCTAGCACCATCAAAGATACCCTTGCCACAATCCACTTCTCCCAACTGGTAGACACGCCGACTTGAACCAATTACAAGACGAGCACCAGCACACTTCTGGACTGAGTTCTCTCACACCACCCTTCCCACATCACAGATCTCACCATGCTCCCTGACTCACCCAGTGACCACTCCCCTGTCAGTTTCCTCTGAAACAACAACTACCACAAAGCCCCTGCCAGAACCATAAAAAAATGCCTACTCCTAAATGCCCACCTTCTGCAACTAAAGGAATACCTAAAGCAGCAGGACTGGTCGGACCTGTATGGAACAACGGATGTGGACACTGCACTAGATCTCTTTATCTCAAAATTCAATGCGGCCTGTGACAAACACACTTCCATCACAGAGAGAGAGAAACCAGAGGACCTATCAATACCTGGATTACCCCGGAACTACTAATGCAACTAAACGCAAAAGACCAACTCTGGCAAACAGCATGGGCACATGGCACACCAACTAACATCCAAAGGTATAAAATGGCCAGCAATGAGTGCACAAAGGCAGTCCATGAGGCAAAAAGCAAATTCTATGAGGAATTTGCTAACACCTAGAATAGCAGCAAATCGTTCTGGGCAAATCTAAATGATAACAATGGGAAGGACCCTAAAATAGCCCTAGCCAAGCTAAACGTTGAGAGCGTCCCTATCTTGGACCCTCTGCTCATCGTTAACTCCCTGAAACTAACCTTCTTGGATCTCAGTAGTGTGCTCCTGATGAACTTCTTCAATACCCCTGCTCCAGGGGTCAGTGACAAGACCCCAGCATGACCAAACCAGCCACTCTTCTGTTTCAAACTGGTCTCCGAAACCACTGCTAGAAAATACCTTGAAAAAATCCTCAGCAAATGAAGGCACAGTGGGGACTCTCTGGATCTAAAATTTGTTCAACTAACACTAGATGAAGTACTTGTTCCACTGACAAATATAATTAATCTATACCTCTGCCACTCCAAATTCCCCCAAATCTGGAAAGCTACTACGGTCTTCCCAGTACACAAGAGTGGTGACCGGTCTCTTCAAAATAGCTACAGGCTGATCTCTATACTCTCCCTGCTTTCCAAGGCCCTTGAAAGGACTGTGGCTGACCAGTTGGTGGAGTACTTCAATCAATATCAGCTCCTATGCCCAGATCAGCATGGTTTCCGAGCCGGCCATAGCACCATCACAGCTCTCCTGGAATTTACCGGATTCATACACAGTGCTCTTGACAAAGGGCACACTGTAGGTGCAGCCTTTGTTGACCTATCAAAGGCATTTGACACGGTCCATCATGCCCTCCTCCTTGAACAGCTCTCAGCCATAAGGCTAGCCTTAGAAACCGTAGCATGGTTTTGTATCTACCTTAGCCTGCGATCACAGCAAGTAAAGATCAGGGACATCCTATCAGAAAGTCAGACGGTCAGATCAGGGGTACCACAAGGATCCATACTCAGTCTGTTACTCTTCAGTGCCTTCCTAAACAACCTCCTGGCTGCTTGCAATAGCCGCATGCTCCTCTATGTAGATGATGTGGTGATCTTTACTAGCAACCTTGACCCCGCACTTCTGGAATACGACCTCCAGAGCGGCTTCACAGCAGCTGAAAAAGTACCTGGGAATCACACTGGACACTGCCCTGTCTTACACAAAGCACACTGACATCACGGCCAAAGCCTTTAACACCAGGATCAGTATCCTCTACAGGCACAGACATTGCTTGACCTATGAGGCTCTGAACTTGGCAATTAACAGTTCACTCATCACCTTGACTGACTATGGCCTAGCTGTTTATGGTTCTGCTACTGACACAGTGCTCCAACACCTCTCAACAGCCTTAAACAAAGCCTGCTGCCTGCTCACTAATGCCCCAAAACTCACCCACTCCTGTGAGCTTTATGCGCGATTGGGCTGGCTTCAACTGAAGGACAGAATACTTTATCAAACCTGCCTACTCGCAAAATAGGTCTCACTAAAGTTACTTCCTCAAGGAGTTCTGAGCCTTCTATCACCACATATACATGCCAGGCACACCAAGAGCTCAACTACATAAGTATTCTATGTGCCCAGGTGCCGGACAACTATGACCCAGCGATCCTTTGCTCACCGGGCCCCTCTGTTGATAAATGGTCTACCACCTGACATAGCTGGAGCCACAACCCTTAGTTCCTTTAAGCACAAACTCAGTCAGCACCTCACCGACGATAGTACCTGTAGGTGCCACCACTAGTCTGCGCCTGCAGCTGTAGTCTGCCTCAGTACTTCCAACTCCTGGCCCACCAAGTTAAGTCTTTGCCCAAGCACTTGCCTCCCACTCCCTTTGCCCTGGCATTGCCTCCCACCCTTTACCCCATGGCTCTTTTCTTTCCCTCTTACCTTCCTATCCCACTGCCCCTACCTGTTCCTCCCTACCTTACCCTAACAGTCTGCATCTGCCTCTCTCTCTCTCTTCTGCAGGACACTGGCATACCATGTACTATGCCTTAGCACAATTTGTGAACAGTTTGTCACTGAAACCCATGTACTGTTGAATTTTTTTGTACTCTGAGGGTGGGATATTCAAAGCAGTTGCACATGGCACAACTAAGATGTGCCAGCGCAATAGCAGAAATGCGCCAAAAAGTGATATTCATCAGGAGACAATGTGCGGCGCAAATCGCAGTGTGCCAATGTGCAACCCTAATGAATGCATGCGCAAGTGCAGGGGGCATAGCCATGAATAAGCTGCACAGTGCGATATTCAACAGCAAGCCGATAGTGCAAGTGCAGAGCAATAGGGACATGTGCAGAGCAAAGTTGAGCCCATGAAAAGATGAAGCAAGCAACGGACGGTGGCTTGCGCCTTGAGGAGCAGGAGTGAGAGACAGAGAGAGACAGTGAGAGAGAGCCAGTGTCAGGCAGGACAGCAGAAGGGGTGCAAGATAGGCAGAGGCAGGAGGTGCAACAGGCAGTGGGACAGGGCCTGTGACCCTGACTGTGCTCGTGAGCAGCCCAGTGTGTGTGTGTGTGTGTGTGTGTGTGTGTGTGTAAGATGTCCGTGGGGGCAGCGATGGCAGCGTGAGCCTGTGAGCCTGGACAGAGGAGTGGCCGTGGGAGAACCGGGATGGGTGGGAGGCAGTGTCCACCGCCAGTAGGGTCCCCATCACTGGGGTGCTCCCAGTGGAGGGGCACAAGCAGCAGCACACAGCTAGGGTCGCCCAGGGAGTCATCCGCATGGGGGGGCAGGACAGGCCAGGCCATGGCCAGTGCAATCTTCCTCAGGAAGGCAGTAATGAGGGGTGTGAGGAGGCAGGAGGCAGAGCGGTGCAGCAGTGGAAGGGCCCAGCGGTGGTATGCCCTGAACAGGTGGTACCGTGCCCACACCACCTTCAAACAGTACAGTGACACCAAGATTGTGGGCCGGTACCACCTGAACCAGGCAATTCTGAGGCAGCTCTGTGAGCTATGCAGTGATGAGATGCAGGCACCCACAAGAGGTAGCCACTCCCTGTCGGTGGAGACCAAGGTCATGGCCGTTATCTGCCTGCTCGCCATGGGTACCTTCCAGAGACCAATAGAGGACACCACAGGCTTAACCAAGTTGGCCGTGTCATGGCTCCTCACATAATTCCTCAACGCACTGCTGCCACATGCTGCGGAATACATCCATTTCCCCAGCACACAGGCAGAGTGTACAGCGAACATGCAGGAGTTCCACAGGGTTGCACGTATGCCTGGCGTGCTAGGAGCCATCGACTGCACCCATGTAGGCATCCGCACACCACCGGGGCCGGAGGGGGTGGCCTACATCAACAGGAAGGGTTACCCCAGTGTCTGCTGCCAGGTGGTGTGCGATGCCAAGGGGCGCATAATCAATGTCTGTGCCACACACCCTGGTGGAGCACACAATGCCTTCATCTGGCACCAGTCAGCACTGTGCCACAGGTTCGAGAGTGAGGACATCCCCACCGGCCACCTAGTAGGTGAGTATGCAGCTGGAATGGACAGCCTAGCACAACAGGGCAGGGTGTGGGGGGATTCTAGGCTGGGGGCGTCAGAGAGTCTGGCTGGGTAGGCGGGGGGGCAGCCACACAGACCACCATGCTAACCCTACATGTCTCCACACAGGTGACAGCGGATACCCACTCAGACCCTGGCTGCTCACTCCATACCGGCGCCCGTCGACCCCAGCACAGGAGAGATACAATGAGGCACACGCCAGCACATGTAACATCATCGAGTGTGTGTTTGGGCTGCTGAAGGCACTGTTCCGTGGCTTGCACAGGTCTGGCAGTGCCCTACAGTACAGCCCCTCGAAGGCCTGCGACCTATTCCTGGCCTGCTGTGTGCTACACAACATTGCCACTGACCATGGGATAACTGCCGAGGTCGAAGAGGGGAACAGCAGTGGGGATGACACGGATGCCGGGCCAGGTGGTAGTGGGCAGACCCCCCCCCCGGGCGACGGGAACCCCAGCTGCACAGGATGGCCCAGCAGCACTGGGACACGATTGCAGAGGAGCACTATGGTGCATGCAGGTAGGTGAACATGACCACACACACATGTCCCAGGGACCAGGGCACAGTGTACAAGCATGCATGGCTGGGCACCACAACAGACACGGCCGAAGGGCAGCGTGGACAGGCATGGGACAGGGCTCCATGGAAGCACCCTGTACGGCACTGTAGACCCCACCCACACAACTCCACACACATATGCACATGCACACGGGCATCCACACGTGCACACCCAGACGCCGCCAACGGGCATGTGTCAGACGCTGAACACTGGTGCACAGTGGCGGCAGGTGTTGTGTTGGCATCATGATGCACATGTCACAGTGGCCAGCAGCCGGGTGGGCGTGCACAAGGCGGGCATGTTGAGTGGACCATGGATGGCATGACCCTGATGCGCACACGCACTCGCCACACCAATGTGCACATAGCACTGTGACAGGGAGGGTTGCGGATCATGACCGCCGTGCAGTTGCATGGCCGCCGGACACATGGATGGCCCCGCCGAGACCGCCCAGCAGACGCAGGCTGTGCGACAGCCACAGGGGGTGTCACAGACAGTCCCCCAGGTGTGTTACTGCAGGAAAGCGACCGGTCCCCTGCAGGGGTCTGCAGGTCTCCAAACAGGCCTGCTCCAGGCGTGCCCGGAATGCCCACAGCGGATCCTAGTTTCAACAATGACGGGATCACACAACGCTGGGACCGAGGGGTGGAGAATGCACTCTGCAGTGACTGTGGCGGACAGCCATGCACCAGGGTGGCCATTGGTGCTAGGTCAGCTGTGATGGCAGCGGTAAGCTGATCCAGGGCTGCGGTCATGTCCTCCCGCATGCGTGTGGCCTCAGCCAGGAGCTGCTCATAGTCCTAGTCATGCTTCCCTGCGGACTGGCATAACTCTATATAGAGTACACGCACCCCTGCCACGACCAGCATCTGTTGCTCCACGGATGCCCCGAGCAGACAGGTGTGCTCGGTCAGAGGGTCGGTACCCTGGGGGCCATGGGCGTTGCGCCCGACCTGCGGGAGATGTGTGACCTGCATCACAGCCCCCCAAGCAGGTGGGGCTGCACAGCGGGGCCCCCTTGGGCCTGAACAGTCTGCGGTGCAACGGCAGTGGCCACTGCACCTGGCCCCTCCTCGGCCCCGTCCTGCTGCCGCTGCTGCCCATCCAGCCACTGTGTGCGTAATGGTGCCAGGTGGCTGCACCACCACTGCCACACACTATGGACTGCGCTGCACCGATGTCGCCCACTGCCTCGCTAGGCGTTGTAGCTGGTGGGAGGACAACTTCCACCAGGGCACCATCAGCGCTGCCGTGTTGGGTGTGTGGTATGGGTGCCTCCCCCTGATCGGCATCACCACTGTCCAAGATAACAGTCACGTCATCATCGGTCCCGGACCCTGCCCCGATCTGTGTCTCAGCATACTGGACGCCATGGCTGGTGTCCTGCTGAAACACTGCCAGGGCCTAGTCCGCAACCACGCCATAGGCATCTGGTCGGACAGTGGGGTTGGGCTGGCAGCGGTCAGGCCCCTGGACACCAGTGGAGGTGGATGGACGGTCCTCCAGGTCCAGGACCGCCCCCATGGTGGTCACCCCCACCCCTGCTGATGCATGCAGGTGCTCCAGATCTGTAAAGGAACACATACACGTTGGTGCCGCTGCCACACACCCCTGCCCCCTGGCCCCCTTCCCCAGGCACCGCTGTTCCTACCATGCAGTGATGGGCTGCCCCAGTCTGGAATCCACCACCGGGAACACCTCCAATGGCGCTGCGCTGCATGGACACCACCACCAGCTCCTCCTGCGATGTCAGCTGTGGCACTTCGGGCTGTCCACCGCTCGTGGTGGTATGTGCGGCCCGGATGGCAGCCACCTTATCTTTTATCCTCCTCTGGTCCGTGCCCACCTTCTTTTTGCACTCCTGTGCAGACCTCTGATGGCTGCCCTGCTGGTTCACAGCCCTGGCCACTCCCTCCCATGCAGCTGCCCTGGCCTGCGGGGTGCCCGATGAGCCACTCAAGAGGGGCTCCTGGTCCAGATATGTGTTGAAGAAGGCATCATTCTCTGCCCTCATGAAATTGGGCCTGCACCTCCATGCAGGCCCCTGCTCCTCAACTTTCTTGTGTTCTGACATGCTCATTCCTGTGGGTAGAGACATGTGGTCAGTGATGGCTGCCACACACAACGCCCACCCCCCCAATCCACTGTCCCGACATGTCCACTGCCTGGTGTCTTACCCCTGAAGGATGCACTACCGGTCTGGTGCCTGTGCAGTCCCATGGCTCCTTTATAGCACATCACATGCAAATTAGGGAATGCGCAACTGTAATGAGATGCAAATGCCTCCAATGCTCCACGGATATGCTGATCAGCCCATCTGCATTTTCCTGCTGAATATCGCAGAATTGCGCATGACACATTGGAGTTGCGCATGCACAAGCCATGGCACAACTGTATGACATGTGCAGCAGGCCTGACAGTGCACATGCGTGCACTGACATGGTGTACGTTGATGGTGCATCCTATGCACAGTGCACCATACGCAGTACAGTGCTCTGCCACTATTGGGCATGTGACGCTTGTGCTCTGTATGCCCTATGGTGCCGGTGCACCATTGGCACATGGACTTTGGAGTACATGAGTCCCTATTGTGCACCATGCATGGCGTGCCGTATCGCGCTGTCGTGCACGGTGCGCATCTTGACCTTTGACCCTACAAGTGTCCTTTAACCCTCCGGGTGCCTATGGCACGTGCCACTGTTACCCCAGCTGTATCGTGCAGCACAGAGGCATGCACAATTAGGGATAGCAGCGCATCACCAAGTGAGTCGCACACCCACCGCACGTGCAGCTTGTGTGCTACCAGTTGCCATTTTGGATTGCCAGTTCAGATAAGAGCATACCGCACTCGAGCACAGCGAGGGTACCAAATTGGAGCCAGGTTGAGCTGGTGAACCTGGTGGCACTGGTGGAGCCACATGTTGGCTCACTGTGTGGGCAGGTGCCCCTGGACCGGCCTCGCACCGAGGTGTGGCAGGAGGTGGCAGAGGGTTTGGAGGAGGCCACTGGGGCCCAGCGAAGCAGTGAGCAGTGCTGCCACCGATATGGGGACCTGCGGCGGAGGGATCCTGACCGGCTGAGGTCACTGCTGGCACGCGTCTGGACGGGCGCTGTGCAACGGCCAGATAAGTGCACTTTTCCACGTGTGTGCCATGTTGGTGTTCTGTGGGGGGCCAGCGGGGTGTCACACCTTGCTGCAGGGGGGTGGCTGTGGCTGCACGCTCTGCTGGCCATGGCAACGCACCATCGGTGCCACCGTACCGCCACTGCACATGGCAATGGGGCATACTGTGCTGGAGGGGAGTGGGGCATGTGGGTTGTTGCCAGGTGCTGATGTTTGCCTCTCACTGTCTCCCTACTAGGCCCTGAGGATAGGCGAAGAGCCAGGATGGCAGGTGCCACTGCCGGACGTGGGCAGGCCAATGCTAGTGCACAGGCATGGGATGCCAAACATTTGGGAGGTGCTGCCGGTCAGGCGCCGGTTGTTCCGCAGCATGCATGTAGGCACTCTGTCACGGTTTGTTGTTGTGCAGGGCGGGGGTGAGCCACAGTCCCCTGTGCACATGGCCGTTACAGCCGTGCAATGCCAGTGGGGTCCACTGCACCATGCTGTGGCTTTCACACGTGTGTGGCTGCTGCAGGTGGCCTGTGGGTGCACCTGGGTTCCAGCCATGCCACTGCCATCTCGCCGCATAGCCCTGTTGCCTGGCCACCATGGTTGTGGTGTGCCACACATAGGAGGTGTTGGTGTGCAGTGCTGTGCATGGCTGTGGACGGTCGGAATGGCGGCTCATGTGGGCACGCACGCTGCGGCTGGCTGTGTGCTGTCTACAGGGCACATGTCACCACTGTCCACTGCCACGGTGGATGGGCTACGGTCATATGGGCATGCACTCATCCATGTCCCCCTCCTTTGTCCTAGGTGTCCGTCAGGTGGATGTGAACACCAGGCTCCTGGAGCGGATACTGAGGGTCACCACGGACACACTACAGGTGGTGCAAATCATTAGGCAGGCCCTGTGCAGACCATGGAGGAGATGGAGGAACAGGCGCCAGTAGGGCGTGGATGCACGTGGGGCCCGTTGGCCTGCACCACCTACCCTTCCTCTGACCCCCCTCCCTTTCCTCCCTTGTACCCTATCCCAGCCACGTCCCCTGTCCCTCTGCCTTCCTTCCCCGGCCTACCTTCTTGTTTGTGGCCTCCCCGCTCCCTGTACATCTGTATATAGTTGTTGATGGTTTATTTTAAAACACATTTATTTTGTTAGCCATCCGTTTCTGTGTCTGCTTTGAAGCTGGCGTATGGAGCCATGCTGCAGTGGTGTGCATGGTGGCTGAGTGGTACATCTGTGGTTGACTGGGGTTTGCGTCTGGTGATCTGTGCCCAGTGGCTGGTGTGTGTGCCCTGAGGCGTACATGTGCACCCTGCTCAGGCTGTGTGGCCTGTGTGTTGTGTGCTATTGGCATGTGTGTTGTCAGCTATGGTCCAGGTGGCGTGTCCCGTGCCGTCCTGTGGGTGTTGCCCGTGGCTGATTGCCAGTGGACATTGATGCCACATCACCTCCATGCACTGCTGTGGTGCACATGGTCGGGGCCTGCAGCCATGCGCCTGCCATGCCTCCCTCCTGGCATCCTCTGCACCCTGGTGGTGGCCTCTCCTGCTCCTGTGACATACTCTCCGCAGTATCTGTTGCCCTGTGTCCTGGCCCATGTGCCTTTGACCCTTGCGCAGCCCAGGATGTGCTATTGCGCTTGCTGACTTGCTCCCTTGCGCAGCCCAGGTTGCGTGATGGCGCCTGCTGACTTGCTCCCTAGCAGCCCTTGTTGCACTATGGCACATTCAGCTGTGTTGTGCTGTCTCTTGCCATTGTGCACAACCTTTGAATATCGCGGTGAGTGTGCACTGGTGCAGTGTACTTGTGCTGCGCAGCTGCTGCTGCGCCTGCCTCTGGTGCATTTCTGAATATCTCACCCTGTATGTATAATTTACTGTAACTACATTCTGTCTTCTTGTGTTAATGTATCTGATGTGGAACCTCTCAATGAGCATCCGCTCACAGGTGACAGCCAAGATTTTAATAAATAAATACAGACAGAAAAGGGGGAGGAACAGGCGGAAGTACTGAATGAATACTTTTGCTCAGTGTTCACGGAAGAAAAGGGGACCGCTACCACCATGGGCTGGGAGGGTGGGGACGGGGAGAAAAGCGACAAATGGAAGAATTGAGGGAGGAAGAGTCCTAGAGGGATTGAGGGCACTGAGGGTAGACAAGGCACCAGGGCTGGATGGTATCCACCCCTGGGTGCTGAGGGAGACAGCGGAGGTGTTGGTGGAGCCACTGCCAGATCTGTATAGCACCTCACTGGAGCTGGGATGTGTGCCACTGGACTGGAGGATGGCACATGTAGTACCATTACACAAGAGCGGACCAAGGGATGAACAGGCTAATTATCGTCTGGTAAGTCTCACCTCCATAGTGTGCAAACTCATGGAAACTATACTAAAGGAAAGACTGGTGTCATACCTGGAGGACAATGGCCTCCAGAATATGAGGCAGCATGGGTTCATTTTGGGGAAGCCTTGTCAAACCAACGTAATACAATATTATGACTGGGTGACAGGTGAGCTGGATAGGGGTCATGCAGTGGATGTTCTTTACTTTTACTTCAGCAAGGCCTTCCATTCCGTGCCTCAAGGGCGTCTTGGGGGGAAGCTAACTGGTGTAGGGGTAGGGGCAAAAATGACAAACTGGATTACAAGCTGGCTGAGCGGGAGGCTGCAACAGGTGGTGGTGGTAGGGGTGCTCTCAACTCACAGGCCGGTGATGAGCGGGGTGCCACAGGGCTCTGTGCTGGGACCAGTATTATTTGGGCTCTTCATATCAGACATTGTGTATGGGGTGGTGAGCAAGGTAAGTCTGTTCACAGACAACACCAAAATGGGAGCAGTGGTGGATGGAGGGGAGGGATGGAAGCAGCTGCAGGGGATCCTAAGCAAGCTAGAGGAGTGGTCAGAGAGGTGGCAGCTGGGGTTCAATGCAAAGGTGTAGGTTATACACTCAGGCTAAGAACCCAAGGAGAGAATACTGGCTGGGGTTAAGCTCGGAATCACTGAGAAGAAAAAATACTCACCTTAGTAATGTTGTTTCTTCTAATGGAGTCTTGCTATATTACGACAGTAGCAGTTTGATCCAGCTCTAGAACTGTTCCTGAGGTGAAATGGTTAAACCATTCCAAAATAGAATTTTGGCCACGAGCTCTAAGAAGCAGCTCTATCTGTGTTATTTCAAACCTGAACTGTCAGATCTTTACGAGCCAAACTCACTGAGGTCTGTGTGGAAGCTGTAACCTACACTAGCCAAATGGCTACCTAAATAATAACAACCATTGCTGGTCCCAACACCCAAAACTCAAGTCAGGGGACCAGAAATACTAACAGAATTCTAATCATATGAGAATAAAACATAAGTATAATAAAACACACACACACACACACACACACACACACACACACAAAGCCCCAAAAGAGGACAAAAATGCTAACAGGGCATAAAAAGGTGCCCACACCAAGTTGCCCGCACCCCACCCAAGTAGAGGTTCTGAGAGGGGCAGGTTGGGGGGGAGGTCATAATATAGCAAGACTCCATTAGAAGAAACAACATTACTAAGGTGAGTAATTTTTTCTTCAAACAACATGAAGTCTTGCTCATATTTTCAATAGCAGAATACACAGCAGTACCTCCATGGAGGAGCAGAACCTACTTAGGAATAGGCTCTGAAGAACAGCTGTGTAAAGCGAGCCTCTCCTGGCCTGGACACCCAGGGAGTAATGCTTGGCTAAAAGTGTGTACCGTTTTCCAAGTAGCAGCCTGGCAAATCTCTAATATAGGATGTCTCTGGCAGCAGCTAGAGACGAGCTGTACCCTGGTAGAATGAGCATTCTCAAACCGGGGGCTCTGCCCAGTTTCTGATAACAAAATTGGATACAAGAGACAATCCACCTGGCAACTGATCTCTTAGTGGCAGGTTTGCCTTTCCCAACTTCACCATAGGTAAGGAAAAGTTGGAGGGATTTGAACCTGTGACCTTTGGTACGCTCTATATAGTAACTAAGAGCTCTCTTAACATCCAGGCTGTGCAACCTCCTCTCACCAGAAGAGGAGTGATCAGTGAAAAATACTGGAAGGGAGATAGATTGATTAAGATGGAAATCTGAAACCACCTTAGGCAAAAACTTCCTATTAGTCCTAAGGACTACCTTATCCCTGTGGAAAGAAATAAAGTCAGTTTCCACTGACAAGGCTTGCAACTCACTTATGCGTCTGGCAGAAGTGATAGCCACTAGAAAAACAGTTTTCCAAGTTAGGTACTTAAGCTGTGCAGAAGACAGAGGTTCAAAAGGGGGTTGCATTAACTGGGCAATGCAAACATTAAGGTCCCAAGCAGGGGCCGGTTCCCGAAAGGGTGGATTAGTATGGAGTAATCCCTTAAAAACCTGGAAAACACAGGATGAGAGGAAAGAGGGGATGACTTTCCTGCTGACACAAAAGCAGATACAGCTGCCAAATGAACTCTCAGGGTAGCTGGTCTGAGACCCAAGGAATTAAGATGTACCATGTAATCTAACACAATGGGCAAATCAGCAGATTCTGGGGAAATATTTTTCCCAGCACACCAAATGGAAAACCTTTTCCATTTAGAACTATAAGTAGCCCTAGTGGAAGGCTTTCTAGAAGCCTTTAGGATCTCAAGAACACCCTGAGAGAGTGTAAATCAGCAACTCTAACTCCTCAAGAGCCAGGCCTTGAGGTTGAGGGATTGAGGTCCGGATACCAAACCCTTCCCTGGGCACAAGTCAACAGATTGTGATTCCTGGGGAGGCAAAGGGAAGATGGATTGTCAGTGACAGACGGAGGGTACCAGGGCTGCCTGGCCCAATCCGGGCAATCAGAATCACCCTGCAAGGCTGAGATCTGATTTTGACTAGTACTTTGAATAGGAGAGGGAAGGGGAAAAGCATAGAGAACTTCCTCCCAATCCAGAAGAAGGGCATCCAGGGAACTGAGCCCAGCACTGGGAGGCCTGCAACAGAACAGAGGAAGTTTGTGATTATCTGGGGCTGCAAAAGATCTATCTGAGGGGTGCCCCATCTGGCAAAGACTATCCCCAGCACTTGAGGATCCAGGGACCATTCGTGATGGCCCTGGGAAATCCTGCTGAGAGCATCCGCTAGGACATTGTCCTTCCCTGGAAGATGAACTGCTATGAGGGAAGTGTTCAGGGAATAGGCCAGAGACCACAACTTCATTGCCTCGGTGCACAAGGCCGAAGACCGAGTGCCCCTGTTTGTTGATGTACCACATTGTTGTGGTGTTGTCTGTTCTGACTTGTATCACCTTGTCGTGGACAGATGCAGAAAATGCTTGAAGAGCTAAAAAGACAGCTCTGAGTTCCAGCAAATTGATGTGGAGCAGAGATTCCTGGGGGGACCACACTCCCTGAGTGGAAAAGTCGCCCATGTGGGCTCCCCAACCCAGAAGGGAAGCATCTGTAGTGAGAGTCAAGTCGTGAGTAGGGGGAATGAAGGGACCCCAATCTTAAATTGCTCTGATCCTGCCACCACTGGAGGGCTAGGATCAAGGTTCGAGTCACTGGGACCAACTTGGAAAGGGGGTCTCTTCTCTGAAACCAATAGGTTCTCAAGTGAAACTGAATGTCTCTCATCTGAAATCTTGCTCCCTGCACAACAGCTGTGGATGCAGCCATGTGCCCCAGGAGCTGCAGAAAGTGTCTTGCTGGTGGAGACCTGCAGAGTGAAGGAGGAGGCCAGAGCCACTAAATTCCTTACCCTTTCTAAGGGAAGAAAGGCTCTGGCTAGCTTTGTCCAATTCTGCCCCTATAAAGGTGAGTACCTGGACTGGTTCCAGAACCGACTTTGGTAGATTTAGCAGAAAGCCCAGGGAGGTGAGAAGCTGCTGGGTGACCTGCAGGTGAGATTTTACCTGTTCTGGGACTGGCCTACAATGAGCCAGTCGTCTCAGATAGGGAAAAACAGCAACTTTGCCTCTCTAAGTGAGCCACTGCCACTGCTAGACACTTTGTGAATACCCTTGGGCAGAGGTAGTCAAGGGCATTGCTCTGAACTGGTAATGACCTGAGGGCAGTTCAAATCTGAGGTACTTTCGATGGGAGCTTCTGATTAGGACATGGAAATAGGCATCTTTGAGGTCCAGGGAGGCTAGCCAGTCCCTTGGCCTTAGGGAGGGTAAAATCATTGCCAGAGTTACCATTTTGAACTTTGGTTTCAAAAGATGCTTGTTCAGATATCTGAGATCTAATATGGGCCGCCATTCTCCTGTCTTTTTTGGGGTAAGGAAGTATCTGGAATACAGACCCCTGCCCTGGTGCAGGGGAGGAACCCTTTCTACTGCTCTGAGAGCTAACAGGGATGAGACCTCTGCTTCCAGAGCAAGGGTCTCTGAAGCACTTGCAGGTAGAAAAAGTCTGCTTCTCAACTTGGGAAACTTTTTGAAGCTGAGAACCAGACCCTGGCCTACTACTTCCAGAACCCACTTGTCTGAGGTTAAAGAAGCCAATTCTGGCTGAAGTAAGCCAGCCTGCCCCCTACCGGTACAGGAGAATCGGCCCTGGGCACCCCATCAGGGTGCCTGCTTAGCAGGAGCTTTAGGCTGGGGGGTGGGAGCAGGTCTGCCCACCCCTCGTCTGCCTTCTGAAGAAGCCCCTCTGAGACAGGCAGAGGAGGCCTGAGTCTGGTAAAGGCCTGTGAAAAGGCCTACCCTACCCCTGGGGGTATGCCTTTGAGGAGTGGCTTGCCGCCCTTAGCCTGGGCACTCTTGAAGTAGTCCCATATTCATCCATCTTTTTCATGTTGTTCTCTGTCTGCTCCCCAAACAGAGAATTCCCCACCACAGGAAAATCCATAGCCTTAGTCTGGGTATCCTGTGACAGATTAGTACACCTGAGCCAGGCCAACCTATGAAAAGCTACAGATGTGGCCATGACCCAGAGGAAACATCATTAACATCCACAGCAGCATGAAACTGAACCTTAGAAGCCTCAATGCCATCAGCAGCCACCTGTTCTAGTTCACTAGCTAGCTGGCTATGGGCTTGTTTACACTGCATCACAGTATCCCATCTAGATTTCTGATACCTAGCTACATAAGCCATATAATTTGCTTGCCTGAGTCCCAGAGAGGCTGCCATATACTGTTTTTTTGCCATGGCATCAATCTTCCTGGAATCCTTGTCAGGAGGATGTGAAGCCAGGGGAATATTAGCTTTATCACAGGCAGCAGCCTGAACTACCCCAACATGACTGCATTGCTGAGAAAGGAATTCTATATCAGGACCTGACAATGTGTACCTTCTGTCCATCTTTTTATCTACAGGAGGCACAGAATTAGAAGTTTTTAAAATTTTTATTGTTTGCTTCCTAAAAGACTTATGTAAATGAATAGACAATCTCCTAGACTCTGGAATATCCATAATTTCTACAAAATCAGGCTCCTCTTGCTCATCCACAGCTTCTTCTAAGGGAAGCTGGAGGGTTTCAGCAACTTTTTTGTAAAACATGAAATGAGATGGGGACTCAGACAGCATAGGGGGAGATTCTAAAGGTCTGTCTGGGGAGATGTCCGTTTCAATGGGCACACCCAGACCTTCCCAGCCACATTCATACTGTTCATAACCATCCTCCCCCTCCTCTGGTTCATAAAATTCCTCAATATCATATTCCTGAACCACTGGGACCGGACGAACCGACCTTTTGCCAGATAGTGGCGGTTCGGACGGACCCTGAGACAGTGACTGGACAATTTGTATGGCTTTTGCCATCTCTGCAGCAGTTGGAGAAGGGTTTTGACCCAGACCTGCTGATTTTCTTGTTTTCTTACTGGAATTGGTTCCTCAGAACCAGCTTTTCTTTGCCCGAGGAAGTCTCGCCTGGTCAGAGGGCATTCTCCGCGTTCGGTTAGCACCGAACCGGCTGGCCATCCGGTCAGCGGACTTTTGCTCTCGCCCTGAGCCTGCCCAATCTTTTTCCAGGGTGGCTGCAGGAAATTCTTACATATCTGGCAGTCTGACTGGAGGTGGTCAAACCCCAGACACAAACACATGGTGTGTGGGTCAGCCTTGGCAAAGACTTCCCCACAAACATCACAGTGTTGAAACCCAGTGGGCCCGGTTTTTCTTTTGGGTTTCTCAGACATAATGCCAGCCTAACCAGAAAACTTGCCCTTTTAATGGCAGTGCCAGGCAAGACACCCTTATCGGTTCCTAACCGTGTCACGGGTATTGGAAAAACCGTAATAAATCCGTTTTTTTTAGAACCGATAAGAACCGGGAACCGCACTCTAAAATATTAAATTTTTGTTTTAAATGAGTTTTAAACCCAACTGATCGGTTCAAAACCGAACCGATAACTTACAAGTTCCACACAGACAAAACCTTCAATTTACTTACGGTTACCACAGATAGAGCTTGAACCGAACGGTTTTGCGGTTAAAATAAAACTATTCTCGGTTGAATCCAACCGAGAAAACACTTTTAAACCGAGAAATGAACCGAGCAGTAGGAGAAATCTCCGAGCGACTGTTCACTGAGGTGGAGTAAAGAATCTGACAGTTCAGGTTTGAAATAACACAGATAGAGCTGCTTCTTAGAGCTTGTGGCCAAAATTCTATTTTGGAATGGTTTTAACCATTTCACCTCCGGAGCAGTTCTAGAGCTGGATCAAACTGCTACTGTCATAATATGGCAAGACTTCATGTTGTTTGAAGGAGAAGGACCTATGGGTAATGGTAACAGAGACCATGAACAACATTGCCCAGTGCAGGAAAGCGGCTGCAAAAGTGAACAAAATGCTGGGGTGCATAGCGAGGGTGTTTTCGTCCAGGTGAAGAGAGGTGATCTTGCCCCTCTACAGGTCGCTGGTAAGGCCGCACTTGGAGTACTGTGTGCAGTTTTGGAGGCCATACCTGAAGTGTGATATCAGGCTACTGGAGGGTGTGCAGAGGAGGGGAACAAAGATGATATGTGGAATAGAGGGGAGAGACTATGCGAGCAGGCTGGGAGACTTGAATATGTACACCCTAGAGGATAGAAGGGACAGGGGGGACATGACAGAGACATTCAAGTATCTGAGCGGAATTGTAAGGATGGGACAGACAGTCTTTAATCTAAGGAGGGGAGGGACACCAGAGGGCACAGGCTAAGAATAGAAGGGGAAATATTTAGGAGGGAAATGAGGAGACACTATTTCACAGAGAGGGTGGTAGCAAAATTGATTACACTACCAGAATGTGTGGTATGAAAAAATTACTCACCATAGTAATGTTGTTTCTTTTCATGGAGTCTTGCTGTATTCTGACATAATGCAGTTAGCCTCAGCACTTGAACTGCCCCAGAGAGGAAAGAGTTAACTCTATGCAGAAACATAGAACGTGAGCTCGAGCTCGGTTTTCAAACCTCTGTCCGTGGTACTTCTCAGTGTAACCGTCAGATTCTTACGAGCAAACTAAGTACTATAGTATGGAAACTATATAACATACAGCCAAAGGGCAAAAGATTTTTTGGGTCCAAAAAGACTCAAGTCGAGAACCCAAGAAGAAAAGGTAGTAACAACATTTAACTATAAAAACACAAGCAAAGTAACAATAACAGCTACCCCACCCAAGAGGGAGGGTACAAGGTAACCCCTGAGGTGCAACACTGTACCTGCCAGCCCACTTCCCAAAACTAGGTTCTGAGAGGGGAGGCGGGGGGGAGGTCAGAATACAGCAAGACTCCATTAGAAGAAACAACATTACTAGGGTGAGTAATTTTTTTTCAAACAACATGAAGTCTTGCTGTATTCTGACATAACGCAGACTACCAAGCAGTTCCCTATGGAGGAGGGAATGCAGCACCTACTTTGGAAACAAGCTCTGCAGTACCAAACCTAGCATCACTCCTAGCCTGGATGTCCAGAGAGTAATGCTTGGTGAATGTATGTACTGTTTTCCAGGTGGCTGCTTTACAGATCTCTAATAAGGATATATCTCTGGCCGCAGCTAGAGTAGCAGCTGTACCCCTAGTTGAGTGAGCCCTCAGGCCTGAAGGGGGTGTTCTACCCAATTTGCCATAGCAGAATTGTATACAAGAAACAATCCACCTGGCAATAGTTCTCTTAGTGGCAGGCTTACCTTTCCCCACTTCACCATAAGTGAGAAACAATTGAAGACAGTCATTTCTGTGTGCCTTAGTATGCTTTATGTAGTAGCTAAGAGCTCTTTTAACATCCAAACTGTGTAATCTTCTTTCGCCTGAAGAAGAATGGTCAGTGAAAAACACAGGGAGAGATATAGACTGGTTCAGATGAAAATTCGATACCACTTTGGGCAAGAACCTCCTACTGGTTCTTAGGACCACTTTATCCCTATGGAAGGATATGAAGTCAGGTTCACCTGACAGGGCCTGTAATTCACTAATCCACCTGGCAGAAGTAATAGCTACCTCGAACACAGTTTTCCAGGTCAGGTACTTCAACTCAACCAAAGCCAGAGGTTCAAAGGGTGGCTGCATAAGTTGAGCAATGCAGACATTGAGATCCCAAGGCAGAGTAGGCTCCCTAAAGGGAGGGTTAATGTGAACCAGACCTTTGAAAAACTTCCTGAAAACAGGATGAGATGCCAGGGAAGAGCCCTCTCCTGCTGAAAGGAATGCAAAGACAGCTGCTAGATAAACCTTCAGAGTGGCAGGCCTAAGGCCTAGGCTATTCAGATGAACTAGGTAATCTAAGGTTGTGGAAATGTCTGCAGAATCAGGCACAATGCCTTTCTGAGAGCACCAAATACTGAACCTCTTCCATTTGGAATTGTAAGTTTTTCTAGTGGAAGGTTTCCTGGAGACCTACAGAATATCCAGAACTCCCTGAGAGAGATGTAGTGCTGCATATTCTAACTCTTCAAGAGCCAGGCCTTGAGACTGAGAGACTGGAGATTGGGGTACCAGATCCACCCCTGGGAGGAGGACAGGAGACTGTATTTCCTGGGAAGAGACAGGGTACGTGACACTGTCAAGGACAGCAGTAGAGGATACCAAGGCTGTCTGGCCCAATCTGGAGCCACTAGTATCACTGTGCAGGGTTGAGTTCTGATCTTGATCAGAACTCTGAACAGCAGAGGGAAGGCATAGAGAAACCTGCCCTTCCAGTCCAAAATGAGAGCATCCAGGGGGTACCGTCCCCAGGACTGGAGGTCTGCAATAAAACAGAGGAAGTTGATGATTGTTCGGTGCTGCAAAGAAATCTATCTCTGGAGTGCCCCACCTGGAGAAGATGACCTTCAGGATGTGAGGATCCATGGACCATTCGTGATGTCCCTGTGAAATTCTGCTCAGAGCATCTGCTAGTACATTGTCCTTTCCTGGAAGGTGAACTGCTGCCAGGGAAGTCTGAAGAGAATAGGCCAGAGACCACAGCTTCATGGCTTCTGTGCACAAGGCTGTGGACAGAGTGCTTCCCTGCTTGCCGATATACCACATTGTGGTGGTGCTGTCTGTTCTGACTTGGACCACCTTGCCCTTGACTGAATCTGAGAAGCTCTGAAGGGCTAGGAAAACTGCCCTGAGTTCTAGGAAGTTGATATGAAGGAGAGACTCCTGTGGAGACCAGACCCCTTGAGCTATCAGGGCTCCCAGGTGGGCTCCCCAACCTAGGAGAGAAGCATCCGTAGTTAGAACTACTAATGGGACTTGAGGGAGAAATGGAACCCCTTGTCTGAGGTTGTCCTGGTCCAGCCACCACTGGAAACCTTGGATCAGAGTCTGGGTCACTGGAATCAGTTTGGTGAGAGAGTCCTTTCTCTGTGACCAAAAGGACCTTAGATGGAACTGAATGTCCCTCATCTGAAATCTGGCTCCCTGTACCACTGCAGTGGAGGCTGTCATGTGGCCCAGGAGTTGGAGGAACTGTCTTGCTGGACGAGAAACCTGAGGTCAAAAAGAGGAAGCAAGATCTACTAGGGCCTTCACCCTTGCCAGAGGAAGGAAAGCTTTTGCTTGGATAGTATCCATTTCTGTCCCTATGAAGGTGAGAAGTTGTACTAGTTTGAGGACAGATTTTGGAAGACTGAGAAGAAACTCCAGAGAACTGAGCAAGTCCTGGGTGGTTTGCAGAGCTGACCTGACCTGGTCTGATGACTGACCTATGAGTAGCCAGTCATCCAGATATGGAAAAATGGTGATACCCTGTCTTCTGAGGTAAGCCACCACTACTGTAAGGCACTTTGTGAACACCCTTGGAGCTGATGTGAGGCCAAATGGCATGGCCCTGAACTGATAATGGCCTGAAGGCAACTCGAACCGGGGGTATTTTCTGTGGGAGCACCTGATAGGGATGTGGAAGTAGGCATCCTTGAGGTCCAGGGATGCTAGCCAATCCCCTGGTCTTAAAGAGGGAAGGATTACTCCCGGAGTTACCATTTTGAATTTGGGTTTTCATATGTGTTTGTTCAAATACCTTAGGTCCAGGATGGGTCACCACTCCCCTGTTTTCTTTGGGGTAAGGAAGGACCTGGAGTACAGGCCTTTTCCCCTGTGCTGGTTAGGAACCTTCTCTATGTCTCTGAGAGCCAAGAGAGAGGAAACCTCTGCCTCTAGGGCTAGGGTTTCTGAGACTGATGCAGATGGAAAAGACCTGGCCCTCCCTTTTGGGAACCTTTTGAAGCTGAGGGCCAGTCCATGGCTTACTACTTCCAAGACCCACTTGTCTGAGGTCACAGACTTCCAGGCCTGATAGTAGTAAGCCAGCCTGCCTCCTACTGGGATTGGGGAGTCGATCCGGGCTGACATCTCTGGAGCAACTTCACTGTTAGACGGAGTAAAGAATCTGATGGTTACACTGGGAAGTACCACAGACAGAGGTTTGAAAACCAAACTCAAGCTCAACGTTCTATGCTTCTGCATAGAGTTAGTTAACTCTTTCCTCTCCAGGGCAGTTCAAGTGCTGGGGCTAACTGCATTATGTCAGAATACGGCAAGACTTCATGTTGTCTGAACACGTAAATCTGTGAACAGCTTTAAAAGGGCATGGGACAGGAAACAGGGGAGAGTGATGGTGGGGGAGGTGGGGGTGGCAGTGGGATGACAAAGGGGAGGGGGTAGGGCAGCTGCAAACTAGAGGTGCTAGCTGCACACTCGTGCAGACTTAGATAGACCGGGTTTCTGCTAGCACATTTGTATGTTTGTATGTTCGTAAAATAAAATAAAAGTGGTATCCTTGGATGCTATTCTTTTTACAGTACTCGTCTAGTTTTATTTTAAACTCATTCGTGATGCAGCTCCCTACTATGTCATAGGGGAGTGAATTCCAAACTTTTATCACTTTTTGACTGAGCCATGAACAACTTTTGTTTGTGTAATTCTTTTATCCTTTTAGTTGCAATACATGGACCCTATTATTATGATACTGGCTCCTTGGTTCCAATCCTAGGCATACCTGTAGATTGTGATTCTCAAATGCTCTATATACAAGGCACATGTCGCTCCTTAATCTTCTGTACTCCAAGGTAAATAAACCCAGTTCAACCAATCTGTTCTCATGAGTTAGGTTTTGGACCTTTGTTATCAATTTTGTTGCCCTTCACTGCAGGCTCTACCATGCCGGTTCGACATCCTTTATCTCAACTGGCATTTCGCCGACAGGAATCATGTCAACTGCAAGTTGTGGTCTACATGATTCCTGTGTGTCTCAAGTCCTTTTTTTTTTTTTTTTTTTTTTTTTTTAAATGGGGGCTTCCTCCAACCTCCATGTAGGGCTCTGCCCCCAATCTTAGAATTCTCAACTCCAGTCAGAGTTGCTTTAAAGTGGGGTGCAGGACCGAGACAGCATGCCTGTTTAGGGCACACCAACATAGCAACCTGTCTGCAAAGTGTCGATTTTCTGACAGGTGTGTATTTCGCTGTGTTGGTGTTGCCGTGAGGGTGGCACATCTTCACAGCACACATCCTCTATAGCTTTGATTTCAGCTTTAGTGCATGGGCCCGAAACTGTACACAGTACTCCATATTTGGCCTGATCAGGGAAGAGTACAACAGCATAATCACACTACTATCCCTACTCAGTCATGCTATGCCTCTTAATGCCTCTCAATGTTCTATTTGCCCTTCTAACCATTGAATGGCAAGGATTTTTAAATTTAGGATCAGTTGTGATCAGAACACCTAGATCCTTTTCCTCATTCACTTCTCTGAGTGTCTGGCCATTGAACATATACCTTGCCATAGTACAGTTCCTGCCAAAGTGAATTATAACGAATTGTCTATATCAAATTCTAATTTATATAATTTGGCCCAAATTTCAAATTTTAATGGAAAAGGAGGAACAAATGGTTAGGGGGAGAGAGTTCCAAAGTTTAGGACAGTGGAAAGAGAAGGCAGCCTGACCAGCAAAGGATTTTACATCACAGTAATAGAACTAAGTCACACATTAATTCTATCCCTCTTCCCCAGTATACTTTATATTCTGTATTTTTGCATCTGTTATGTTTTCCCCTTTC
The DNA here is from genome assembly GCA_016271365.2 of Neoceratodus forsteri. Classification (NCBI taxonomy): domain Eukaryota; kingdom Metazoa; phylum Chordata; order Ceratodontiformes; family Ceratodontidae; genus Neoceratodus; species Neoceratodus forsteri. Next base: position 1,773,923,483 of record CM057455.1, on the reverse strand, counting down.
CCCTTTCCCCAGGACATGTCTGAAAATGAGCTGCTGCCAGCCCAACATGTCTTTTTTCGTAAAATCTTTGACATAAACAGATATTTTATCACATTAATGCATTAGCAGCCATTGTGGCTCTGACCAGATTTTGTTAAAAGACTGGAGTAATGTTAGTTTCTTTCCAGCTATCCATCACTAATCCATAATCAATTTATTTCTGAAATATCATGGTGAGTGGTCCTGCCAGCTCATCAGCAAGCTCCCTTACTATCCTGGGGTGAAGCCCACCTGGGCCCAGTGATTTATTTGGCACCATTTTTGCAAGTGTGACCACTCAGTCTCCTGGGATTACCAGAATCCCCTCAGTAACAGCGCTAGGCAGGGAGAGGCAGCTGGTGATTAACTAAATTAAAAGTTTTTTTTACCTGCTCACTTTTCTGTTTACTTGGCTTCAGCTGAGGTGGAAGTGATCAGCTCATTTGGAACTCTCGCAGCAGCATAACCCTTGTGCCAGCTGCTGAGGTGGGAGATAGAATGTTGAGATAGGAGTCAGTGTGAGTGAGTGTACAGTTAAGGAATAATCACTGATTGAGTGTAGGCTGTGTCAGGATTTACCCATGATTAGAGTGGTTCAGTCACGAGGGCGCAGCACAAGTGACCAACCATGCCAGCCATGGGTAAATCTCAGCCCAACCCACACCCGCTCTGTGATTATTCCAATTACACAATTCCTTAATTTAAGAGCAGCACAAGAGAATCTTTTTCGTCATTGTTTATATGATGATTTTAATAGTATGTCCCCCCCCCCCGTGCAAAAGAGTCTGTTGACAGTTCGTTGATACGGGGAAGAAGCCTTCTCGTGCCCCTGGAGCCAGCTGGCAGCAAGGTGAGTTGGGTGTCATATAAACTGAAAATAGCGCTGTTGACTCTCAGTTGTTTCTTATTTAAACCTGCAGGCTAGATCAGGCGTTTTATATTGTTTTTACCAACAGCTTTTGATTTTGTGAAACGGGACAGTTAGTGGGAGAAAAAAATGGCGGCTTTGGGAGTTGTATTGGAACGCTTAAGAGTTCAGTACATAATGATTTTACAGATGCGGTCGGCTGGCACTTTATGCGGTGGTGATTCAAACATTACCCCATGGCATAAACTGTCAGCTGGCCAATCAGAAACCTTATATTTTAGACCCCATTGTATAACTGCAGTTTGAAGTTGGAGGAGTGAGAACTGCTCAGCCAGTGGGCTCTGAGTTGAGAGCCCTAATTCTCACCCTAGATCTGGTATTCCCCAGCTTGCCAAGTAAAGCGGTGGAGACCTTTTATACAGCAGGATTTTCTGATTTTCACCCCGGAAGGGTGAAAAGGACTGCTAGTGGATGGATCCAAGGGGCTGTCCCCTGTTTGATCCAAGATGTTTTTGAAGCTGCCCGAAATTTCTAACAGTGAGTGAATTCATACCTGTTCTGTTGTGTTCCATGCCCAGAGGGAAGGCACAATTTCGGTTTCTGTAAGTAGAGACATGCAAGACTGCCTTTGAAGAAAGGTTGGCTGAGGTGTGTGATGTCCAGAGGTATGACTATAACATACTGTTCAGGACTTTTTTTACCTTTACACTACTGAGGTGGTGAATTTGAATTCAGAATGCCAGTTCATTCAAAAGCAATTGGTGGTCACTGACCATTTCACGAGATATGCCCAAGCTTTCCCCACCAAAGACCAGAAAGCATCCACTGTAGCCAAAGTACTTGTAGAAAACTTTTTTGTTCACTATGGGGCTCCACAAAGAATCCATTCTGATCAAGGGAGAGAATTTGAGAGTCGTCTTATCAAAGAGATGCTTTCTCTGTGGGGAGTGCGAAAGTCCAGAACCACTCCTTACCACCCCCAGGGGACCCACAGCCTGAGACGTTTCAACCTACTTTGCTAGATATGCTAGGCACCCTGCACCCAAAGGACAAGCCTAGATGGAGCCAACAAATTAGCACCCTGGTACATGCTTATAACTGCACCAAAGTGATGCCACTGGATTCTCCCCTACCGCCTGATGTTTGGAAGAGAAGCTCGACTACCAGTAGATGTGTGTTTGGGGTCTCTCCTGATGGGGTTCAAGCTGACAACTATTTACAGTATGTGCAAAAGTTAAAGGCCCAGCTAACTCATGCGTACCAACTGGCTCAAACCATGGCTGCCAAAAGAAATCTGGCCAACAAAGAAAGGTATGATAAAAAGGTGAAAGCACAGGAACTCCAGGAGGGAGATCGGGTATTGCTAAGAAATCTGGGACTGCATGGCAAGCACAAGATTGCTGACAGATGGCACCATCTCCCTCACATTGTAGTGGGCAAACTAGATGATCTGCCAGTGTACAAAGTAAGGCCTGAGAATAATTCAAAAGATGTAAAAACAATGCATAGAAATCATTTACTGCCCATTGGACAAATCCTGATTGAGTCTGAGCCCCAGAAGATGCCCCTCTGGACCAGTGACTAGAGCTGCTGCTAAGAAAGACCAAGGAAGTCTGCACCTACAGAAGCAGAGTTAAAGTGTTCAGCAAGTCCCAGTTGAGTATGACTGTCAGTCCATATCAGAAGAAAGTGAGTGACTTTGAATACTATCCTTCTTACGAACTGAGTCAATTGTTTCAGGGCAATCCCTAGTCAATACTGGAGACAAAGCTGGGCCTTCTGGACTGTCTAAGCCCCCAGCTTCATCCCTGGAGCCAATGCTCCCAGAAAGTGAAGTGCAAAGCATCAGATCAGATGAAATGGAATCATTGTGCATGGTTGAACTGTTTGAGCTTTCAGGGAGAAATGATAGATTGGGGCAGACTGGTGATACACCGAACAAGAAGAGATTTTGAGTGCCCTGACAGTCCACTGCCAGTGTCCAAAAGCTCTCCATGCGAGCCAAATGTTGTGGACTCAGAAACTGTAACTCCTGGAGCTGAAAGTGCCCCAAGTTCTAGCCTCTACCCCCATGGAGACTCCCCTGACAAGTGAGGACAATGCTGAAAATGAGGCTCAGAGTGCAGAGACTATAACAGTTCCCCTAGAAAGACTGGTCGAGCTGTAAAGCCTGTGGTGCACCTCAGTTATGATTCACTTGGGAGGCCTGTGGACTTGCCTCTCAATGTTGTCCATAAAGGAGTGTATGTGTCCCGAGCTCATTGCCCAAACTGAGCATCAGTGCTAACTCCAAGTTACTTGTGTTGCCTCTAGTATGGTGCCCTTGCCCCATCCAGCCCAAGGTAACTGATAGGGAAGGCCCCTCTTCAGGTTTCATGTACAAGAGGTAATAACTTGAGTTATGGTACAATGTGTATGTAATAGTGTGTAAGAGTGACGTACTGCAATGTTTCAAATGTGTTCTTGGTAAAATGATATATTGACTGATGATTACATGTATGCGAGCCTAATGCAAAATATATATGGTTGCAGTTGAAACTGATGGGTACTTGCTTGACGCTGACGTCAAGCTTTCCCAGGCCAGGAAGGGTGTAACTCCCTGCAAATGGGGGTTCCCAAAAGACTTCCAGGAGCTTGCTTGAATGCTCCAAGCCTGAATGGTGTTTGGCATTTAAGCCATTTATCAGTGAGTGTTTTAGAGCCTCTGGTGCTGTCTCTTTAAGAGCTGTCTGCTTGCAGATATAATTAGTTTGTATGGGGGACTGTGTGCTTCTCTGAGTACCACTCAAGCTGCTGCCAATTCACTTCATTTGCAGTCACTAGGAGTGCAAAGGGAACCTATCTGAAAGATGTAACTGTTTGCCAGAAATTATTTAGAGTAATAATGAAATTACAGTTTGTCTAACCTGCTTTCTTTGCAGTCAGAACTGTGTCTGCTAGTTCCCCATTCTAGTTTTGAACTGCTGAACTGGACCAATCAGTGTGGGGTAAGCTAGCTCTAAAATGGTGCCTTGGACGAATCAGAACTTGGACTCATAATCTGAGCCAGCCACAAGAGGATTGTATGGGCAGTGACTCTGGGAGATGTAGTTTAGACTTCAGTGCCTTTTTGGACCAACAGCAGCAGTCTATTGTGAGTGACAACCAATCCAGTCAAGAACTGGGAGGAACTCAAAGGAAGTGCCCGGTTTTGTCGGTTGGAGTTTCAGTTGAGCTTTTGGCAGTGAAGAAGAAAGGAGCCCTGTGCTTTTTCAGTGTGCAGTTTTAGTCAAAAAACGTGTGTAAGGCCCAGAGTTCCGGTCTGCAGCTTGTGTAACAACTGTTAGGACTGAATCCGTCCTGTGAAAAGAATCAAAGGATCTCTGAAGAGTAGAAACCAGGCTCACCCTGTAGAAGACTGGAGGAATTGCTGAAAATTGCATTCGGTCTGTCAGGAACTGAATCTGCTGTGTGTTCTCCCGGGTATTGTGCAGTAATTGCGGTGGGATACAGATGCAGCCTGCCTGGTATAGTGCTTTCTTTTATATGGATGTGAAGAGGTTTGTGTACCTCAAGTGAGCCCTACTGACATTGAAGGACTCTATCTTATTTGGAGGTCGTGAGTACTAATTCAGGGTCGCTCCCTGTTGAATTGCCACATTAAATCCAAATGGAATTACTGTACTGCTGACTGTTTAATTCTCCTTTTCTCTGTGTGAAAGGGCCCCTACCAGCTGCCACGGTTTGGACTAGCCACTAGGGCTTGGGTACCCAGGGACAGTAACTGATAGGATAGGCCTGTGCACAGAGCCATAGATAGATTATCAGAGTGATAAGCTAATTAACCTGATTTCCCTGTCCTTGTTATATCCCCTAAATAAATCAGAGCTGCTTGTTTCAGCAAAGTTATACTGCCTGAGGTATTTGTCTATGTTAAAGTACTGTACTGTGATTGTTGCACTGTATCTCATTTCACAGGAGGTCCCAGTGCTGGAACCAGACCTGGGGGTAAGTGTATACTGTGAAGGTAATTCTGATATATTGTGGGCCACTAGTGGGAAGAAAGGGGGGTTGCAGTGTCCCAGAGGGCTGTGACCAAGTTAGTTTAACTATTGCAAACCCTGACCTCTGGGTGGAGGCACCCGCCATTGGATCCAGGCCCCTCAACCTGTTAGTGGCAAATCAGGCAGGGGTAGTAGCCCCTGGGATAGCGCCATCTAGGGGTTACATGTGCCCTGAAAGTTTCATGTGCTTAGCGTGCAAATTGGGGGAGTCGCTAAAGAAAATGTCTAGAAAATGTGGTAAAAATGGTCAAAATGGTGCTCCCACCACTGAAAAGTGCAGCCGAAAAAACAGTTACAGTTTGCAGTTTAAATTTGCTTCTGCTTGATGAGTGCCATGAAGGAAGAGCCAGCGAGGAGAGAGAGAGGCTCATCTGCATAGCGTCGAGTGATTGGTGCGGCTACATCCAGTCCCACCCCCTGGCCAGCATCTGTGTGCTGCAGAGTGTTTGCAGAGGAAAGAGAGTAGCGTGCGAGCTGGTTAGACCAGGATCAACCATCGAGGAGCTTGTGAGCATTCTAAACTTTAGCAAACAGACTTTTAAAGTGTAATTTCAGGCTCAACCAGTATTCCGACTGACTGGAGAGTGATCGAGGTGATCGAGGCGATCGTGGCTACATCAGCCCATTTCACCCCAGAGGTCTTCCTAGAATCGGCAGCAGTCCGAGATTTTCCTTTGGAGGGAACCAGCTACTGAAATACAGTGAGTACACAAGTAAACTATGCAGGCAAACTGTGTGTGTGAATGCAAAGCCAGCTAAACCTGTGTGCAAACAGTGCGATTTATGTGCAAAGAAGGACTGTACGTTGTAAAAGCAGGTGCAGCAAACAGTAAATTATGAGCAGTAGACTGTGAGCAATAAGAAATGGGTTCAGCAACAGTAAATTTCTAAGCAGCAGGACTCTGAGTTGTATATGTGGGATGCAGCCAACAGGCAATCCTGAGCAAAGAAAGACTGTGGGGCTTACAAGCGACTTTGAGCACTTGTAGATTATGTAAACAGAATTTTCCTGACTTGTGCTATTCGCAGAGTCAAGTTACCAATTCTAAATTCTAAATTCTAAGCACATTATAAATGTGCTGAGATGTACTTCCAGAGACAATCGTTTGTAGTTTAAAGTAATTTCAGTAGACAGAAAGGTCAGAAACTCAGTTTTGAGCAAGTCGAACAAAGTGTGATGCATAAGAAAAGTTACAGATGCCATGACAAGGTGGGGTCAGCAATGTAAGCACAGCAGCAGGGAGCCATTTTGTGAGACCATATGTGACTAGTGAGCAATTCAGTAACAAAAGGTTTGTGTGTTTGCTTTCAGACATGGCTTTGGGAGCACCTCTGATACCTGGATTGTGCCTGAGCTATGATCGCCAAGGAGGTGGCAGCACTGAGAGGGGTAAAGAGAGCCTACTATGGTGAAAGGTTACCTCTGGATGTAGCAATTCCTAGCTACTCAGTGAGACTATGCATTGTGTGTCTAAAGGCTGGAAGGGATGTGTTTCTGATAGCCCATTGCTCTGGCTGCCTTGAAAAATTTGGAATGAGCAGAAGTACAACTCCAAAGAGAGTGTGACAAGAATTCAGTTGGCTCCTACATGGACCCTGGCAGGGGACCCGGCCAGCAGTAGCAGCAGCACGCACCACCAGGTTAATCCTGTTGGGGAAAGTTCTACTGAGTGTGTTACAGAAAGAGCAAGTAAAAATGATGTTGATCCACTGCAAGGGTAGAAACAGAGAGAGATTTCCAAGTCTGTGTCCCAAATGGACAGTGCAACAGAGGGATCAGCTGACCCATGGAATCAGGGTCCGAGTCCTAACCTAGTGGGGGAGGAAGAAGTACAAGAGACATTGAATTGGGAGGTGTCCACTTCCACGCCCATTGAGGAATGGAATGTCTCAGGAGTGAGGATGTTTGCTCACTCTTGGGTACAGGTCATGAGTGATGAGGAAAAGGAGGATGAAGAAGAGTATCTTTATGTCGAGGGCTGTGAGGTGCCCCAAGCTTTTGCCTCAGAGGAGCTAGTGACAGTTGAAGATGGCTCTAGCAACTTGTCCAAAGAAGTAGTGGAGGACAAGTTCTTTCATTCTTTGAGTCTGAAACACTGGCTCAACCAGGACTGGCCACCCCCAAGCAGGGTCATGGGCCGCAGACTAGTAAAGAGTAGTAAACAGGAAAGACTAATTCATAGGAGGGCTGACGCCATGTATGGGAAGTCCTATCCTACCTTTCCTCACCAAATCTGGGAGAAAATTGAACAGAACAGGCAATCCTAGCTTATGGAGGAGGCAAGGAAGAATTTACACCCAGAGGTAACAGAATGTGTAAGGGACAAAATCATCAATGATTGCCTTAGATTCTGGAGACTGGGCAGGACTCTGTTCATGGACACTGTGCGAACTGTGGATGGGGCTGGGCAAAAGACATTTCACAACATCAACCTGGAATGCCCAGATGGGGTCATAGTCCTCAGCCCACACCCTAAGTGGTTTCATAGTTTTGTTTACAAGTCCAGTCAGTCTCAAGACCTTAAACGGACTTGCAACCTTTCAGTGGACATAATCCCATTTCCTAGTACGCATGTGCTGGTCGAGCAACCTTTTAAATGCTGCCATGCTGCCAGCTCCCACTACCTCCAGTGGCAACGAGTTCCACTCATTAACCAGTCTCTGATTGTACAATCTTCCTCTCCTTTGTGTTTTATAGTTTTCACCTTGAAACTGATAGGCATGGAGCCTGATTGCCCTATCCGGCCCTTTCTTTATTCTTAGTCCTGCACATTCCCAAAGGTTTTTATTCTGGAAACAAGTATATGCAAAACACAAATCTCCCCTTAAGCTTCGATAAGACATTAAATACAGGCCTAATCTTGAGAGTCTATCTTGGTAGCTACTCTTCTCTACCATGACTATCTTCTTTGTGAATCTATGCTGTACTCTTTCTACATGCTTACAGCTGCCTATACTTAGTGGAGTACTGAGAGGCCTCCCGGATTCAAGAACTGGCCTAATCAGAGATTTATACAGGGGCACTAGGACCTTCTCACTTCTACTGTAGATATGCCTTAAAATATTCCCCATTAACTTGTTTGCTCTTTTTACCACATCAGAACTACATTTACCAAAAGTTAAGGTGTCAGATACTAGAACTCCCAGATCCCTTTCAGTGTCTGTACTGGCTAATAGTTTATTATTTAATTTATAGTTGGCTTTCTTGTTATTACAACCCAGATGCATTACCTTACACTTCACAATACTGAAGCTCAGCTTATGTGTTTCTGCCCAATATTCAAATTTATACAGCTGTTCCTGGAAGGTACCTATAGATGTTGGTGTATTTACCACTGCCCCTACCTTGGTGTCATCCGCAAATGTACATAGCCACACTCCTTCTGAACCTTGAATGGATGTGACAAACAGTTTGAATAATACTGGTCCCAGGACCGAGCCCTGGGGAACCCCACTTGTTATGTCACCAAGGTCAGACAGAAGCCCTCTTATTTGTACTCTCTGCCGCCTGTTCTTGAGCCATGCACTTATCTATGTTCTTAATTGCATATGTACCCCCAGTTTTTTTTAATGCCTCCATAAGGACTACGCTTAATGGTGCCTCTCCCTGTGAATATGCCCAGCATGCCTTAAGGAAGCGAGCAGTGGCAGACCAACTGTCTGTCATCGAAGTAGCAAAATCTATGGAGGAAGATGCAGCTCTTCTGGTATTCCAGGATTTCTTCAGGTGTATCCACATTCATCATCCAAGCAATTTTCCTGTTTCATCATTTGGTTTGCCAGAAGCATGACCCCAGCAGTTTTCCAGTTCCATCGTCGTCTGGCCTTCCAGGACATCAGCCCAGCAGTATCCGAAGATGCCATCTGACCTGAAGGGAGAAGGTACTCGGCTCATAGAGCTAGAGGAAATGTTTTTTGTTCTTCAAGGAGTTGGTAAGAAAACCCTTTTTATTTACAATAATTGACTCTGCACAACACATCCTACACTTGAAGACTATCCAAGGAACTTTAATGTTTTCATCAAAGACTCTCTCCCTGGATTGCAGTGCTATACAGGCCCTGTCCTGTCCAAGAACTGCTCTTCAGCAGGCTTTGGCCTAGGAGAGACTCTTTAATGGATAATGCCTACAGGCACAAGTGATATTGGTCCCTATATCTGGACATTTTAGGGACTTCCATCCCCAAATGTGTTGTATAAATGTTTTCGTTCCATTTTTTTACTTTTATAGAAAATGTTTTTTTGAGGTTCTTTAGTGTTGGGTGGAGGTTTAGGCACTGTGTGAAATACAGACTGTGGGGTTTTTTTTATACTTTCTATTTATTTTTCCCCCTTCTCACCACCTCGGAGGAACTTCTTCGGGATCCCTAGACTGGAGGTCCCCTAATCCATCCCCGGGTACCTCTCGCGATGCCATGCGGACCTGCCTCCATCGTGTCTCGGCCTGCCCCCCCCCCCAGGCGGGGAGCTCCTTCAATTCCCCCCTCCAGTTCCATTAGTGTTCATCAGGAGATCAGTGTGTGGCATCCACCAAGGGACCAGTTATGGGTTATCTGGGGCAGCCGGGTCCCATCTATGTCCTCCTCGGTGGGGGTTTTCCTTGCGTTTTCTGGCCGCCCCTCAGGATGTCAACATGCTCAGAGAGCCTAGGGGCAGGGCACATCACAACGTGCCGACACTCCGGCTTTGTATTGCTTGTTTTCCCGCGCACCTCCACCGTGGTCACTGGTGGCGGTATAGCAGTAGGACAAGCAATCCAGCCTCCTCGGAGGAGTAGAACAGCCACTGGGTGCTCTATCCTCCTCCCCACTGGCCAGCCTCCAGCTACCTGAGTCTGCCTTGAACCCGGATTGCTATCGCTGCGAGCAGTAACCCTACCGCTGCACCAGCAAGCCAGCTTAAATGCAGAATGTGTTTTGTGTTTTTCTTCCCTTGCAGGTGTTCCTGAAGAAGAAATGAAGAGGTTGCTGGAGTTCATCTGGGTTCCCCTTTTCTTAGTGTTTTTAAAAATGTTTATGGTTAACAGGGTTTTGACATGTTTTTCTTCACAGATGTTATTTTTTGGGAAATGTAATGCAAAGTAGTGTATGTTTTCCTTCGTTGTCCACAGGTATCCTGGGAAGTTTTGGGGGATGTTTTTTTTCCCTGGTAGGTAGTCTAAGTTAGATAGATTTTCCCTAGAGGGCTAGAGGGATGGACAGGCTGGAGGTCTTAACTCGGAGTACGGGCTTTCAGTTCTGTCTGTTACGGCATGCTTCAAGCTGTTTTTCTTGGAGCCACTGAGAATCCACAGATAGATCATAGGACTGGGGCTGAAGTTTCATCAGCTGGCCTCTGTTCCTTTAGTGTTGCCTGCCTGCACCTAGCACACGGTAGGGGAGAACTTGCGCAACCTCCCCATAGTTAACACAGAGGGTAGGATCGCCTATTGCTGGATGGAGATATGACTGCGGACAGTCATTCATTTGGTATGCGGTGAGTATAACCACCCAGTCTCCTGGGGTTACTAGAATCCCCACAGTAACTGTGCTAGGCAGGGAGATGCAGCTGGTGATTAACCAGTTAAATGGTTTTTCACCTGCTCACTCTTCGATTTACTTGGCTTCAGCTGAGATGGAAGTGATGAGCTCATTTGGAACTCTCACAGCAGCATAATCCTTGTGCCAGCTGTTGAGAAGGGAGTTAGAATACCAAGACGGGAGTCAGTGTGAGTGAGTGTACAGTTACAGTTTGAAGTTGGAGGAGTGAGAACTGCTCAGCCAGTGGGCTCCATGTTGAGAGCCCTAATTCTCACCCTAGTTCTGGTATTCTCCAGCTTGCCAAGTAAAGTGATGAAGACCTTTTCTACAGCAGGATTTCCTGATTTTTCACCCCTGGAGGGGTGAAAAGGACTGCTAGTGGATGGATCCATCGGGCAATCCCCTGCTTGATCCAGGATATTTTGAAGCTGCTTGAAATGTCTAACAGTGAGTGAATTCTGACTTTTGCTAAAGAAAATCAGGATCTGTTCTGTTGTGTTCCATGCCCAGAGGGAAGGCACAATTTATGTTTCTGTAAGTACAGACATGCAAGACTGTCTTTGAAGTAAAGCTGGCTGAAGTGTATGATGTTCGGAGGCATGACTACACTACACTGTTCGGGACTTTTTTACCTTTACACTACTGAGGTGGTGAACTTGAATTCAGAATGCCAGTTAATTCGAAAGCAATTCAAAAGGTTTTCCAATGTTTAAAGTGTAACTCTGAAAGAATGGCCAAGTATGGATTTGGGAGCAAAGGGTGGGCAGAACCCCATCTGGAGTAACCAGTTCAGGCCTAACAGGTTCAGTAAAGGTGCCTGGTTACTTTAGACAAATGGCCAAATGTCTGGCAAGAATTTCTACCCCCCTGGAGTGGGTTACAGTTTCTTCTCTGGCTACACAATTGTCTTGTCTGATTAGAATCTGCTCATCACTGATACTATCCATTATTAAGGATCTAGTAGTTATTTTCTCATTGAAAACTGTGCTAAAGTATGTATTCAATATCTCCGCTATCTGTTGTACATCATTAAGAAGACTGCCATTCCTGTGTTCTAATGGACCGACTTGTAAATTAGCCCCACTCATGATTGATGTAATTGTAAAAAGACTTGTAATTGTCCTTTACTTTGCCTGCTAATCTCATTTCATAGTCTTTTTTGCCTTTTTTAATATTTCTTTTACTGTACAGACAGAAACTGAATAAAACAGTTCAACGGTTACAGTTACATGGGCTGCAAGGACAGACCGCAAAGGTCTCTTAAACTGATTAATCTTGGAGATATTCAGCAGAGTATCAGGCAGTTCATTTAACCACTTAGTGGCCCTGACAGCAAATGGCTACTTGCCCAGCTGAATATGCCAGAAAGGGCATTCCTGACCATGTTCCTGGTGTTGTACTGGCTGAAGATGGTATGTAGGCAATCTGTTAAAGCTGGGGGTGTTAGGCCCAGGAGAACCTTTCTGGCTAGCAAACAGATCTGGAGCTTTATTCAACAGGGTAAAGGTGGCCAGTTAATCAGTGCATAACGTGTACAACTGTGAGTGCAGTTATCTGCACCAAGTACAAAGCAGCACATCTTATTACAGATCAGCTTTACTCTGTTTAGCACCGTGACACAGGCAGCTGCATAGACAGGGAAGCCATAACCTGTAAGTGACAGACTGGAGCTGGCCACAATAAAAATGTCTAGCATAGCCCAGTGAGTTTGTTCAGTTACAGTACAGGGCACCCAGTCTTCTGTTAACCATGGCCACTAGATTGTCAACATGGGGAAAAAGATAAGATAAAATGTCATTCAGAGTTACTTCAAGGTATCTGATCATCTCCACCTGTTCAAGGTTTTGTCCCTGTTTCAAATGAGAAAGAGTGGAACTTTTATTTCTGAGGGTGGCTAGAGAAGAGCATGGTCTTTGTTTGTTTTTTTTTGTAACTGAGGACCAGTTTGTTAATGGAAAACCAGCTTTCTAGTGACCTGAATGTTCTGGAGAGCGGTGGTGAGGCTGTCATGGTCAGGGTTTCTGGAACAGAGGACAGCATCATCGGCACAGAGGAGTATGTTGGCTGTCTGAAAGTAGGAAGAGGTAAAACAGGAATGGACCCAAGATGAAGCCCTGGGGGACACCAACAGATACTACCCTAGTTTTGGACACAGATTTATCGATCTTCACATGCTGGGAGGGACCGGTGAGATAGCTAAGGAATCAGTCAACTGTGTTCTGTGACAAACCCAGGCCAAGGAGTTTATTAAGTAGGAGCTTATGGTTGACCAGGTCAAAAGCCTTATTAAGCTCAATATATATATAGCTTCAATGAAGTCACCATTGTCAAGGGCCTCATGCGCATGATGTGTTCCAACAGCACTGTATTGGTCTTGTGTAGCTTCCAGAAGCCATGCTGCTGTACACAATGGACTTTGTATTTTTCAAGGTATGTGACACACTGGTCAGAGACTGTTCTCTCAATGGCCTTGGAAAGAGGGGAGAGAACAGAAATGGGTCTGTAAATGGCACGGCTAGTGCAGTCTCTGCTTTTGAAAACTGGTGTAACCAGTGCAGATTTCTACTTCTTGGGGAACTGTGAATAGCACAGGGAAAAGTTAAAAATTCTAGAGCTGGGATGGGAATGTTCCTCTACCACTAGGGCAAAAAGTTTCCTACCAACCAAATTACTCCCACACCAAGTTTTGCCTAGTACCCTACTGCTGTATTTCTAGTCTCTATAAAAACATACAGTGGTTACAATATTGTCTGTTCTTAATTTCAGTACTGTGATGTCCATTAGTAAGGATAGGGAAAGGGAATATTCTTTAACCAGGAGTAGCACACTAAGCCGAAGCTTGTTTCCAGATGTTACCTGGGAGCACAATAAAGTTAAGTGACTTGCTCAGGATCACACAGTATGCACCTAACCACTGTGGGATTCAAACCCAGGTCTCCAGATAGGCAGCTCAGAGCCTTAACCCACTGCACTATACTGTTACCACTAGAAAACTTGAGACAGATAAGCAGTTCTTTTTCTAAAAGATTGATATGTTTCAATCTGTCTGTTCAGCACCATACATATTTCATTGTTTTTTCTCCTACATGGCCTGTCCAATCCAGTAGGAAGGGATCAGTGGTTAGTTTCTGGGGGGAAAATAAAAAAGAAGATGCAGATTCCTTAATTTTGCACTTCCTGCTACAACTCTGGAGCCCTGGTGAAACCTGATTTCACTTATACCCTTCAGATCAGAGTGGTGATTTAGCACTGGCCCATGTGGAGTTCTACCCAAGGGACTACTGCTGTTACTAATGATATCAGATGCAGTTCAGTAAAGAAAATCTGAGCAGGCTCTGCACAGTACACAATTTGGTGTGAGGTAATCTGGATTTTCATTAAATTATTTGGCCAAATATAAAATTACTAAAATTGCCAGCATTGTCGAATTTTGCTGCTGGCTGGTGCAGTGCCTTCTGCCACAAAGAGCCCCCCACCCACAACTGCCATACAGCCCCAACTCCCCCACCCCAGACACAAAAAAAATTAGAGACAGAAGTGCTGGCAAACACAGTTCACTGCACACCGCCTCAGCTGGTGGACATCTCCATAGTTAATGCACACAAAACACTTAGGCAACAACTTTGTTGATATACCAAAATGCTTTGATACAGTATTTGCATCTTTTGCGTGCGCAGTGGCACAGTTTACTATATGTGCCACGGCACTGGTTGCCTGGTTCTTAGGAAAGTTTGTTGGTGAAGGGGGTAGAGGACTGACTGCGGTCAGCAATACCAGACACTGTGATTGGCTACACACATGCCTGAAAGAGCATTTGTAATGTTCTCCTCCCCCTGTCTCGACTCTTCATTGTGACCCGCAGCTGGTGCCAACTGCCATTTTGGCACTATAACATGAGAAGCAGCAACTGCACCATGCCCACAGCTAAAGATTTTATTATTGAGGTGAATCTGAGAACACTACCTGACATTCCCTACAAATTCTGCCTGTGTCTGCTAAGCCTGCTGTTGCCTGTACTGCTGCCTCAGTAAGAAAGACTTTAGTTGGATCTTGGACGAGGTAGGTGTTTTATTCACCCTTAAGGCCACAATGCATAAATGCATTGATTGCCAGATTCACAGCTTATCACTTCCCCCTCCCTCTTGCAAGGATGGGCGAAGAGACATGCTCGAAAGCCTGGGGTTGTTTAGTCTTAAGCAGAGAAAAGTGAGGGGAGACTTTCGGCACTTAGATTTTAAAAGATGAAAATATTATGGTCATGTTGAACTTACAGTACAATGCCATAGATCGAGTAATCAGAGGGCACAATAAGCAGCTACAAAACAAACCTTTTAGGACAATGCAAGGGCAGTTTTTCTACACACAAGTAACTGTAGATATGTGTAACTCATTCCCCACACTTCATTATGGATGGAAACTGTATGTGGTACTACTACTGAGAAAGTGGGAGGGTAGACAGGATGGTGCCTTTTGCCTTTTCTGCCCATACCAGTCACAGCATTATCTGTAATTTTGAACAGATACTTAAAGAAAAAAGTTCAAGATGAAACCTATTAAGACCACCATAAAATGGCAAGAAAAAATCTAGAAACTTCATTGGCTGAGGGACGTCATCTTACCATGCATTAGACTAGTCATAATGCAGTCAGATGCCAACTCTCATTTTTAGCCCCCAAAACCTACTTACTTACACATATCATTACGTGACAAAAATGAAAGTAAAAATAAGCCAGCAGCCACCATCTTCAAAATATCACACTTTACCACCTCAAAATTAAAAAAAAAATGTTTTTTATTTGTAATTATTCATCCTCTTTGCAAACATATCATACCTCAGTTCCAGTCTGGCACCATATTTGTAGTGATTTTCCACAGGTTCCTTAAGGTATTAGGCACCAAAGTCCTTCTCATACTGCTTTTGGTCTACATTAAAACTGTTCTGTTTTCACACGCAATAGCCATTTACAGCCACATAGCATCAGTCAACTGCCCACACACAGACATTCCCCTTCCCCATCACAAATAAACTGATAGCCCAATCTTTCTAACAGTTAGTCGTAGGTCAAAGAACCTGCCATTTTCAGTAGAGGCATAATAAAATATGAAGAAGCAGAAAACAAAATGGCATGCAAACTGCTGCCATTGATTGTACCAGAAAGCAGCAGAGTGTACCGCACAGCTACAGTTTTCCCACTCTTTAACCTCAGTTCTTTCTCACACCAACAGCTTTCCCCATACAGCGAAGGCAGCACTGATGCAACACAATACCTTGCAGTGAATAACATGTCACAAAATACTGCATGACAAAAGGGCTTAAATGCCACTGAACTACACTGCTCCCTGCAGAATTCTGTGAAATACTGCAGCATTACTCCATTACATCCTGGCTGGTGCCATTGCACCTTGCTTGCAGCTGCACCACTAAACTGGACTCCATCCTCTACGGCCGTCACTGGGCAGGTGGGAAGGGAGAAGGTGTGAGTATGCATCATTGGGGGGGCTGCGAGTACTGTATGCAGTCCTGTACAGCAGACACCAGGCCGGCAGGAAGGAGGGAGTTGCAATCTTGTACAGAGGACACTGTGCAGACAGGAAGGGGGGGGGAGCGTTGATTACAAATTGCCACAGCCCCTCCACACAGTGTGTGGTAACGTACTGGGACAAACACTGAAAAACACAGAACTAGGCCTAAAAGCACACAGAGGGCTCATAGTGCCACCTGCTGGCTTACCACAATGCAAAACAATGACTTTTTAAACTTACAGGAAAACCTACATGCACAAAATTATAAAAACGCATGTTGTGCACTGGGTTTTGGTTTTTCAGATTGTTTCTGGTGTTCTGTTCCTTGTGTCTGTGGCAAGATTTTTTTTTTTTACTTTTCCCTGCCAGTTTTATGGTCCCTGGGAGTAGCCATGCCGACTTCTTTTATTGCCCTTCATTTGTTGGAATCTTCCCAGAATGCTTCTGGGACTAATGTTAAAGGAAAACTATAGGCAAAAATGATAAAAGCTCATGCTGCGCACCGGTTTTTTGTTTCTTTGTTTCTGGCATTCTGTTCTTTGTGTCTATGGCAAGACTTTTTTTATTTATTTTCCCTGCCATATTTTTAGAACAAACAATAAGCCATTTTATAAGCACAATAAATAACTTCAGGGTATGCATTAGTGGAGTAATTATGTACTTCCTGGGGGTAAGGACACTAGGTTTTCGGCCTAATGTCTTGTCAGGCTCCTGGGGTGCACATCATTAATCTTTCAATACACAGCCTGTCATGGCTGACTGTTTACTAATCCCATCCTTGCAGAGAGTCAAGAATGTTTATGTTCCCACAATCAAACTAAATTCATGGCACTCACCCTCTGGATGAAAATAATTGGGAGTCCATTCACTTAAAATACCACTAACAGCTTAATCTGGTTCAATTTCAGTTGGTTACTGTCTGTACCCCCAATTCGCCCTGAAAAGGGACTTCTAATCTCAGTGGCCTATCTGGTCAACAAAATTCAATAAATACAATAAATAAATTCCCCATTAATGTAGAAAATGTCCTTTTATTTGTAGCAGAGATAAAAATGCCACGGCACCACAGCAGAGGACAAGCAGAAAAAACACCTGATGTTTCATCTGTTATAGGCTTTATCAAAGGTAATGCCATCTAGAGTTAGTCCCCTTATATAGCAGGTACATGCCAAATGAATTAACATAATTAAAGTAACAGTAGAAATAAAGCACACCACAATAAAATTCACAATAACCCTGCATATATGAAAAACACAGTGACACTTGCTTAAAAACAACACTACATAACATTAGTATTTCGCATACACCCCCAATTTACAATATTTTATTTGAAAACTTTTCCAATACTTTTATATAGGTGGAGCTAAGTTTCTATGCCAAAGAGAGCCTATTTAAATAATAAAACGGATTGCTTGAAAAAAACACAAGGAATTTGTTTTCCATGTAGAAATATACAAAGCAATATCTGAAAAAATACATGGAAAAGTGGAAAAGGGGGGAGAAGTGCAAAAGAGAGGGAAGGACAGGAAGGGTACTGAAAAGAGTGGCCAGAGTTATATGTCACACTTCTTCAGAGGTTGTAGGGACAAAAACAATGGGTGAATTCAAGAATGCATGGGACAGACAGAAGGCAAACATAGTGGTAGGAAAGAGAAGGTAAGCTGCAGATCACTTAGGATCTGGAGCTTGTGTAGGTAGGGAAATGGGCAGACTAGGTGGGCCAGGCCGTCTTAATCTGCCATCAAATTCTATGTTTCTATGTTTCTAGAGAACAGCATTAAATATTAGTTGTCTGCAGTAACAGGGCAAGCAAATCATCTGTCAACCAAAAAGGGTTCTAACTCAATCTGATTATTAAGCCCTTTTGCAGTACTGCATGACCCAACTGATAGATCCTAAAGTACTCTTGCTTACTTAAGGCAAGTTCTCTACCACCACCCCTTGCTCCTAAACATACTTGTTCCAACCCTATGAACTTTAATTCATGTTCATTTTTATTTGCAGCATTATTGATGTAAGTAACCCAGACATACTCCATCTTTCCATTTTTTATATCTTGGATATGCTCCCAATCCTTTCTCTCCACTTGCTTTGTACATCCCACATAATATGGGCGCAGGGGTCATAATGTATAAAGAACATTGTCTCCGCAGTGGCAAAATCCACTGCCAATACAGCGAAGTTCTGTCATCAGGCATAAGTCTTTTTTTTGTGGGGGCTCTGCCCCGATATGGGGACTGCGCACCCAGAATCCCCACTAAAATTCTCAACTCCAGGGGAGGGTTAACTCAGGGAGCGTACAATGTTTTAAATAAAAAAAAAAGTTTATGGGACTGGGAATCAAACCTGGTCCCAGATGCAGCACCTGGGTTCCTGCTGCTGTGGCTCAGTCCAGTGAGCCACAGCAGCTGCTTAGCAGAACCCACTCCCAGCAGAGGTCTTATCCTCTGCCTGGGAAAATAGCAGATAGTGCAATACCACATATAAGTATCTGGCGGTATTGCACCATTCGCTCCACAACAGGCGCCTACACGGTTTAGCCATAATGTCGCACACTATTAAGCGTAAGCTATTATGACCTGGTAGTCGTAATATGTACCATAAGTATAGTTTACCAAATAAACTGCATACACAGTATCGCAATTAATAAATTAAAAAATCTCCAAACTTTCATTATTACATGGACTCTATACTGTAATGTACTCTTTAACGTACAGGCAGTACTTACATCTGCCACACTTCCTGCACCCTTCAGGTAATGGTGGCTACCAATTTCTGGGTCTAGACACAGGCTGCACCGAGTGGACCAGATAGTCTTTCACATTTCTAGCCCTTCTATAGACCATTCTGGGTAGAACCTTTACTGTTTGTTTGAGATGGGGGTCCGCCTCCAGTGCATGCCATTTTTTTTATATAGAATCCGTTTTATTTTCCAAGGCCTAACACTGAAGGTTCTGATAAAGTTTATTTGGTTGTGTACCTCAGCATCACTAGTATTTTCCCCCTGTTCAACAGGGATTCTCTACTTCATTCATCACGTGCTACCCGTCCCTTGCAGTTTCAATAACAGACTCAACATAGATTGAACTTCGGGAGTTTGAAGTTTTTAAAAGTTCCCGCTCCTGTGCCATGCTCAGCATGAAAACAATTGTCTGTGTTGGTTCAGTGCTGTTCTGTTTACCATCATGAACTGGTGGTAGCACCAGTCTAATACATCCACAGTATGAACCTATTATTGACATTTAACAGGGAACCTCAACAGAAGACATTTTTAAAAATTATGAGTGTTGGCTATCTTTACTGACGTGAATCATAGCTTACAAAATATGTTGTAAAAGCTGTTTTATAAATATCTGAGAAAAATTAAAAATACACTGAAGATGACTCTATGGATGGCAGAAATGTACTTTTGCCAAAAAACTATATGAAGATATTTTGTGATGACTCACAAATACTTCTGCCTTAAACAATATAGTGTACTATTTATTCTAATAGAGACCTTCCAATCCCCCATTACAACACCGCACACTGTTGAAGCAGCAGTGCATGATACGTGGAGTTAAAGTTTAACACACCATGCCTTACTTCAAGCTAATGGTATCCACTCAGGTAATCATTGAAAGAAACAGTTTCCTATTAATTTATTAAATGACTTATTGACTCACAGGAAATTGTTAAAATGCCAGGCAGCATCTCTTCTCATAACTGCCATCCCCCAAACTTCTACTGTACCACCGAGACACATGTCTATGTGTGCTCACAGAAGGGAGTTAATCATCACTAGCACTTGTTTTTCAAACACAGACAAGTATTTTGAAGACAAAGAGGTGACAGTATTCTGACTGAGCTGGGAGGGGTTGGGGGGTACTTAATGGATCAAAAGTTTTCTGTCTTAAACTTTAATGTTTGTATGTACGTATATTTGCATATTAAGTAACACCAAAGTGCTAAGTACAACCTAGTTTACACACCTTGTTAGTGCTGTGACATCATCTGGCATGAGAGTACTGTATCTCAATAATGTCACAACACTACTGAGGTGTGGGGACCTGTGAGGTCTTAACATTTTGGTGGGTTTTATTTTTAATAATATAAGAGTTAGCATGTTTTTTGTTAATTTTAAACCGAAACCTCAGTTTGACTCGGGACGTGGCTCTGCTGAAACAGCTTGAGACAACAGCTCAGCTTGAGCACTGGTTAGCTTTGGTTCTGTGCTGAGAAGGCGAGTTTGATTGCAGAAGCTGTGGAAAGTTGTTCTAAATGTGAGGACAGCTTTGTTCAGATCACAGGAGAAACAGGCCTAACTATGTATTTTAATACAGTATTTGATGCCAAGGTGGTGTAGAAGCTTTGCTTAGGGTAAGTAACAGCTGCAATACCAGTCACAACAGTTTGTTGGCACAGGCTGATATTTCAATAATTCATTAATGAAATTATTGAAAGGCATTCTTTGCAAGACTTTAGTTGCATATTTATGCTTTAAAGTAACAGGTAATGCTAAAAAATGTTTTATATGCACTCCTCATCTTATATCTCTTGATGTTGATACCTGATGTTCATTTTTGTTTTCACATCTGTTTAGATGGTGCCACGTTTCATTTTATGTTTACCACATTAGAGATCAAAGTTCTGTGGCCTGGAGGTAGTCCTGATTTTCCCAGTGCCCTATACAGGGAGGGAACAATTTTGTTGCATGCACATTTATTATACAGCAGTCCAAAAATAAAGAGCTGTCAAACAATGGCCAGGGCTAGTTCTGGCTTTTTTATTTATTTGCATAAATATCTTTGCCAAGATATATATTTTTGTGCCATGTGGTAAATGGGGCTTATTTTCAGCTCCATTTAATAGGGCTAAACCATTCTGAAAATTGCTATTTGAAGATCATATTTTCGAGTAGAAGGGCAACCCCAGAACATAATGCATGGTTACAAATGAGTTCCTCCATCCACAGCCTGCTCCCATTCATTAACACACTGCAAATCACTACACCCAAGGACTCTATCACTCACACGGTGCCCCCCCCCACACACACACACAGACACAGACACACAAGACTCACAGACACTTTAAATATAATCTGAAAATCCATACTCGTGTGGACTCCCAACTCTCACTCCCACCCCGGCACAAAGTTCATGTAAAATTGAAAATGCCATACTGTTTATGTCTCCCACATACTTAAAAAACAAAAGCCAAGTTACTTCCTTTTGCTCACTAACCACCACGCTCTATCGCTCTCACTCTCACCACAGACTTCAAATAAATGTCATAATGTGCACTACCTCTGCATCCAATGAGCTTGCAAACCTAAAACCCCTTAAAAATGCAGTGTCTTCTTTCTAACTAAATGCCATGCTCCATCGCTCCCTTGCCAGCTGCACAGTTCAAATGAATGTCATGATGCAGCACTACTTCTGCCTCGCAACCACTCACACAGTTAAAACAAATGCTACATGCAATGCACCTAACACCCCCACTACTGATCAATTAATTACTATAAATTCCCCCAAGTCTCTCCAGCATTAGCCTGAATTATACTCACATGAATTCCACAAAGTCCCTCCAGCACCACAGATCCTCCTCACTTCAACACAGCTGATATTTTTTAAAACATACAGTACTTTTTGATCCTTTACAGGTGTAGTGAATATACTATCTGGCCATGCAGGCAATCATGCTGCACACAGTGGAGGGGATTTACCCTTTAGGTTTTTCCCCTTGAGGATGTCAGAATGAGGACATGAGTCCAAGCTGCGGGTGTGCAAGTCCCTGCCAAGCACCCAACTGTGTCCTCCCCTCCTTACACCTTGGCTACTGCACAACCACTTGTGTACCCACAGATAGCGGTAGCAGAGCAAGGCATTGCTGCTCTACCTCCTATGAGAAGAACAACTTCGTTATGGCCAATGATTTTTCAATTTTCAGCAGAAAACACTGATAACAAATGGAACTGGTCATTTTTAAAACACCACTTCGGAGTCAGTTTTTCATGAAAAACACCAGTTTACACCAGCTGTTTGGTTTTAAGCCAAATATTTGTACAAAACATATTGATTTTCCCCTCAATTTGGAGGAAGAAACAGAAAAAATGGATTTTAAGATTTTCCCATACAGAAATGGCCATTTTTGAAAACAGAAGATCATTGGCTGTACCTCTGGGATGCTCAGTCCTCCTTCTCCAAGCCAGCCCCAGAAGACTCAGGCAAAACCAGGGCTGCTGACATCGAGAGCGGTAGCACTACCATTGCAACAATGGGCTGGCTCCCACAACTGCTGATCAATAACTGGAGGGTGAAAGCTGGATAGAAAGTACCTGACAATCACAAAACTTGCCTGTGCTGCCTGCTATTCTTTGTAGCCTACGCACATTACCATAGCATCACCCACTGGAAACAGCAAAAATAGCAGCATTCTTTGTTTAAAATGTTCACCTACTCAAGGAAAAAAATTAGACAAGTATTTAAAAACCGGTTTTATTTATAATTAATAAACGACCCATTGCATAGTAGGAATAATGCACTCCAGGATGTGAGCTATGATGAGATAGTGCCACTTCTCAGGTGCATGAGGTCATTACATGCCTGAGGCATGGCAATACCCCATGATATACTGCACCCTGTTGTGTATCATTGCTTAATTATGAACTGAGGAGCATAAATAGAGGAATCTGATTGGCAGAGAGCTCTTTGAAGCCATGATGATATCGGACTACATCATCACGGCTTCAAAAAAGTTCCAGCGCCACCAGCCTCCTTGCTCTGTTCTGAGAACTATTTTTTCAAAATGTACTCCCACATCATCCAAAAACTTGTTCATAAAACGTTTAAAAACCTGTTTGTTTTATTTTTTTTTTTATTTATGAAAATTCAAACTCAGTTCATAATAGCAATAAGTCACTCCAGGGTGTGGTATATCATGGGATATCATCACTTCTCGGGTTGTTGGATGCACTCGGCCTGCAGCCTCGTGCCCAACCACCCAAGGCATGACGATATCCCATGATATGCCACACCCTGTCGTGCCTTACTGCTTAATTATAAAACAATGGTTGGATATGGAACATTTTAACTGGCCAGCAGCAGTCTAAAAGGGTTATGTTAACAGCTGGAAACCCTCATGTTCAAAACAACCATTAGAATTGTGGCTATAAAACATAAAATAATGTATGGGCAGCCATATACTATTAGGGTGTTTTGCTACGGGGTTGCCATGATGACAGATTGATCTAAACAGTGAGGTGCAAAAACAGCATTGGAGTGTATGGTTGCCCTATATTGTTACCCCCCTCCACACACACACACACACACACACACACACCCCGTAAACCTTGACTTGTGCTTGCTTGTTTCCTTAATGTTTTATCCTCAAAGACCCTCCTAAAAAGTTTTGTGCATTTAAAAACTGCTACAGACCATGCGCTTCACTCCAGCATAAGCAGCTGTAGCATCACAGAAAGAAAAAATTACTCACCACAGTAATCTTCTTTTTTCCATGGGGTCCTTTAGCATCAGTAACTTTTTTGCACTTAGCTGGCTAGGTGCAACTGCCCCAGAGGTGTGCCTTTAAAATATATTTAAATGAGTGTAGGGCCAAGCCAATCAAAAGACAGGAGGGGGTGTGAGCTGAGTGAGAGCTGTTGAGTGCTTCAGAATTTTTTTCAAGGAAAAATGAGGGCAAATGCCCCGAAAAAGAAACAACAGGATTCAAAAAACATGCAAATGTCCACAAAACTGGAAATAGAAACAACAGCAACACAAGCGAAAAACTCATCAATAAGAAACTCCAAATTTGGTAAAAGGTGACATAAGAGCCCTTCTCCGACAGATGAACCGGGGAGGAAGGGTGGGAGCTTACTGATGCTAAAGAACCCCTTGGAAGAAAGAAGATTACTGCAGTGAGTCATTTTTTCTTCTTACCCCAGGAGTCCTTTATCGTCAGTAACTTTTTTTGCAGACTACCCAGCAGTACCAAGTGGGAGGCGGGCAGAGAACCTACTTATGAAAGAGGCTCTGCAGAACTGCCCTGCCAAATTTGGCATCAGATCTGGTCTGCACATCCAAACTGTAGTGTTTCACAAAGGTGTGCACAGATTTCCAGGTAGCTGCTTTGCAGACATCCAGTAGGGGAATGTCCCTTGCTGCTGCAAGTGAGGCTGTAGTGTCCCTGATGGAATGGGCCCTGAGCCCCACTAGAGGTTGTTGACAAGCTTTCTCATAGCAGAATCTGATACGAGAGACCAACCAACGAGAAATAGTTCTCTTGGTAGCTGGTCTTCCTCTGCCTACATCCCCGTAGGTAAGGAACAACTGAGTGGAAGACCCTCTGAACTGTCTAGTATGCTCTAGGTAGTGAAGAATGGCTCTTTTGACATCCAAGCTGTGGGGCTTTTGCTCGCCAGAAGTGGATGGCTCAGTAAAGAAGACAGGCAGAGTAATGGACTGGTTCAAGTGAAACTCTGAAACCACCTTTGGCAGAAATGTCCTATTTATCCTGAGCTCAACTTTGTCGTTGTGAGGGATGATGTAATTCGGCTCAGTGCATAGGGCCTGTAGCTCTGAAATCCTCCTAGCAGACGTAATAGCTACCAGGAAGACGGTCTTCCAAGTTACAAACTTGATGTGGGCCATGGACATAGGCCGGAAAGGTGGATTCATGAGCCCCTCTATGCAAAGGTTCAGGCTCCAAGGAGGAACAGGCTCCTTGGTTAGAGGCTGGAGGTGCAACAGGCCTCTGAAAAACTGTTTAAAAATGTTGTGGGGAAAAAAATTATTTCTTCTTTCCCACCAAAAGGTAGGCTGAAATTGCCACCAGGTGTAGCTTGAGTGAAGATGGTTTCAAGCCTGACGCCTGCAGGTGTACCAGGTAGTCTAGCAGCTGAGGTTCTGAAGCTGATAGGGGTTTGACCTTTTCGCTCTTGCACCAGAGGGAAAACTTTTTCCATTTGACTGCATAATTCTTCTTAGTGTTCATTTTTTTAGCCATCCTCAGTATCTTAAGGACCTGTTCAGAGTACTGTAAGGATGGAAACTAACTCCCCAAGAACCAAGCCTTGAGATGAAGAGAGTGTACGTCTGGGTACTGCACTCCTATCTGATGAAGGGTCAGCAGGGAGCGAGTCGGAGGCAGGTGAATGGGCCTGTTGCAGGACACTGAGAGAAGGAGAGGGTACCAGGCTTGCCTGGACCAGTCCGGAACCACTAGGGTCATCAATGCAGGCTGCTGTCTGAGTTTCAGCAAAACCTTGAATATCAGAGGAAAGGGAGAAAATGCGTATAGGAACCTCCCTGACCAGTCCAGGATCAGGGCACCCAGAGGAAGTGTTCCCAGAACTGGGGGCCTGCAACAGTACTGAGGAAGCTGAAAATTTAGATGAGAGGCAAACAGATCCATGTCTGGTGTGTCCCACCACCTGAACACTGTGGCTAGCACTTGCTTGTTCAGTGTCCATTTGCTCTGACCTGACTGATGCAGCTTAGAGCATCCGCCGGAGTATTGAGTTTGCCTGGGAGGTGAACAGCTGAGAAGCTGACTCCCAGGGAGAATGCTAGAGACCAGAGCTTCCAGAGTATTCCTGATCTGGTACCACCCTGCTTGTTCATGTAGAACATTGCAGTGGTGTTGTCCGTTCGAATTTGAACCGCCTGCCTTTCTATGCTGGGAGTGAAAGATTTGAGAGCTAGTAAGATTGCTCTGAGTTCTAAAAGATTTATGTGCAACTGTGACTCTTCAGGAGTCCAGCTGCCACTTACTGAGGCACTGTCTGAATGAGCTCCCCAGCTCAAAAGGAAGGCATCTGTGGTGATCACCTTTGTGGGAAGAGGAGCTTGAAAGGGAACCCCTGCCTGCAAAACTGCAGGGTTCTTCCACCACAGCAAGTTTTGGAGGAACTGCTCGACACAAATATCAACTTTGAAAATTTGTTGCTTCTCTGCGATCAGCGAGCTCTGAGGTAGGCTTGCAGGAGTCTCATCCTGTACCTGTACCTGACCCCTGGGACTACTGCAGTCATAGAGGCCATATGTCGCAGAAGTTTGAGAAAATGTCTGGCTGGCCTTGGCTGTCCCTGGGCAAAAGAATCTGCCACTGAAAGGAAACTCTGAAATCTTTCCTGCGGGAGGAAAGCATATCCCTTCTGAGTGTCCAACTGGGTCCCTATGAAAGTGAGCAGCTGGGTGGGTTCCGGGTGAGATTTGTTTAGATTTACCAGGAAACCCAGAGATTCCAGAGTGTGTTTTGTGAGGGAAAGAGATTCCTTGACCTGGCAAGGAGACTTTGCTACTATGAGCCAGTCGTCCAGACAGGGTAGAGAGCGACACCCAGTCTCCTGAGATGTGCTGCTACCACTGCGAGACACTTGGTAAAGACTCTTGGGGCTGAGGATAGACCGAAGGGCACTGCAGTGAACTGATAGTGATCCGAAGGAAGTTTGAACCTGAGAAACGTCCTGCGAGATCTCCTTATGGGTATGTGGAAGTAGGTGTCCTTTAAGTCAAGGGAGGCTAGCCAGTCTCCCTGCTGTAAGGACTGTATGACCAGTGACAGAGTGACCATTTTGAATTTGTTTTTTTTCAGATGTTTGTTTAAATATCTGAGATCTAAGATAGGTCTCCACTCCCCAGTTTTCTTTTGTGTCAGAAAACACCTGGAGTAGAGGCCCTTTCCCTTCTCGTGGGTGGGGACCCTCTCCACAGCTCGTAAAGCCAGAAGGTTTTGTATCTCCATTTCCAACAGTGGTATCTGTGTTGGGGACAGAGGTCTTGACACCTGGGTATGCTTGAGGTCTGGCAGCTGCTTGAACTTTAATGACAGACACTTCTCCACTATCTCCAGCACCCACTTGTCTGACATGATGAGGGACCAGTGCTGAAGATAGTGAGAGAGTCTGCCTTCAACCGGAAATGGTGAGGCGACCTGGATACTCACATCAGGACTTGACTGAGAGGCAGATGGCTGGGTAGAGGTGGCTCTTCTTTGGCCCCTTCTGCCCCTGCCTCTGAAAGACCCCCTGTACTCGCTAAAGTCAGATTGGGGATAGGGACTGTAAGGCCTTGGAACAGAACTTCTGCCCCTACCGCCCCTGGGACGGTATCTCTGAGGGGTGGCAGGTTTAGGCTTGGATGAGTGGCTCTGTCAGGAGGCCTTATACTCATCGACTTTTTTCATGTAGTCAGTGGTTCTGTAATCAAACATATTTTAATCACAGGGAAAATCCATGGCCTTATTCTGAGTGTCTGTGGTCAGACTGTTGTTCTAAGCCAGGGGAAGCATCTCAGAGAGATGGCATGGGCCATTGCCCTAGAGGCTGCATCATTGTTAACATCTGCCATATGGAATTGGTACATAGTAGCTTCCAGGGCAGTTTTTGATGCATCCACCAGCTCCTGCACCATAGAATCTGATCTGCTGCAGGTGACAGCCTGGACAGATTTCCAAAGGGCTTTCTGATATTTGGCCGTGAATGCCATGTAAGAAGAAAACCTGAGAAGCAGGGAAGCTGTGGCATACATTTTCTTTGCTATAAAGTCAGTTTTCTTGGAATCCTTGTCAAGGAGAGAGGGCGACAAGGAGACCCCAGCTTTCTCACAAGCTGCCTGCTGCACTATAATTTCATGGCTAGGATGTGCAGACAGGAACTCAGTACCATTTTTAGATAATTTATATTTTCTCTCAAGCCGCTTATCAATCCTTGATACTGAAGTGGAGTGTTGAAGCACCTTCACGGTATTTTTTCTAAATGCAGTACAGACAGGAACAACCAGGGTCTTTGAGGATGAAAGACCCTTCATCTCCCTATAATCTTCATCTTCATCAACATCCTGGTTGGGCTCCTGCGTAGGAGGTCCACGGTATCCAGCATATTTTGTATACATGTAAACATAGAGGAAGGATCTTCATGGTCACCCGGGGATCCCCAAGGTGAGGGTCTGGGGACTCCTGGAGTTCAAGGCCCTCAAAATCCATGTTGGGGCATCATAAAATTGATCATCATCTGCGTCACCCTCACAGTCTACAGAAGAGAGAACTGTGGAAGAGTTCTTGCCAGCCCCACTAAATCGATGGCCCATCTTTTGAAGGGTCTGAAACACTTGCCATGCTTTTTCCATATCTTGCACTGACGGAACCTGCGCAATTTGTAAGTGTTTGGTTTTTTCTGTATGCTTAAGCTGCCTGATGTCTCACTATTGGCTTTCCCAGGAGAACGGGAGCATATCTGTCTTGACAGAGTTTCTTTTTAGCCACTTCATCAGAGGCTTGATCAAGCTTCCTTTTTTTGTCACTCTTATTATTTTTCAATTTGTGAGGAACTTCATCTTTGGAAGCTTTATTTTTTGGCTGGGATCTGGAGGGTTCCTCAGCACCTCTGCTTTTGGTATTAGTACTTTTAAAAGGCCCCTCATTGGAAACCTTTGATTTATCTACAGCCATAATAATCAAAGGTATGTCTGCTATGTTTGCCAATTTAAGCAAAGCAAACCAGTTCTGGACCTACTAACTGAGTGCAGGTTTCTGTGAAAATGCCACCGGCCAGTCCTGCCCCAGTTAATAAACTCTGTCTATTACTAGTGCCTTTTTTTTTTTTCCCCAGTTGTAAAACTGGGATCTATACCAGTGCCAATCTTAATAGAAACCCAGTAATACTCAACCTCGCACAGGTGGCTGCTGGACCCTTACAGATAGTCCTGACATAGATGATACCAAGGTCCAGTAATATAACAAAAAAAGGTTTCCTCGTAATCGCCAATCTAGAAAGAAAACCCCCAGGCACTGTTTAAATTTGAAATCTACTGCAGGTGCCTCGTGGTAAACCCCATGAGGTCTGAGGTAAAAAACAAGGCAACTGTCCCTAATTCGACAGTTCCCACAAGAATTTGCCCCAAAAATGAAGGAAACCATCGAAAATAAGCACCTGCGATAAAATTAGGCTTTAAACTAAATAGTCGCGGTAAAAATGAAGTCAAAAAGCAACGTTGCGCTAAAATTAAAAACATTTGCACAACGTTAATGATAAAGTAAAACTTTCACTCAGCACACTAAAGCAATTAATTTATGAGGAAAACTTTACCCAGATAAGCACTAGGAGGCTGTCAACAAGGAAAGTTGGGAGACACTTCAGAGGCAATATTGCTCAGCCCAGCGGAGAACAAATTCTGAAGCATTCAACAGCTCTCACTCAGCTCACACCTCCTCCTGTCTTTTGATTGGCTTGGCCTTATGCTCATTTAAATATCTCTTATAGGCACACCTCTGGGGCAGTTGCACCTAGCCAGCTAAGTGCAAAAAAGTTACTGATGCTAAAGGACTCCTGGGGAAAAAACAGTTAATTCAGCTACATTGTTCAGTGATGTTACTATAGCAGAATGAAAACTTATTCTGCTGTAGTACAGATGTCACTACTAACACAGAACAGGATTTTTAAGTGGATGGATTTCCATATACAACAGGGTCAGCCAATACACTATATTCATTTACAAAATATATAAGCAGTTTTGTTTCATTCTAGCATTAAAGTACTCTAGGGGATGGGTTACCTTTGTCAATCTAACCCTAGGGGCATAAACTACTCTGCTTTGCCTTGTACCTTATGATTCAACTAGGGTTGGATTAATGGACAGTAACTCAGTCCCTGGTTGTGCCTTAATGCTTAACTCCTCATCCACACATCCCACTGCAACTACACCCAAACTTCTTCTTGCTATTTGAAATGTACTGCCCAGAAGTAAACACTTGTTTTACATTTTAAAGAACCTCTGAGTCACAGGAGGACTAGTCTTCTCATATTTAGACACAACTAAACCTATAATTCCTATATATCCTGTTTGTAGATTCCCCACATTCTTTATCGCAAAGGTCACTTGTATGGAACAAGGCTCTCAGAGACACTGAGCTCTGCATCTTAGATGCATTGGCAGCACATCAGGACGCACATCCTCAAGTGGGAAGGGGCGCTGGGATACACAGCAGGCTTCTGTGGATGCATAATCTACTGCTCGGTGCCCATCTGTGCTCTAGCAGAACCCACCAAAGTGACTTCAAAGGAAAAGTGGAGGGCTTTTAGAAACTGGTCTGGGATCCCCAACCTTTTTTTTTTTTGGGGGGGTCCAGACCCCTAAGAAAAAGAAAAAGCTAAGTAGTGCCCTACTTAAAACAGGATTCTCTGTCATGTGATTTCCATCTGTTCCTGCTGGTTGTCTACAAGTGAGATCATAATCTGCTTATTACATCACAACTCGTTGTTGTAAAACTGATTACGATTACAGATGCAGATGATTATAATGTCACTTGTAGACAAGCAACAAGAGCAGATGATGTCCAATTTACAAGGATCCTACTTTTAAGAAAATTTCACAAGTAATAAGGTATGAGGAAGGTGGGTATGTGAGCAATAAGCTAAACTGTGCCAACTTAGTATAGTTTTTCAAAATTGTTTCTGTGGTTTCAGAGACTCTTTACCGATGACTAGGAATTAAGGGTTTAATTTTAAAGAGAGATTCTCCCATTTTGCTTCTCTTGCTAAAATCATTTGAGAATGGGGTCCTTAGAATTCTGTCTTAAAATGTTAGTTCACCTGCAAACAATAAGGAATAATGGCTAGAGGCACAACTGTTGTGGCTATATTGTTCTAGGGGCTTAGCAGTGGTTGTCATGTTTATGAAGCTGCAGGAGTAAATGGCGCAGTGCATCATCCGAGACAATTGTATAATTATTATGTTTCATTCATCCTGTTGCTAAGCTGCTGAATTAGGATTATTATGACAAACAACAGGAAGTGCACCTAGCCTTAATAATTTGTGAGCTGTCCATTCCTTTGTCTCACTAGCATGTTACAAAACAAGCGCATAGGAGTCTAAGGTGGGTCTAGATCATTGGGGACTGGGACACTGAAGGGTATGTACTCTCAGTCCAGGAGTGGGAGAGTCAGAAGCAGATCAACAATGCAGCATCAGCATTTTTAACCAGATGCCTTTTATTGGCTTCTGCAGACAAGCAAAAATGCTATTGGTTACTGAAGATTATAAAATGAGCAGAAAAAAAAATCTGGGAAACTGATTGGTTTACAGAAAGTTCCAGTCATAATGTTATTACAGTACAACATCACGGTCTGAAACTAATGTAACAAAAAAACAAACAAAAAAAAGCTTCATAAAGTGGCTTTTTTATTCTATAGGTTCCATTTCATAATTACAAGATGGCACTCCAGAGCATGTGTTATGCTGGCTACCGTCAATTCTTGGGTGACTGAAGGCACTTGACTGCACCTTGTACTTCACAACTTACCCAAAGCATGATGTTATCCCTGCATAACACATGCCCTGTCATGCCTTAGTACTTACATGGAGGTGAGGAAGGTAAGTACCCCCTAATACTGCACTGCCACTATCGGACTATATATTCTGATATTGAAAATTTTATTCATTTATCATGACTGATATATATATATATATATATATATATATATATATATATGTATTTGACCTTTACCAACCAGGTCCATCTTGCAAATGAGCCTTGCTCAATGATGATCGCCTGGATAAATAAAGATTTGATTGATTGATATCCCTGGTGTGGGGGTCTTGAACCCATAACAATCAATCTGTTTCATGGAAATACTCTTTGTAGCGAGCAGTGGACTTTCTTTATATTCAATGTTTTGTAATACATTGCAGCAGAGTTCTGCTTTTGTCAAATGTGATTTTTGTTGCTAGTGACCAGAGCCCCTCTTTAAATAACAGCATAACAGCCGCATCAGCGGTTACTGCTTCATTAAAAATAAAAATCTGCATGATCAAAATGACAGTTCTGAAGCAAGTTAAGAAGCTAACATTTTGATCAGAAATTTTTGGTAATTATTTAGGGGAACATACATGTTGTTTCACTTTGTTTAATACTGTACAACTGGAAATGTGGGCATATGTGACACCTCCTTAATTTTTCTAGTGTGTGTGTGTTTTGTTGTTTGCATAAGTGTTTTCCTTTTAAGGTTCCTTGTGGATGCTGTCATTTTCCACGTGATACTGTGTTCATTTTTGCAATTACTGAGCAGTTTGGGAATCTTGTGATATCAGTTGCACAGAGGCCATGGACTGCAGTAGTCCTGTGAGCTTCCACTCAACTGATGTCGCTGGGTTACAGATATACTGTGGGCCCTGTACACACTACAGCACAGTAAGCTGTAAAGTTTTTTTAAAAAAGGAATAGGACTCACTGCACTGTAGCTTCCTCATTACCAAGAGCATGTTTAGGTCAATTTTTTTAAACAGATCTAATCGTCCACACTACAGGCAAAACCTAACCAGTTTCAGTAAAACTTAAAAAAAAAAACAAGATAAAGCCTAGCTCTCCGCAGGGTTTTACCATGGTTTTCAAAAGTGGACTATACTGTGCTTGTAGTGCAGACATTAAGCACATTACAGAGACTTAACTCTGGGAGACAATAGTAAAGTCTTAGCGGCAAGCTAGGCATACTGGGCTGACTGAGTAGGCCTGGTGGTCCTTTTCTGCTGACACGTTCTATATTTCTGTGTTTCTATGTAGTCTGTACAGGACCATAGAGACTGTATATATTAAAAACAAGGGGTCCTCACGTAACAAAATAGGGGCTTTCCTGCCATCTTAGGAAAGTGGCCAAAATGACCTATATAGAGCTATTATGCAAATGACAGGAAGGACCACATGATGAACCATTCAGTTTTTATCCTAGACGAACTCTATGGTTCCAGAACTGATCACCGAGTGCATCAGGTCAGGTGTGAAAAAGGCAGCATCATAACTCAGCCCTAAAAAGGAGGGAAAAAACAAGATGACTTTAACTGAACAAATGAAAAAAACGTAATAGGAAAATTAAGGAGGCTACACTCATGCCCAGATTTCCAATTATACAAAAAAAAAAAAAAAAAAAAGGTAAAGCAAGTGTGATGTTTCCCTTAAAACTGTTGCAGAGTGGATAGCTGACCAGTTATCTGACCTAGATTATAGTTATCTGACCTAACATATCATAATAAGTATTTGTTATTAACTATATAGTTTCTTTCAGCAATGTTTGTCTGGCAAAAATATCAAGATACACATGCTTCTTTTGGTTGTCTTTCATTCCTGAACCAAGACAGGGGTTTCTGAAGTTTTTTAAAGTTTCAATTCCCATGCCATGTCTGCTAGGAAAAACTTAAATATCTTGGTACAGTGCTCGGCAGCTTTCTATCAGAAACAGGTTGTAGCGCCACCCCAATACATCCACAGTATGAATCTAGCAGGTACATCCAACAAGTAACCGTAGCGGAAGAAATTTGTAAAACTTGCGAGTAGCTGCCATCTAATGACGCGAGTCATTAATTGCAAATTTAGCTGTAAAATCAGTTTTAGCAATATCTGAGAAAACTAAAAATACACTCAGCTTGAATCCTAGGATGTTGCTAAAAAATAATATGATACAATGTGTTGCCGACTAACAAATACTGCTACTTTAAATCTGAGGAATACCTATATAAAGTTTATTCACTAAACTTATCTACATGTCAAAACCTGTGGCACTGCCCTGTGGTTAACAAGTTCAGGGCTAATAATCCGCACACTTGTAAGCCCCTCATTTATAGGCACTACACAATTTTGCCAGTTCTAGCGGTGCACCGCACACTTTTCTACTTACTCCAGTTTTTTGAACCTCTCTGCGCCTGCTGCCACATAGTGCTCCCCGCTTTGCAGGTCCTCCAGCCGGTTGACCCGATGCCCCTGTCTGGGGGTGTAAAGATTCCGGACGGCCCCGAACGGTGCCTGCACCCGGCCCGTCACCTCCTTGAGGAACGTCTCGAAGCTGCTCACCCTCTTTTCGTTCACCACCAGCTTCCGGCCTCCATAGAAAGGGTCCCCATTCCGGTACACCATCACATTCTTCACAACAGGTTGGGAAAGGAAACCTGGTCTAGCAGTGCTCATTTCTCCCAGTGTACACTATATTAATTAAGCTGTTTCTCAAAAGGCGATTTTACAAATATGTATGTACAGGATGTCTTTTTAGCTCATTAATTTGCATGCGCACTACCAAAAAACAAAACAAAAAAAAAAAACCTAAATTTATCCCAGGTGTTTAACGGATTTGTTCATTTATTCTTTTGACATCTAATCCGCTTTGATTCAACAGGTCACTCAATGTAAACATAGGATAGCTGCTGCATATCCACGCTTGTACTTGGAAAGAAGCACTCATCTGTGTAGAAGTAAAATTAAAAACTGTCTAATTTAAGTCAATGTAGTTTTAAAATGCGCATCCAAACGACTTATTCCTAGCACAACAAACACCGTAGTTAACAGACATAGTTTTGCAGTTCACAATGTAACAAGTTCGGTGAACCAAAAATAGTCCTGCTCCAGAGAGAACGAGCGAGATGCTCGGGAGGTGCTGCTGCCCGTTACTGACGCGTCCCCCACGGATAGCCTCCAACTGCCGGAGAAAGGCTAGCACACGCTGAGAAGGGACAGCGAATGATTTGGCTAGCGGTAAGTACGCGCGGAGGTACCCTGGGAAACTTTGTGTTACACTACACCGGCTCGTCTCTATAGCAACCTGCAAGCTACTAGCGCGCCGCCGGGCGCTGCTACAATAATAATAATAGTCGCAGCATGCGGGTACGGAGTTGTGTTCTCAGGCACCAGTACTGTACTTCGGAAACTTCGCACAACTACATGCATAATTTGTTTCGACTTGTGTCATTACATGATCTGAGGATGTATCCTGCCCCATACCTCTCAACCTTTTATCACCGAAATGTGTGACAACTGGACAAAATGTGTGGCACATCATCAAACAAGACATTGGGAGCTCAGAATACTGTGGAAATAAGTGCTTCAATGTTTATAATATTTGCTGATAACCTAGCATCTTATATTATTATACATTTCTGCTTAACAGTCTCAGTAGTCGGTATGGAATGTCATCTTGTCATTGTGGGAAAGAGGGTTTCTGAGGGATAAAATGAGTGACAGTTGAGAGGAATGTCCTGCTCCTACAAGAGTATGAGCAAAATCTGGACCACCAGACCAAAATCATTATCAAAGCACCTAAGGTACTGGGCACCGCCAGGAACTAAATGACTGTATATCCATAAACACACACACTCTTAAAAATGAGGCTGTGCTTTGCCAAGAGAAGCATTATCAATACTGCAGTAAACCTGTTGGTAGAAGGCTTTCTTGATACTGTCAATAGTAGTGACCACTCCTTGCCACAGAGGGCTCCTGTTATCAGTGTTGCTACCAGCTGCAGTGAGAGGTCCCCTCCACCCCCACCCCCCCAAAAAAGTAATTTTTTTCTGGTTGGAAAAAAAACAGCAGCATGTTAAGCTGCTGAGAGCGAAATAAATCACCAGTGTTGGAGTTATGGGGTCGCCAACCCCCACAGCTGTGAAGTGTGCCTCACTAGCTCATGCATCACTGCCTTTGACTTATAATGGGAAATGGGGCTTAATTTACAGATCAGGCACTTAATGGGCCCCCTAGCTCCCAAAGCTCATAAGGTGTAATTCCAAAACTGCCTGACAGGGACTCCCAGATGTGTGTTGGGCATGTGTGCTGGTGCCCCTCCCTGCTGAACTGTGTAGGAGAAAGTTACAACCAGTGCTATGGTCCACTGTCTGTACAATTACATAGCCCACACAACTGATGTAGGGCTGATTTACAGAAATGGTAACTATGACAGGGTGACCTCTGTCATAGTGGACACCCCTGGGATAAATTGAACCCCCCTTCCCCAAGCAGTTTATATGTTTTATAATGTCCAACGTGCTGATTGGCTGGTAATAAATTAAGTACTGAAATGCTTGTAGAGCTTTCTGTGCATATTAACCTAAAACAAAACTAAGGGTACAGTTACAAAATGAGAGGGCTGTCTTAATATAAGAATAACAAAAACGTGTGTCTTTTTTTTTCTAGATGTTAGCAGCAACCTTCAAAGATATATTTTGCAGCAGACAGCATGAGTTATTGTAACATGGCAAGAAATGAAACAGAAACAGAGCAAACACATTGGTGCAAACAGTACATGTGGGGTGGGATATTCAAAAGGGTTGCAACATGTGCAATAGGGTTGCGCCTGCGCAAGTCGGAAATTGTGCCATTCTGCGATATTCAGCTGGAGGCAGTTGCGCCACTGAAAACATGCTGAGCAACAGCGCAATGCAAATGAATGCATGCTGAACTGGAGGGGGAGGAACCATGCATAAACTGCACAGTCCGATATTCAGCCAGGCTGTGCAGAGTTGTGCAGGCGCAACCCCCAACCAGCGCCTGCACAACTTTGAGCCCAAAAAAGGAGTAAGTCAAGGGCCACCCACAGGTGAGCTGCGCGTTGCGGGCACAACACAGCAGCTGCCACCTGTGGCTGGCCCTCAACCTACTCCTGTGCCCCACAGCCCGATCGCAGGCAAAGTGTAAAAAATCCCCGACTGGCCAGATCACGGGCAAAAGCAGAAAAGTCCCCCTCCCGACTGGCCCGATCGCGTGCATAAGCTTAAATCACCCCCACCAGCCCGATCGCGGGCAGCAAAGTATTCCCAGAACATATCCCTGGTGGTCAGTGGACGCTAAGCCCGATCACGGGCTGAAGAGGTTGAAACCCCCAGAGCGTATCCTGTGGTCCAGTGGACGATAAGCCCGATCGCAGGCTGAAGAGTTTACCCCCAGAAGGTATCCTGGTGGTCCAGTGGACTGACAAGCCCAATCGCGGGCTGCATTATGTTCGACACCCCCACCCCAAGACCATATCCCTGGTGATCTAGTGTCACCACCACCCCCGGCGGCGGTGGCGGCAGCATCCACCCGCCTGCCGCCCGCCTCCCGCCGACTGACTGCCGGTAGAGCTTCTGCAGCCCTATTGGTGCAGAGCAAGAGCCAATGGGCGTGCAGCCACATACCATAAGGCAGTCCAATCTGACTGCCTTAATGGAGCATGATACCATTGGCTCTTGCTCTGCACTACCGGGCGGCAGGCCCTACCGGCAGTCGTCGGGCGGTGGCTGGGCGCAGGCGGGTGGATGCTGCCGCTTCGCCGCTGCCGGGGAGCGGGTGGTGGGCTTCAGTGGGTGGGTGGGTGAGGTGGTGGGGCTTCATGGGTGGGTGGGGTGGGGGACAACAAATCACCAGGGATATGGTCTTGGGGGTGGAGGTGTCGCAACATAATGCAGCCCAGGATCGGGCTTATAGGTCCACTGGACCACCAGAGGATATGTTCAGGGGTAAACTTCTTCAGCCGCGATCGGGCTTAGCGGTCCACTGGACCACCAGGGATATGTTAGGGGGACACTTTGCTGCCCATGATTGGGCTGGTGGGGGTGATTTAAGCTTATGCCCGTGATCGGGCCAGTCGGGGAGGGGATTTCTTACATTTGCCCGATCGGGCTACAGGGGTGTCGGTCCCGACGGCTGTTGCCTGGCAGGCGCCAGGTGCAAGTCCTCGGGATCGGCGCACCTGCATGTTAATGGCATGCAAATTGGGCCATAAACACATGCAAATGGCCCCCCCCGCCTTGCATGAATTATGGCCCCATTTGCATGTCACCTTTTGAATATCGGAAATTTGCACATGGCGCAATGGTACTTGCGCCACCGCAAGTTGAATGCTCCACTCTGACCACTTGCGGTGGCGCAAGTTCCACTGCGCCATGCACAGTGGCTGTGGCCGGGGGGTGATATTCAAAGGAGTTGCTCAATAGCGCAACTCCTTTGAATATTGCTCGGGCCACACCCCTGCGCAACTATTTTGTGCAGCGCAAGGGCTTGCGCCACAAAATAGTGCAGTTTGAATATCCGGCCCGTGGTGTAAAATGAAGTGGGCATTAATTCTCTAGAAATGCCCGCTTCATTTTGTGGTACTGACACTGTCCACATTCCAATTGCATCCCACTGGAGTGAAGCAGAAGAACAGCGGCAACACCAACGCCTCTAGCAGCAGCACCGAAACTGGTAGGGGACTCGAAACTGTAAGAAGTACCTTAAAATTCAAAGTACTGATGTGCAAAGTTGTCCGCAATCACCTAGTTGTGTTAGCAATTGGGACAGTATGTTAATCAGCGCTCCCATGATGCCTCGCTGCTGAATTCAACAGAAAACAAGCAAGTATCGAGCAGTTTTAGAAAATAAGGTTTAATGAAAAATCGAAATGGTACCGTTTATTACCCTGTGTTAATGTTCAACAATCTGTATATTTTATTAGTACAGTAGCATGTAGCAGCCACAATAGTGAACAATGTCCAAAGTATAAAAACGAATTACACACAGTAAAAGAAATTGTGATTAACACAAATCAACCTCTTTGTCTGTCTTTCAAAATCATTATTTGTGTACTCAATTTCTGTAGTGCTTGCCATGTTACAAGCGCAGTAATGCATTCCAGAGTCAGGCTCTACTAGGGAATTAATGCCGATTGGTGGTTGGAAGCACTTGGCCAACCGGGCATTAATTCCCTAGTAGAGCCCACCTCTGTCATATATTAATGCTTACATAGGACCCTGCAAGAGAGTTTAAGAGAGCACAGAATGTTCTGACCTCGGCTCTGACCTTTAACAATGTTGTAAACAAGTTAGGTAATTTTCTCCAGGTGCCAAATAACTGTTTTCTGTGGTGCAACAGTGGCCCCTAGTGGCTAGGG
The DNA here is from genome assembly GCA_016271365.2 of Neoceratodus forsteri. Classification (NCBI taxonomy): domain Eukaryota; kingdom Metazoa; phylum Chordata; order Ceratodontiformes; family Ceratodontidae; genus Neoceratodus; species Neoceratodus forsteri. The sequence continues at coordinate 1,773,884,878 of CM057455.1, read as the reverse complement.
GCCTACCCCCCCCCCATCTTAAACAGGAAGGGAGACAGACATGTGGGGAGTGGTGCAATGCACTGGCTGTGGAGCGGCAGTCTTCCGGGAGACGTTCTGGAGGCTGCGTTGCTGGCCTATTTGCAGGCACCTCTCTGGTCTGAGGGAGGAGGTTGCCCTCTCCATGCTGACCTGGCAAGGATTTGGGAAACCTCCTCCCCCACCCAGGGGCCACCCAGGCCACTACCACTGCCTCATAGGAGTGGTTGGACCACAGTGGGCTCAGGGAGGGTGAGGGTGGTGGAACAGAGGCGCAGTCCTCCAGTTGTGCCTCTCCACAATTCATTCACCATTCTGGTGGAGCGTGGTTCCTCTATGGAGGCACTCACAGTGGAGACCAAGGAGGATGCTGGGAATCTCCACAAAGAAGACCCACATGAGGATGGCACAGGACCCCACAGGGGAAGGAAACAACTTCTGGTGGGGGACTCAATTGTTAGGGGGGTAGAACTGGGGAGGAAGGGAGGAAGGGAAGAGGGAGGTAAGGTGCCTGCCCGGGGCCATGGCTTGGAGGGACAGGAAGTGAATCCTCAGGATTGTGGGAGCAACTGCATGGGGGAGGGAGCTGGATGTCATTCTCCACCTAGGGACAAATGACCTGGCTGGGAATGGGATCAGAGCAGTTCAGCAGGAGTTTGTGGAGTTGGGGAGGGGCCTTAGACAAGTAGCATGCACGGTAGCTTTCTCGGAAGTGCTGCCTGTCTATGGTGTGAGTGAGGCTAGGGTACTCTGCACTATGGTATTCAATGACTGGTTGAAAAACTGGTGCAGAGCCCAGGTATTTGGCTTCATTGGGGACTGGAGATCCACCTTGAGGGATACAGGCCTATACTCACGTGATGGTCTGCATCTGTCCCGGGAGAGGAACCAGGATCCTAGGTGATAAGTTTAAATGATAAAAAAAGTTTTCAGGCCTGCACTTGGGAGCTGTGCTCAGCTAGTAAACAAGTAAAACAAGAGAACATCCAAGTGCCAGCACCAGCTACTTACAGTCACTTCCACAGAGCTGCCCAAATGCCAGTATTCCACAATAAAGGAGGCAGATCCTTGGTTTAAGGTGCTATCAGTGCTTAACTTTATTTTTAAAATTGCACAGTGCTTCCTTATCCATGCATGCTGCCTCCTCCTACAGCAATGCAGGTTAGTGTCCTAATGCATTTCATGCCCCCGGCACTTAATCATAGGAATAACATGCCAAAACACCAATGCCAATAAATACAACATGATTTAAAGTGACAGTGCAAATATAAATCATGCTTCTTCTTTTAAAAAAACCTTGTAAGTCATTTTACCTTTTGTATCATATTATATATTGTACGTATCAATTTTTCTAAAAACTGACTTTTAACTAATCTGTCCGTCCAAATATTCTCATGAGTATCACTGTAAACAGCTATTAAGTTTATAACCTCCGTCTTATTTTAATATTACTGTTAACCGTTTTAGTTTTACCACTATTGTTATGTGCACCAGTGTCCTCCTCCAATGTTTTACATGGTTTCCCATGAGGATCCACTTTGCATTCAAGCTTAGCAGAAATATATATAAAAAGTAAACAAAAAATAAAGGTTAACACATAAATGAATAGCAACTAAATCATTCTAAACACTTCATATACAGTATTACATACAGATCATTCTCTAAGTAACAACAAACTGGAAATGGGGTGGGGGGGTTGTTATTTCTTTAGAAATGGTTTAAGGTCAATTCTTTCATTTAAACCCAGTCTCTCTGCCCCCCCCCGTGGCAAAAATCCAATATTGTTCTCTTTTTAAAAGGACATTGTTGTGATCGCCCCCTTCGGGCTCTTTATGGGCTTCTCTATGCCCAGAAATGACCAGGTATGTTCCTTTGGGTTTGTAACTTTTTCCATGTAGATTGCAAGTGCGTTTTTCTGGTCATTGTAATTTATTGCCTTCAAATGTTCCCCAACTCTTTCCTTCAGTTTTCTTTTGGTTTTTCTATATAGAAACATGCACATGTGCAGGTGGCAATATAAATGACCCCTTCTGTTGCACAGGTTATGAACACTCTTACTTTTGTCTACCTTTCTGTTTTGGGGTTCATAAAACTCCTAGTCTGTGTCAGGGATTTACAAAATGTACAGTTCCCACATCTATAGCACCCATCCTGTTTCCTTGGTAACCACATCCTTATTCGTTCTTGTTTAGGCTGTACCGAGTGAACCAGTATGTCTTTTAAACTCCTGCCTTCCTGTGTACCATTCTAGGCATTGTGTTACTAAGGTCCTTCAGGCCTGGATCCAGACTCACCAAGTGCCAGTGTTTTTTGATTATATTACTAATCTCATCTGACTGGGCATTATAGATGCTCACAAAATGTATTCTTAAGTCACCTTTTTCTCTTTTTTCTGTCTTTTTCTGCATGACCTCTAACCTTTCCATTCTATCCACTTCTTCTCTAGCTCTGGCAATAACTTTTACAGAGTATTCTCTCTCACGTAACCTACTCTCGAGTTCATTTGCTCTTTTCTCATATACTTCAGTGTTACAGCAGTTTCTTTTTACTCTTAAAAACTGCCCTTTGGGAATGCCTGCTATGGTGTGGTACAGGTGACTGCTATTCACCTGTAAGAGTGTGTTCCTATCAATACTTTTCCTGTATAGGTCTGTCTCTATTCCTCCTAGCCCATCCTTTTTTATAATTAAATCCAAGAAATTAATATGTGTGGGGCTGAAAGACAAAGAGAAACACAGGTTTGGATTACTTTGTTCCAGGAACTTAACAAAATCAAAGAGTTCATCCTCTGTTCCTGTCCAGATGATAAAGACGTCATCTATAAAGCATCTATAGATGTTTATCTTATCTCTGTAAAGCTTTGTTTCCCTTTTCCTAATGGTCTCCTCCTCCCATTTGCCTAAATATAGATTGGCAAAATTGGGGGCAAAAGTCACCCTCATGACTGTCCCTTTTCTTTGTATAAATTGCTCATCTGTAAAAATGATAAAGTGTTACATGTCAACACATATGTAACAAGTTTTACAAGCATTTCCGTCAGTCAGTCCCTCTCATCCCTTTTATTCAAATAATATTCTAAGGCTTCAAGGCCCCCTTCATGTGGTATATTTGAGTACAAAGACTCAGTATCCAAGGTGACAAACAGACTCTTTTCTTCAATTGATATTTCTTCCAACACTGAAATTATGTCACCTGTATCTCTTATGTAGGATGGGACTTTCTGAGCTATAGGTTTAATATGATGGTCAATATACTGTGACAATGGTTCAGTTAGGGAGCCATTACCCAACACAATTGGGCTGCCTGGAGGATTTATGAGGCACTTATGTATTTTTGGGAGAATGTAGAAGCAGGCTGTCATAGGGTTCTGTACTGTCAGAAATGAAAAGATGTCTTCATTGATCCACTCTCTTTCTTTCATTTCCAAAAGATATTTGTCTATTTCTGTTTTATACAAGGGTGTAGGATCTGTAGGCACCTTCTCATAGAATATTTTATTCCCTAGTCATCTATGTACTTCCAACTGGTACTTGTCTGTATCCATCACAACAACAGAACCTCCCTTATTAGCTTTATGGTTATATTTTTATCTTTGCCCAGTTCATTAATGGCAAACCTTTCTGCTGCATTGAGATTATGACTTACGGCATTATTACCCCTATTGTGCAGGCTTCTGTCCAAATCTAATAAGTCTCTTTCACAACTTTTAGCAAAAGTCTGTAGAACTGGGGTAAGCGGTGGACAGAAAGTACTGTAGATGGGGGTTTAAACTCCTGAATAGTCACTTCATCAGTATTCCCAGTCTCCATGGTATCACTTACCCCCATGTCGGTGGTTTCCATATTCTCCTCCTCTTTCCTTTTAAAAAAAGCATACTCTAAGATTCCTTGTACGTTTATGACAGTCCACTATTGTTTTGAACAGGTCAAATCTCTGCCATGGGACAAAAGATAAACCGTTGTTGAGAAGTCCTATTTCTGCCTCAGATAAATTGCTTGATGAAATATTAACCACATTATCTATTGGTGTCCTCCTCTCATGTTGCCCCTCAAATTCCAGCCTCTTCTACCTCTGTTTCAATAGTTGCCTCCTCCTCCTCCTCCTCCTCCTCTTCCGACCCACCCTCCTGATCCGTTTTTTGGGGTCTGATTAGGGTTTATGCATTGGCTCCGTCTTGGGCCTTCTGGTGTCCTACCCTGGTCTGTCTCTTCAGTATATTCCTCTTCACCTAAATATGTCTCCTCCAAACAGCTTAGTTCTTCCCTTTGTCTTTCGTCTTGTTTATTGATTATATTTCTTAAAATGAGTCTGTGGTGGGTGTACTGCTCTGTGTTCTAGAGTTCTCAAATTTAGACTGTTTTATATCTCGTATTTTTTAACTGCATTCTCTTTCAGAATTAATCCCATATACTGTTAATTCTGAAAGAGAATGCAGATATACAAATAGAAACAGAGGAAGAAATAAAAATAAAGGAAACAGCTCTAAAGAAGTATAGTGACCATCCATTATATGAGGAATTCTGTCAGAATTTTAAACTTAATTTGGCAAGATACGATAAAAAACTCTGAATGCCACATAAAGAAAAATTGCTGATACAGAAAAGTAATACAATCTTGAAAAATAAAATCAACTTAAACAAAATCCTTATGGACCCAACATGAAGTGGCAGCAAAAACTAAAATTATGCTGGCCCAATGGTGCTGAGGGCTGAGGTGCTGGAAGCTTTACCTCGCGCTACGCCAGCGACCCATGTTCGGAAACGAGTACAGGCTGCCAGGGGTTGGCAGGGTTGGAGAAGGACTGCTCTCCTTCTCCGGGAGGGGGGACGCCAGTGGTCGGCACTTGACTAGCCCCTAGTGGTGGCTGGGGGTAGTGCGCTGATGCTGCAAAAGAGGGGCCGATATCAGGCCGATGTCTGGAGGAGCGCATGCGGACGCTCCCTCCACTGACGTCCTTGCATGCCCCCTCTCCACAGGGGAGAAAACAGTACAAGTGTCCTTGCCTCAAATGATGATGATCCCCACCATACAGCACTGCCAGGATGGCACCTCCCCCGAACTGGATCTGGACTGGGGGGCTGAGGGTCTTCCACCCCTCCCCGCCACGAGGGGTAAGTCATGGGGGACTGAAGGGGAGGGGGGTCTAACACCCGGTCATCGGGGGTGGAGGACATCAGATGGCTAGGAGAGGCTCCTGAAAATAACAGCAACAAAAATAAAATAAAAACATTCTGGTCCCTGAGCTCAGCAGGCATCAGAACTATAACTCTATCAAGATTCTAATTAATTTAATTATGTGGACTTTGCATTCTACTAAAATCTTCATCGCAGAGGAAAATGTATCAATATTATATTTCTGCCATAGAGAGGGGGCTATTATTTAAAAGCAGTTATCGGAAACCATTTCCTTAGGGCAACTGGACTATGATATATTGATATGTTAAAAAAGAAAACAGCTGCTTTGTATTTAGCCTTGTGCTGAATTTGTTCTTGTCTTTTGCTCAGTCCATTCAGAGGCTTCCCCAATATCTTGGAAGGCAAACAAACATTGTCATGCCAATGTCAAAAGGGGTCTAGGGGAGACAATCCAGCCAATTATTAATAACTGAGCAAAAGTGTTCTGGTGGTAGTTCTGGGCTGTCCAAGACTTCAGCGCCTATGAGAAAATTCTGAAAGACCTACCTGACCAGGTGAGTGGCAGCCTTCAACCTAACCATACCCTTCAGCTTCCTCTGCTCACGCATCTTATTTACTAGTGCATCCTTCCTGTTAGCACTATGATGGATCCCTCTTGTGACCCCTCCCCCCCAAAAAAAACAGGGCTGGTACCAAGAGAGTCATGCACTCTATCCAAGCAAAATTGTAACTTTATTCTTTAGTTGTGGATGCACCCTGTGTGTGACATGGATCCCAGAATGAGCCATGAGAGAGGGGACTATTATTTAACAGCAGTTATCAGAAACCATTTCCTTAGGGCAACTGGGCTGTGATATGTTAAAAAAAAGGAAACAGCTGCTTTGTATTTAGCCTCATGCCGAGTTTGTTCTTGTCTTTTGCTCAGTCCATTTAGAGGCTTCCCCAATATCTTGGAAGGCATGGCAAACAAACATTGTTACACCATTATTAAAGGTTATTAAAGGGGTCCAGGAGACAATCCAACCAATTATCTCATGATCATTACTTTAATACCTGAGCAAAAATGTTCTGCTGGTAGTTCTGGGTTGTCCTGGTTAAGCAATCCCCGGCGTTCTTGTGGCTAATATTTAGCCTATCTTGCTAATGGCAGTCAAGGAGGAATAAAACTTGGCCAGATTTTGGAATGGATGTGGCTCAGCTGCAGTACCCTAAATCTAAAGTCACCCACACAACCTGTCCTGCTCACTTCTGCTGCTGACCCCTGAAACCCACCCTTCTTCCTCAGATACACCAAGAGAAGCAGCTCTGTCTACCGTCTCGATGATCCTTTCTTGGTATTATTAATACAACAAATGCACAAGTCTGTCAACAAGCAGCAGTTTACCTTTCCTCAGTCTGGTGATGGTCTGGAAAGTTCTGAAGGCTGCTGCTGCCTGCTGCCAATGCCAAATGGTGTGAAGACTCACTGAAGTCTTGCTGAGTTGACTCACTCGCAAGAGCCGAGGAGAAGGGAGCAGCTGCCTGCCGAGCGCCACACAGCACTGCCGTCCGCCACAACTCACGACGATTCACCTCAACGACGACAGAGTCGGGATGGGTCAGGCCAGTAATTTTACAACAAGGGCCACACCGGGAGGATCACAGTCACAATGGCCGCAGTGCTTAGGAGCTGTCAAAGGAGTCACAGCTCTCACTCACTCTGTCTCGCAACCATATTTCTCCTGCTGATCTGAAGCACGGTGCCGATGCAATATGCTGTAGTTTAGACAGTTATTGCTTGTGATTGGCTAAGCAGTTGGCTGGCTCTCTAAACCAATCACAAGCTGATTTGTGAGCTCTCGGCCTCGGGGATTGCTGTGATTGGGCTTAGTGGGCTTGCTTGGCCCTGCCTCCCCCTGAAGTACTCCGTTGCCTAGTCAAACAGATTCTGCCTTGCCAAGATGTGGGCACACAGCAGTGCCACAGAACAGAGTAACCACACACACGGCTGCAACTTCAGGGGCGGGGGAGTCTTATGGGGGGTACAGTCGAACCAAACACCCCCCCACACCGCTACTGTGCACAGCAACCATGAAATCACCTTTCAGGACCGAGTAACCAAATGACCGTGACAGTGTTCATGGGGTGGAGTCCAAAGAACCCCATGTTGAAAATTTGGGGCCAAAATTCATAAAAATGGCTGAGATATTAATCTAAGTTGAAACCCCCACATTGACTCTCATTATATAGCTTACCATTATTTCTTCAGTTTGGCGGTTGGCTTTGAAGAGACAGATGTGTCTTGGTCCTCAGAAGATTGCTGCTCCCAACCTCTGGAAGTAAGTATGGGGTAAGGGGGTAAGGGAGATGGGTCCGCAGAGGAGTGTGGGGTGGAGGGGGGAATGCGGTGACAACAAAGGACCATTTCCTTTTTTACAGGGGGAAAAAAGACTTTGGGGATGGTTTTCTTTATTTTATAGGCTACCAAACATATTTAGACACACTGGGGTGGGCTCCCAGTGTGCCACACTAGTGTGTGTGTGGGGGGGGGGCATGCCGACACTGGGATTGGGTATCCCGATGTTGGCACTTAAAATATTCAGGTGAGGGGGAGTCTACTAATGGAGAGACTACTTTCAGAATAATTTAAGATATCTCAGAGTATTTACATTGTTATGAACAGGTTATTTTACAAATTTGTTTTTTAAAGGGACCCTGAGACGGAGCTTCAGGTGAAGGTGGGCTGAAGCTCCACTCCCTTCCAGGGTGTTAGCTGAGATTTGGACAACTGTAGGATGGTTGCCCTCTTATGTGGAGGGATGTGTGACAGGGTGACCCCTATCATAGTGGGTACCCCTAGGATAAATTGAAACCCCTTCCCCAAGCAGTTTATATGTTTTGTATAATGTCCAACATGCTGGTTAGCTGGTTATAAATTAAGTACTGAAGTGCTTATAAAGCTTTCTGTGCATATTAACCTTAAACAAAACTAAGAGTATGGTTACAAAATGAGAGGGCTGTCTTAATATAAGAATAACAAAAATGTGTGTCTACTTTTTCTAGATGCTATTAGCTCACTTCTAAGATATACAGTGGAACCCTCTTATAATGGACACAGTTGTGCAAGCAGGTTTTGTCCTTCATACAGGGGTGTCCGCTATATCCTAAAGTCTTAAATTGTATCTCTCCTCTACCTTAGCTCACATACAAGAGTTAAAATACGAACATGCCCCCTCCACTGCCAACCAAGGGTATGGGAAACTGGTATTTGCAGCTGATTGGGAGCTGAGCAATTAACAAAACTGGAAAGATTTTGTTGTGCAGTACCTATGCTGATTGAGGGATTAGGGGGCTGAGCAATAAATGTGATCAGATGACAGTTAGCAGATAGTTTGCAGCATGTAACAGGGGCACAGAGGAGGTCACAGTGTGTGCTATACAAGGGCTGCAGAGTATAATCTGTCTGTAATAAGTGGATGTCCATTATAAGGGTGTCTGTTATAAGTGGGTTCCACTGCATTTTGCAGCAGACAGCATGAGGTAATATGACCCTGCAAGAGAGTTTAAGAGAGCACAAAATGTTCTGACCTCGGGTCTGACCTTTAACAATGTTGTAAACAAGTTATGTAATGTGCTCCAGGTGCCAAATACCTGTTCTCTGTGGTGCAACAGTGGCCCCTAGTGGCTAGTTTTATGTTATATCTGCTGTTAATCAAAAAGCAGGGGGAATTGTTTTTCCTACTTCTAGTGAGTCTATAAAAAACCCTACCTCAGTGCTGAAAGGATAGATAGGTCAGTTGAATACTGACTGAGGAAGGTGGAAGACCTCCTGGTAGTGTGTGCTTTCACACTGTTTGACTCTTGCTAGGCTGAAGAACAGCCTTAGAAACTGTTGAAGCTAAGCAATTGTCTGACTTACCATTTTGCTTTCTATATATTTTACTTGATAAAAATAAAATGACAAATGCACTTGTGTGTTTTTTATGCACCTGACTTGTGGTCTGCCTGAAATTGTGTTATCCTAAACCCATGCCCAGTAACGGTAACATTAATCTTGAAAAAATGAACATACAGTAAAGCACCAAAGTTACTAACAGGCCCCACAAGAAGGGCTGTGTGCTATGCAAATCAAATATTTATTTCTTTTTTTCAACTGAGACATCTCCTTCTACAACTTTTTGGCCCTGCTCAGACTCCATCTGAACTAGAGGTCTTATTCACCCAGATACAAGACTTAGCAACCCAACCTCATGGGGTGGCCCTATTATATAATTGTTTGCTTTCTACATATTACCCTACACCCTTAGAAGGTTCCAAGATATGGGGATCTCTTCTACCAGAATACACTTTCAATTGGGCATCAGTTTGGAAAAACCAATGCATATACAACGCTCAAGACCATCTAAGACGCACACAATACCAAATTCTCAATAATATGTACTATACCCCTGTGAAACTGGCTAGGACTGGTTGGCTTCAATCTCCAATTTGCACTAGATGTGAGAAAGAAGATGGGACTCTGCTGCATGTATTTTGGACCTGTGAAAAAATCTCATCCTTATGGAATCCAATCCAATCCCGTATTGACCCACTGTTAGGACTAGAAGAGCTTTTTACCCCTAACATTTGCCTTTTAGGTGATCTATCCCAAATTGGAGTCAAGGAGAGAAGGTATCACATGTCCCTCATTTCCATGGCAGTTAAAAAACTTGTCCTCAAGCATTGGTTAGATCAATCCCCGATATCCTACAACGAATGGTTGCATGAAATGTCCTTTTGCCTTTGAACTGAACATTTGATTGCAAGTATTAAACATAGAATGCTCACTTTAACCGTAAATGGGGCAAATTATATGCCCTGTACCTGAATTAATCACATTAATGCTCTCTAGCTCCCTATGGTCTCTATACCACATATTAGGGCCAAGGTTGTACTGACTTCTCCTGCTACTAATTGAGCTCACTCCGGGAGGAGAGGGGGGAGGAAGGTCAGGAGGGGTTGGGAGGAGGGGGGAGAGAGGGGAATGGAGGAGACAGGGTGGGGGAGGGACTCAGGATTGTTAATGATACTTCCTATTTCATGTAACTGAATGTGTTTGTAATGAAAAGTTCAATAAAGCATTTTTTTTTGGTATATTCTATTTATACCCCCAACGTGCTCTGGAGCTGCCTCTCCTTCAGGCTGCCATGACCCTCAGACATCCCCCTACTATCTCCCCCAAGCCACCTTACTTCAGATCTGCAGCCATCTTCGGGATAGCCCGGTGTAACCCTGTACCGGGTGGGTCCCTCTCTTCCGAGGGGGAAGGCACCAACGGGGAGGAGACCAGCACACTATTTTTCCTCGGTCCTGGGTGCTGCTGAGGCTTTCTGTGGCTTCCTGGGAGTCTTCAGAGGTGTCCGGGGCCAGCAGCCATCATCCGGCCAGTTCCCAGAGCAGTATTTCCATTTTTCCTGGTGTTCCCCGTAATGCAATCCCTCTGCTGTGCTCCTGGTCTGCACCGGGGGCCGCTGCAGAGCGACCATGCGTCCCTAACCCACCCCAGAGGAGGAGAGCAGTCCTATGGACACTCCATCCTACCCCTTCTCCTGCCGATCCCCGGCACCTGAGTCCGTTCCCAAACCTGGGTCACCGGCGTGGTTCGAGGTGTGGTGTCCAGCGCCTCAACCCTCTGCGCCACCGGGCTGGCCAATAAAGCATTTTAAATAAAAAAATATATATATTAGTCATGCAGTATCTCCAGAGCCCCATTTACTTTTTATAACTGCAACCCCCAAGATGGTGGGGGCTTACCTGGACTACTACTTTTACTGCTACAAGACTACCTGCCAATGTTTTCGCCGGCCCTCAGGACTGCAGCCTGGAAGGGGACCGGGGTAGTGTGCCTTGAACTGAGGCCATTTCCAGACTAAATGGTTTAAAAAGCAACGACCCCACTGGGACTTCAGAAAAATGTAATATTAAGACACAATTCAGCTTATATTTCATATTTCTTTCTGCAGTTCTCATCCTTATTTATTTATTACTAAGGACATTTGCATGGTGACAGGATTTCCACCCTATCTGCTGTGGCTGCTTGCCTGCACCTGACATCACAATTCTGTTTATGGCATCACAGTCTTATTTATTTATTTATTTATTTATTTACAGTCCGTTGCTGTAGCGATAATTATGAGGTCATAAACACTAAAAAAATATTACCTACAGCTACATCTGGTTCAGTAAGTCAGTTTACATCTGTACAAATATTCCCTTTCCCTTGACCCCAGGTCACACCTTCAAACCAGCCATGAATCAGTGTGCTTCTCCCGGTTACAAACTTTCAAATAAACAAAATGGAGATTATGATATCAGACATAGACAAGCTGCCAGAGCAAATGAAGTCTCGAGGATAGTGACCCTGTTTTCATGAAACAGTCCGCAGTAATAATGAAATAGGGGGACATACTGTAAGTGCAGAAGATATAAGAAACATAAACTGAATAGTGTCTAAACTTTACATTTTTCAAAGTTATTATAATAGTGTCAGGTCTCTTTAAATCACTTAAACCATTTTAAATCTGTCTAACATGGTTTGCATCCACACTATGAATGGGTTTAAACACAGGTTAAAAAAATGTCAAAGCCTTGATAGGACTTACAGCAGACTTTAAGATGGTTCTTTAAATGGATTACAATAAAGAACCATGTTACCTGTAAGCCTGGACATGCAGGCTCAGTTCCATATCTGCTTCAGCCCCCAGAAAGTGTGTTTGGCAAGCCCCACCAAGCATGATCGGAGCAGCAAATGTGAACCCTGTACCATGGATGTTTTATCCTTGCTAAAACATTGCTGACCTCAGTCCAGATGCAGCAACACTGTAAGTGATAAAATGTTTTATAAAACATTACAACTTACTATGTTGTAGTTTGGACAGGGCCTGAGAGGTGCAGCCTCTGTAGCTGTTCAGTATGCTGCTTCACGTTGTTCACAGCACAACTATGTGCACACCCTTTACATGAACATGCAAATTCTGACTGCTTGCACATTGCCACTCGGCACTCAGTGTGCCTGACCAGAAGACAGTCAATTTCACCGCCTCAGCCTGCAGCCATGCACAGACTGTTGCATCTCTAGTGTGCTTTGGCTCAAGGAATACCAGCAGCCAACAGGGGTCATGGAGACACAAGAAGGGGGAGGAAAGAGGATCCATGTGTTTGGCGGCACTGCACCTTCAAGTACAGAGCAGCTCCAGCCGCATTCAACATAGGGACTGCTCTGCATGGGGTGAGTGCACCACGAGGCTCCATACAGAGTGAGGAAAACCCTGTACTGCCACAACTCACCACAGAATAACAGAGCACAGCGAGTGTTATTGAATGGGGGGGGGGGGGTAGCACAGTAAAAGCTGGGCCGAAGCCCTAGACAAAAACTTTAAAGTGAAGCAACTGGTTTTCGAGATGAACAGCCACCATTTTGCAGACTCCTGACCTCTCTGCCAACCAATCAGAGGTCAGGGATCTCACCACCTGATCACACAAGCACTTTGGGAAAGTGACTATACTGTAGGCTTGGCGCCCTTTTTTTGTGTGATATTTTTATACATTTTGCACAAGATACATAGCAACAAATACACTCACATGCTTACTTATAATTAAATTGCCAGCAGCACTAGTAGCTTGTAACAATAATAAAAAATAACATAAATTAACATCTATATCTACTTGTTAATTCATTCTATGAATAATCATTTCTCCCAGCACAGCCTCCATATGTCTAGTTCATTTTACTTTATTCTTTTATATGTCAAGTCTACGTCCTTATACCACTAGGCCTTGCACTCTCTCCTCTTAAAGATCATGTGCAATGGTTTTTACATATTTTTAATAAAAGCTTAAAAAGTTGCAGTTCAAGTCCTCGTGTCATGGTTAGTGTTTCCTGAAAATTTCATGCTGTTTGGTTTTGTGGCTTTCTTTAAATCAGCATTTGTTAACTTACTCTGTAGTGGCTGAAAACAGTGGAGTTATTTCTGTCCTCTCAGTCAAACTTAGAGTGCGATGACATCATTTTGGAGTAGCTTGCTGTTTCAGATTCCCAATCAGAGCAGCACTCTGTAAAATTTATGGTTTGCTGAGCTCTCCAGGTTTCTAACAAACCCAGTCTCTAGTTTGTGTTTAGATAGATCAGCTTAAAATATATAATTCTCTTCCTTTAAAAAGCTAATCATTTCAGTTTCAATGCTGAATTGAAGTTGTGGAAATCTTTTTCTGTGAGAAATCAGCTTGTCTGTATCACAGTTCTGTTCTTTCTAATCAAACCTCAATTTTTTTTCTAACTATATAACACAGGGTTGTTTAATGAATATAAAATAAATCTAAATTTTGTTCATTCACAGAAAGTTTGTTTTTGATGTAGCCTTCGTAAATGTAATCATGTAAGAACATTTTTTTCATGTCAGATTAACAGACAGGTGCATGTCACATTCTGCTACAGTATTTCAAGCACATGTACTGTCATAACTCACAAATTTCAGTTATTTGGGGGTTTCTGTGTGAAAATACATCATGTATGTGTATAACTAAAAACACTATGTGGCATCCCGATGCACCATGTCTCTGCCCCACAGTTGAGGCAGCTGCAGTCTACTGCCACCAGTCCCCTGTCCCACAAGCCCCTTGCCTTCTGCTCCACATTCGAGGCTGCTGCACTCTGCTGCCCACTGTCTTCTCCCACACAGTCAGATTGTGCACCCTGCTGCCTCCATCCCTTGCCTAAAGAATCAGGACTACTGCACCTTGCCGCCCCCTGCCCAAACAATTGGGGTTGCTGCACCCTGTTGCCCTCTCTCTCCCCCACCCTCACAGTTAGGGATGCTGCACCTGTTGCCCCGTTCCTGTCTTCACAGTCAGGGCTGCTGTGCTGTGCTAAGCCCTAGAATGCCAGATTCCCTGCCTCCACAGCTGGGGCTGCTGCACCATGCTGCCCTAGCACTAGAGTGGGGCTTTTGCTGCACCCTGCTACCCACTTCCATTGCCCCAAATGGTCAGGACTGCTGCACCACATGTACCCCATCATGCAGTCAGGGCTGCTGTACCCTGATGCTCCATGTGTCCTGACCCACAATTGAGGCTTCTGCACCATGATGTCTTCTATCTCCTCTCACTACTGATAGGTGCACCCTGCTCCTTTCTACACAGTTGGGGTTGCTGTGGCCTGCTGTGCCCTACAGCCCCATGCCTTTGCAATTAGGGCTGCTGCACCATGCTGCCACTTGCCACAAGATTCATGGCATTTGCTGCACCTTGTTGCATGCCTCCACAGTTGAGGCAGTTGCACCCTGCTGTCTCCTTGCCACCAGAGTCAGATCCTTTGCTACACCCTGCTGAGACAGGAACAGGGGGGGCAACTTGTGCAATGTCCCTGACTGTGAGGGTGAGCAAGAGAGAAGGTAGCAGGGTACAGCAACCCCAGCTGTTTGGGAAGGGTGCAGCACAAGAGTAAGGGCATTTGCTGCACCCTGTCCCCTGCCTGTGGAGGCAAGGGGCTCTGTGGTGCAGCAGGGCACAATGGTGGCAGGGGACAAAGGACAGCATGGTGCACAAGCCCTGACTGTGGGGCAGGACACAGGTGGACATCAGGGTACAGCAGCCCTGACAATAGCACAGGGTACACATTGTGCAGCAGCCCAGACCATTTGGGGCAATGGAAGTGCGTAGCAGGCTTCAGCCGCCCCAACTGTGGATGCAGGCAGCATGAGACTCTGGGGTGTAGCACAGCACAGCTGCCCTGACTGTGGAGATAGGAAAAGGAGGCAACAGGGGGCTGTGGCCCTGACTGTGGGTGTGGGGACAGAGGGCAGCAGGGTGCAGCAGCCCTGAATGTTCAGGCAGGAGATAGGGTGGAAACAGGATGCAGCAGCCCACACTGTTGGACAGGGTGCAGCAGTAATGCCTGTTTGGGACAAGGGATGTGGGGAGCAGGATGTAGCAAAAGATTTGACTCTGGTGGCAGGGGGACAGCAGGGTGCAACTGCCTCAACTGTGGAGGCATGCAACAGGGTGCAGCAAATGCCCTGAATCTTGTGGCAAGTGGCAGCATGGTGCAGCAGCCCTAACTACAGAGGCATGGGGCTATAGAGCACAGCAGGCCATAGCAACCCCAACTGTGTAGAAGGGAGCAGGGTGCAGCAGCCCTGTCTCTGGTGGCAGGGGATAGAGAACAGCATGGTGCAGAAGCCTCGACTGTGGTGCAGAACATAGGGGGCATCAGGGCACAGCAGCCCTGACTGTGAGATGGGGTACACATGGTGCAGCAACCCTGACCATTTAGGGCAATGGAAGTTAATAGCAGGGTGTAGCAAAAGCCCCACCTCTGGTGTCTAGGGCAGCATGGTACAGCAGCCCCAGCTGTGGAGGCAGGGAACCTGGCACTCTAGGGCTTAGCACAACACAGCAGCCCTGACTGTGGAGACAGAAACAAGGGACAACAGGTTCAGCTTCCCTAACTGTGAGGGTGGGAGAGACAGAGCAGCAGGATGCAGCGACCCCAATTGTTTGGCCAGGGGGAAGCAGGGTACAGCAGCCCTGATTCTTTAGGCAGGGGATGGAGGCAGCAGGGTGCACAATCCTTGACTGTGTGTGAGAAGATGGTGGAAAGCAGGATGCAGCAGCCTCAAATGTGGAGCAGAAGGAAGGGGACTTGTGGGGCAGGGACAGGTGGCAGTAGGCTGCAGCTGCATCAGCTGTGAGGCAGAGACACGGTGCATCAGGGTGCCACATAGTGTTTCTAGCTATACCTAACATAATGTATTTTCACACAGAAACCACCAAAGAACTGAAATTTGTGATCTCTGACAGATGTCTGTCACACTCTGCTACACTATTTCAAGCACATGTACTGTTTGTCAATCTGACATGGAAAAAAAATGTTCCTACATGAAATCTATTTATGGAGGCTACATCAAAGACAAACTGTTTCTGTGAATGAACAAAATTTAGATTTATTTTATATGCATTTAATAGCCCTGTGTTATATAGTTAGAAAAACAATCTGGCCCAGATATTCAAAAGGATTGCGCATGGTGCAACAGTGTTGCGCCATGCACAGCCACTGATGCGCCCTGGCGATGTTCAAAGGAAAGTCGCGCACAAATCCTAAGTGCTGGGCGCATCAGTAATGTCTGAGCACAGGTGGAGGTGTGCCCATGCACAACCTGCACAGCCCGATATTTAGCCCGGGATGTGCAGAGTCATCATGCGCAACCCCTACCTGCGCCTGAACAAAGTTAAGCCAAAAAAAAAAGGAACAAGTGATGGCCACCCGCAGGTGAGCTGCCGCATTGCAGGGCACAACACAGCAGCTGCCACCTGTGGGTGGCCACCCGAGTTCCTGCCGCACCTGGCGGTGCCCCCCCATGCCCCATCACGAGCATCCGTGTAGCTAAATCCCCCCTCCTATATCCCTGGTGGTCCAGTGGACCACTATGTGCCCGATCGCAGGCATCTGTCTATAAGAATAACCCCCCCTCCAACATCCCTGGTGGTCCAGTGGACCGCTATGTGCCCGATCGTGAGCATTTGTCTATAAGAATAACCCCCCCAACATCCCTGGTGGTCCAGTGGACCGCTATGTGCCCAATCGCGGGCATCGGTATTATAACCCCCCCCAGGTCCAATATCCCTGGTGGTCCAGTGGACCGATCACTGCCCGATTGCGGGCATCTGTAAAGCATAAAATATTACTATTACCCTGGTGGTCTAGTGTACCCCCTCCCCACCCGCCTACTGAGCCCCACCACCCTGCTCCCCCCCTGGTCAGCGGGGTGGCAGCACCACCTGCCTGCTGCCCCGCCTGCCGACTGACAGCTTAGGCGCCGCCCATTGGTTCACAGCATGAGCCATCGGCGCGTAGCTCATACCATACTATTTCAGTTCAGATATGTGAATGAATTCATTCACATATCTGACTGAGTAGTACTGGTATGGCTGCACGCATTGGCTCATGCTGTGAACTATCGGGCGCAGCCCTACCGAGCTGTCAGTCGGCGGGCAGCGGG
Organism: Neoceratodus forsteri; assembly: GCA_016271365.2. Taxonomy (NCBI): domain Eukaryota; kingdom Metazoa; phylum Chordata; order Ceratodontiformes; family Ceratodontidae; genus Neoceratodus; species Neoceratodus forsteri. The sequence goes on along the minus strand of CM057455.1, from coordinate 1,773,867,710 downwards.
TGGCAGGCGGTGGGTGCTGCCACCCGCTGGCTGACCGGGGGGGAGCAGGGAAGTGGGGCTCAATGGGAGGGTGGGGAGGCGGGTACACTAGACCACCAGGGTAATAGGAATATTTTATGCTTTACAGATGCCTGCGATCGGGCAGCAATCGGTCCACTGGACCACCAGGGAGATTGGACGTGGGGGGGTTATAATACTGATGCCCGCGATCGGGCACATAGCGGTCCACTGGACCACCAGGGATATTGAAGGGGGGGTTATTCTTATAGACAAATGCCCGCGATCGGGCTGCAGGGAGCATCAGATCTCCGATGGCTGCTGCCTGGCAGGGCGCCAGGCACAAGTCGTCGGGGATCGGCGCACCTGCATGCTAATGGCATGCAAATGGGGCCATAATGACATGCAAATGGCTCCATGTGCGCCTTGCATAAATTATGGCCCCATTTGCATGTCCCCTTTTGAATATCGCAGGTGCTGTGCATGGCGCAATGGCACTTGTGCTAGCGCATCTCCATGCTCCACTCTGGCCACTTGCGCTGGCGCAGTGCCACTGCATCATGCACAGTGGGGGTGGCCAGGGTGCGATATTCAAAGCTGCTGCGCCATAGCGCAGCTCCGTTGAATATTGCCCAGGCCACACCCCTGCGCAGCAAAGTTGAGCTGCACCCAGGCTTGCTCCACAGCCTGGTGCAGTTTGAATATCCAGGCCTCTGAGTTTTGATTAGAAAGAACTGAGAGCTATGATACAGACAAGCTAATTTCTCACAGAGAAAGATTTCCACTACTTCAGTTCAGCACTGAAATTAAAATGATCAGCTTTTTATGAGAAGATAATGTTATATTTTAAGCTGATCTATCTAAACACAAGCCAGAGACTGTGTTTGTAAGAAACTTGGAGAGCTCAGCAAACCATTAACTCTACAAACTACTGCTCTGATTGGGAATCTGAAACAGCAAGCTACTCCAAAATGATGTCATTGCACTCTAAGTTTGACTGAGAGGACAGAAATAACTCCACTGTTTTCAGCCACTTTAGAGCAAGTTAACAAAAACTGATTTAAAGAAAACCACAAAACCAAACAGCATGACATTCTCAGGAAAAGCTAATCATGACATAGGGACTTGAATTTCAGCTTTTCAAACTTTTTTAAAAAAATATGTAAAAACTGTTGCACATGATCTTTAAGCCACTCCCTCTCCTGTTTCCTGGAACTCTTCTCCTTTTCTGTCTTCCTATCTCTTTTAAGTTATTCTCTCCCTAAGCAGTTGGGCCTCCGATGGTGTCATAGAATCCAAAAACATTCCCCATTCCAACAGAAATCTATCTTCCTTTTCTTTTAGGACATTTGTTAGATGGTATAGTGTGAGATTTTGTATGATAACAGTCTTCCACTGTGCTATCGTTGGTGTTACACATGACACCCAGTTATTTTAAATGCATTGCCTTGCTGTGGTCAGCATGATTCTTATTGGTCTAGGGTATGGTACCCACCCCTCCTCCCCCATGTCCTCCATTCCAAACAACAATTAGAGTGGCATATATATTATTTGTTTCCCCCACACCCCAGTTAACTCCTGTATTATTGCGCTCCAGAACACTCTGAGCAGGCTGCAATTACAAAAGTAGTGAAAGTAAGTACCTCTTGCTCTTCCACACCTCCCACACATAGGTGAGATCTTGGGGTGAAATTTATGAACCACACTGGAGGAAAATAGAGCCGATGCAAAAACTTGTATTGTAATTCCTAATCTTGTTACGTATCAAGTGCCCCATATGCATACTAAGTACTGTACTCCAGTTCTTTTCAGTGATTCTTAACCCCATGTCCACCTCCCACTGTTGTTTTACCTTTAAAGATGTGTCGGGAAAGAAATGTCTATCTTGTTTCACCGCTTTTATTATTAGCCCTTTCTCAGCCTTTCTGGCTCTGCATATTTTCTGTTCTACTCCCACCTGGCCTGACATCTCCACTGACTCTCTGTGTAAATCCCTAGCATATGCTCTAATTTGAAAGTACCAAACTGTATGTGTCTGTGGGATCCCCAGGATCTGCCACATATCTCCAAATTAACTAAATCCCTCTCTGCTATATAGGTCTCCCAAACACCTTATACCCCTTTCCTCCCACATACGAAATCCTGGGTCATCCAATCCTGGTAAGAATCCCAAGTTCCCTGCCACTGGTATCAAAAGCGTGTGATCCCTCTCCACGCCTCTACGCCTTTTAATTGCTTCCATTGCCTCTAATGTCTTGGTCACCATTGGATTGGGGCTCTCTAGCTGACTATATGCTCTCCTTTCCCCAGTAGCCAGGTATGCTGATACCCATCCTGGGCAACCTTCCTCTTCTAGTCCTACCCAGGTTGCCACTGGGCCTCGATTGACCCAGTCTTGTATATATCTGTGCTGTATTGTGTTATAATAGCCTCTTATATCTGGGAAGCATATCCCTCCCTTTTCTTTCTCCCCCTTGAGTCAGCTCAGACTCATTCATGGTCTCTTCTCTTACCATATAAAATTGGAGAGCCCCTTCGCTAGTCTTTTGACATCTCCCTTAGTTGAACTCACTGGTTATCATCTGCATTACATATAACATTTTTGGCAGCGCATTCATTTTTATCAAGTTGATTCTTCCCATCCATTAGATAGAGAAGGTTCACCCCCTATCCAGTTCCCTAATAATATTATCAAACAGAGGGGTATAGTTTAATCGGTATAGGCTTTCTACCTCTTTACCCACTTTGATTCCCTAGATATGTTAGTGAAGCCTTCACCCTCCGTAACCCCCATGTGTCCTCCATCCCCCCTCTTCCCATTCCCCTTAAGCACATCAACTTCAACTTATTCAAGTTTAACTTATACCCTGAGAAAGCTGCAAAAGATTCCACCACCCTCAGTAATACTGGCATTGATTCCCTTGGTTCAGTAATGATAATGAGCAGATCACCTGCATACAAGGTAATTTTATGTTCTCCTCCCTTAGTCTCCCATATCCCCCTAATTGCAGCTTCTGTCCTTACTTTAATTGCCAATGGCTCTATAGCTACAGCAAACAATAAGGGGGATAGGCGGCACCCCTGTCTTGTATCCCTATATAACCTAAACTCCTCTGAGGGGGGGTCCCATTGACCAGTACTCTTGCACATGGTTCTCTATATAACAGTCAAACCAACTCTATAAATCCATCCCCAGACCGAATCTATTAAGTACCTGGAACAAGTAGTCCCATTCAATCCTGTCAAAGGCTTTCTCAGCGTCCACAGACAGCACACAGGCTTGCCCATGACGCCGAGAGCCCCACTGAACCACATTCAGCAGCCTTCTCATATTGTGGTAGGACAGACATCTCTGTACAAAACCCATCTGGTCCACATGCACCATCTGAGACAGCATTCCCTCCAGTCGTCCTGCCAATACCTTTGCCATAATTTTAATATCGCAATTTAATAATGATATCGGCCTATAAGAGGTGCAGTCCAGGGTATTCTTTCCTGGTTTCGGTATTGAGCATATATTTGCTTCAATACATGTTTTGGGGAGATCCCCTTCCCCCTTGCTTCCTCCATTACTGCTCTGATTCGTTCTGCCAACAGCGGTTGCAGTTCTTTGTAATATTCTGCTACTGACCATCGACCTCCCAATATACCCTCTTCAGTCTCCCGATGGCCCGCATTACCACCTCTGTTGTCACGTCCATCCCCAAAACTTCCTTTTTCTGGTCTGTAAGAGTTGGTATATCTATATCATTTAAGAAGGCCGCAGCCTGCTCCTCCTTGCCCTCACATTCTGCCTTATATGACTTCTGATAGAATTCCTTGAAGCTATGTCTGATCAGTGGTCTCTCATGCACTAGATTCCCGTACTTATCCCTGATTGCTGTGATGTAGCCAGAAGCCTTCCTGCCTTTTATTAGTCCTGCTAGCAGCGGGCCTGGTGTATTACCCCATTCATAGAGTCTCTGCCTTGCAAACAACAGTTTTGTTTTGGCTTCCCCTGTTAGCAGCAAATTCAGCGCTTCTTGAGCCACCATCAGTTCTTGGCCACCCCCACCCCCCATCTCTTGCCACTCTTTGTTCTAATGCTTTTATTTTTTCCTCCATTCTTAACTGTTTTTCCCTTTTCTCCTTTTTTATCTGAGCCACATAACTAATTATTGTTCCCCTCATAAAGGCTTTCCCTGCTTCCGAGTACACGTCTGTGGAGTTTACCGTACCTGCATTAACACTAGCATACAACTCCCACAGAGTTTTCAGTATGCTCAGAAGTCCTCTTTGGCCAATAGGTAGGAAGGGAACTGTCAACTAGGCCTCTTTCCCTCTTCTCTCCTCCCTTGAGGCACAAGATGGACTACTGCATGGTCCAAAATATGTATGGTACTATGATCCACCCCCACTATGCTGCTAAAGGTATTTCTAGTCACATAGATATAATCTAACCTTGACCAAGATCTATGTGGGTTGGAATAAAATGTGTACTACTTAGCCCCCAGGTTGGCCATCCTTGAACTATCCACCAGGTCCAACTCTGACACTCCTGATTGCCAGGTCATTTTATCTCTATTGTTCCTTACTCTGCCCCCCCCCCCCCGAGTAGTCAAGAGTCCATCACACAATTCAAGTCCACTCTCAATGCAAGATTGAGAAATTGCACCCTGTGTATAATATTTGTTGATAAAAATCTGGCTCAAAGCTGGCTGGGGCATATATACTACTATATGTTCTTTTTTCCCCCTGTATATCTCCCCCTCCATGAAAACATATCGACCCTCCTTAGTGTCTTTCACCACCCTACTAACATTTAAGGGGAAGTTCTTATGGAGCAATATTGTCACCCTTATTTTATGAGACGAATATGAGGCCGCACGACAGACCCCCACCCATCCCCCTTCCAACTTTGCATGTTCCGCTAGTGTCAGATGTGTTTCCTGCAACAGTGCCACATGTGCCTGCTTACGTTTCAGGGCCACTAAAATCTTTGTTCATTTTTCTGGGGAGATGAATTCTTGGACATTCCAGTAGACAATATTAATTTTGTTTTGGCTATTCATATTCGAGGCTTAACAGTTTCATAGATATACCTCCCTTACCCAATGCCTTTTCTCTGATTATTATCTCATCCTTTCCTAGACAGTACTCAGTGAGCCATAGAATAGTAACTTGAACATTGACATCAAACAAAACAACAAACAACCACATGTAAACCCTTAACATGGTTATCAAACATTTTGTATGAACAGTTCCCCTAATTCCTTCCCTCCGATATATTGTTATATATATGTTTCTTTCTATTCATATCAAAAGTCCTATCAGTATTGCCTCTATCCAATCCGTTTGTCTCTTACTCCTTACGCACATGTCCCCCAATCTCACCTTTATTCCATACCATTTCCTTTATACAGATTTTTTTTTATTATTTGTTATCTCTCTCTGCTGTCCCTACCTAGTCTGCTCCCATTCCTGGCAACCCTTTAGGGACTCAGGCCACCGTCCGATAACTCCCACACTCCATCAGGGTCTTTGCCTTTTCCCATGTGGCTTACCCCTGCCAGTGGGGTGATGGGGAGCCCCCTAACTCACCCACCTTGTCCAGATTCAGATAGGCAACTTCCCCCAGAACCAGTGCACTATGGATGGCCATCAAGTCGCCCGACCAGGAGGGCTTCCATTTTCACTTTTTCTACAAAGCTGAGGCATGCCATGACACCGGTGGAGGGGAGCACGCATGTCCACATGCGCTCCATCCTGGTGTCTGCCCCCAACTCCTCCCTGATTTACAGTGCAATGCCTTGCCCTCCAGCCTCCACCAGGGGGCAGTCAGGTGCCGACTGTCATGGACCCCCCCTCCCCGGAGATGGAGAGCAGTCCTGCAGATGCTCAATCCTTCTCCTCCCCTCACGACTCCCCGGTGACCCATGCTCATTCCTCAACATGGGTCACCGCATATGCAAGGTAAGTGCCAGCACCAGCCTCAGTGCCACCAGGCTGGCATTGCTATCTTTTAATTGTCATCCCCTTCTCTGTGATTGAAGTTTCACCACACCTACAATGTGTGTCCTCAAATTTAGTTGCTGCATATATTGCCTCAATCCTGGCTACTCTCTCCCTACGTCCTGCACTCCATCATCCAAGTTTCCTCTCTTTGTGCCCCACTCCTTTCCCTTTATGGCTGTCAGCTTTACTCCACTCCCCCCCTGCCGTTTGTCGTTACTCTTCAGCTCCCCCCCATATCTCCAGATACGTGCCACAGCAACTATGGGCCCCTCCCTGTATCTTTGTCTTGTCGCTTTTTTAACTTCCTTCTGCACTCTCCCTTCAGTGGCATATTCCTCTGCCAAATTACCTAGTTCCCACACCCACATTCCCCCAAAATGTATCAGTTTCCTGGTTGCCAGGTTACAATAAATCTACTTTAGTTAAGTCAATTTCAGTAGCTGTAGCAATATTGGGGCAATCCGCAATGAAGATTTCTCAGCCGACTAGCTCCAAAGGTGGCACCCTTTCTGCCAGTCAACTGAGTGCCGAGTGAACATTCTAATACTAATTATGTGAACTGACAGCCTGTTGTGCCAATCAGAAGCTGCCTTTAAACCAGCAAAAAGGTACTATGCTCACCTACCTGGGCAGGGTGCTGGTGCAGGGCTGCCGCCTTCTTGAAACTCTTACAAAATCGCACCAGCACTCCAGAGCAAGGAGTTAGTGAGTAACTCCAATGAAGGGTCTCCACACAAGACATGCAGAACATAGTTAAGTTTAATGGGAACAATTTTCCATTCAATGACACAGTGAAATCAAATGGTGCATCCATCTCACCAGCTGCCCCCAGCGCTTTGCCAGAAGCTGCCTTTACCCTGGAAAATGTTGAGGTTATTTCCAGAAGTGGGGAGTCAGTAGTGAACTCTCAGAGAGTGAGAAGGACTAGTGCTGCAGGTGAAAGCTATCCAGGAAGCCTGCCTTGGCTTCCACAGCCTACCATTTGGGAGTGATTTCAAAGGTTTCTACCAACTGTGTGTGCAGAGACTGAACTGTGTCCATCTACTAAAAGTGTCAGAATGACATTTTCCGATGAGAAAGACTGTGACTTGCCTTGACAGAAAAGGAGATGATCGCGTGGCACAGCAGTTAGCCTGTGGGCACAAGAGAGAGACTGCTTGAATACAACTGTGAGAGAAAGCCTACCGATAATCTGGGAGATGGCCAGTTAGTGCTACTGCCAGGTACTAGCTAACACTCCACACTAGAGTTCTGAGGCCTAGATGCGGTTGTTAGGCGTGGGGCCCCTGCTTCTTAAACTGATCTGTTTTGTGGAAGAGGGAGAAGCACAAGCATTCAGACAACTTTGGAGAGAGGTCCTGATTTCCATTCAGAGGCACCTGAGACCTGAAGCATCGAGCCACCCCCCCACCACCACATCAACTGAACCATCAGCCTAAGAGGACCCGCACCTGCAGGAAGGAGGAGGAACAGGACTGCAGTTGTCAGGGAAGCAGGTACACCCAACCTATGAGTACTCTCAGGGCTTGCTGTGCAACTGGGAAATTTGTACAAAGTTTGTCACCAAATCTACAAATTTCACCAATGGGCCAGGAGTTACAAATACCTAATTTGGAGGTTTTGCCATTTAAGGAGTTGCATGGCCTTTGGGGTTTTGGGATCAGTTGTTCTGTTTTAAAGTGCACCACCACCAGCCAACCAGCTGCAACATCACTGAGCCTTCACCTTTCCTACAGATGGGTACCCAGTGAAGCACCAGGAGCTACTTTAAGGTTTAATGGTTTGAACTGGTACCAGTGGGTAGTGCCCCCAGTATAGGTGGGCTGGTAATACCAAAAGGTTTACAGTCTTATTTGCTACTGCCTTGCCTTGCCTGTGGGGGGTGGGCACTGTCAGTGTGTTTTAAGTGTTCTACTGGCTGAGCCTAGTCAGGCACCTAAATTTGGTCCTGCAACAAAAGTTTAGACGTTTAGCCCAAAAACAGTTTTGTTTTGCATTCCCCTATCCTTTGTGACTATCCCCCAGTAAATATTTATTGGTATTTCACATTTTGTCTCACGAGCATATTTTTAATGGTAAGTCACTTACTGTGTTCTGTTGAATTTAAGGTTGCACTGTGATTTTTCATGTGTAGGGAGGCGGTATAGGTAGGTGAGTAGGTACTACATCCAGGGAGGGTTGTACCACTCTGACAAAAGGCCCAAATAAACTTTACTGTGGGTGGAGGGTACTCACTAAACTTAAAATTATCTGGATTTGATCCCCCAATCAGGAAAATCAAAACCCAGGCCCTTCAACTTTCTCTGAACCCACAATGCAGTGGTAGTAACCATAACATCCACGGCTACCCAGTTACATAATAATAATAATAATAATAATTTTATTTATATAGCACCTTTCAATATATCAAGGTGCTGAACAAATTAGTCATAAATTCAAATTTCAATACAAAACCATCAAACACTAAAAACATTATAAAAATACATCATAAAAACATGATAAATTACAATAAAATTCCAAACATATTACAATTCACTTAACTATCTAAGAAGGCCATTCTCCATAAATAGGTTTTCAGTTCTTTCTTAAATATCTCCATGGAGGTGCAATCCCGTAATCGGCATGGTAGAGAATTCCAAAGAGTGGGTGCAGCATGAGAAAATGCTCTGCTGCCGGAAGATTTTAAACTCACTCTTGGAATCTCCAACAACCCCATGTCGGCCGAGCGGAGTGATCGGCTAGGGCAGTTAGGAACCAGTAGGTCTTTCAGATAGGACGGACCCTGATCACGAAGGGCTTTAAAAGTCAATAAAATGACTTTAAAGGTGATCCGCCACCGTACAGGAAGCCGGTGCAGTTCGCGCCTTTTGAGGTAATATGACGGAGACCTACTTGTCCCAGTCAAAACCCGGGCTGCCGCGTTCTGCACCAGCTGTAGGCGGCAGATTTCAACCCCAGAAAGCCCAAAGTAAAGGGCGTTGCAGTAGTCTAGGCGCGAGGACACAAAGGCGTGGACCAACGTTGACAAGGAGTCAGACGGAACAAGGTGCTTAACCCTGGCAATATTCCTAGGATGGTAAAAGGAGGTCCTGATGAGGGCCGACACCTGAGATTGAAAAGTCAGCCTATCATCAAGGATCACTCCAAGGTTGCGCACCCGTTCAGAGGCCGGTAGTGACACATACATAAGTATTTCTCTTTCTCTTTTTCCAACTCAAATTTTATTCTAAAGAGAAATACAATTGCTTTGGAGTAGAGTGAAAAATGAATGCAAAGTTAGATAATGACACACTGATGAGCAGGATCACGTGTACTGATCACATCAGTGCCTGGCTTTTATTTTGTGCCACTATTTTAGCCATTTGTATTAAGTATGCTGTCTTTTGTTTTTCTTAAAAAAAAAAAAACATTTTAAATTTCCAATCACTCTAGCTCAAGAATTCTCAAACTTTGTCATAGTTAGCCTCCACGAAGATATGGCAAAAATCTCAGGTCACCCCTAATTTATTGAAGCAACATCTTGCCACCCCAGAGAAACAATACCGTACAATACTTTGCACTGTACTTCAGGAATATCTTAGAACACCTTAGCATAAATGAGTTTAGAGCCAGCCCAGTGGGGTGGAGGGCTGAGGAGCTGGTGCCTTACCACCTGCTATGCTGGCAACCTGGGTTGGGGATCAGACTTGGGTCACCAGGGGTTGGCCGGGGCAGGAGAGGATCCAGCATCTGAGGGACTGCTCTCCTCTGCTGAAGGAGAAGTCTTTTGGCCCAGCCATAGACTACCACCAGGTGGAGGCCTGGTGGCAGTACAGCATGGGGGGAGAAGAAAGGACACTGTGGGCAATGTCAGGCATGTGGTCCTGTATGCACGAACCTGACAGCGCATCAAGAGGTGGGGAGAAAAGGAGAAAAGGAATGTCAGGCTTAATGAAGCCCTGCCCACTCATCTCTGAACTCTGCAGCGCCAACTGGGAACTCACCATCAGTTCACTCTGGATTGTTTTACTGGGAGAAGGATGGCGCTCCTCCCTCTGGCTCTGCCATGAGGGGAAATTCATGGGAGTACTGTGACAGGGTTGAATAGGACCCTGTCCCAGTTGGTATGGAGAGTTTGAATGCAGGGATATGTTCTGTTCTTTCCTTTCCTGTCTCTTGTCTGTCTGGTTGTGGAACCACATTTTCCTGTGAGACCTAGGATTTGATCACCCCGACAGTCTCGCAGTTCTTTGCCTCTCACTGTCTCTCAGTCTTCCCTTGCTGTTTCTGTCTTTTCTTCCTTTGCATATCTGCTGGTATAAAAATTTATGCAAATCATTATGTGGACATGTAACTGATATTGGGATTCCTTTGTTTAGAAATTATATAGTGTTACTGTTGAAATGTATAGAATAATAGTTTGAGATGATTGCAAAAAGCTATTGGGAATTCAAGGGGTTAACCTGAGAGCAGTTGTTTAAGCCCTTTTTCAGAAACTGTGGAGAAGGGGCCTCCATTCTGGGACATCTTGTTGTGGCTGCACCTGCCTGAAATTTACAAGAACATTTTAGAAAAAAACAGGATGCTTGTTAAGAAGGGGGATTGCCAAGACTTAATAAGACAGAGCTGCAATTTCTTGCAAGAGACACACACAAATTGAAGGAAAACTCAGATGGATCTTCTCTGTTTATTTGGCTTTTGTAAATAGTTACACTGAACAAGTTTATTTTTTCATGTTACTGCTAGTACTAATAAACACTTTTTGTGAATTCTACAACTGCTCCTGGTTTTTCCTATGCTTCCTGACCTGTGCCTCAATGACAAGTAACAGAGTGAAGCGAGTACCAGGGGAGGCTGTGACTGATTTGGGGAAGCAGTGACAGGGCAGATTAGCTGCTCCTTGATGTATGTGACAGAAAAAAACTATGGAAACAACAGAATACATGAATTTATTTCCTTGAGACCATTTACATTCAGTTTCCCCCCTCTTTTTATATAAAACATCAGCAACTCAAAATTTAAAGCAGAAGTAGATGTTACGGTGAGCGCTTTCCTTTTTATTCCATTTAATAGTACCCACTACTCTTCTTTTAAGGCACTCTTTTTATCGCCTTGTTAAGTCTGCTTAAAATGTTTTAGATTTAAAATAATTAAGAGGTGCACTCCTTTTAATATGGCTACTCCCAGGTTTTCATCTATATTCTCAGCTGTTTTTTCAACACCCAATATTTAACATTTCTTTTTCTGTGACTCAGGTAAACTAGCATGCAACAAACACTGCTCCCTGATCTTATGGGACAATGGGTGTTCAAAAATAGCTGAAAATACTGATGACAAACTGGGGTTCACAATAATAAAAACAGCACTCCTTTTATTTTGTTTCGGTTCTTAAAATAAATGCTTATGCAGACTCAACATGCAGAACATAGGGCATCCTTAAAGACAAGAGAAAAAGGGTGATCTAAAACGGAACAGCAAGTTAGAGGTTCATAATTTTCACTGTAACCTGCACTGCTGCTTTAGTACTTTGGTACAGTACACTGTCAGGCTTGACTGGACCTCCCCTGGAACAGGAGGGGACCTCAGGGAGGCTAGCCTCGTCATTTCAGAACCACTGCTGTAGCTAAACACCCAACTTCATGGTAAACATGTAAGAGAAGTCCAGGCAGCCATACTTAGACACGGCTGTATGAGCCACATGAAAAGCGTGTGGTTATCTGGGAGGCATACAGTGTAGCCTGCAAGAATGCAACCCAGTGTCACTTATTCCTGCATGACAAAAGCGATAAACTGCCATCAAAATTAGCAATTCCTACAGTAACTCTGCAGTATTCTGCTTTGCATTCTGGCAAGCTCCACTGTATTTATAAGACAGCAAGAATGAATATCAGGCTGTAGTAGCACTGCACACAGTGCATAACACAGTACATCACAGCTCTCTGCTGGCAGTAGACACCCAGGGGAAAAAGGTCACACTCCATCCCAAAGGGAGTAGCTTCTTTGCCCCTGGGTGCCATATTCAAAGGCCTACATGCTGATGACCATATATGGTATGTAGAGTACTAAGGGGTCATTTGAATGCCATACTGTAGCCATTAGCACCTCTGCACAATGTCTCCATGAAGATGCATGCATGGAGGGATTGTTCAGAGCTTTGACCATTGCTTCATCCTCATCAGATCCCTGTACACTAATGTATAAATCCCCAACACTCTAGTGGTACCCCTCAACTGCTCTGACCCGTTATAAAATGACATTACTCTGGTAGTCCAGTTGTACCCCATTCACACCCCAGTTCCCGATGTGAAAAATCACCCTGTTAGTCCAGTGGTACCCTTTCTGCTCCAATCTCTGTTGTAAAATAAATGACACACACCCTTCTTGGCCTGGTCCACCCACTCAGCACCCACCACCCTCCTCCCACTATCCAGTGTCTGGCTCACCCTAAAAAGCATGTGTATGTGCCGGGCAGAATGGTGGATGATGATCTGAACAGACCTTCCTCTCACTACCATAGCCAGCTGCCATCCGAATGTGCGTATTGTATTTCTACTGAAGAATCTTTTTGGAGTCAAAACTCTGGGCTTGACTCTAATGCAATTTCTCTTGTTTCACTTACCACAAAAAAAATGCCTGCTATTTGCAATCCAGCTTGGTTTGTATTTTTTGTGCATGATAGTTTTGTGTATTTGCAGCCCCTGCCCGATACTGCTGCCGAAAGTTCACTTTTGTAAATTTTTGTTATATTCTTTTGTTTTGGATTCTAAGAAAAAAACTTGCTTGTACAAAGTATCTGTGACATAATTACATTACTTTAATAAACAGGATCTTAGTTTTAAACAACTGTCATTATACTTGACAAAACATTTATAATATCCACTCCTACATTGGTATGGGTGAAATCCAGGCCAATGGACAAAAACATATCAGTGAATATGTCCAAAGAAGAAATAGCCATTACAAATAATAATAATAATTAAAAAAAATAATAAAGCGTCATTAACTTAGAAAAATAGAACCGGCCCGGTGACACTGAGGGTTGAGGTGCAGGACGCAACACCTCATGCCACAACAGTGAGCCGGGTTCGGGAACAAGTTTGGGCCATCGGGGGTCAGCAGGGGAGGGAGAGGATCGAGTGTCCGATGGACTGCTCTCCTCTCCCGGGGTGGGATCTGGGGCATGCTTGGTGCAGCGGGGACCTCTGGTGGAGACCAGAGGTACCACTAGCGCTGGGTCACATACATTGGTGGAGTGGCGGCATGATGTCAATGACCAAAATCGTGTGGACGCCATTGCATGTCCATCATCCAGGGGGGAAAACTACATGAGAAAATCCCTGTCCATGGGGATAGGTGATGGCACCTCTGACCACTGGGCCACATTCCTGATACCAGGCACAATCCTCTCCAGGGCCGATCGCCCAGTCTGACACACTGGATTGTAGACAGAGTGCCCTGGGCAGATAGGGCGGCCCCATCTCGGGGGGTTCAGAGCTGGGGGATCTGTTGGGCTGGTGTGAGGAGAGAAGGTATCTCAGGTGGAAGGTAGAGCCCAGAGGTGGTGAAAGCTGCCGGAGAGAGTTTCCCGAGGAATGGTGCATAAATAGAGTTAAAAAAAACATGGAAAAAGATCCCTATTTACATATGTACTTGGACATACACAGTACATACACTAATATTATTCATTAAGGAGAACATGCATTACTTACTCATTATTACTGTGAAATATACTGTCTTTTTATTTTGGGACCAGGTGATGGCAACTCGTGCTTATTATGTATTCAAGTTAGGTAGTGATTGGTAGCTAGGTAGAAAGTTTATTGTTCGGTTAAAAGGCCTTTACAAAAAGTTTAAAATTCTTTCATACAAAATATTATAAAATACAATGAAAAGACATTTCCAATACAGATAAAAAGCACTTGTATACGATACAATTCATAGTGTTCATTGTTGTCTCTAAATAGAAAAATAGAGGAACAATTCAACATACCCCTTAAGAAATATAATTTAGAGTATGTTGGTTATATTCTTGAATTATTTCTGGTGTCTAGCACAAATTTTAGAAATAGCTACCAAGTAGGCTGCAATACACTTAATTATCACTTCATCATTTGTTGTAAAGAAAATTCTCAACATCAGGTCTTTGTCAGTTGTTTGTAAAACAGACTAGAGCAGTTGGAGGTGCAATATTCTTGGTTTGTTGTACCAATCATGATTAAATATCACATGGCACAAATTTTCCACTTGAGCTTGATTACAAGTACAAAGGTGAGATTGTAAATTGGTAATACCCTTATACCCTGCACTTAAGACATTACTAGGGAATAATTCCAGTCAAAAGCTGGTGTACACTTTTCGTTTTCTGTTGTCTGTCAAAACATCCAAGTAATGTCTCTAATAATGTGATATACCATTTTGAAGTAGCCAAGGAGAAATGTGGAGCTTGTCAATGGCTTCCAAATTACATGTATTACAGTAATCAATTTTTGTGTAACATATTTCTGATATTTTAGACTTATACAGATACCTTTAGCGACATAGTATTCCAAAGAGGCCAAGGCCTGTTATTTTCAGAATATGTATAACTTTTCGCAGCCAACTTGATTGCAGCAAGTTATTGAACTTCCATTCATAGTCCTGTCTTAAACAGAGATACGGGATACAATGTTTTTCTAAGTGCAGTAATTTAATCCAGTAGTTCACTTTTTTGGCATGAAAAAATGTTGTTATACTGGAAAGTCCCAGTTCAGCCCTTACAACTGTTGAGGCACTGAGTTCTCTAACCCTAAACTTTCTTTTAATAATTTAAGCGGAACTTCAGGGACTCAAGTTTACCAGTATCCCATACTTCTGCATTGTAAAGTGCCTGTGCATTATATTTGGCTTTTAATGCCAAAAGAAGTGGTTTAACCGAATTACCACCATATTTCTATTAAACAAGTTTAAGGAGGTTGCAGTCTGTTTTAACTTTGTTTTCAAAGAATTAAAATGTTTTGTCCAACTACCATATGTGAAGTTAAGTCCTACATTAGTATATTGATTAACTGTTTCCAACTTCTTTTCCTCAATGTGCCAGACTTTACTTATACGATTTGATCCAAAGATCATAACCTTACTCTTTGTCTCATTTATTTTAAGTGAATGGTCAGATATATAGTTGTTTAGTATTCTTAGTTTTTTTAGTAATTCAGATTGTAGTAAAGAGAACAATATCAGACTGTCTGCATATGCAAGAGCTTCACAATTCCTGGTCAAAATTTTTGGAGAGTCAGACTCTGTGCTTTCCAGCTGAATCAGTAAATTATTTATGTAAATGCAAAAAAGCAATGGGGCATGAACACACCCCTGCCTGACTCCCTTGTTAATAGGGAATCCAGCAGATAGCTGGCCATTTGTGCCCAGCCTGATCTAGGCCCAGGTTCCCATATAAAGTTCTCTTATTATGGTTATAATGTGTTCTGACAAACCCCATTGTTTCATCTGAATCTATAAAGTTCCACGTGTGATCGTATCAAAGGCCAAGCTGAAATCTATGAAAGCTGCATACAGTTCTTGTTTTTTCAGTCTAACATATTTCTCGAGAAAATGTTCAAGAATAAAGTTGTTATCTGTTGTTCTGTATCCCTCTCTAAAACCTGCTCGTAGTTCTGACAGACCACCTAATTTGACTATTTATTCTTTTAATCTATCCAGGATAATTGTGGAAAAGATCTTGCACATATTATCCAAAACTGAAATGAGCCTATACATCAAAGGATTGTTCTTGTCACCCCTTTTGTAAATGGAGATGATTAATGCTCCTTTCCATGATGGTGGAAATGTTAGTTTATTACAGCAGTAGTTGAAAAAACTAGCTAAAATTTTAGCCCACATTGATGGGGCAATTATGAATACTGCAGCCGGGATTAGATCTGTGCCAGGGGCCGTTTTACATTTTAAAGTGATAATTGAAAAATACACTTCAAATGTTTTAATTGGCCTAAAACATGTCATATCAATGTAATTATTATCTGTAACATCCTTTATACTGGGATCATAAAAAATAGCTGTATGGTGATCAACCCATACATTCATTGAAATGTGGGAATCAATCTCATATTTTAGGTTATTTGTTCCTTTAGCTACTAGAAGCTAATATGATTGATAGTCATTTTTATCTATTATTAACATTTTTCCCACTGTTTAGACTGAAATTCTTTTTGTTTTGTGTTCAAGAATAACTTATAGTTTTTCCTGGTTTGATTTAAGAGCTTACTTTTTGTTTTAAGATCTATATTTTTTGTTGTTTTAATTATCTGATTAAGTTTGGTTTTAGCTCTACGACATTCTGAGTCAAACCAAGTGTTTGTAAAATTATTCTTAACGTCTTGAGGTGTTGCTCTTTTTAATAGTGTTCTTATTTCCTCAAAGCAGTTAAGCAATAGATCACCCCCATTTTAGCACAGTCTATTGAGTTGAGAAAGGGTTGTATTTTTTGTAAAATAGTGCTTTCACAAGCTTCATACCATCTAATTTTGCCTTGGTTCCTTATTTCTAATTGTGATAACACATAAGTTGAAGTCTCTGGGATTTTTTGAAGTTTAGGTTTAATTATAATTGGAAAATGATCACTATCAATTCGTTTAATGATCATACAATGATCCCAGAATTTCATATCTCCATTCCAGAAGACATAATCTATAACAGAAGGACCATATGCAGAAAGATGGATAAAATTACCTGGCTTATCACTTTTTATTCTATCATTTAAGGGTGCCAGAAAATAGGTGGATGAAATATCAATCAATTTATAGCCTGCTTTATTAGTTTTTAAATCCCCTGAAACTCTGCTAATTTTTTTTTTTTTTGAAGACTCTGTTTATGCACATTCAGACTGGGGCATCTCTCGGAGGTGCCTACTTGATCTGGTCCTTCTACTCCCCACTGAGACCCGTTCTCCAATGGTCCCCCCACCAGGACTTCCCAGCCCCCCCGATCACCCCCCCCGGGAGAGGGCCCGCCTCTCCTACCTTGGTGGCTCTTTCTGAAATTAGAGGGTCTGTCCTGTCTGGGTAGCATCTGGGGACCACTGGAGTAGTGGTCCAGTGTTGGGGATGTGAGGCCTGATCCCTGAGGCCCTCGTTGCCTCCTCAGTCCTCTGGGGAGTTTTCTTAAGTTTTTCCCCACAGGAGTGTGGATGTACAATGACCTCATGGAACTATGTGTCGACGTCCGCCGCTGCTCCTCCCAGTAGTGACATCACCACATCCCTGCATTGCCCCAGAGTTCCCTCAGGCACCACTAGAGAGCAGTGTGAGACCCCGATCCCTCCCCAGGGAAGGGAGAGCAGTTCTCCGGATGCTCAATCCCATCCCTCCCCTGCTGACCCGAGTCCGTTCCAGAGCCCGGGTCGCTGGTGTGGCATTAGGTGTGGCATCCAGTGCCTCAACCCTTGGTGCCACCGAGCTGGCTCAAACTCTGCTAAATTTTTAAGCTTTATCATGGCACCAACTATGATAATTATTATCTGAATATCCATCATAATTGCCGATTCTGGCATTGAAATCTCCACATAGGAGAATGTGATCACATGCTGTTATGGCCCAGGTCTTATGAATTACATTGTTCTACATTTCCCATATTCCCTCTGAGCAGTATTTAGAACTCTGAGTTGTGTTTAGAAGTGGGCGGGGGTATGTAAGTATTTATAATACTAAAGTTATATTGATAGTATTGGACATAAAGTGCTTGCATATTGGCATTTGATAATACTAAATCAGCTTTGATATGTTTATCCAACTTAACCCATATTACTAGTCTCCCTGCATTTGTCCCTGTTTTTGCAAGTCTCTTTCCTGAAACATGAAACACTTGATACCCATTCCAGATTACATCAACGTCAGATGAGTGCCAAGTCTTCTGCAAGCAGATTATTGAAAACCTGTTAATGAAATCTACCCAGTCCTTATCTGCAAATTTTGAACAAACCCCCGATATGTTCCATGTTATAAAAAGGGTGAGGTCATCTGCATAAAGAAGGGCCTCACTGGACAGACTCTCTGCCGGGAGTGCACTGATATGTGGAAAACAGTAAAGGGCCAAGGATGGAGCCTTGGGGGACACCAGTAAAGACAGGAAGGGTAGAGGAGGATGCAGCTCCAATGGTAACTGACTGGGACCTGCTCGCCATGAAGAAGTCTCTGAGGAGCAGCCAAGGCAGTGGAGAGTAGAGTGTAGGAAAGGGTGGTTGACTAGGCCAAATGCCTTAGTCAGATCCACAAATACAGACCTGTGTCCTTACCCAAATCCATGTTTCTGAGGATATGGTCAGTGAAACGGGCTAAGACCAATGTGGTATTGTGGAGCTTGTGGAAACCATGCTGCTAGGGGCACAGCATCAAAAATTTTCCAAGGTGCTCAGAAAGCTGGGAGTGCACAGTTCTCTCTAGTAGCTTGTTCAGGCAGGGGGAGGAGAGATATGAGCCTGTAGTTATCAGTAGAAAGGGGATCAACTGCTTTAAAGATGGGAACAACATTAGCATGCTTCCAGGAATCAGGCATGGTGGACATAGAAGAAGACACAGGTTGCCTTGGAGGTTTTCCACCTAGGGATGTGTAATAGGGATTGATTGGTGGAATGAAGGCCATTGGAGGATGTCTGGGGTAGAAGAAGGGAGACAAGTGATACTGGGATATTGGTTCTAATAATGTTATCCACCAGTGAACCAAGGGAGGGAAGAGAATGCCCAGGGGGTGGGACAAAAGGGGCATAGCAGGCCCCGATTGAAAGAAATGCCCAGTAGGGCCAAGAGGGCAAATCAAGCTGGCAATCCACAGTGTAAAACAGCCTGCCCCACTGCCAGGGGCTATTGAATGTAATCAATTAAGTAAAATAATCACTGAATACTGCGCTCCCTCCATAAGCAGGAAAGGGGTACTATGCCAACTCCAGCCAAGAAAGGCCCCCAGAAAAGTAAAATAGCTGCATGAAGGCCCACACAAAGGGTTAGCGGTTTAACTAAAAGCATTTCTCATTGTGCCAAACTCAGGAGCACAGGAGGAGGGGGTGTGAGTGTTGGGGGCACATCACAATGTCACAGGAGCACCACTCTTAGTTATCTTGGCCTTCACACTTCACCAGGTAGAGTGCTCCACTTCATGGTCCAAAGTCTAACAGCGAATAGAGAAATATGTGATGTGAGAGAGTGTCCATTGGATTGAATGTGAAGGCAGGGCAGCACGTTGGGTTGAAGTGCCAACCCCAGTGCTATGGCGGGGCACACAGAATGGCTTCTGGAGTGTAATGTCTTGTTGGTGACAGAGGCCTTGAAGGGATCCAGGTGCATGGCAGATAAGAGCAGAGCAACATGTTAGAACTCAATGCAAGTCTGCATGCCCCCTCCAAGATTTTTTTTTGTGACTTCCTGTGATCCCAGCCCACCACTCTTTCAGGCCACTCATTGTTGGCACCCCTGCCCATCATCCATTCCCACATCACCATCAATCATCCTCTCGAAGGTCCCGCATCCTGGTAGACCTGGAGAAACCCTTCCGGTGGGGCCCCCTTCTCCTCAGGGTGCCAGAAGAGGGGAGATTATTCTGCCACCTTGACTGGGTACGGGAGCCATGAGGATCAAAAGTCACAGCTGAATGAAGCTATGTGGCACAGGTGGAACATAATGGCCATCAGCTTGTGGCCGGGCAGGCATGTTTCCTTTCTGGGGCTCCTCCCACTATGTGTGGCTGCCGTGGTGTCCTGGGGACGGGGACGATCAGCAATGTGGGGGGTACTACATGCTGCCTAGATCGCCTCCACAAGCCACCACCAGGAGCTGCCCGTCAAGCAGATGAACACCTCCCACCCCCTGGGAGGGAAGCGTTCAAAGGACACTCTGACTCCCTCCCTGCTGGAATCCGCTCCTGTCAACCAGGCTCGGGATGCGAACCCAGGTCACCAGTGTGCCAGAGCAATGCTCCATCACTCGGTGCCATGGTGCCGGCTCCCAAGTTTCTTAATGTACAAATATGTACTAATTTATAGGGTTTTACAACCCACTTTAAGATGCTGACTGCCCAGTTTTACATTTACATTTAGAAACATTTTACATCCTGGAATGGGATATAGCAATTCTGGTAGGCATAGTCTTTGACTGCAGCATCCACTACTTTTTGGCTCCATATTCTGTTTTATATCCATCCCATCCCCATACTTAAACCGCCACTGGGCAGTACTTGTGACAGACACACACACACACACACACACCACTAGTATACCTTGCATACCAACTGGCAACCTTCCATACAATATACACAAATGCAGTCTTTGAACCAATGACAGCTTCAAAAGCACACACACACACACACCATGGGAGCCAAAGGCCTGGGCTAGGTTGACTTGAGCTGTTGTGGTGTACCATCCTTTTCATGAGACACTGAACATGGGCCCCCTCTGCCTTTTATGGAGGCATTTCAAGTGGATGTAAAAGATCCCGTGGTGCTTATTGAGAAGGGTAGGGGAATTATTTATTAGAGCAAATATAACATACAATCATATAGGCATATACAATAACAGATTATGTATATGCATTTGTAAACAATTAAACTTATGGATCTCTTCCAAAAACATTCTTTCTTATACCTAGAAACAATACCCTTTTCCTATCTCAAATACAAATCCACTCGACCTATACATTCAATTCTTGCCTAATGTTACCCATTCAAACAGGATTATTGGTAGAGCCCTCCACCAGTTTTCTATTAAGACAGAGGTCAACATTGTTTTTTTCTCTTTGATAAATCATTGCCATTTCTTTTGTGGTATGTTCTACTAACCCTCTCAGGGGTACTATTTTTTGCTGCAGCGTGAACTGGCATCTAGTCTGCCAAATGCACCATTTTATTACTGCAAACATTACCCATAAAGTCCCTGGATAAAATTTTGACCAAATAGTATCAAACTTTCCATAAACTAATTCTGTATAAAACAAATTTTTTAGCATAGGTAACCCCCATTTCTGAGCTAATAGACCCCAAAACTGTGTAATATAAGAACATTAAAAAAAATAAGTGCTGCATGGTTTCTATTTGTGTTACACATGTATTCCTGATGCAGAATATTTCCTCCATAATTATATGTGCATGATTGCCTCTCGCATTTAATCTGCCATGGCAGCATAACCACACCATATCCCACATTTTCCTTGGTATCCTATTCTCATTCAACTGCTTTGTTAGGCAGTTTGTGTCTATATCCTGTGGACAGTTGAAACAAGCATCCTTCAAAAAACATTCTTCCAGAATATCTGTATAAAAAGATTTTCTGTTTTGCATTTGGCAGCATTGAATCATCACTTCCCATTGCTTAAATGTCTTAAAGATTCCACTCAAATAAGGAGATGTTCCCTCTGAAATCGTTCTAAATGCCCCCCATTTCGGAGCCTCCCATTTCTTAAAAAAATATGAACATCTTGCTTCAAGACATAAAGCCCAAGCCATATTGATATCTATTATAAGGGGGACAATGTTTGAATAAATATATAATGAGAAGAAAAACAGAACTGGATTCAACATATTTAACCACCCTGCTTAATCGGCCAATAAGTAACTGATCTTTTCACTGGGTTCTATCTGCTTCCCCACAATAATTGGAAACATAAAATACATTCTGGCTTCCAATTTTAAGGGAAGTGGGAAAATATAACTTAAAGTTAAAAATACTAGAATTATGTATGTCTTTAACATATAAATCCTTTTTGTTCTAGACATTGGATTTGATTTCCATCTTCCCACTTTTTCTTCCACTTTCTCTAATTTTTTTAACCAGTTCTGTTCTGCTGCACTTACCCTCCAAAAGTGATTCCTAATATTTGCACCATAGTGTCCCGTACTTGAATCCCATCTCTATCTGTAACCTGTAATTCTGGATTTATGGTGATAGAAGCCCCCATACTTTTTTATTTGTTTATCTTAGACCCTGACCTATTTGAAAAGGATTTTATTACCTCTAGAGCATGCATGCCTGATTTCTGATCAGCTACTAGCTTGCAAATGTCATCCACATAAACAACTGTGCATGGGAAAGTTGTAAGTGCTGGACTAATCATATGTTTAATATGTCTATCTGTGTTAAGCATGCTTAAGAGGGAGTCTAATGAAAAAAACATTTAAAAGGGGGCTTAGGGGACACCCCTGCCTTACCCCTCTTTTTATATATGTGAGGTCCTGTGTGTCCATTAACTATAGGTGTCATAGATGCTTTGTTATATAGGATCTGAACCCATTTTATAAATGTTTGGGGTAAACCATATATATTTAAAACCTTAAATAAATATGCATGAGGGACTGAATCGAAAGCTTTCGATTGGTCTAAACTTATTACATACCCACCTGCTGTTGGGCTGTCGAAAATCTCCCTTAATAATTTTAAATTATCAGTCATTGTTCTCTGAGGTACAACACAAGTTTGGGTTGGATGGATCAAGTTAGTTGCCACTTTTGCCAATCTAATATCTATAATTTTACACAGAATTTTCCAACCCGAATTCATTAAACTTATCGGTCTCCAATTATTTATCTCTTCTTTTGCATTCTTTTTATGAAGGTAAATTAAAATGCTGTCTGCCAATATGGGTGGTACCACGTGATGCCCCTGTAGTATGGCATTAAAGGTTATAGCCATGTAATTTTTAACTATATCCACTGTCTTTTTGTAGAATTCATTAGGAATGCCATCTGGGCCGGGTGATACCCCATTTTTCAATTGTCGTATTACAAATGCAATTTCTTCATTTGATATTGGTTGTATTAGTTCTTTCTTATCTGCTTCTGTCAATTCTGGGATATCTAATGTATCTAGGGTGTCCCCTAGATTCCCAGTGTCTGCTGCCTGTTGACCAAACAATGTTTTAGTGTGATTAACTACTATACTTAATATTTCTGTATTCTCCTTTGTACATTCCCCTTCTTCATTTAATAAACTAGGCATGTATTTGATGTTTATACACTGCTTACAGCTATCATATGGGTTCACTGCTTGAGCTGACCCCTTCATCCCATATTTTTGTTCTAAGAACAAAGATGTTGCTCTATCATATTGAAATGTATGCATCTCTTTCTTTACTTGATTTATTTGCTGAGAACAGTCTAACCCATGATCCACTTTTAAGGAGATTAATTTTTGTAGTTGTCTTTTTATCTAAGTGTTTTACATATTTGGACTTGTGCTTATTTTTTGCCATTTTTTTACAATAATTTTGAATCTCTGTTTTCATTTCTACCCACCACAATATTGTGTTCTCAAAAAGCTCAAATACAGACATCTTCGCCTATATTACTGCCTTAAAATTGTTCCACTCCAAACCCTCCTCTAAAATATTTACATTCATCCTCCAGTGGCTGTGTGCTCCTGGTTTATTGTTTGGAGTTCCTAGCTGTATCTGTAGTAAACAGTGGTCTGTTGTCTCTATGGGTATCACCCATAGCTTACATGGTAACCATTCTGATAGAAAGAACAGATCAATCCTTGAGGATGATCTCCCACGGTGATATGTATGTTCAGGGGGTTGGGACCCATGGATGGCTACATCTACTAATTTTCTGCAAAAAGTTTGAATCGCTATACAGTTCTTGTGTTGTCCCTGTTTTATCAGAAAGAGATAAAATGCAATTAAAATCCCCTCAGAAGATTATGGACTTTGTAGTATGCAAAAAAGGTTGTATAGCTTTTAGTACACCTACCCTCTGAGTTTTAACCTGAGGATTATCATTTATTAGCCTCCATTCCTTCTGCTGAAAAAGCACATCTAAAATTAAAACCCTCCCCTGAATTAAATCTATCAGTCTAGTTACAGTCATACCTTGAGTGTTTAAAAGAATCCCAACCCCTGCACATGACTCCTCCCCCAAGGACCAATAAGATACCCCATGAGCCCATTTCTTTGATGCCTGTCTGGCCTACAACCTAGTGTCTTGCAAGAATAGAACATTTATATTCAAGTCCTTTAAGAGAGAAAATGTGGTATGCCTCCACCTGGGATTTCTTATACTATTTACATTAATAGTACCACAAGTTAATTCAAAATCCACTGTGGGAGGTTATATGGTCTCAAGACTTCTTCCCTTTTCCTGGAGATCTGTGTTTACACCCCTTTTTCCCCGTATTCCTGGAGTCACTCGAAACCTGTTCAGTGTTTGTCCTAGGCTCTGGCTGAGAAGAAGAGGCTACTGAAGAAGCATCTGAATCCTCCTCTGTCTCTTCCCATTGTTTTCTTTTTACTAGAGGTGCATATCTGTTTTTTACAGGTATTGCTTCTGTGTCTTGGGATAGTCCTATTTGGGATTTGTCTGCAGACCCCCCTTTATTAGAACTACTTCTTGTCGTCTGTTGCTGTGGTTTAACTTTCCAAGCTATTTCCTCTTGGGTAGGCATAGTTTGAATGTTAGCCTCTTTAGATGTAGAAGAGCCTTCAGCTACTAAGTTCTCAGTAACCCCTTGCTGCTTTTCATTGGAGTCAGGCAGTTCTGAAAATATGATGGGGTGAGTGCTCACATCTATTCCCCCTAGGTTCGTGCTAGCCAACTCCCCCTCTTCAGGTGCTGCGTTCATTGTAATAACTGACTGTTCCAATTCTGCTACTTGCACTGGTGTTTTGGGTGCTTCATTGCCCCCATTAGGCTGTTGAGAGGGTGTTTTTGATCTATCTGTAAACGTTGGACAAGCGCCAACCTGTTGTTGCGCTCTGTACACTGTCTCAGCTTGTTCTTCCTGAGTGTGTGCCACATTATTGTGAAATGCCCATGGACAATTCTTGAAGGAATGTGTTGTGGCTTTGCATAAGCTGCAGTACATATGACTTGGACACTCAATACTTGAGTGACCGACCCCTAGACTCAGGGAACATTTCAGCTTATCACAAGCACTATTCAGATGGGTTTGAGCTCCACACCTAAAACAAGATTTAGGCTGACCAGGATAGAAAATGAATCCACAATCCCTTCCAAGATAAAAACAGCAGGCAGGTGTTGTATGGATCCATTTAATTGAGGTAACCTCACCTGAATTCTCCAACCCCCTGTCCACAGTTCTTCTGAATCTATAATTGCTTCCAGTAGCCCAAGAACTGTACATTTTAGTTTCAGCCAGCTGACAATATCCATTACTGCCACTCCTTCATTCTTAAAATAACTGTTATTGTTTTTATTGCAGGCTTTGCCAAAGGTATTGCAATGAAGGGGACCGTAGGGGAGTGCATATTACTTGCTGCTATCTGAGCCAAAAGGTCTCCAGACCTGCCGGAGTTTTAAAGCTCAGATCAAATTTGAGTCCCCAGAAGTGTGGATAAGAGCATACATTTTGGTATGTGAAAACTGCAGACTGTCCTTTACCAGTTTTTTACCTATGTACACTTGGTCTGGAAAAACCTCTAACCCCTCTGTATCTTATTCAAAATGCATTCCTTCTTTGCAGATTCTGGGGGCATGAAAAGGCCTGCATATGTTCTCGGTGAGGCCTTTGTAGCCCTGGAGGATCTCCATCTTGCCTTCTATTTTCTTCAGGATTATTGCCCATATTAGAACCCCCATTTTCCATGTGTTCCCCTCTCTCCTCACCTTCTTGGGGGGGTTCTAAATTGCCTGTTGCATTATGTTCGGGGGGGGGTGGTGGTCCCATCTCCAGTCGCTCTTTGTAAAGATGGTTCTGAAGCTATATGAAAACTAAATACAGGATTCGGTGTTAGATGTAAATCTGGTGGAATTTCTAATGGGTCTTCCATTTCTATCACATTTTCCTCTTGCAGCATTGTTCCATGTGGGGGGGAGGACCACTCCTAGGCAGGCCCAGTTTTTGTCCAACCTGCTCCTCTGAAGGCCTCCGCAATAGTTATGCCTGTTATGGACATGTTATTGTCAAAATTTGAGGAAGGGGGTGGGAGTGGAGGTATTAAATCTTCCCCAGTTTTCCTTCTTTCATCTACTTTCCTTGTTTCATTATATTTTTGTTGATTTAAATTACCAGGCTGAGAAACATTTTTGGAACAAAAGGAGGCTGCACCTGTACAGATTGGGGACCCGATCTGTTTATCCTCTTGTGTTGTATTTGGTAAGACCATTTGTGTTCCAGTTGAACTTTCATCAGTTTCTTGTAGTGCATCTGCCTCCATATGTTCTGCCGGCTCCAAAACTTCATTCTGCTGTGGTTCTCCTTGTGCTGCCACATTCATAGTCTTCTCGTTGAAAAGAAGCTCCAAATCAGCTACGAGCTGTTGATTGTTGTCCAGCCATGGCTCTTGGCGCACGTTACTCTCTGCATTTTCACTGCCAGACACTGTGCTTGAAAATTCCCTCATAGACCTTACACCGTTTGCTACAGAATGTGAAACCACGTCAGAAGACTGGAATCCCTTTGATGATGCTACATCACTGGGCAGCTGCCGTTGTCTGACAGGCATCTGTAGCGCTTTGACAGGGAATGTTCCTGCTTTCAAACACGCTATTCTTCCACGCAATACTCTCTGTTTTTCAGCTATTACCAGCTCTTCATTTTCCAAATGTGACAGCTTTAGTTGTGTTTTGGCACAGTCAATATTATTTAAGACTGCTACCTCCGAGGTGCAACTGACAACTTTCGTTCCTACTTTTTCTACGTTTTCTACTATGAGAGCTATAATCCCTTTTCCTTCCAAATGTGTTCCTTGTATTGAATCCTTCGTTCTCTGTAGATCATTCTCTCCTTCTACCTCCATAACTTCAGCCTCTAGTGATATTCTGACAGGGGAGGAGGCCTGCTCCCTTGTCTTCGGCACGTCCTTCTTCTCCAGAGATCCACTCGAAGTGGCCATTTGGGGGTGACCAGCAATTCCCCAGTGGGCGGTAGGGAATTTCACAGATGCCATAGTCCATTCTCCATACACTAAGATATCACCAACAACTTATTCTGGTTTAATTTCAGTTGATTTCCATCTTCCTTCTCCCCAAAAAAAAAAAAAAAAAACAGATGAGGCTAAGAATCATCAGTATTGTCCAGTTCTTTTTCTGGTCAACAAAAACTAAATTTATTTTGTTTCAGAAGGGTTTACCACGAAAGACATACTGAGCTGGTAACAGCTTGTTCTAGGGACATGGATATGTTGTTCATCCACACTCATTGGCAGGTATCCTTGCCGCTTTAAATCTTGCCGGAAGGTCTTCAAGCTTGCTCCTCCCACCCACCCGGGTGGTATAACTCTCGGCTCCGCCCCATGACGCCAGATCTTCCTTACCGCTTGGAAGCTCAGGTTCCCTCCTTAACGTTCTGCGTTTGAGTCTGGTTCCTATTTCTCCGTTTGCGGATTTAAAAATAAATTTTGCGAAAAAGACTTCAGTCTTCTATCCCTCGCGGCTGCGATGGACAAATCGACTCCCGGATTTGGAGATGCCCATGCGGTGAGAAGATGTCTCGGGACGGATCCACACTCCGTGTGTCTACTGCTTAGGCCTTGAGCACGACCCGCGGGCTTGCGACCTGTGCTCATCTTTCTCCGCTCGTCCTCGAAGACCGTGCTGCCGATTGCAACTGGGGCGTCCCGGCGTTTCCCTCGGTGAAGTCCAAGGAGGCCGGTTGGCGGTGTCCTGGTGGCCGAGCTTTCGGCGGATCAGCTCGGCGGATGGTGCGCCTCGAAGAGGAGGCGGCACGGGCCGTATCTTCCTCGGCCGCGGCATTTATCCCGCTCTCTCTGGGCTCTTCCTACACGGCTTCTTTTAAGGAGCTTTGTCTGTCCCTCTCCACTAAAGGAGAAGGGCCCTACGTCTGCGGGACCTTATTCTCGGTCCAAAGAGGACAGGGGTAAATCCCTCAGTCGGCGCTCTTGGGGAGGAAAGGTCCCTCTCCCGGGCCATCGACCGTCGGCCGGTCGACTGCTGGAAGCGGCCACTGGCCTCCACGGTGTCCCGTCAGGTCAGTTGGCGAGACTCCACCCGATGAAGTCGAGATTTTCTCGACCCATTGAACCAGGCTGTCGCCTTTAGCAGCGAGATTCCCCTCTCCCGGTTCCCCGGGGAGGTGAGATCCGATGGGCTCGCCTGTGCCTCCGGTTCCGGAGCCCTCGGATGGACCATCCGAGCTGAAGGGAGTGCCGGTTCCGGCCGACACCTCCCCGCACCGACCTCGGAAATTCCGGGACTCTCGGTCGGTCTCGGTCTCGGACCTCTTCGCGGTCCAGCCGATCCCACCGTCATGAAGCGGTCTCGTCCTCGGCACCTGATGCGGCGGGCGTCGCTCGTCCTCGTCCTCGTCCTCGGACGAGGGGAGGCTTCGGCGTAAATTACGTCGACGGTACGAGGACCTTATGTTGCAACAGCTCCTCCTGGCCGGGAGTAAGCCGACCCCGTCGCCTTCCCCGGCCATTAAGTGGCTGTCACCGGAGCCGACACAACCCCTCGACTTATCCGAGGAGCCTATACCCAGGCCGGTTGTTCGGCCAAAACCAGCTGCTCCACCGATTCCGGTGGAACCTCCGCCTCCACAGCCACCAATTGGGGCTCCGACCAAGGATTCTCGGTCGGCTAAGGGTCTACCCATCGGTTGTCAGTTACCCTCACTCCCGACCGACCTCGGCAGGTGAAGGGTGAGGCTCAGGCCAGAGGCAGCTCTTCGAGGACTCTTCCGAGTCCGAAGATGATTCCTCCTTTTTCTCCAAGCGACTGGACTTGGAGTCTTCAGGAGGTCAGTCAATGGACGATAGCCCGTCGTCCTTCCTAGGACTGCTTCGGCTCATCTCGGAGTCCACTGGGATGGAGCTCGAACCTGTTTCCAAACGGGCCAGGTATCCCCTCACGGAGATTCTGGACCGAGGGGATTCTCCGACGGAGGCCTTTCCGGTGGCCGAGGCCATAGTGGGTCCGGCACTGGAGCTTTGGCAGCACCCTGCTTCCTGCCCTGCGCTCCGGCCAGGATGGCCAGGAAAGTATGCGGTCCCCACCGGTTCCCTGTCCGGTTTTGAACACCCTCTGCTGAGGGTTGGTTACCGACAGCGTTTTCCGGCGTAGCCGCAACGCCAGGGATGTGGACAAACCTCCTGACAAGGTCAAGAAATTGGACTATGTCGGGCGAAAAGTCTATGCTGCGTCCTCTCTCGGCCTTCGTCAGGCCAGTTCGGCCGTCCTCATGGCACATTTTTCTCATGCCCTGTTGGGCTCCCTGGATGAGTCATCCCTCATCTTCCCGCGATCTGCAGACTACAGTTAAGCAGGTGCGGACCAGGGCAGGGCAGTGGCCAAACAGCAGCTCCAGACTGCTTTGGATATAGGGGACTCATGTGCCAGATGGTGGCGGCCGCAGTGGCTATCGCGTCGTGAGCTTGGCTGAGGATATCCACCTTGCCGGATACCCAGCACAAGTTGGCGGATGTTCCCTTTTGGGGACTGACCTCTTCGGCCCTGGGGTGGAAGGTCACCTGCAGAGGATCAGAGTCCAATGCTACCTTGGACTCGGTCTCTTCCGCTCAGAAGGACAAAGGCTGAAGCCACAGCCTAAGCCCTTTTCGTCCTTCTGTGCCCTCGTAGCCTTGACCCAGCAACGTCAGGGCCAGCAGGCTCGGCCTTGGCATCCCAAACCCAAGCCGCCCGGCTTCCTCTAACAGGAGGCAGGGAGGAAAAGGCCCAGGAGGTCCCTCGGCGGTCCCTCCTCCAAGCCTGCCCAGTGACGGGCTGAGGGTGTCGCCCCATTCCCGTCACCTTACCCTGGGTCCCCTGGAGAGCGGCTCCAGCACTTCCGTTCCGCCTGGTCCACTGTTACCCCGGACAGGTGGGTCTTGGAGTGGTGGGAAGAGGCCTGCCTCTGGAATTCGAACAGGCACCACCCTTCAGCAGTTGCCCCTGGGAGCCGGGATCCCCAGCCTCACTGGCGGCTCGTCGAGCCGACATGGCTCTCCTCCTCCAGAAGGAGTGATAAAGAGGTGGTGGACCTCCTTCCAGACCCAGGTTTGTGTCCAGGTACTTCTGGTTCGAAGCGGGCGGGGCTGGCTGGCCCCATTCTCGTCCTACGCGACCTAAACAAGTTCCTAAGGTCTCGAACCTTCAGGATGGTCACTCTGGCTGGAATAATACCATCCTTGGAATGCGGCGTGTGGTTCTGCTCTCTGGACTTGCAGGACGCGTTTTTTCACGTCCCTATCCGTCCGTCTCACCAGAGATTCCTTCGCTTCCGAGCGGAAGGATCCCTCTTCGAGTTCCAAGCCATGCCCTTCGGCTTGTCTCCATCTCCCAGGGTCTTCACCAAATGCATGGCAGTGGTGACAGCATTCCTTCGGCGCCGAGGGGTCCGGGTGTACCCTTACCTGGACGACTGGCTGATAGCAGCTCCCTCCAGGAAGGAGGCGGAGTGGTCCAGAGATCTGGCCCTCCAGGTCTGCTCTCAACTGGGCCTCCTTATCAACGAGGCCAAGTCGGAACTTCGAGCGAAGCAGGTGATTCTATTCATCGGGCAGCTTCGACTCTCTTGAGCCAAGCACGGCTCCCAGCCGGACAGGGCACGGTTCTTTCCTCCTTTGCCCGATCATTTCTGGTTGAGCATTGCGCCTGCCCAGGACTTCCTCGCCTCCTGGTCTCATGGCTGCCTGCACCAGTGTGGTCCGTTGGGCCGCTGGGAACATGCGTCCCTTCAGTGGGGACTGGCCAGTCAGTGGTCACAACGCCATGCATCCTTTGGACCAGCTTGTGTCGGTGACACAGGAGATGTGGAACGCTCTCCAGTGGTGGATCGTTCCAGGTCATTTGCAGGAGGGCATCCCGTTCGTCCGCCCGAGGGCCGGTCTCTGTCGACCGATGCCTCTCTGATGGGTTGGGGTGCCCATCTGGGGAACACCGGGCTCACGGCCTCTGGTCCCTGCGGAGTCCCGATGCCACATCAACCTGCTGGACCTCCAGGCGGTCCGCTGCTCTCACCGCCTTTGCTCGTTCCTCTGGGGTCAAGTGGTCCGAGTCCAGGCGACAACACCACCACCATGTACTATCTAAACCGCCAGGGCGGGCGCGCTCCATGCTTCTATGCAAGGAAGCTCTCTGCATTTGGTCACTGTGGCAGGCCTGGAGGCGGATCTCCTAGCCATTCATGTGGCAGGAGCTCCAACACCCTGGCCGATGCCCTAAGCGGATAGGGGCTGCATCCCACGAGTGGTCTCTCTGCCGGAGGTAGTACAGCATCTGTTCTCCCAATGGGGCCACACCTCAGGTGGACCTGTTTGCCTCAGGAGAGCGGGCTGAGGCTGTTCCATGCCCGCCCCTCAGCAGGGCTCGCTGCAGGGGATGCCTTCGAGGCAGTGGACCCTCGGCCTCTTCTACGCTTTCCCCATTTCCTTGATCCACAAGGTGCTTCTCAAGGTGAGGAGGGACAAGGCGCAGGTGATTCTGATAGCCCCAGACTGGCCTCGCCAGTTCTGGTACCCAGATCTCCTCAGTCTCAGCTCCAGGACTCCGCGGCAGCTTCCAGCTCGCCCGGACCTGCTCTCAGTCAATCAGGGGAAGGTGTTCCATCCGGACCTTCAATCCCTGCACCTGACGGCCTGGTTCCTGAGCGGCTAGAGTTCCAGGCCTTGGGTCTTTCCGACGAGGTCCTCAATGTAGTTGAGGCGTCCCGTAAGGAGTCGACCAGAAAATGTTATGCCTTCAAATGGAAAAGGTTTTCCATTTGTGTCAGGCAAGGGCTTGGACCCTTCCTCCTGTTCCTTGGCAAGCATCTTGGACTATTTGTGGTCCCTTTCTAGTCAAGGGCTTAGGTCGACGACCCTAGGGTGCACCTGGCAGCCATCTCTGCTACCGGGCGCGGGCGGGAAGCAGTCGTGGCTAAGAGGAGAAGTGGTGGTCTGGCGCTTTTCAAAGGCCTTGATCATATTTCCCTCCAGTGGGGAACCCCCACCTCCGTGGGATCTACTGCTGGTACTGGCAAAGCTCATGGGCAGCCATTCGAACCTATGCACAGGTGTGCTCTCTCACCTGTCGTGGAAGACCGCCTTCTTGGTGGCTATCACGTCAGCCAGAAGGATGGGAGAGCTCCAGGCGCTTCCATCGAGTCTCCTTACCTGGTCTTCCACAGGGACAAGGTTGTCCTGCGCCCCCACCCGAAATTCCTTCCGAAGGTGATGTCGGAGTTTCACCTTAACCAGGTGTTGACTCTGCCGGTGTTCTACCCCAATCACACCTCGGAGGCCGAATATAGGCTCCATACTCTGGACCCTAGAAGGGCGCTCGCTTATTATAAGGAGCGCACGGCTGAAATTCGGGGAGAGGTTCGCCAGCTGTTTGTCACCTACGCTGAAGCCGCATCTGGCAGACCTGCAGCCAAGCGGACGATAAGCAGGTGGGTAACCTCCTGCATAGATCTCTGCTATAAGTTGGCGGGCATGGAGCCTCCCAGAGGGATAAGAGCTCATTCTACCCGCCATACTGCTGCAATGGTGGCTGCTTCCAGGGACGTCCCTATCCAGGAAATCTGCAGGGCTGCTACCTGGAAGCCAGCAAACACCTTCATTACCCACTACCACATCGACCTTGAGTCACGCCGGGATGCTGGTTTTGGGGCCTCGGTTCTCCAGTCTCTCTTTCCCAAGTAAGTATTGGGGGTGTGTGTCTTGCCTCCCTCCTCCCGGAGAACTGCTAGGAGTCTGCCAATGAGTGTGGATGAACAACATATCCATGTCCCTAGAAATACAGGTTACTCACCTGTAACAGGAGTTCTAGAATGGTATATGTTATTTCATCCACAGACCCCACCCGACCTCCCGGCCCGACGCACAACCTGAGCTTCCAGCGGGCCAGATCTGGCGTCATGGGGCGGAGCCGAGAGTTATACCACCCGGGTGGGTGGGAGGAGCAAGCTTGAAGACCTTCCGGCAAGATTTAAAGCGGCAAGGATACCTGCCAATGAGTGTGGATGAACAACATATACCATTCCTAGAACTCCTGTTACAGGTGAGTAACCTGTATTTTCCAGATACATCCTGTGGGAGGTAGAGAGTGATATGGTTTGCACTGTATATTGTCTAAGCACTTCTGTTTGTGTGTTTAGCATCATCACGTTAACACATACACTCGATGACTGCATGCACATCTCAATACATATAGGATAGTGCATGGGGAACTGGTTGACAACAGGGCTATTCTTTCACCGAGTTGGCATTATGACGACGGATTACCTCGAGAGCGCAGCTTGAGAGGTAATCCGTTGTCATAGTGCCAACGAGGTTAAAGATGCCCTGTTGTCAACTGTTCCCCATGCACTTTTCTATATAGTGTATGGTGGAACGTTGTTTTTTTGGGGAAAAAACAGTTACTAGAAGGAAAAAAGAATTTACATTGTGAACGTTTTCACAGTAACCATTAATACTGCCCCCAATATTGCTGCTTTCGCCATGTGTCCTGTCTATGGAGTGAGCCCTAACTGTCAAATGCTGCGCGAGGACACAGTGTGACGTTCGCAGTACAGTAGAAAACATCATTCTGTTGTACTGCGAACGTCACTAGTGTGTGACTACAAGGTTTCGAAAACGATCGATTTCGGTGGAGAACGATGTTCCACCATACACTATACGCAACTTCTTAATGACTGTAACCGGTTTCAGTTCAACACCTTGACGTCTCGTATATTAATACCACTGCTGATACCACTCTTACAGTTATAAGAGTGGTCTCACGGAAAGCGGTTCTGATACTCTAAGAATGTAAGTGAGATCATTCTTATAACTGTAAGAATGGTCATGGGGTGGGATTAATATATTACTGATTGAGCTTGATCAATAATATACACATTTTTTTTAAAAACCTTACTTGAATGTGCCTGTTTCCAGGGCAGCTGTGCGTGAGACACTCTTCACAGAATTACAGTGTCTCTTGCACAGAGGAAAGGAATGCTCAGACTCGTCCAGAATGTTCTTTCGATTTATAATAGCTGATATGAATACAGAGTTAGTTTAAACATAGAATTTGATGGCAGATAAAAACTGCTTCACCCACCCAGTCTGCCCATTTTTCCCTACCTACATCATCACAGCAGACTCTACTTGATCTACAGTCCTTTCTCCTTCCCCCTTCTATGATTCCCTTGTGCCTATCCCATGCATTCTTGAACCCCACCACTGTTTTTGCCCTGACCACCTCCATTGGACGGCTGTTCCAGGTATCCACCACTCTTTCTGTGAAGAAGTACTTCCTCACATCCTTCCGAATCTACCCTCCTCCAGCTTCATAGCATGCCCCCTTGTTCTTGAGCTCCTTTTTCCTGAAAAATACTTCCCTTCTGTACCTTATGTACCTCTGTGAGGTGTTTAAATGTCTCTATCATATCCCCCTCTTCTTCTTCTCTTCCAGGGTGTACATACTGATGAGGTCCTCTAGTTTCTCCTTGTAGGGCTTTGGATGCAGACCCTGAAACATTTCAGTTGCCATCCTCTGGACTGCCTACACTCAGTATTTGTCTTTCTGGAGATGTGATCTCCAGAACTGAACACAGTACTCTAGGTGGGGTCTTACCAGCAATCTATACAGAGGCAACACCACCTCCCTCTGTCTGCTGATGATACCCCTGCCAATACACCTCAGCATCCCACTAGCCCAGCCAAATGCCTTGTTGCACTGCCTAGTCACCTTCAGGTCATCAGATTACTCCCAGGTCTCTTTCCTACTTGGTAGTCGTCAATACCACTCCACCCATTTTCTACTCTGCCTTTGTGTTTTTGTTCCCTAAATGCATTATTTTGCACATTTCTGCATTGAAACCCAGCTGCCATTCTCTTGACCACTCCTCTAGTTTTCCCAGGTCTCTGCTCATCCTTTCCACCCCCACCCCCTGAAATGTCCACCTTATTGCAGATTTTGGTGTCATCTGCAAAGAGGCAGACCTTCAGCGGAGTCAGCGTGGCTCAGTTGGTAGCACATCCGCCTCTGGACCAGAAGGGCATGGGTTCTCGTCCCACACCGGGATTGGACTTGCACCTAAAAATCACTGGCATCCGAGTGCAGTATTGGGGGGTGCTGTACTGCTGGGGTGTGCCGTCTTTCGGATGAGACGTTAAACCGAGGTCCCTTCTACCCATCCTGGTGTTGTCCAGGTGGAAGCAAAAGAACCCAGGGCACTCTTTGCAAAGAGTAGGGAACATTCCTGGTGTCCTGGCCAACATTCCCCTTCCCATAAACCGGTTCATGCAATTATCCAGGCTGTGTGTGGGTGATGATGTGCGACATGGCCGCCACCACACATTCAGTCACTTCACTACCAGTCTAGCATTGCTTGTAAAGCACTTTGGATGTATGAAAAGCGCTATATAAATACTTCTTTTTCTTCTTCTTCCTCCCTCCCAGCTGTTCTGCAATGTCACTTACAGAGACATTAAAGAGGACTTGTTCCTGCAGTGATCCCTGGGGCACCCCACTGGTCACCCTCCTTTCCTCGGAGTGAACTCCATTTACCACTGTCCACTGTGGCCTATCCACTAACCGATATTTTATCCAGTTCACCACTTTTGGACCACTCCTAAGCTGCCCTTAGAACTTAAGCAGTGGTCTGTGAGACTGCCATATGAGTAGACTTTACAGATGTTATCCCTCTTCAGTATGCGTTGAAGTGTACACGTGTAATCCAGTTATGTGAGATATTTATTGGTTAATTTCAAACTTCATGTTTTGATACCCTGGCGATTGACATGTCTGTCCATTTGGCCAGACTGAGGTTCAAATCTTTACAGTGTGATTCTGGGTAAGTGTGTCTGGTTGGTTGTTTAGCTTGCTGTTACTGTTACCTGTGTTTGTTTACTTTGTGTGGATTTTAACTGAAGCTTGTGTCTTTGTTTGTTTTGTGGGAAGGGAGACAGAAACATGCAGATATGGCTGCGGGGGCTTCGACAGCATGCAATCAGGGCTGAAGATGGGCATGGGAGCCCGCTGAGAGAACTGAGGGAGGGTGAGAAACTGATATTGCAACCACGGCTTGAATTCTTTAGGACCACTGCTTGTGGGGCATGTACCATGTAGCACACAGCCAGGGCTGGAAGTGACTCACAAGAAACTGTGAAGAAACTGTGAGTCACAGTGAATTGGTCAGGGGAGTAGCCAGGCCATAGCCTCCAAGCCTAAGCCTTCATTTGGATTCAAGAATAATAAAAAAAAAAAGCCTCAACTCCGCTAGCCATGGATACTACCTGACCAAGACAGCATGTATCTACTTGGGTCTTCAAGGGTGGGAATGCACAGTGATGGCAGTGAATGTGGCATCACACAGAGTCAGCAGTGCATATAGCACCACAGAATGGCAACAGTGCATGTGGTAACACATAGTGATGGCAGTGCACGTAGCACTGTATGGTGATAGCAGAGAACTTGGCACCACACAGTCAGCAGAGCACATGGCACCATACAGTGATGGCAATGCACATGGAAGCACAGTGACAGTAGGTTCACATGGCACTGCACAGTGATGGTAGTGCATATGGTAATGCAGTGATGTCAAACCCCATGGCAATGTCTGTTGTTGGCAGTGAACGTGGCATGGCATGGAGTTAGCAGTGAACCTGGCACAGCATAGTTGGCAGTGTATGTGGCACAAGCATGATGGCAGTGTACGTGGCAACCTAAAGTGATGATAGTGCACATGGCATAACACAGTGACAGCAGGTGCATCTGGCAACAGTGTTTTCAAGCCGTGAACCATAATATGTTGTTGGCAGTGAACATGGCATGGTATGGAGTCTGCAGTGAATGTGACACAGCGCAGCTGGAAGTACACGTAGCACCGCAGTGACAGCAGTGTATGTGGCAACCTACAGTAATGGCAGTGCACATGGCACAGCTGAGTGGCAGCATTGTGCATGGAACATAAAGGTGGCAGCAGTGCATGTGACAATATGTGTGTTGGCAATGCATGTAGTACTGCAGTGTGAGCAGTGCACAGTGTGGGGTCATCAGTACATGTGGCACTACATTGTGATGATGGCAGTGCATGTGGTAACACACAGTGATGGCAGTACATGTGGCACTGTGTAGTGTTGGCAGTGTATGCGGCACCAAACAGTGATGGCAATGCATATGGAAACACAGTGAAGGCAGTTCACATGGCACTGCACAGTGGCAGCAGGTGCACATGGCTCATAACACAGTGATGCCAAACAACTGGCACTGTGTGTTGTTGGCAGTGAACATGGCATGACATGGAATTAACAGTGAACCTGGCACAGCACAGAGTTTGCAGTGCACATGGTACCACAGTGATGGCAGTGTATGTGACAACCCACGATGATGGTAGTGCACGTGGCACAGCATGGAGTCAGCAGTGCTCGTGGCACAGCATGGCGACAGCAGGTAGACATGGTAACACAGTGACAGCAAGCCATGGGACACTGTATGTTGTTGGCAGTGAATGTGGCATGGTGTAGTGATAGTATAATATGTTGATTATTGTCACTCCATTTTGTATGCTATTTCATGTAATGTATGTCATTTTATACTCCATTTTGTATTGTGTGACTCCATTTTCATTTAATTGGTGTTTTGCTCTTTAGATAGCCTCATTATTATGTTTTGCTTCAGACAGTGTATTTTGCTAACTTGAAGGTTGCATATTATCAGGCAACCTGTTTTTGTAGTTTTGTTTAAACTTCTGCTTAGCTCATAGTGTTCTAGGCCCCCGCCAGTGTTTGGAGCACAGTGACCTAGCAGGTGTAGGGAATTCTGAGCAGTCCTTATGGTGTGAATTCGCAGTATCCTGGGAGCCCGCCAGCTTCTAGAATGTGCTAGACAACACTATGAAGGCTGCACGGTTATTTTTAGCATAGAATAAGATATAAATGTAGCTTTCTCAATGCCTGGTTAGAAGCCTCACCTGCAGGTGGACGTGACTGCCAGGGGCCAATTCCCCGGTTCATGACTCCTAGCCTGGCTGGCCATAGGGGCTTCCCAGCCATTGGAACAGGCTTGATGTAGCTTTTGGAATCGGTGATGTATAACCTTTTGTATTATATTTTGCTATAATAAAGCTTTGG
Organism: Neoceratodus forsteri; assembly: GCA_016271365.2. Taxonomy (NCBI): domain Eukaryota; kingdom Metazoa; phylum Chordata; order Ceratodontiformes; family Ceratodontidae; genus Neoceratodus; species Neoceratodus forsteri. The sequence goes on along the minus strand of CM057455.1, from coordinate 1,773,829,764 downwards.
CTTGCTGTACTTTATTGTAACCTTTATATTATATTTTGCTGTAATAAAGCTTTGGCTTGCTATACTTATTGTACTGTTATTGTGTGTATGTGAGTGTGAATGGCAAATAGCTGCTTGGTTTGAGTTGTCAGAACATTTTTGGTGTAGTCGGCAGGATTCGAAAATAAAATGTCTATTTTTAGGAAAAAGGATGAGTTCTTTTTTTTAAAGGTGTATTAAGGCTCAAACAAGCAAGGGCAACTGCCCTTTGTACTTGTAATTTGTGCTTGCTGCAAGTATATACTGTTAGAGCCAATGATGGCTTTCATAGTTCAGGCTGCTTTTAGGAGAAAAGCAGCGCTGGTTAAGTAAAGTTAGATAAGCAACATCTAGAAAAGAAAAATAAACTACTGTGGATGTACGCAGTAGTGACTACAGACGGATGATGAAAATCCTCCCCCATGTTGCCTATCTGTGTAGTTTCAAGTTTTTCTGTATCAATTTCTGTTCCCTTGCCTCCTATGGAGGCTGAAACATTTGATCCTAAACCCAACTACTGGGGACCTCTACCAGATGGATCTCAACCTAGTACTGTTAGAGATTTTTGTTTGTTTTGTTTTTAAACTGCAAACCAGAGCTCTGGAAAAAGACTTGGTTTGGCAGGTTACTAAAATGGCCAAAAGAAAACCTTTGAAAGGGTTAAAACCTTTGAAAGAGTTAATAGCTGCAGCGTTTGGAAATTATCACGAAGGTCCTGCAGTCAATTTTCTTACTTAGACTAGTTTATCGGAAAAGAAGAAGAAAAATACCTTGGCACCGGGTAAGTCTGAATTTTTTTTATTCAAAGTTGTTTTATGTCTGTCTGTTTTATTTCTGTAATACGTATACTAAACAAGGTAATGCTCTGTCTTTCTCATGCATATTTTCTAGCTTATATCTGTGTTCTGTAATTATGTTCTATTGTCAAGGTTGCGAGATAGGATTGACTGCCTTCAGTGCACAACATGTTACAGAAAAAAAAAGAAAGAAGAAGCTTCTTTGCCTCATAGCTGACTGTTTTAATTGGCTTTATTTGTAATGGAACATTTGTGCTGCCTAGATAGGGTCAGTGAAAACTTTGTTTGTAGTTGTTGCTTGGAGCAGGTAGTGTTGATGGTGAAGAATTATGACGTCATATAGATTGCAATGTGCAGAAAGAGTTGTAGTTTGTAAGCAACGTCAAGCCACTGCTAGGTGAAAATGTAATGTGTTAACAGCTATAAATGGCTTTATCATACTTCTAGTTAAAACCAGAAACTTTTGCAAAATGGCAGAGTGCCATATTTTAGTTATGTGCCAAAAGGTGTAATCATGTTATACGAGATGTGTTCACTTACAGATGATGTGTTTAAACAGTGTTTTGTTCTGGAAAGATTTGGCATGGCAATATATATAAATGTGTTGGTTTAAAATTGTCAGTGTTACAAGACAGGCAGGAGGCAGCACATATATCTAAACCACGTACAGTTTTCTAATGGAACTATGGGCATTACCTCAGCAAATTGGTGTGAAACAATGTCAGTCTTATTTTGTGTGAAGTATTTCTTTGTGTGTATGTGTATGTGTGTGTACTGTCTTGGCCAGCAGTTTCATCGTGTGCTCTATTGTTATTTAAAGATATTTTAATATTGGTGGTGTTCAAGGACACTACAGGAATGGCTGGGTTTGAATGACCCTTGCATGCACACTGTGACCTTTTGCACGTTATTTGACCTTCTTGTGTTTCAACATTTTATGTTATTACCAGTTCAAACTTGATGTGTATTCCATGCCTAAAGCACAACTTTTCACACAAAATGTATGTTTTCATGAAAGCACACCAAGAGTGAACCATGTAATTTGACTTTTTATTGCAAAACTAGTATTCTAAGTGAAGAGGAACAAACTTTTACAATTTTGAAAAAGGACTATTACAGCTGTTTTGAGAGTTTACCATCTACAGAGATACGCATTTACGGTATTACCATCAATCTGGACATTTTGTCATGCTTAGGATAAGGGAACCCAGGGACGCTTGGCTTCTTTTATCCTATGGAAATAATCTTGTTTTATTTTAAACTGATGTGTGTTTGTTTTGTTGTTTGTCTGTGTTTCACAGCTAACCTTTTATTGCTACAGTATTCGAGCTGTCTCTTGCACCTCGAGCTGTGTCTTCCACCAGTAGGAGCTTGGAGGAGGGTAGCTACCCTTCCTCCCTTCCAGTGTAATACCCACAAAGGTTGCAAGGTACATGTCATATTTATACTGATTCATGGTCTGTAGCCAATGGTTTAACAACCTGGCTGCCCACTTGGGCTAAGGATGAGTGGAAAATTTATTCGAAAGAAATATGGGGAAAAGAACTGTGGCAGGAAATATGGACTATGGTGTAAAATACTCAGACCACTGTATTTCATGTTGATGCTCATTGTGCTTCAGATACACTAGAACGATGGTATAATTCTATTGCAGATGAAAAAGCTAAGATTCTTCCAGTGGATATTGAAGAAACTCAAAGTCAGCAGTTATCAGGGCTGGCAAAATGGGCACATCAAAAATGTGGACATTTGGGAGAGAAAGCCACTTACAGGTGGGCATATAGTAGGGTGTACCCTAACATTGGATTTGGTTAAACTGTTATTGCTCAGTGTCCTATATGCCAACATGGGCAACAAAGACCAATCCCTCATATTGTGAAAGGACAATTGGGAGGGAAAATTACCGGGACAAATTTGGCAGATTGATTACATTGGACCTCTACCCCTTAGTGGAGGATGTCGATATGCTTGCACAGTTGTAGATACATATTCAGGGTATTTATTGGCATACCCTTGTAAACAAGCTACACAGAAAACACCATTAAGGCAATTAACTTAATTATGTTGTACTATGGAATACCCTTGCAGATACAAAGTGACAATGGTTCCCATTTTAGGGGGAAAATGGTACAAGCTTATGCTCAAGCCCATAACATACAGTGGGTACTTCACATCCCTTATTACTCGCAGGCAGCAGGGTTAATTGAGAGAATGAATGGATTGCTGAAAGAACAGTTTAGAAAATTGGGGGAGAGCCTACGAAAATGGAAAGAGAATTTGCATGAAGCATTACAGATTTTAAATAATAGACCAATTGGAGAATCTGAGACCCCCTTAATGCGAATGATAACTCCTAATTTGCAAGTGCAGGCTTACTCAACTACAGAAACAGTGTTATATTGGGAAATTACACCAGGAGCTCTGTCTCTTGCAGGGCAACCCAGAAGCTGCTGGACTTGATTTACATGCCCTTCAAGAATACAGAATAAACAGCAGAAACATTCAAGTGATAGAAACTGGTATTGGAATACAAATTCCACCGAGACATTTTGGTTGGATAGCACCTAAATCAGAACTAGCCCTCAAGGGAATACAAATTTTGGGAGGGGTGATTGATTGTGATTACCAAGGAGAAGTGAAAGTAATTTTGTTGAATAGTAGAGAACAAAATCTGTTAATTCAACAGTATGACAGAGTGGCTTAATAGTTAATTATTCCAGTTAACAAAGTGACCCTATAAAGGACAAGCCCCACACTCTTAACAGCAAGGGAGGATAAAGGTTTTAGATCTACAGGAGGTTTTAATAATGAAAGCAAAATATGGGTTACAAACCCAAATGGCCCTCCTGAACCAGCTGAGGTGATAGCCACCGGACGAGACAACACAGTGTTAATTATCAGGTCAGGGAAAGAGAGATGGGAATATGTACCAGTGAACACATGTTATCTTTGAGAATAATCAGTCTGTGTATTTTCTAGGTTCTTCAATGGATTCTAAAAGGAATAACACTCTCTCTCACGGTCCATTCGGTAAAGCCTATTACCCCAGGTGGAAGAATATTGAAGCTTGACGACCCACTTGTACAATGGGGTTGGAAATCTTCCACCAGCTTACGGGTGCAAGACAACTTTACTTGCCCTGAAAACCAAGGATATCCTATAGTGAACATTACTTTTTCACCAGATGTGAACATTTGGAAACCAGTTGAGACAATGGCAGGACGATTATATGTCCAACCTATGCAGGACACAAATTGGATTAAATTACAGAACCAGACTGCTATAGATGCTGCAACTTACCGAATAGTTGCATGGTGACTGTACAACATAGACTTGATTGCTGCATGAATCAAACAGACATTTTCAATGCAAGTATTACTTGATTGACATAGACACGTTATTCTGCATGAATGCTACTGCAATAACTAATAGAACTACTTGGGCAGATCACATTACAGTGTTGAAAAATCATCCTGTAATTAGCAATGATAGTATAGTTAAGGTTCCATCCACATGTACATCAGTAGCGCAGGTATCAGAAAAATGTAATCCATTTTAACATAACGCTTATGTTTAGTAGAAAATGCAAATATAAAAGAGCTTGGTATGATACGCTATTAGGTGGAGCAGGGGCAGGCATGGGAATTTTAAATAGTGTTGATATAGAACACTGACTAACAGGCTTCAGGCAGTAGGAATTGATGTATTTAGCTTAATTAACTTACAAGCTCAATGGATGCCAACTGTTTTCTTACCCCAAAGATTAACTTTGAATTATGATTTTGAGTTCTTGCAGTTATTTAATGCTTCACAGGTATGGGGAATGGGAGTAGCAGAAAATATTTTATGCATTTATTGATTGGACAGAATGCACAATGCGACATATGTAGTCTATAATGCAAAGAAATAAGGCCCAGAGTGATTTAATGAGTAATAATGAATATGTGTGGAGGACCGTGTTCAAATCATGGATTCCTAGTAATCATTGGATTGTAATGTCATCCACCACAGTAAAATGCACAGATAAATATGTAATATTACCTGTAATTTTTGGTCCCCATTATTTGATCCTGAGTTTTGTTACCACATTTTAACGGAGATTATATAGATAGTCAGAACACCACCCATGACTTAAGTCTGTGTTCAAAACAGCTGATGGAATACTATGTGGACAGCATTCCAGACTTTATGAACCTTGTTTACTGGAGCATTCAATAAATTTGTGTCAATGGACAATTTTTCCATAACCTTTACCATGTTTACAGAAATAGGACCCCAGTATGTTTGTATAGTAACTAATCAGGAGAATACTGTTAGGATGTATAACTTAACTCGTCCCTTTTCAGGTTGTTTAAGAAATGTGACTCATTTGTGGTGGGAAAATACTACTTACACCTTTGTCCCTGATAATGAGCAGAAGCTTATTTTGTATTGGCAGCCCAATATTTTAGATCAATCAAGATTGAGTATCTCATTAAATAAAATTAAACAGATAATTCAGGAAACAGATGTAATGCAGGCTCATTTGGCAATAAGAAATAAATCATTAGTGTAAAGTCAGGTGCAAACTAATATAGTTAAAAATAAAATGATTGATTTAAGTTCCAAGATTCAACAAGAGACTACTCATTATTGGTGGGATATTTTTACAGGATGGTCTCCATCAGCTACAAAGTGTTAAATATTCTGATACATCCTATCATAATCATTGCTGTAGTGACAATTATCTTGCTTATTTGGACTTGTTACTTATCATGTTATATTCGTAGTAATTTTGCTATGGTACCAATATCATACAAATCGTATTCACAATAATCAAAGGACCGAATGTAGTGATAGTATAATATGTTGATTATTGTCACTCCATTTTCTATGCTATTTCATGTAATGTATGTCATTTTATACTCCATTTTGTATTGTGTGACTCCATTTTCATTTAATTGCTGTTTAGCTCTTTAGATAGCCTCATTATTATGTTTTGCTTCAGACAGTGTATTTTGCTAACTTGAAGGTTGCATATTATCAGGCAACCTGTTTTTGTAGTTTTGTTTAAACTTCTGCTTAGCTCATAGTGTTCTAGGCACCCGGCCAGTGTTTGGAGCACAGTGACCTAGCAGGTGTAGGGAATTCTGAGCAGTCCTTATGGTGTGAATTCGCAGCATCCTGGGAGCCTGGCCAGCTTCTAGAATGTGGCGAGACAACACTATGAAGGCTGCACGGTTATTTTTAGCATAGAATAAGATATAAATGTAGCTTTCTCAATGCCTGGTTAGAAGCCTCACCTGCAGGGTGGACGCATCGCTGTGGGGCCAATTCCAGTTCAGTGAGACTCCTAGCCAGGCTGACAAGGGGGCTTCCCAGCCATTGGAACAGGCTTGGATGTAGCTTTTGGAATCGGTGATGTATAACCTTTTGTATTATATTTTGCTATAATAAAGCTTTGGCTTGCTGTACTTATTGTAACCTTTTATATTATATTTTGCTATAATAAAGCTTTGGCTTGCTATACTTATTGTACTGTTATTGTGTGTATGTGAGTGTGAATGGCAAATAGCTGCTTGGTTTGAGTTGGCAGAACACATGGCATGGATTCTACAGAGAATGTGGAACAGCACAGTTGGTAGTGCATATAACACTGCAGTGACGGCAGTTCTCGCAGCGACCTACAGTGATGGCACTGCAAGTGGCACAGTGCATGGTACTGCACAATGGCAGCAATGTGTGTGGAACCGTTACGGTGGCAGCAGTGCACATGACACTGTACGGTGTTGGCAATGCAAGTGGCATTGCAGTGTTGGTAGTGCACTTGGCACAACATGGAGTCATCAGTACATGTTGCACCACACAGTGACAGCAGTGCATGTGACACTTACCTCCAATCATGTCTGCTGCTGGCCACTGTCCCATGCAAGTACAGTCCCTTGTGTTATAACTGCATTAATACAATATCAACAAAGTTACAATAAAGCAAGTCAAGGCAAGACAACTATATTCATAGAGCATCATTTTCCAAAGGCTCAGGGCACTTCACAATAAATACGGTAATAAAACTTCATACCAATTAAAATAACAGCGGAAAACAAGCAATTTAAAACATACATTTCAGCAGTAAGTAAAACATTCAGGAAATGTGTCACTGAAGAGATATGTTTTTAAATTAGCCTTAAGGACCCCATACTGTGAGGGCAGATCTAGTATGTTGTGGCACAGCATTCAAAACAGTGGGCACCACAACACACATTGCTCTGTCCCCAGATTGTTGCAGCCCACATAAAGGGACAGACAGCAGGCCCACACTGTAAGAGTGGAGTGAGTTGGGTGATAGGGAGCTGGGAGGTCTTTTAAGAAGCCTATTCCCAAACCGTGTAGGGCCCTGAATGTTATCAAGCATATCTTGAAGGTAATGCGCCACTGCACAGGCAGCCAGTGTAGAGCCCGCCATCAGACAGGCTACATCATTCTGGACAACCTAACCACTTGCTTGAGACAGAGGCTGCAGGGAAGAGTAAGTGCTGGCTGTTGTCTTGGGGTGAGGCTATGCATGTTGATGAGAGCGGTCAATAGTATTTTTTAGCTTGCCTGAGTTATGTCATCCCTGTCACCATCTCGCTCAGCCGGTCAACCCTCTACTCCCAAAGAGCCAACCTCTGAGCGTATGATTTGTGTACAGTGAACAGACAAGGTAACCCTCTTGTCTGTTTTGTGGGTTCAAGTCACCTTAGTCTCAAGCTCTGAAGGGATTCAGACTGATAACCTCTTGTTAGCGTACCCAATTATCAGGCTCAGATAATTCTGTCTTCGGGGGGCCAGATATCTTTGCCTACGGGCACCCAACCAGGTCCTTCAAATGAACCCTTAGAACTCTATGCAAGACTTTAGAGAACTCTATCCATTTCCCAGTTTGGTATCCAATAAGCCCATACATAGTGTTACTATAACCTTTAAAAGCTCCACTTAAAATAAAAAGAAATGTCAATGCACTCCAGCAGTTTCATTTGTAAAATAATATCTTTACTTTAAAAATATCAAAACAAATAAATAATTACAGAACAAATATATATCCCAACACATACAGCCTTAAAACAAACAGGTAAAAAAGTACAGTTCCTACAGTTTATAACTTCAGACTGGTATAATCTAATGCTTACTTTCTTTCAGTGCTTTTAGGGTCTCTCTCCTCTCAGTCAGAATATTTTCTTGTGTGTCTCTCTCAGGTTCTTTCAGCAATTAAGCACACTTCTGAGCCGCCTTTTCATGGAGGTCACTAACCTCCTTGGTGTACCAAACTCTATATTTTACAATACAGGGTCTCCAAATAAAATATTTAAAAAAACATATGAGATGACCTCACTGACTTTCCTCTCCACAGGTTAACTGGTCAGAACTGTTTTTTGCTCTGCTACACATACATCTCAAAAGTTTCTTTGATCTAAGTCACTGTATTCAAAGCAAAAGTGTATTGGCCTCTTTAATCCCGTCTGGATCTTGGAATCTACACCTCAGGTCTTTCTGATGTAATTCAAGGGTTCCCCAGGAAATGTATTTTGGACATTCCAAATCTGTCTGGGTCCTCCCTGGCTCAGACATCAAATCTCTTCAATGTCCATTCTGGCCTCTCTCTGACGCACCTCCCCACAAATCCTTCCTGGTAACCATGCAAGTCAAAGGATCTCCCTGAGGGCATTATGAATGGATAATCTTATTTCCTGGGATGAAAGCAAATTGACAAGGTAATTGCACCCCAGATCTCTGCAGTTTAAAATACCTTCTGTCCTTTGAACTTCTCCTGGGGGGTCTTGATGTGTCAGTTCCAGTAAGACAGCCTTTTCCTTGAACTGACCTTCCCTTCACATATTTTATATGTAATAACAAAAATTAATACAGCACTCGAGCACTCAGAGCTGGCTGTCTACGTCACACTCCTCCCCACCTAGACTGAATTTGGAGGATCCATCCTCTACATGGGATGAGCTTCCCAAATCAGTTCACTCCTCATAGACCCTCACAGTCCATCTGAGTTCTTATTTTTGGCTCTGGCCCTATGTATGATTTTCAAATCATACTCTTGTAAAGCAAGACTCCATCTGAGCAGTCTGCCATGGTTTTTCACCATGTGTGACAACCAAACCAGGGGGTTGTGGTCAGTCTGCACCACAAAAGGCTGCCCATACAAGTATGGCTCCAATTTCTTTAGGGCCACACTAGGGCAAGACACTCCTTTCCCACCGTGGAGTATGCTTGTTCCCTGGGGAGCAGCTTTCGGCTCAGGTAGGCTATCAGGTGGTCCCTCCCTTCACTGGATGTCTGGCTTAGTACTGCCCCAATACCCACGTCTGAGGCGTCTGTCTGAACTACAAAAGTTTTGCTATAGTCTGGACTTGTCAAAACAGGAGCACTGCACAGTGCCTCCTTCAGTGTGGCAAAGGCTTCCTCATAGGCTGGACCCCAGGTAATTTTCTTGGGCATCCGTTTATTTGTCAGGTCAGATAGGGGAGCAGCCAGGGCACTGTAATTTGGTACAAACTTTCTGTAGTACCCTGCTGTCCCGAGAAAACTCCTGACCTGCTTCTGAGTTTCTGCTCTGGGCAATGCCTGTATTACCTCTATTTTTATCTGGTTAGGACGGAGCTGTCCCCAGCCTACCAAATGCCCGAGTTATGCCACTTCTCCCATGGCCACCTGGCACTTCTTGGCTTTGACAGTGAGCCCAGCCCTCTGTATTCTTCCCAGCACTTCCCTAAGATGTGACAGGTGTTCCTCCTAGCTGGTACTGAAGATGGCAATGTCATCTAGGTACGCCACGGCGTACTCCTCAGCACCATTTAACACCTGGTTCACCAACCTTTGGAAAGTGGCCGGAGCGTTCTTCATTCCAAAAGGCATTACTTTGAACTCAAATAAGCCTATTGGAGTGATGAAGGCCGACCTCTCCTTAGCTCTGTCCGTCAATTCTACCTGCCAATACCCCTTGGTCAGGTCAATGGTCATAAGGTAGGTCACCCTCCCAAACTTGTCCAGGAGTTCATCTGTCCGGGGCATCAGGTGGGCGTCTGACTTCATGACTGCATTCAGTCCACAATAATCTACACAGAAATGAGTCGAGCCATCTGGCTTGGGTACAAGGACAACAGATGAGGCCCAGGGACTGTGGGATCTCTGGATTATGCCTAAATCCAGCATCTCCGCCACTTCCCTTCTAATGTCCTTTTGGACAGCCTCCAACACCTGATATGCTGTCTGCCGTATGGGTGTCTGTGTCCCTGTCTCCACATCATGTGTTACTAAGGGGGTTAGTCCAGGCTTGGCGCTAAACAAGGGGCCAAAGTCTGCTAAAACCTCCCTCACTTTCTGGATCTGGCCCGGGGTCAGCTGTGGAGACAATTTTACTACCTCCACAGAAGACTCCCGCTTACTCTCTTCCAGCAAGTCCAGAAGGGGGTCTCCTTCATCCATCCCCTCCCCATGACTACACACTGCGAACACCATGTCAGCCCTATTTGCATATGGCTTCATCATGTTGACATGGCACATCCTTTCTGTCTGTCTACGGTCAGATAACTCCACAATGTAGTTTACGTCATTTACCTTCCTAACCACTTTGTACGGTCCTGCCCACTCAGCTTGCAGATTGTCTTTCCGGACTGGAAAAGGACCATGACTTCCTGACCCACCATGTATGAGCACGCTCTAGCTCTGCAGTCGTGCCATACCTTTTGTTCCTGTTGGGCAGCTGCCAGGTTGCTCTGGGCTGTCTCCATAAACTCCTTCAGCTGTTCCCTAAACCTTAGGACGTAATCCACAATGGAAGTTCCCTGGGTGGCGTGCTTGCCTTCCCAGTCCTCCCGGATCAAGTCTAGGGGCCCACATACCCGGCGTCCATACAAGAGTTCGAAGGGGGAAAATCCCTGTTGACTCTTGGGCCACCTCCCTGTATGCGAACAACAGGTGGGGAAGGTATTTCTCCCAGTCCCTCCCATGCTGTTCAGCAAACACCCGGAGCATTGACTTTAGGGTACCACTGAAGCATTCCACAAGCCCATTGGCTTGTGGGTGATATGGTATTGTGCATCTCTGCACCACCCCACACTTCTTCCATAGACATTTCATTAGGTCCAACATGAAGGAACCCCCTCGATCAGTGATTACCTCCTGCGGAAACCCAACATGTGAGAAAATCCCAAGCAAGGCATCTGCCACTTTGTCTGTCCTCAGTGAGGAAAGGGCGACTGCCTCTGGGTACCGGGTGGCATAATCCACCACAGTCAGGATGAACCTTTTCCCTGAGGAGCTGGGGGTATTTAAAGGCCCCACAGTATCCATTCCCACCCTCTGGAATAGCTCCTCCACTACGGGCAATGGAATAAGGGCAGCTTGGGTTTTCTGGCCCGCCTTCCCTATTTCTTGGCACCGGTGAAAAGACCTGCTATACTCCTTCACTTGCTGGGTGAAGTTAGGCCAGTAGAAATTCTGGGCCAACTGCTGCGTAGTTCGTGCGATTCCCAGATGACCAGATAAGGGAATATCATGGGCAACCTTGAGCAACTGCTCACGATATCCCTGGGGAACGACAAGCTGCCTGCCTAGCATCCCTCCCTCTGTCTGTACTGCCTGTGTATACATAAGTCCATTTTCCCAATAAACCCTATTTCTGCCATCACCTCCCTGTGCACCGTCCGAGTCTGCCCAAGCCCTCAGCTTCTCTAAACTAGGGTCACTTCTCTGAGCAGCTGCGAACCCCTCACACCTTCCCAAGGCATGGGACAGGTCCCCTTCAGTCGCTAAACTAGGGTCCCTAGCACTAGCGTCAGGGCCCTCAGGATCACTGTCAATCCCTACCCTCTGACAAGGGGTCACCCCTCCCTCTTTGGAGTAACCCTCTGTAGCTATGTGGTTATTTGCTACTGTGGAAATTTCTACCCTCTTTTTATCAGTTTCCCCCCCATGAGACACAGGCTGGGGAACCAGCCTCTCAGTATCTTCCCCAATGGCTTCTGGGGCGCTCAGGGAACTACAATTTTCCTTGGCCACTTGGCTATGGTTAACTGCACATACCACCCCCCTGCTGGAGACTGTTACCCAGGATCACATCCACTGCTAATGTGTTAGCTACAGCCACCTGTTGCACAGTTACCCCTGTTTCACCCCAGTCCAGGAGAACACTGGCCAGTGGCAATGTTTTCTCTACACCCGCAAAGTCCTGTACAGTCACGTATTTATTGGGTATAAGCTGACCAGGCTGTACCAGATCCCCTTTTACCAATGTCAGGGATGCCCTTGTGTCCCTTAAACCCTGCGTCTGTACGCCATTTACCATGACTGGGTGCATGTGTTCCCTCATGTTCACTAGCATGCTTTCAGGGACACACTAACAACCCACTTCCTTTCTGGTACTACTTTGCGTATTATTGTTTGCCCTTCTTGGACACTGTCTGGCAATGTGCCCAGTTTCTTTACATAACCAACAAACATTTCTTACTTCAGAGAAATCTTTTCTTTGAAACCTGGGGCTAACTGGTTTCGGTGGAGGCAGTGAGGGTTTTAGCTGCCCTGAAGGTGCGCTTTTCCCTTTCTGCGCTGCCACACTCGCCCCATTCGCTCTCAGAGCAGGTCTGCTCTTGGCATAGCAGTCTGAGAGTTCAGCAGCCTCTTGCACTGTTTTTGGATCTGGGTCCTCTAGCCAGGTTTTTAACTCTGTTGGGCATGCCCAATAAAACCATTGTAATAAAATCACATTTTCAATTTTATCAACAGTGTTTGCCTTAATTCCTTCCCACCAACGTTTTAAAAACTGACATTGTTTCGTGGATAGCTCCTCATAGCTCATATCAGGACTTCTCCTGAGCTTACAGAATTTAGCTCTGTATGATTCAGCAGTTAATTTAAACTTTTTTAGTAGTGCTGCTTTTAACTTGCTGTAATCATCACTGTCTTTATTGTCCATGTGACCCAATGCAACCCAAGCTTTTCCAGTAAGTAGTGGGGATAGCTGGAAGCTCCAGGACTCTCTAGGAATTTTAGCCTGAATAAAGACTTTTTCAAAAGAATTTAAAAAGGCATCTATATTCTCCCCATCCTTAAACTCAGCTATTAATTTAGAGTTCAATTTGTAACCCAGTCCTGCAGTCTCAGTTAAACCCAAGCCACTTACCTGCCCTGGTGCCGCTGGTTGGAGTCGTAGCTTCTCCAGTTCATGTTGCCACTGGCACTCCTCTCCTCTGCAGCTCTGCGTTCTCGCTCTCTCTTCTCCTCTGCCTCTCGCTGGCACTCATGTTCCTCACAGTCCGCCTCCCTCTGTTGTCGCTCTGCCTCACGCTCCGCCTCCCTCTGTTGTCGCTCTGCCTCCTGTTCCATCCTCTGCAACTCAGTTTGCAGCTTGAGTACCTCTGGATTCAGGATACTGGTGAACCTTCCCTGCTGCTGTGACCCTTCACTGACAGTGGCCCTGCTGTCCGCCTCATCGGCTCGGGACCCCTCACTGGCCACTAGTTCTGCCACACTCGAGGTCTGGTCCCTTTCAGTCACGGTTGGTGACTTGCTGCTCTGGGTATCTGCTACCATCAGGGCCTCTATGAGGTTCTGCTTACTGGCTCTCACCCCAAATGGGACTCCCCTGTCCTCGCACAACTGCTTTAAGAAATCTACAGTGTGCTTGCTGTAGTTGGAAGACATTTTCTTCTTCTCTTACTACTAATACTTTACTGACTGGCACTTCAAAAAAAATAAAATGGGTGGGAACTTAACTGTAAGTCGAGGGATATAATTCTGTTCCTTTTTTGAAATAAAACAATGCTTTCTTTTTTTTTTTTCAAGTGAGCTAAACGGTTTCAAGCTAACACACTGAACAATGAAGCTTATACCACCAAACTTTTATGCCACCGCTGCCAACCAATCTGTCACAAACTCGCTCAGCCAGTCAACCCTCTACTCCCAAAGTGCCAACCTCTGAGCATATGATTTGTGTACAGTGAACAGACAAGGTAACCCTCTTGTCTGTTTGTGGGTTCAAGTCACCTTAGTCTCAAGCTCTGAAGGGATTCAAACTGATAACCTCTTGTTAGCGTACCCAATTATTAGGCTCAGATAATTCTGTCTTCGGGGGGCCAGATATCTTTGTCTACGGGCACCCAACCAGGTCTTTCAAATGAACCCTTAGAACTCTATGCAAGACTTTAGAGAACTCTATCCATTTCCCAGTTTGGTATCCAATAAGCCCATACATAGTGTTACTATAACCTTTAAAAGCTCCACTTAAAATAAAAAGAAATGTCAAGGCACTCCAGCAGTTTCGTTTCTAAAATAATATCTTTCCTTTAAAAATATCAAAACAGAACAATAATTACAGAACAAATATATGTCCCAACACATACAGCCTTAAAACAAACAGGTAAAAAAGTACAGTTCCTACAATTTATAACTTCAGATTGGTATAATCTAATGCTTACTTTCTTTCAGTGATTTTAGGGTCTCTCTCCTCTCAGTCAGAAATATTTTCTTGTGCGTCTCTGTCAGGTTCTTTCAGCAATTAAGCACACTTCTGAGCCGGCCTTCTCATGAGGTCACTAACTCCGCCTTGGTGTATCAAACTCTATATTTTACAATACAGGGTCTCCAAATAAAATATTTAAAAAAACATATGAGATGACCTCACTGACTTTCCTCTCCACAGGTTAACTGGTCAGAACTGGTTTTTGCTCTGCTACACATACATCTCAAAAGTTTATTTGATCTAAGTCACTGTATTCAAAGCAAAAATGTATTGGCCTCTTTAATCCCATCTGGACCTTACAATCTACACCTCAGGTCTTTCTGATGTAATTCAAGGGTTCCCTGGGAAATGTATTTTGGACATTCCAAATCCGTCTGGGTCCTCCCTGGCTCAGACATCAAACCTCTTCAATGTCCATTCTGGCCTCTCTCTGACGCCCCTCCCCACAAGTCCTTCCTGGTAACCATGCAAGTCAAAGGATCTCCCTGGGGGCATTATGAATGGCTAATCTTATTTCCTGGGATGAAAGCAAATTGACAAGGTAATTGCACCCCCAGATCTCTGCAGCTTAAAATACCTCCTGTCCTTTGAACTTATCCTTGGGGGGTCTTGATGTGTCAGTTCCAGTAAGACAGCCTTTTCCTTGACCTGACCTTCCCTTCACATATTTTATATGTAATAACAAAAATTAATACAGCACTTGAGCACTCAGAGCTGGCTGTCTACATCACAATCCCCACCTGATTAACTTCAAATTCTCTGGTGCCAGTGTTCAGTTCCCTTTTACTGTTTCTGTCCATTTCTGACACCAGTAGCAGCGCTCCCCTAGTCCAAAATCAAGAACTGAGAGCAGACTCCCTCGCCAGTTAACCATACTCCATGCTGGTGGACAGCCCTTCAGTGCCACGGAACAGCCTGCCCATCCCACCCCGCAACCAGCAGTGCTGTCAGCAGTGCACACTGTGCACTGCAGTCATGGCACAGTACAGTGACAGAAGTACACATGGCACAGGGAAAGTCTACACATGGCAAAGTGCAATATCAGCATGCACCTGATGCAGTGTTTTTAGCAGTGCAAGTTGCACAGGGCAGTGTCAGAAGTGCATGTGAGCAGTAATGACAATGCACATGGTATTGTATGTGGCACAGCGCAGGTATGACAGGGAATGGCATCACAATCTGCACAGGGGTTGTATACAGACCCCTGTCTCAAGGGGAGGAAAAGGACAAGAAAATGATAGAGGGCATTCTCAAAATGGCTGAGAAAGGGGAGATACTGTTGATGGGGGACCTGAATATGCCAGATGTTAACTGGGCGACATGGACTGCAGCCACATCCAAGAGCAGGGTCATTCTCGATGCCCTACAGGGAGCATGCCTTAGACAGCTAGTGGTGGAACCCACTCAGGAGGGAGCAATATTAGACCTGGTACTCTCAAATGGAGAAAGGATCACGAACTTAGAAGTCAGTAGACATCTGGGAACAAGTGACCACTGCACAGTGTGCTTCACAATAAACACAACCATGGAGACAAGCCATACAAAGACAAGGATACTGGACTTTAGAAGGGCTGACTTTGGCATAATAGGTGAATACCTGAGGAATGCATTAGCAAATGGCCAGAAAGGAGGGGTGGAAGAACAATGGATAAAAATCAAAACTGCCATCATGGAGGCAACAAGCCTTTGTGTGAAACAAATAAAGAAAACAAAGTGGAATAAAAAACAACTATGGCTCTCAAAAGAGGTGTCAGGGAAGGTTAAGGAGAAAAAGGCTGCATTCAAAAAGTATAAGGAATCACAGACGGAGTACGACAGGGAACTGTATCAATTAAAGCAGAAAGAAGTGGGGAAGGCAGTCAGAAAAGCAAAGGCCCAAACTGAGGAAAAGATAGCCAACTCAGTTAAGAAGGGGGATAAAACCTTTTATAGGTACATTAGGGAGCATAGAAAGGTTAAGGGAGGGATAGTGAAGATTAATAAAGGAGAGGGGAGGTGGGCAGAGGGAGACAGTGAAAAGGCAGAGATACTGAATGAATACTTTTGCTCAGTATTCACAAAAAAGAAGAGGAGGAGTTACCTAAACCAAACAGTAGAAGCACTCTGGATAGTGGGGTTGACACCAGTCCATTTACAGAAGAAAAAGTACTGGAAGAACTCCTAAAACTCATGGTGGACAAAGCAATGGGGCCTGACGGGATTCACCCTAGAATCCTAAAAGAGCTAAGGGAGGACCTAGTGACACCATTAACCACACTTTTTAACAAATCATGGGAAGATGGGGTGGTACCTGAGGACTGGAGAAGGGCAGATGTGATTCCCCTTCACAAAAGTGGGAGCAAGGCAGAAGCAGGAAACTATAGACCTGCTAGTTTGACCTCAGTGGTGGGGAAAATGATGGAATCACTTCTGAAAGAAAGAATTGTCCAGTACCTAAAGGCCAGCAGGGCACAGGACCCAAAGCAGCATGGATTCACAGCAGGAAGGTCATGTCAGACGAATCTGGTCAATTTCTTTGACTGGCTGACCAAAGTAATAGACCAGGGAGGGGCTGTGGATATGGCCTACCTAGACTTTAGCAAGGCATTTTTTTTTGTTTTAGTTGTTTAACCAGGTATAGCACACTAAGCTGAAAGCTTTTTTAGAGGAGCGACCTGGGAGCACAAGGAGGTTAAGTGACTTGCTCAGGGTCACACAGTATGTGAGTGGAAGCTGTGGGATTCAAACCCAGGTCTGGTCTGCTGGATGTCACCAAATTTGCAGCTCAGAGCCTTAGACCACTGTGCTATACTGCCCCCATTTGACACAGTCCCGCACAAAAGACTACTAATCAATGTTAGCTAGCCTGGGAGTGGGTTCCAGGTGGTAGCCTGGGTAGCAAACTGGCTGCACAACAGGACACAGAAGGTAATAGTGAATGGAACACATTCTGAAGAAAGAGGGGTTACTAGTGGAGTACCTCAGGCTCAGTACTGGGTCCAATCCTCTTTAACGTCTTTATAGGTGACATTGCAGAGGGTCTGGAAGGAAAGGTATGCCTCTTTGCAGATGACACAAAGATCTGTAACAGAGTTGATACACAAGGGGGGTAGAAAGGATGAGAAGGGACTTGGCAAGGTTGGAGGAATGGTCAGACATATGGCA
Source organism: Neoceratodus forsteri (assembly GCA_016271365.2). NCBI lineage: Eukaryota > Metazoa > Chordata > Ceratodontiformes > Ceratodontidae > Neoceratodus > Neoceratodus forsteri. The sequence continues at coordinate 1,773,812,319 of CM057455.1, read as the reverse complement.
ACTTAGATTCAATGCAAAGAAGTGCAAAGTAATGCACCTGGGAAATAAAAATCCAGGAGAAGAGTACACAATAGCAGGGGAGGTACTAATGACAACAATAATGGAAAGGGATCTGGGTGTAGTCATATCAGATGACCTAAAGGTGGGTAAGCAATGTGAGAAGTCAGTAAGAAAAGCCAGGGGGATACTGGGATGCATAGGAGGGGCATCACAAGTAGAAAAAGGAAGTGGTTATCTCTCTATACAGACAGTTGGTGAGACCCCATCTGAGTACTGCGGCAGTTTGGAGACCTCATCTACGAAAGGACATAGACAGGATGGAAGCAGTCCAAAGGAGGGCAACTAAAATGGTGCAGGGTCTACATCAGAAACCATATGAAGAGAGACTGAGAGAGCTTAATATGTATACCCTTGATGAAAGGAGGGATGGGGGACATGATAGAAACTTTTAAGTACCTCAAGGGAATCAACAAAGTCCAGGAGGGTAGCATCTTTCAGAAAAAGAGATGTGTAAGAACAAGGGGGCACAATTTAAAGTTAGAGGGGGACGGCTCAGGGGTAATGTGAGGAAATTCTTTTTCACGGAGAGAGTGGTGGATCGCATGGAACCGCCTTCCTGGAGAGGTTGAGGGGTCTAAAACAGTGGGGGAATTCAAACATGCATGAGACAGACATAAGGCAATTATAGTGGGGGGTTGCAGGAAGTAGGCTGTTGGTTAACTAGAATCTGCAGCTTATCCAATAGGTAGGGAAATGGGCAGACTGGGTGGGCCAAGTGGTCCTTATCTGCAGTCAAAGTCTATGTTTCTATGTTTCAGTGTCAGCAATACATGTAGCACAGCGCAGTGCAGTGTTGACAGGTCACATAACACAGCATGGTGACAGCCAAATATACAAAACACAGCGACAGGCACTGCACATGGTACAGCATGATGTCGGTAGTGCACTTGGCACAGCACAGTGGGAGCAGTGCACATGGCACGAACCCTCCTCTCACCTCTGCTGTTGGCCGCAGTCCCACACAGGTATCGTCACTTGTATTATACTTGTGTTAATACCCTATCAGTACAAGTTAGTTTTATAAAGCAAGTGACTACTTGCTTGAGACACAGGCTGCAGTGGAGGGTAAGTGCTGGCTGCGGGTGTATTGCATATGTCGAGAACAGTGATCAATAGTTTTTTTTCCATACAGGTTTTTTTCCCTCCTGGGAGCCTGGCAGGTGGCTCTGGTCCTTCCCTCGGAGGGAACTTGGTCTCCGGTCCCACCTTCCCCCGCCTGACTGACTCGGCGATCTCCTGTAGATTACACCCCTCCGTGACCGGGCCGAGGCAAAGGGCACTGGCTCACCCCTCACCCCGGAGACCAACATACAGATTCCAAGTGTCAGGACAGGGCACTGGTGGGGCCATCACGGAGCCTACCAGCTCCATTCTCCTCCTTAGTTTTTCTCCCTCCCCATCGACATATGTCAATGTGCCTCCCGACCCATATCCCCCTCCAGCCATTGCCAGAGAATGATCAACGAGCAGGACAGCAATCCTTCCCTCCCCGAGAGAGGAGAGCACTCCTCTGGATGCTCGATCCTCTCTCTCCCCTGCCGACCCCCAATGGCCCATGCTCATTTCCAAACTCGGGGTTGCCTGCGTGGTGCGAGATGTAGCATCCAGTGCCTCAACCTCCAGTGCCATCGGGCCGGCAGGTCAATAGTTGTTTGAGCTTACCTGAGTTATGCCCCTCTTGGCTAAAATAAATTCCCATCTGCTACAGCCTCCATTCTCAGCAGCGCTTCTCTGGTCCAAAATCAAGAACTGGAATCAGCCTCTGTCCCCAACTAACCTCACTCCATGCTGGTTCATAACCATGGACCAGCATATCCATCCCTACCCCAGGACTACCCTCCCCCACTGCCATCTACAGACCACCCCCCACCACCATGCTGACCACTCTCCCCACAGCTAGAGCATCCCCCAGCTCACCACCCTCTCCCAAGCTGAGCACACTCCCTGTCCCACTGCAGCCCCTGAACCTGCACCCCTCCCAGTCGTCAACCCTCCTTACAACTCGACTCTCCATTGTACCATCTTTCTTGTCCATGGACCAGCCATCTAAAAGCATCCTCCAAGGACCACTACAGCCCCTAAACCTGCATTCCCCCAGCCAATCACCATACATACAGCTGGACTTTCCCCGCAGTATAATTTCCCCCATGGACCAGCCACACAACACCTCCCACCCCCAATACACACACACACACACCACCTGCAGCTGCAGCAGTTTCCTCCAAGTTGAGCATCCTCTATGGACCACTAAAGCCCCATAGCCTGCATTCCCCCAGCCAACCAACATCCATACAGCTGTACTCTCCCCCCACCTACAATTCCACTCCCCAAGGACCAGCCATACAACATCCCCCCACACCGTATGTAGATGGGGCAGTCTTCTCCAAGCTAAACATCCTCCATGGACCACTACAGCCCATGAACCTGCATTCCCCCAGCCAACCACCATCCATACAACTAGACTCTCCCCCCACCTACCACTCCTCATGCACGGATCAGCCACACATCACCCGACAGCTGCAACACTCCACCTGACTACCATTCCTGCCCTTGGACCAGCCTCCACCAAGCTGAGCACCTACTTGCAGCTGCCCCCCCTCCAAAAACCACCCTTCCTGCACAGGGACAAGAAACCCACAGCACTCTCCCTGTAGCTAGAATACCCCTCCAACTAATGAACCTACCTGCAGCTCAGCCAGCCTCCCCAAAGCTGAGCACCATCCTTGAACTACTAAGGCCCCAGAACCTGAATCCTCCCCTCCAGCCAACCACCCTCCCTACAGTGGACTCCCCACCACCACCACCCTTCTCACCCACAGACCAGATGCCCAACCACAGAACCCGAAAAAAAAAAACTAGAATGGCAACACTGCTTCTTGAAGCAAAAGAGTGCTGCCATATTGTGGATGGCAAGCAGCGCTGCCTCAGATGGACTGCCACAAGTCTTTATTAGCTTTTTACACCATGGCTGCCACATCTGAAGAGCCTCAGGGGTCACATACTAAGAGGGTGAATCACACTGAAGTCTCTGTGCATAGCTCTGCATTCTCTCTCTCTGCCCTCTTCCCAAAAGTGACTTGCACATGGTGAGTATGCGGCATTTGGTTACCCAAGTCTTGGCCCCCAATAAACCATGTATCTTACAAGCAAGCGACAGTGCTGAACTGAGAAACTTACTCTCAGCCATAGGGTAGAATCTCTCAGCAGCCACTCACTGAAACAAGATGGTGAGATACTGGTCCAGCTGCAGGCACACTGGTGGGCTGAAGGGCTTGTCCCTGGGCTACTTCAGCTCCAGTGCTCAGCTTGGGGGAGGTAGGTCTGGGACTGGTGGAGTAGATCACCTTCCCTGAAGCTAGACCAATCCCCCAGACCACCCTTCCCCCAGTCAAACCATCCAAACCATGCCAAACATTCTTCATCCAGTTAGAAAATACTCCCCCATACTCACGACCCTTCCTGCAGCTGGACCAGAGTTAAGCACCCTCCCTGGACTACTAAAACCCCCGAACCTGCATCCATCTCAATCTGACCACCCTTCCTACAGCTGGATATCCCCTCCCACAACCACCCTTCCTACCCACAGACTTGCTGGCTGACCCACCACAGCTGGCAACTCTTCCAAACCACCACTCTCCCTGCAACTGGACTACACTTCTAGTCCCAGGACCAGCCTCACCATCACCCAAACTGAGCACTCTCCCTACATCTGGACCAGCCTCCAACCCTATGCCAAGAACTTCTTTGCAGCTAGATCACCACTCTGCCCCCAGTAAAGTCTCTCCCCAGCAGACAACATTACCTACAGCTGGACCACCGTCACAGACCTCTGACCAACTACCCTTTTTTATTTATTTCTTTGGTGACCAGGTTGGTGCACTGATCCAAGGGACCATTTTCAGGGATGGCCCGGACCACAGACAATGGCACATTTAGCAAAACAGAATACAGGAGGAGTAACATGGCCTCAATGCAGCCCATTAACTGTAAGGTGCAGGGAATCACAGTATAGAGAGTATTAACAAAAATGAGAATACAATAAGGTAGTGGGTGAAGTTGTAGGCTAGCGAAAAGTCCATATACATCATCACAGGAACATGGAGAACAATATAGTAAGGTGACAAATTACCAGGTAAACCATATAAAGTGCAATTTCAAAAAGGCACACCAATAACAAAATCGGTAACAACCAAGTGCATATTCAAAATTCAGTACAACAGTCAACAATAAGAAAAGTGCACTGCAGTGCAGTAGACTGGCATGGGGTCATAATGTCCCAAGACATTATACGCATATAAAACTCACGCATTCATACAGCATGATTTCTTACATCGGCATGTCTTTTTGGGGGTCCACGCCTGCTACAGGGGTTGCACCCCTTGAACCTCCCCCAATAAAGAGTCTCAACCCGGGAGGGGGGTTACAGAAAAATCGCACTAAAGTGCAAAAATTAAAAAAATTCCCTTGCATCCTGGACCGGGAATCAAACCAGGTCCCAAACGCACTGCTTGGGTTCCCTACTGCCAGTGGCTTAGTCCATTGAGCCACAGAAGCTGCTTGGTGAAATCTGATCCCAGCAGACATCTTATCCTCTGCCTGGGATAGTGCAAGTGGTGCAATACCGTGTACAGCAGTATTCGCGGTACTGCACCACTCGCTGTCTCGTACAGCGCTATTCCGGGTTAGCTGTAATGTCATGTACTATTCAGTGTGTGACATTATGACCCGGTACGGAGTAGGCAATAGGGAGGGGAGAGAGGGCCGGGTGGGAAAGAAGCTGGAGAGAAAGGGGTGTTCCAAGGGTGGGGAGACCCCGCAAAAGGAGTGGGAGGGGGGAAATCATCCCAGCTTACACAGATAGACAGCAGCATTTGGCTTTCAGTAGTAGCCAATCTTTCACATGGCTTTTGAGGGTAAGTTGGAGGAGGACGAGTGGAGCGATATAGGGAGCTTGTTCCATAAGGAGGGGGAAGAGATGGAAAAGGCTTTGCTGACCATGGTAGTGGAGATTCTGGGAACTACCAGGGGGAGGATGGATGATTCATGGAGGCACCTAGTAGCCACTTTTCCCATGAGTAAGGATGAATAAGGGGACAGGGGATCATCTCTGAGTGTAGTGTCTATTAGGCAGACCAAGGCAGAGTTGAAGTGTCCTTGAAGTGAGAGCCAGCTAAACGATGTGTATAAGTCACAATGATGGGCAGAAAAGGGTGCGGGGAGGACGAAGTAGCAGATGCTGTTGTAAACTGATCTCAGCCTAGAGTGCAGGGCTGACGACAATGGGGAATATATGGAGAAGCAGTAATCAATAAGGGGTAGAAGGCTGCCTTGCGCAATTGCTAGGCGCGCCTCATGGGACAGGATTTGTCTTAGCTGGTAGGCGGCTCCTAATTTCCAGTTAACGCTACGCAAGGAAATATTAACATTATCAGTGAATGTAAGGGAGGGGTCCAGGGTGACATCCAAGCATTTGAAACTAGAGACATTTTTGAGGGGGGTCAACAGGTGCGAGTACAAGTAGAGAGGACTCCACTTCGGAGACCTTGGTGAGGAACGGTTTTGAGCCAAATAACATAGATTTTGTCTTTTTTTCATTTACCAGGAGCTTTTTGGAAGTAAACCAATTGTAGGCAGCACCATAATTACAGGTAAGGACGGAGGAAATGTTTGCAAGTGACTTGTCACTATGGTATAGAACAAGGTCATCTGCATAAAGAAGTGCCTCACAGGAGAGACTGTCTGCCGGGAGTGCACTGATATGAGGAAAACAGTAAAGGGCCAAAGATGGAGCCTTGGGGGACCCTGGTAAAGACAGGAAGGGTAGAAGAGGATGCAGCTCCTGACTGGGACCTGCTCGCCATGAAGAAGTCTCCGAGGAGCAGCCAAGGCAGTGGAAAGTAGAGTGTAGGAGAGGGTGGTCGACTAGGCCAAATGCCTTAGTCAGATCCACAAATACAGCACCTGTGTCCTTACCCAAATCCATGTTTCTGAGGACATAGTCAGTGAAATGGACTAAGGCCGATGTGGTATTGTGGAGCTTGTGGAAACCATGCTGCTGGGGGCACAACAGCAAATATTTTCCAAGGTGCTCAGAAAGCTGGAGTGCACAATTCTCTCTAGTAGCTTGTTCAGGTGGGGGAGGAGAGATATGGGCCTGTAGTTATCAGTAGAAAGGGGATCAACTGCTTTAAAGATGGGAACAACATTAGCATGCTTCCAGGAATCAGGCATGGTGGACGTGGAAAGGGCAAGGTTGAAAAGTGAGGTGAGGGGTTTAATGATTGCAGGAGAGATGAAGGGGGCATGAAAGAGGAAGGAGGGGAACAACCCATTACTGCCAAGGTTACCCCTGGTATGGAGGGACATTAGGAGTTTGGAGGTAGTTTCTGGACCAATGGCTCGAAAGTAGAAGGGGAGCGGGGAGGGGGTGTGGCCAACAGGGAGGTGCTCTGCTTGACTACTAGATTGTGACTGGGGGGGGAGTCTACTGAGGTGGACAGAGAGGTCGGTAAATGTTTTGCTAAAGCTCTGTGCAATCTCAGCAGGGACAGTCAGGGGGCCTGATGGGAGGCGAGTTGAGTGACCTCACTGCGAGTCTTTGGATTGAGTAAGGACCCTATCAAGGCCCAAAAATGCCGTGGATCGCTGAGGTGGTTCATATGTAGGTTGAGGTAGAAGTTGTGCTTTAGTGTTTTGGCCGTTTGCTTGCAGGTGTTGTGTAGGCGCCTGTAAGCATTCCAGAGTTGGGGGGGGAGGGGGTGCTTTGTAAGCATTCCATTGGCCATCTCTCTCTCTTTTATTAGGGCCAGTAGGTCCTTGGATATCCAACGGGTGTAGCCCCCCTCACCATACGAGTGGTGAGTGGGAAGTGGAGGTCTTGTACCCGAAGGAGGGCACTGGTGAAGAACCTAACTGCTGATGACACATTGTCAATGAAGTAAAGGGCAGACCAGTTTAATGCTCTTATGTCATCAAGAAGCCTGGTGGGGTCTGGGCATTTCAATTTTCTGAAGGAGAGGTATTTGGGAGGAGGGCATTTAATTTTGGTGGCCAGAATGATGTAAGCATGGGAGTGGTCACTTACAGAATCCGTCAGGATACCCACCTGAAGGACCATGTCCACCCGATTTGTGGCCATCCAGTCGAGTAGGGGGTGGTTTAGTGTACGGGCATTATGTCTGGTGGGGGCTGAGGTGACTTGCTTGAGATTGTAGGATTTTAGTAGATTAGCGCAGTTGGGCTCCCTGGGGCCTAGCCAGTTGAGGTTGAAATCTCCAACTAATATACTGTTCCTGGTTAGAGTTGTTAGCCCTAGACCATCCAGTAGGTTAGATAAGCCTGGGATACCTCCGGTAGGGGGGCGGTAGCAGCACACCAAGTAGATTTTTCCAGGTAGCTTGTCCCTTCCCAGCCAACCACACTTCGTGCCGCTCGACAATCCTGTACAGACTTGTCCCCTCCCCCCAGCTAAACATCTTCCTTGGACCGCTCCACAACCTCTGTACCTACCTTCTCCCAGCCATCCCCACCCGATAACCACCCTTCCCACCTATGGCCAGATGCTCCTCCAGTCAACTACCCTCCATGCAGCAGGACCAGTTCCGTGTCATGACGGCGATCGAGGAATAGCGATCGCCATTACGGTGAGTATACACTGCCGAAAATGAATTTCGGCAATGCACACTCGCAGTGAGGATAAAGTGGGCACCCAAGACCTACTTTTTTTTTTTTTTTTAATGCAGGGGGCTGCACCCCTGCTAATGGATTCTCAACTTCAGGGGGGTGAAAAACTTGTAAAAATAAAAAGCCGCCTGCCGCCAAAAAAAAGACCGCACCAGACCTGAACCCTGCACCTCCCAAGCAACCACCCATCCCACCATGCTAGCGGTCCAGCTCAGCAGCTGCCCACCACCCCCCCTCACATACCTTCCTCCCATCCCAGCGTGCATGTATACGCGTGCCCTACCCTACCTTGCCCACCCAGGTATCCACTACCCTACCACATAGCCCTGTACACAGGCACCGTGATTGAGTTGCCCTTTTTGTAAGCGCTCAATCACGGTCACCTTGTGCATGGTATACCAGCAGGACCACCCTTCCTGCCCCTAGACTAGCTTCTCCCAAGCTGAACATCCACTCTGGACCACTCCACAGCCTCCTAACCCGCATCTCACCCAAAGCTGACCATCCTCCTTGCTGCTGCCAGCCACCTACACACTTATGACCCCTCCCCCCAGCTGGGAACCTCCCGTCCGCCTTCATGAAGGTCGCTTGAGATGGGTGACTTTCCAGACTCCCTGAAGGAGGCCGTGGTTACACTCCTCAAGAAATCTTTTCTTGATCCAGACTGTCTCTCCAACTACAGACCTGTCTCTAACCTAAATTCACAAAAAATATTATCAGTAGGGGGCGCTATTTCCAGAGTGAATTAAAATAATACTTTGAATCATTTCTTTCTTAAAAGTTTATTTAATGAGGCCATACACTCAACGTTTCGCATTTTTTTTTAACCAGTCTTTTTCGCTTCGGTCATGGCCTGCAGAGCCTCTCTTCGGCATCCTGCCTGTTCTTGTCCTGTCTGAGGTCCTCTCGACCCTAAGCCTCCTCTCCCCCCCATCCTCCCACAGCCAGTACTCCCAGCTTAACCCCTCTGGGGTAGAGCCGTCCCTCCTCTTTGGGCGCTCTTCATAGTCAGACCCTGGCTGCGGGTGAGGGCCCAGGTGGAGGAATTGAGAGGCCAGGCGAGATGGATCCAGCAGTGGGCATGGGGGTCAGGTGCTGTTGCCTACCCTGCAGAGCCAGGTTTTTCCATTTTCTGGTGCTGCCCCCCACCCTTCCACTGGCGTGGCACCCCTGACGCCATGCGCACGGCAACCCTGCAGGCATCAGCCATGCTACTTGTGCTGTTCTGCGACTGCAGCGCCCCCTAATCTCCACCGGGGGCTGCTGGTACGCCGGACAATCCCCGGCCCTCCCCCCGGGAGAGGACAGCTGTCCATCGGACGCTCAATCCTCTCCCTCCCCTGCCGACCCCCGTCGGCCCAGGCTCGCTCCCAAACCCAGGTCGTCGGCGTGGCGTGATGTGTGGCGTCCAGCGCCTCAACCCTCAGCGCTACCGAGCCAGCAATGTTTTGCATATTGAACATGCTTCATCAGGAGAATGCCTTCAATCCTATAAATGTAATAAATACCACTCAATTATCCACTCATATAATTTATGATTTACAACTATTTCAATCAAAGACTAAACAGGAAAACTCACTTTTACAACGATGTGCTCAAACAAACCACTATTGTGTCATATTGTTTTATTTTTCTATTTGTCTGGAAACATACCTGTGTATGTAAAAAACATTTCTTTAGAAAAAAAAAATGTATATGCTTTTAGCACATTTCACACCAACCATGCTCATATTTTCTCTCATTTCACCTCTCTATTTAGACACAGACAATAAATAAACACATTTAATTCTTAACATCCATAATTTATACATGTTGTCCTTGTTCTCAAAACTATATGCATTTGACTACAATATTTAATTTACAATAATATTTTTCCTTTCAAATTATGTTGCTTAATTCAATATGTATAGACAATAAATATGCACATTTAATTCTTAACATCCATAATTTGTACATTTTATTCTTGTTCTCAAAACAATAAATATATGAGCACAATATTTGATTTATAATGTTAAGAATGTTCTTCCTAACTTTCAAATTATGTTGCTTGATTCAATAACTATTTTCCTCAAATCCCAATAAATTGGGAAACTTGATTGACATATTTATCATCAATATGCTGTATAAACATGATCTACTTGTAGTTATATGCTCCAACACATTTGGCTGCTTATTCTGTGAAAAATACATCATCAAAATTGAAGCATGTCCCTTTAAATGTTTCATCACTCTAAAACTAATCCTTGTATGTATAAATTTTCATTATGCTGCATTTCCTTTTACTTTTCCTCTGTTCCAACTGATATGTCCAAACAACATATTTTTTCTCTAGTGTTATTTAGCACTCACTTCTATGCTATTCATGCATAAAAGTAGCCTTTTCTGAAGCTTTATGCAACATTTTCTGTCTCTGATCTACCCTTTGTGGGTAAGGTTATTGAGAACATGGTTGCACTGCAGCTGGACGATCATCTTACCATCCATGACATCTATGATCCTCTCCAGTCAGAATTTAGAAAGAGGCACAGCACTGAGACCGCCCTGGTTCGGGTGTTTAATGATCTCCTGATAGCGAGAGATTGGAGGAATCGTTTCATCTTAGTCCCCCTTGATCTCTCTGCAGCATTTGACACCATGGATCATGGCGTGTTGCTGGAGCACTTGCGGGTGATCTGTGGATTGTCAGGCACAGACCTCAGATGGTACCACTCATTCCTTGCTGGTAGATTTCAGAGAGTTGCATTGGGTATTTATTCTTCTGATGCATTTTCTCTACCATGTGGGGTATCCTAGGGCTCTGTGCTTTTGTTTATGTTATTCGCGGTGTACATGCTGCCATTAGGAGACACTGTAAGGTAGTATGGCTTGAGTTTTCACTGCTATGCAGATGATACTCAGCTACACATGTCCTTTGCCCCGACTGGGATGATTCGGTCTCGATGTTTAACAACTGCCTCGCCGAGATTCAGGAGTGGATGAGTAGCAACTGGTTTAGGCTGAATCCTGACAAGACAAGTTTTGGTGGTGGACCCAGGTCGCCGGGTAGAGGGGTCCTCAGCAGCCCAGGTTGCCTGCTGATGTCCTCTGAATGGGTGCAGAGTCTGGGAGTTATTTTTGACGAGGGGTTGATTCTGAAGTTTCAGGTGTCATCCGTTGTCAAGACCTCATTCTTTCATCTGAGGAATATTGCCTGGATTAAGCACCTGGTTCTGCCTGGTGACTTTCCGACTCTGGTCCATGCTTTTATGACCTTCCACTTGGATTACTACAATGCCCTTTACCTAGGGCTTCTGGGGGTTGATATCCACCACTTGCAGCTGATGCAGAATGCTGCGGCCAGGTTGTTGACTGGGCTTTCCAGATCTAGCCATATCACACCTGTGCTGCGTGGCCGACACTGGCTGTCGGTTCAGCGGCGGATCACCTTCAGGGCTGGTTTACTAACCTACAAGGCCCTACATGGACAGGGACCGAGTTATCTGCAAGAGCTCCTCTGTCTCTACTACCCCCTCCATCAGCTCCGCCAAGAAGGGATTGCTAGAGATTCCCAGGGTCCGTCTGAAGACCTCTGGAGCCCGTTCATTTGTGGCTCCCATCTTGTGGAATTCTCTACCTCCTCGGATAAGGAGGTGCCAGACTGTGGAGATCTTTAAGTTAGCTCTGAAAATGCACGTATTCTCTCGTCTATCCTGACCATTAAGTTATGGAGTCTGTTGTTTTAAGGGGTTTTAAAAATGTTATGGTTTTAGCTGTTTGTAAAAGCACTTTGATATTTTTTGAATTGTGCTTCATATAAATAAAGTTTATTATTATTATTTATGAACCAGGACCACACTACCAACCCCATGGCTAACAATCCTGGAATTCCCTCCATCCCCTCATCTGGGACCCTAAGCAAGTCCCGAGGTGGGTGTTGGGGGGGGTGAGAAAGACAGTGAGAATGCAGAGCTTTGTGACTTAGGTGTGATCCCCCCCTTTAACCTCTCAGCCTCTCCAGAGAGCTAAATGGCACTTGCAATGCTGAATAAAATTGTGGCTGTTGTGTCCACCCCTCACCAACCCGCTTGCAATGTTAGTGGGGGCTAGGGAAATAAACTGCCATGGGCCGGGGCCGAAGAACAGACTAGTATGGGCAGTGTCATTCCAGATTGGTTCCGCTGTCAACTTTGCACATGCACAACTAATAGAGGCCTGATGCATCATGCAATATGTTGCTGCAAGATCAGTTTCTACTCAGCATTGCGTGTCGGCGGCATTTCACTCGTAAAGAAATAGTTGTATAACCTACTTCTGTTTATGGATGCTTATAAAATGGCTTGAATCAAACGAGCAATCTGATTGGTCAAAACTGTCACATGACCATGCGGTAATTTCCATTACCGCACAGCTCCAATTTTTCTTTTTTGCTTGTCTTTTTATCTCTTCAAACCATTTTATATGTGCAATAACACACTCCAGGGTGTGTGGTACTGCCAAACATTACTGCACTTCCCAGGTGGTTGAAGGCACTCAGCTGCACCTCGTGCCTCACAACCCACCTGAGATGTGCGGTAATTAAGCATTAATACACACCCTGTCATATGTTATTGCTTACTTTTTCATACCTTATGAATTTCTCCACTTTTTGTCCTTGTTTTGCAAACCCGCATCTATTCTGAGTACAGTATATCTTTATAATAATCATCCTTGAACATGGTTTTCTTACATTGGTAACAATTTCTTATATTTTGGTTCTCAGTTCTGTAACTGTCCCTTGTAGCTATTTCACCATTGCGTATTTCACTTATTTTTGAGAATTCCAGCACTTTTCTTGTATGGTTAAACTCTTTCTGAATTTATAAAAAAATATAAACACTTTCAACTGTAATACGGGTAAGTTCCTCAACACAAGCAATATAGCACTGGCAGCTGCTTGCAGCACTTTTCTGACTTATTTGTTTGTTACTATGTGCTTAATTTTCTTTAGAAACTCAATGCAAGAACAAAGGTTAATAAACGGTTGCTAAACTGCAAAATTTTTAACTAATTCACTATATTATAAATCGATTTATAAATTATATAATAATTATAAAATGGGTTAGTAAAAATGTCAGCTCCCATTGGTTGTATCCCTCTGCGTGGCCATTGATTAATCCACAATATACACACAGTTGCTGTGATGGGGCAGCCAGCAGTATGGGCATAACGGCACTCGTTGCATTCCTCTCATCCCAAAAGTGAATGGCAGCCATTTGTAATTGTGGGGAAGTGAGAGATCACCATTGGTTGCTGTTAAGTGTGTCCCATATTTTCTGTGTAAACAGTGTGTCAGGCATACAGTAATTGGAAAACACAGTCACTCATCTTGATCGGCACCCCGTGTCCCCCTCCCCCCCCGAGACAGCGAGCGAGAGTCGGAGTACTGCGACTTGTACTTCCCACCCACCCGCGCAGTGGAACTCCGCCTTCCCGTGGCTTCCCTGTCTCTCTACTCCAGCAGGTCTGTGTCAGTGACAGTGCTGCCATCTCAAAAGTCCGTTGTTCCCGACTTGTGCCATAAATGCTGCCTGAGGCCTACAGACACGGCAGGCAGAGGGAGGGAGAGAGAGAGATACAGTCACCACCCCCTCTCCCCCATTCCATCTTGTGGTGCCACTGTGGAAGATGGTTTTCTGGGTGTTGTTGATCAGTTCTGCCATCCCATGTCCATGACAGATGCAGTGAGTAGCTCCCGCTGTGGCATAATGAAGGTGAGAGAGAGAGAGAGAGAGAGAGGTGTTCTGCAGCTGTATCTGAGATCTGTCCCTTGTGTTGTGTGCGTGTGTGTGGCTGCCAGTTTGTTGCTGTCTGCGAGCTGAATAGTGATCGGAGATTGGTGAAGTTGCGGTTGTGTGACAGCTACGTTTGTTTAATTCATGAAACAGCCTTTTAGATGTGATGGTAAATTGTTCCTCTTGTTCATCGCCGCTGCCTTTGCTGGTGTGGCCTGAGGCAGAGAGTGGCTCCTGATGGCTCCTTTGCCAAACGTTTCTGCGGATTTGGGGCTTTGCAAAAATTCCCAAAGTGTTTCTTTAGGTCTGTTTTTAGCCGGCACCTTCTCTCCTTGATATTCAGTAGTGTTTGAGACATGGATGGGCTCTCAGGGGGGCTAATTTCCATAGATTTAAAGCCCCTGGGGTGAGAGCAAAAGCAACCTAATATTAGGTTCAGGGAGACTGTGCCTGACATGGTGTTATACGAGCATGTTCGTAATCGGGAGCACTCCTCAACTGAGCAATAAATTGTATGTTTACTATCCTGCCAGATCATCTGCAGTTCGAGGGGATCGGGGGGTAGGAATATAGGGAGTTTTTGTTTCTGTGGCATGACAGAGTGACAACCAAAGCTGTCAAGAACCCTATATGGACTGTCGGCAAGCTAATGAATGTTGTCTTCTTCGTCTGGCCAAAAAAACACGTAACGTGACAGAACTACTTTTTATGGTGGACAGACACACTGAAAATAAAGATGATTTTAAAAGATTTAATACAACTTGGATAACTTTTTTCACTCAGAAAAAGTGCCATTTTATAAGTGCAATAACCCACTCCAGGCCCATGGGTATACTGGGCATTAATGCACTTTCCAGTTGGTTGGGGGTCACTTGGGCTGCACCCTCATGCCTCACAACGCAACTGGGGCATGTAACCCCTTACCAAATTTGGGGGCTTACCTTAGCCTATAGCTCCCGTTTCCTTCTGCTCTCTCAGGTGCCTCCTGAATTGCCTATTTTTTTTTTGTTGGTCCCCGTTCTGGCCCGTAGTCTTTATGTGCCCCATGTGCCCCAGTGTAAGATTTAGCCCTGCGGGGCTCCAGTCTCCAGTCGTGCCTCCCCGCTGCTAGTGTGGCACCTTTGATCTTCTCTCCGCTCGCCTTGTGGTCCAGCGGACAAGTGTTCCGTTGGTCCCGGTGTCCCCATCAGCTAAGTGGGACCTGGTAACCACTGCAAGGATCAGGAGAGCTCATTCTGCCCCCAAATAACGAGATCCATGAGGTGTCTAAGATCAGGGCTCATGAATATTAATGAGCCCAGATCCCTAATGAAAGGGCGCTTCTGCCCTCAGGGAAGCTGTGCTTGGCAACCGCCGAAAAAAGAAAAATAACGTAAAATAAATAAATGCTGTGCTAAATGTTTGGAGATAACTGTTGTAAGGGGGAGCGAGGTAAATTAAATATATTTAGCCTGGCTGCACCAGAAATATTGGGATTCAGAGAAGCTGCCTACCTGCTGCAAATGGAGCTAAAATATTGGCAGCAGCGACAGGTAAACGGACTGAGGAAAAATTAAATCTGGGCAGCAACTCAAAGGACACACCAATGGATACTAAACTGTGTGGCATTTGGGCAAATATTTTATTTATTCTGGCTGCACCAGGACTTTATTTGGGACTGTATTTGGGGTTACTAGTGGGGTACTGCAGGGTTCAGTATTGGGTCCAGTCCTTTTTAATGTCTTCATCAGTGACATTGCAGAGGGATTGGAAGGAAAAGTATGCCTTTTTGCAGACGACACAAAGATCTACAACAGGGTTGATACACAAGTAGGCGTGGAAAGGATTAGAAGGGACTTGGCAAGGTTGGAGGAATGGTCAGAAGTATGGCAGCTAGGATTCAATGCAAAGAAGTGCAAAATAATGCACCTGGGAAACAAGAACCCAGGGGAAGAATACACAATGGGGGGGAGGTAGTAACAACAACAAAAAAGGAAAGGGACCTGGGGGTAATCATATCAGATGACCTTAAGGCTAGCAAGCAATGTGAGAAGGCAGTAGGGAGGGCAGGGGGTATACTGGGATGCATAGGTAGAGGCATCAGCAGCAGAAAACAGGAAGTTGTTATCCCTCTGTACAGACAGTTGGTGAGACCCCATCTGGAGTACTGCATCCAGTTCTGGAGACCCCATCTCCACAAGGACATAGACAGGATAGAGGCAGTCCAGAGGAGGGCAACTAAAATGGTGCAGGGTCTGCAAGAGAAGCCGTATGAGGAGAGACTAAAGGAGCTTAATATGTATACCCTTGAGAAAAGGGGGACATGATAGAAACTTTTAAGTACCTCAGTGGAATCAACAAAGTCCAAGAGGGTAGCATCTTTCAGAAAAGAGACGCAAGAACAAGGGACACAATTTAAAGATAGAAGGGGCGGTTCAGGGCAATGAGGTGCTATTATTTCACAGAGAGGGTAGTGGATGCATGGAACAGCCTTCCTGAGGAGGTTGTGGGGTCTAAAACTGTGGGAGAATTCAAGAATGCATGGGACAGACATAAGGCAATTCTTGTGGGGGTAGGAAGAAATAGGCTGTTGGTTAACTAGGATCTGCAGCCTATCCTGTAGGTAGGGAAATGGGCAGACTAGATGGGCCAAGCGGTCCTTATCTGCCGTCAAAGTCTATGTTTCTATGTATCTATTCCACTTCAGGGACTGTTTGTTTAAGCAGCCATAGCCAATCAGAAAGCTAGAATTGTTAAGCCAGGACTTGTGGGACATTTGCCACAGCTCATGGGAAACTGCCAAGTGCTCATGAGGGACTGCAGCGACCTAATTTCAGGCACCAAAACAGTAAACCAACTGCATCGCGGAGGCTTAATGAATAATTCATTTTACTGATTGACAAGCCTTTCAGGCAATTGAAGGCAAAGCAGCAAATAGCATCAGCCAATTGGGAGCCTCAGGAGAGCCCCATAAAAGACTGTGTTTCTAGCTGTGCGAGCAGTCGGAAAGAGATTCGAGAGGGAGCTCCCCACAGGGGTGGGGGCTCAGGCCCCCAGCCATGTGGCTGGGCCTGGTGATCCAGTTAAGTCCCTCCACTCAGGAGGGGGTTAGTGACCTTTTTGCAGTTAAGTTAAAGAGATTCACCACCTTAAATTGTTTCCTTATTTTACTCCTCGAGATATGGATGCCTGATTTCCTTGGGCCTTTGTAGCCCACATGTTGGTAACAGTTAGCAGTAGTGCCGAAAACGCCGTAATTTGTGGAAACCAGGTCCCGGGGGGTTTGCCCGAAGAGCGCCTGCTGTCACCACCGCTCAGCAATGTTATGATCGATGCCAGGGAGAGCGCAGCCCATCGCGTGGTCGGGTTTTAGTAGGTATCGTTATGTTTTAGAATAATTGGTCATCAATGCCTGTTAGTCGACTGCGCCCACGCCGCTTTCACCACAAACCGACCATTATAATATATAAAAACACTCGGAAAGCTGACAATTGCTCACTATAATGGAGCACACCCCGCCTTCCCTTCAGCACCACGCCATAATGTTGCTGAGCTGCGAAGCAGACCTTGGTGGCTCTTCTTAGACCGGAAGTCCTCAGGGACCCAGTTTACCTAAATTACGAGCATTTTTCAACAACACTACTGAAATATTTACCATGTGGAGCTACAAAGATTCCCCAGGAGGTAAGGCACCCATATATCGGGTGAACTAACAAAACTTGGTGAATCTCTTTCAAATAATTTTGTTTAATGCAGAACCTGCTAGCCTGGGGGTTGCTGGAATATCCTCCAGGTGCTAGCTCTCCCTTCTACACGTGTGAAAAGCATCACCTGCAACTTGATGACATCAAGCCAGCTGTGAGAGAGCTGATCTGCCTCAGCTGTGAGAAAGCTGATCTGCCTCAGCTGTGAGAGAGCTGAAGACATCAGGAGCCTTCATTGCGAAGAGGCTACCATGAGGAGCCTGAATGAGTACTCTTGTACCCCCTTGTGCAAGAAAGAAAGAACATTGCTTCTTGGGGCTGCCAATGCTCAGAGACTGTTGCTGATTTATATTGTTCGTTTGGTCTGAGCCTGCATTCTGCTGCGCCTAACCTTAGCCCAGCTCGGTTGGACCCATCAGAGAGTGTTGCTGCTTGAGACTGTTCTTTAGGTCTGCACCTTGCATCTGCTGTGCCTAAGTCTTGCCCAGCGCAGGTGGATCTAACTGCTCTAAGGGACCCATGTGAGTCTAGCAAAACGTGTAGGCTCCATAGCAGACAACAAGACTGGAAGGGGATCACTCAGAACCGGGGCTCATCCTGACTTTGCCTGGGAGGTCCAGCATTTGCTGCATAGTTCAGTCAAGATGTCCAGTGTGGAGCTGTAGATTTCAGTCATGTGCCACAAATGGGACTGAGACCTCAAGTCTAATCAGATAACTTGAAAAAGACTGCACTGACTACCTAAGTGTGCATGTGTAAATGCAAAAGGACCAGGCCGGCCATCCTGGCCCCTGGTTGAAGATGTCCTACCTTCTTTGAATCAATCAATCAATTAATCAATCAATATCTTTATCCAGGCGGGCACCATTGAGCAAGCTCATTTACAAGGTGGACCTGCGGTCCTACATTAATAATATAGAAAAACAAGTTCCAATAGTACATACAGTAAAAACAGCTGCTATTATAGTAAAAATGCACATTTACAGGTAATATACATTGAACATAGAACTACAAGGAGTCGCAGATAATGAACTTGTGCTGGATCCAAGCCCAAAAACTGTGCATTTTGTAGTGGGAAATGTTAGGGAGAGGGCAGGCATACCAGATAGAAGATTTCAAGCGCATAATGCAGGGAGAGGTGGGGAATAGGGGCGCAATCGAAGAGACCCAACTGTTAGAGCAGAGTGAGGGACTGGGAGGGCGGAGGACCGTATGAAAGGTGACAAAGCGATTTTTGCCCCAAAATGCGGCGACATATGGAGGAGAAAAGCTGCCGTTATACTAAGTGCAAGAGGAGGAATATAGTAGCAGGGGCATAACTGGGAGGGTCCTGGAGGTTGGGGCAGAGGGAGCTGTTGGATGGACGAGGGACCGAATTTTTTTTGGGGTGAAAGATGATAATTATCCCCAAGTGCGGTAGCATGTGCTAGAATCAGGCTGCAGCTGTTCAGAGTGTCAAAGAATAAAATATGGGAGTTCAGCAATAAATCCTGTGGATCTGTTGGTGGGCATGTTAGAGGCAGAGGCACACATTTCAGCTGGGGGGGGCCGCCATTTGCGGGCCAATATTTGAGGGAGGGAGGTTAGTTAGTGTCTAGTAAAGCAACTGCAAATTTCCATAATGCCACCACAGTAAAGCCTTTTGAACAAAAGGGTACTTACTGGGGTTTTCAGCTTAAGTATTTTTGGGGGTTTTATTCCATATTGATGGGAGTGAGAATCCAAAGGCGGCTCTCCCAACTCGTGTGAGTGCCCTGGGTATATTTAGCAGGAGTTGTGAGCAGCTTCTACGGGAATAATTCCTGGGCACAATCGGAGACAGAAAGTCGACGATGTATTGAGGGAGTTTGCCACTGAGGGCTCTAAGTGTCCAGAGTGCTGCATTAAAGTTGCACCTATAGTGAAGTGAGGTCCAGCCCGTGGCGGCATATAGTGCGCAATGATGGGTAGAAAATCGGAGGTCAGTGATGAAGCGTATAGCTCTGTGGTAGAACGTATCCAATTTTCCAAGATAGGAAGCCATACAGCTACTGTATATGAAGTCTGCATAGTCAATTAAGGACAGGAACGTGGCTTGGACTAGTCGTTTCTTTGCGTCTACTGTAAGAAGTCTTCTTATCCTGTAAAAAGGCCAAGTCTTTGCCTTAATTTTTTCAGCAAGTCTTCCAGGTGGTCAGTGAAGGAGAGTTTACAGTCGATCCAGACCCCAAGATATCTGAATTTCGGAACGTACTCTAAGCACTCTCGCAGCATCGTGGTTATTGGGGGGAGTGAGTCAGTAGTGCTTGTGTAGTTTGCGGGGGAAAATAACATGGCTTTAGTTTTCTTGGCATTTAATAGCAGTTCTTTATTGATTAGTTAGAGTTGCAGGAGGTTGAAATCTTTTTGAAGGTCAGTACAAGCTTCTTTTGGTGTGGGACAACT
This sequence comes from Neoceratodus forsteri, assembly GCA_016271365.2. Taxonomy (NCBI): domain Eukaryota; kingdom Metazoa; phylum Chordata; order Ceratodontiformes; family Ceratodontidae; genus Neoceratodus; species Neoceratodus forsteri. The sequence goes on along the minus strand of CM057455.1, from coordinate 1,773,792,719 downwards.
CAGGTACAGCACTGTGTCATCTGCGAATAAGTGAATACTTGCATCCTTGATTCCCTCATCAATGTTGTTGATATACACTGCGAAGAGGAGGGGACCTAATATGGATCCCTGAGGGACACCTCTTTGTAAGAGTTTTAGGGCAGATAGCTCACCATCCGCTTTCACCTGCTGGTATCTGTCTGTCAGATATTCAGAGAACCAGTTTAGAGAAGTAGCATCCAGTCCTAGTGTTTTTAGCGAGTCGAGGAGCAGGTCATGGTTGACTGTGTCGAATGCTTTGCTGAGGTCAAGAAACACAGCACATACTGACTTTTTATGCTCCAACTCCAGTTGCCAGTCGTTGGTTACTTCAGCCAATGCCGAGACTGTACTGTGATTGGCTCTGAATCCGGACTGAGGAGGGTTTAGTAATTTTTCTCTGTCGATGAAGGATCTTAGTTGGCCATTTACTATTTTTTTCAGTAGCTTTGAGAGTGCAGGTAGGAGAGAAATTGGCCTATAGTTATTAAGGTCGCAAGGGTCTCCAGATTTAAATAGCGGGATAACATGTGTGATCTTCCATATTTGAGGGAGGGTACCTTGTGTTAGGGACAGGTTGAATAAATGAGTAATAGGCACTGCCAATACGTGGCATGCTGTCTTTAGGAAGTATGGTTCAAGTGCATCTGCGCCGGCACTTTTCTTAGTATCCAGGGGGAGAATCAAGTCTTCCACTTCCTTGAGGGAAACCGATGAGAATGAGAAATGTTGACTAACGGAGCCAACATTTGGTGGGGTCATGCCAAGTTGGGTGCACAGGCTACATGCAGGCGAGTTATCGAAGGCTAAGTCTGCTGTGGTGAAGTGCGTGTTGAATGCCTGCAGTATCTCTTTTTTGTCATTGATTACTGTATTGTCACAGGTAATTTTTGTAGGGAGCATATTTTGTGATGTGGCTCCTGCCAGTTCTTTGATTGTGGCCCAGAATCTGGAGGGACAATTGGCTGCAGTATCTAGATCTGCTTGGTAATAGCAGGCTTTAGCTTCCCTAATCAGTTTGGTGCAGCGATTTCTGGCTATTCTAAAGAGGCGCCAGTCTTCCTCTTTTTGGGATTTGTGGGCAGTTTTCCAGAGTTTATCCCTGGACAGTAGTGTAGCCTTGAGATCTTGAGTGAACCAACGGCATTTCCTGGCCTTTATGCATATTTTTGACAGAGGCGCATGTAGATTCATGGCGTAGGTAATGATTTCATGTAGTACAGAATATGCAGTTTCCACTGTTTTAGCAAGGTAAAAACTCTGCCACAAGGGGGAGTTTTTTAGGTCAAGTAGGTATGCCTTTGGGTTGAATGACGTGGTTGACCTTTTGGTGGAGAATCTGGCCGTAGTTGGCACTTTGTTGGCTGCCCAAACTCCAGCTATTAGGCAGTGGTCACTAATATCCGCATCAAAGGTTCCAACGTGGGAGAAGGAATGGGGTTTATTCACAAGCAGGACAACCAGAAGGGTACTTTTGGCTGTATTCTTTTTGTTGATATGGGTGGGCTCTTCGTTGAGTAGGGTGAAACCAAGGGAGTCACAGAAAGATTTAAGCAGGTGACCGGCTTCCAACATCCAATCGTAGTTTAGATCCCCGAGGATAATTGTTTCCAGTGGGCTAGTGTCCAAGGTAGTTGTAAGATAGGACAAGAGCTGAGTGCCGGCAGATGGTGGTCTATAGCATCCTATGACTCGGAGTGCTAACGATGGGGATAGGTCGATTTTTATGTCCAGGCACTCAAATCCCACTACCAGTGAGTTAGAATTAAGTGTTGATGCCACAAATCTATCTTTGATGTAGATGGCGACCCCACCTCCTCTGGATTGCCTATCACATCTAAAGATCTGAATGTACCAAATGTGTCTAGAATATAAATGTGCTGATATTCAGGAATACAGATTAAAACCACACGAATGTGACTGGCTGGCTGCATTCGTCTTTTGCTTAGCTTGCAACATACAGGGCCCACTGCACACCTTCAACAAATTGTACATAGTCAGAGTGTTTAATGTTTGCCTCGAAGCAGTGCTATACTGCTACTTTGAGGTAGTATAGCACAGTGGGGTAAGGCTCTGAGCTGCAGATCTGGAGACCTGGGTTTGAATCCCATAGCCACCTAGGTGCATACTGTGTGATCCTGAGCAAGACACTTAACCTCCTTGTGCTCCCAGGTCACATCTGGAAACACGCTTTGGCTTAGTGTGCTACTCTTGGTTAAACAACGCCCCCCCCCCAAAAAAAAATTCAAATTCAAGCTCCAATCCTCTAATTAAGCCAGCCAACATATAGCTGCACTGTTCCAACAGGACTGCAACTTGTAAAAACTTTAAAGTACTGGGTATACAGGTTTAACTATTGAGATTGCAGGGTTTCAATACAAATTTGGGGAACTGGTACCAGTGTGGGCAAGTGTAAGATTGTGTTCCATCTGATTTCATGCAGTTTAGTTTAGATAGCCATGGCTCTGATCATCTAGGTTGGCTAAATGTGTGATGGTCTTTCTGATTTGTATAACATGTATCCACCCAGCTGGAAAGTTTTCACCAGCACAATCCAACAAACCTAATCTGATCTAAATATTGTAAATAATAGTACTGCATAGCCTCTACTCCTTTTTTCCCCCATTTCTAAGCCCTGTCCCCTGTAAATAAATTGTTGTTGTTCTTTGCAGATGTTTGTGTTCTGAGCATATTATTATTACTAGTCCTGCCACTGCCCAGCACTGGAGGACACATGCAAGCTCACGTGGTAAAAGTGCTCCTCGGAGCACATAATAAAACCCTTACTGTCCTTACAGTCTACACCCTGCTTGGAGAAAAGGCCACTGGTTTGGACTCGCTCATGGAGTGCCTTGGTAGCCTAAATCTTAACTCGGAAACCATACTGCTGGGGGATTTAAACATCAATTGTCGCAAGCCTGTACAAGGACGCAGTCTCAGCCATTCACCTCTCAAAGCTAATTGACGCACCCACCAGGATGAACTATAAGACTGGGACATCTACCCTACTTGACTAGGTACTATCTAACCGCCCTGAACATATTTCCAATACAGTTGTACTCCCTGATGTCTGTAGTGACCATTCTCCTGTGCTTTTCCAATGGTCTAATCATTACCCTAAATCCCCTGCTAGAACTGTTACTAACAGGGTCCTTAGATGTGGCCATCTCAACCTGCTAAAAGCAGAACTCCACCACCAGGACTGGTCCCTGGTCTACTCCTCCTGCAAGGTTGACTCCACTCTTGACCAGTTTACTCACCAATTCAACATAGTGTGCGATAGACATGCTCCGATCAAAAAGCAAAAGACCACAGGCCACAGTAACCCGTGGTTCTCTTCCAAACTCCATGAGCGTATAAAGTCAAGGGACCACCTGTGGCATCAAGCCAGAGCCTCGGGTAAGCAGAAGGACATCCAGGCTTATGAAGCAGCCTGAAATGACTGCACTAGGGCCATACATGCTGCAAAAAAACAGTACTATAAGGATGCCCTTACAAGATGATGGAGTGATGGATGAAAATTCTGGTCTAACCTGAAAGACATCACTGGGATAGATAATAAGGTAGCACCCACAATGCTCAACATTGATGGAGAACCCACACTGGATCCATATACCATAGCAAATACCTTTAACAAAGCCTTTGCAGACCTGAGTGGTGTTCTACCCTCTGATTTCTTCCTCCACCCCAATCAAGGGCACAGCACCAGATCGGAAGACTGGCCACCCACTCACCCACCATTCCACTTTACAGCCACCACAATGCGTGAAGCTAGGAAATACTTCCTGAAGGTTCTTGGGATGTCCAGATACAGTGGTGACTCCTTTAACCTTAAGTTTGTGGCGTTAACCTTGGATGTGATACTAGCACCTCTAACTCACATCATCAATACTGCTCTGCGACTGTCACAATTCCTGCATAAATGGAAATCCACGTTAGTCACATCGATCTTTAAGAGTGGGAGATCGTACCTCTCAAAGTAATTATAGACCTATCTCAATCCTCCTGCTGCTATCAAAAGCACTAGAAAGAATAGTTGCTGATCAACTGGTTGAGTACTTAGAAAAGTATCAAATTTAATGCTTGCAGCAACACGGCTTCCACAAAAGTCACTGCACTACCACTGCGTTACTAGAGTTTACTGGTTACATTTACAATGCACTGTACCGGGGGTACCCTTGTTGGTGCTGCTTTCATTGATTTAACGAAAGTGTTCGACACGGTTAATCAAGTCCTTCTTGTCAAACAACTCGCATCTATTGGCCTCTCAAGTAATACTGTTGCTTGGTTCAAGACTTCTCTTTCTAACCATTCACAGCAAGTGAAAATTGGCAACATCCTATTTGAAAGCAGACCTGTGCGATCTGGTATCCCCCAGGGCTCAATTTTGTTTTTTTTATTATTTAGCATATTCCTCAACTGGCTCCCGTACTCCTGTCACTGTCAAATTCTGCTTTATGCTGACGATGCAGTCCTGTTCACGAGTGACCCCGACCCTAAGCAACTGGAGTGGAAGCTACAAGAAAGTTGTTCGGATGCAGAACATACTAACATACTAAAAAGCCAGCAGAGGAGGCCTAATGGTCTTTCATGTCTGCTCAATAGTCAGCCCCCATACTGGGCACCAGCTTTGCTGTCCCCGCCCACCCCCTTGGGTTTCTCTGTCCCCAGCCCAAGATGTTTCCCTTGTATTGGACTTCATCATCCTCCCCCTCTACCTGTCCCAGCCCCTCTTAAACTCCTCCACAGTCTCTGCCTCCACCAGTCCCTTGGGCAGCGCATTCCATGATTCCACCACCCTCTCAGTGAAGTAACACCTCCTCCTCTTCTCCCCCGAGTCTCCTCCTCCAGCTTGCACCCACGTCCTCTGGTTGCCCCCCTCTTTCCTTTGGAACACGCCGACTGTGCCTCCCTTATTTATCCCATTTATGTACTTGAAGACCTCTATTATGTCCCCCCCCGTCCCTCCTCTCCTCCAGGGTACACATGTTGAGCTCCTCGAGCCTCTCCCCGTATGTCCTGTCCCCCAAGCCCCAGATCATTTTGGTTGCCCTCCTTTGTACAAAGTGCAATGTCCCTTTTTAAGTGCGGTCTCCAAAACTGCACACAGTACTCAAGGTGCGGCCTAACCAAGCAGTTATACAGAGGGAGGATCACTTCTCCCCCTTCTGGAGGTTATACCCCTAGCAATGCATCCCAGCGTCCTATTGGTTTTACCGCTGCCCTCCTACAAGTCTCAGAGTTATTCATTCTGACGTCTATCACCACCCCCAGATCCCGCTCACCCTTCGAGACTTGTAGTGTCTCCCCCCAGGATATACCCTTGGCCCGGATTTCTGGCCCCCAGCTGCAGAACCCTGCATTGAACCTCAGTTTCCACTTTCTCAACCACCTTTCCAGAGCCTCCAGGTCTTCCTGCAGGGCCACTCTCCCTTCCTCCTCATTCACCACTGCTCCCAGCTTTGAGTCATCCGCAAAGAGACTCATTTCACTCCTGATACTCTTCATTATGTCAGAGGCAGAGGTGATAAACAGGAGGGGCCCTAGCACCAGTCTCTGGGGGACCCCACTGACGACTCTTCTTGGAGATGAGACTAGCCCCCCAACCACCAACCACTGAGGACGCTCCAAGAGCCAATTTCCTATCCATCTGATCATCTGCATCCCCACTCCCATTTCCCCCAGCTTAGCCAGCAGGCCACTGTAGGGTACCAAATCAAACGCCTTGCTGAAGTCCAGAAAGAGAACAGCCACCGGCCTACCCTGGTCCAGGGCATTCATCACCCAGTCATAGAACTCCACAAGTTTTGTCTGACACGATCTTCCCGGGACGGAGCCATGCTGTCTATCGTCCAGGTACCCCATTTGCTCCAGTACTCCCCCCATTCTTTCCTTGACAATACCCTCCATCACCTTACCCACCACCGACATAAGGCTAATGGGCCTGTAGTTCCCTGCCTCCTCTCTTGATCCTCCTTGTGGATGGACACAATATGGGCCACTCTCCAGTCTTGGGGTACCCACCCCGTCCTCAGAGAGATGTTGAAAAGCTCCGCCAGGGGTCTGCCAGGACATCCGCCAGCTCACTTAGCACCCTGGCATGTATTTCATCCACCCTGTTGCTTTCTCTGTCCTAAGGGACTGGAGGACTTCCCTCACTCTCTCTCTCTCTCTCTCTACCGAGATTTCATCCTCCATGTCCTTCCCCTTTGCTCCCTGTACTGCCCTCCCCCACCCGATGGTGTCGGTCCTTCCCCCTCCCTAGTCACTTCAGGACTCCTGATCTCTAAGGTTCCCACCCCTCCCACCGGATGACTCTCTCTGTCCCCCCCAATAGATGTAGCCCCCCCATCCTCCCTGGTAAAAACAGAGGCAAAGTACTCGTTTAGTACCTCGGTCTGCTCTCCCACACCATGTGCCCTTCCTTCCCCTGATCTAATCCTGCTGATCTGCCCCCTCACTTTCCTTTTTCCCTCAATGTATCTAAAGAACCCCTTGTTCCCCTCCTGATCCCCCTGGCCAAGCTTTGCTCCTTCCTCACCTTAGCGGCTCTCACCACCCTGTTGACCCTCCTGGCCATTTGTTCATAGTCCCTGATCCCTTTCACTCCTTGAGCACTTGAAACACCTATAGGCTGCCTTCTTTTCCCTCACTGCCTCCTGAACCTACCAGGTCCACCAACAGGGTTTTCTGGCCTTACCAAATTTGCACCTCTCTCTTGCACAGGACCTAGTGGCCTCCTGAACCCCACTCCTAATGATCTCCCACCTACTATCAGCATCCATGTCTGGCCTTATCCCTTCCAAATGACACTTAAGGAGCTCTGAGGAAGCCTGTTTGCCGAAACATCAGCTGATCTGCACTTGTAGCACGTTGTGCAAATTGCTTTGCATGGCTGCTGGCTGTTAGTATGGCTGTGGTGCACTGTTATAGGTGCCGTTCGTGTTATTTTTAACAATTGTTCGAATGTGATCTGCCACCACTTTGGAATACTACTGCACTTTCTGGCGTCTGTATATAGCACTTTTGCACTTAATAAAAAAGAGAAATTCTGTGACTTGATAAGCAGTTTCTTGATTTTCTATGAGGAAAGCCATGTGCTTGTATGGTCAGTGCTACAGCTATGAGCTGTGTGTGCTAGATTAGTGTATCCTTAAGGATCCTTCCCATCCCCCCAAAATCCACACCCCTAAAGTCAATTACCACCGTCTTTGTGTGGCTTTGCTCCCCCCAGGTCCAGGAAAAACCAGACTGTGGCATGGTCACTCCCTGCCAACAGGTCCCTCACCTCCAGGTCCCTAATCTGGTCACTGTTCGCCGGGACTACGTCTAGTGTTCTGGCCTCCCTAGTAGGTTCCCCTATCTGCTGGGTCAGGAATTTGTCCTGGAAGACATCCAGCAACGTCTGTTCCTTGGCCCCTGTGGATGTCATAGTCCCCCAGTCTGTTCCTGGCATGTTTAGGTCCCCCATCACCACTACCCTTCTGTTGCCAAATCTACAGTGGCCTGCAACATTAGCCACCAAACTCTCTTCCAGATCCTCTGCTAGTGTGGGGGTTCTGTATACCACCCCTATTTTTACTCTCTTACCCCCCTGTGATATCAGGGTGACCCAAATCACCTCCACGCTCCCCTCTACATCCTCCGTCCCGCCTATACCAATGCCATTTTTGATTATCAGTGCAACCCCTTCCCTCCCCACTGTCCTTCCTGAACATAGTGTAGCCCTCCATGTTTAGGTCCCATTCGTGCCCTTGAGTGGCCCAGGTTTCAGTGACAGCTGCCACATCAACTTCCCCCTCGACTAGCATCGCCTGGAGCTCAGGCATCTTATTTCCTAAGCTCCTGGCATTTATCAGAACCACCCTCCACCCCTTTCCCCTCCTCCCATTCCCCCCCTTGTGCCTCCATTTGGCCACATGCTCCTCCTTCCCTGAACCCTACCTGTTGGCCTTTTTCCATATCCCTACAGCTCCTTAGGGGAGTGGAAACTGAATTTCTCTTTTATTGTACCTCCTGCAACAGTCCCCTCTTCGATCCCCCCCCCTTCACAAGTTTAAACCCCACTTTTCACTGATGAACCCAGCTAGTTTCGGCTTTAGTATTTAACTCCCCTCCAAACTGAGGTGAAGCCTGTCCCTAACATACAGCCCTTTATCCTTTCAGTCCCCCACAAGGCCATAACCCCTAGCCTGGCGCCACTCCCTGAGCCACTGCTTAACCACCCTTATATTCGGCTTGTTCTCCCCACTAGTCCTCAGCACTGGCAGGATCTCCGAGAAGGAGACTGCGCATCCTATGGACTGGCAAACCCTGGCTAGCTCCCAAAGCCGTGCCTGTATCTCCAATTCACTATTTACATCTATGTCATTTGTACCCAGGTGCACCAGTATGTCCAGAGACCCCCCCACATTCCCTTGCCAGCGAATATATCTCGTGCTTGGCCTTGTGCACCATCAGTCCAGGGTGGCATTTGGCTTTTACCGGACAGGTTTTACCCTCCCCCTTGATACCTCTGATCATGGAATCCCCCAACAGTAGCACTCTTACCTATCCCTTACCACCCTGCTCAACCCGCAGGTTTTCCCTCCTTCCATGCCCATCCTCACTCCTTCTCCTGGCATCTCCCCCCAGCCGGCTCCTCGCACCTCCCACATTCTGGGAGTCAGATGTAGCCCTCCCCCTCTTTTCTCTGGCCACCCCCTCTACTCCAGTCCTGGGCACCCCCCACCTGAGTATCCTTTTTTGTATCACTGTCCCCGTCCCACCCTTGACTAGGCCATCTGCCCTATCTGGTGGCCTAGCTTGTTTGTCTACTCCTTCCCACCCGTCCTCGTTTAATGCCCCTACCTGCTATGCCCCTGAGTCCGTACCCTTAGCCCCCAATTTCTGCAACCACCTTTGTTTACCTGAGGCTCACTTCCTGTCCCCACCTTCATTTCTTCTGCCTGGCCGGAGTCCCTACCCGCTACTGCTTTCTCGCCCACCATGGCCCCCGCCTCCCAATTTCGGTCCCTGCCTCTTTCCCCTTCTCCCTTCCCTTGCTACCTCCTCCCCCCAACACTCCCCTCCTCTACTACCAGATGTAGAGGGTCGAAATGATTTGTAAGCCTAAGACCAGACCCTCGTACTCCCCCTCCATCTTGGTTTCCTCTGGACCACCCTATTCGCCTGCCACCAGGGTCCCCCGAGTACCCTCCTTCACTCCTCTCCCTATGCCGAAGGCTTCAGTACCTGGTGCATCCACATGGGCAACCACTTGCCACTTCCTTCTCCAATTCCCCCATGCCCCCCAAATCCCCAGCTGCCTTCTAATCCCCTCCACCTCCTCCCTAAGCTGTGCCAGCTGACCCAGCACACTGGGCAACCCCCAAACTTCCAAGTCCAGTCAAGTACCATGGTCGCCCCACACCCTGTGCACCTAACCACCCTCCCAAAGATGCCCACTCTAGTGACGTGTGGTCCCTTCCCCATCCTCATCATCTTAGTAGATTTACAGGACAAAAAGACCCCCACGTAATGCAAAAACAATCCAACCGGGACCCCCAGTGATCAGAGCCACAAGTGGCTATACGACTTTCACAACTCCCAGTGAATACACTTAACAATCCCCCACGCAGCATGCAAGGTGTCAGTCCAAAACTGAAATTTCTTCAAGGACCAAGGCCACAGGCTACTAGTTCAGCCCACTCCAGCCCAGACTCGTCCTCCTCCGACTATTTAATAGAGGTCGGGACTGGGGTGGGGGGAGGGACACAATTACAGCTCCTCTGGTGCAAGTTAAGTGAAGGCGGCTGGACTTTCCCCTTACAGCCCAGTTGTGAGTTCAAAACAAGTACGCTGCCCTCTGATTGGGCCTCCTTCCTCTCCAAGCTGTTTCCTCCCAGCAGCCCCTCTCGCTCCAGCCCTGGCCCACTGCCATTGCAGCCGCTGGGAAAAATTGCCCTGGTTGCCATTTCCTGCTGCCGATGCAGCCAGCAGCTCCTCCCAGTAGATGCTGTCTCCTTTCCACCACCTGATAGTGTGCTCTCTCATCACTGCTCCTCCGCCTCTCACCAATGCGGCTCCCGGGTCCACTCCTCCGGCAATTACAGCTCCTCCGATGCAAGTTAAGTGAAGGAGGCTGGGCTTTCCCCTTTATAGCCCAGCAGCGAGTTCAAAACAGGCACCTGCCCTCTGACTGGGCCTCCTTCCTCTCCAAGCTGTTTCCTCCCAGCAGCCCCTCTCGCTCTAGCCCTGGCCCACTGCCATTGTAGCTGCCGGGAAAAAATTTCCCTGATTGCCCCTTCCTGCTGCCAATGCAGCCAACAGCTCCCTCAGTAGATGCCATCTCCTTTCCGCTGCCTGATAGTGCGCTCTCCCACCACTACTCCTCTGCCTCCTGCTGCCGATGCGGTCCCGGTGCTCTCTCCACGCCGCCAATGCGGCCAGCAAGTGCCCCTGCTCCTCCACCAACTATGCGACCCCCGGTCCACTCCTCTGACAATTACAGCTCCTCCAGTTTAAGTTCGAACGATGGTTTGGTTTTTCTTGAACCACAAGAAAACTAAAATAATGTTCTCCAGCATCCAGAACAGTCATCGTACATACCCCCTCAACGTCACTAATATGGCTGGTACCCCGCTGGAACTAGTTCAACACTTTAAATACTGAGATTGCAATGGACAGCACCATGTCTTACTCATAGCATATTGATAACACTTCAAAGGCAGTCAACAGGCGCATTGGTATGCTTCATTGACACAAAGTCTCTCCCCTGAGGCTCTTAATCTGGCCAGCCATAGTTCAGTGATTTCGCTTATTGACTATGGACTAGTAATCTATGGTTCAGCAATGACCACAGCCCTCCGCCGTATCATAGTAGCATTAAAAAAACCATGCTGCTTGGCTACCAGTTCACTAAGGCTAACACACACTTGCGATTTGTATGAACAGGCAAACTGGCTCCAGTTCGATGCCAGACTTAACTACCAAACCTGTCTATTGGCCAAAACGATTAGGCAAGGCCTGGTTCCTGCTGGTGTTCAGAAGCTCCTCACCCACTATGAACATAGCCGCTGTACCAGAAGCACTGACAGTATGGTTTTCAAAGTTCCTCGCTGTCGCACCTCTCTAGGTCAGAGGGCTTTTGCTCACTGTGCTCCTTACTGGCTGAACTCTCTGCCTCAAGACATCTCCTCTGTAACTTCATTAGGCCCCTTTAAACAAAAGTTTAGGAAACATCTTGTTTCAAAGGCCTGCTGTGACTGCTCTAACTCTGAATGGTTCTCAACAGTGGTTTTCCAACCTACTCTATCCCTGAAGCATCCACCCTACGACCCACTACCTAGCAAAATTCTGCCCGATTCCCTGTAGATAATCTGAACTTGCCAGAAACTCCCTTGGAATCCTTCACCTCCTTCAACTTGCCTCCCACCTGTTCCTCCACAATCATGCTATTTCTCCTCCCCACCCCTTCTCTCCTCACCAGTCCACCCCTTACCACACCCTCCTAACTTTCCTCCTTGACAGTTTCTCAGTCTCATTCCCCCAACCCTCTATTGAAGAGGCCCCTTGAGCCGAAGTATCTTTTCACCCTGCACACATACCCCTTACTTTTCACCCTGTCCATTCCTCGAAATATTGGCATATATTGTACATTGCCTGCATTGTTATTTTTTCTATTGTTCTGTAGTTCTATTATGTATACAGCACTGTATGTCTAGTCTTTGAATTACCTGTTTACCTGTAAAACTGTTGTCACTGTTATTGTTTTACCTGACGTGGAACCTATTGTAATGAGCTTGTTCTTAAAGGCATTATTCCAAAGTCACAACAAATAAATAAATAAATTAGGAGCCAGTCAATAATTGTACCAAGTACTGAAATGTGGGGAAATGATTATTGGGTATTGTGTTGGGGTGGCCAGTGTTTACACTGGGTGGTACGACATCCCAGGGAGTTGTATCAGGTGGAAGTTAGCCTATTTAAAGCTAATCTCTGGGTGGAGGCACCCTGGCTTTGTAATATCAAGGAAAGAACCAGTTTTAAGGTAATCGTGGGACCCCAGGCCCCTCAACCCTGTGGCGGTTAGGCAGGGCAAGGGTAGCAACTCTAGGAAAAATGCTGCCTAGGAATTACATGTGTATTCATGCCCAATATACCCATTGTCTGACGTGGGTTATAGCTTACTGAATTCACTATATTTGAGTAGCAGCAAGATTGGGGACTATAAAAAAAATTAGAGTGGGAGATTTTTGTTTTTTCTCTGATACACTTGATATCCCACGCCAAAATGATCCCAGATATCCACTGGAATCCTGTCCCCATACCTCTTGACCTCTTTCCTCATAAATCAGGGACAAAGCTTAGAAAAATCAGGGACAAAGACCCAAAATCAGGGACACATCTTAACAATTAGTACTATTCATTCAGAAAGCTGACAAAATAAGGGGATTAGTATAAGATGCATTTTCTTAAGAAGAACATAGAGAATAGTGCATGATCTAAAGTGAACAACAGCACCGTTGTTCACTTAGAGAGGTTGTCATGACAACCGTTAAAACCTCAAGAGCGAGCCTCAGAGGTTTTAGGTTGTCATGACAACCTCCAGAAGAAAACGACGCTGCTGTTGTTCACTTTAGATCACACACTGTCTTTTATAATGCATGTTACAGTAGAGAATCAAAATCGAAAACAAAAAAACTGTAATGCTACCAGTGCTTCCCTCATTGATATCAGAAGTGAATGTTTCCTTACCTTTCGGCTGATGGTGAAGATAACACAGGCAAATGATAACCATTTAGGCTTTGAACATTTATTTTGTATACAATGGAATAAACAGCATTAAACTCTATTTGCTTTTAAATTATTTAAACGAATACAACATGCTAGTTGTACGTGCAAGAAAGGAAACGGAACTTGAGATGGCATTTGACTCAGCAGTCCAATAAGGTGTCCCGGAAACTGTTTGTAGTGCGGTGGTGCGTGTAGGTCGTAGCACACTCACTGCAATGGTGTACCTTTGGAAACAAAACAAGAAAAGAAACAGAAAACAGATTATTGGATACTTGCTTTTAAGGTTGGTGCTTGAGATGGGATGGGAAGGAAGGTGGCTGAGATGGGGGCAGAATAAATAGAAAATAAGCTCACCATTTTAGGCATCGCTTTCTGACGATGAGTCAGAAATTACTGCTACTCTTTTCTTTTTTCTGTGTCCCATAGTTGTTGTGGAAGTTCAGCATTATATCCTGCTGGAAAACGCAGTGGTCACTGAATAAGTTGAAATTGGTCATGTCTGATAGTGGGAGAAGCGGGAACTTGCTAACATTTTTTTCTTTCCAGACTGCTTGAGATATTGACACTGCGGTAGCTGATATAAAGATGGTTGCCTGCTGGTCATCGGTTGGGGTACGGCCACATAGGATAGCGCAGTTTTTTTTCTGCTTCGCTTCTGACAAGAAGCCGTAGTTATTTATTGATTGCAGGCTCTTATGGCCAGAAACCTGCTGGACCGCAGTAGGGGGGATGACTGCACCATCTACAAGTCTCTGGATTGCAGTTTTTCGTGTGGAGTGGTTAGTGATGTGTTTCTCGGCAGGTAGCCCAGCTGACGTTTTTATTATTTGCATCATTGTGCAGACTTTGTTTACATCTAGAGCAGGGTTTCTCAAATGGTGAGGCCAGCCTCCTTGGGGAGGCCCCAACCTGTTCAAGGGGGGCTCAAGCAAGTCTAAAAAAGTAGTGTATTTGAATTTTGAGTTCAAGATATTTTGTGTGAAGCGATGAGGCAAACTGATAGAGGATAACAGGGCAATTTATGTATTTATTTACATATTGGTGACCAGGAAAGGTACACTGAGCTAAGACTTATTACAGGTGAACCTGGGGAAGGCTAGCAAGTGAATACAATTCCAAAGGTAACTTCAAAGCAGTCAAGCAATACAAAATGAACAATAGTGCAAACAAATATGAACCATGAACAAATAGGGAGAGGCAACAATTGACCAGTTAGACTTGTGGCAGAACAGCCCAGTATAACAGCCGATATGCAAGGCTTTAGCAGAGAGGTACTAGGAGCAAGAGCTGGAAAAAGCAAAAGGATCCCTGAGGAGTTGCTTAAGAGCAGAATGAGAGGGGGAGAGGCAGAGGTGGGTAGGAAGGTTATTCCAGATAGAAGGTAAACAGAATGAGAAAGCATTCTGACCATGAAGGTATAGCAACAAGGGGTAACAATAGGTCAAGAATCAAAATAGCAGAGCAAGTAGGTTGATATGGGGGGGGGTCAATAAGCTGAATAAAGTGAGAACCAACTACTGAAAGGAGTTTCACTTTAATCCTGATGAACTGTGCAAAGTATGCTATTTTTCTAAGGGGAGGCCCAAAATTATTTCAATATTTGGGGGAGGCTCAAGATCTTTTCCATTGTGTGGGGGAGGCTCACTATGACAAAGACTGAGACCTATTGATCTAGAGTCATTGACTTAAACAAGAGGGTGACACCTGGTTTAAAGTATAAGTTGGGCGCTAGGTAGAAAGGTGAATCGTCAGACAGCATGTTTTTGGGTCTTTGAGAGGAGTACACCGTGTAGGCCTTTACAGGATCTCTTTCTGGTATTTCTGTGTTGGCATACATTCTGGGCTTTACTGCCCTTATGTCCCTTGGATTGTCTCCTGCTCTGGTTTTTGTCTGCTGCTCAGTGTATTCGATGAACTGGTTACCATCTGTGTCAGTGAGCAGGCATAGATCCCCCCACCTGAGTGCATACTGTTCGGCTGTCCTGAGTGCATAATACACTCCATTGTTAAAAAATAACATGTTGAGAAGTGACACAGGGAACCCAGAGTTCCGCTACAGTAGTTTCTCTATGTCTGAGGGGGACAGGGCTTCTGCCCTGTTAGGCTTGCTGCCCTTGCCCCCTTTTTTTTATATATTTCTGTTTGTCTGACAGCGTGGCCAGTGTTTCCGGGAAGTCTTCGCTATTTCCAAGAAAGATGAAATTGCCATAATTTATTTGTAGAAAGTACCTATCAATGTTTCCTAACATTCCTCTCAGTGTTGATGGCTCGTACTCAGTTCCGTCGTTTCTTTTAACCTTATAGATGAACTCTTCTATGAATGTGTCCAGCTCATTATGGGGTATGTCGGAGATACTGTGGCTCTCACCCTCTTCGGCAAGGTAGGATTTAAACATTCTCACGTCCAAATCTGTTTTTTTATTGTCAGTTTATTTTTTTGCTCCTCTATGAAACTTCCGTGATCCAAGCTACCCGGAATTTTTTTCAAGTTAGTGAGATGGTGCAATGGAGTTTACTTTTATGCTGCTGTTTGATGGCTGTCCTGTTACTGCGACTTTAAACTAACGAACGGCACTTTAGAGCTCAGTGGCTTGCGTCCGCGCCATGAAGTTCTGAGTTGTTGTACCATTGATATGACGTCCCATCGATGGTATAACAGCAAGTGGACATCACATCGATGGTACAACAATGTTGGTAAAAAACAGATTTTAAGTTAATACAACGTTCTAACATACACTATAAGCCTGTAGCTCTAATGTCTGACATTATTTTGTGCCTACAATCCCCACTGTTCTGTCACAAAACACATATTTTACGAGGGCCAGAGGAAAATTCTGAGGCAAAATCAGGGACAGTTGAGAGGTATGCCTGCCCCTTGCCCCATCCAATGGCAAAAGTGTCTCTGGCGACAAGTTCTTTTCTCGATCTGGCATGACAGCGGCTCCTGCTCCGCACCAGTAACAGGACAGGTGCTGATGCATGTTAGGATGCTCACGCCAGTGCGGCTTGTTGTTGCTGCAGCTGTTCTGATAGTCCTCTCTGGTCTCGATCTGCAATTCGACTGGGTCAGGAGAGAAGCAAGATAATCATCAAATATTTTTGGGAGCCCTTACGCAGTTACATGAATTCATGTAATAATACATACTAGCAGCAGCTCTCTCTAGCGACTTGTTTCTGCCATCCAAAAGATGGCGACGCGTTATACGTACCTTAGAAGGGGCGTCGCCACTCTAGCCTTTCTTCCTAGTTTCGTGCACCGTCAACCCCGTGACCGATGTGACGTCATATGACCGATTATATTTTTCTGTTTTGGTCTGCCCCCAAAGACCTCGTCAGTACAAACAGGTTGTAAAGGAAACGTTTCCTATGATACAATATCCAGAATTTTCTCCTTGTTGGGTGGCTCGTGCAGCGTTACTTTTATGTGACTGCCTGTGTCTAATCTACCGTAAAGTTACGGAGTTAAACGGGAAGTTGCAACAACCAAGTGCGCCGGGCGGTGCAGACTCCCACGTGGATGCAGAGCTGGAATGTAATGCAACGTAAACTGCTCAGTAGAATGTTGTAACACTTCTAAGAGCGATAGAGTTCGAAACACAGTTTACCTTAATTCTTATTTCTGAAAACTCGGAGAGTCCCAGGTCGTGAACGCCTGCTAGATATTACAGTGCATGGTCTCTTGAGCCAGGTCGCACTTTATCCGACCAGCCCCTTGAATTCGTGCTGTATTGCTGGAGCCGATTATGAGCCATTTAAAAACATTTCCAGTACGTGTTTACTGTGTGTGTCATAAACGGTGCGGGAAGCAGACCCCAGTAATCTAGCCGGAACAGTCGGTGTACCCCAGAATGGAGATTTCGTACACAGTTATGCGAATTTTGTCATGCACTCTAAAGTGTCGAAGCCTTTGCTTTGCTGGAACTAAGATCCCACTCAGTTGTAAATTGTGGGCTGAACCATATTATCAAAACCAAAGGCACTTTAGTAAAAGACTGTTTAGCGTTAACTCGAAGCTGATAGGTACACAGCGATTTCTTCAGCGAAGGTCAAGAGTACAATGTAAGTATTCCTTTAACACCAGTGGTTGATCTGCTGGGCTGAGCACTGTGACCCATGTCCAGCCCACTCCTATCCACTACTTTAATGATACTGTGAACAATAGGGGGCCCCTCTTTAAAGTTTCATACTGTAAGTAAAAAGCAGTTTTGCTCGAAGTAGGCATATGGCCCCCACTTTCGTTTGCCAAGCTGTGTCTCTTCCAAAACCCCAGTGGCAACCTCCAAACCCTGACAGCGGAGCGGACAGCTCTCTTGGTATGACCTTCTGAATCTCCACGGCCCCTCCCAATTGTGGAGCCATTTATGGGGAAGACTACTTGCCACAAGTTGCGATACCAGTTGGTTGGCTGTGGGGGTGGAGGTGCAGGTCTGAGAATACATGGGCCTGTTATAATCGATCAGCTGGTTATCCTGCATCTTTATCTCCCCACTATTGGACACTGGCAAGGTGACTCCAGGTTGTGTGTGTGCCTGCCAGTGCAGGCTCCCTTCGTCACCGTGACTGCATCGTCACCAGTTTCCTCTGTGATGCTCGGTACTCCTCCCCCATCAAACCTTCACAACATCCCAGACACATTACTGAACCTGAGTCTCCAGCATTCTTAGCGGCACTGGGCTGGCCCAGGGCATAATACATATATGGGCTGAGCTCCTAGTAGTTCCAACACCGCCTGCCTCCCAACCCCAGCCATCCCCAAAATTCCAACACTGATGGGACCTTTCATGAATGCATGCCCTCTTAATAGCAAGAGGAGTCTGCTTGCTCTGTTGATTTTATTTGATTTAACAGGGTTTTGTAGGCTCTGCAGTTGTTTGATTTTAATGTGTAAATCACCCAGAGTGCGATATCAGGGTTCCTCACTCTCTGGGAATATAGCGCAGTGGTGACAAAGGGCCAAGGGTGCATTATTCCGTGGACTCAGATATGCACCGTGCATGTGCTCAGTGGTTTTTAGTGAGGTATACAGCACTGGTATTGAAACAGGTGTAGATAAAACAATGGTGACAAAAGACCATTTTGGAGGATTTTATTAAATAATAAAAAATAGTGAAAAAAAACATAGGGTGGTGGCCCACAATGTTAGAATAATGAATGGGGAACACTGCATATTATAATTGCATAACTGGTGGAGGCTCTCATGATAGAGTCAAAGGGTCCCTGTTTCAGGATTCATTTAGGTGTATAGTCCTGAGACAATGATGGAGTCCAAAACTGAAAAATAAACAAAACAAAAAAAAACTATTTCAGGAAAACATGCTGAAGGACAGCACTTTTGTTCCATGTGTGTCCTGGTGCAGGGTGTGCAAGTCCTATTGCTCCCTGTGTGGGACAAGTAAACCTTCTCTGAGGACTAGTACAAAACCAGCTGATTTCATTATTGTTATGAAAAAGGGGCATGTGCAAATTCGGCGAAAGTCGTAGTGGCTGGACAAGTTGGTGGTAATGGTACACGAGAGATACAGTCAAAGTTTAGCAGATATAATTGATTAAGAGTACAGTAATAAATGTATTATCTGGATTCATACAACTGTGCAGTTACTAAGAAATAAACCATGTCAGAGTGTGGTTTAAATAAGATAAGGTGCAGGCTCCAGGGTGTGAGTAATGCCTCTATAAGAGCAGCTTATTTCCTTTCAGCCCACTCTGAAGTGGGTTATTGCACTTACCTGTGTACTTGGCAAATTAACTAAATAGGTAATCGCAGTTGTATCAGGACAGTGAATTTATGTGGTACATTTTGGCAACTTTAAAACCAATGCAACTGAGTCTGATGCTGCTGTAGTGTATCGTGGAACATCTAGAACAGCGTTGTTGTGCTGCACTCGCGATATCACGATGTTGTGCTACATTAGGGATGTCTCTACTGCAGCATAATAAGATCGAATGTCTTCGCACAGGCGCGGTGAAGTGGCCGCTGCAGTGAGAGCTGGCTCGGGAAGTGAGTGGCGCTGGAAAAAAATGGAACAACCTGCAGTACAGTAAGGCACTTCTAGTACTGGGGGGACCTTTTTTGGACACAGAATGACAATAATGGTTGCCCTCACATTGTAAAAGATTGTGTATGAACAACCATACACATACAACACTGTTTTTTTCAATCTTGAGGTTTCCAAGCTAACGCGATCACTCGCACTGCGCTCTCAAGGTCTCTTGTTATCATGGAAACCTCTCAGTTGAAAAACTGCTTTGTTGTGTATGATTGCACATACACAGTTCTCTATGTTGCTGATTAGGGATACTGCTGTGCTCCAGCTTTCTTCAGTGCATTACTGCCGCTGATAAGGAACACTACTGTGCTGTAGCTTTCTGCAGTGCAGAACTGTTGATTAGAAACACTACTGTGCTCTAGCTTTCTACAGTGCAGTACAGCTGCTGATTAGGATCACTGCTGTACTCTAGCTTTCTGTAGTGCAGTACTGCTGCTGATTAGGAACACTGTGCTGTAGCTTTCTGCAGTGCAGTACTACTACTGCTGCTGATTAGGAACACTGCTGTGTTCTAGCTTTCTACTGTGCAGTACTGCTGCTGATTGGGAACACTGCTGTGCTCTAGCTTTCTGCAGTGTAGTACAGCTGCTGATTAGGAACACTGCTGTGCTCTAGCTTTCTGCAGTGCAGTACTGCTGCTGATTAGGAACACTGCTGTGCTCTAGCTTTCTGCAGTGTAGTACTGCTGCTGATTAGGAACACTGCTGTGCTCTAGCTTTCTGCAGTGCAGAACTGATTAGAAACACTGCTGTGCTCCAACTTTCTGCAGTGTGGCACTGTTGCTGATTAGGAAACACTGCTGTGCTCTAGTTTTCTGCAGTGCAGTACTGTTGATTTGGAGTCTAGCTTTCTGCAGTGCAGCAGTGTTGATTAGGAACACTACTGTGCTCTAGCGTTCTACAGTGCAGTACAGCTGCTGATTAGGAACACTGCTGCACTCTAGCTTTCTGTAGTGCAGTATTGCTGCTGATTGGGAACACTGTGTTCTAGTTTTCTGCAGTGCAGTACTACTACTGCTGCTGATTAGGAACACTGCTGTGCTCTAGCTTTCTACTGTGCAGTACTGCTGCTGATTAGGAACACTGCTGCGCTCTAGCTTTCTGTAGTGCAGTACTGCTGCTGATTAGGAACACTGCTGTGCTCTAGCTTTCTGCAGTGTAGTACTGCTGCTGATTAGGAACACTGCTGTGCTCTAGCTTTCTGCAGTGCAGTACTGCTGCTGATTAGGAACACTGCTGTGTTCTAGCTTTCTGCAGTGTAGTACTGCTGCTGATTAGGAACACTGCTGTGCTCCAACTTTTTGCAGTGCGGCACTGCTGCTGATTAGGAAACACTGCTGTGCTCTAGCTTTCTGCAGTGCAGTACTGTTGATTAGGAGTCTAGCTTTCTGCAGTGCAGTACTGCTGATTAGAAACACTGCTGTGCTCCAACTTTCTGCAGTGCGGCACTGCTGCTGATTAGGAAACATTGCTGTGCTCTAGCTCTCTGCTGTGCAGTACTGCTGCTGATTAGGAACTCTGCTGTGCTCTAGCTTTCTGCAGTGCAGTACTGCTGCCGATTAGGAAGCACTACTGTGCTCTAGCATTCTGCAGTGCAGTACTGCTGCTGATTAGGAACACTGCAGTGCTCCAGCTTACTGCAGTGCAGTAGTGTTGGTTAGCAACACTGCTGTGCTCTAGCTTTCTGCAGTGCAGTACTGTTGATTAGGAACACTGTTGTGCTCTAGCTTTCTGCAGTACTACTGCTGATTAGGAACACTGCTGTGCTCTAGCTTTCTGCAGTGCAGTACTGCTGCTGATTAGGAGCACTGCTGTGCTCTAGCTTTCTGCAGTGCAGTACTGCTGCTGATTAGGAGCACTGCTGTGCTCTAGCTTTCTGCAGTGCAGTACTGCTGCTGATTAGGAGCACTGATGTGCTCTAGCTTTCTGCAGTGCAGTACTGCTGCTGATTAGGAACACTGCTGTGCTGTAGCTTTCTGCAGTGCAGTACTGTTGCTGATTAGGAACACTGCTGTGCTCTAGCTTTCTGCAGTGCAGTACAGCTTCTGATTAGGAACACTGCTGTGCACTAGCTTTCTGCAGTGCAGTACTGCTGCTGATTAGGAATACAGCAGTGCTCTAGCTTTCTGCAGTGCAGTGCTGTTGATTAGGAACACTGTTGTGCTCTAGCTTTATGCAGTGCTGTAATGTTGATTGGGAACACTGCTGTGCTCTGGCTTTCTGCAGTGCAGTACTGCTGCTAATTAGGAAACACTGCAGTGCTCTAGCTTTCTGCAGTGCAGCACTGCTGCTGATTAGGAACACTGCTGTGCTCTAGCTTTTTGCAGTGTAGTACTGCTGCTGATTAGGAACACTGTTGTGCTCTAGCTTTCTGCAGTGCTGTACTGCTATGGATTAGGAACTCTGTTGTGCTCTAGCTTTCTGCAGTGCAGTACTGCTGCTGATTAGGAGCACTGCTGTGCTCTAGCTTTCTGCAGTGCGGTACTGCTACTGATTAGGAACACTGCTGTGCTCTAGCTTTCTGCAGTGCGGTATTGCTGCTGATTAGGAAACACTGCTGTGCTCTAGCTTTCTGCAGTGCAGTACTGTTGATTAGGAATCTAGCTTTCTGCAGTGCAGTACTGTTGATCAGGAACAGTACTGTGCTGTAGATTTCTGCACGTGCTCTAGCTTTCTGCAGTGCAGTACTGCTTATTAGGAACACAAGGCATAAATCAGTGTCAGAGAGTTGATTAGTGGCCTTTGCTAATCAGAATGAAAGATGATTAGCAATCAGCCAGTTTTGATTAGCAGTTTTCAAAAATGGATATTTTTAAACTGTATAATTACTTATTATTTATATTAATAAAATAAACATTGTATACGTAGTTTTGAGACTGAATGTGCCATTTCGACCATGTTGTCAGCATATCCTTCCTATTACCCCACTTCATGTACCTGGTGCAGAAAATTTTCCAGTCCTTGCCAAAGCGTGATTCTGCACCACTGAAATGCCGTTCTGCGCCACAGGTGCGGAAACACATTTTGTTCAGGAGTTGAAAAATGACAGCTGTGACATACTTGAGATGGGGTAATAAGAAGGCTACATTGAAAATCTAGAGTCAAAATATTTTAAAATTCCAAAGTTAGGAGGGTGTGTAGCAAAATGGAAACAAATGGCCATAACTTTGCCATTTTTTTCATATTGTGGCCCCATATTTGCAACATAGCCTTCTTATGACCCCACCTCATGAACAATATGACTGACATTACACAAATCCTGCCCGAAAGGTGAATTCACCAAGCGACTGCGAAATCACCTTTTGGGCAGGGGTTGTGTAGTGACAGTTATATTGTTCAAGAGGTGGGGTTCCCAAAAGGCCATGTTGAAAATTTGGGGTCAGTATGTCAACAAATGACTGAGTTATGCACTAAAGTTGAAATCCCCATTAAAAACATAGGACTGCATTTACCTTCTCATACTGCAGTCACCGGTTCCAGCAGCAAGATGGGTCTTCGATCGGGAGCTCAGATCTCGAACCTGTGACCTTTGTAGGTGAGTGACGGTCTGTGGGGGTGTCAAGGGGGGTGCACAGTGGGTGGTCAGGTGGGGTATGCGAGTGATCGGCGATGGACCGTTTTTTTTCTTCAGCTTTAAAAAAACAAATCATCGTCAGACAAAAGGAAAAGGGACAGCGATCAGATGGGGGGGGAATGTCACTAGACACCAGGGGAACGAATGAATTACAGGGACAGTGATCGGATGGTGGGGGTTGCCACTAGATACCAGGGAATGACAAAATTACGGGGACATTGATCGGATGGGGGGATCACTAGACGGCAGGGATAGAAACATTACTGGAAAGGCGATCGGTGGAGGGAGGGGACACTAGGCACCAGGGAAAATAAAAAACAATACGAAGGATGGCCAGCTTCTATGATTAGCAATCATTGCTAATCAAGCTGGCAATTGACTCACGTTTCCCGATTCTTGGGTCGCAAACTGCGATGCAACCCCACTTATTTTATGCCTTGGAACACTGATGTGCTCTAGCTTTCTGCAGTGCGGTGCCGTCGATTACAAACACTGCTGTGCTCTAGCGTTTTGCAGCAGGGCTGGGCTGCACTGTACTGAAGGGCGAAAAAGCAATCAATCAATCAAAGTCTTTGTTTAACCAGGCGATTACCGTTGAGCAAGCTCATTTTCGAGGTGGACCTGGGTTTGTTAACAAGGAACAAAGGACAATATACATGGGATGCAACACACAAGAAAATAGCAATGATACAAATAAAGTGAGACACAATAATACAGTATATACTAAGTATCAGCAGGTAGCGTTGATAGTAGTATATGTTCGGAACGGAAGATATAGCTAGTTTTGGGTGGAACACAATTTTTCATAAAAATAAAGAAATATACATATCAGGTCCACCGAACGCAAATAAAACCTAATATAAAAAGATATATAGTGATACTGTATGGAGAATTTAGAGCTGGAACCAGGGTCAAAGCAATGTGGAAGGGACAGATATGGGGGTAGAAAAAGGAGAGAAGGAAGAGTCGATTATAGATGTGATTTAACAGTAGTAATTAGAATGTGCTTGGACTTATAGGAGTCACTATTTAAGGTAGACAGGCATAGGACTCCTTATTATGATGTACTGTAGATATAGAGATTTAAAGCTGCTAGGCTGATGGGGTGAGTTAATTTCAAAGTTTTTTGCAGCTTGTTCCACAGTGGGGGAGCACAAAGCTGATGGCTGCTCTGCCAATGCGAGATTTTGCTTTGTAAACATAAAGGTAGATATATGAGTGCTTCTCATGACATACTTCCCCAGAGTGCAAAAAGGTAAACAGACAGAGATATACTGGGGCAGTTTATTTGAGATAGCTTTGTATGTCCAAACCACAGCATTTTTTGCCATCTGTAAGCAAGGGATGACCATCCCACTGCCGTGTACAATGCACAGTGGTGGGTTGAGTATGGAAGACCCGTGATAAATCTTATGGCTCTGTGATAAAGCGTATCGAGTTTGGCTAGGGTACCTGCAGGTCCCTGACTATATAGAAAGTCTGCGTAATCCAATAGGGAAAGAAAGGTAGTTTGAACCAGTTTCAGTTTAGCGTCTCTTGTGAGGAGATTATTAATCCTTAAGAACATACCAAGTCTTTGTCTAAGTTTCTTTGCCAGTTCTTCTAAGTGATCTGTGAAAGTAAGTCTATGGTCTAATCAAACCCCCAGGTACTTGAACTTTGGCATGTAGTCCAGCTGCTCACCTAGAATGGTAGTGATTTACGGGAGTGTCCAAGCAATTGCAGGATTTATTGCATTTTGAAGGGGCGAGAGGAGCATTGCTTTTTTTTTTTAGCATTTAAGAGCAGTTTCGGGTTTATAAGCTGATGTTGCAGCAGATTAAATTCATTTTGAAGGGCTTTACATGCCGCTACAGGCGTGGGGCTACTAGCATAGAGTACCATATCATCCACGAATAGGTGTATTTGTGCTTCTTTGATGGGAGAATCTATGTTGTTAATATAAATGGTGAAGAGCAAGGGACCAAGAATGGAACCTTGTGGTATACCCCTCAATAGAGGTTTTGGTGGAGAAACTTCCCTTTCTGCCTTTACTTGTTGAAGTCATCCTGAGAGGTAGTTGGAGAACCATTTAAGGGATAGGGATTCCAAACCAATGTTCCGGAGGGATGACAGAAGCAGTCTGTGAACAGCGGTATCAAATGCCTTGCTTAGGTCCAAGAAAACTGCGCAAAGTTTTTTTTTTGTCTAATTCAAGCTGCCAGTCGTTTGTCACCTTGGCTAGAGCAGAGATTGTACTGTGCTGTGCTCTAAAACTGGATTGTAAGGGGTTGAGCAATTTTTCTGATTCCAGGTACTTCCGAAGCTGGGAGTTCATTATTTTCTCCAGCATCTTTGACAGGATTGGAAGTGGGAAGACTGGCCTGTAGTTATTGAGGTCAGTAGGATCTCCTGACTTAAACAAAGGGACCACAAGTGCATTTTTCCAAATGGGCAGTAGGTCACCCTGGGACAAGGATAAGTTGAAGAGATGAGTAATTGGGACTATGAGGACATGGCAGCTGACCTTTAAGGAGTACGGGTCAATGAGGTCGGCTCCAGCACTTTTCCTAGTGTCCAGCTGAAGGAGAAGATCTTCGACTTCTTTCAGGGAGGTAGGCTGCAGAGAGAAGGATGGACTTGGGATGGGTTTTTCTTGTGTATCCAGTCTAAGTTGTTGGCGGAGGATATTCGCGGGAGAGGAGTCAAAGGCTAGCCCTGCAGTGGCAAAATGATTATTGAGAGCATTGAGGATAGACGGTCTGTTGGAGATGACAGTATTGTTAATCAATAATTTAGTAGGTAGGGAATTTACAGTGGTGTGACCTTCAATGTCTTTGATAGTCCTCCAGAATTTGGAGGCATTTCTTGAGGAGCTCTTCAGCTGAGAGCAGTAGAAATTAGCTTTTGCTTCTCTGACCATTTTGGTGCAGAGGTTCCTCGCCCTCCGGAAAGAATTCCAGTCATTTATTAAATTATTTTTCCTAGCAGTTCTCCAGAGTACATCTCTACTCCACAAAGCATCTTTCAGGTCTTCTGTAAACCACCGACAGGATTTGTTTCTGGCATGAACTTTTACTATGGGAGCATACTTGTTGAGAGCCCCTAGCACAATTTCTGAGAAAATATCATAAGCCGTAGTCATGGACTTGGCTAAATAGAAGTCCTGCATCGCATGGAGTCTCTTAGGTCTGATATATACCCATGGAGATCAAAGTTGCGTATGCACCTTTTAAAGGAGAATTTTGGTATAGTTGTGGATTTAAGAGTGGATCTTACACACGCGATGAAGCAATGGTTGCTAATATCAGAAAAAAAGACACCAGCATGGGAGAATAAATGGGGTTTGTTAACTAAAATGATATCCAAGAGAGTACTGTTATTAGGGTTGAGCTTGTTAGGATGAGTAGATTTGTTTATTAGCTGTGACAACCCAAGGGAATCACAGAACATTTTAAGTGGGGTGGATGCACTGGAGAGCCAGTCTAAGTTGAAGTCCCCTAGTATGATGCACTCTGAAGATGCCGAACCCAGGATGTTTTTGAGATGTTTTAACAACTGTAGTCCAGCTGATGGGGGTCTGTAGCATCCTGTTATACATAATGAGACACCGGTGGCAATTTCAATCTTTAATGACAAGCTTTCGAATTGTTTTGGGACAGAGGTTGAGTCAGTTATGGAGGCAGGGAATTTATCCTTGATGTAAATAGCTACCCCACCACCTCTGGTTTGCCTGTTGGATCTGAACAAAGCATAGGAGGGGATGTTAACTTCGTTGTTATTGGTCGCTGGTCAGAGCCAGGACTCCGTAATCACCAGAACATCTGGAGTAGTATGACATACCCAGGCTTGAACAGAAGTGATTTTTTTTTTAATAGGCTTCATACATTAACATGCAAGAATGTAAGCCCCTTGAGGCTTTGTAGCTCTGCTGGGGATTCCATGGGTGCCAGTGGGCCTGGATTAAGCGCACCATTTCCTGAGCATAGTAAAAGCAGGAACAAGAGTTTCCTGCAGAGTCCTAGGAGAAGTGTGGGTGGCTGGGTCTTCTTTCGGTTATGTGATTTGTCTGTGGCAGTATAGGGAGTTCTGAGGCTAGTTCACAGTTTTCCTGATGCTGCATACAATAATACCTTGACGGAGAGAGTCAGTGGGAGTAGGGGGGAGTATGCAGAAGGTGGTGTAGCCCTGTGGGCAGGCTGTAGGAGAGTTCCTGTATGCCGGTGCAGGTGAAGGACCAGCAGTGGGCTAGGGGAAGTTAGAGCACATACAAGTTCTTCTACTTGATAGGAAAAGTCCCGGTCGGACAATGTAAAAAGAGAGCCATTCTCCACTCTAGGAGTTATTTTTTGATTCACGTTCAGGTCCAATACATGTAAGATGAGCAGAGACAAGCATAGAAGCAGGTAATATGACCTCATTATGAGACTATCACCCAATGGGCACTACAAGTGCGGGCAAGAGAAGGGATTCTCAATGGAGGAGAATTTCTTAATCTCTGCAGAATACTACTATAGGCAGTGGAGCCTGAAGCAGTAATCCTTAAGTACAGCTCCTAGTCAGGCTAATAAGAAAAGAGTTCACATGACTGTAGAATAGTACTAGGGGCAGAGAGGCTTTGAAGCAAATTTCTTAGCTACTACTGTGGAGCAGACTTAAGTACTAGAGAGATCACCTGACCTAAATCAATTGCCTTAGCAAGACAGGATATGCTAGTGAGCAATAAGCAAACCTAAAGTACCAAAATGGTATACCTCAGCAAGACAGAATGAGATAAAGCTGCTAGAAGGTTTAGTTGCAAAAAGGGGATGGGAGGAATTGCAGTTGTTGACAGTAAGTAACCAATAAATTGAAACATTAGATAGGAGTGGGTGGAGACTGTGTGCATTTAAAGGAGGCCTGGTGGGGGTGGGACGAAAAATCAATGGGAAGTTTGCAGAGCTAGCACTGAATCAGTGCACATACAGTTGGAAAGAAACTGCAGCGGGGAGGGGGTGAATGGTAAGTTACTTTACACAGGCCGAGCAGAACAGGCTAAATTAAAATATATAAATTAGAAGCCGAGTACAGGGATGCAGGCTTACATTAAGCAACATGTCTCGGGTGCTCCTGTCTCAGGTGAGTGGGACCAGCCAATCAGGGAGCTCTACACAGGCATGGAGCCAATAGCGGTACCCTGAGAAGGCACTGAAATTGAAAACAGCAAATTGTAAGTGATGATCCGGTTCAGCGTTCACACAGCCCAGAGAAATCGTGGCAATTTTTCAAGCGTCATACCGTATCTATCTCTTTGGGGGGGGTAGGTGGCTCAGGCTCCTTGCACTGTAGAGGTGCTATGGCTGGATCGTGACCACTGCTCGTGGGGGCAAGTGGCACCTGTAAGGAAGGTGACAGCAGATTAAATAGGAGCAGATGGGGGGGGTCTAAACAGAGACACACAAAGAGAGCTGAGCACCAACTTGAAAGACAAGACAGGGGCGGTCTCAGACAGAGGCAAGGTGCCGACTAACTCGGGAATCCAAAACAAGCACAAAAGAACAGACTGATGGGGGAGGGCACGAGGGATAGAGGAGGACGGGGACAAAGGAGGATGATTAAGAATGAAAGTCAAGAGCAGGAGCCTTAGGCTCAAGACAGAGGCTACACTGATTTTACAATTCACTGAATTTTCTAAGTCCATAGCAGTAAGCATGTAAACCCAGTACAGTCTTAAATAGGATTTTAAAAAAAATAAATTAACAAAGCCAGTAAAACTTTTTTACAAACTCAGTTCAAGGCAGTGTACAAAGTGAAAGCTTAATTGGGGAGCCATGGACAGTGGTCTGAACCACAACTGGTAGTATACATGAGGTGACAACCATTCCGTTCAACACCCCGATAAGTCGTGGACAATTTCCTGAACCATTTCTTGTGAAAATATTTACTAAGACACCAGGGAAATCCCCGTATTCAAGTGAAAAGTGCTATAAATTCTTGAACTTGCACAGAGAAGGTCAGAAGGAACATAGGTTTAGCATGTCATTTTTAACGATGGCACACCTGATAGTGCAGCGCTCTGGAGCTTACAGTTCTCGGGTACTCTTGTGGTACTGCCATGAGGGCGTGGACTGGAGGGAAAGAAGGGAGTGAGTTCCAGGGGGAGAAATGAGAATGTGGCTTGTCAAGCTGGCATCTGACCTCTGGAAGTAAGGACTGGGAATGATGGTGGGCTTAACTAGAGGGCAGGTGTAGGTGTTAGGAGGGAGGAAAGGTAATTAGAAACATAGAATTTGACGGCAGATAAGGACCGCTTGGCCCACCCAGTCTGCCCATTTCCCTACCTACTGGATAAGCTGCAGATCCTAGTTAACCAGCAGCCTACTTCTTCCTACCCCCACCCCCTAGAATGGCCTTATGACTGTCCCATGCATGCTTGAATTCCACCACTGATTTTTGACTCCACAACCTCCTCCGGAAGGCCGTTCCATGCATCCACAACCCCCTCTGTGAAAAAATACTTCCTTAAATTACCTCTGAGCCGCCCCCCTCTATCTTCAAATTGTGCCCTCTTGTTCTTGCACACCTCTTTTTTTGAAAGATGCTACCCTCTTGGACTTTGTTGATTCCCTTGAGGTACTTGAACGTTTCTATCATGTCCCCCCTCTCCCTCCTTTCCTCGAGGCTATACATATTAAGCTCCTTTCATCTCTCTTCATATGTCTTCCGGTGCAGACCCTGCACCATTTTAGTTGCCCTCCTCTGGATAGCTTCCATCCTGTCTGTCTTTGTGGAGATTGGGTCTCCAGAACTGCACACAGTACTCCAGATGGGGTCTCACCAGCTGTCTGTACAGAGGGATAATAACTTCCTGTTTTCTACTAGTGATGCCTCTCCCTATGCATCCCAGTATCCCCCAGCCCTCCTTGCTGCCCTCTCACATTGCTTGCCCACCTTTAGGTCATCTGATATGACTACCCCCAGGTCCCTTTCCATTTTGTTGTTGTTAGTATCTCACCCCCATTGTGTACTCTTCCCTGGTTTTGTTTCCCAGGTGCATTACCTTGCACTTCTTAGCATTGAATCTAAGCTGCCATACATTTGACCATTCCTCTAACCTTGCAAATCCTTCTCATCCTTTCCACCCCACGCTGTGCATCAACTCTGTTGCAGATCTTTGTGTCATCTGCAAAGAGACATACTTTTCCTTCCAGTCCCTCTGCAATGTCGCTTATAAAGACATTGAAGAGGACAGGTCCTAATACTGAACCCTGCGGTACCCCATTAGTAACCCTCCTTTCTTCTGAGTGGACTCCATTTACTATTATTCTCTGTGTCCTATTCTCCAGCCAATTCTTTACCCAGGCTGTCATCTTGGGACCCACTCCCAGGCTGGCTAACTTGTATATTAATCTTTTGTGTGGGACTGTGTCAAATGCCTTGCTAAAGTCTAGGTAGGCCATGTCCACAGCCCCTCCCTGATCTACTACTTTGGTCACCCAGTCAAAGAAATCTATCAGATTGTCTGGCATGACCTTCCGCTGTGAATCCATGCTGCCTAGGGTCCTGTGCTCCTCTGGCCTCTAGATACTGACAATTCTTTCCTTCAGAAGTGATTTCCATCATTTTCCGTATCACTGAGGTTAATCTAACAGGTCTGTAGTTTCCTGCTTCTGCCTTGCTCCCACTTTTGAATGGGAATCACATCTGCCCTCCTCCAGTCCTCGGGTACCACCCCATCCTCCCATGATTTGTTAAAAGGGTAGTCAGTGGTGTCACTAGTTCTACCCTTAGTTCTTTTAGAATTCTGGGATGAATCCCATCAGGCCCCATTGCTTTGTCCACCTTCAGTTTTAAGAGTTCTTTCAGAACCCTTTTCTTCTGTAAATGGGCTGGTATCAACTTCTGTATCCAGAGTGTTTCTGCTGTTTGTTTTAGGTACCTCCCCTCTTCATTTGTAAATACTGAGCAAAATATTTGTTTAGTATCTCTGCCTTTTCACAGTCTCCTCTGCCCACCCTCCCTCCCTTTATTAAGCCTCACTATCCCTCCCTTGGTCTTCCTTCGCTCCCTGATGTACCTATAAAAGGTTTTATCCCCCTTCTTAACTGAGTTGGCTAACTTTTTCCTCGGTTTGGGCCTTTGCTGTTCTGACTGCCTTCCCAGCCTCTTTTTGCTTCAACTGATACAGTTCTTTGTCCTGCTCCTTCTGCGATTCCTTGTACTTCCTGAATGCTTTCTTTTTCTCTTGAACCTTCACTGCCACTTACTTTGAAAACCATAGTGGTTTCTTACATCGTTTTGTTTTGTTTATTTGCTTCACGAAAAGGCTTGTTACCTCTGTGATGGCAGTTTTTATTATTCCCCATTGTTCTTCCACCCCTCCTTCCTGCCCATTTGCTAGTGCATTCCTTAGGCACTCACCCATTTTGGCAAAGTCAGCCCTCCTAAAGTCCAGTACTTTTGCCTTTGTATGGCTTGACTCTATTGCTGTGTTTATTGTGAACCATACTGTTCGATGGTTGCTAGTTCCCGGATGGCTACCCACTTCTACATCTGTGATTCTCTCTCCATCTCCATTTGAGAGAACCAGGTCTAAGATTGCTCCCTCTCGAGTGGGCTCCAATACTAGTTGTCTAAGGCATGCCCCCTGTAGGGCATCTAGAATAACCCCACTCTTCGAAGTGGCTGCTGCAACTGCACTCCAGTGAACATCTGGCATATTCAGATCACTCATCAGCAATATCTCCCCTTTTTCTGCCATTCTAAGTATATTTTCTATCATTTCCTTGTCCATTTCCTCCCCCTGAGAAGGGGGTCTGTATACAACCCCTGTGCGGATTGTGGTGCCATTGCCTGTCTCCAAATTTACCCACAGTGCTTCTTCTCCTCCCTGTTTACCCTTTTGTTCTGTTGCTTTGATTCCTTCCCTTATGTAAAAGCTACTTCTCCTCCTCTTTTACCCTCCCTGTCCCTCTTGTAGATAGTGTATCCTGGTATGTTTACGTCCCAGTCATGGTTTTGTGTGCACCATGTTTCTGTGACTGCCACGATATCCAGATGTTCCTCCTCCATCAAGGCCACTAATTCAGGAAGCTTGTTACCCAGACTACGGGCATTGGTACTCATTACTCTCCATTTTTTGATGGCTTTACCTTCTGTTGCAGCATCCCCCACTGACCTTTCTACCTCGGTCTTTTTCTCATTTAGTACCCTGTTTTGTAGGGAGAGGCTGGGATTTTCCTGCTGCTTATCAGTGCCTCCCCCTTTGACTAGTTTAAAAGCTTGCCAATGAAGACTTTAAACCGATTGCTGATTGGGGAAGATTGTTGCCCAGAGCCTGTAGATTAGCAGTGTACCATGCATGCGCTGCTGCCCATTAAGTGATGGCCACCCCAGCCTAGAATACAACTCGGAGGGTAAGTGCAGAGGTTGCAGTTTATGAAAAAAACTGATGACATCAAGGAAGAAGGGGCTCACCCAGGCTAGTGATGACCTAAGAGCTGCGTTATAGTCTGTCAGTAGTACGCTCACCTTTAGGGCAGGAAGATCAGAAGGTCGAGAGTTCTAGCTCGACACCAGGTACTTAGGGGTACTACCCATAACTGACGCTGTAGTGCAGAACAAGGGGGTACTGCATTGTTGTGCCATCCTTAATATGAGACATTAAACCAAGGTCCCCACTGCCCATATCTGGTCATTGTCTAGGTGGAAGCTAAAACCCCCCTGGCTCTTTAAGTAATTTAGAGTAGGGAAGTTTCTCCAATGGCATGGCCAGATTCCCCTGGTCAATAAAACGGCTCCATGTAGCCCACCTCCGGGGTGCACCTGCAAAAAAGGCTTTTACAGTTTAGTGTGCCTTTCCTGTTCACAAATTGCAAATAAGTATAGTAACCAGAAACTGGGAGTGCCATTTTTTGAGTGATTTCCCATCTGGGATAAGTGGTGAGGCCTACATAATTAGTTTAGGCACACCAGTTTAACAAGCAATGGCTTGAACTAGGTGGTATTGGGCACAGTAACAATGAGACCAACACTAGCCCATTCACAAGGGAAAGGGTCCTAGAAGGACTAAACAAACTTAGGGTTGATAAGGCAGTGGGACCGGATGGTATGCACCCGAGGGTGCTGAAGGAGCTACGGGAAGAAATTGCAGCACCACTAGCGGAACTATTCAGTAAATCACTGGAGAGTGGCACAGTACCTTGGGACTGGAGAACAGCAACAGCAGTGCCCTTGCACAAGGGAGGAAGCAGAGAGGATATCGACTATCGCCCGGTCAGCCTAACCCCTATAGTGAGAAAAATTATGGAGGCACTACTAAAAGAGAGAATAGTGGAATACCTGAGGGAAAATGGAAAACTAGACACCAAGCAACATGGCTTCACGGCAGATCGATCATGTCAAACAAACCTGACTCATTTCTTTGACTGGGTTACCAAAACAATAGAACAGGGTGGTGCGGTGGACATAGTGTACCTAGACTTCAGCAAAGCCTTTGACACCGCCCCCCACAGGAGACTGGGAAACAAATTAGAGCTCGCAGTGTTAGGGCATAAGATAGTTAACTGGGTTAGGAATTGGCTACAGAATAGGAAGCAGAGAGTCTTGGTCAATGGGGGCTTTGTCACAAGAGGGGGACGTGACCAGCGGAGTACCACAGGGGTTGGTGGTGGGTCTAGTCCTCTTCAGCATCTTCATCAGTGACATCACAGAAGAATTGGAGGGAAGGGTGTGCCTGTTTGCAGATGATACAAAGCTCTGCAACAGGGTAGATACACAGGAGGGGGCCACAAGCATGGTAACTGACCTCAGGAAACTAAAGGAATGGTCAAAACACTGGCAGTTAAAATTTAATGTAAAGAAATGTAAGGTCATGCACCTGGGAAAGCGAAACCCAGGGGTAAAGTACACTCTGGATGGGCACCAATTGGAAGTGACATAGATGGAAAGGGATCTGGGTGTATTCATCACTAATGACTTCAAAGTCACAAAACAGTGCGAAAAAGCTGCACAGAGAGCAAGTGGCATCCTCGGATGTATAGGTAGGGGCATTACAAGCAGAAAGCAAGAGGTAATTATGCCACTGTACAGATCCTTGATAATGCCACACCTGGAGTACTGTGTCCAGGTCTGGAGGCCACACCTGAAAAAGGACATAGGAAGATTTGAGACAGTGCAGGGAAGGGCTACTAAAATGGTGCAAGGGCTGCACCATGAGACATGAAACTAGGCTCAGGGTACTAAAATTGTACTCACTAGAACAGAGAAGAAATGGAGGAGACGTGATAGAAACGTTGAAATACATCAAGAGAATAAACAAGGCGGAAAGTCTCTTTCAAGTAAACAAAGGAACTTGGACATGGGGGCACAACTTGCGTCTGGTGGGAGGCATGTTCAGAAGGAACAATAGAAAGTACTTCTTCACAGAGAAGGTGATAGACCCATGGAACAGCCTGCCAGCACAGGTGGTGGCAGCTAAGACAGTAAGATAATTTAAACTAGTGTGGGACAGACAGTGTGGACAGATTGGCTTGAACAAATAAAAGGTGGGGGGGGGGTAGCCACCTTGGGCAGACTAGATGGATCAGATGATCCCTATCTGCCAACACCATTCTTATGTTCTTATAGTCTGCTCAAATAACCGCATTGGCAAGTTTGTTCAGTGGAAGGGGTTGGGAGACTGCATCAGAGGTTTTGGAGGGATTAGTGAATATGGTCGATGTAAGAGACCTTGATTAAGGATATAGTAAATGAACCTTTGGAGGGAGGTGATTGTCGAGTAGTTGGTCTGAAAGCCTGATTGGAAAAGGCAGCGGAAAGAGGAGTCTGCTAGGAAGATAGGCAGCTAAGAGTTTGTATTTATTTATTAGGTCTGGGATTACAATACTTTTGAGCCAGGGCTCTTTTACAAAGGTTCCACGTCAGGTTACAATTCAAAACATAAGACATGTAAGTCAGATTACAAATTCAATATGTAGGACAAAGTTACAAAAATGTAAGCTAAGCAGAGTTACAAAGCATCTGAGAAACAAAACAAGTTTTGGAGGCTAGGTTACAAAGAGATAGCGGATGAGGTGCAGAGAGAATAGAGGACAAGAGAGAGGAAGAGGGAGCGGAGAGCTATAGAGGAGGATCGCAGCCAGAGGCATTGTCATAGACATAACATGGGGAAGTGCGCCCTAAGGGGTAACCAAGTGCTAATAGGAGAGAGAACTGCATAAAGTTAGGGAAATATTCATGGGGTCAGCTAGTGGAGGCAGTCACAGGGGCTAGAGGCAGTGAGAGAGAGGTGGAGCCTTGATTTAAATGCACCAAGGGTAGGAGTGGAAGAGATGTAACTGTTTAGACCATTTAGCCAGCTGGCCACCCTGTGGGCAAAGATTTTTTGTCCTTGTGAGGAGTGCGACAACGTGGAACCTGCAGGAGCTGTGATTCAGACCCCTGGTTGAGGCGGGGAGGTAGTGCTAGGTGCAGGAGCACACACTCCAGGAGTGCAAGGCCCATAGTTATTTTCTTAGCCATGGTGCAGGTTAGGTACTTTATCCGATTGGTGAGTTGCAGCCATCCAGTTTGTGCATAGAGGTCGCATGTATGTGTGAGGTGGTGGGATCCTGTGAGAAGCTGGCAGGCCTTATTGAGGGAGATGGATATGCGTCTAAGAGCGGTAGCGGGGGCAGAGCCATAGATGATAAACCCATACTCAATAATGGAGACAACAAAGCTCTGAATGGCGACAGTCAGGGCTTCTGGGGTAGGATGTTGCCTGTGCCGGAAGAGAAGGCCAAGGCAAGTATTTGCTGCTTTGGCTACAGAGTCAGTGTGGGTACTGTAAGTTAGATGAGGGTCTAGAGTGATCCCAAGGTACTTAAAGGCTTGAACCTGTCCCAGGGTGACTCCATGACTGGTTTTGATGGATAGGGGGGTGCAGCTTATGCTTCTTATGAGAGCTGCTGAACATCATAGACTTTTTCTCATTATTGAGGACCAGATTGTGATTTGAGAACCAATTTTCAACAGATGTGAAGACAAGCTGAAGGTTGTCTTGTAGAGGCTTAGGGGCCTGGTGGGAGGCAAGAATTACATCATCATCTGCATAGAGGATGATTGTTTTGGAGCAAGAATTTGGAAGGGAGTTCAGGAACAAGCTGAATAGTAAGGGGTCCAAAATGGATTCCTGGGGACACCTGAGCGAACGGGCCTGGTATCAGAGAGGACATCTGCAGTTTTTACTCTGAGAAACTGGTTCTCCAAATAGCTTTTGAACCAGGCAGTGGAGTCTGGAGAGAGCCCAGCTTTCAGAAGTTGCACAAGCAGTAGGTGGTGATGGACATTGTTGAACGCCTTAGATCGATAAAGACGGACTCAATTAAGTGACCATTGTCCAGTGAACTGTGAAGAATGCCAGAGAATTCTAGTAGGGCATATGAGGTGCTATGTCCTTTCTTGAAGCCATGTTGTTGCGAGCACAGGATATTGTATTTGACCAGGAAATCTGTGAGCTGATCTGCTCCAATACGTTCAAAGACCTTGGAGAAGGGTGGCAATATAGAGATTGGACGGTAGTTTCCATGAGTGGCCCTTTCACCACTTTTATGGCCAGGGGTAACAGTGGCGGATTTCCATTTGTCAGGGAACTGGCTGAGCCTAAATGAAAGGTTAAAAATATATGTCAGTGGCTGCAGCACCTCATCAAGGGTGAGGAACAGCAGTTTAAGGTCAAGTGTATCACTGCTGGATCTGGATTTGATGATGGCTTTGGTAATGTATTTGCAGGCTTCATGCATCTTGACTGCTTTGTAATAAAAAGGTGGGTGGCTAGAGGAGGAGGAGGCATTGGGGGAGGAGAGGCCGAGTCATAGTCCTTGAAAAAGTCAGAAGGGAGAACACTGCTGAGATCGGTGAATGCAGTGTTGAAGGTATTTGCTATGATTTTAGGGTCAAGCATAGTAGACCCATTTATGTTCAGCAAGTTAGGGGAGGTTTTTGGCTGCTTCCCAGTGACCTCTTTAATATTGTTCCAAAATGCCCTTCCATTACCCCAGGTATCTGTGAGAGCGTTCTTGAAGTAGGTAGATTTCTTTTGCCGGATAGATTTGGTACAGTCATTCCGTGCACGTTTATAGTTTTGGATGTCAGTTTCTTTACCAGTGATTCTGGCCAGATCCCAGAGGCGTTCTCTAGATTTTAGTTAACGTAAGAGAATGGCCGAGAGCCAGGGATTGCAAAAGGCTTTGACTGTGCGCTTTTTAAAAGGAGCGTAGGAGTCACAGTCTGCATTGAAAGTGTTGATGAAGTAATCCAGCGCAGTATTTACATCTGTTTCTTTGCAAATAGGGGACCGGTCTTGGAGGTTGAGGCATGTTTTGAGGTGTGATAACTGCCCACGTGGTAGGACTCTACTAGTGATGATATTAGGAGGGGGCTTGCAGAATTTGTTTGACCATTCACAGATGACAGGGGAATGGTCGCTAAGCGAGTCGGGGAGGACTGAGGTATTTGTGATACGAGTTGGGTGGCTGGTAAGAATCCAATCCAGGAGGGTGCTGGTGCCAGATTTGTCATTTTTCCTGGTCGGAGAGACAACCATCTGGGTGAGAGTGGCCGATGAGACGGCATCCTTATGGACCACTGCATCAGACGTGAGCCAGTGTATATTAAAGTCTCCAAGCAAAATCATTTCAGAGTCAGGAGGTTGGGACCTGGTGAATTCCTAGACA
The DNA here is from genome assembly GCA_016271365.2 of Neoceratodus forsteri. NCBI lineage: Eukaryota > Metazoa > Chordata > Ceratodontiformes > Ceratodontidae > Neoceratodus > Neoceratodus forsteri. Next base: position 1,773,755,629 of record CM057455.1, on the reverse strand, counting down.
GCATTAAGGCCATTCCCTTGTTCTTTCAGGGGGATATACACTGAGGCAACTGTGAGGGATTTGTTATGGGCACCTAATAAGATTCTGATACTGGGAGGGGGGTAGTGAAGAGGTTGTCCCAGTAGCGAATCTTTCAGGTAAATTGCACATCCACCACCTCTTTTGGACTTCTGGTCCAGCCTGAAAACATTGTAGCCTGGAAGAGCGATAGCCAGGTCAGAGATTCTGGGTGTAAGCCAGGTTTCTACAACTGCCAGGATATCTGGGCTGTGCTGATTGGTAAAGAGTTGTAGGGCACCCAGCTTGGGGAGTAGACTACAGATGTTGAGAGATGCTATGGAGAGTGCTCCGGAGGGTTTTTCCTGGTAGATAGAGCTGGAGGTGATTGGGCCAGGGTTAAGATGGATGTTTCCCGACAGCAACAGGAGGAGGAGCACACGCTTCAGGGTGCACCAGCGTAAGTCCCTGAGCGTGAGTCTACATGCTCGTTTTTGCAGGAACTTGCATTAGGTTGGTGGCAATGATCCCAGAGTGATGGCACGTGAGAGAGTGATGAGAAGGTCCAGGGCCTGTGTATAGTGGTAGGCAGGGACTGCCATCCATTTGCAGAGGGGAGCACCCGGGGGGAGGGGGGCAAGCTCATGATGGAGAGTACCTCAGTGATGATAGGCAGTGCCAAGTAGGATCCGGGGGGGGGGGGCAAGCTCCAGGGAGGAAGAAAAGTGGAAAGAGGGATGAGAGTAAGAGAAGCAGAAACTGCAGTGCATGGAGGGACAACATGATGTGACAGTCAGGAGGATTGGATTGGATTGGTTTGGGTAAGTGTGCTTATAATTGGGCCCTCTAGTGGCTAAAAGATATACAATCTGCTAATGGAAAAGTCAGCACTTAAATTTAGGCAGCAGAGAGATGAGCTCTAGGGGACGGTGCCAGGTGCAGGAAGTTCAAATCTCCAGGAGCTGAAGCTAGTCAGGGAGAGATGGAGTGCTGAATCTGCCTATAGTAGACCCAATTTCAGGCACCATCCACCAACTGAGTTCACGGCTAGCAAGCTGGACCGGAGCTGCTTTCCCGAAGCGTACCTGGAATCTTGCTCTTGAGGACAGGCTGGGGAGCACCCTGCAGCCGATTACGTTCAGCACCAGACCACTAGTGCAGAAGATGGAATCCCTCTCAGGGATTCTTGAAGAGAAAAGAAGAAAAGGGAGAAATCAGCTTATATGTACCAGCAGAACAAAGGCTTCAGAGTTTGGGAGGCAGGGTAACTAAGGAGACAAAAGAATTCTGTAACAAGGTGAGAAATTAAGGGTGATAAGTTAGACAGGGAGAGAATGGCTGTGGGAATGGCTGGTAGTAGGCAACAGCAGTGTCACCAATATACAGAGGAAAAGGCAAGTGGAGTGAATGAAATTTTTTTGAAAAGTAGATCTGGTTTGTAATTTTAGCATTTGGATTAACCAGGGTTAAGGAGGTCAAAAGGAAGGAATGAATTATGGGCAGGTAAGGGACAGGTTCTGCTAGTAGAGGCTAATCAGTCATAGCAGTCAGGTTTTTTTTTTTTTAAATCGTACTTTGTTCACTCTCGCCTCCCCAGGCTCCGTTTCATTGGGAGCACCTGTGGAGTCTTCCCCCGCTTCTGTCACCTATCTGGACCTTCTTACTCACCCCGTAGAGCCGTGGTTTTCCCCCCAGGCGGGGACAAGGTGGGGCTGCTACACCTCGAACAATCCAGGTTTCGTCGGGAACTGGAAGGCCAGGCAGGTGCGAGCTCTTAGGGGTCTGCTCCAGTGCTCCGTCTTCCCGGAGCCTGGAGAGCATTTTCCTCTGTTCTGGGGGAGTGGCACACACCCTGGCATCATGGCATCACTGTCACAAACCCACTCAGTAGGTCAGCCCTCTACTCCCAAAGTGCCAACCTCTGAGCGCAGTCTTGTGTACAGTTAACAGAAACAGGGTAACCCTCCTGTCTGTTTTGTGGGTTTCGAATCAACCTTTGGTCTCAAGTCTTAGAGGGATTCAAACTGTGAACTTCTTGTTAGTGTACCCAATGTACAGGCTCAGATAATTCTGTCTTCGGGGGGGGGGCGCAGATATCTTTGCCTACGGGAGCCTAGCCAGGTGTACAGAAATGAACCCTTAAAAACTGTAATAAAAGACCTCAGATTTAAAACTCTTACTTTTTTCCAGTTTGGTATCACCATTCAAGCTTATGTACAGTATCTGCTTTAACCATATATACTTCACTTGTAAAAGGAAAGAAATCAAAGACAGACCAAGTAGGTTCTAAAAATAGAGTTTTACTAAAATAGATAAAATATGTAAAACATAAAATGAAGAACTATTATATCACAAAACATACAAATCTATTAAAAGAACAAGGTTTTAACAGTACAGTTCCCACTACAGTACTTAGATTTGTTTTTCTCTCTAAATACCTGCTCAAAGTGCTCAACAATGTTTCTTTGTCAGAGTCTACATAAAGTGTCTCTGAAGTAAAGCAGACTATTGTCTAAAAGCTGGCTTGGCCCACCTCTTTGCATGAGGTCACCTAGCTCCACCCTGTTAGAATATATATAAAAAAATATACCTATGCAAAAACAGAATGTCTTTTCAAGATATTAAATTCTGTAATCCTCAGCACAACTCATTTTCTTCAAATGATTTTCTTTGATCTGTGAGCAGTATCCCCTCTCACACAGACATCAAAGTATTTATGATTTCACACCAGTGTACTAATCCTGGTTTCCCCCTCGAAACGTCGTAAAAGGAATACTGATTTTCCTCTTAGCAACTACAGCTATAATTAACTTAGTTAAAGTCTGTAATTAGCTTCTGGCTTTCCAGATAACACCTTGCATCTAAAACCTGTGTGTGTGTGTGTGTGTCACATGCTGTTTCAGCATTTCTCATGAGAGACAGTCCATAACCCATTTTTATATTACAAAAAATGATACAGTGATCAGAACCAGCTGTCCAAGTGTTACAATTCCTCCCCACCTAGACTGAATTTGGAGGCTCTATCCCCTGCATGGGATGCGCTTCCCAAATCAGTTCACTCCTCATAGACCCTAGACAGCTCATCTGAGTTCTGATTATTGGCTCCAACCCAATGTAATATTGTCCTATCATACCCTTGCAAAGCAAGACTCCATCTTAGCAATCTACCATTGTTCTTTCCCATCTACGTCAGCCAAACCCAGGGGGTTGTGGTCAGTCTGCACCACAAAATGCTGCCCATACAAGTATGGCTCTAATTTCTTTAGGGCCCACACTATGGCAAGGCACTCCTTTTCCACCATGGAGTATGCTTGCTCCCTGGGAGGTAACTTCCTACTCAGGTATACTACTGGGTGATCTGTCTCTTGGCTGGATGTCTGACTCAGTACTGCCCAGTACTCACATCTGAGGTGTCAGTCTGAACTATAAAGGGTTTTCTATAGTCAGGACTTGTCAAAACAGGAGCACTGCACAGTGCCTCATTTAGTTTGGAAAAAGCTTCCTCACAGGCTGGGCCCCAGGTAGTTTTCTTGGACATCCTTTTCTTTGTCAGGTCAGATAGGGGAGCAGCCAGGGCACTGTAACTGGGTACACATTTTTTGTAGTACCCTGCTGTCCCAAGAAAACTCCTGACCTGCTTCTGTGTTTCTGGTCTGGGCCACGCCTGGATCACCTCTATCTTTATTTGGTTAGGACGGAACTGTCCCCGGCCTACCACATGCCACCTCTACCATGGCCACATGGTACTTCTCGGCTTTGACAGTAAGCCCGACCCTCTGCATCCTGCCCAACACTTCCCTAAGGCGGGATAGGTGTTCCTTCCAGCTGGTACTAAAGATGGCAGTGTCATCCAGGTACGCCACGGCGTACTCTTCAGTAACATTTAACACTTGGTTCACCAACCTTTGGAAAGTGGCTGTGGCGTTCCTCATTCGGAAAGGCATTATTTTAAACTCACATAAGCCTATCGGAGTGCTGAAGGCCGACCTTTCCCTAGCTCTGTCTGTCAACTCTACCTGCCAATACCACTTGGTCTGGTCAGTCGTCGTAAGGTAGGTCATCCCCCCCAGCTTGTCCAGGAGTTTGTCCTTCTGGGGCATTGGGTGGGCGTCGGACTTTGTGACTGCATTCAGTCCACGATAGTCCATACAGAAACGAGTAGAGCCATCTGGCTTAGGCACAAGGACTACAGGTGAGGCCCAGGGGCTGTGGGATCTCTGGATTAACCCTAAATCCAGCATCTCCTCCAGTTCCCTCCTAATGTCCTTTTGGACAGCCTCTGACACCCGATATGCTGTCCGCTGTATGTGCGTCTGTGTCCCTGTCTCCACATTGTGTGTCGCTAAGGGGGTTAGTCCAGGCTTGGCGCTAAACAACTGGGTAAAGTCTGCTAAAACCTCCCTTACTTCCTGGATCTTGTCTGGGGTCAGCTGGGGAGACCATTTTACTGCCTCCACAGAGGACTTCCGCTTACTTTCCTCCAGCAAGTCCAGAAGGGGGTCTCCTTTGTCCGTCCCCTCCCCAGGACTACACACTGCAAACACCATGTCAGCCCTATTTGCATATGGCTTCATCATGTTGACATGGTACATCCTTTCTGTTTGTCTTCGGTCAGGTAACTCCACAATGTAGTTCACGTCATTTACCTTCCTAACGACTTTGTACGGTCCTGCCCACTCAGCCTGCAGCTTGTCTTTCTGGACTGGAATAAGGACCATGACTTCCTGACCCACCATGTACAAGCGGGCTCTGGCTCTGCAGTCGTATCACACTTTTTGTTTCTGTTGGGCAGCTGCCAGGTTACTCTGGGCTGTCCCCATAACCTCCTTCAGGCTTTCCCCTAAACCTAAGGACGTAATCCACAATGGGAGTTCCCTGGGTGGTGTGCTTGCCTTCCCAGATCAAGTCTAGGGGCTCACGTTCCCGGCATCCATATAAGAGTTTGAAGGGGGAAAATCCTGTCGACTCTCGGGGCACCTCCCTGTATGTAAACAACAGGTGGGGAAGGTATTTCTCCCATTCTCTCCCATGCTGTTCAGCAAATGCCTGGAGCATTGGCTTTAGGCTACCATTGAATCGTTCCACAAGCCCATTGGCTTGTGGGTGATATGGTGTCGTGCATTTCTGCACCACCCCATACTTCTCCCATAAACATTTCATCAGGTCCGACATGAAGGAACCCCCTCGATCAATGATTACCTCCTGCGGAAACCCAGCATGGGAGAAAATCCCAAGTAAGGCATCTGCCACTTTGTCCATCCTCAGTGAAGATAGGGTGACTGCCTCTGGGTACTGGGTGGCATAATCCACCACAGTCGGGATGAATCTCTTCCCTGAGGAGCTGGGGGTATTTAAAGGCCCCACAATATCCATTCCCACCCTCTGGAATGGCTCCTCCACTATGGGCAATGGAATCAGGGCGGCTTGGGTCTTCTTGCCCGCCTTCCCTATTTCTTGGCACCAGTGACAAGACTTGCAATACTCCTTTACCTGCTGGGTGAAGTTAGGCCAGTAGAAATTCTGGGCTAACCACTGCGTAGTGCGTGTGATTCCCAGATGACCAGACAAGGGAATATCATGTGCAGTTTTGAGCAACTGCTCACGATACCCCTGGGAAACGACAAGCTGCCTGCCTAGCACCCCTCCCTCTGTCCGCACAGCCTGAGTATACATAAGTCCATTTTCCCAGTGAACCTTATGTCTGCCGTCATTTCCTTGTGCACCATCAGAGTCTGCCCAAGCCCTCAGCTTCTCTAAATTAGGGTCACTTCTCTTAGCAGCTGCAAACCCCTCACACATTCCCAAGGCATGGGACAGGTCCCCTTCAGTCTGCTAAACTAGGGTCCCTAGCACTAGCATCAGGGCACTCAGGATCTCTATCAATCCTAACCCTCTGACAGTGGGCCACCCCTCCCTCTTTGGAGTAACCCTCTGTAGCTGTGTGGTTACTTGCTACTGGGGAAATTTCTACCCCCTTTTCGTTAGTCTCCCCATCTGGAGACACATGCTGGGGAATCAGCCTCTCAGTGGTTTCCACAGTGGCTTCTGTGGGGTTCAGGGAACTACAATTTTCCCTTGCCGCTTGGCTATGGGTAACTGCACATACCATCCCTTGTTTGAGATTGTTGACCAGGATCACATCCACTGCTGACATTTTAGCTACAGCCATCTGTTGCACAGTTCCCCCTGTTTCTCCCCAGTCTAGGAGAACACTAGTGAGGGACAATGTTTTTGCATCACCAGTGAAGTCCTGTACAGTGACATATTTATTGGGTATAAGCTGGCCAGGCTCTACCAGATCCCCCTTTGTCAAGGTCAAGGATGCCCCTGTGTCCCTTAACCCTTGCGTCTGTACACCATTCACCTTGGCTGGGTGCATGTGTTCCCTCATGTTCCCTGGCATGCTTCCAGGGACACACAAACAACCCACTTCCTTTCTAGCACCCTGTTGTGTATTGCTCGCCTTTTTGGGACACTGTCTGGCAATATGCCCAGTTTCTTTACGCAACCAGCATTCATGTCTTCTCTCAGAGAAATCTTTTCTCTGAAACCTGGGGCTAACTGGTTTCGGTGGAGGCAGTGAGGGTTTTAGCCGCCCCGAAGGCGCGCTTTTCCCTTTCTGCGCTGCCACGCCTGCCCCATTCACTCTCAGAGCAGGTCTGCTCTTGGCATAGCGGTCCGAGAGTTCAGAAGCCTGTCGCACTGTTTTGGGATCTTGGTCCTCTAGCCTGGTTTTTAGCTCAGCTGGGCATGCCCAATAAAACTGTTCTAATAAAATCACAGTTTCAATTTTATCAAGTGTTTGCCTCAATTCCTTCCCACCAACGTTTTAAAAACTGGCATTGTTTCGTGGCTAGCTCCTCGTAGCTCATGTCAGGGCTTCTCCTGAGCTTACGGAATTTAGCTCTGTATGATTCAGCAGTTAATTCATATTTTTTTAACAGTGCAGCTTTTAGTTTGCTGTAATCATCACTGTCCTCATTGTCCATTTGACCAATGCATCCTGAGCTTTCCCAGTAAGTAGTGGGGATAGCTGGAAGCTCCAGGACTCTCTAGGAATTTTAGCCTGAATACAAACTTTTTTCAAAAGAATTTAAAAAGGCATCCATATCCTCCCCCTCTTTAAATTCGGCTATTAATTTGGAATTCAATTTGTAACCCCTGTAGTCCCAGTTAAACCCAAGCCACTTATCTGCTCTGGTGCCACTGGTTGGAGTCGTAGCTTCTCCAGTTCGTGTTGCCTCTGGCGCTCCTGCTCCGCATGGTCAGTATCTCTCTGTTCTCGCTCTGCGTCTTGGCATTCTCGCTCTCTCTCTTCTCCTCTGCGGCTCGCTGGTGCTCATGCTCCTCACGGTCTGCTTCTCGGCGTTCTCGCTCTCTACTCCTGGAACTCCAGCTCCATCCTGCGCAACTCAATCTGCAGCCTGAGTACTTCTGGATCCGGATACTGGTGACCTTCCCCTGCTGCTGTGGCCCTTCACTGACAGTGGCCCTGTTGCCCTCCTTATCGGATCTGGACACTGCACTCACCGCTAGCCCTGCCACACTCGAGGTTTGGTCCTTTTTAGTCATGGTCTGTGACTCACTGCTCTGGCTATCTGCTACCATCAGGGCATCTATGAGGTTCTGCTTGCTGGCTTTCACCTCGAACGGGACTCCTCTGTCCCCGCACAACTGCCTTAAGTAGTCTACAGTGTGCCTGCTGTAGTTGGAAGCCATCTTCCCTCACTACTGCTACTCTGATTTGCACTTCAGAGAAAAAAAAAATAAAACGGGTAGGAACTTGACTGTACGCCAAGTAATATAGTTCTGTTTCCTTTTTAAAAATAAATCACTGCCTTTTTCTTTCTTTGCAAGTGAGCTTACAGTCTCAAGCTGACACGCTGAACAATAAAAGCCTGTGATACCAAAATTATCCCACTGCTACCACCAATCTGTCACAAACCCACTCAGGAGAGGAGAGCTGTCCTCCGGACGCTCAGTCCTCTCCCTCCCTCCCCACCGACCCCCGACGGCCCAAGCTTGTTCCCGAACCCGGGTCGCTGGCGTGGCGCAAGGTGTGGCGTCCAGCGCCTCAACCCTCAGCGCCACTGGGCCGGCAGCAGTCAGGGTTTTAAAAAGGCTTCACTTTTTTTTTTGTTTTAGCTACAGTAGGGAAAGTAACACAGAGGGCAAAGGGTTAGCAATACTTGTGCATCAATAATTACATTATGAAAATATGAAACTGGCAGCAGAAGAAGGCCATACAGTGTATCTGATGTGCGGACCCCCTGTGCAGTTTGTTTCCAGTGGGCTGTCCCTCCGCTTCCCCTTTAACTGCAATGCTTCCCCTAAATTTGTCCCACCCCCGCTTGAATCTACCAGCCATCTTCTGGTTGACAACCTCTGCCGGTAGTTCGTTCCACATTGACATCACCAAAGTATTTCCTGCCCTTTTCTTGAACCTTTCCCCAGTTTGTTATTGTGATCTTTTGTTTTCCCTCAACTGAAGAGGTTGCCGAGATCCAACTTGTTTATACCTTTCAGGTATTTGAAGGTTTCATTCATGTGCCCCTGCATTCTCTAACAAATGCATTTTAAGGCTCCTCAGGCTGTGTTCATGCGGGCTGTTCTACTGACCCTAAATCATTTTCTTGGCCCTTCTCTGCCCCACCTGGAGATGATTTATGTCTTTTTTTTTTCTTTTGGGACACCAGTACTGCACACAGTACTCCCAGGTGAGGTCTCATCATGGATCTGTACAGTGGAAGGATAACATCCTTTCTTCTGCTTGTGAACCCCCTTGCTATACACTCCAGCATTATGTTTGCTTTGTCTACTGTTTTTTAACATCGCGCAGATAGATTGCTTGAGGTTGCTGGTTATCGCTATTCCCATATCTGTTCCCTGCTCTAGTACTGTGAATTTTAACACTCGCTGGCAGTGGTTTATAACCACTGATCAGTAAATATTATTCCTTTATTAATTGAATAGCCATAATATGATCAGTGGTTGTAGCACAGAACTGTGAACATCAGGTTCATATCCCACCTCAGATGCTGGCTCTATGTATCCATGAGCAAACCTTCAAGGTTTTGAAACAGTACTGTACTTAAAAAGCTAGAGGGGTGGTCTAAGGTTTGACAGTTGAAATTCAATGCCAGAAAGTGCAAGGCAATGTACTTAGGGAATAAGGACCCCAGGACAGAGTACTGAATGGGTGGGATGAGACTTAGCACTGTGGCTGAGGAACGGGATCTTAAGAGTTATCATCAGTGACTCCCTCACACATTGGAGTCAGTGCAATAAGGCACATAGTAAAGCGAGTAGGATGCTGGGGTATGTTGAGAGGGGGACTGATAGCAGAAGGGAAGAGGTAATATTTCCTCTATATAGATCTTAGTGATGCCACACCTGGAGTACTCTGCCCAGTTCTGGAGCCCTTGCCTCAGGAAGAATAAGGACAGGCTGGAGACAGTGCAGCGTAGGGTGACAGAAATGATTCCGGGCCAACTGGGCAGGTCCTACGAGGAGCACCTCAAGGCACTGAACGTGTACTTGTACTTGTTGGAAACCAGAAGGGAGAGGGGGGGAAATGATAAAGAACTTCTAGTTTCTGAAGAGAATTAACAAGGTGAAGTGTGAGGAACTGTTTAGCTTGAATACTAGTTCCCCGTCACATGGGCATGAATGGAAACTGACAGGCGGGAGGTTCAGGAGGGATATGAAGTATTATTTTACCAAAAGGGTGGTGCAGCCATGGAACAGTCTTCCAGCTGAAGTGGTGGGTGCTAAAACCATTGGTGGTTTCGAACACAGTTGGGACAGAATGAAAGGTATAGTGGGTGCTCAGGGCAGCAGACAGTGGAAGGAAAATGGGGGATGGATGGGGAAGGCTAGGACCTTGGAGGGACAGTAAGTGCCAGGGCTAAATAGGGAACTCGGACAGACTGGATGGACCTCTGGACTTTTTCTGCCATCATTGTCTATGTTTGTGTCGGGCAGCTGATTCTGCTGTTTTCATTGATCTGTTGCATGCCCCTTACAGTACAGCAGCAATTCTAAGCAATAAAAACCCAGAACAACATTACTTGTTTTTTGTGTCTTTCACTCTGACTTTGGCATGTCTTAAGATGAGGGCAGAGGCTTTTTTTTTTTTTTTCCAGCAACTAGAACGGCAGTTACATACTGTAGCATATGAGGGCTTGCAGGTAATGAAAACTTGAACTGCATCGTCCCCTTTGATAACAGTCAGAAATACCTGATGAGGTAGAGTTGAAATACTATATTTGCTATATAGGCAGTGCATTTCCAAGTGTAAGAAACAAAGTATATTTTAAGCAGCAGTTCATAGCCAAACCTAGCGAAAACAGAACATTGCAGCAAACGAGTGGGACTTTCTAGCAGATTTCATGTAATAAAGCAGCGTCTGTAAGTCAGGTAAAAAAGTCTGAAAGTTAGAGCCATCCATGTCCCCATTCTGTTACAACGTCATGTGTTTTACAACTGCTGTACCACAACTAATAAATCACGATGCCTGTGATCTATGATTTGTAGTTTGCAACAGTAGACAGCAGCGTCTCAATGTCGAGTACAAGGTCTGAAAGAAAGTCAGAGCTCCCCGTCCCCCATCCTGTTACAGTCTCATCTGGTTTACTGTTTTACAGCTACTGTACCACAACTAATAAACAGTGGAGTAACTAGCTTTTAGAAAAGTATACACACAAGATCTGAAAACTTGAAACCTTAGGCCGGGGTGGGGAGCTTGAGGCTGACTAGGCCCCCAGAAAAGTTAGGGATTTGAGCCAGTGGATTGGGGGAAGGGGGATTTTAAATGGTGGCTGGTTTTCCCAAGGAGGATGGTGGGGAGTTACCCGGCCCCTCCCTCACTGGTTGGGCATTGGTGCAGGGCCCCACTACAGCACTGCAGATAAAAAGAAAAACAAAAGTATTGGAAAAGACTTTTCCATTGTAAAGGCTGGTGTCAATTGAAGCAGCTGTAGAGGTGGTGGATGGTCCACTGGATGGTCACAGAAGGATACAAAACAGTAAATGGCAAGCAGTTTGTTAAAGCATCTTCCAACCAGTCTAATTATACCACAACATCAAATAAGAGAGCAGCATGTCTCCCCCCACATCCGTAGCACTGCAAGTGTTAGTACTGTACAGTACTTCAGGCCCATTCATTTAAAAATATTTTTGTTTTGTATAGAGGAAAGAGTGCCACAGTAGTTATCAAGCAAAACAATTAAACATCATTAAGTTGTACTATGCCGTCAATTTACTTATGCTCCCTACTTGGTGTTTTTTGAACGTTAAACCAGGTTATTATTACCGGTACCTGCTCAACAAGTCCTGCTGCAGGAATTGTCACACAGGTAATAGTAACCAGATTTAATGTTCAAAAAAGTTAAGTAGGAAGCATAATCCGTTGAAGGATGCATATGCTGCTGCCCCTGGCCCAGAGTCTTACCTTGGTGCTCAGCCTGGTTGCTGCTCATAAAATGGTGATATGAATGAGAGTGAATTTTTCCTCCATACTCTAGTACATATCAGTCACAGACTCTGCTCCCATTAATCTACAGTGCAACTGGCTGGTGCAACTGCAACAAGTTACTTGTTACAGAAACCACTGACTCACCACTGACAGGTGAGCCCTCAGGCACGGCCCGTGGCCCCTCAGAAAGCAGACAGAACCAGGCAACAGCCTGACTGGCATTGGCAGAGCCGGTCGAACTCGCACCTTTCTTTTCCCCTTCTGTGTGACTCGGACACTCGGTAAAGGTGCAAATCCAAAGAGGATGGAGACAGGTGGAGTAAAGAGGAAGAGACGGCAGACATCTTGAAATTAGCGCTGGTTGGCTGGGCGCTATGACTAGTGGTGACATACTGTCATTATGGTGCTATTACTGACAACAGCAGACAGACAGTAAATGTGTGATGAGCTTGTCTTGTCTGTCAGACTACTGCAATGTCATCTGCTCTCCCCTCCAGCTGAACAGAAAAAGAACACAGATTCATAGTTCCACCATTAAGAAAATGCTATTTAAGTAACACTTTTTTTTTGCTAAACTTGGGGCAGATTTTCCGTACGCAAGTGCATACATGAAGTGTGTATAGTTACACCACTGTAGTCACAATGCCTGTGACCTCTATGCCTCCCCCTGTTAAAATTCATCCTACCTCCAGGGTGCAGATGAGGGCAAAGACTACATTCAACTCAGCAGCTGGAAAGTCGGAAAAGCTGCAGCATTGGAGATCAGTCTGCTGTCCCTGTATCTTGATACACGGCACATGACATCACCCACACAAAATGAGGCACCACAATTCACCTCAGGCAAAAGGTCCTTTTAAACTGGACTGAAATGCCAAAAGGGGTACCCATGACCACAGTAGGTGCTTACAGACTATGCTTGTTGGTGCCTAAAGTCGGCAGTTTCAGTGCTAAATGTATTCTTGTTCCATGCAGACATTTTAATGATCCACATTGCTCAAGCTTTTACAAACATACTTGCTCAACAACACACAATTAAATCAAAGTACCAGTGGTACTGACAGGCATCCAGCTGTTCCAAGCAAAAGTCGAACCCCACTGAAAATAAGATGCAGCGTCTCAGCTCATCTGTCATGTGTAAATAAATTGCTATGAAAACACTTTGGGATACATTGTATGAAAAGTACTGGATGCATAATTCTGTTCTTTTCTATCATGCACACACTATCAGTGTTTAATCAAAATTCCAGTGTTAATGTGAGGTTCCAAATATTTGTTACTTTGCCTTCCTATTTTTCTCAATGACCTTGGCTAATACTTTTCTGCAACTATCTCCTGGATTGAAGACCACAGAGAGTATTAGTTTGTTTCCTCAGCAACAGCCCAGCACAGTGTCGTGTAGAGCAACAGGCTTGTTTAATCACCACAAGCCCCATGAGGATCTGTGTACACATTGCACCTACTCCTTCTGCAAAATAGTCAGTCTGCTACCAGCCAATGTATGAGATACCCATTAGTCCGAAGTAACTAATCTGAGAAACTGCATTATACAGAGACTGTTTGAAAGAAAAGCAGTATGTAAGATACATCAATAACAGACCTAATTTCTTGTTTGTTTTTATGTAAATCACCCCGAACGCATACTGCATACATTCTAAAGCCTAAAACCCTATGTGTGTGTGTTGTAGCTATGCTTTATAGGAAATCTCAATTGGCACTATATTTTGTAGGCCATGTCACCACTTGGCGGAACCCAAAGAGAATGCAGCACATACTTAACTGAATTTAAAGAGAACAAATCGTGATAATTTTTCATGCTAAGATGGTTAAGCAGGAAGCTCCCTTTACATGAATGGGAGATCCTATGGACAGCTGAATAATTTTTTTAATTCACTCCCTAAAGGAAGGGAATACTAACATACTACATACTAACATACTAAAATGCCAGCAGAATAGGCCTAATGGTCTTTCGTGTCTGCTCGTTTGGTCAGCCCCCACCCTGGGTGCTGACCTTGCTGTCCCCCTCGCCTTCTCTGGCTTCTCCCTTCCCAGTTCTGGATATTCTTGCTGCATTGGATTTTGCTTCCTGAACCCTTCCCTGTACCTGTCCCACCCCTCTTGAACCCCTCCACTGTCTCTGCCTCCACCAGCCCCCTAGGTAGTGCATTCCATGGCTCTACCACCCTTTCAGTGAAGTAGCACCTCCTCCTTTCTCCCTGAATCTTCCCTCCAGCTTCCACCCATGCCCTCTAGTGGCCCCTTCCTCCTTCCTTCAAGCACCTCACTGTTCCTCCCTGTTTACCCTCTTCATGTACCTGAAGACCTCTATCATGTCCCCGGTCCCTTCTCTCTTCCAAAGTGTACATATTTAGCTCTTGAGCCTCTCCTCATAGGTCCTGTCCCCAAGCCCCAAATCATTTTGGTTGCCCTCCTCTGGACCATCTCCGGAGGTTAATGTCCCTCTTTAAGTGTGGCCTCCAAAACTGCGCAGTACTCAGGTGCGGCCTCACCAAGCAGTTATACAGGGAGTATCACTTCTCTCCTTCTGGAGGTGATCCCCTAGCGATGCATCCCAGCATCCTGTTGGCCTTGGCTGCTGCCCTCCTACAAGTCTCAGAGTTGTTCATCTTGGACATCCACCACCACCCCAGGTCCCTCTCAGCCATTGAGACTTGTAGTATTCCCCCAGGGTGTACACTTGGCCTGGGTTTCTAGCCCCAGATGGAGTACCTTGCATTCTCACATTAAACCTCAGCTTCCACTTTCTAGACCATCTTCCAGAGCCTCCAGGTCCACCTGCAGGGCCACCCTCCTCCTCCCCATCCACCACTGCCCCAGTTTCGAGTCATCTGCAAAGAGACTCATCTCACTCCTGATTCCTGTCCTTATGTCAGATACGTAGGCGTTGAACAGAAGGGGCCCAAGGACTGATCCTGTGGGACCCCACTAATGACCCTCCTTGGGAAGAGATTATCCCACCAACTCACGACCCTCTGGGTCCGGTCCTGGAGCCAATTGCCTATCCATCGGATCATCTGGTTTCCCACCCCATTTCTCCTAGTTTATCCAACAGGCCCCGTGAGGAACAGAGTCAAATGCCTTGCTGAAGTCCAGAAAGAGGACATCCACTGGTCTACCCAGGTCCAAGGCACTTGTCACCCAGTCATAGAGCTCCACCAGGTTTGTCTGACACGATTTCCCCGGGATGAATCCATGCTGTCTATCGTCCAGGCACCCTGACTTATCCAGGGCCCCCCAGCCACTCCTTGACAATGCCCTCCATCACCTTGCCCACCACTGATGTCAGGCTGACAGGCCTGTAGTTCCCTGCCACCTCCCTTGATCCCCCCTTGTGGATAGGCACTACATGCGCCACCTTCCAGTCTTGGGGCACCCACCCTGTCCTCAGAGAGATGGTGAAAAGCTCTGCCAGGGGTTTCGCCAGGTCATCTGCAAGTTCCTTCAGCACTCTAGGATGTAATTTATCCGCCCCGTGCTTTCTCCGTCTTAAGGGAGCTGAGGGCTTCCCTCACTCTCTCTGCTGTGATTTCCACTTCCAGTACCTCTTCCCTGCTTAGCCTCCCCACCTGCCAGTGATGCCCCCCAGACCTGCAGATTGGTAAGGGTCCCCCTCCTCATTATCTCTGTCTCCTCCCATGTATGATGCAGCATCCCCATTTCCCTGGTGAAACTGGAGGTGAAGTACTCATTTAGTACCTCAGCCTGCTCCTCTGGGTCTTGTGCCCATCTCTCCCTGATTTAATCCTGCTAATCTGCCCCTTCACCCTTCGTCTTTCCCCAATGTATCTAAAGAACCCTTTTCCTCTCCTAATTTCCCTGGCCAGGTTCTGCTCCTTCCTTGCCTTAGCCGCCTCACCACTCTAGTGGCCCTTCTAGCCAACAGCTCATACTCCTCGATCCTTTCACTCCTTGAGCACTTGAATTTCTTATAGGCTGCTTTCTTTCCCCGCACCACCTCCTGGACCTCCCTGGTCCACCAACGAGTTTTGGGCCCTACCGCATTTCGTCTTACTCTTGCACAGGTGCTGGTAGCATCCTGCACCCTCTCTGATGATTTCACCTACTATCAAGCGTCCATGTCTGACCCAATCCCATCCAAATGCTCCTTAAGGATCCTTCCCATTTCCTTAAAATCCACCCCCTGAAGTCGGGTTACTCCGCCTTTGTGCAGCCTTCACCCCTCCAAGGTCCAGGCAGAACCAGACTGTGGCATGGTCACTCCCCAATGGGTCCCTTACCTCCAGGCCCCCAATCTGGTCACTGTCTGCCAGGACCACATCCAGTACCCGTGCCTCCCTGGTCGGTTCCCTCACCTGCTGAGTTAGGAACGCGTCTTGAAAGACATCCAACAACCTCTGTTCCCTGGTCACAGAGGATGTCATAGTCTCCCAGTCTGTTCCTGGCATGTTTAAGTCCCCCAGCACCACCACCGTTCCTCTGCCCAGTCTGCAGTGTCTCCTAACATCTGCCACCAGACTGTCCTCCAGCTTCTCCGCCAGGGCAGGGGGTCTATACACCACTCCTATTTTTACTCTCTTGCCCCCCCTTGTTATCAAGGTGACCCAAATCGCCTCCACGGTTCCCTCCGCCTCCTCTACTCCCCCTATGCCAATGCAGTTTTTACTATCATTACTACCTCCTCCTCCCTCCCCTGTCCTTCCTGAACATAGTGTAACCCTCCAGGTTCAGGTCCCAGTCATGTCTTGCAGTGGCCCAAGTCTCAGTGACCGCTGCCACATCCACTGCTCCTCAGTTAACATCGCCTGGAGCTCAGGCATTTTATTGCCCAAGCTCCTGGCATTTAGCAGGACCACCTTCCACCCTTTCCCTATAGTTTCATTTCCCTGCTCGTGTTCCCTTGAGATTCTGTTTC
Source organism: Neoceratodus forsteri (assembly GCA_016271365.2). Lineage (NCBI taxonomy): Eukaryota > Metazoa > Chordata > Ceratodontiformes > Ceratodontidae > Neoceratodus > Neoceratodus forsteri. The sequence continues at coordinate 1,773,739,265 of CM057455.1, read as the reverse complement.
TCCTGGTCTGCACTTTGCCAGTTGGTCTTTTCCTGCAATCCTCCTGGTCCCCAGGGGTGGAGACAGAGTCCTCCTTTATCGGCATCCCTTGACTGCCTTTTTCTCCCATCCACCCCCCTTCACAAGTTTAAACCCACTTTTCACCAATGAACTCCTCCATTTTCAACTTAAAGATTCCTCCTCCAAATTGAGATGTAGTCTATCTCTAGCATACAGCTCCTTATCCTCCCAGGTCTGCCCCCAATCCCCATCAACCCATACCCTCTGGCCTCACACCACTCCCTGAGCCACTGGTTTATCTCCTAATTTTTCTTTTGTGTTCCCCACTAGCCCTTGGCACTGGCAGGATTTCTGAGAAGGAAACTGTGCATCCTATGTCATGACAGACCCTGGCGAGCTCCCTGAATCTTGCCTGTATCTCTGAGCTCGCTATTTCCCTCAATGTCATTTGTGCCCAGGTGGACCAGTATGTCTGGGGAACCCCACAGTCCTTGCCAGCTGATATACCTCGTGCTTAGCCCTGTGCACTGTTAGTCCAGGAAGCATCTTGTTCTAACTGGCCAGGCTTCTCTTCCTATCCATTTGATACCCCTGATCATAGAATCCCCCAGCAGAACACTCTGACCCTCCTTTTCCTCCATTCCCTCCATGTCCTCATCCTTTCTACAGCCCCCCACCTAGCTGGCTCCTTGTTCCTCCCCTATCTGGGTGCCACATGCCACCTGTTCCTATTTACCATGGCCACTCCCTCCCTCCAATCCTATGCCTCCCTCCTCCTGAGTATCCTTCTGTACCTTGTTAATTCCCCCTTCACTGCTCTCAACTGGTCCTTCTCCCCCATCTGCTAAACTAGCCTGGCTCATCCTCCCTTCCTTCCTGTCTCCATTTAGTTCCTCCTTGCTCATCGTGCTCCCCTGGCCTAACCCCTCAGCTCTCTTTACTGGTCCTTCTTTACCTTTCCTCCCAACTGGTCCTTCCCCTTGCGCTTTCCTCTCTCTCCCCTGCTCCGATCTACTACTCCCCCCATTCTCCTGCATTCCAGGTCCCCCCCTGTTCTTCCTGCTATCTGGCCCCTGCCTCCTGCCCCCCACTCCCACACCCTTTCCGTCTCTAACCACCTCTGTCGTGGCTACATCCCCCCCATCCTTGAGCAGAAGAAGAGAATTGAAGCGGTTACTAAGTATAAGGTCTGATCCACCTCCCTGCCTTGCTTCCTTCTGTCCAGCACTGGCTATCCGCCTACTTCCCTGAGAATGTTGTCCCTCCGTCCCCCCTTTGTGAGGGTCCCCAGTTACCTGCCTGCTTCCTTGGTAGTGTCCTTTTGGGCCCCCTCTGCCAGGGTCCCTATGTGACCCCTGAGTATTCTCCTGCACTCCTTTCCCTATACCCCCGCCCCCAGTGCTTGGTGCAACCCTGTGGGAGATTTCCAGCCCCCTTCCCCAACCATACCACCCCTTCCCCAGCTTTCTCTCATCCCAGAACCTCCTCCCTAAGCTGTGCCAGCTGGTAGCACACTGGGCAACCACCAAACTTCCAAGCCCAGTCCAGTATCATGGCTGCTCCACACCCTGTGCACCCCACCACCCTCCCAAAGATGCCGGCCCTAATGATGTGTGGTTCCATCCCCTTTCAAATAGTTTTCCTTGGGTGAGCCACAAGGTTCCCCTTATTCCAAGATACCCCTACTGCCTAATCAGGTCACCCACTAATCCTAGAGACAGTCCCACTGTACACCAGTAACTCTGTTACTAGGTGCAGTACAACACATTAAACATGTAAGGAAAATGAACAACTCCTAAGCTCCTCTCTCCCGGCCTTAAATCCAACCCCAGTGGCTAGAACTACATGAGCTGCACCAGCAGCCTTTTCCTCAATTGCAGGGCAGGTCTTCCCCATAAATTTGCAGACTTCTGGGAGGGAGGGGTGGGGAGGGCGGGTCTTGGGCAGACACCTGACAAGAGAGAGTGTATCAGCCCTGTGTCCCCCTCCAAGCCCTGCAGCTAAAGAACCATCTCCAAGCAAATCCCACCAAACAGGTTTTAAATCAGAAGAAATAGGCCTCTACCAGCGCAGCCTGTTACAAAGTGAAACATCCACAAAAAGAGCCCCACTTACAGCCACTAAATCAGTTTACAAACATCCAGGATCCCCCAGAACAATACCCTGCTAGCCCCTTAGAAGCAAGAAAGGAAAGAAAAGAACTAACCTACCAAGTAATATCCACAAGAACCCTGTGAAAACAGCAGCAGCTACTGTCCTGGAACACAACTGATCCTGCCCCCTTCCAGTTCTTTCTTAGTGCTTATATAATTTGCCTCTGAGGGGCTCGTAGCATGATCCCTTTCCACTTCCTTATAGTTGGCTCCACCCCCGCGCTCCGAAGTTTTGTGACGTCAGTATAGGGAGAGCGTGCGGGTGCACTCCATTCACTTGAATCCAGTGTCTTTTTACAAGAGTATTTCTGGATTTTAAATTTGGTTTTGGCATAGATTGATGCCAGGGTTCAACTAACACAGCTCTTGTGACTTGAACTCGTGACATCGATTTGTGCCAAAACCCAATTTAAAAAGTCACTCCATTTATGTAAATGAAGTGTGCCCCCACGCTTTCCCTATACTGACATCACAAACCGTTGGAATGCAGGGGTGGAGCAAATTATGAGGAAGTGGAAAGGGATCATACTGTGAACCTCTCCGGGGCAAATTACAGTCCCTCCCCTTCCTTTAGGGGGTGAGTTAAATTATTCAGCTGCTTGTAGGAGCTCCCATTCAGTTAAGGGAGCTCCCTGCTTAGCCTTGTAAGCACCGAGAAAGATGCTGTTTAAAGTGTTTATATTTTGTGCAATATGGTTCATGAATGTGACTTTACAAATTGTAAGGAGAATTGATCAAATATTGGTTGGTATGTCATATGTAATAGCAGATATAAAATGTACACTTACTCTGCACATTGTACCAGGCATACAGACCCTGACTAGGCCCCACAAATTCAGATCAAAGACAGAATCCTAGCTTGAAATAGAATAATGTAATGAGCCTAAATCGGTAGCCTTCAGACTTCTAGACAGCGAGATAGTCTCCTCCTTGAACAAAGTGAATTTAATTAGGTTTTAGGTCTGAGAAAATTAGGGAGTTACTTTCTGACTGAGCTGTGTGAACAGCTGCATGTCTTTTACTGCTTAGATTGAAATGATCTGCTGTTGTGTTTTTGAGTTATTGAAATGAACATTCCTGATGTCATAGAGCTTTGTATGCTGGTCGTTTGTGAATAAGTGGAATAGAGATGGTTAGAGGACTCTTCCCTCCAGCCAGAAAGAGGTAAAAATGGAAGTTGGATTCAAACCCTGGATCTCCCAGAGGGCTCATCAGCTGTGGTCAGTGAGGAGGGATCTGATCAGTCCTGAGACAGAAGCCATTTTGATGTTCTCCGGCTTATGACAGCTAGGGAAGCTGAGACAAAGAAGCCAAACCTGAAGCGAGCCAGCCTTCAGGCTATCTGCCAGCTAAGCTGTATGCTGGCTCTGCTTCCAGGAAGGTGCATGGAAACCAACAGAGCATTCTGCTGCCAAGGTCCACATGCTTTAACAGTACAAAGACTTAACTGCCAGTGTCCGTGGTTTGATGCCCGAGCTGAAATCTTGCTAGCCATTGGGAGTGGCAGATTGTGGGAACAATTTACATACAGTACAAGCATAATAGAGGCTGATCCACCAGAGTGGGTAGTCGAAATTCAAACCTTCAACTTTGTGGTGTGCCTTAGCCTTTGTGACTGTAAAAATGCCTAAATCTTGATCCAGACCTTTGCTTGCCAACCAAGGAGAAGGAAGGAGAGTAGATGATCTTTAATATCTGTTTCTTTACTCTCTGAGTTTATTCTTAGTAGAATCGGATTAACTGAGCGAGCCACGTCGTACTGCCATGCTTGTGTCCATTGTGTTTAATGAGTTGCTAGCTGCATGTCACTATTGATAAAGAGCTCATGTTGAACCTTGTGAGGGGTTGTTGTCACATTTTTGTGAATCTCTATTGTAAAAGCTAGTCAAACAACTGCAAAGGGGGCAATTTTCCTCACAAGATTTAGCAAGAGCACCAAAAAAACGACTTTAGTGCTTTGGGGCACTACAAGTATGACCTCACCACAGATGATCACACACACCAAGGCATAAATTAGTGTTGGAGAGTTGATTAGCGACCTTTGCTAATCAAATTAAAGAATGATTAGCAATCAGACGATTTTGATTAGCAGTTTTCTATAATGGGTATTTTCACTTTAAACCATATAATTATGTCATTATTGTATATATTGATACACTAGACATTGTATACATAGTCCTGAGACTGAATTTGCCATATTGACTAAATTGTCTGCATAGCCTTTCTTATTACCCCACCTCATGTACCCAGTGCAGAAAGTTTTCCAATCCCCACCAGAGCATAATTCTGCACAACTGCAGCATCATTCCATGCCACAGGTGTGGAAACACATTTTGGACAGGATTGGAAAAATGACAGCTGTGACATACATGAGGTGATGTAATAAGAAGGCTATGTTGAAAATATAGGGTCAAAATATATAAAAATTCCAAAGTTACGAGGATGCATAGCGAAAATTGCAACGAATGGTCATAACTTTGCCATTTTTTCACATTTTGACCCCACATTTTCAACATAGCCTTTTTATGACCCCACCTCATGAACACTATGACTGTCATTACACAAATCCTGCCCGAAAGGCAAATTCTCCAAGTGACCGCAAAATCACCTTTCGGGCAGGATTTGCGTAGTGACAGTTATATTGTTCATGAGGTTGGGTACCCAAAAGGCTGTGTTGAAAATCTGGGATCAGTATCTCAAAAAATGACCGAGTTGTACACCAAAGTTGAAACCTCCATTTTATGCATTGAACCTCATTTAGCTTAGATCTCATACTGTAGTCGCCGGTTCCAGCAGCAAGATGCGCCTTCGATCGGGAGAGCGGACCTCAACCTTGGGACCTGTTCATGTAAGTGATGGTGTGGGAGGGTACTGGGGGGTGTGGGGGAGGTGGGTGCACATTGGGTGGTCGGGTAGGGGGTGCACAAGTGATCGGCGATGGACCGTTTTTTTTTTCGTAGTTTAAAAAAAATCACTGATGGACAAAAAGGGAACAGCGATCTGACGGTGGGGGGAGGTGCCACTAGACACCAGAGAATGAACAGTGACAGAATCGGAGGGTGGGGGGCACCACTAGACCCCCAGGGAATGACAGCGACAATGATCGGAGGGTGGGGGGTGCTACTAGTCACCAGGGAATGAACGAGATAGCAATCGGAGGGTGGGGAGGCGCCGATAGACACCAGGGAATGAACGGGACAACGATTGGAGGGTGGGGGGCACCACTAGACACCAGGAGATGAATGAGACAATGATCGGAGGGAGTGGAGCGCAACTAGGCACTAGGGAAAATTGAAAAAAAATATGGGGAATGGCCAGCTTATATGATTATCAATTATTGCTAATCAAGCTGGCAGTTGACTTGCATTTCCTGATTCTTGGGTCGCAAATTGCGATGCGAACCCGCTTATTTTATACCTTGCACACTAACTGTAACAAGAATCTTTAAAATCTGCACAGACACGGCTCTTGGGAGTTGAACCCTGGTATCAGTTTGCACCAAAACCCGATTGAAATCGGGAAAGTAACTTGTCAAAAATGCTTCATTGATGTGAATGGAGCGTGCCCCTGTACTTTTCTATACCGACATCACATACTGTTGAAGTGCAGCGGCAGAACAGACTATAAGGAAGTAGAAAGGTGTATCGTGCTGTGAGCCCTTCGGGGGCAGGTTACGATACCCTTCCTCCCTTTAGGGGGTGAATTAAAAAATAATTCAGCTGCCCATAGGAGGTCCCATTCAGATAAGGGAGCTCCCTGCTTAGCCTTGTAAGCACCAAGAAAGGTGCTCTTTAAAGTGTGTGATTTTCTGCAGTATAGTCCATGAATGTGACCGTAGAGATTCAGCAAGAGCACCAAAGAAATTACTTTGAGGCACTATGCCGACCTCACCATAGATGATCACACACACATGAACCGTAACAAGAATCTTTAACATCTGCCTGTTGGTCTAGCATATTTGTGCAGGTGACCAGTTTTTAGGAGCAGATGTTGCCCACCATGTTGGGGGTGGGGGTGGGGGAAGGCTGAGCTTTAGACAATTATCAAAAGACAGCACACTTTGGCCGAGGAGGGCTGGCGGCGGGTTCTGGCACACTGGCAACCCATGCGGGTGAGTCAGGGAGCTTACACTTCCTGTAGGGGTTTAGTGTGCAAAATCGCTGCCGTCTACATGATGGTTGATGGAGTTTAAACATGGTGTGTCTCTAATGACGGTATGTGCCTGGTAAGACAGACAGCAAGGGATGGGGAAAAACATTTATTTGAAAAAAAGGAAAAAAAAAAAAATGCACAAAACAGTATGCATGCCTCAAAGAGGCGATGCAAGGTATGACTGCCACCTAAACATTAAAATTGTAATGAACCCCCCCCCATTTATTTGTTTGTATGCCTTGTACTACCTGGCTGCCCCCATCCAGCTGACCCCAACTTCATCACCCATCTTCTCCAGGGCTTTCCTCACTCCTGCTTGCCCATTGCCAGAGGACCTCCTCGGAGGTGACTGGTTGCCAGAGTGGAGCCTGAGGGGGTTGGACGTCATCCTGCGGCAGGGGAATTTTCCACTTTTTCTCCCTATGGCCCACCACATGTGCCATGGACACAATATGCGTATGCCATCTCTGTGGAGACGCACACACTGTCCTGCATTTGGGATCTGTCTCCCTTCATAACCCCTCCCCCCCGTGCTGCCTCCCGAATTCCTCCAGGTGGCAGACGAGCAGTGTGATGCTCTCACCCCCATCCTGATGGTAGAGGACTGTCATGGGGATACTTAATCTTTTCTTCCCTGCCCGGACCCCGAGTGACCCACCGTTTGTTTCCATTTCCGAACCTGGGTCACATGTGTGGCAGGATGTGAGGCGCCCAGTACTTCAGCCTTCCATGCCACTGGGCTGGCTAATGAAACATTTTTAAACATCCTTACTGTTACATAGTTAATCTCAAAGTCATTTCAGGTATCTTTTTTGCCCTGAGACACAAATATAATTAAATGATTAAGCTCAGTGCCTGTCAGGGCAACTTGCTTTGACTGAGCCCTAACTCTCGCAATCTAAAATCCAGATATTTTGTTTCCAGCATTTAACTGCTCTCAGATGGCCTCCTAGGCTTCTGTTGAATAACACTTCCAGGTAGCTTCTGAGAAGATGACTAAGAAACATGGGAGTAGGCCTGGTCAGTTTGAAATGACAAAAATGTAAAATAACAAGATTTAAATAATGTGAACCCGGGGGGGGGGGGGAGAGAATTTTTCAGAAAAGGATTCAGTATTTCTTAAACAGTCAATGTGGATACAATCCTTAACTGAGAGACAGAGCTTGGTTTCAATCATATATACTTGTTCAGTTTTTTATTTCTGGAGAAGTTTTCTCATCCTCCATTATCACCTAATGAGTCTCACTCCGTAAGCTCTCAGTACAAGATATGCATTTATATTCCTTGTATGTCACCTAGATATCGCCGCTCAACTGGTATGGCCTCCTAGTTCACTGAAATAAACATTTTTGAATGATTGATTGACCCTTCCAGCCCCGGCAACTACTGTACAACTGCATGTTATGGCACATGTCCTGAGAAGAACACTGACAACTGTCTACCTAGTATTGATGGAAAGAATGGGGTTCACCCCCTTTTGTTTCCAATCTTTCCATTGCCCTCTGACACCACAAACAACACTCATGGTACACAGCATCCTTCTGAAAGAGATGGTTCCTCTTTGGCCCACCACAGGGGTTGCTGCAAGATGTGACACCTCTCTCCTCATAGCCAGCAAGTACTGCTGAAGACTACATCCCTGAATGAGAGCTGATGCACAAAGGATATTCCAGTCTTGGTCCTGATCCTGGGTCACCTGCATTATAGCACAGCATGCTACTTCTAGGCTGTTGGTGTGTCCCTAAAGTCTTGAGTTTAAAGGGAAAGTCCTCTCAACCTTTTTTCTGTTTGCCTGTGTAGTCTGTAGACATGAACAATTATTCTTGCGTCCCCCTAATTTCACCCTGATTTGGGGGACCATGTGATGCAGAGTACTGAATAGAAGCACCTCCACTAAGCTCCAGCCTCCTGATCTTAAAATCGTCTTTTTTCTGGTGTTTAAATCTTACAAAACCCTCTGCATTCAACTTTTCCTGTTTGCTAAACACCTAGAGCGTCTGTTTTGAGTGTTTGGTCTGCTGATGGAGGCTTATATGAAGAAAGCCCCGCGAAAACATACCCCACCTGCTACCCCCGAGAAGGCCCCAAAGAAATCTCGGGCCTCGGGTGGGCCAGATAGACCTGATCTTTCGAGTCAAGCAGGGGAACAAGAACCTTTAACGCTTAGTAGATTCTTTGAAGAATTTAAACCCTTCCATGAAGAGATGAAAGGGATGACGATCGACCTGAAGGCTCTTTCCAAAAAACTAGATGAAGTTTCGATAACTGCCTCCGATAACACTGCCCGAATAGTCTCGTTGGAGAAACGACTAGAGAAAGTGGACCCTGAGTTAGTGACTGTGCGGCAGAAGCTTTCTCATGTGGAGGGAAAACTTGAAGATCTGGAGGGCCGTAGCTGCAGGAACAATGTTGTGACATTAGGGCTACCAGAGGGAGAAGGCGGCCAGAATGCTGTAGCGTTCATACAGAAGCTGGTGGAACGGGTTGCTGGCCCCTCTCCCTTTGGCCCTGTATATATTATCGAGCGAGCCCACAGGTCGCTGCGACCGAAACCTTTACTGCCCCTCGACCCATTATTTGCCAATTCTTAAATTTTTTAGCAGCACTTTTTGCAGAAAGTGAGAACTCTGCAGGAGGTCCGTTGGGAGAATTCCAAATTGAGAATTGCATAAGACCTGCCAGGATCAGTTCGTCTGAAACGTAAAGCGTTTCACCCCATCGTGTCCAAGATTATTGCTGTGGGGCTTAAGTTTAAGATGGGGTACCCGGCCAGGCTGCAAGTTCTTGTAAGTGGGTCCTGGTTAAGTTATGAAGACCCAGAATCTGCCCTTTCAGGCCTCAAAACCGTCTTACCGGATCTGTTCTGAGAGCTCTGAGAAGCTTCGCCTACAAGATGAGGGGATGTCTGGTGTTGTCATACTGGGACTGCTATCGCTTTATTTGTTTATGAAGATAGTAACGACGGGGTGCATCTGGAAGCTCTTGTTTCTCATCTAGACTGTGCTAATACTTACTTGGGCTACTCACTGTGAGATTCTCGGGCCCTAGTTCTATAAGCGAATTGTTGTTCAGGGCAAGGACTTCTGGAATGTTTGGGCTTGTTTATCTGGGGATGGAGTTTTTTGTTTCAGTGTATTTAGTTATATAAGCTAGCACTAGCGAGGGGAAGGTTGTGTTAAACTACTAAGAATCAATATTTTACTTTATAGATTACTTTGATTGGGAGCGGTGCTGGGCTTTTCCAGTAGTTTCATGTATCTACTTTGGTAGGATTGGGCTGTGGCCACAAGAGGGAGCACCATGCGCATGAATAGTAATTTAGCACTGTTCTTAATTCAGAGAGGATTTCCTTCAGTAGTGTCTCTTGTCTCGAGTTTAGGGCAGTAAATTACCCCAAATGGGGTTCTTGGGTCAGTGGGCTGGTAAATGCCCGGTGCAGAATTGTCTATTTTTATCAATATTTTGCCTGGGGCCCAAGATGTTGGTGTTCTTCTCTGGTTTTCTGGTTACATTCTGGTTGGAAGGGGTAATTCCCCTTCATAAGATTCCCGATTTGGTTCTAGTTCGCGTAGATATTTCTCACGGGGCAATAGAGGCCCTATTTCCTATTCGGTTCCCCGAGGTATTCGGACGTGTCTATGTGTTTTGTAGGCTACCCTACTCCCTTTGTTTTATTTTAATGTATTCGTGCACGCTTACATTTGAAGCCCAGGACCGCTCTCAAGTTATTATGGGTTGTTAAATAGTAGTGCTGCTTTGTATTTACTTGAGGGTACTGGTACATTTGCTGGAAGCAGAGGGGTATATTTGGGGAGCTGGAGGGGGAGGAAGGAACCCAGTACTGTGCTAAACGTTGCTTGTGGCAGTGGGGGTGGTTTGGGGGGGTATATGATGGATTTTGTTAGGTGGATGGGGTGAATTTGGGGGGAGGGATAATTGTGGAGGGGATGGGGGAGGGAGGGTTATACAGCAGTATTCTGTGGATTATGGACAAATGTTTTTCGTGATTTTTGTACAGGGCTGAATATACTAAGCTCATTAACTCTAGTTAGATGGCTAATGATGTAACTTTTGCTACCTGGAATGTTAAGGGGATCAGGAAAAAATCCAAATAATATCAGGTGCTCAAACATTTAAGTTTATTACATTCTCAGATAACTTTCTTACCAGGAATCCCATTTACTAGAATCTGAAGCCTTACGGCTAAGGAGACAACAGGTGGGGCAGGTCTATGAGGCTCAGGGCTCCACTAAAAGTTGGTGGGGTCATGCTAATTATTAATAGAGGCATTCCCTTTGTTTCTACGCAGGTTATCAAAGATCCGGGGGGTAGATTTGTTTTAGTTAAAGGCACTCTCTGGTCAGTACCACTTTTACTTGGTAGTATATACGGTCCTAATATGGATGATCGAGGGTTTTTTATGAGACTGATAACCATTATTCTTCCAGTGCTTCCCATCAGGATCATTATGGGGGGCGACTTCAATCAGGTCATAGATTCCAATCTGGACAGGTCAGGTAGTGGACTGGGAGGGATGTCCCCGGGGCAGAGGGCACTTATGGATTTGGTAGATCAGTGCGGGCTCTGTGATGTCTGGCGCATGTTGTATCCTGACTCCAAGGAGTTCACTTTCAGGTCAGTGGTGCACGGCTCGCAGTCTCGCATTGACTACGTATTTATCTCTCAGGGTCTCTTGCCCGGGGGTCAAGGCTGCCTCGATCCAACCTGGTCCTGTCTCCGATCACTCCCTTGTGTTATGCAACTTGGCATTTCTTAACTTAGCTAAAATGGAGACCAGATGGAATCTCAACGAGCAGCTCCTTAAGGATGACAAGCATTGCAAGCTCATAAGGGAGCAAATTGAGTTCTTTTTCTTATCTAACCCTTTAGACAGTGCAAAGATGGATATTTTATGGGGGGCATTTAAAGCATACATGAGGGGGATCCTTATCAGTATGGCAGCTAGAAGGAAAAGGGCACAGGAGGAAGAATTATTATCATTAATGTCTCAAATCTGGTCCCTCGAAGCGAATAATTCGGCTAGTATTTCAGATGAGGACAAGAGGAGGCTTCTAGTGGCCAAAGACAGATGTCTAGAGCTGTTAAGGGAAAAGGCAGAATTAGCTATAATCCGAACCAGAGCCAGAATACGGATCAGGGAGAGAAAGCAGGGCGCCTGCTGGCATTGTGCATAAAGCAACAGGAATCCGCAAGATTTATCCCACCAATTCAGGCAGTAGCAGATGGGTCCCTGAGAGTATCCCCTACCGAGATAGTACAGGAGTTCGCTCTATATTACGAAAGATTGTACAGTGACATGGAGAGTCCTCCTTGTCCTAAGACTACTGAGAAGTACTTAAGGGATTCCCACCTGCCCTTCCTATCAGAGCAACACAAGGGTCTTCTGGCTATCCCTATATCCCAGGAGGAGATTTCCGAGGTTATTGGTGGGCTACCCACAGACAAAGTCCCAGGTCCAGATGGGTTTTCTTCTCTATTTTACAAGGTTTTTCGGGATCTTTTACTACCAGTACTTTATCTTTTATTTCAGTATATTCTATCTGGAGTAGAGGCCGACCCCCACCTGTTTGAAGCCCTGATTGATCTTACCTCGAGACACCCCTCTTGCAGCAGGTTACACCATTAGGACTGAAGCCGGCAGGCGTCAGGACCCCACGGAAAAATTCTAGCTAGCTATCTTCAGTGGGGACCGCCCCCGACGTCGGTCCTGCCTCCGACGTCAGGCGTAGTACATAAGGGGGCGGTCCAGCCAGATTCCCCAGTTCTTTCCCGTCGTCGACTTGCAAGTCTCAACCCTTCGGTTCACAGTTCTAGCGCGTGACACGTGGTAAAGTTTTTCCTTTGGAAAATTTCTTTTTTCTAAAGTCAGTTTGTTGTGTGATGTCCTCTCCAACCTCCGGTCATTCTTCAAAGTGCGCCTGCGGGAAGCAGATCCCCTTCAAGGATCCGCATTCGGCCTGCGTCTGGTGCTTAGGCCCAGACCACGACACCCGGTCCTGCTGCTTTTGCCTTGGCTTCAACAGCAGAACCCAGATCCGTCGCCAGAGCCCTACAGGCGCTCCTGCTCGAGGAACAACTCAAGACCATGGCCTCCAAGGGGGATTCTTTGGAGAAGGCACATAGACATTCGGAGAAGCATAGAGAGAAGGCCCCTTCCAGGTCCCCGTCTAGGGCCTCTGATTCTCGTAGCTCCGGCTCCAGGTCCGACCGCTTGCCTTCCGGGGCCAGTTCTCAGCCTCCCCCTGCTGCGGTGAGAAAATCTTCAGGCTCCTCTTCTCAGGCCAAGACTTCCAGGCCTCCTTCGTCTTCTAAGGCCCTGGTCAAGTTGGGGGACTGCCACCATCACCACAAGTCGGGTTCCCCCATTCTTGAACCCGACGTCAGGTCTGCCTCCTTGCCTCCCTCCTCCCCAGCGGAAGACCAAGGAGCTCACCTCTCTTAAGAGACCGTTGGACCCGGCGACCGACCCGCCCGGCGTCGGCCTCTCCCGCCACAGGTCTCCAGGTGCGTCGACTGCCAGGCGGATCGCCACGTGACCTCACGCACCCCGGGCGGCTGGTAGGGGGGACCGGCGTCCCGTGCCTGTTTGGATTGAGAAGAGGGCCCGGCGCCTCCGACAGAGACGCTGGTCAGCAGACCATTACAGAGGAAGAGTTAACACAGCCCGAGGACCAGACGGGCGACCCCGGTCCTGTCGAGCCTCCCAGGGAACCCTCCCCGCAACCCGAGGCCCCTGTGGAGCCGGCACCCGGTCTGTCGTCGGGTCTTTCTTTCTCGAGGTTAAGGAACTTTTCACTTACTGGTGGGATACCATCAGAAAGGACGTGGTCCCCACCCCACCTCCTTCTCCTCCTCCTAGGCCGGTTACTTCTTTGGTTCCTGCGCCCCCTTCTCCATCCCGGTCTGCAGGCCGGTTACCTCCTCCCCGGGAGCCCAGGATCCCTCCAAGGGAGAGACCAGATAAAAAAGAGACCTCCTTCCAGATCCTCTTCTGGGTCACCCAGCCCTAAGACACCCAGAAGACGCCGCCGTTCGCCTTCGACGGAGGACATGGGGTCAGAGTTTTCAACAGGATCTAGTTCCCCATCTCCCCTCCACATCCCTTCTCCGGACCCATGTGAGCTTCCAAGGTCTCCTCCAGATGACCCTTCGTTCTCGGACATCATGAGACACATCCAAGAGAACATGGGATGGGATGCGGAAGAGTTAGACCCCGAAAGGCTACGCCTTGCGAACTATCTTCGTCAGAAGGACCCCAAGCCTGTGGTGGTGCCACCCTTGGTAGACACTTTCGTGGACGTCACCAAGGCAGCGTGGAAGCATCCACATTCACTCCCGGCGATGCCGAAGAAAGCTGACCGCCTGTACAAGGCTCCAAGGGAAGACCAGTACTTGGCTCAGCATCCTCAGGCCGACTCTCTGGTCATAACAGCCTCTCATGACCGGTCCCAGAGACTGCAACATTTGAGCACTCTGCCACCGGACCCGGAATCCAAACAGCTGGACGCTATGGGTAGGTGCATGTATGCTTCCGCTACTTGCGCCATCAGATCCCTGAATTACTTGACCCACATGGTGCAGTTCCAAAATGCATTGTGGGAACAGGGTCTGGATCTGGCTGAGAAGTTGCAAGAAGGTGAGCAGAAGGAGGAGATGTTGCAGCTCCTCCGGATGGAGTTCGGACGTGGGGACCCAGTGCTATGAGCGCGTATGACTCCTGGACTCCTCGGCCCGAGCAGCAGCTTCAGGTGTATGCCTCAAGACACTCTTGAGCTCCGTGTCTCAGCTTTACCGGACGCCCAAAAACATCATGGGACGCCCATTTCGAGGAGATTCTCTTTGGTAAGCCCTCGGAGAGAGTCGCCCTAAGCTTCAAGAGGCTGGGAAGGCGGTGAGGTCGGTCAGGCAATGTACTGACCGAGGCTTAGTTCCTTCCTAGGGAACCAAAAGCCGTTTCGTGGACAGCACGAGACACAGTCCCGCACCAGTCCACAACAGGGGGCCCGTTCCTGTAGAGCCCAGGGTAGACAGCCAGCGGGCGAGGTCAATGCCCAGCTAAACTGGCCCAGCCCGCAGACCTCTCACGCCACAGCCTGACTCCTCTCCGGCCCCCCCCTCAGGATCAACGGGACATCAAGGTCGGGGTCGTCATTATAAGTACCTGCCAGGATGGTAGTCCATAACCACCGACACCGTGGGTTCTTCAGTTGGTTGAAAGAGGCCGCTGATACATCTTCGCAGAAAAGCCACCTCGAGGCCTCCTGTGCCTCCCGTTACTCGGGTCAGCAGAAGCCTCTGATCAGGCAAGAAATACTCGTGCTCCTGCAAAGGGGCGACAGAGTATGTCCCAGAGAACCAGAGAGATCACGGGTACTACTCCCACTTCTTCCTGGTTCCAAAGAAAACAAGGGACCTCCGTCCGATTCTGGACCTCAGCGACCTCAATATGTCGGTCGCCTACAAAGATTCCCGCAGATGGTGACCCTTCCGGTCTTATCCCCATGATAAAGAGGGACATCATTTTACGCCCCTAGACATGCAGGATGCATACCTGCACATCCCTGTAGCTCAGGCGCACAGGAGGTTCCTGTGCTTAGAGTTTCTCGGCCACCACTTTCAGTTCCGAGCACTTCCACTTGGACTGTCTTGCCCCAGGGTCTTTACCAAATGCATGGCAGTCGTGGAGGCGCCTCTAAGGGAGACGGGCCATTATGTGTTCCTGTACTTGACCATTGGCTTCATGGCCGCCTCCAGAGAGGCGTTGTTATTGGCTATCCAGAGTACCCAGGATCTGTTTCTGTCTCTGGGCATCTTGATCAATTACGAGAAGTCTCTCCTGGTACCGTCACAGAAACTGCAGTTCATAGGTGCAGTCCTGGACACCGTTCAGGGAAGAGCATTTCTTCCAGATGACAGAGCGGAGCGCATCAGATCCCTCATCAGGCAGCCTTGGTCGAACAAGACCGTCCCAGCCAGGTCGGTCCTTCGCTTGCTTGGACACATGGCTGCGGCCATTCCGACCGTCCCTTTCGCAAGGCTCCACATGCGGGTAACTCAGTGGATGCTCAAGGTGCAATGGGACCAAAGGCAAGACCATATGTAGCATCCGGTCAGAATCACGAACGCCGTGATTCGAGACTGGCAATGGTGGCTAGACCCAGGGACACTCTCTACGGGTGTTCCATTTATAGCGCCGTCCCCAGAGGTAATCCTCACCACTGACGCCTCAGGACTAGGGTGGGGAGCACACCTGGACGGGGTGAAGTCCAAGGGAACGTGGACCCCTCAGGAGGCCCACCTTCATTTCAGCGTTCTGGAGATGAGGTCGGTCCTTTATGCCCTGCAGGCATTTCAGTCAGAGATCCCACCGAGTACTCTCCTGCTACAGACAGACAGACAACACGGCGGTGATCTATTTCCTCAACAAACAAGGAGGCGCACACTCTTACCCCCTTTGCAGGGAGGCCATGAGGGTGTGGGATTGGGTAATCCGACACGGCGCGAACCTGATCACAGTACATGTCCCCGGGGTGGACAACACAATTGCAGACGGCCTGAGTCGCTCCCAGGCCAGAGTCCACGAGTGGGAACTTCTTCAGGAGGTAGCAGAGGATCTGTTTCTTCAATGGGGAACTCCAGAATTGGACTTGTTCGCTTCCCCATCCAACGCAAAACTGCCCAATTTTTGCTCGCTAGATCCAGGGCCTGGTGTTTTCTGGCGAGACGCGTTGTCCCTCTCCTGGGCGGACAGATTCCTCTACGCTTTCCCTCCCTTCCCGTTGATCCAGAGAGTTCTTCTCAAACTGCGCAGGGAGCATGCAACAATGATCCTGGTGGCCCCTTTCTGGCCCAGACTGATCTGGTTCCCTTTGATAATACAGCTATCCCGGGAACCTCCGCTCCCGTTGCCATTCAGCTCCCATCTCTTGTCTCAGTAGGAGGGTTCACTGGTCCACCCGGACTTATGCTCACTGAACCTGCATGCATGGCTCCTAGAGACATAGCCATCTTACGACAAGGGTCTCGCATAAGAGGTTGCGGAAGTTCTTTCTGCAGCCAGAAAGCCCGGCAACGCATCGGCGTCACGCCATGAAATGGCGCTGTTTTTGTCTATGGTCGCAAACACGCGGCCTTTCCCCTTTAGGTTGCCCGGTGAAAGCGGTGTTAGAGTACCTGCTCTCCCTTTTCCGTTCGGGTCTTGTCTACTCCTCTATTAAGGTGCACCTCTGTGGCATTTCAGCTTATCACCTCCCGGTGGGACAGCGCACAGTGGCACAATTAGATGCCTGTCGAGAATTCTTGAGGGGGTGTTACATCTTAGGCCGCCCATTAAGGACCCAGTGCCTCCATGGGACTTGCTCTTTGTCCTGGAGCAACTCACGCTCCCCCCTTTGAACCTGCCGCGGATTGCGAGCTGCATTTTCTGTCATGGAAAACATTGTTTTTGGTTGCTGTTACGTCAGCGAGAAGAGTTTCTGAGCTTCATGCTCTCATGTAAAGAGCCTTATTTAATTTTCCACCGGACAGAGTATCCCTGAGGAGAATCCTAAATTCTTGCCTAAGGTGGTTTCACACTCACTCTCAATCAGGACATTGACCTGCCTGTCTACTTCCCTAATTATTCTAATAGAAGAGGCCTGCTCCACACCCTGGATGTTCACCAGCTTAAGGTACTACCTGAGCAGAACTAAGCAGCTTAGTAAATCGGAGCAACTTTTCGTTTCCTTTACTGAAAGGATGATGGGCCAACCAGTATCCAAACAGTCCCTGTCTCGCTGGCTTGTCCAGTGCATATCATACTGTTATGATATCAAACAAAAGCCCCTCCCGGGATCAGTCCGGGGCCATTCCACTAGGGGAGTGGCCACCTCCTTTGCAGCACTTCGAAACGTCTCCACTTCTGCCATTTGTGCTGCAGCCACTTGGAGCTCTGTACATACCTTTATCAGGCATTATAGCCTGGACATCGCTTCACTGACGAAGAGCGGGCTTCGGCCTGGCTGTGCTACAGGGTCTCCTGTCCTAGAATCAGGACCTGGAATGAACTTTCTAGTTTCCTCCTCCTCCCAGAGTGTTTGCAAGCGCTACTGCTTGGGAATCGGTCCTAATGGTGTAACCTGCTGCAAGAGCTGTGTCTCGAAGTAAGATAGTACAGTTACGTAAGAACTTACCGTAACATTAGATCTTAGAGAACAGCTCTTGCAGCAGGTACCTTCCCGCCCACCTTCCCCCTTGGAGGAGGCATGGCTTAAGCCTTTTTTAACAGGGATTTATACCCTTTTGTCTTCTGACGGTGGATCCTCGGTCTCCCATTTCTATGTCAGCCTGTTGCCGGAAGTCTCCGGTGGGAGAACTGGGGAATCTGGCGGGACCGCCCCCTTATGTACTACGCCTGACGTTGGAGGCGGGACCAACGTCGGGGGCGGTCCCTGCTGAAGATAGCTAGCTAGAATTTTTCCGTGGGGTCCTGACGCCTGCTGGCTTCAGTCCTAATGGTGTAACCTGCTGCAAGAGCTGTTCTCGAAGATCTACTGTTACGGTAAGTTCTTATGTAACTGTACTTTCTTCTCCCTAAACCAGATAAGGATCCCGAGTTCGTTCAAAGTTACAGACCCTTATCCCTTCTAAACCAAGATATTAAAATCCTTTTGAAGATACTAGCCAATAGGTTAATTGTAGTCCTCCCTGATCTAATAGGTATGACCCAGGTTGGATTCATGAAGGGACGTTCGTCATCAGCCCATTTGCATACCCTTTCTCATGTCTTCCCAGCCACCAGAGATGCTGTGTTTCCCACGGGGCTGGTTTCCCTGGATGCCGAGAAGGCATTTGATCGTGTGAATTGGAACTTTTTGTTTAGAGTCTTGGAAGCCTTCCAGTTCCTTCCTGTCTTTATATCCTGGATTGCTGCATTATACAAAACCCCAACAGCAAGGATTTCTGGAAATGGTGCTTTTTCCAAGTCCTTTTCACTCCATTCAGGTACCAGACAGGGTTGCCCCCATCTCCTCTGTTATTTAACTTGTACCTTGAACCTCTTATTCAGAACATTCTCAACGCGCTAATACAAGGCATTTGGGTTGGACGTCATGAAGTTAAGGTCACCGCTTATGCGGATGATCTACTTGTGCACTTATCCCATCCGGTATCTTCCGTCCTGGTTCTGCTGGGTGAAATAGCTACATTTAGCGCCCTATCCAATTACAAACTAAATGCTAGTAAATCCTCCTTCTTTCCTTTAAATCACAAGATATTCAAGACTGATATTATCCCCTTAGGTTTATGGTGGGCCCCTAGGTCATTCAAGTATCTGGGCATTCAATTAACTTGCAACCCCTTAGCATGGTTTAAGGAAAATTTGGATCCTCTCTCCCAACTTATAACTCAGGATCTTGATAGGTGGTCTAATCTCCCTATCTCACTATGGGGCTGGATTAACATAGTTAAGATGAATATTTTCTCAAGAATTTTTTACCCTCTATCTCTCCTCAATACTTTTATCCCATTATCCTGGTTTAGGAAGTTGCATGGTATTTCCACCAGGTTTATCTGGTCTGATAAATACCCCCTATTGGCATACCATAAGTTGGCCACTCCAAAATCTGAGGGGGGCCTGCGGATTCCCGACTTGGCTATATATTATTGGGCTAGCCACTTGGCAAAATGTTTGAAATGGGTATGTCCCAGCCCTGAAAAAGAGCAACCAATATGGCTTAGAATTGAATTGGATGCAATTCGGTCTATGAATCTGGATCCCCTAACACTGTTCAGTATAAAAATGTCTCTGGTGCGTGTGGCCGAGAAGTGTCCCACAGTGGCTACCTCATTAAAGGTATATGCGCAACTTTTTTCCTTTTTGCGATATACCCCTCAGTTAGATCTTGCCCAACCCATCTGGAATTCCCCATCTTTCACCATGAACAAGCAGCAGATTCCCCACACTTGGTTGCCCCAACTGGGGGATGGGATAGTACTCTCCTTTGTGGATGAGGAGAGGCAGTGGTTGTCGGTAGGTGATATTATTCGGAAATTTATTATCCCGGCTCTCTAAAATTTAAAGTAATACAGATAAGGCATCTACTCACAATAGTCCTTGGCAATACCCCTCCTTATCAGAAGTCTCTTCTCTACTTGGATCTTCGGGTATCGTATCCAAATTATATCAGGTTTTGTTTCTCAAAAGATATGGGGACTCTTTTGGACCGACGAGGTTCTGGAGCTCCATTCTTCCTCAATATTATCCTAATTGGCAATCTGTGGAGGTCCTGCCATAAATATATTTCCCAAGACAGGTTGCGTCTTATGCAATATCACGTTTTGCACAATATGTACTATACTCTGGTTAAGTTAAAGAAATGGGGTCTCTTGGACTCTAACTTATGTGTTAAGTGTTTTCGGGAGGAGGGAACACTTTTTCACATATTTTGGTCCTGTCCCAAAATCTCCCTTCTGTGGGACTCTATCAAGGTGTCCCTGGATCCTTTACTGGGTTTACAGGAGTACTTCACACCTGACATTTGTCTCCTAGGGGACTTGTCCTCTATTAGAGTTAAAGTAAGAAGATTTCATATCTTTATGATAGCTTTATCTGTCAAGAAGCTTATTTTATGTCACTGGAAAGGCAAGTCCACTCCAACATTACAGGAATGGGTGAATGAAATTCTTGCTAAACTGCGTACGGAAAAAGCGATTGCCAGCCTCCATAACAGATTATCTGTTTATAAGCAAATATGGGATCCCCTTTGCTCTCTAATTCTAGCTGCTCAGACTTAGTTGTGTTCTAAGACAAATTGCCCTGTAGATTCCTGTATAATGTCTTTGTACTCATGTGACACACTATGTTCCTGCTGTATGGGGAGGGTGAGGCAGTGTTAACATAATAAGCTGCTGTATTCTTGTTTCATTTTTTATGGTAACTGCCTTTTAGTGTGGAAAATCTGTTGTTAAAGTTTGAATTGGAAAAAAAAATTTCACCCTGATTTAAATTAAGTTTCTTCACTCTGGTCTGCCCTGGTGTGAAAACCCATTTGACTCCATTGCAAAAGACATGACCCCCTCATAAAAGAAAACATGGGAACTGATAATGTGTATTTGCACATCAAAGGATTGGGAGTAAACAAAGAGCTCCTAGCACATAAAAATTAGTTCAATAACAAAACATCACAAGCACCAGTATCCTTCCAACTGGATTTTTCAAACACGTATACACTTTAAACAATAGAAAGCATTAGGGAACTTACCTTGAAAAGTTTGATGGCCAGCACAAGACAGAAGTACAGGGACTTCAGAAGACCTACAGCAGAACTGACTAACAGTAGTACTTCTGGCTTGTGCATGTGTGCATCATCAATGCCCATGATGCCTTGCACAAGTGGGGTCAAGACCTTTGCGATGGAGTGAAACAGGTTTTCACACCAGGGCACAACAGAGCGAAACAACTTTATTTAAAATTAAATTAGGATGAAATTGGGGGTGGGTGGGTGGTGAGAGAGGGAATAATTGTTTATGCCTGTAGACTACACAGGTGGATTGAAACCAGGTTGAGGGGACTTTCCCTTTAAAGAAGGGAAAGGCTCGAAATTGGGATTTGCTGATACTTACTGAATTTATTTTTTGTAACTGGAATCTGAATTGAACTGTCATCCTTTTTTGCATATAATGAATTTTAGTGGGATCACTGAATTGTGTGATAACTATATGGTTCATACTGCGGTCTGTCAGGAAACTGGAGGTAGAATGCCCATTGTAGTCGGTACAATAAAATACTGTCATAAATGGTAATGCGCCATACAGTCCTACATTGCACTGTGCCTTTTCTACTTAGGTTTGTAAGTAGGTGAATGAAACCGGCACTTTACAGGTGTTGCCACTCTGTGCCAACTTCTTTTGGTAACACTGCAGTTGGTGAAAAAGCAAAAGGTTGTCTTGCACGTGATGTTCCTGGGATGCCCAGTAGAGTTATTGCGAGCGGCTCATTTGGATGAATGGAAGTGGTTAAAGCTTCACATGCACTGGGTGGGCACAGTCCCTTTGTTTGGAAGAACAGGGAAATTATACAGGATGGCCTGTGAATGTTAATGCTGATAATTTCAAGTGAAGCATGGGACAGAATATGTCACAGGCTAAAGGCCTCCCCTCCTGCCAGTCGAATACGGAGCACTTTTGATTATGAAGGCATCCTCTTGCCTGCCCTGCTGTTTGAAGGAAGAGTGCAGCTGTAAAGACCATATTTGTGGAGTAGGAATGAGAGGAAAAAACAAACCAAAAAAAATTAAAGACTAGTACAATGAAAACGTATTGTTATTTTCACCTTCCATGTAGTACAACAAAAGAGACTGACTTTGTTGAAACATCTGATAATGGGAGACTTCAACATGCCAGATACAGATTGGTCAATACCAGCAGGAACATCTGCCAGAACTAGACTCATAGTGGATTCCCTGCAGGGGGAGGGCCTCAAACAACTGGTACAGCAACCCACAAGAGACAGGGCTATCCTAGATCTAGTACTGACTAACAAAGAAGGGATCACAGATTCTCAGGTAGAAGGTCACCTGAGGGCCAGTGACCATCACATGGTATGGTTCAATTTGGCTACTACATCTAAATCATCCATTCCAAGGCAAAATATGGGACTTCAGAGGAGCTGACTTTGATAAGATGGCCAACAGAGTTAAGCTAGCCCTGGCAAAAAAAACACAGGTGAGGAGGTATAGGCAAGTGGCAAGCATTAAGGATACAATACTTGAAGCAACATCCCATTGTGTTAGACAGAAAAGGAAGTGCAAAAGAAGAAGGAAACCACTTTGGTTCTCAAATACAGTAGCAGAAAAGGTCAGAGCCAAAAGGCTGGCCTTCAGAAAATATAAGGGAACACAGCGGGATGAAGATAGGGAGGCATACCAAACTGCCCTAAGGAAGCAGGTAAGGCAGTAAGGCAGGCAAAGTCCCAAACTGAGGAAACACTAGCACGAACAGTAAAGAAGGTGACAAGACTTTCTATAGATACATTAGTGAAAGGAGAAAGTCCAGAGGGGTATGCTAAGCTTAATGGAGAAAAGGGAGCATGTGAGGAGGAGGACCCTGTAAAGGCATCTATCCTAAATAGATACTTTTGCTCAGTATTTACTGAAGAGAAGGTAGGGCAGGCCCACAGCAGCATCATGGACACAGGGGAGGGAGGTGAGCACTACTCCCTTCACAAAAGAAAGGGTCCTACAAGAGCTTGCTAAGCTCAGGTGGATAAGGCAATGGGACCTGATGGCATACATCCCAGGGTACTTAAGGAGCTAAAGGAGGAACTAGCAGAGCCATTAGCAGAATTGTTTAGTGAGTCTCTGAGCACAGGAGAGGTCCCAGAAGACTGGAGAAGGGCTCATGTGATCCCACTCCACAAGAGTGGTAGCAGGGAGGAGGCGGGAACTACAGACCGGTCAATCTTACCTCAGTAGTGGGCAAGATTGTGGGCTCCTTAAGGAAAGGATAGTGCAACACCTGGAATCCATAGAGCACAGGATCCAAGACAGCATGGGTTTACAAAGGAAGGTCCTGTCAAACTAATCTCATAGATTTCTTTGACTGGGTAACCAGAGTGGTGGACCAAGGGGAGCAGTTGATGTCGCCTACCTTGACTTCAGCAAAGCTTTTGACACTGTTCCACATAGAAGATTGATAAATAAGCTAGGTAGGCTCGGGTGGGTCAGAAATTGGTCAACTGGGTGGCAAACTGGTTGACTGGCAGAAAACGAGAGGTGGTAAATGGTATACAGTCAGAAGAGATGCAAGTCACAAGTGGGGGTACCTCAGGGATCAGTCCTGGGGCCAGTCCTATTCAACATCTTCATTAGTGACCTAGCAGATGGACTAGAGGGTAAGGCTTGTCTGTTTGCAGATGACACCAAGATCTGCAACAGAGTAGATGATCCAGATGGGGTGGGCAGAATGAGAAGAGATCTGGATAAACTAGCAGAATGGTCAGAAGAGTGGGCAACTGGGATTTAATGCAAAGAAGTAAAATCATGCACATAGGGAAGAGAAACCCCTGAAGCCACTTATAGGCTGGGAGGGAGTTGCTAGCAGTCACAAAGGAAGAAAGAGACTTGGGCATCATCATCACTGATGACCTAAAATCATCCAAGCAGACCTCTAAAGCAGTAGGTAAGGCTAGGGGGTGTTAGGGTGTATTAGTAGGGTGTCACAAGTCGTAAGAGGGAGGTAATAACTCTCTGTACAAGACATTGGTTAGGCCCCATCTGGAGTACTGCTGGCAGTATTGGAGGCCACACCTTCACAAGGACATTAACCAAATTGAGGCAGTCCAGAGAGGGCAACCAAAATGGTGCAGGAGTGCATCAGAAGACATATGAGGACAGATTAACGGAGCTCAATATGTATACCCTTGAGCAAAGGAGGGAGAGAGGTGATATGATCGAGACATTTAAACACCTTAAGGGCATAAACAAGGGTGAAAGAGTCTAACATGTTTAAATATAAGAAAAATAGCAGGACAAGAGGACACAGCATGAGATTAGAGGGAGGCCGATTAAGGGGGAATGTGAGGAAATTCTTTTTCACAGAAACGGTGGTAGATGCATGGAATGGCTTACCACAAGAAGTGGTGGCTATGAATATAGTGCAGGGCTTCAAACAGGCATGGGATAGGCATAAGGGAGCAATACAAATGACTATGAATAGATAGGTCACTGACAGAGCAAAGGCCGATGGCACATTTATAAGGTAGAAAAAGAAATGGGCAGACTGGATGGGCCTTGCGGTTCTTATCTGCCGTCAACTTCTATGTTTCTATGTTTCATCAAGGGAGGTCTTATTTTACATATCATCTTGTGGTCATGTGTGTTATTTTCTGTATCTTAATACAGGTGATGAGACCACTCTTACGGTTGTAAAAGGTTGTGGTCTCAAAGGCATTCTTGGGGTATGAGAACCATGAAACAAAGGTGAGCTATTCTGATAGCCTAAGAATGTAAGTGAGCCTACTCTTGCAACTGTAAGAGTGGTCTCATCACCTTATTAAATTAGTCAGCAAGCTCGACCAGTAATAAGTATGTGAAAAACCTTACCCGAACATGTTTGTTTTCAGTGCAGCTGTGCATCAGACACTCTTGATAGAATAAGAGTGTCTCATGCACAGAGGAATGGAGCTCTCCTGTTGGTTGGGCGTGCTCCCTTGATCTATAATGTATTTAGTCAAGTTTAATGTTACATTCACCCAGAGTGATTCAGCTGCTTGATGTCATTGATGATGTTTAAAAGGATGGTTCAAGGAGAATTGCCATATGTTATGCAAATTTTTTTTTTTTTAATACAGATTTGTAAGTCTGGATTTGTCTGTGCTGCTGTGTATTTTTTAATAAGTGTAAAACTGTAACAAACTGTATCAGTGTAACTATTTGTATTATACTGTGTAAGTTGTATGAGGAGACCATCGAAAACAAAAGCTCAATTAACCATATGTCATTCTTTTCTATTTTTAAAATAAAAATCTTGAATAAATGTCAGTGATAAGGCTTTTAGGGCTTGGTGTAATGTTTCAGTCCTACACGAGCCTGGGTTTTATCTCTAGTGTGGCCCATTTTTTTTCCTTTCTCAATACTTTTTATGTATGAAAGGAAATTGTTAGATGTCTCTGCTGACGTCGGTTGAGTTTCAGTAAGGTTTAAAGTAGACTGTTAGAACACTGAACTGTCATTTCTGTGGTGCAGTCAACTTAATTGTTCTGGCTGAGACTTTAAGGCTTGTCTAGGTTTGAATGCAGCTTGGTAGGGAGCATTACTTCCAAGTTGGCAGAGAGTTCATTACTAAACTCCACTGCATCTATGTGTGTGTGTGTGTGTGTGTGTGTGTGTGTGTAGGGGGTGGGGGTCGGCATCAGCACTTAATGCAGGATGTGCTTTCCCGTAGCATGCATCTCTTATCTAAAAAGCTTTTGTCTCACCATGTGGAACAATAGCACAGTGGTAGAACACCAGGACAGTAGTTGGGAAAGGGCCTGAGTTTGATTCCCAATGGGGAACTTTTTTGTTTCCTTCTTTTTACAATTTATGTTATTAGCGTGCATCTCTATCTAGAAACTTACTGTCTTACCATGTGTAACAATAGTACAGTGACGGAGCACCTGGACAGTACAGTTGGGAGGGGCCTTGGGTTATATTCCCACTTGAGAACATTTTTTTTTTCCTCACTACACATTGTTTTAGTGTGCACCTCTTTCTAGAAACCATCTGACTCACCATATAGAACAATTGCAGTGGCAGAACACCAGGTCAGTTGTAGGGGGGCTTGGGTTCGATTCCCGGTTATGAAAATGTTTTCATTATCGCCACAATTTATGTTGTTAGCATGCATATCTCTCTCTTTAGAAACCATCTGTATCACTGTGTGAAATGATTGCACAGTAGCAGGGCACTTGGACAGTAGCTGGGAGGAGGCCTGGGTTTGATTCCCAGTTGAGAACACGTCTTCTTTCTCACTGCTATTTTTTTTTTCTTTCTCACTACACATTATGTTGTTAGCATGCACCTCTCTCTAGAAATCATCTGTCTAACCATTTAGTGTAGCCTCACTCCTACTTTGGTAAAAGAACTTCACAGAGGGACGGTTTAGAGTCCTGGAGACCTATTCCACAGTGCTCCTACAACTGCAAAACAGAAATTCCACTCATCCGAGCTGTTTTATTTACAAGTTCACTTGAAAGGACTTTGGCCTGCAGGAAGGAGATGCCAGATATGAAAATTTCCCAGCTGCTACATCTGGCACCATAGGGTGTCCTTGGGTACCGTACAACTGAAAAATCTGGCCATTGAAGGTAACAGACTGTAAATATTTTACAACTTGGACTGTCAAAGAGCTTTTCTTACAAAATTTCATTTTTTGGGCCTATGATTTACATGCTGAGGAACCCAGAATATATTTGCGAGAGGGAAAAGGTATATACACAAAGGAAAAAATACCTGCGCGCAGCAGATTGAAGGGGGTGCTCAGTCTTATGCAGCCTCAGGCAGAATTGCTGCACTATTATAACATAATCTTTAAATATGTGGGCGAACCCAGAGTTAAGGTGAGCACACAGGTCTGAATAATTTTAACTTATGAACACACACTGAAACCATATATATTCAAATGTAATTTTTTTATATTTTATTTTGGCTTTCAAATAATCTGCGTTTGTTAAAAATACATAAATACTTTTCTTTTCAAACAGATCAACGCTATATAATACAAAAATACAACTTGGCAATCATCTTAAAATGTGCAAGTGCTTTCTAAGTTGTTTTTAGCGTGACTATGAACAAAGTTTAACAGACCTGCTCTAACACCATAGCCTGCCAGCTGCCCCAACAAAGAACCCTAGCGCTTCAGCTTCTGCCTTCCTCAGGGGGTGTCAGGAGAGGGAAAAGGTACTCAGAGATTTCCTAGAGCAAACTTGCATGAAGCCCCCTATCAGTTATTGACTGTAAGAAATTATAGTTCTGTTGTAGCCACTGGTATAATTTTAATCTTTTAAACATTATTTATGGGACTACACCTGGTGTGTCTGAATTGCCAATTCTCCTCATAGGGGTTTATGTTCATTCCTTTAGGTTTTTTCCTTGTCTAATATTGAACCTGATACCCCAACCTCTGTGAGGTCTATAAAGTGTGTTTATTATATTTATGTTTGCGTTTATATTGACATCTGTATTTATTGTAAATATATCATACTCCAAACTACTGATTTGTTACCACTGATCAAATTGAATAAAATCCTTAATGCACAAAGTGGTAAACTTATTTCACCTGCTATTAATTTTATATCAGGGGATCAAGGAGAAAAAAGGTACAAGGAAAACAGGATACAAGAAATATACGTTAACTATAGACAGCAAATCAGGGGATGCAGGAAAAACTCCTGTAATGAACTCACCTACTCTAGGGGGGAAAACAGGAAAGGGTAAGAATAAACCAAATCAATTAAAAATAACTGATTTCCTTAAACATTCTACCCCATCAGCTACAGTGACCTCAGTAATATACAATGTGCCAGTTATGAAAACAGTGAAAGGAGACTCAAATTTTACTCGCCTAGCTCCTAAGTTATGGAACAATTTACCATGCCACCTACAGTTACAGAAAAATATCCTGCATTGGAACTCTATAAAGATCTGGTTGATGAATAATGCTGTCCTGCCCAAGGTTTGCTGTGATCAGTTTGTTTAAATTTCTTTTAAATTTATACTTGGCTTCAATATGCATTGACTGTAAATTTCGTATATTATATGTGTAACTTGCCTTTTACGCTCATGGGACCCCATTGTTAATGAGTTTAGGCTCAATTGGGTTATCCTTTTCTGAATATCAGAATAAAACTTTTATTACTACTACTAATATCGCCACTATCAGATAGGGAGAGTTTAAAAAATAAATTACTTTCACCGAGGCTTTCTGCCTCTCCTAAACTCTCTTGCTCTGTTACTAAGGGGAAGTTATTAAAGTATTATGAGCCAGAAGAAGAAGACATAAACAACTTGGCTTCTGATTAACAGTTATATTCCCAACTTTCTCAATGTATGGATGTGGGTGCTATATCAGTCCCCTCTTATTCTGAGGAAGATGCCTCACAGGGAAGTAGGACGTTAGATTAGATATTAGTACCAGGTAACAATCTCAACTCGGTAATAAATTACTTAAATTATACTATAGAAGGACTTAAAAACTGGTGTCAGATCAGAAATAAGTAAACTTTACCAGATTAGACTCACCAAGCTATTCCTCTCCCTCCCTGAAATTTTCCCTAGAAAGGGTGTAACAAAATGCACCACCTAGATCAGTCAGGCATGTATCCTGTGAGACTGAGGTAAATCTATAACAAGGAAGTCTTCACTAATGTAGGAGATTTTACATCACGCTCTTCTCTACTTAGCTCAGTGCAGGAAGGTGGCAGCTAAGGCCAACAAGCTGCCGGGGTGTATTGCCAGAGGAATCTCATCCAGAAATAGGGATGTGATCCTGCCACTGTACAGGTCACTAGTCAGGCCACATTTGGAGTACTGGCATCCCTTTCTGAAGAAGAATATCAGATTGCTGGAGGAGGTGCAGCACAGGGCAGCTAAGATGATCCAGGGGCTGGAGGGCAAAACCTATGAGGACAGGCTGACTGAGTTGAATATATACACCCTGGAGGAGAGGGGGGATTGGGGGGACATTATCGAAACCTTCAAATATTTGGAGGGGATTAAAATGGGCACAAAAGGGATATTTAAGCTAAGGAGAGGAAGGGACACGAAAGGGCATGGTCTCAGGCTGGAGGGTGGAAGATATCGGAGAGAGATGAGGAGGCATTTTTTCACAGAGAGGGTGGTGGAGAAAGGGAACACTGTACCTGAGGAGGTGGTATCCTGTAGGATAGTGGGCAGTTTTAAAAGGGCATGGGACAGGGTGCGAGGCGGATAAAGGTGGGGTTGGGGGGCAGCTGCAATATAAGGTTGCTAGCTGCGCATTCGAGCAGACTGACCTGATATAAGACCTGTTTCTGCTGGCATATTCATATGTTCTAAGCAAGCATTAGAAATGATAAAAGATCCTTATTACACCAACATTATGGTACTAGAGAATATATGGGCCATCAAGGGAAGAAATAGCAAGCCTTAGGGCTGATGTCTTCTATAACAGAATTATTCTGGACTACCTAAAAAAATAAGACTCAGGAAGGAAACCAAGATTTAAGTACATCAGCTGAGGGTTATATCAAAGATAAACGACAATTAGAAAATAAAGCACTCCATGTTAACCTCTCTTCTACCTTTTCAAAACAAAGGGATCTCTCATATTACAGGGATTCCTCTGAAAGCCAATGGGAGAGGAAAATACATAACAAGCTGAGGGCAAAAAGAAGGAAAAGGTGCCCAACAATTTTACCAGCTAAGGGACAGGACAAAATAGTGGGTAGGACACAAGGGTCACCCAAATTAACAAAGCTGGATCAGAAGTGCTGTACTTGTTCTAAAGCTACAGGTGACCATTTAAGGGAAAGGGAAGACATGTATAATGTAGATAATGAATTGGGGCAGTCAGGTAATGTTGATGTAGCTAAAATATCACAGGCACTTTTTTCTTTTTCAACTCTGTATGAACCATTGTTAAAAAATGCTGACGTGTGATTGTGGGGAGACCAAGGTTCCTACTTGTGCTCTACCAAAGAGTGGGGATGTAGAGGGTTCCAGTTCTAAGGATCAACAGGTTGTAGCTCTGGATGCTGATCAGAAACAGAGGGTCACAATAGAATACCTTCTTGAATTATATGGAGTAAATGGCTATATCAAGAAACGCAACAGAACTTAGCTGAGTGGGTAACAAAATTACTGCATATTCCATGAGTACAAAATGAGGTCTATGTTATTAGACCCCCAAATACAGAACTCAAAGATTGTGCCCTAGTATATTGCTCCTCCTTTGAGCTGGCTGAAGCAATATGGCAAAAAGAAGGGGTATATTCATGCTCCCCCCCCCTTATAAGGTGCCTGCAGTGGTGGGAGAAACTCTTTTACTGCAGCAGGATCCAGAGAGATCATGGACTTGGTGTAGTGGAATTTTAGATGTCATCTCCAGCTATACTGACTCCAAAACTCAGGCTTGGGAAAGTAAAACATTGACCCTATTCGGCTGGATGCTAGTATCGAGAGATTCAATAGGAAAAATGAAGCATGGAATTGCCGTATTTCTTTCCAGAGTCCTAGATATGCCTAAAAGAGAAGCAACATAGAATGGATAAAAATACATGATTCGTCTCCCTCCTATTCACAAATAGAAACATAGACATTGTTGGCAGGTAAGGACTGCTTAGCCCACCTAGTCTGCCCATTTACTTACCTGTTAGATAAGCTGCAGATCCTAGTTAACCAGCAGCCTACTTCTTCCTACCCCCGACCAGAATTGTCTTATGTGTGTCCCATGCATTCTTGAATTCCCCCACTGTTTTTTGACCCCATGACCACCTCAGGAAGGCCGTTCCATGTGGCCACCACCTTCTCTGTGAAAAAATACTTCCTCACATTGCCTCTGAGCCATCCCCCCATTATCTTCAAATTGTGTCCCCTTGTTCTTGCACATCTCTTTTTTTCTGAGAGATGCTACCCTCTTGGACTTTGTTGATTCCCTTGAGATACTTGAAAGTTTCTATCATTTTCCCCTTCGCTCCTTTCCTCAAGGGTATACATATTAAGCTCCTTTAGTCTCTTTGTATGGCTTCTGTTGCCGACCCTGCACCATTTTAGTTGCCCTCCTCTGGACTGCCTCCATCCTGTCTATGTCCTTTCGGAGATGGGGTCTCCAGAACTGTACGCAGTACTCTAGATAGGATCTCACCAATTGTCTGTACAGAGAGATAACAACTTCATGTTTTCTACTGGTGATGCCTCTCCCTACACATCCCAGTATCACCCCAGCCATCCTTACTGCATTCTCACATTGTTTGCTTACATTTAGGTAATTTGATATGACTACCCCCGGTCCCTTTCCATTTTTGTTGTTGTTAATACCAACTCTCCCCCCCAATTATGTACTCTTCCCCTGGGTTTTTGTTTCCCAGGTGCATTACTTTGCACTTCTTTGCTAATGGATATTACCTTTGTTAACCCTAAATACGTGGATACTATTTTAAAAGAAGGCACAGTTTCTTGGTAACATAGGGTTTTATGTGATGGAATCCAAAGTTCTCCCGGCAAATTATAAGACGCACCAAGAGACAGTTTTACTTCACATGAATAATAGATATAAAACACTGGATACAAACATTGCAGATTGACAAGAAATGGCATTACAGGTTCAACGTCATGACATAATAGAAAGCTCCTCAATTTTGGTCCTTTCGTGGTATATTGAGGGACTGATGTTGAAGTTAGCTGATTCTGATTGTAGAGACTTCCTTGGGAAATACGACTTATTGTATTTATAGGAGACATGGTGTGGTAACTCAGCCACAGCGGGATATATTATCCCGGCCATCCGAATCAATAAGTATGGTAGATTTTGGGCCGATCTTGCAACCTATGTTAAGATTACAGTCGGTTCTAAAATTTCCCAGTTGACTTGCAATCTGGGTACTATTCTTCCACTTTTAATGGAAGCACCAGATTGCAGGCTAATTCTATTAAATACATATATTTCTCTCCTGTCTAAAAAAGCATTTCCTACACACGACTGGAAAGAATGATCTAAATTTATTGATGATATTTCTAATAACTGTTCAGTATACTCACTTTTAGTCATAGGGGATTTCAGTGCAAGGTTCCCACAAGAAGATACTCTTGTTAATTTTCATGCAAGCTTTATACAAACAGGCCCTGATATTAATCTTAATTTAAGACAAACAAGAAACCTTAAATCTAATAAGCAAGGCAGGATTTTAGCACAGATAATGGAGGAAGCAAATTGCTGCCTAATGAATGGTGGGGTAATGGGTGACTTCGATGGAGCATTTACATATACAGGACCCTTGGGATCATCTACCATAGATCTATTATGGACAAATATAGATGCTATGAGATTGATAAAAACACTTAAAATTTTGGGCTGTCCAAAGTCTGCGCACTTTCCCATGGAATTAAAATATGGGCTAATAAACAGAATCAAAAATCCTGGAGAAAATTTGAATTTGGCACAAGAATGCAAAATTCTAAATCTTCGCAAGATTAGATGGTGCTCTGACTCTACCAAAACCTTCACAGAAATTCTGGAGTCTGAATTTTTAGGTAACTTGTAGCAAAACATTATTACAGATGTGGATGGTAATACAGATACAAATGAGACCTGGCAGGACAATATAAAATATATTAAACCAATTCTCTGTCAGACAATAACATTAAATGGCAGTAAAGGCTCTTGTTTTAATGGTGTTTGCAGAAAAGCAAAAAGACAACTGAACAAGGTGATTCAGCATGCCAAGAAAAATTCAGATAGGGCACAAATGAGACAATTAAATAGAGCAAGGAAAAGTGACAAGGAAACCCTTGAGAACGAAAGGAACAAATTCCAGAAAAACAAATGGGATAAACTTAGGCTGTCCAGGAAAGAGATGATAAAAAATTCTGGGTTCTTGGACAAGGGTACCAACAGTTTTCAGTTGGCATAGAGGCTTTTATAATGCTAGATAGTTGGGTAGCATACTTTTCTACATCATATTTTTCTCCATCTGAAGAAGCATCTGCCTTGCTTCAGAATAAAATGCAATATTATCCAAAAGCTTTATGTATTTATAAAGAGGACATTACAGAAGCTTTACTTCGTCTAAAGAACAACAAAACACCAAAGCCAAATTGCATTGTAGCTGAAATATACAGATACTTCCCTGAATGGTGGCTTCCCCTCTTTTATATTCTTTTTAATAAAATAATCCAAAGAGCGGATCTTCCAGTAAGTTGGAAAGGAAGTATTATTTGCCCTATATAAAAAAAAAAAAGGGTAGTCCACTGGAACCATCAATGTATAGGCCTATCAGCCTTATTGATACCTCATAAAAAAATTTTCATCTGATTATGTGGAATGGGATACAAACTTGGATAGAAGATGCCCATATTTTGAGTTAATTTGATATGGAAATACACTAAAGTCAAAAAACCAAAGTTATACTGCTGCTTCATAGACCTAAAGTCAGCTTTCGACTCTATCAGCCGGGCTTTGCTATGGAATACGCTGTATGCCTATAATATGGACCCACACTTCTGGATGTATTAATTAGACTCCACCAAGATACCTGGCTAAAGGTTAAGTATAATCAAAATGGGACTTAACCCCAGAAATAAGACCTAATTGTGGGGTTAGACAAGGGTGCCTCTTGGCCCCCCACATTATTTAACGTATATATAAATTGTCTTATAGAACGGTTGGAAACCCCGTTTTCATTCTCTTGTCATTAAAAAAAAATAAATTCCGCTGTTGGCTTTTAGCAGATGACCTCGTCCTACTATCAACTTCCTTTTTAGGTCTTCAATGTAAGGTAAAAAAAATTGTACAAAGAAAATAAACTAGTAATTAATAAAGGAAAAACTAATATGTTAATATTTGGAAATTAGCAGAAGAAAACGCCCTCTTTATTTATAGATGAAACAAAAATAGTGACAGTCAAATCATACCCTCACTTAGGAGTCCATTTCTCCCAGTGTACAAAAAGGTCGACCCCATCTTGATTACGTGAAACACAAAGCAATCACTGCTTTGAATGCATTTAAAAGATTTTTGGCACAAATAGGAAATGGGTTGTTTAAGGGCCTTTTGAAAGTAATAGATGCCAAAATATAGGCCAGCATATTGCATGCAGCCGAAATATGGGCCCCATATAACCGTAACATTCTTGAAATTCAGCTTAATAAATTATTCAGATACATCTTAGGAGTCCCCCAGACCGTCCCAGCTCAGTACTAAGAGCAGAACTAGGACAGCTGCCATTCATGACGAATTATTATAGAAAAGAAAATATTGTTCATTCATTCTAAAACTCTTCCTTTGTCAAGAAAATAGAATACCAAGGATTTTAATAGAGGAAGAAATTGACTATAGCACGGAAGGATTTTTATCTCAAAAGATTTCATGGTCTCACAGATATTTCCCTTAGGATTAGGCAACATTTTACATCACATTTACCTCAGACCATTTATTGAGATAACTGCAGTATTCAGGTGAAAGAAAGAATAAGAGATGCATACTATTTCAGGGACCTGGAGTTACTTAAAAACTATGTAATTGGTACAAGAAGTTAAAAACTCATCACAATCTGGAACCCAGTTTATTTATTGTAGAAAGCCCAGATATTAGGAGAATCTTAACAAGTTACAGATTAGAACTCTACAATTGCAGTTGTGTTCTTTATTCCCAGAAATGACCAGGTATAGAGAATGGTTTATGCAGGTGTAATATGAAGACGGTGGATTATTTGAAACATATTACTTTAATTTGCCCACTATACGAGAAACATAGGAGGTTTTGGTTGGGCCCTATCTTGATGAACCTTGGTGTCCCCACGGATCAGTTACTGTTTGAGCTACTTCCTTCTCTTGCTTTGTAACTCTCCCGGGTCGTGCCTGAAAATAGTCTCTGTCTAGTGCTCCTACCCGGTAAACAAAAACTAAATAAATAATTCCAGGGACAAACAAACATTGACTAGATTATCACCATTTTTTTTTAATGTCCATTAAACTATAGACTCCAAATAAGTGTCTAAAGATGTATGTCAATGTATATTGGGAATATGGAAATATTTATGGATTGTCAGTATGATAGTATTGGAAAGATGTATTTGTGTTTTATTTTCATTTTTATACTACTTATATTGTCGTGTTTTTAAAATTGTTGTAATGGCTTTGTGCTGAACAATAAAGTACTATGATGATCTATTTAACCATGTAGTATGATTGCAGTGGCAGAGAACCAGAAAAGTAATGGGGGGGCCCAGGTTCAGTTCCCATTTGTGACATTTTTTTTATCACTACAGTTTATGTTGTTAGCATGCATATCTCTCTCTCTCTCTCTAGAAACCATTTGTCTCACCGTGTGGAACAGTTGCACAGTGGCAGGGCACCAGGACAGAAGTTGGGAGAGGGCCTGGGTTTGATTCCCAGTTTTGAACATTTCTTCATGTATTTATTTATTTATTGAATTTTGTTGACTGGGTATGCCAGCCGAGACTAAGGGTCCCTTTTTCAGGGGTGACCCGGATTTAGTTACAGATGGTAAAACATGGACATTGAATCACATACATTACAGAAGAAAGCTTATTCACTAGTACATTAATCTTCTTAGATGATAAAATATATAGGAAACATTACTGATCAACACTACGGATCACAGTTGTGCAGTACAGGACTAGTCATTATTTACAGTACAAGGAGGGCCATATTAACAATCTGTGCTAGAAGTGCTGTGCATAATTCAGAGGTACAGGTTGATGTCTGCTGATTTTTGTAGTTTTGGGGAAAATTAGTGAAAACTTTTGCAAGTGCTGCTGCTGGAGAGGTGTGCCTTTAGTGAGTGCTTGAATGAGGGGAGGAAGGGAGGGGCTGCTCCGCATGGTTGTTGGGAGCTTGTTCCAGTACTGTGAGGTTTTGTATTCAAATACCCTTTGCCCAGCAGCTGTGCCTACTCTGGGTACCTCTAGAGGTGGCTGAGAAGAGGAGCAGAGAGTTCGTTCATGCAGCCTGTGGTCCATGAGGTTCTGGAGGTGGGGTAGGTGATTGTTCAGTATTTTGTATGTTAGGCAGAGTGAGGGATGCTTGAGCCTTTCATCAAGTTGGGGCCAGTTCAGTATTGCTGGAGCCTTGCAGCGGTGTTCTTTGCTGTCTGCCTGAGCTGCAATCCTGCTTATTTTATGGTAGAGTGTGCAGAGTCTGCTTAGTTCAGTTTCCTTCAGAGAGCCCAGTATTGGAGCTCCGTAAAGGAGCGTTAGATGTTGGACAGCATTTGCTATCGTACGGCAGGCTTTGTTAGTGAGGTACTCTCTTAGTCTGTTTAGTAAACCTATCTTCTGGTGTATTACTTAGCTAGTATGCTCGATATGTAGTTTTAATGTCAGTCTTTCATCTAGCCACATTCCAAGGTATTTCATGCTGCTCACAACTTTCATCGTGGTCCCACTAGTGTCTGTGATCTTGAGAAGCTTGGTTCTGTCTGCTGCATACTTTCTGGGCCCGAAGGGCATGGCCTTGGTTTTCTTAATGTTTAGCACCAGGTGGCTGGATGAGAGCCCTCTACCTAGCATGGTGAAGTTTTCATTTAACCCTTTCTCAAAGTCCGCAATGATGTTTCCATCTCTGTGCAGGACTGCATC
Source organism: Neoceratodus forsteri (assembly GCA_016271365.2). Taxonomy (NCBI): domain Eukaryota; kingdom Metazoa; phylum Chordata; order Ceratodontiformes; family Ceratodontidae; genus Neoceratodus; species Neoceratodus forsteri. Next base: position 1,773,703,127 of record CM057455.1, on the reverse strand, counting down.
ATCCACATACAGGAATGTTTTGGCTTCTCCACAGTTGGTTGAGAGGTCATTGATAAATAAGGAGAAGAGTAGTTGTCTGAGTATCAACCCCTGTGGAATGCCATCAGTAATCACATGATGTGAGGATAGATAGACTTTCCGTCTGACAATTTGGTAGTATTTTCATGATTCACCAGGTCGAAAGCTTTGGTGAGATCAGTGAAGATGGCCCTTGTAACTTCCCCCTATCTTTCTCACTACTGTTAATGTTGTTAACATGCATCTCTATAGAAATCTTCTATCTTACCATGTGGAATGATGGCACAGTTGCAGAGCACCAGGACAATAGTTGGGAGAGGATGTAGGTCTGCTTCCCAGTCTGGAACAGTTTTTCCTTTCTCACTACAGTTTATGATGTTAGCACGCATCTGTGTCTAGAAACCTTCTGCCTCACCATGTGGAATAATAGCACAGTGGCAAAGCACCTGCACAGTAGTTGGGAGGGGTTGTGAACATGTTTTGTTCCTCACTACAATTTGTGTTGTTAGCATGCATCTGTTGCATGAGAGAAATTGTTATATGTCATTGCTGGTACTAGTGATGAGGCTTTCAGGGCTTGGAGTAGGTTTTCAGACCATGGAACTATTAGTGACCCAGAAACATGTGTAACCCCCTTGCAAATGGGGGTTCCTAATGTGCCTTATGCTTGGTTGGTAATCAGCGTAGAGCCGCCTAAAAGAGGGTACGTGGAGTGCTTTTTAAGGCCTCCGTATACTGTCCCTTTAAGGGCTGCCTTTTGCAGTCGAAATCGGTTAAAATGGGAGGGGATTTGAGTGTTGTCATGCTCGACTCCCGCCCGGGTTGTCAAGTGAGTGCTCCATTCTGCCATCGCTAATAGTGCAGGGAGAGCCCTGATAAAGGATGTAGGTGGTTGCTTGAAATAAGCTGTAAAAATAATGATAATGTAGTTGTTCTAACCTGCCTTGCTTTGCAGCCCAGAGAGTTTCAATTGCTTCCTCCGTTTTGGTCCCGAACTGTGAAATTGGACCAATCAGTATTTTGGAATCCCACAGAGCTGACTGACCAGTAGAGGAGCTGTTTGGAGGGAGCAAGGCATTATGGACTATGGCGCTCGTTCTGCACCTATGGGAGCCATGAGAAGTGACTGGCAGGTTCGGCCAGCCAACGGAGTCGGCGCAGAACTAAGAGGAGTGCTGGGTGCTGCCAGGGGCAGATTCGTGATGGCCAGTGAAGGGAGAGAGGAGCTGTGTGCTCTGCGCTGGGAGTGTTCGCACGGGAAGTGCGTGAGGGCCTAGCGGCCGTTTGCTTGAGGAAAGGAGTTGGAAAACCCGCCAGCTGGCGGTCTGAGGAGGCTGTGCTCTGTACGGCTACCCACCAGGCTCGACCTGTTTGGAGGACTGGAAAAGATTGCTGAATTGCACTCAGTCCGCGGGAAAAGTGACGAGAAAGCTGCCGTTACAGTGCTTGATGACAGAGAAGCCTGGAGAGCCCAGCTGCTGCTGCCTGGTGTGGTACCCCTCTGCTATTGCTTGTTACCATATAAATGTGTGAGGAGGCTAGAGGAGCTCAAGTTAAATCCTGCTGCCATTAAAGGACTCTGCTGTTGTGTTTACCATATGAATGTGAAAGAAGACTGGTGAAAGTCAGGTTCCATCCTGGTAGGGTGAAGGACTCGTCATTTGCTGGGGTTGTGAGTACTAATTCAGGATCGCACCCTGTAGTGTGTCTACTTAACTGAACTGTCCTCTTACTTTCACCTGCTCAGGGCTTTTACGATTATGTGTGCTAAGGGCCCCAACCAGCTGCCACGTGTGGACTAGGCGCTAGGGCTTGGATACCCCGGGACTATAAGCTGTAGGGTTAGGCCTGTGCACAGAGCCCTAGGTAGATAAATATAGTGATAAGCTAATCAACTTGATCACCCCAGTCCTTGTTGTTTTTCCTCCTTGAATAAATTAGATTGTTGTTGTTCAGCTACATCCCGGCTATTGTGTACATTAATGGTGAACTGCTGTTTATTGCAACATAACTGTGCCTTACTTTACAGGGGGTCCCCGAAGGGAGCTGGATTATATTTTCCATGGGGTAAGTGTACTTGTGAACAGAAGTGTTGGTACCCAGTGGGAGTCACTAGTGGGACGAAAGGGGGGGTTGCAGTAACTCAGAGGGCTGTAACTGTGCTAACCCTGACCTCTGGGTGGAGGCACCCGTCAATGGATCTGGGCCCCTCAGCCTGCCTCTGTGGGGGCAGACGGGGTAGTAGCCCTAAGGGTAGCGCCCCTGGGGGTTACACATGTAAAACATAACATCGAGATTAATCAATCACAGGACAGAGTAATGGAGGCATATTAATCGTAGATCATAAGACCTTTTTTCATACAAAAGATCATGCTGACTCTGTCCAGAGGTCCTAGTTCAGGAACTGATCAGGTTAAAAGTGATCTTTTATAGTGTGTGTGTGTGTGTGTGTTTACATGTATACTAATAAGGCTTGCAGGCTTCTAACAGGCTCTGATTGCCTTACCCATACTTGTGAACTTTATGTGCAGATGGGCTGGCTACAGCTTAGTAGTAGGATTAAATATCAAACATGCCTACTAACCAAAAAAGTGTTCCTTGGCCTACTTCCTCCTGGGACTGCTTCACTGCTGACCCCATCTTGCAGCACTAAGTACACTTGTGCATCTGTTAACCAGATACTCTTTGTCCTCAAATGCCAGACTACACAAGGACAGCAATCCATCTACAGAGCTCCTCTGTGGTTCAGTACCTTGGGTTTTGAAGGATCATCCTCGCCTAAACTTGGCCAATTCAAACTTCTGCTCAGACCAGTACCTTGTATCAAACAGCTCTTGTGATTGCTTCATCTAATGGCTGCCCTCCCAAACCCCCTTGGGGAATCCTGTGCCTGCCTCAGTCTCCGTAGACAAATTTTACTGCAAGGCCTACACCTCTCCCCTTCCAGTCACAATACCCTCTCCTGAACCTCCCCTTCATTATTACCATTGGTTACTCCCCCCCCCCCCACTTGTCCCTTCCCTATTTCCTGTGCACCTCTCTATCAACCTCAGTAGTCCATACCACTCCCTCCACCTCCTCTAGCAAAGCATGACAATGTCTATGGCTGCTCTTCTTACCCTCCAACTACTATACCCCTCTCATCCCCTTCTCCTCCTGTTCCTCAAACCTTTACCTTGTTTTATAATGCTAGTGTATAATTACTGTGTTTAACTTATTATTTTCCTGTTGCATAATTGTTTGTCATTTTAGATTACCTCTGTTAGTCTTCCTCTGTCTGTATGTAACCCCCACCCACTCACATGGAACCTTTGTAAAAGAGCACCTTGCACTCAAAGGTATTATAACCCTAGACTGAAATAAATAAATAATCTATGTGTCTGTATTGCACAGCGTCTGCATATACATTATGCAGCATGTGTATGTGCCTTTTAGTATACAAAAATGACACATTAGCAGGCCTGGTGGCGTAGAAGGCTGAGGTGCTGGACGCCTTACTGTTTGCCATGCCGGCGACCCGTGTTTGGGAACAACCATGATCCATCTGAGGTTGGCACGGGGTGGGGAGGGAGCGGTGCATGATTGGCAGCTCTCCTCTCTAGGGAGGGATTTGTGCTTCCCTCTGCTCTTGACTGCCTCGCGGTGGAGGCCAGGGTGCAGCGCGAGCCATGGGAGCCAGGGTGCTAGACCAATGGGGTGGGAGGAAGGGGCCGTCACTGGAGCAAGAAGGCACATGCGTGCCTCCACGCACATGCGCCTCTCTGTCTGGGGCTCTGGGTAACTGGGAAGGAAGAGTGGAAAAATCTGGGACCGCGGCAGGATGAAGCCTCCAGGCTGGCTCCGGGGGGTCCGCTGGGACATGCACAGCGTTCAAGACCCTGAACGACCCCGGAGTCTGATAGACTGGCAGACTAGCAGCTGTAGCCACCGAAGGAGCAATAAATAGCTATATGGAAAAATAAATGACACATTGGATAGCTACTAACACAGTTTTCATTTCAGTGTTTCTTTTTTGTTTGTTTGTTTAAATCTTTTTACCTTGCTGCTTGATGCAGGTGGTCTTTCAGCCCTGTCTTCTCCCACCCAGCCTTACCTCCCCTGGACCACTGAGCCTGAGCCCCCCCCATGGATTGTTCCCCCCCATGGTGTGGCCAGAAAGGGGAGGGCCATCCTCCCCCCTTCTGGTGACTCTCATCCAGACTGGGCTGGCAGTCAGGTGATGATGTGGGGTGGAGGTAGGCAGGCAGGGCTTCATGAAGCCTGCGCCAACAAATTTTTTGTTTTGTCCTTTAGTCCTCTGCCATGGCAGCATATAAGCGTGTGCACATGGAGACATGCACACACTACCAAACCACGGTCCCTCCCTCCGTGTCACTTGAGATGCCGTCGCCACCCTAAGGCCTCCACTCGGGGGCAGCCAAGGGTCAATTCGGCAAGCCTTCTGCCTCAGGAGAGGAGAGCTGATCCCAAACTCAGGTCGCCAGTGTGGTGAGAGGTAAGGCGCGCACAGTACCTCAGCACTCTGTACCACCGGTCCAGCTTTCTTATCTTGATGTTTTAAAGCATATTTATTATTATTCGTTTACCTTTTGTGTAATATGCGTTATGCTGGTGGTATTTATGGTTTTCTGTTTGAGCTGTACAGCATTCTGAACCCTATGGATTGGGTACTATATAAAATAAAATGCCTTGCCTTGACATCCATACCCTGGCAGCACTCAGTGTCTTTGGTACTTTGTTTTATGTATGGCATTAGCTGCACAGACCTTCTTCAGCTGCTGCCAGGTTACCGTCCTGTCTGCAGAGCTCTCCCCAGTTGACTCTCCTAGGACCTTGAGACTCCGCACCTCTGCTATAGCCGTGTTGCTGCCTTGGTTTGCTCCCTGAAGTGGGGCCTTCCTTCTGTGCCATAGAAAGCCATCCCTGCCTACTGTAGGAGTGGATATGTTTAAGGTTATCCCCTAAGGCGAAGCTTGTGGTCCTGGGGGGGGGGGAGCTGAACGTCATTTCTGCAGTCATGGCCTTTTATTTCCTCCCTCTGAGAACACGCTTTTTGCCATAAGTGCCAGCAAACCTGATGCACCAGTGCATGCAGTCTCTCCCTCCCATTCACATTGCAGACTCTTGACTGCAACACCACGGGTGGTTGCCCATTTATGTGGGTTACACAATCCTCCCTCCCTGGAGTAGGTGGCCATTGTGTGGGATGCTTAAACATAAATCTACCGGCCCTATGAAACTCAGGGCATAAACCCAGGTTATAGTAGTCGTGAATGGCAACATTATCGATGGGCCAGTCCAAGGAAGAGCTTCTTAAGGACAATGCAGCATCACAGACTTAACGGTAACTGACATTTGCATTACTTATGATTCCATGAGTTGTCCTGAAAGAAAAACAAATGTATTTCTGTTACCAAACAAAAATGCTATATTACTGATTTATTTATTTTTTAAATCTTTGTTTTCTTTTAGCAGATTTGTGCTGTCGCTGTTTAACTGATACCTCACAAGCAACTCTGGCCAGTGTGGCCCCGGTGTTCGCTGTGGTAAGTAAGCAATCATTAGTATTTTGTGCCAGTTTAGAAAATATTAAGCAGGCTCACATGTCAAAGAGTTTAAAGGAAAAAGCATATTGCCTCCAGACTACCGTACCAGGGTCCCAAAGTCCCAATTAAAAAAACCTGCAACATGAAAAATAATTTGTCTCCTTACCATACTTCACATCTTTATTGGATTACACCCCTGCACAATATGTCATTTGAATACATATTGCACTGTCTCCCATGAATGTTCCTCTGCTTACATAGGTGAGGGACTCGGCCATGGGGTTCATTTAAGTGCTGCATCTTCTTGTTAATTGTAATAGAAGATCTTACTTCGAGAGGGCTCTTGCAGTAGGTAATTACACATAGGACTGACGCCGGCAGGCGGCAGGACCCAACGGAAAATTTCTAGCTAACGGTCCTTGGCCGGGAGGACTGCCCCGTCAGGTGACCAGCATCGGAGGCGGTATAAAGGGGCGGTCCTGGGTAGCCGCCTTCCAGTTCTTTCCGCCGTTAGCTGGTGCAGCTCTCGTGGAAAAGTTAGTGCTTAAATCAGCCCTACCGTCATTTTTACATAAAATTATTTTGTGGAGCTTACGTCAGTACTAAGCGTCGTTGTATATGCGTCCCTTCACCCTCCGAGCACAAGAATAAGTGTGATTAGATGCGGCCAGCCTACCTCTGGATGGCCACTCCCTGTGCCTGCTCTGCCTAGGCCCCGATCACCCGGTCGAGAAGTGCCAGCACTGCCTCAGTTTCAGCGCTGCTACCCGGAAAAGGCGGCAGCAATCCCTGGAAGCCCATATTCTAAAGAAGAAAATGAATTCTATGGAGAAGGAGCTCAAAATACTGAGGCAGGCGTCCACTTCCCCTGAAGGCCAACGGAAGAAGAAGGAGAGGCACCGGGACAAGGGCTCCTCCACCGCGTATCCCTCAGGAGTCGCTGGGACGCAGGTAACATCCCCTCTGGGAGATCGCTCCTCGACGGCCGCCTTGGAGGTTTCCGAGGGGGTGTCGGCCTGCCCGTCTGGCTACTTTTCGGGCCTTGCAGGTGCCTCGGGCAGTTGGAGGCCTCCGCCTCTGGTTCGGCCGCAGGCTCGCGGCCCTACCACTGTGGGTGACTCCGGTAAGCCGGGCGTCGGCTTCTCTGACGTTCGACCCTCCGGGGCGACGCGCGGCCTCTTCTCCACCAGACCAGGCCGATCCCTCTACTCGGCCTGCCTCCAGTGATGGCTCTCATAAGTCGGACGTCAGCTCCTCTGGCGCCTGCCGAGAGCTCGCCTCTAGGCCTCACGTCAGCTTGTCTGACGTCCGTCTGGTGAAGGAACCGACGACGGACCCCCTCCCCGTCCGTTGTACCCAGTTCCCCGCGGCCTTCGCTGCCGTGTGAGAACCAGAGTCTCCCCAACCCGACCCGGGACTTTTCCCTCCGTCCCAGGCGGCTGGGGATCTTTGCCTCCGTCAGTCCTTCCTCTACCGGGGCGCCCGGACCTGGCGTCAGCTCCCCGGATGCTGGCTCAGGCGCCCGGCTCCTCGGCGTCCGGAACCTCGGCGCCAAGGCCTCCGCCGTTGGCCCTGGCGTCGGCCTTACCGACTCGGAGACATTCCACTCCATGGGGCCCTCCGAGCTCTCCACTGTGGACCAGCCCATGGGCCTCAGCCAGGCGGTCTGCCCGGCAACCCCGGCTCCCGGGTATCCTCCGTCTTATTCGATGCCGGTGTACCCGGGACCGCAGTATCTGGCGCCACATTACCAGACGCCGGGCTTCACGACGCTGCAGTACTCAATGCCACCATACCCGATGCCAGGCTACCCGCAGCCGGGTTTTGGATATGCTCCATACGGTTATAATCCGTATCCTTATCCCCGGCCCCCTTCTCCTCTTCCTCCACTGCCCTCGCGGCCGCCGGTGGACCTGCAGGAGACTCTGGCCTCCTGGTGGGCTGAGGCCAACTCTCAGCTCACCAAAGAGGTCGAGAGCCGCCTTCCGGCGACGGTGCCATCCCAGGTTCCCGTACGTCCAATGCGGCACACTCCCTCACCACCTCCGGACTCCAGGGTTCTTCCGTCTGGATCCAGAGAAGGGCAGGACACGCTTCCCTGGGGGCTTCCCAAGGAGTCCGTTCCTCCCCCGGGTCGGGAAAGGAAGTCTTTCTCTTTTTCATCCTCCTCTTCACCCTCGGACTCTTCCGACGGTTGCTCTGAGAGAGACAACGAGCCTCGCTGTCCATTGAAGCCCAGGCCAATGACTCCTCGGAAGTCTTCTCCAGAGGATCCTTCTTTTACGGAGTTGCTTAGGAAAATCCAGGAGGTTCATCAGTGGCACTCCCTGGAACCAGATCCTCAGCGTCTGAAACTTGCTGAACATCTGGATCTGCCCGTGACAGCTCCTACCTTGGTTCCACCCTGGATAGAGCCTAACGCGCCAACCTTGTTACCTCAATATGGAAGCAGCCGTCGGCCTTAGCCCCACTTCCTAGGAAGTCAAACTGGCTATATCAGGCTCCAGAGGGTGTTGATTTCCTGGATTCTCACCCTCGTGCTGACTCGGTTGTGATTAGCGCAGCTCACGGCCGGTCAGCGAACCCCAAACACCTTAGCTCGTCTCCTCCTGATAAGGAATCATGCCTTCTGGACCAGTATGGGAGAAAGATTTATTGCTTCGTCCACACTGGGGATCAAGGTCCTGAACTATGTCGGCCATATGGGGGACTACCAGAAGGCCATCCTGACTCAGGCGGAAGCCAAACTGGACTCCTTGCCTGACTCCCAAGTCAAGCAGGAGTTGGCTGATCTCGTCTGCTCTGCTCATTCGGCCAGTCGACACATGCTGCGTGCGACATACGATGCAGTGGACACTACTGGGTGGAGCTCAGCTTTTGCTGTAGGCCTACGGCGTCATGCTTGGCTCCATGTGTCAGGTTTGGTCCCAGAGGTGCAATCTGCTATCCAGGAAGCACCGTTCGGGGGGTTCGGTGCTTTTTGGGGGTGATGTCAAGGACATCACCGATTTTCAAGAGAAGGGGACGGCTCTGAAGTCAGTTGATTCCACGTACTGTCCCCATCAGCAGCAGCGACGTCCCTTTCACAGACGAAATCGGCCAAGCGAAACCCCAGGGAAGGTGGGCCTGGCGGGCCCCGTGGCTGTCAAGCCCCCCCACCCAAAAAAGCAGCCGGTGCTTCAGCTGTGGTGCTGCCCCACACCACCTGACTTCTTTCCTCTCCCACTGCCTCTGGACTCCCCGGAGGAACCGGTAGGAGGGAGGTTTTCCCTTCACCTTCTGGGATGGGAGAGGATAACCACAGATTCTTGGGTGCTCCAGCTCATAGCAGAAGGACACTCCATAGAGTTTCTTCAGAAACCATCCCACCACCCACCTCTGAAGTCGTCGTATTCACGGGAACATCTTCTCTTGGTCCAGGAGGAAATCTCGGCTCTTTTGCTGAAGCAAGCGATAGAGCCTGTCCCCATTCATCTGCAAAGGATGGGCTACTATTCCCATTTCTTCTTGGTCCCAAAGAAGACAGGAGATCTCAGACCAATTTTGGATCTCAGTTCCCTGAATCTTTACGTAGAGTACAAAAGGTTCAGGATGCTCTCCTTGCAGAGCCTTCTGCCCCTCCTCCGGCCGGGTCAATGGCTTTGTGCTCTGGATATGCAGGACGCTTATCTGCACATTCTCATTCGCCCTTCTCATCGCAAATACCTTCGTTTTGCATTCCAGGGGGACCACTACCAGTTCAAGGCGCTCCCGTTTGGTCTATCCTTGGCCCCCCGAGTATTTACCAAATGCCTGGCAGTGGTGGTGGCCCACCTGCGTACCAAGGGAGTGCAGGTTTTCCTGTACCTGGACGACTGGCTCCTGGCGGCCTCGTCCAGGGAGGAACTCCTGCGTTTCCTCTCCCTTACCCAGCAGGTTTTTGCCTGCCTGGGTATTACCATCAACCATTCCAAGTCTCATCTGGACCCATCCCAGAGGCTACAGTTTATTGGGACGATCCTCAATACTACCATGGACAAGGTCTTCCTGCCTCCGGACAGGGTGTCCTCCCTTCAGACCCAAATAAGTCTGTTGTCCGACTGCAGGAGGGTCTCTGCGAGGTCGGTCCTTCCTTCTTGGGCTCATGGTGGCTGCTATCCCGATGGTACCTCGAGCTCGACTCCAAATGAGGATCTCTCAGTGGACTCTACACTCTCAATGGGATCAGCTAGTGGATGACCTAGATCACTCATGTTCTGATCTCCTCGCTGATGATGCGAGACTTGCAATGGTGGATGGTTCAAGAGAACCTGTTTCGGGGAGTTCCTTTCTTTCATCCTCCCCCCTCCCAGACTCTAACCACAGACGCCTCAGGCGAAGGTTAGGGAGCCCATCTAGGCCTTCATCGGACCCAGGGCTCCTGGTCCAAGCTAGAACAAGCTCTCCACATCAGTGTGCTCGAGCTTCGGGCTGTGTTGTACGCTCTCCAAGCCCTTCACCAGTACATCCTTCCCAGCCACCTAGCTGTCCAGATGGACAACATGTGCGTGGTGTGGTACATCAACAAGCAGGGAGGGACTCGGTCCTACCCTCTCTGCAGGGAGGCAATGAGGGTTTGGGATTGGTCAACACAACACGACCTTCACCTCACGGCAATTCACGTTCCGGGAGTCGACAGCACCCTGGCAGACAAACTCAGTCGCTCTTCTGCTCTGACTCACGAGTGGGAACTGGACCAAGGGGTTCTAGACAATATCTTCCAACTTTGGGGAACACCACAGGATGACCTGTTCGCATCTCCCTAAGCGTAAAACTTCCATCTTCTGCTTCGCTCGTTCCAGAGCGAGGCGCTTTTTGGAGCGACGCTCTGTCTCTAGACTGGAAGGACAGATTCGTCTATACCTTTCCCCCAGTTCCACTTATCCCACGAGTCTTGCAGAAACTAGCTTCAGAAGGAGCGAGAATGATTCTGATCGCTCCTTTCTGGCCCAGGCAAATCTGGTTCTCTCTTCTACAACAATATTCAGAGGATCCTCCTCTTCATCTTCCTCTATCTTGAGGTTTGTTGACCCAGGATCAGGGGACCCTGGTCCATCCAGGCTCCAAATCCCTTCAACTGCATGCATGGCTCCTGCAGACCTAGCCCAGTCCTGTTTTGGAGTGTCTCCCAAAGTGGCGGAGATTTTAATGGAGGCCAGAAAACCCTCCACCAGATCCACTTATGCCATGAAGTGGAAAAGATTCACTATTTGGGCCGCTTCCAAGAACGTGGAACCTTTCTCCTGTTCAGTGGGACTTCTGCTGGAGTATCTGCATCATCTGTTTGACCTGGGTCTCGGCCATTCCTCTCTGAAGGTACATATGGTGGCCGTTTTGGCCTATCATGTTCCCTTCGCCGACAAGACTTTTGCTCAACTGGAGGTCTCCAAGACCTTTCTCAGAGGGGTCCTCCATCTGAGGCCCCCCATCCGTACTCCTGCTCCCCCTTGGGACTTGAACTTTGTTCTCGAGAAACTTACTCTCCCTCCCTTCGAACCTGCAGCTCATGCGGATTTGAAGTTCCTTTCGTGGAAGACTCTCTTCTTGGTGGCCATTACTTCGGCTCGGAGAATCTCCAAGCTCTAGGCCCTGATGTGTAAATCCGTATTTGATTTTTACAAGGACGAGTTGCTCTTGTATGAATCCTAAGTTTCTCCCTAAAGTAGTAGCCAAGTCTACCCTAAATCAGTCCATAGAGTTACCTGCCTTTTTTACACAGTACTCTAATCAAGGGGAGTATTTACGCCATACTGTGGATGTTCACCGGATTCTGAGATACTACACCAACAGGACGAAGGATGTCAGAAAGACTGATCAGTTGTTCATCTCTTTTGCTCACAAAAGGGAAGGCAATGCTGTTTCCAAGCAACGCCTGTCTAAGTGGTTGGCTCACTGCATCACTTTCTGTTATGACAAATACAACAAGGTCTTCCCGGGTCAAGTCAGAGGCCACTCCACTAGAGGAGTAGCTGCCTCTGCGGCTTGTTTCAAGAATGTGTCTGCGGTAGACATCTGCGCTGCCGCCACCTGGACTTCCGTCCATACCTTTATGAAACACTACAGTTTGGATGTTGCCTCTCACTGTAGAGCAGGCTTCGGGCTGGCTGTTTTGCAGGGTCTCCTATCCTGAGACTTGCACAACCAGAACTATCTTTTGGAGTAGTTTTCCTCCTCCCGGTGCCTCTCTTTGTTCCAGACTGCTTGGGATTCAGTCCTGTATGTAATTACCTACTGCAAGAGCCCTCTCGAAGTAAGATAGTACAGTTACGTAAGAACTTACCGTAACAGTAGATCTTCGAGAGAGCTCTTTGATAAATAATCTCTCCAGCTCTCCATCCCCTAGGCTTTTCAGCTCTTTTCCATTAGGAAATATCCACTTCTCTCTCGTCTGGCCTCTTTTTGGCCTGTGTGAGAAAGAACTGGAAGGTGGGCGTCCGGGACCGCCCTTTATACCCGAGCGTCTCCTGGCGGTCACTAACTGTAGAAGCGGTCCTCGCCAGGGACTACTAGCTAGAAATTTTTCCGTGGGGTCCTGCCGCCTGCCGGCGCCAGTCCTATATGTAATTACCTACTGCAAGAGCCTCTCTCGAAGATCTACTGTTACGGTAAGTTCTTACGTAACTGTACTTTATTGGGGCATATTTCAGCACCAACACTGGCAGTACCAATCTCTTAAACCCCCCTCCCCACAAAGCCCTGGGGGGATTGGTACTAACAATGTCGACACTAAAATATGCCCCAATACAGTGTATTACTGTTAAATGACCTCTGCGGTTAGAGACTAAGCCGTGGGGGGCAGTGGGATGGATATATATATATATTCAATTGGGAGTGTGTATATGTGTGTGTATGCGCTCTGCAGGATTAGCCAGTAAAGGAAATGAATTATAACAAAGGTAAACTGTAGAATAATAGGTTTCTAGTTGTGATTTCCCAAATCAGGAACTCTGGGTCTTGCTTCAGTAGTTTGAGAGCAGTGATTTGTTCCCCTTCAAAGCTATTTTCGATTTGTCCTGGCTAAAAAGCTTTCCTGGGTTGGAACTGGACTGCAAAGTGCTGTTCATTCATTTATTTTGTTTATTTTTATAATTTACTGTTTTTCTTCTTAGCATTTCCCCTGTTCACTGAGTGGCCTCTCAGCACAGTCTCTGACTTCTCTTGTCACATACCAAGCGGTCGAAATAACCACCTCTCTGCCTGTCTAACACCCAGTTTTCTCCAGGGACAGCTGGTTTCATTTTTCTGGGTCAGGCACCAAGTGAAAAAGCATTAGCGAGCACTAGAACTCAGGAGGTGCTGCCACCTGCAAGGTTGGGCTGTGGCTAGCTTATCCAGTGCCGGCTTGTTCACTGCACTGCCACCAGTGCTCACCCAGGTGGCATAGTGCAGCAGACCTGGCAATCAACCTTCCTCACAAGACGAAAGCATTCTTTTGAATGGTCATTTGTCAGCCCCAAGCCACTACGACCACCACCTAACCCTGTGATGGCTTGGGCTCATTCTCAAATTAGAGTTGCTGGCATTGTGAATAGCAAAACTGTTACGCTGAGTTACTGACTGTCTGTCACAGAGCACCCGCCCTTCAGAAGGAAACACAGCTATTGTTGGTGGCAGTGCTGAATCTTAATGTGCAGTTGTGCATCCTCACAGCACAAAGCCAATCTTCTTGCAAGAGCACAGGGAAGAGGGACTGAAGAGAGACCACTTGAGACCATGCACGTGGATACCAGTGTGAAGTACTGTTTTAATGTTTGAATTGGGAGCAGCATGAGGTAGGCCTAAACATCAGCCTTAACTGAAGAAAAAGTACTTCTGAATCCTTCCAGGGGTCAAAAGTGGCACCAACTCACTAGCCAAATGCTGGTACATTTATGTATTGGGCTACTAACATTTTCCTTTACCTAACCCTTCTGGCTTGTATTGCAGAAGGTAACATTTCAATAAATACAGCAGGTTGGCCAGTAGAAAAGTCTGTGGGACCACTGATAAATACGGTAACTAGCCCTGCTGGCTGCAAACCTTAATTTGGACCCCCTACCTCCCTACAAAGGGATTCCTAACTGGTAATGGAATTATGACGGTGGCATATGATTATGAGATGGCTTTGTTCAGCTGCTGGGACCCCCCTCTGTCCCCATTGCTGATGCTACCAGCCACAACGTGGAAGCCCTGATCTGCCGTGACCCTGAGACTGGTGCCCTTCACTGCTGCAGTCATTCGGATCTCCACTCTAGAAAGGTGCCAGAGTTTAAATGGAGTCCACTCAGATTAAAAGTGTGGCTAAGCACTTTTGCAGAAATGGATTTCTACTGCAAGCTGTGTGGTAAGACAGCAAGGAGAACCAGGGTTAAAGGACAACCAAGGAAGTGGCTGGAGTAGAACAGCAAAACAGTCTAGGGAGGTCAAATCAAGGAAAGCCATGTGTGCAAATGCCAGGAGCCTTAGCAATAAGATGGAACATCTGGAGGCTGTCATGGTGCAGTCAGACCTGGACATTGTGGCTATCACTGAAATCTGGTGTAATGATAACCACGACTGGGAGATGGCCATACCTGGCTACAACATATTCAGAAGAGACAGGGCAGGCAGGAAGGGAGGAGGAGTGGCACTGTATGTGAAAAGTGACATAAGGGCCACAGAGATCCAGGAGGAACAAAATGGGGAGAAATACTGTGGGTTAAGCTGGAAAGGAAAATGGGGCCAGCCATCCGCACAGGTGTGGTCTATAGACCACCAGCCCAGGAGGAAGAAACAGATAGGGAGCTGATGCTAGCCATCCAAAGGATGGCAGACAAGAGTGAGGTAGTACTGGTTGGAGACTTCAGTATTCCAGATGTGGACTGGAGCATCCCAGCAGCAGCATCAACTAGGAGCAGATTTATCCTGGACTCCCTTCAGGGTGCCTTCCTCAAGCAGCTGGTCCTGGAACCAACTTGGCAGAAGGCAATACTGGACCTTGTGCTCACAAACTGGGACAGTGTGATGGGGTAACAGTGGGGGAGCACCTGGGGAACAGTGACCACCAGTCATTGTGGTTTGAAATCACAGAAAGAGCAGAACCAAACCATACAAAAACACGTATCCTGGATTTTAAGGGGGGGAGACTTTGGGAAAATGGGGAGATACTTGAAAGAGGCATTAAGGGGAATGGGGCAGAAATCGGGTTGAGGAACAGTGGGCAGTATTTAAAATGGGGATTACAAGAGCAACAGAATTATGCATTAAGCAGGTTAGCAAGAGGAAAGGAAGAGTAGACCATTATGGTTTTCCAAAGAGGTAGCAAAGAAAGTGAAAGCCAAAAAGATTGCATTCAGGCAATACAAAAAGACACAGGCAGAAGGGGATAGGGAGAAGTACCAGGAGAAGCAAAGGGAGGCAAGGAAGTCAGTAAGGGAAGCCAAAGCTCAGACAGAACACCACATTGCAAAATGAGTGGGTAGAGGGGGACAAAACCTTTTGTAGGTACATAAGTGAAAAAAGAAAGGCAAAGGGAGGGGTAGTGAGACTGAAGGGGAGGATGGGAGCAGCGTGGAGGATGACAACAGTAAAGCTGACATATTGAACAGGTATTTCTGCTCAGTCTTTACTGAGGAAGAGGAGGAGTAATGGGTCTGAAGGGAGTACAAGGGTGAGAATGGTGCAGAAATGGACACAAGTCCCTTTACGGAAAGGGTCCTGAAGGAACTGGAAGTAATAGAGTTGATAAAGCAATGGGTCCAGATGGGGTGCACTCCAGGGTCCTAAAGAACTAAGAGGTGGTGGCTGAACCTCTGGCTATCCTGTTTAGCCGATCACTGGAAACGGGAGGTACCCAAAGACTGGAGGACAGCAGATGTAGTCCCCTTATACAAAAGTGGGAACAAAGAGGAGAGGGAACTACAGACTAGTCAGCCTCACCTCGGTAGTGGGGAAGATCATGGAAGCACTACTGAAGGAGAGATTGGTGGAACATCTGGTTGTCAATGGACTACAGGACCCAAGACAGCATGGTTTCACCGGGGGAGGTCATGTCAGACCAACCTCGTTGAATTTTTTGACTGGGTGACTAGGGAGGTGGATTGGGGAGGGCAGTGGACATGGCCTATCTGGACTTTAGCAAGGCCTTTGACACTGTGCCACATAGAAGACTATTACACAAACTGGGGAATATGGGTGTGGGCAGGACAGTAGTGTGGTGGGTAGGTAACTGGCTGGGTGGCAGGACACAGAGGGTGGTGGTAAATGGTTGTTACTCCACAGAGGGAAGAGTGACCAGTGGGGTACCACAGGGATCAGTGCTGGGACCAGTCCTATTCAACATTTTCATCAGTGACATTGCGCAGGACCTAGAAGGCAGAATTTCACCGTTCACTGATGACACAAAGCTCTGTAACAGAGTAGACACACCAGAGGGTGTAGACAGAATGAGAAGGGACCTGCAGAAACTTGAAGAATGGTCAGGAGTTTGGCAGTTGAAATTCAATGCAAAGAAATGCAAGATAATGCATATGGGGCACAAAAACCCTGGCACAATATATCAGGTAGGGGGTGAGGATATAGCATGTACCAAGCAGGAAAGGGATCTTGGGGTTATCATCTCTGATGACCTCAAGGTAGGGAAACAGTGTGACAAGGCAGCAGGTAAAGCAAATAGGATGCTGGGATGCATAGGCAGGGGCATCACCAGCAGGAAAAGGGAGGTCATAATTCCACTATACAAGACACTAGTGAGGCCCCACCTGGAGTACAGTGTACAGTTCTGGAGACCTTACCTACGTAAGGACATAGACAGGGTAGAGAAGGTTCAGAGGAGGGCAACAAAGGTGGTACATGGATTGCATCACAAGTCCTATGAGGACAGGTTGAAGGAACTGAACATGTACTCCCTGGAGGAGAGGAGGGAGAGAGGGGATATGATAGAGACATACAAGTATCTTACAGGGAGGAACAGGGTGCAGGAATACACTATTTTTAAGCGAAAAAGATGTTCCAGGACTAGAGGGCATGGGATGAAGTTTGAGGAGGAGCGATTCAGGGGAAGCGTGAGGAAGAATTCCTTCACAGAACGGGTGGTGGACAAGTGGAACACCCTGCCAGAAGAAGTGGTGGGGGCTGAAACAATCACGGGATTTAAGAATGCATGGGATAGACATAAAGGAATTCTGGAGATCGGGTAAGGGGCAACAGACTTCTAGGAAAACATAAACTGAACGTACAGGCTCAAATGGACAGACTGGGTGGGCCACAGGCCCTTATCTGCCGACACTGTCTGTGTATCTCTGTATCTGTGTAAGAGAGGTGGCCTCGTCCTGCCACTGGCAGCCCCCCACATTGCTGACACTGCCCACCGCAATGTGGAAAACTTGATGGCCGTGACCCTGAGACTGCCATCCCCCACTGCTGCAGCCAGTTGGGTTTCAGCTGTTCCTTCTCAGAGTCGACTGCCGTAGTGGTTCTCTGTGCTTGTGGTCTGGAGCATTAAGGGCTGCAATGCCAAGGGCGTCCTACTGTGGACATCAGCATGGGGCAGCAGTCAGCAGGAGACTCAGCCCCCCACAGCTGTGCACCATACGCAACCTTTTGAGCAGTATCAGTTTTGTGAGTACGAACTGTGGTTTGCCATTGCTAACTGCAGCTGCCAACGGAGGTATGTTCAGCTGGTATTGACTCTGGTTCTGTTTGGTATGGGGGTGGTCAGACTCTAATATTTCCTGGCTACTAAGCCTGACCCAAGTGTATGTTACTGTGCTGAACTTACTACGTCTATACATTAGTGTGCTAAATTTATTATGCTTAGTCTCATTTCTCTAAACTGTGTGCTTATGCTGGAGACATTACCATGCCTTACTGTCAGGCTGATGATGCAAATGCAGGAGCAGCTCATCCACTTGAATAATTAACTGCTGCTGCTAAGTGTGGACTGTCTGCCATTTCTGACTCTGTACTGATTGGTGTTGGAGGCAGACCGTCTGTGATATTTTTCGAGCTCCTAGGCATGGCCCAGTGTATCCTGTTGAGCTGAATTCAGTATGTCATTAGGTGTGGTTCCTGTATATAAGTTTGTGCTGCTGCTGATGTTTTGATATGCACTCCTGACCTTGCTTGTACCTGTATTGTGATGCTCCCCAGTGGTAATATGGTTTATTTCCTACTGTAGTCCTGTTAAGTTATTTATCCTGTTTGACTGGTGGGGTGCCCCTACTTAGTCCCAGTCTGGATGGTCTTGATATTCATTGTCCCCTGCTGGTACTCTCATGGCAATACTCACCTGTGTGTTGCTAATGGTTTGCGTGGCTTCAATCCCCACATCTGGAAGCACCTATTATACTGGCCCTCGACTAGTAGCGGACCTAGTCCACAGCTCTCATAGGAATCTCCCTAGCTGGGTGTTTCAGCTCTACCAAGTTTGCCAGTGTTTGCTTTACTTGTCCTCTTCTCCCAATATCACCCTACAGTGTACCCTCTAGGTACAGCATCGCTGATATGCTCACTCCTACTAACTTGCATTACATTGTGTGACTCTCATGCATATGTTTTGTCCCAAGATCAAGTAGCTTTATTTATTTTTGTATCTATTTATTTGAAAGGTGGTAACCGGGATAGGTAAGCTGAGCCAATGCTCGTTTCTGGGTGTGACCTGGGGAGGGGAACAATGGAAGAACAGTAGCACAGTACATAGTAGCAAAACATTTGGTAAAAGTTAATGCAAAATTAGAATAAATACAAAAGTTGTATGTGCAGAGAATAAAGTGCGGTACAGCTCAATATAAACGCCTAGCAAGCGCTTGTTCAGATGTGGCTGCAATACTTGATGAGTAAGAACAATACTGACAACAGGTGCTTGTACTTCTCTAGTACACCCTCTGTGGGCCAGCCCCAGTCTCCCAACCATGCCTGCCAGATTCACCCTCTGTTGTATCTTGTATTTATGAAGAAGAGGCTTGGTTACCTCTTGGGTGTATATATTTACTCTGAGTGCACCTGGGTGCCTGCTACCTCTAAGGAGCTGATGGAACCCTTTGACATCTTCCCCCCCCCCCCCAATTACTACTAATACTACTACTGGGCGGTGTCATTGAAAGTAACTCTGGACCATTAACCTCCTCATTAAATCACAATAACCCCCTCTGGGCAAACTGTCATGGGTTAAGAATAGCACACCTGAATGTATGCAGTCTTCTATCTAAAACCCCTGAGTTGGAAGCCTGGATACCCCTCTACAATTCTGACATCAGAAGCATCACTGAAACATGGCTGAAACCTTCCATCCCTGAGTTGAGCTGCCATATGAATGGCTGTTACCTGATCAGGCAGGACAGATAGGGCAGCAAAAAGGGAGTGGTGTGCTTTTGTATTTTAAGGAATCCCTAAATGCCACACTTATTTCATGCAGTACTACTGATGGTTCTGTTGGCGAATGACTCGTCACTGAAATGAACCTTAGGTCCAATCAGATATATTTGTTTGTGCATACAACTCCCCCAAGGGTGGTCTGAAAGGAGACTCTCAACTAACTCAATATATTAACCTCTGCTGTCTCGTGAGGGAGCTTTTAATGGTTGGGGACTTCATTATCATCTGGTTAAATGGCCAGTAGCACACAAGCTACAAGCACTGGCCGTCAAACTGATCCTAGGTGCACAAATAGAGTGCTCACCCTGCTCTCAGTATACATCCCACCTAAACAGACCACAGCTGGCACCAGCAACCTTATGGACTATATCAGTACCCTCAGCCTCAACACAGAAATTATACTTCTAGGTGACTTCAGCATCAACTACCTATCCCCATCATCTGCCAGTATCAAGGACACCTTGTCTGCCATCCACTTCTCCCAAATGATAGAATCTCCAACAAGAGTCAAGTTACAAAACAGGCACCAGCACCCTGCTGGATTGGTTACTCACTAACCGTCCTGCACATATTGACAATATTACTGTACTCCCAGACTCTCTGAGCGACCACTCCCCTGTCACATGCACCTGGAATAACAACTACAGCAAACCTCCTGCCAGAAATGTATCGTGCTTTGTCCTCCTGAAAGGCCATCTACAACAACTCAAAACAGACCTCAAGTACCAAGACTGGTCTGACCTGTATGAAGCCAAGGACATGGATGTAGCCCTTGACCTCTTCATAACCAGATTCCATTTTGTCTGTGACAAACATGCCCCGATAAAAGCAAGGTCAGTCAAATGACACTACAACCCCTGGATTACTCCGGATCTGCTAGAGCAGCTCCCCTCAAGAGATCGTCTCTGGCAAGTGGCACTACCACATGGCTCAACAGCAAACATCCAACGGTACAAACAAGCACGAAACGACTACACGAAAGCCATCCATTGTGCAAAAAGCACCTACTACAAAGAAGCCCTCACCAGTTCGTTGAATAGCAGCAAATCCTTTTGGGACAGCCTCATTGACATCACTGGGAAAGATCCCAAAAATGTTCCAGTTATGCTCACAATCGATGGGGTGCCGTCCTTAGACCCTCTTCTGATTGCCAGCTCCCTGAATCATTCCTTCACGGTGCTAAGCAGCATGCTCCCTGCTAACTTCTTCAATCCCCTCTCCACAAATGACCCACAAGGGACACAATTGCCTCCCCATGACCAACCACTATTTCACTTCAAAGTAGTCTCTGAAGCCAATGCCAGAAAATACATGGAAAAGGTACTAGGGAAGTCAAGACGCAGTGGGGACTCCCTAGACCTAAAATTTGTTAGCCTGGCACTTGACTAAGTTCTTAGCCCGCTGACATAAATTATAATCCTCTCCCTCTGTCACTCACGATTCCCTCAATGCTGGAAATCTGCAACAGTTACCCTGGTGCACAAAAGTGGTGATCAGACTCTGCACAATAACTATAGACCAATCTTCATACTCCCCTCGCTCTCCAAGGCCCTTGAGCGGATCGTGGCCGATCAACTTGTGGAGTACCTCAACCACCATCAACTACTGTGTCCTGAACAGCATGGGTTCAGGGGTGACTACAGCACCATCATGGCCTTGTTAGAATTTACGGGATACATTCACCATGCATTAGACTAAGGCCTTCTGGTAGGAGCCACATTCATTGACCTATCAAAGACATTTGATACGGTGCATCATGGGCTCCTCTTCAAACAACTGGCTGACACTGGGCTCTCCTCTGAAACTTTGGGCTGATTCACTAACTATCTGAGCAACTGCCATCAGCAGGTTAGGATCGGGGATGTGATCTCTGACAGCAGACCTGTCAGATCTGGTGTACCTCAAGGATTCATATTAGGGCCACTGCTGTTCTGCTTATTCTTAAATAAGCTCCCAACCTCTAGCTCGTGTCAAATGCTCCTTTACACAGATGATGCAGTTTTATTCATCAGCAGTCAACACCCTGAACATCTGGAGGCAGATCTACAAAGTGGCTTTGCATCCGCGGAGCAGTGGTTTAAGGACCATAGACTGGTCTTGAATTATAAAAAGACCAAGACCATGATGTTCTCCACTCCACAAAGCAAATGCAGAGCCTTTCCACTTGCAATCATGAATGTTGGGATGCCACTCTCGAACTTGTTCTACACTTCAAATACCTAGGCATCACTATCGATTTCACCCTATCTTATGCCGAGCACATCGACATTAGTGCAAGGGACATGAATACCAGAATCAGGATCCTGTATTGGCACAGGCACTGTCTCACACACAAAGCCCTGAGCACTGCCATAAGTAGCTCAGTCGTCTCACTCATCGATTTATGGGCTGGTGATCTACATATCTGCCACAGACACAACCATCCACCGCATCTCAACCGCAATGAATAAAGCCTGCCGTCTCCTCACAGGTGCTGCTAGACTCATGCACACTTGCACTCTCTATACCATGGCTGGCTGGCTAGCTACAGCTCAGTGGAAGAATTGGGTACCAAACCTGCCTCCTTGCCAAAAGAGCCTCCTTAAACCTTCTACCACCAGGAGTTCGGAACCTACTGACCTCTTCCCGTAGCACAAAACAAACCAGAAGCACTGCTTCTCAGGTATTCCATGTGCCAATGTGCCGCACTACCTTGACTCAGCGGGGTTTCTCAAGCCGGGCCCTCCTCTGGACAAATGCGCTACCTCAGGGCATCTGTGATACAGCAATGATTGGCTCTTTTAAGCACAAACTATGCCAACACCTTCTCACCACGGGTACCTGTGCCTGCCCCCACTAAATCCCGCCTCAAGTTAGTAAGCTCATTGCTGTAGTCTACACTTACCCTCTAGCACTTCTTAACCCTGTCAGTGTTCCACTGGGTAGCCCCAACCTTGCACTTCACTGACCCACCTTCCTCACCCATGGCGCTGCCACGCCCCCCACCTCTCTTCAATACCCCTGCCCCTTAACCTCCTATCCCAACCCACCCCTTCCTCTTACCATTACCTCTCCATCTTCTCCCCTCCTTCTCCTCCCTCTGTCTACTCTACTGATTTTTGTCTCTCCTTGATGTGGGCATACATTGTACAATGCCTCAGTATAGTGTAACTATAAACTTTATCTGTGTTGTTGTACCATAACATGTTTGTATATTTGCTACCGAACCACTCTGCATTTGAATGTTTATGTATCACTCTGTAGTTGTTAACTGACGTGGATCCAGTTAACGAGCATCTGCTCACTGGTGCTATCCAAGATTTCAAAGTAAATAAAACAAATAGCTCGAGTGTGCAGAATTGTTGAAACAAGTCTGTCTCTTCCAGGTTATCTCTTCCCTCACTCGACTCAGCCCCAGGTCCTCTAGTCACTCCCTCCCTCCTTGACTGGATTCTTACGAGTCAGGATAGGATTCTTCAGGTCGGTGTTGTCTGATTCAGTTAGTGACCCTTCCCTGACATTTTGCACTTGGTCCTGTAGGCATTTCACATCCCACAGCGAAGTTTTTGTTGTTTAGGGACTTCTCCAAATGTGGTGTGGGAAAACTGTGCTCAGACGTTAGGGCTGCGACCTAGTTAGTCTTCCACACTCCGCTCGAAGTGGACTTGGACCTGGTGTTCCTTACTTATGCACTGTTCTCCGTCTAGGACAAACACTTCCCAACCACCACCTGGAAAGTGCAGGGTGAGAACTCCAGATGGCTAACAAAAGAGCTCTTAACAAAAATGAAACAGAGGGTTGTCCTTTGGGCTGCTCACAAATGCTGTCCATCACCTGCCACCTGGAACAACTGCCAGAGGCTCTTCTACCACAAGTCCGTAGGTCAACAGCTGCTATCGCCAAGCCTCATACCACCCCCCGTAAACTATATTGGGCCACATACAATGCCAAACTCCTGATCGCGCTTCTATTACTGCTAGCAGGCGATGTTGAATCAAACCCAGGACCAATTCACCATCACACTCCAAACCCCACTTTGCACAACCCAACTCCCATCAGGACTAAAAATGATCCACCTGAATATATGCAGTCTCCTTTGTAAAATTACCCTGCTTCAACCACTAGCACTGTCCCTCATTCCAGATATACTGATTGTCTCTGAAACCTGGCTGAAGTCCCACAATACTGACAGGTAATTCTTTATACCTGGCTATACACTCATCTGACATGATCGGAAGGGCAACAAAAAGGGGGGCGGCATAGCCATGTATATTGCCTCCACAATCCAGTTCTCCCAGGTCACCCTGTCTCTGCCTTGGGAGTCCATTGGCTCACTCATGGCAAAACTCTTCCTTCCCCACTCAACTCTGATTTTTATTGCTGGCACGTACTGCGCACCCGACACCAACATTCCTGCCATTCTGGATCATCTTGGCATACTAAACTCTCTGGCTTCCGGAGGTGAGCTCCATGTACTTGGGGACTTTAACCAGAACTGGCTCGCTGGAGCAAACTCCAAACTTCGTGACAAGGTGATTGCCCTAAACCTAGCCCAGCTTGTCTTAGTACCCACCCGGTTAAGCCATAAAACTGAATCACTCCCTCCTGGACTGGTCCCTCACCTCTCACCCACATAGGATCCTAGCTTCCGGCCTCCTACCAGACGCTTTAAGTGACCATCATGGCATCTACGCAGTAAGAAAAATACAAAGGCCTAAAGCCCCACCTCCCAGAATCCTGTTGACCAGATCCTACAAGTCCCTGGACCTCAACTCACTATTGAATGACTTGACTCTTTCTGACTGGTCATTCATCGGCCAGTCCACCTCCATTGATGACGCCCTGGAGTGCTTTAAGTCCGTATTCTCTGCCTTTTTGGATCGCTATGCCCCACTCAGGCGTACCAGAGTCGGAAGTACACACCTCCCTTGGATCACATCCAAAATCCTAGCCCTCCTCAGGAGCAGGGACAAAGCTTGGAAAGCCTACAAGTCTTCCAGCTCACCAGCTGACCTTCAGACTTATCGATCGTTACGAAATGCTTGCACTAGGATCATCCGCCAAGCTAAAGCTGGCTATTTCAAAGTCTCATTCTATTCCACCTCCCATCAGCCAGCTAAATTCTGGTAAGTGGTAAAATCACTTCTCAGCCCTCCATAACAAACCCCCACTCCTACCCTACTGGTAGGCGGGCTCT
Source organism: Neoceratodus forsteri (assembly GCA_016271365.2). NCBI lineage: Eukaryota > Metazoa > Chordata > Ceratodontiformes > Ceratodontidae > Neoceratodus > Neoceratodus forsteri. Next base: position 1,773,679,037 of record CM057455.1, on the reverse strand, counting down.
CCGTCACTGACCCCCAGCTGTGGCCTCACAGTTTAACTCTCACTTCACAAATTGCCATGCAACCCTCCTGCCCTCACCTCGCCTCACTCAGCAACCTAGCCTGACCTCCCCTGCTATAGCCACACCTACTGCCCACTCGTTCTCATTTCAGCATATCACCGAGGTTGAGGTATATAATGCACTGACTGCCCTTAATCCCAATAAGGGCAAATGCCCAACAGGGTTGGACTCCAAAATGCTCCACCTCTCTGCCCTCGCCATAGCCAAACCCCTGGCCACCCTTTTCAACCTATCCTTCTCCCATGCTGAAGTCCCCTCTGAATGGAAACATGCCACCATTATCCCCCTTCCTAAGGGGGGGGGGGATGCCTCCAACCCAAGCAACTACCGTCCTATTTCTCTACTGCCTATATTGGCAAAAATCCAAGAGCGCCTAGTACTCTCTCGCCTGTCATCCTACCTTGACTCCTCCTCTTTCTTCACCCCCTACCAGTCTGGCTTTAGGAAATCCCACTCAACTACCTCCTCTCTTCTTATGCTCACTGACTCCATCCTCTCTGGTATGGATGCTGGCCACCTCACAGCCGCCATTTTCTTCGACCTGGCCAAGACATTTGACACCGTTTCCCACTCTCTCCTCCTGTCCAAACTCTCCAGTGCTGGGCTGTCTCACTGGGCCTCCAGGTGGTTCTACTCTTACCTTGCAGGCAGGTCCCAATCAGTCAGAGTCAGCTTTGTCACCTCTGCCCCCCTCCCTGTTACCACAGGGGTACCGCAAGGCTCGGTCCTGTTCTCCATCTTTCTTAATGACCTCCCTTCCGCCTGTCCACATACCTCCATTCACATGTATGCGGACGATACTGTACTGTATACATCTGGCTCTTCAGCCATAGAGGTAATGACCAGACTTCAGTCAGACTTTGATCAAGTCCAGCTCTGGCTACTCTCAAATCACCTCTCCCTCAGTGCCAAGAAAACTATATCAGTGACCTTTGGCACAAGGCAAAGACTATCAAGGCTCCACTCCCCTATTACATTCCATACCCTGGATGGGTCGCCCCTTGAGACCAGTACCTCCTTCAGATACCTCGGAGTGTGGCTTGATCATCACCTAAACTTTTCCGCACCTGTTGACTCCATACTCAAGAAGCTGCACCCCAGGCTCGGTGCACTTTACCGCAACTGTGACAGCATCCCACTCTCGGTGCGCAGAGACATCGTGCAGAAAATGATTCTCCCAGTCTTCAATTATGGTGACGTTGTCTACAGCACGTGTCCCAAGTCCATCCTAGCCAGACTTGATCCCCTCTTCCATTCTTTCTGTCCCTTCGTCCTGAACTGCCCATACTCCACCCATCACTGTACCCTCTACCAATCTATGAATCTTACATCTCTAGATAACCATAGGCACACCCACAGTGCCAAAATCTCGGGCCAAGTACTGGTCCCAACTGCCCCCCCACCTCTCCTCTGCCCTAAACAACACTAGCACCCAAGCATATTCACTCAGAAACGATGATTCACGAATCCTAGTTGTTCCTCATAGAACCACCGCCACGGGACGGGCAGCCTTTAGCTACCGCATGCCAAAGATATGGAACTCCCTCCCAGCAAACATTCGTCACTTCTCCTCCCTGCCGCATCTTAACTCCATGCTTCTTGCTCACTTCTTCCCTACCTGCTCTTGGCGGCATAGCCTTCTAACAGCCCACAGTGTAACAGCCTAGGTCGTGCAGCCTGTGTTCATTTAATGTTTGCCTACCTACTCATAATATATCGAATGTATGCATTTAAACTATGCCTGTTTGTGTCAGTATCAACTTGTTCTCTCACGTTTTTTTTATGCCACTATAACTGATACCTAGTTGTATTGGGTCTGTCCTTACTTGGGTATTTGCACTATGTATTATGGATGACACATGTTTAACCTACTTAATTGTATGTACCCCACCCCCCCGGGCGCATCTGGAATTGAGCAGTAGCCTACTTGGTTAAATGCTTAAATAAACTCCTGTAAGCAGGAATCCAAAGTCCTTAAGGCTGCCTTCCTTAAAATCAGCAAGCTCACACCCTGGGTGACCTTAATAAGTGCTGGGCCTCTGTGAACTCCCTAATTAAGCCAGGTGCCAAGTAAAGTCCCATCAATCTGTGCAACGAAGCAGGGACATTAACTGAGCCCCCTGCAGGTTGTGGAGGACCCGAACCATTAATTCTCTAACATAACTGAGTACCTGACTATAGTCCCTCCTAAGGACTCCTCACCAGCCAATAGTGATAGGAGTGTTGGGGCAGCCTGGTATCCCTTCCTTCCACTTTTAAGACCACCTCTCCTGAAGAGGTTCATCATCTGTTCATTGCCCTGCCCAACTATGGTGGTGTCAGTAGCGACAATCTCTGCCCCAGGCTCTTCAAGCTGGCAGCTATTACCATGCCCTTAGCCACCTTATGTAATCTGTCACCTACCTCCTCGTGTAGCCTTTTGATATGGAAACATGGTAGAGTTGTTCCTATAGTCAGATCAGGTGACCCTAAGCTCCTAGAAAACTGTCGGCCAGTGTCCTCTCCCACTTAAGTAAAATTCTAGAGAAAATTGTCTTCCAGCAAATCTCTGACCATGTATCAATCTGCCCCCCCCCAAAAAAAAAAACCACACACACCAGCATGGCTTTAGATAGGGCCACAGCATCACCTCTGCACTGGCTTGTTTTTACCAACCATGTCTTCAGGAGCTTGGATGAAGGCAAGCTAACTGGTGCCTTCTTTGTGGACCTGTCCGAGGTCTTTTGATCACAGCATCCTCCTTGAGAAGCTGCACTCCTGTGGTTTCTTGACAGCAGTCATGGTCTAGTTTAGGAACTACCTCACTGAGGAGATCTCAAGTGGTCTATGCTTTGGGGGGGGGGCTACGTCCAGCACCATGGGGTGTGTAGTGGGGTTCCCCAAAGGTCCATACTGGGGTCTCTCCTGTTTTCTCTCTTTGTTAGCCACCTCCTCAGGGGTGTTATGGGCTGCCACATGCTAATATATGCAGATGATCTTATCCTTTATCAGAGTGACAAGAACTCAAACAAACTATCCCTCTCCCTCATCAGGGAGTTTGTTGCTACCAGCAAGTGGTTGACTGCAAACAGACTATTTGTTAACACCAAAAAGACGATGGCAATGCTTTTTTGGTAAACCAAGGCTCGCCAAATATTCAGTAAGGCAGAGTACCCCTTCCCCCTGAGCATATGGGCTCCAGATGTGTCCTACCTTGAACAAGTAACTGCACTCAAATACTTAGGGGTCACCCTTGATCTCTGCTTAGACTTCACAGATCACATCAGACAAGTTGTCGAGCATGAGAACCAGAAACTGGGAGTCTATTGGCCGAAGAATCTCATGACCCAAGAAGTGCAGCTGACCACTGCTCAAAGCACACTTCTACCCCTCCTGGATTACTTCTCCCTTGTGTATACCCAGACTTCCAATCACAACCTCGCTAGACCCAACACTGCCTATAACAAAAACTGCAGGTTTGCCTCACTAGCCCTGTACAACACCCACTGGTGCTCCTCGTACCTGATACTTGGCTGGCTATCCATGCAGGCCTGCCGCTACTACCTTATGGGCACCCTTATTGAAAAGGGACTGTAATACTTTCTGTAATTTTGCCACAAACTCCCCCCACCCCAAACATACCCATCATTGCACACGTTGCTCTTCGTTATCCATCCTCCCTCTTCCCACCCATCACCTGCATCAGTGTAACTCTTTCATTGCAAGATACTGGTTTGACTGGGGAAATGCCCTACTACTTATCCTTGCTCATCTCTCCCATTGCATCTGCTTCATACCCCCTTTGTTCCGGAGATCCCCACACTTTCTTCCTTCCCCACTCTTGTTTCTCTGCTGAGCTGTCTGCTTTCTCCCATCGTCTCCCCTCCCTCTGGAGCCTCCTGCCTTCTACACTCCATCTCTCACCCTCTCCAACCTCCATTAAGCACCAGCTTAAACTCCTTCCACTGCTCTCCTGCCAGCTCCCTTCCTGACCTGCCTTTCAGTCCTCCCTTCCCAGTTCATGCCATCTCCCTTGGGATGGTTGTATTCCCCCCATTTTTATGCACTTTGATTTTTCTATTTTTCTACCAGCTGCTTGATTATGCTTCAGACTGCAGTGTGTATTTCTTACTCCTGATAGCCATATTTTGAATATTTTGCACCTTTTGACAAATTGCACTGCTGTTGTTTGCACATTGTTTATTTGTAAACATTTATTCTATTGTATTTGCTTGATGTTTTCCTCTCCTCCCTCCCCGAGTCACACCTGGAACTGAGCCTTGGCTCAGTGCCCCTTTCCTGGCTACCAGTTTTAAATACATAAATTGAAAAGTCCCTTCGGGATAGGGAGAACTTCCTCCATATCAAGCCTATTCAGTATTAGGACTGGCATGCGGAAACTTGGGTCTCTTCTCAGTGTCTCCTTGAACATCCCAAGGCAGCAACTGAGATTATTTATTTATTTATTAAAATGTTGGTAACCGGGTAAGCCCACTGAGACAATGCAGTCCCTTTTTCAGGGGTGACCCGGGTCTAGGGGACAAGCATAAAAACATGTGCCACAAACATACAGCATATATATGTTAAAGTACAACGTAAGTGTGATAAGTATATACAGCATATATACATTAGTGCAACGTGATCACAGCGTACAGTGCACTAAATAATCCATAATGAGCAGGTCAAAGCAAAAATCTGTTATACAGTACATGGAGAACCAACATTTGAACATGCATAGAACAATTGACCACGGAAGTTGCATGTAATGTTAACAAAAGTATTCGAAGGTAGCAAGTGATTGTAGAGAATATACTACAAAAGCAGATTCCCTCAATGAGGCTATGTTTCAATGATTAGGCAAAGCAGGGGCAGTGCTTAGGCTGCAATAGGTACATGGAGGGAGCGCTTGAAGGTAGTAGGAGAGGAGCGAGAGAGGGTAGAGAAGGGGAGTGCATTCCAAGTGGTGGGTGCTGAATAGGCAAATAAATGCTTGCCCATTGTCAGGCGAGGGTAAGGAGTGTTCAGCAGGGGGGCTGAGGAAGACGTGAGTAGACGTGGAGAGGGTTTATGTATCAGTAATTTACGGAAACAGGGTGGAGAGAAGAGGAAGATAAGTTTGTAGGTAAAGCAAAGGGAGGAATATTGCAATCTTTGGTCATAGTCTGGCCATCCTAATGACTTTAAAACCTCGCTGTGATGGTGGCGCGAGTTGACTCCAAGAACGAATCATCCCAGATGGGTTAGAAAGCCTTCTACCAAAATGACCTTTTAACTGCCACTTTTTGTAAATGCCACACATAACCAGGAATGGGGGTAATTCCTATACCTGCCCTCAGATTGCTGGTCATGTTTTGAAGCAGTTCTTTATTAGTGGCTTCATTGTTTAGTACTTTGAGCAATGCTGCTATTTATTAGCTGGATTCTATCTCCCTACCTGTTTCTTGATTGCACTACTGGCCTGTGTTTTTAACTGGGGGCCCAACTGTTGTTTGTCGCTTACTGGAGTCACTGTATGGCTGTTCTGTTTCTGCCTGTAAAAATTATTATATTTCATTATATGAGTCAAAAGATTCTTTGCTTAACCTTATTCAAAATGATCGCCTGGGGCTGAATGAGTTAATGCATGTACTGTATTGCATGTGCCATCTAGATGGCCCAGATCATATCTGAAAACGGTCCCTCAGATCACTGTACCTACCTAGTTATCAAATAATAAATAAAATAAATGACTGCTGGGTCCATTGTTTTCCTTCTGTTTGTTCTTTTTGCTGCTGTCTCACCAAGACATGTTTTTCGATGTATAATTTACTTTTATTTGTACTGCTTCTCCTCTGTCACTCCTTCAGGTCCCCATATTACCGTCTGGGATATCATGGCTCGAACTAGTCATCCGGGCATCTCGAGAGCTCCATTTCCCCCACCTGGTAGATCGTCTTGCCAGTCACAAGGGGCCCTCTCCCACCTGACCAGCTTAGGGAAGGGGAAGTCTTTATGGCTATAGGTCAACCTGGGACATTGGGTGGATGGGTTGTTAAGGGCGTCGGCCTGGTGACATTGGTGGGATGGGGAGGCCTTCATCCAACAAAGAGACGGCGATTTCCATGTGTTCTCTCAGTCCTGAAACACGATTGTGTGGAGTCGCTGCATTCCTCCAAGCGCAGAACATCTCCTTGCATCACCTCCTGCTTTGGCTAGTTATACCTAACGTGCTGCTTCCTACCTAATGGTAGAAGGCAACCATGTAGTGAGTGAAGTGATCCCTCCTGCTTCAAAGAGGAGGGCAAATGAATGCTGGTCTGCTGCCACTCCTGCTGTCCTGGGCTGTGGGTGGAAATCCAAGTCGCTAGCATACTGAGTGCTGTCCTGCTTAGTGCTACAGAGCCACTCTCTACAAATATGTGTGTGTGTGTATGTCTATATGTATGGGTGTATATAGATAAAGAGTGGGGCACAACCTACCCCATCCTTTTTACTCCAACAGCACTTGCGTACTACCTCAAGCCTGCTCCTGGTACACTCATGCACTATAATGGTTCTGTTGCATTATTACTGTTTTGTACATTTATATGTTCTTTTGTATGATTTTGGACATGTATTGTAATTTACCCAATGTTCCACTACTGTTTATTGTACAATACCTTGTGTTCCAACTGTTGCATAATCTTATAATGTTGTATTGTTTGTACTACCCACATACTATTGTAACTGATCATCCTACACAACCCTATGCAACCCCTTCCCCCGAGGTTGCACCTTGAGACGAGCAACTTGTTGTTCAGTGTGCCCTCCTGGTAAAAAATTTCAATAAATAAAAAATAAATATATATTTAAAAATCTATATAGATTAGCCTTGTAAGTAAGTCTTTATTACTCCAATGCCAAATCCTGAAGGCTCTGGGTGCTTTTCAAAGAGGTGTAAGAGACATACAAAATCACAATGCAAGAAATACATACAGGGTCTGTAAAATAAGTAAAAGGCTTCTCTGAAAAGGTGTGCCTTCAGACCCCTCTGAAAAGCCTCCATCGATGGAGCCTCCCCCAGAGATCTGGAAAGTGAGTTCCAAAGGACCAGGCTGGCCATCTCGAATGCACAGTCCCTGAGGTATTCATCCTGGCCCTTGGAACCGCAGTGTAGGTCCCGCAGGACCGTGGTGACATGACAGAACTTGGGAAGGCCCGTTAGCAACCTGGCTGCTGCATTCTGCACCAGCTGCAGTTGACTGAGGTTCCCTCCACTGACTGTGAATTAAAGAGTCTTACAGTAGCCTAGCCTTGACATGGCAAAGGCATGCACCAGCATGGCCAGGTCACCAGGCAGAATTAGAGGTTTAATCTTTGTGGCTTGATGGCTGTACACAGTGCTGCCGCATACAAGAAATAGTCTAGGTCTTTTGCTTACTGGACTGGTGGTGGGGGATAAGTCATGGAAGTGGTACACCCACATTCCGGAGAAGGAGGGATAGAATGTGGTGTTCTCATATCCCAGATATGAGTGGTGCTTGTTTGAGTTGTAGAGAAGACTGCTGCTCATGCCACTGTCTGTCCAAGTCACATGTCGGGACTCGCTCTCTGCATTGTAGAGGGAAACCAAGGCGCAAAAGTGGCGGCTGGCTCCATAAAAAAACAAATCCACTTACTGTAGTGGTACAGTTGTCTGGCTGTCAGCCATCTTTTGTGTACTAGCTCTGAAGTCACAGGGCTGTCTAACATGATGAAAACTGTTTGTTTCAAATTAGTTTGCTACCCCAGGCAAATAAGGAAGATGTCACCTGTCCAGGGGTTCCTGGTATGCACACACAAACTTATTTGAATACTTAAAAGAACCCCTTTGATGTTGACAGTTTTGAGTGGGTGTACAAGAAACTTGGGCTTTACTAGGTTACAAACAAAGAAATATGTAGCTGTGTGCCAGAAAAGGAACAAAACTGTGCAGTGGTGCCACTTACCATACAGGCAACCTATTCTTTACCGGTTGCCTTATTGTACTTTCAGATTTGGTAAACAAGTTCAAATTAGAACAGTACTTGCTATACCAGGGCTTCCAGATCTACAGGGATTCCTGTATTTTACAAGGATTTGGAGCCATCTACAGGGAAATTCTTCTCATAGACTTGCATTTACTATACAGGAAAACAGAGGATTTTGGCTTCCTTAGGAAGTAATGTAATCAACAGGAAAACACAGGAAAATCGCCCTGCAGTTACAGCGAAAATACCAAATCAGTCACGGCGCACTGCTATACCAAATAGTTTACAAATACAAGATGTGAATGTCTGTGGTAGGGATGTGACCATCCTGCTAGATTTTTTATTAAGGGTGAGATAAAGAAGGTCCAAGGGGCTGTTACTAAGAGGGTCGGCTTAATGACCACACCCTCTACCTTCTCCTAGTACCAAAAAAACATAAAGAATCCAAGTAAAAATGCTGTGTAAATAAAAGGTCCCATGCTCACCTTTTCAGTCTTATTGTATCTGCTGCAGCAGCTTCTACTCATGTTCTGTCCTTCTGTTATTTGCACTTTACCTGTATGATAAATAGACAGAGAACCTCGGTACAAATACACTGAGGCAAGGTTTACCAAATAGGGAAATAGTAACAGAGCCAGGTTTCAAAGAAATACACAATCACACATACCTCCATAATGGAGCTCATCATGGGATATATACTGTCACATCATGTTGTCCCTCCATGCACTGCAGTTTCTGCTTCTCTTACTGTCATCCCTCTTTCCGCTTTTCTTCCTCCCTGGAGCTTGCTTCCCCTCTCCTCCCCCTCAGCATCCTACTTGGCACTGACTGTTATTACTCAGGTACTCTCCATCATCAGCTTGCCCCCCGCCGGTTTCGCTCCCCTCTGCAAATGGATGGCGGTCCTTGCCTACCACTTTACACAGACCCTGGACCATCTCATCACTCTCTCACATGCCATCACTCTGGGATCATTGCCACCAACCTAATGTAAGTCCCTGCAAAAAGACGGGCATGTAGACTCTTGCTCAGGGACTTACGCTGGTACACCCTGAAGCTTGTGCTCCTCCTCCTGCTGCTGTCGGGGAAACATCCATCCTAACCCTGCCCCAATCACCTCCAGCTCTATCTACCAGGAAAAAACCTCAGGAGCACTCTCCATAGCATCTCTCAACATCTGTAGTCTACTCCCCAAGCTGGATGCCCTACAACTCTACCAATTAGCACAGCCCAGCCCAGATATCCTGGCAGTTGTAGAAACCTGGCTTACACCCAAAATCCCCGACCTGGCTGTCACTCTTCCAGGCTACAATGTTTTCAGGCTGGACTGGAAGTCCAAAAGAGGTGGTGGATGTGCAATTTACCTTAAAGATTCGCTACTGGGACACCCCATCACTACCCCAGCCACTGCTTCGCAGATTCTTCCTATCAGAATCTTATTAGGTACCCATAACTAATCCCTCACAGTTGCCCCAGTGTATATCACCCCGAAAGAACAAGAGAATAGCTTTAACGCTGTCTTGGAATTCACCAGGTCCCAACCTCCTGACTCTGAAATTATTCTGCTTGGAGACTTTAATATAAACTGGCTCACGTCTGATGCAGGGGTCCGTAAGGATGCCATCTCATCGGCCAATCTCAACCAGATGATCATCTCTCCGACCAGTAAAAACTACAAATCTGGCACCAGCACCCTGCTGGATTCTTACCAGCCACCCAACTCGTATCACAAATACCTCAGTCCTCCCTGACTCGCTTAGCGACCATTCCCCTGTCATCTGTGAATGGTCAAACAAATTCCGCAAGCCCCCTCCTGATATCATCACTAGTAGAGTCCTACCACGTGGGTAGTTGTCACACCTCAAACCATGCCTCAACCTCCAAGACTGGTCCCCTATCTATAAAGGAACAGATGTAAATACTGTGCTGGATTACTTCTTCAGCACTTTCAATGCAGCCTATGATTCCTACGCTCCTTTTAAAAAGCGCAGAGTCAAAGCCCTTTGCAATCCCTGGCTCTCGGCCGATCTCCTAAGTCAGCTAAAATCTAGAGATCACCTCTGGGATCTGGCCAGAACCACTAGTAAAGAAACTGACATCCAAAACTAAATGTGCACGGAATGACTGTACCAAGTCTATCCGGCAAAAGAAATCTACCTACTTCAAGAACACTCTCACGGATAACTGGGGTAAATGGAGGGCATTTTGGAACAATATTAAAGAGGTCACTGGGAAGCAGCCAAAAACCTCCCCTACCTTGCTCAATATAAATGGGTCTACTACGCTTGACCCTAAAATCATAGCAAATACCTTCAACACTGCATTCACTGATCTCAGCAGTGTTCTCCCTTCTGCCTTTTTCAAGGACTATGACTCCCCCTCTCCTCCTTCTCTAGCCACCTACCTTTTTATTTCAAAGCAGTCAAGATGCAAAATCCCCTCAAATACATTACCAAAGCCATCACCAAATCCAGATCCAGCAGTGATACACTTAACCTTAAACCAGGGCTTGACAAATTTTAAAATGAAGTACTTGTCCACGGACAAGTGGCTTGTCAAAAAGTAGTTGTCCCAGAGCTTGAGTTGGTAGTCCAGGTGTAAAATGGTGCAATTTTAGTGGAAAGTATAAAAATACTGTGAAAACCGAAATTAATTTATTGTGGAAAATAAAGTAGTTTGGTTTGGCTTCTTTGCATTTTGTTTTAACTTCTATGCAGTTATGAAAATACTGAAATCTTGTACTCAATAAAAATGTTATCTTATCGTTGTGTGTGTTGTCATTTTTTACCTTAAGCTGCTGTGCTTAGTGCTTGCACCTTACAGCACTAAAAGAGGACCTGGGCAGGACAGAGCTGATGGGAGTAGGAGGGAACAGAAGCCAACTACTAGTACTCTGAGAGAGCCTGCAGTTGTTCACACCTCCAAGTTCCTATACACTCTGTCTCTGTCTCTGTCTCTGTCTCTGTCTCTCTCTCTCTCTCTCTCTCTCTCTCTCTCTCTCTCTGCAAGTTAGGTCACACACACACACACACCCACCCCTACCTCTACTAAAGAAGAGTTTTTTTTTCTGTAGCTGTGTAGCACAAAAATGTTTTTCCCTTTAGTTCTAGTAAGTCTGCAGTTGTTCCCCAAGTTCCTGTACCCTCTTAGGGCAGGTTAAGGTCTCACAGCCACACACATACCTCCACCAAAGGGTTTATTTTTTTCCATAGCACAAAAAATGTTTTTCCCCCCTTTAGTTTATTTTTAGGAAGTTCGCAGTTGTTCCCCAAGTTCCTTTACCCTCTCAGGGCAGTGTTAAGGTCTCAGCCACCCACACCTCCACAAAAAGGCTACTTATTTATATTTCTATAGCACACAAACTGGTTTTCCCAGTTTTTAGTTTATTTCTAATAAGTCCTCAATTATCCCAAGTTCCTGTCTGACAGCAAATCTTTTTAGGACGGCACACGACACCTCTCTCCACAACACAGCCTAAACACAGTCGGTTCCTCCCAATGCTCTTATTTAATTTTCTTTAGAATTTTTTTTATAGCTTTTTCTTATATTTTTTTTGTTTACTTTTTTTAATCAATTGAATTACTTTTTCTGATTTTCTCAGTGGTCAGGTGGGTCACTGGTTGGGGAGGGGAGCAGGGTCCACTTTTTGGTAATGTCTCTAGTCTGTAATAGTTAGCAAAGTCTCTCTTGCTTACTCCTTTGCAGCAGTAGTATTTCATATATAATATACCTGTCCCAAGGCAAGTCATCCGGTCATTAGTTATTGTTAGACAGTGCAGGTACTGTCAGTCAGTTTTTTCCCCAAATTTGTCCGATTGCCCAGAAAACACTGGTTTAGCTTTCTAGTTTTGGAAAATATGGATATTCAGCCCTTGATGTACTAGAGCTGGAATCCTCCACTCTGCTGCCTCTGGTCTTCTTCAGACAGTTACCTCGCGGCTCTCGCCTTTTCCCCCGTCTTCACCCTCACCCTCCCGTCTGTCTCCCTCCTTCAAATTCAAGTGCTGCAGCCCCCCCACCCAGGCAAGGCTTACGCAGCCGATGAGCAAATTGCAACAGTAATCATTTTAAATGCAGTGGTCTCCCGGTCCTGCACTCAACAAGACAGCTGCAATGGGACAACTGAAGAGATGTCCCTTCACTGTGAAAGCCAAACAGTGAATAAGGGACTGAGCGCGAGATGTCTCCATCCCATCCTATGCCCGGGAAATCACCGCCGTGGCCAGTGGGCTTCCCCTACCTTGGAGCTTGCTTCCGCATCGACTCTGCAGGTCTGCCACTTGAGGACTGCCTCCTCCTCCGATCCCTCACAGACGCCGCTCGCTCCCATGAAATAGGTGATCGCGCTCTTACCCACGCCACAACCGCGATCACGTGAGCATCGCTTAGTCGGCAGGTCAGATGACCACCGGGACTCGGGAGCACTAGGGAGACGGGACAGGGATAGCTGCATGAACTACCTGGAGTAAGGAGCAGCCTACTGCTGGAGGACTGTACTGCAGTCTGATAATGAAAAACAGTACTAGCCCGGGGACAACTGGCATAGAGTAAGCTGCCAGCAAACTGCTTGTCCTTGCCGTTTTCCTGATAGCCCAGGACGTCGGGCTATGGGATTTGTCAAGCCCTGCCTTAAACTGCTGTCCCTCACCTTTGATGAGGTGTTACAGCCACAGACATATATTTTCATCCTCTCACTTAGGCTCAGTCAGTTCCCTGACAAATGGAAATCTGTCACTGTTATCCCTGTCCATAAAAGTGGTGACAGGGCCACTCATGGAAACTACAGTCTGATCTCTATATTGCCACCCCTCTCCAAGGCCCTTGAACGTATTGCAGCAGATCAGCTCACAGATTCCTGGACAGATACAATATCTTGTGCTCACAACAACATGGCTTCTGGAAGGACATAGCACCTCATCTGCCCTTCTGGAATTCTCTGGCATTCTTCACAGCTCACTGGACAATGGTCAGTTACTTGGGTCCATCTTTATCAATCTGACTAAGGCGTTCGACACCGTCCATCACTGCATACTGCTTTTGCAACTTCTGAAAGCTGGGCTGTCTCCCGACTCCACTGCCTGGTTCAAAAGCTACTTGGAGAACCAGTCTTAGAGAGTAAAAATTGCAGATGTCCTCTCTGATACCAGACCTGTTCGCTCAGATGTCTTCCAGGGATCCATTCTGGGCCCCCAGCTATTCAGCTTGTTCCTGAACTCCCTTCCAAATTCTTGCTCCGAAACAATCATCCTCTATGCAGATGATGCTGTAATTCTTGCCTCCCACAAGGATCCTAAGCCTCTAAAAGACAATCCCCCTCCCACTCCACCTTCAAAACCTCCCTCTGGAACTTCCTAAAATGTGCTGTGACCTGCCTGTGTGCCACTTAACGCCCAGTCCTACAGCCCTCCTACCTTCAGTGGTACCCCAGCTAGGCTCTTTCTGCCCCACCTCCTTGGTGATGCACTATACTAGTGGTTATGTTATCTATTATTTCTGCTCCAGCCTAGGGGAGGTCCTATACCCCCATGTTGCCCCAGGGCCTGTATGTACCCTAATATATTTGACCCACTGTTGTTGCATATATGCTAATCCCTATGCTATGTACTACTGCCTTAAAAACCTGTGTTGTTTTATTCCACTGTTGAAGCACGCTGCTCCAGGTTTGTAATGTTGACTATGTATTTCTTTCATGTATACCTTGTAATTCTCCTGGGTCGCACCTGAAAATAGGCACTAGCTGTCTAATGTGCTTACTCGGTCACCAAAAGCAAATAAATAAAAACCTTCAGCTTGGCTTCACATCTGTTGAAAATTGGTTCTCAAATCACAATCTTGTCCTCAGTAATAAGAAAACGAAGTCTATGATGTTCAGCAGCTCTCATAACAAGCATAAGCTGCACCCCCTATCCATCAAAACCAGTCATGGAGTCACCCTAGAACAGGTTCAAGCCTTTAAGTACCTTGGGATCACTCTGGACCCTCATCTAACTTACAGTGCCCATATTGACTCTGTAGCCAAAGCAGCAGATACTCACCTTGGCCTTTTCTTCCAGCACTGGCAACATCTTACCCCAGAAGCCCTGACTGTTGCTGTTAAGAGCTTTGTTGTCTCCATTATTGACTATGGGCTTTTCATCTATGGCCCTGCCCCTGCTACCACTCTTAGACGCATATCCATCTTCCTAAATAAGGCCTGCCGACTTCTCACTGGATCCCACCACCTCACACATACATGTGATCTCTATGCACAAACTGGATGGCTGCAACTCACCAATCGGATAAAGTACCTAACCTGCACCATGGCGAAGAAAATAACTATGGGCCTTGCGCCCCCTGGAGTGTGTGCACTCCTGCACCCTAGCAATAACCCCCACTCAACCAGGGGGTCTGAATCACAGCTCCTGCAGGTTCCAAGTTGTCATACCTCACAAGGTCAAAGATCTTTTGCCTACAGGGTGTCCAGTTGGCTAAATGGTCTAAACAGTTACATCTCCTCCACTCCTACCCTTGGTGCATTTAAATCAAGGCTCCGCCTCTCTCTCACTGCCTCTGACTGCCTCCACTAGTTGACCCCATGAATATTTCCCTAACCTTATGCAGTTCTCTCTCCTATTAGCACTTGGTTACCTCTTAGCACGCACTTCCCCATGTTATGTCTACGACAATGCCTCTGGCTGCGCTCTTCCTCTATACCTCTCCGCCCCCGCTCTACTCTTCCTCTCTCTTGTCCTTTATCGTCTCTGCACCTCATCTGCTATCTCCTTGTAACCTTGCCTCCAAAACTTGTTTTGTTTCTCAGATGCGTTGTAACTCTGTTTAGCTTACGCTTCTGTAACCTTGTCCTATGTATTGAATTTGTAATCTGACTTACATGTCTTATGTTTTGAATTGTAACCTGACGTGGAACCTTTATAAAAGAGCCCTGGCTCAAAGGTATTGTATTCCTAGACCTAATAAATAAAATCAATAATATATATATATATATATATATATATATATATATATATATATATATATATATATATATATATATATATAAATTATGTATGTTTATTTTTTTTCAAATTACCATGACAGTTTAGGTTGGTCTTGGTGCCAAAGGGCCTGCCACACAATACGAACATATGAAATGCCAGCAGAAGCTGGCTACATGGTCTAGCGAGTCTGCTCGATTGTGCAGCTAGTCCCTCAACTCGCACAGTCTGTGGAGGGAGAGAACAGAAGATACTGGCTTCTGTTTTCCCCCTCTGCAGATTGTGCAAGAGTCTCTTTGGCACCTTGCATTCCTGTTTAAAGCAGAAGCAGCCTTAATTGTTATTGTAATTTTTTATTTATTTTATTTAGCTTTTGTTGACCGGGTAAGTGCACTAGACAAATCCTGCCTATTTTCAGGCACGACCCGGGGGAGGGGGATACAGATGAATGCCAACTGACCTTGAACCAGATTAAGCTGTTGATATTTGCATAGATATCCCATGATGCTTTGATTTATAGCATATGTAGGCTTTTGTATTACCTGTATGAAGCTGTTTTCTATGCTGGCCACTCAAGTATGCTGCATTGTCTGTATGTTTTCTTCTAGCCGCTTGTCTTGCAGGGTTTCTGTGAGAATTTCCTTCCCTTTCTGTACATTTTACTATCCACCCATGAACATATGTATGGTACAGGGTTTTATTTAACTCTAAAAATTGATTAGCGTTTTGCTCATAAAAGTTCTAAAACATTGTGAAATTACATAGCACTTGCCTCACTGGGTTTAACAAACATAACACTTCTAGAAAACCTATATAAATACTTTCTGTACAGTTAGTATTGTCCCAGGAAAAAAAACTGCTAATCAATTATTTAAAACCCTGTGGTAGAAGGGCTGAGTCTTGGACCAGTATGGAAACCTAAACAGAAGGGTAACTGAAAAGGGAGACAATTGCATTATTTAATTGCATTTATAATCCCAGTAACCCTGTACCCTGTCGTGAGGTATTGCTTACTTACCCTAAATAGATAATCTCAGTGCTTGCAAACCCCGCTGTGGCCTTACATGCCTGGAGTGCCTGCAGCCTTTCCCCCTTACGCTATGAAAACCTAAAAATGATGCTTAGTTAATATCTAAACGTTAATCACTTGACCAGACGTGACTATAAAAGAAACTGGCTGAGCACAAGTCAGGCAGTTGGGAGCTGGACTGAACAGAAGCAGTCCCTTGACCCACAGTGGGGAACTGGCCTACAGTTCACCTGTTACTGGGTTTGTAGTCAGTGCTAGAAGAGCCTACAAGAGATTGACTTATGGTGGTGATGCTAGTAGAGGCTAAGAGAAGAGACCTGAGTCATCTTGTGTGTAGTCAGTGTAGTAAGTGCACAGGCAAGAGCCAGATAGGGAGGAACATAGGAATCGTGTCGACAGGTGGGGACTGCATGATCCATCAAGTCTGCCCCCTCCCTATTTAGACTGCACCCTGATGTGTCCACAATGTTTGTCCCATGCGAGTTTGACCTTGCGTACTGTGTTGGATCCCATTACCTCCTGAGGTAGGCTGTTCCATGGGTCTATGACCCTTTCTGTAAAGAAGTACTTCCTGAGGTTGCTTTTGAACCTACCTCCCACCAGATGCAAGTTGTGCCCCCTTGTGTGCACATCCCTGTTTTGCTGGAAGAGGTTTCCTGCTTGTGTTGTGTTGATTCCCTTAACGTACTTAAAAGTTTTGATCATGTCCCCTCTGTTTCTTCTCTGCTCAAGGGTGTACAGATTTAGTTCCCTGAGTCTTGCCTCGTATGGCTCATGATACAGTCCATGCACCATCTTTGTAACCCTTCTCTGTACTTTCTCCAGGCGGTCTGTCTTTTTTGAGGTAGAGCCTCCAAAACTGACCATAGTACTCTAAATGTGGCCTTACCAAGGACCTGTAGAGAGGAATGAAAACCTCGCTCTTTCTACTTGTAATTCCCCTACTGGTGCATCCAATGATGCCACTCACCCTCTGTGCTGCCTTTTCACACTGTTTTCCAACTTTTAAATCATTCATGATGACTACTCCGAGGTCTGTTCTATCTTTGTCCCCTCTAACTGATGCCCTCCCAGAGTGTACTTTATCCCTGTGTTTCTTTTTCCTATATGCATAACCTTGCACTTCTCATTAAATGTCAACTGCCAATCCCTGGACCCCTCTTCGAGTTTTTTCAGGTCTGCTTCCATACCAGTGGAGTTGGCAGTGGATCACAACTTATTGGGTTAACCACTCCTGGCTGTGTTGGAGCACTTTGGTAAAGGTGCAAGGACCCCACCCTCACCCCCGAGCATGGTCTGTGCAAGTGAAACCTCTGCATAAGTGGGAGCAACCAATACCCCGATAAAGGTTTGTTTCCCGCTGCTGTTTATATTAGGTCATCCTATTCTGAACAACTACCCAAGTGTAGAAAAGCTGTTTTAAGAATTGGCAGTCTGTCAATAAATTTGACTGCCCGACAGGACACATTTCACCTGAATTCTTGCCTGTTGCATCTTGCTCCTATTTGCCCTTCCTCAGTGACCTTTCCAAACTGATGAAAAACCCTAATTTTTTTTTTTGTCTTTCTTTTTGATGCAGGTGAAATTTGACAAAGATGGGAAAATAAACGCATTTGGTAAGTACAGTCCTTTATGAGATATGGCAGTAAGGCCAATAACGCTGTTTTGTAACCCTTATCTTGGAGCTTTGCATTAATTAAGCAATAATGCCCGACAGGGTGTGTGTCATGCTGGGATAACGTTACGCCTCAGGTGGTTGGGCATGAGGCTGTAGTCCGAGTGCGTCCAACAACTGAGGCGTGACGTTATCCCAGACGACACACACCCTAGAGGGCATTATTGCTATTATACAATGGCTCGTTGTTATACATAAAATAAAAAAATAATTTTAAAGAATGTTTTTATTAGTGTGGAAAAATATTTTTTTTTCTTAAGACGAGATGCAAAAAAAGAGCTCTTGGTCCAAAAAATCATCTAGCTCATCATCCAAAAAATCATCTAGAGGTTTGCAGTGAGGCTGAGACTAGACCCGTGATGTACTGGGATAACATCATGGGTCCAGACCAAGACTGACCAGAGTCCAGGATTTTTTCTTGCAATTGTATAATGTTGTTTTACTTAACTGGGTTAGTTAGTTAGTTATTTAATCGGATATTATACCTTTGAGCTCCAATGCTTATTTACAAAGGTTCCTCGTGAACAGTGGTACAAACATAGCTAGGGCAGGTACAAAGAGCAGATCCAAAGAAGCCTTGCCAAAACATATTTCACATTTCAGGTGTAGTCTTACCACACCTCAGAAACTTTTACAACTGGTTACTTGACCTCCTTTGCTGGTCTGAGGCAACTATTTCATCACACTAATGACTGCTAAGCAGGACAGAACATGTTTTGTGTTAGCGGTTTAAAGACTTATTAGATGGTTTGGGAGACCAAGCGCACTTTGTAGCTAAGCCAGCCATTGTTTTAGGGTAGTTGCATATATTACCCATAATGCATTGTGAATATGAATAATAAGAAATTCAAAGTCACACATGCCCCCACAATGCAAAGCATCATGGGCTGCATATGTAAATCACCACAGAATACTATGCTGGTTCAACTTTAAGCAGAAATGTATGGTGCCGAAAGGCCTCTGACACAGTTTGCAAAGGGTGCCAACAGAAGACGTAGACACGTGTTTCATCCTACCAGGATTCATTAGTATGCCTCGTCTGTCTGACACCCCAGTGGAATGAACCAGCTACCCTAAGATAGTCTATCTGGGTTATGTTGTGGTGAACCCAATTAAAACAAAAAAACATTTAAAAGACAAAGAACCTCTGTGCGAAAGCACTGAGGCAAGGGTTACCCCAAAGGGCATTTGGCTGGGAAGCCAAGTTTCAAAGAAATACAAAATCACACATGCCCCCACAATGCAAAGCATCATGGGCTGCATATGCAGATCACCACAGAATATTATGTTGGTTCAACTTTAAGCAGAAATGTATGGTGCCGAAAGGCCTCTCACACAGTTTGCAAAGGGTGCCAACAGAAGACATAGACACGTGTTTCATTCTACCAGGATTCATCAGTATGCCTCGTCTGTCTGACACCCCAGTGGAATGAACCACTATGCAAATCATCAGCATAATATTCTGTGGTGATTTGCATATGCAGCCCATGATGCTTTGCATTGTGGGGTCATGTGTGTTTTTGTATATCTATATGTTCAGTATATATGTATGTATATCCCTATCTTCTGAAGCTGGTACTATACCTGCTTCCAGGAAGGGATTACACATGCCAATGTGAGGAAGAAACTGAACTTAAAACATGTAGGAACTCATCATTTTTCAAATTTTTTTATGTCTTTATTTGTGTTAGCACTTTATAGAGGTGTTACTAGTGATACGGACTTGGCCTGCCCACATAGAAATTGATTGTCATGTGTCATATAAAAATGCTTGTTCTGTAGTAGCCGGGACCTTTAAGTGCTGGGCTGCAGCGCAAAATGTCATGTTGCCTGTTGAAGGGTCAGTTGGTTTGTCTGTTCACTTATTTCTGCATTGTTTTGCCCTAACTTTTGTACTTGCGGTAAAGAAATTTATGCTGCAGTGCTGTGCATCCTGGAATGAATTGCACTATGTACAAGGAGGATTGTGGTTGAGCCTGGAGTGGTGAGGGTTAGAATCCTGGGTTGGGAGCCAGAGAGTTGCAAATTCAACTCCAGAGTTCTCAGGTGTGTCATATAAAGCACATTGGCAGTGGTGCTAGAACACTCACATGTTTTTGCCACTGTGCTTTGCATTGAGGTTCCTGACTTTTAAATTGTTTCTCTTTTGAGCTCACCATTACCTGAAAACCAGTTAGCAGTGGCTGGCTACTTCCTGTGGTGGGCTGAGATAATAGCTAATCACACAGAAGAGTCCTGAACAGAATGAGATGCTATGTAGAGTATTGCCTCCAAAACTTCCTGGACAGGCTGCACAGTGGCCCGCTTGCGCTGGTGTAATGTGGCCCAGGTTTGGAATGGACTTGGAAGCTGGCCCAGGTGGCTGATGGAACTAGGATGGCATTGTTGTGTAGAAGCACTCCCAGTCGGAGGAATGATGCCATGGTTCTGCAATCATATCGACCTCTGTGGTGGGCTAGGAACTTGCCTCTTCCCCAGAGGGTTGCTGCGCTTGGTCATGACCTGTAGGGGCAGTGCCTAGAGTCTGTAGGGATGCGAGTAGGGGAAGGGGGAAAAAAACAGGAAAAAGAAACGTGCACCAGACGATCTGAATGACGGCCGCTGGCACCATGAGCTCTGCTCAGTGTTGCTCCCCACTGACGTCAGTGGGGGTGTGGATGATGGGAATGAGGGAGTTGATGGCTAGAAACCTGAAGCAGGCTTAGCTGATGAGTCAGGGGCCAAACAGCTTACACACACACAAAAATCCCTGCCCAGACTGAACTCAAGTCACCTTCTGCTGTTTCAGTTTGTACTGTCACTACCCCACTGGTACTCAACGTTATGATTTTTACAGTACCCTAGGTCGGCCTGCCCTAGAGGGGAGGCGCATAGAGGGTAAAACAACCTCTGCTGCTACCTTTCCCCTCTCTCTCTTCCCACATTTCATTTTTACCTCAAATGTCTGAAATCCATAGGAAAAACAGCCTTTTCATACCAGATCCCAAACCTTTGAAACAATATTCTTCCTTGTCTGACATCCCCCTCGTGTCTCCCGGCTTTCTGAAACCATCTGCTTGAGCAGGTTAACCCACACTGCAGCTCTCCCTAACTTCACAGCAGCTGCTACTTTTTGCTGCTGTATTGCAAGTTTTTTAAATGCTCCGGTATTTACAATGATGTTTAACATTTTCCTGTTACATTGTAAACTGTCTCTCTGCGTTTTTGCTTTTATTGTATTCTGTTATATCCTGTTCTTTTGTGGTTCTTTACCTGCTCCCCTCTCCTATCCCCCTGGCATACCTGGAAAGAAGCTCCCCGTAGCTCATTGCACTTTTCTGGACAAGGAATTGCAAACATGTAGATAGTAGACTGTCAGGATCTTGTTGATGGGTGCATTTTGGGTATTTCTAGTAACAGTAGTCCAGTAGTGATGTCATGCAAGTCTGCAGTCATCTCGCACCTCAGATGTTGCCCCAGCGAAAGAAATTCGGACTTTGCACTGCGGTCACGCTCCCCCTAGTGTTCTAATGTCAGATATGTTTTCTCCACTGAAAAGGCAGTCCTAGGCATTTAAGTTTGTTGTTTTATTGAAAGTGTTGTAGAATTTAACTGAGTTAGTTTTTTTGATATTATGCATTAGTTTAGGGATTATTTTGTATAATTTAATTAAATCACAGTTTTCTCCGGTTCCTGGTTGGGTCCACAAACTGGGAAAAGCACAGGTCCTGCATAACATGTAGGAAACCAAAAACTGATGTAAAATACATAAATTAGGTTGGCTGTATTTGTTAGCTGTTTGCCACATTGGCATAGAATAAACTACAGAAAAGTATATTTAGGGTTTTCAGTCGAACTGGCATGACTAAAAAACTGAAAAAAAGAACGGGTCCTGCTGGTTTCATAAACTATTTCCTATTCAAAGCTCTTGGCGAAGGCAGGTGTCCACAAGCTCTGTTTTACATATGTAGACAACAGACCACAATTTTGAAAAGTGTCAAGTTTTGTAAAAGCTTTTGCCCTAAAACAGAGAAATAGAGGGCTGCCCTAAGGGAGTTATTGTCAGCTGCCCTGTCTGCTTCTGTGTCACTCCAAAGCTTACCTGAAAAAAGCAGTAATGGAGGGGGTTACTCTTGATGGTAGAAAGCATGCATCAGAAGGTCTCCCACCCTTGCATTGGCTACTGACTTCACAGGTGGCTGAAAATCATCTCTGCCAAAGGAGACTGACAAGACTGTAAAGTCATCCTCCTAGCACAGTATAGAGCACGGGGAAACCCTAATGCTGTTTGTTTATTTATCAAAGCGTTTCACCAGGAAAGACATACTCAGCTTTGAATTAGCTCTTCTCCAGATGCATCCTGGCGGAGGGGGGATTGAATACAAGAATAACAGTGTATATATATATATATATATATATATATATATACACAGTACAATACAGTGAACATTAGTTTTGCTTGTTACGATAAACTGTTATTTACAGCATTTACAATCATATGTAGGTAACATGCAAGGTAGTAGTACAGCTTGAGTCCTCGTGGATAGTTGAATTAGAGGCCCAGCGAGGCTTATAAGAGGATTTAGTCAGGCGGAGTGGGGTGGATTAGGTGGGCATGCAAGAGAGGTGGGACATGGGGAAGGAGTAGAGGAGATGGGGGGAATGAGAAGAGCGGGACATGGGGGCAGGGAGTAGAGAAAGGGAAATGAGAGGGAAGAGGGGAGAAGAGAGAGGGTGTGAGGGGAGCGGGAGAGGAGGGACAGGAGAAGGTGGGGGACAGTGAGGGGGAAGGAGATGAGTAAAAACAAATGGGCCTGGTATCTAGGGACAGTCACAGGAGGGGGTGGTGTGGGTGTGGAGTTGTGAAGTTAGTGAGTGTTTGGAGGAAGCAGAGCAAATGGGAAGGGGCGAGAGTTCCAAAGTTTAGGAAAAAGGGAACAAAAAGCGGCTTGATGAGCAAAGGATTTACGAGAGGGGAGCAGGAGGTAGCAATAGCCAGGATTGTAGAGGGAGTGGGCAGGGGTTAGGTTAGAGAAGAAAGTTCAGATAGGGAGGGGGACCTCCAGAACTTGGAAGTGAAGGTGGCACAGTGGGTTAGGCGGCAGCCTTCTAGAGAAGGGAGGGAGAGAGCAGAGTAAAGAGAACAGTGTTAGGTGCGGGGGGAACAGTTCAGAGTGAAACGGCAGAAGGAGTGGAAGAGGGGGTCCAGTCTGGCCAGGGTAGACCTAGCGGCAGCACCATAGGCTATGTTGCCATAATCAAAGATTTGGAGAATCATCTTTGTAAGGATTTCATGGTGGGACCTGGCGCCGGAGCAGAGAGCCCGACTGCGACGCCGACAGCCTGCGTTGGGAACGGACTGGGGGATGTCGGAGGACTGGCTGGGGGCAGAAGGATTGAGCATCCTAGGGACTGCTCTCCTTCTCTGGGAGGGAGGGGGGTAGAGTGTCTGGTACAATGTGGATCCCTGGCAGAGGCCGGGGTACCTCCGTGCCAGTGCTGTTATCTGTAGGGGGTGGGATGGACACGGGACGTCATTGCACATCCCTGCCTCCTAGACAGTAGCGCCTGCTCACCTTGGCCTTGATCACATGCCACAGCACTTCTGGGGATCACGACCTATCCTGTCGCCTGCAACTGCCAGTAGGTGACCATGCCCTGCCTTGGGGGCAAGCCAAGGAGGCAGTGCCGAAGGGCTCTCCTGCTGGCATCCTTGTCCCGTTGTCGTGGGAGGCACTGGTGCAGTGGCCCGCCTCTGGGGCAATCCAGGTGTTCACGGTACCAGAAGATAAGTCCTGGGGTGCAAGGAGGGGGCCAGGGGCTGAGCCACAAAGGTGGCTTGCACAAAAAAAAAGAAAAGTATGTCACGGTGAGTGGGAAGAGGGATGCAGCTTTTGTTTCTGTAGAGGGCACTAAGCTTGGGGTGGAGTTTATTGTATATGGCATCTTGTGTGCTGAGAGAAGTTAAGGTGATGGTCAAGACAAATAACTTCTGACCAGCCATTTCCATCAGTGTCTGTGAAGATAAAGCACAAGGAGAAGCATGTTACACTTAATCTGCCTGAAATGGAACCAGGGCAACCAGTGCAACAAAACGCTGAGCTCTCTTTAGAGGACATTAAGAAAATGTGATGGTTCTTCCAAGCCATGCAGGCTATGGGGAGCCTGGCTGCTGCCGCTGCCCCATCTCCCCAGGTCCTTCTTCCATAGCAGGTAACTGTGCAGGATGGGGTGGAAGAGAAGGATGATAATAAATAGTAATAATACATTTTATTTCATATAGCACCTTTCAAAAAATCAAGGCGCTTCACAATAAAATCAGACCACAGTAATAAAATCAGCACAGAATAATAATAAATAAATACAAACTAACAGGTCCCACTATACTATAACAGGAAAGGCCTGGCACCACAGAAAGGTCTTTAACGCCTGTTTAAAACCCCCCCACAGTTACTCACTCCCGAAGCTGATGAAGTAGAGAATTCCAGAGGGCAGGGACCGCATTGCTAAATGCATGGGCCCCAGAAAATTTTGAAGACACCCTTGGAATCTCTAGCAACCCCTCCTCAGCTGAACGGAGCTGTTGCTCAGGGCAGTAAGGAACGAGAAGCTCTTTCAAGTAGTCAGGGCCAAGTCTGTGTAGGGCTTTGTAAGTCAGCAAGCTGACTTTAAAGGTGATCCACCACCGAATCGGCAGTCAGTGCAGCTCGCGCAGAACAGGCGTAATATGGGAGGCACGAGATGTCCCTGTCAACAAAGGTGCTGCAGCATTCTGCACCACCTGCAGGTGGCGGATATCAACCCCGGAAGCCCTAGGTATAGGGAGTTACAGTAATCAAGACTCGAGATCACGAAGGCGTGGACCAATGTAGGCAGGTCCCTAGACGGAACAAGGTGCTTGATCCCGATGGCGTTCCCAAATGGTAAAGGAGGACCTGACGCACGCCGACACTTGAGATTGTAAAGTCAGCCTATCGTCGAGCATCACCCCCAGGTCTCGCACCTGTTCAGAGGAAAGGATCGGGGAGCCCCCCTGGATAACGTCCTGAGTGCTGACCAGCCCTTATCCCCTCTATCCGACGGCCAGGGTCCACAACCATTACCTCAGTCTTTCCCGCGTTCAACTTTAACCAGCTCGAATTCATCCACTCCTGGATTTCAGCGAGGCAGTTGTTACGTATCGAGAGAGCACTATCCTGGTCAGGTGCAAAAGACAGGTAGATCTGGGTATCATCAGCATAACAGTGAAACTTCAGCCCATACCATCTTACAATGTCTCCGAGGGGCAGCATATACACTGCAAACAACGTGGGGACAGCACTGAGCCCTGAGGCACCCCACATGACAGAGGGAGTAGGTCCGCGGAAAAAATCCCGGACACCACTCTCTGCGTTCTGCCAGTGAGGAAAGATGTAAACCATTTGAGAACTGTACATGTCAGGTCACAAATGGATCCCAGGTGCCCAAGCAGCACCCCATTGTCCACAGTGTCAAAGGCTAAATAGAGATCAAGGAGCACCAAGATAGAGCGGCTTCTCTGATCTCTTGCCATCAGGACATCATTGAGCACCTGAACCAGAGCTGTCTCGGTACTATGCCTCTTTCAAAAACTGGACTGGAGAGGTTCGTAGATGTTATGGATGGTCCTCCAGCTGCATCACCACTACTTTCTCAATAACATTCCCTATAAAGGGGAGGTTTGAGATAGGTCTGTAGTTGGCCAGAGAGTCTGGGTCCAAAGAAGCCTTCTTCAGGATGGGTGTTACCACCACCTCCTTCAGGGAGCTAGGAAACTCACCTGAATCAAGGGAGCACTGGACTCTCTGAACCAGTACTGGACTGATAATATCACAGTAACCCATGATCGGGGAATTTGGGCCAGGATCCAAACTACAGCATGTAGGGCGCATACCCTGGACAATCCGCATGACATCCGTGAACTCCGGCAGGTCAAAGGTACACGAGGAAGCACGAGGTGAGGCGGCCAAGCACCGATCATCAGCATTCCCCCACAGAACAAGTCAAGAGGATCTCCGACCTGATGTCTGCCATCTTATTCACAAAGAATCGAAAAAGCTCTTCTTAACTGCAGACAGGCTGGGTTGCACAGTCCACAGTTCGGAAAAGCTGAGCTGGTTGATTCAGAGTGGCAGCGATCTCCCCGGACAGGAATTCTGCCTTCTTATGGGAGATCGCTGATTGGTAGTTCCAATAATGCTCTGCCAATCTAAGGTGGTCGACCTCCAGGGCAGATTTCTGCCAGCGTCACTCTAGCCTTCATCCTAGTCGCTGCAGCTCCCTCAAAGACCCATCAAACCAAGGGGCCTGAGGGCAAAGGGGGAGAGGATGAACACGGATAGGAGCAAGCGAGTCCAGAGCTGTAGAAATGGCCTTATTATAGGCCATGACCAGAACCTCTGGACTCGAGCTGGTCAAAGGGAACTCCTAGAGGTCAATCACCGCTGCTAGGCCTTCAGGGGACAAATCCCGTAAAGGGCAGTAGCTGACCATCTCCACAGGGGCAGGCTTACGTAGGGGGCAAAAAAGTTGAACCTCGCGGTGTAGTGATTGGACCAACCAACAGGTTCCACCCCCAGATTGGATGCTTCAATCCCTAGGAGGAAGACGAAATCAAGAGAATGACCATGTGTATGGGTAACAGAGGTAACAATCTGTGAAGCCCAGCGATGATAAGCCGATAGAGCCTGTGGTAACCCCTAACAGGATGCTGGTTTTCCTCCAGGGGTTAATGAGGATTTCTCCCTCTCCTACTCTGCTTTTGTGCCTCAGATGGCAGGCGCTTTGAATCTCCCCTCCACCAAAACAGATCTGTACATAGAGGAAACTGAGTCCGTTAGCATGTTGGGCTTAACATTCTCAAAAAAAAAAAAAATGTTGGTTCCCATACAGAAGTCTCTCAAAAAAGCCAGAGCTCTGGTAACATTTTACTCTGCTATGGCCATGGATAAAAAAGTAGACTAAAGATACCAAGTGGACAGTCTTGGGTCAGTGTACCTGTATATCCATCCTTAGGAAGGTGTTGTGCAGGCTGCAGCATGTGAGAAGGCTCAGTTCTCTCTGACAGCCCTTCCCCAGAGAAGGACTCCAAGAAACTGGACCATATGGCAGGGAAAGCTTACACAACAACTGCCTTCCAGCCAGGACAGGTTGCATGTATGGCATACACAGCCCAATGCCAGCAGGCACTGTAGAACACAGTCCTGGCATTGTGTGAAAACCTGGTGAAGAGCATGACGTTCTGTATCGCTCCACATTGTCAATGGGGAATTGTTACAAGTGGGGTAATGTTCTCCCCCTCTGAGGTAGTGGTATAGCCCAAAAGCTATGACCTCCTGTATAGAACCTCAGGGACATGAACATTCCAGTTATAGCAGATATCCCAGTTTTTTTTGCTGTACCACTAAAGCATGTCCTCATAGACAGAGCTCTCTGGAAGTCATGTTTTCTGTGTACCAGTTTATTATTTTTAGACAAGATATGTTCAACTCTCCGGCAGGATTTGGCTTCCTAGTTGCAGGGAACACCTCTAAATTTAGAAATCGGTGCTTGTTAAGCTTAAGTTTTCAAACACTCATAAGTGCCTACAGTGTCTGAATGGGGGCCACTGACCATTATTAGGGTGTCTTTGATTGTAGGTCTATGAACAGATGAAGCCTAGTGCCTGAGGCAAATGAGACAAATTATAATTTGTGTTGGAGGCTTAGACAGTGGGATTGGTAGACATTATTATGATCTGTGTTTTAACCCCAAAAAAAAGTACTTGGTGGCATGCCTCCCCTCCTGCCTTGTCGTTTTCTATTCATGTGCGTTTTATCTACAGTGCGATAAAAGAACATGATGTTTTTCTGTTATCAGGGCCCCTTTTTTATCTCTAAAATGAGCGTTCTGTAAGTTTATTTGTGGCTCGGTGGGGAGGAGGCAGGTTTACTTGTGCTACAGCTTGGTGCCGTGTGCTAGTTGAGCCCCCTCTCCCAATCATTGTTTTGCTTGTTTTACTTTTTGTATTGTGTGGCCTTTGAATTTTAGTGCTTTTCCTAAATTGTTCCCCTTTGGACCGTTGCGTCTGTGTCTCTAGCGTGGTGCATCGTGCTATTATTTTCGCGCTCTAACTTGTGGCCTAAAGCCAGCTCCCTGTGAGACAGTTCGCAGTTGAGAGCAGGGGTGATATACACTCATGTGCAAACCTCATGCTCGGACATTGTGACATAAAGCAGACTAAAGTTGTGACGTCACTCAACTGACGTCTGTGCACATGTCAATGGCCAGCACTCAGCAGAAGTACGACTGTTGATGTCCATCCTATCTAGTCCCTGTGGCTTAGGCATGAAATTTCCACTGCTATAAAGCACGTTCGTTTTGTGGTCAAACAGACTTCTGGCTGATCGTAGCGGTAGGTAGCTCATGTTAGGGTGCAAGAGTTTATCTAATACTGTAACAGTGGCCAGTGATCAAAATACTTCCTAGGGTGTAAAATTTGGGGAAGTAAAGGGTGTGAATAAAGGGACAGGGATACTTTAGATCTAGCAGGGGCAGTGAGCTTACTTATGGAATAGTGTGTAATAGTGTGTGTGTGTGTGTGTGTGTGTGTCACTAGCCAGGGAGTAGCCAGGCTGTAGCCTGAAGGCCTAGGCCTTCATTTGAATTCAAAGATTTTGACCAAATATTCCTCAACTCAGCTGGCCATGGCTACCGATGTGCTCTAAATAGCATGTACCTATGCATGGGCCTTCAGTTTTCAAAATCCTGGTTACTTCCTGTATATGTATCTGAGGTCAGATCTGCTACAGGACTAGGTGACTTTCATTTATGTAGTCCTAGTGTCGTAAAGAACAGTTACGTAAAAACTTACATAACTGTAGATCTTTGAGGGGATCTCAGTCATCCAGTTACACCGTAGGAACCTTCGCTGTTGGTGAAGGGGAATCCATGTGGAAGATTTTCAGCAGTACAACTGGGGCCACCCACGCAGTTGACATCAGTCGAAGTTACCAACCCTGTATAGGTGTAGGTGGCCCCGCTTCCTCTTCAGTTCTTCTTCCCTGGAGATGAAGGGAGCAAGGCACTCACCCCGGAGAACCGAGGAGAGAAAAGAGGTACCAGACCTAGCAAAAAGACTGGATCATCAGATTTTCAGCTTCTAGACAGCAGCCCCCAGGAGGAGGATGGTGAGAGGAAAAATAAACCTGATGACTGAGATCCCCTTGAAGATCTACTGTTAAGGTAAGTTCTTATGTAATTGTTCCGTCTTCTTCGGGGTATCTTCTCAGTTATCATATAACACCATAGGAATGAGTACCAAGCAGTGACAAGTGTAAAACATACAGTCTGGGAGGCTGGATCTCCATAAACTTAAGACAGGAGTCCTTGTAATACAGCGCTACCAAATCCTGCATGGGTCCAGACTAATGCTTGGTGAAAGCATGGATAGTACTCCAGGTGGCAGCTGCACAAATGTCAGTGGCGGAGACCCCTTTGAAACAAGCCACCAAGGTAGCCATGTGTCTGATGGAATGGGCTTTGACAGCACCAGGCAGTTCTTTGCCATACTTGTTATAGCAGAACACAATGCAATTTGCCAACCATCTGGATAAACATTGCTTAGAAACTGAAGTGCTATCTCTACCTGGGGCCAAGGAAACAAGCAACTGTTTTGACTTTCTGGATTCTTTAGTCTGAAGCAGATAGTACTCCAAAGTTCTGCGCACATCTGACTTATGGAGCGGTGCTTCCCCTGGATTAGCATGCTCAGGAAAATAAACAGGAAGGTGGATAGGCTGATTTAGTGAGAACTTCAAAACTGCCTTTGGTAAAAACTTAAGATTTGTGTGCAAAGATACCCTGTCTTTGTAAAAATCAGATAAGGCTGTTCGCACCAGAGGGCCTGAAGCTCTGAAATTCTTGGAGCAGAAGTAATTGCAACTAAAAATAGCGCTTTCCAAGAGAGAAAGTGCAAATCGCAAGTCGTGATTGGCTCAAAAGGAGACAGGGTCAGCATCTCCAAAATGAAATTCAAGTCCCAAGCCAGGACTAGGGAACGAAATGGGGATTTCAGGTACAGGATGCCTCTGAGAAATGTACGAGAGACATCCAGTTGAGCAGTCATGCGATCGCTCACAGGCTCATGAAAGGCAGAAATAGCCAAAAGGTGTACCTTGAGGAGGAATACTGGAGGCCTGGGTCAGACAAAGAGATCAGGTAGTCCAGCATATGATTCACTGAACAGGTGAAAGGGTCCAGGGCATGTTTGGCAGCCCAGATGGCAGCCCGCTTCCACTTCATGGCATATGTGGCATGAGTGGAAGGCTTCTGGGCAGCCACTAGAACATCTGCCACCCTGTTAGACACCTCGAACTTGGTAATGGTTATGTTGTCCAGAGCCAGGCATGCAGATGAAGGGACCTGAGGTTGGGATGGACCAGGGTCCCCTGATCCTGGGTCAGCAGATTCCTGCAAAGAGGAAGAGGGACCGGAGACTCCTCTGCCAGCTGCTGAAGCAGAGGGAACCATATCCTGTGAGGCCAGAATGGAACTACCAGAATTATGCTGGTCCCCTCCATCTGCAACTTAATTAGCACCCTCTGGATCAGAGGAAATAGAGGAAATGCATACGGAAACCTCCCCCTCCAAGAAAGGGACAACGCGTCTTGCCAGAAAACTCCAGGCCCTGGATCTAGCGAGCAGAAATTGGGCAGTTTTGCATTGAGTGGGGACGCAAAAAGGTCCAACTCTGGACTACTTCATCTGTCAAACAAGTCTTCTGTGATGGATGAGAGAAGCATGCATGCTGGACTGAGTCCTGCTGAGACTATCCGCCAGGGTGTTTAGGACACCTGGCACATGGATTGCAGAGAGTGTCAAACTGTGCTCTAGTGCTTAGTACCATGCTCTCATGGCTTTCCTGCAAAGAGGGTATGAGTGGGTCCCACCTTGCTTGTTGATGTAGTAGACCACACTCAAATTGTCTGACTGCACCTGCAGTTGGCCCGGAACAAGATGCTCTTGAAAAGCCTGCATCTCCAGTACATTGATATGCAGAGCAGCATCCCACTGGGACCAGGAGCCCTGGATTTGTAAGGGACCAAGGGAGCTCCCCAGTCCAGGCCAGAAGCTTCTATGGTCAGGATCTGATGCATGGAAGAGATCTGGAAGGGAACTCCTTGAAGCAGATTCATGGGATCCATCCAACACTGCAGTACCTTGCGTACTGGAGAAGAGACCAGGACAGGTTGCTTCACTCATCCGTGCGCTGGTCTCATTGTACCCTGAAGGACCACTGGAAGGTACGCATATGAAGCCTGGCCAGCGGAACGGTAGGAATGGCCGCTGCCATAAGGCCCAACAACTTGAGGTACACTCTGGCCGGAATGTACCGACTCTTGAGCGACTTCCTGAGCTTGTGCTATGTAGCACTCCACTCTGTTTTGAGGCAGGAAGGCCTTCCTCTTTGCAGAATCCAGAACTGCCTGGGCACTGGCTTGATGGCCTGCTTGTGCAGAAGAGACTGTACTTCCTCCCGGAGAACAGACAAATGAGCTGGGGGGTAGTTGGAGGGTGGGGGGTGTACTGAGGCTGCTGTATGAGCTCCAAGGTATGACCTTTTTCTATGATCTGCAGAATCCATGCATCTGAAGTTATGGGCCTCCATTGATTCAGATGGAGGGGGAACCAACCACCGCCTCCTGGGTCTGGACCAGAGGAGGGAGTTCTGGTAAGGAGTCAAGCTGAGGTAGAGTCAGCCGCAGTGGCTGGTCCCTCACCTCTGGGGTGCCTGGCCACCGCTCCAGCACTAGAGAGGGTGGGAAGGGGAGCCTTGGCTCTGCGTTTTCCCTAGGTATGGGGAGTTGATACCAGCCTACTGGCCTGTTTCCAAAAAGTAGACCATCCTCTGCCCCCTGGCTGGGTATGGTAGAGGAAGTGAACTGATTTGATGGCTGTACCCGATGCCTGCAGATCATTTATGAGGTCCTGGATATCAGGGCTGAACAGCTTAGTGCCACTGAAAGGGGCATTAAGCACTTTGTTCTGCACACCCACTACAAACCCGGGTACTCTGAGTCAGGAGTACCTACGTAGGCATATGCCAGTGGCAGCTGCTCTGGCAATTGTATCAGCCATGTCATACATTTCTCTGCCACCTGGAAACACTGAAGTTTTGCCCTTCATCCAGTTGGTATTCTGGTATTTGACCATGTGTGACAGATAGTTTGCAATCCTCAGGCCTAAGGTGGAGGAGGCATAAACCTTTTTTCCCCAAGAGGTCAATCCTATGAAATTTCCTCTCTGGAGGAAGGGAACTGAGGTGTTTGGGCACCTTAGATCTGTCATGAGCTGCCTTGATGACTACAGAATCGGTTTCAGCCTGGGCAGCAAAGTAAGGAAGACACTGAGGGGTATGATAAAGCTTGTCTGCCCTGTGTGGCATAGCTGGCACCATGTCTGGTCTGTGCCTGGCTGCTATGGTGGCATTCTTCAATGCTGTGAGCACTGGAGGAATGATCTGTAGGGGAGATTCTGGAATCTCCAGGAAGTCCACCAGATCTTTCCTTTTCCTCAGTGTGGAAGCCCATGGTGGAGGACAACCGCTTCATCACATTAAAAAATGTGGGGTCCTCAGGGGGGACCTGCCAGTATGATTCACAGAGTTCTCACTGACAGAGGAGGTAGTGGACTTGTCAGAAAGGATGTCTTCCTCCTCTTCCACTGTATCATCAGGAAGAATGAGGTCAGGGTGATACTCCTCTTCGATCTCTTCTACCTCTGGGTCTGGCATTGCATGCGTTGGTGGCGGCCCGCGGGGAGACTCCCGGGGTTGACTAACAGGCATCGATGACGTTGGCAAAGTGGGCCTATTCAAGGCACCAAGCTGCTGAACAAGTAATTCGTGAACTTGACCAGTGCCGTTCAGGTTAATAGTAGACGTCGAAGGAGGGTTAAAACATTACAGGTGTTAGACGCCATGCCTGCCGTGTCTTGAGAGCCCAACTAACCTGTAGCCCTGGTTGGCGAAGTGGCAGGCCTTGACGGGAGAGTCGACGACAATGAACCAGTCATCAACGATGGAGGGGCCAATGACCTGGAGGTCGACAGTCAGGCGCTCTGTGAATCAGGCGGAGGTGCTGTCAGTATGGGTCTGGTGGGCATAGAGACCTGGACAGCAGTTCTCTTTGTTGGAGCGGTGTCAGGCAACAAAGATCCCCCAGAAGAAGGGGAGGCTGACGGGGAGTGAGATTGACGCTGGGGGGGGGGTCACGATCTAGGTCTTTTTTGTGACTTTTCCCCGAGGACTTTTCTCGGGCTTTGGAGGCCTGGGAGCTTGAAGATCTGGTCGGTGACTGGGAAGCCGGGGCCCCAGTGGACCCCTGCCCGGAGCTGGCTACCTGTTCCATCAGAAACTTCTTGAGAGCCTTTTTGCATCATCGAAGGGTGGTTTGATTAAACTTCTAGCAGAGCTCATAGTCAGAGACTTAGAGGTCAGACTCAACACAGCAGACACAAACTGAATGTTCGTCTGTAGAGGCAATTTTCTTTCCACAACGGCAGTGCCAGAAAAGAGAAAAGTAAGGATTAACTGTTGACATAAACAAAAAAAATCTCTTAGAAACAAGATTTTAACAAAGTAAGTGGAAAAAAAAAAAGATTTTAATAAAGTAAGTGAAAAAAGCCGTAGGCTGAAAAAAGGCACAGATACTGCAACGGTGCTTCCGAGGAAACCCATACGAGCAAGATGATGGCAGAAAGAACTGAGGAGTGAGCAGAGCCACCTACACCTGTACAGGGTTGGTGACATCGGCTGACATCGATGGTGTGGGTGGCTCCAGTTGTACTGCTGAAAGTCTTCCATGTGGATTCCCCTTCACCATTGGCAAAGGTACCTATGGTGTAACCTTATAACTGAGATATCCTGAAGAAGATCTATATTTTAACATGTCTGTTTGGTCCTGTCAGATGAAACCTGGACTTGGGGGGCACCTGTGATATTGTCTGGCAGTGGTTAAGCAGAGTTGCACAAATTCATAGGCTTCTCATGAATGAGATGCTTCACACTGATCTCCACAAGTTTTACATGTGAGGACACCCAAATCTTAGTGGGCATTGTCAGAGCAGAGGGACATACATTACTGTCCCACATTACAGGTGATCCCCGACCTTGATAATAGGAAAGGTCACGTGGAGAATGCAGGGGCTTCTCAGGGATAATCCTGGCCAGACGGAGCCAGTTCCAATGGATAAGGTAGTATGTCCCTCTGAAGTGGGGGGGGCGGGGTGGATGGAATTCAAGGGAAGATTCCCCCCCTCCCCCTGATTGGTTCCGGTTCTGGTCCTGACTTGTAATTGAACATCATAGAACACTGCTACTAAAGGAAATCTAGGCATAGAGACTCTGGGTGGGCAAGCAGAACAAATGCTGCAGGTTGGGGGTTCATTATCCCCGTCTCAGGTTGAACTGCCAAGTTTTGGGAAGTTCCCCGGGTGACGGACATGGTCTTATGGAGTACTGTGAAGCACACCCCATATCTTGAAACTTGGGTGTCTGTGTCAGACCCTAGTGATGAGAGTGATCACTGTACGCAAACTACCCTTTGGTTCATACAATTTAAATCTGCAAACTTTGTATGCCACTTTTTCTTTGTTTCCAGGATCTTAGGCTTTTTACAGTCTTGACTAGATTTGTTCCTCAAGGTTTGGTGAAATAGTGTTTTTTATTGCAGCTTATTTCAGTGACCTCCTTCTTCTGGGCCAGTCTACTGTACTATGATGAACCTGTGAGGGGTGTGGCGGCACCACAGGGCCACAGTTTAGGCACCCAGGATGAGTCTGTCCAATATGCCTTATGTGCTGCCTTCGGCTTAGATCTGGATGATGTTTTTCAGGACATCTAGGATAAGAAGGGGCAGTTGCCAGTGTCTGAGCAGCAACGGAAGTCCAGCTCAGCATCCAAGGGACAGAGTTGGTGACCTTGGCCAGTTGAGGGTGGTTTTTGGCTCCCTTTGGCTCTGTGGTAGTCAGAAAAGCAAAGGGGCTTACCCTGGATTTAATGGCATCAACAACAGCGGGGCCTTTGTGCATACTGTAGGCACAGTTGGAGACAGGTAGAAGAGGCAGATCTTCCTGTAGGTCTTCTGACTCAGTTCAGCCTTCTTTTGGGTCCAGATATCATCAGATGGTGTGGGTACCTGTAAACCTGGCTTGGGTCTCTAAACACAGTTTTTTTTTTTTTTTAATCTCGTACCCACATGAAATCACCCCTTCATTTGAATAAGGTGCTAAAGCATGCAGCAAACCAGTTTCATACCACCTCACTGAGATAGAGGCCCCCCCCCCACCTCGAGTACCTCCCACAAGAGGGGTAAGAGGTTCTAATCCATCTCCTTAGTCCCTGATAGATTGGTGGGTTCCCAAACAGTTCTGGCTGGATACCATGAAATGTTGTTTGTCAAGCTTGCAACGTTCAGAATGGAGTTCCCGCGGGCTGTCTGTCAAGCAACACAGCTGGAGGGCTTTCTAGCATCTACCGGTTTAAAAGGACAATTGTTGCCACATTTGGAGCTACCAGTCACAAAAAATAAATAATTCTAGATGGGCAATCCAGGGTTGAGAGTTTCCATTGCGGAGAGCTTCCTCCTGGTTATCAGTCTCTCCATGGGGGCTCTTGAGAGGCCTGCTTGTGCTGGCAGCAACAGACGTAGGAGGGGCATCAGGTTTTCATACTCCTTCCTGGTCCATCTACTCACCAAGGCTCCTTTGGCACCTATGTTGGAGAGAACGGGGTCAAGATTTGTAGGAGTCAACAGAGATGTTTGGCTGGATAATCAGCAGGGACGAGGGCTCCCTGGTACGCCATTTATGGAATTCCTGGGAGTATTCAGTGGCTGAGGTCACTGACAGTAGTTTTGCTCACGGACGGTTCCAAATAAACTTTGAATTAGAGGTTAGCAGAGATAAAAAGCTGCCGTGGGCCTGATTTCACATGGGACCTTTTCAGAATGGGCTGCTGTCAGTCTGGTTCATGGCTCTGGTGGTCTAAGAGGCTGTGATTCCATAACCAAGACGATGGTTCTAGTGATTTTTGTGGTGGGAGACCCTAAAGGGTCATTGGTGGACTCTGCGAAGTGCCTCCGGAGCCAACTTTACTTCAGATGCCAGCCTGTTGAGCTGAGGGGCTTGGTTCTCAACCAGATCCCCGGTCAGGGATTCTGTAGCCCTCTTTAGCATATTCAGATCAGTGTTTTAGAAGTGCTGGCAATGTGTCTAGCCAGGTTATTTTTAGCACATGGTTCAGTATCCAGCAAGGGAAAAGCATAGTCGGGCAGTCTGATTTCGGTTGCGATAGAGCACATTCAAGGGAGCAGCCCTTGAACCCAGAGGTGTTTGATTGACTGTTCTAACAGCATCAGATCAGACTATTTACATCAAAGATGAGCCCTTTGGTGTTTAGGTCGTACAACTGATTCCGGTGTCCGTGGGGAGAGAAGGTTTTCTGCTGACGCAGTGGATGGCCTGTTACAAAAGTGAGTTTTCAACATGGCACATAGGCTTCTACCACTTCCACTGTTGTCCCAGATGCTGCAAGAGACAGCATTCGAGTTTGCTGCTACTAGCTGGAGTGGCCAAGAAGGACACAGCTCCTGGATCTGGCATCTGGTTTGTATTTCTTTCTATCTTGTTACAAAATTGTATTGTTTACTTAGTAGCTGTTTTCAGCTCCTGGTCGTGCTTGAAAAAGGGCCTTTGGCTCAGTATACTTACTTGGTTAACAAAGTTAAAAAAAAAAAAAATTTTGATGAATCTGTCATCACAGGCTCTGTTTTCAGATACCATTCCGTGGGGGGCCTGCTTGATCAGGGATCAACACTACATTCAAATTCTAAGACAATACAGCTAGCAGCCTAGCTCCTGAGAGCTGACAGGAGTCTCCTATGACAGAGACCGTACAGAATTCTCTACCTCGTCGGGTACGAGATTGCCTGACCGTCCAGAGTTTTAAAACTGCTATTAAAGCACATTTATTTAGCCTAGCATATCCAGATACTTTTTAGATTGGCCGATGTAATATTTATAGAGTTGCAGTTTTTCGGATTTTATGGATTTTAAATTTGTTTTGTTATGATTACTTACTATTGTTATGTTCTTTTTAATGTATGTATAAGCACTTTGGTTTGAGAAAGTGCTTTTTATAAATAAAATATGATTTGATTTGATCCAGGAGTAGGGGCTTTTCGGAATGGTGGTGGACACCCTGAGGCCTTTAGGCAGTTATTTTCTTTTGACAGCTTGTGACAAAGTGTGGAATAGCTTTTGGTTTGGACCACATCCTGGGGATTTGGCCCACGTACGCTATATGCAGATCTTGGATATTTTGCAAGCATGAGTGGGCAGGGCCTAGTGTCTAGCACCCTCAGAAAGCAGGTGCCTGATCTCAGAGCGGTGTTAGGGACATTCTTGAAGATTCATCCAGGACCAATGTGACTGTCATTTGTTCTCAAAGCAGTTCACACGAGCCATTCAGCTTTGGTTTGTGGTTCCACTGTGTGACTTTATCTTGGTGCTACATGCCCTGTGCAGGGTTCCTTATTGAACCCTTGTTATAGATCCTGTGGGATATTTGGGGTTGTTTGGTTGGCTAAGAGAATTGGTGAACCCCAGAACCATTCACATAGGTAACCTTATCTTATAAGGTATGAGGACATGGTAGTGCTGAGGAAAGTTCTGCACTTTGTCCCAAAGTTCCAGCAGCCACCCGTGTGAACGAGAAAGTTGAATTTCCATTCTTCCATCCAAATCCAGCAAAGCTGAAGGAGAAGAAATTGCTTAAACTGGGTTTGTGCAGGGCGGTCAGATTGTACTTAAAGAGACTGAACGAAATCAGGGAGTTGGGAGCTTGTCATTCTTTTTGGAATGGGAATGAAGGGCTGAGACGTCTAAGGCTAACTTTAGCCAGGTGGCTAAGGCTCTGCATCATTAAGGCATGTGTGGCAGAAAAGGAGGCTCGGCTGTCAGCAGAGCAGTCTCCACCGGGGTGCTGGTGGCATCTTGGGTAGAGAGGTCAGAGACCTTGGCATCAGATCTTTACAAAGTGGCAACATGGTCCTCCATTCATAGGTTCACAGCATTACAGTCTAACTATCCAGAGTTGTGCCAATGGGACCTTTGAACACAGAGTTCTTGCAGGCAGTGATTAACAGATAAATCTTGCAGCTACCCTCAAGGGTCATATTTGGGACAATATTCTGCTCCACCCTGTTTAGGATGGGGTACTGCTTTTTAGAACCCATAGGTAACAGTTCCCCATTGACAACATGGAGCGATACAGAAAGGAGAAATTCCTTCATGTCTAACCATAATTTCCTTTTCATTTGGCTCCAACACTGGCAGTGGGGTCTCACCCTGGAGTCAGTGGCTTCTCTTCGAGAATATTGTCTACTGTATTTATGGATACCTGGGTGTTGCAAATAAAGGTACTTATGGAAGTGGTTCAGGTTTTTGGAATTCATCAGTTATCTCTGGGCTACACAGTGTGACTTCTTTAATTAGCCCGAGAGGCCAAAAAACGAACGAGTTGCGATTCCTTAAGTGTGGTATGGGGAAACCTGTTTAGGTCAGTACCCACCTGTTAGTCGCATTCAAGTGTTATTATTTACATAATGTTACAGTTTTCTTTTTAGCAGTAGTTAGAGCAAGACTGCAGCTCAAAAGAAGCAGTGTTCATATACTGATCCTGGGGTGTGAGATTTAGATGATTGAACAGTTTTTCAGTGGCTGGATCTGTCATCCAGGATAAGCTAGTCTCATGTCTTTTCCTTTCAGTCTTTAACTATTTATTTTATGTTAGTGTTATACAGTATTATTATTTTTTTTGTTATTTTTTTTTTTGTTGGCTACCAGCCAGCTGATTCCATCGGCCCATCCCCCTGGACTTATCCTCTGCTCTTCCCAAAGTGCTCTGTGGCTTACCACCCAGGGCGGGGCTGTCGGAAAGGGGAGACTACTCCCCGACAGAAGACTGTAGGTGATCTGGAAGAGGCCGGACACTTTGGTCTTGCTGAGTGGGGCCGGGGGGGGAGAGAGAGAGACATCCTATTTGCTCAGCCTGGTGAATTTATTTTTGTACTGGGTTCTCTTGTGAGGTGTGGTGTGCAGTGACATTACGGCACGCAGCCGAATGTCTGACACACCTCCCAAGTTGATGAGCTCTGGCTGTCAGACCCCTAGCTTCTGTTAGGGGGCCAGTCAAGCACCGGGTGCTTCCCCTCCTCCCTAAAGGAGGAGAGCAGTCCATATGACGCCTACACCTTCTCCCTGCTGTCCATCCCTCTGACTTCCAGGCTTGCATCTGAACCCTGGTCGTTGGCATTGCAAGCGATATTGATACCACTGCGCTGGTGGGCTGGCTATGTTAGACAATATTTTTGAGGCTCTCACCTGGGGATGTGGACATTGATGGTAGTATATGTGTTGTGAACTGCACTGACAAAAGGTAAACTGAGGTATTTTTCTGTAACTGGAATATTCACATCCCTGGGGTTCTGTGCTGGAGGTCATAGCTTTGGTGCTATATCACTACCCCAGTGGGGGTGTGGGGAGGGGTCACATTACCCAATATGTAATAATTTTCCATTAACAACATGGAGCTGGCGGCCTGGTGGTGCTGAGGTTGAGGCGCTGGGTACCATACCCATGCCACAAGTGACGGGTTTGGAACTAGCCCAGGCCGCCGGGGTCAGCAGGGAGAGAGAGAGAGAGAGAGAGAGAGAGAGAGGATCGAGCATCCGGAGGACTGCTCTCCTCTCTTGGGGAGGGGTCCAGGATAGCCCAGCATCGCAGCAGCCCTTGGTGGAGACTGGAGGCACTGCAATGCTCAGGGCCAAAGTAGTGGGATTCAGAGCCGCGACAGACGTTCCTAGTGTCATTGCACGTTCTGGCTCTGAGGGAAGGGAGGAAGGGAGGGCGTAACAAGAAAAACCCCTCTCCTCTGATAGGCGACGGCTCCCTACAGGGCTGGCTGCCACACGCCCAATACTACGTCCTCTCTCCACCCCTTCAGCCTCTTGTTGTCCCAGCCAGGTGATCTGGATTATAGATGGAGCGCTGAGAGTGGCTGGCGGCCCTGCCCCGAGGGGCTCAGAGTCGGGGTTGGGGGGGCTTGTCTGGTGTGGGTCTGATGAGAGGCAGTAATATATATATGAGGAAGAGAGGACCACGGTGGGGGCGGTAGAGGGGTTTAGTGACCTAGGGCAGCCCGAGCGAGTTCGGGGGAGTAAGAGACAAAAATAGTTTGAAAAAAAAAAAAAACAATATTGGAGCTAACAGAAAAAGGAAATTATGGCAAGTATGAAGGAATTTCTCCAATCTGGTCAGCACAGTTAGACTCAGATTGGAAGCCACAAAATAGCAGTGTCAGATGGCAGGTGATGCTAATGACATAGCATCTAGGGCCTTGGCAAATTCAGTGGCCTTAAGGAAATTTTCCTGTCTGAGGGTAACTTAACCTGACCCCGGATACACAGGGTAAAGCTATGGATTTTCCCTTTAAGGAGGCACCCCTTTTTGGTGTCTGAACCAAAGCATACATGAAGGTGGATGAGCCGAAATCCACTTTCGAAAACCAGACCAAAAAGGAAATTGTCCTCCACTTACAGGCCTTATAGAAGGGAAAGTGGGGATTGGGGCTACTACAGCAGGTAGGTATGTCCATTATGAGTATCCAGTGTGGAGAGGTAATGGGAGAGGCAGAGGTAGGAGACAAGCAAGGCCAAAGCCAACACCAACTCCTCAACCACAATCAAAGCCCAAACCCCTGACAATTTTGTCAAGGTCGCCATAGACTCATTGCAGGATGTGTGTGTGTTTGGGGGGCTGGTCCACTACCTCAAGGAGTGGCACACAAACTACCAGAGACAAGTGGTTCCTGGGAGTAGTTGGCCAGGGTTTATCCCTTCAAGTTTTTAAATTCCCAAGGTTAAACAGAGCAAGGGTCTTTCCAACTCACAGTCAGGG
Source organism: Neoceratodus forsteri (assembly GCA_016271365.2). Lineage (NCBI taxonomy): Eukaryota > Metazoa > Chordata > Ceratodontiformes > Ceratodontidae > Neoceratodus > Neoceratodus forsteri. The sequence goes on along the minus strand of CM057455.1, from coordinate 1,773,638,357 downwards.
GCACAAACTCCTGAAACTTGAAGTGTAGAAATCAATCCACCTACAAGCAATGAGAGAAGTCCCCACCCACATCTGGGGACAGGGCTATTTTCCAGGTGTTTTTTTACTCTGAGGAAAAATGGAGAGTTACAATCCATTCGGGACCTAAGGGTCCTGAACAGGCACCTGAGGAAGGAAACATTCAGGACGGTGACTGTGCAGAAAGGAGAATGACTGGGGTCTCTGGATTTGAAAGATGCCTTCTTCCATATTGTAATGAGACCCAGCCAGAGAAAATATCTGCAGTTTAGGTTTGACATGGAACAGTGCCAGTTCTTCGCACACTCATTTGACCTAGTATCAAGGGTGTTTACATAGTGCCTGGCCATAGTGGCAGCACATCCATAAAGGAAATGTGTGGTGGTGTTTCCCTACTTCAGCAATTGGCTACTAAGTGGGAAAACAAAGAAGGAAGCAATTTACTTTCTAGCTGTGGTAAGGAGTAGACTGGGAAAAATTTGTATTTCTCCTAAACTTGTAAAACATCACACCTAGAACCCGACCAGGCACTGGAGTTCATAGGAGCAGAGCTGAACACAATAGAACGGAGAGCTCATCTCCCAGTGAACAGGAAAGAAACCCTTATTCGGTGTACAGACTCATTCATGCCAGGCCACAAAAGCGCTGCACAGGAATTCCTGCAGCTCCTAGGCCACATGGCTTAAACAACATCTGTTACGTCATGGGCTTGGTTACAAATGGGAGATGTGCATTACCACTTAAAGAGAAATGTTCATGTAAAAACGGGCACCACCTCAGTCTGAAGCAGGGCCCGATTAGCATTTTTAGAAAAAGCTTAATTTGTGTGTCTCTGGTGATTTGTTTTATTTATACTTCATTTGGTTGGTCCTGCATCCCTCTCTGCTGGCATTTCACAGTCAAGCGCCCGGCACGGCACACTCACAACCACCTGTGGCTGTCCTGAGAATGACATGCGGGGACCAGCCATGGGTCTGTCCATGAGATTACAGTGTAGCTGGAGCTTCTAATACCTCCAGTTTGGAACCTATATGTCTCTGTGCTGTACTGAGACCAGGTATAGACTGGTAGTGGACTGCCAGTCTGGATTGGTATAGCACCGAAACATGTAGGTTCTAAACCAGAGGTATTAGAAACTCTGGCTATACTGTAATCTTATGGATGGACCCGTGGCTGGTGCCTGCATGCACGTCATTCTCGGGACAGTCGTGGGTGGTTGTGGGTGAGCAGCGCTGGGCGCTTGATTGTGAAATGTCAACAGAGAGAGATGCAGGGTCAACCAGATAAATTGCAAATTAAAAAAGGTCACCAGAGGTAAAGAAATCAACCTTTTTCTGAAAATGCTAATTGGGCCCTGCTTCACACTGAGGTGGGGCCCATTTTCACATGGATATTCCCCTTTTATAAAGTACTGGCAACAGAGGATAGCCCTTGGACCATCCAGTGCCAGTCACACAAAAATTGTTCAAGGCTGTGACATGGTGGAAGAAAGTACAGTTACGCAAGAACTTACCGTAACAGTAGATCTTCGAGAACAGCTCTTGCAGCAGGTTACATCATTAAGACTGAAGCCGGCAGGCGTCAGGACCCCACCGAAAAATTCTAGCTAGCTATCTTCAGCAGGGACTGCCCCCCCGACATCGGTCCTGCCTCTGGCGTCAGGCGTAGTATATAAGGCGGTCCCATGAATCCCATTCTCCTTGAGCTTCCGGCCGTAGGCTGACATGGAAATGGGAGACCGAGGATCCACCGTCAGAAGACAGAAGGGTATAAATCCGTGTTCAGAAAGGCTGAAGCCATGCCTCCTCCAAGGGTGATGGTGGGCGGGAAGGTACCTGCTGCAAGAGCTGTTCTCGAAGATCTGCTGTTACGGTAAGTTCTTACGTAACTGTACTATCTTACTTCGAGACATAGCTCTTGCAGCAGGTTACACCATTAGGACTGATTCCCAAGCAGTAGCACTTGCAAACACTCTGGGAGGAGGAAGCTAGAAAGATCATTCCGGGTCCTGAATCTAGGACAGGAGACCCTGTTGCACAGTCAGGCGGAAGCCGGCTCTTCGCCGTGAAGCGATGTCCAGGCTATAATGCCTGATAAAGGTATGTACAGAGCTCCAAGTGGCTGCAGCACAAATGGCAGAAGTGGAGACATTTCGAAGTGCTGCAAAGGAGGTGGCCACTCCCCTAGTGGAATGGCCCCGGACTGATCCCGGGAGGGGCTTTTGTTTGATATCATAACAGTATAAGATGCACTGGACAAGCCAATGAGACAGGGACTGTTTGGATACTGGTTGGCCCATCACTCTTTCAGAAAAGGAAACGAAAAGTTGCTCCGATTTTCGAAGCTGCTTAGTTCTGCTCAGGTAATACCTTAAGCTGCGGTGAACATCCAGGGTGTGCAGCAGCGCCTCTCTTCTATTGGAATAATTAGGGAAGTAGACCTGCAGGTCAGTATCCTGATTGAGCGTGAGTGTGGAAACCACCTTAGGCAAGAATTTAAGATTCGTCCTCAGGGATACTCTGTCCCGGTGGAAAATTAAATAAGGCTCTTTGCACATGAGAGCATGAAGTTCAGAAACTGTTCTTGCTGACGTAACAGCAACCAAAAACAACGTTTTCCACGACAGAAAACGCAGCTCGCAATCCGCGGCAGGTTCAAAGGGGGGGAGCGTGAGTTGCTCCAGGACAAAGAGCAAATCCCATGGAGGCACTGGGTCCTTAATGGGTGGCCTAAGATGTAACACCCCTCTCAAGAATTCTCGACAGGCATCTAATTGTGCTACTGTGCGCTGTCCCACCGGGAGGTGATAAGCTGAAATGGCACAGAGGTGCACCTTAATAGAGGAGTAGGCGAGACCTGAACGGAAAAAGGAGAGCAGGTACTCCTAACACCGCTTTCACCGGACAACCTAAAGGGGAAAGGCCACGTGTTTGCGACCATAGACAAAACCAGTGCCATTTCATGGCGTACGTCACATGCGTTGCCGGCTTTCTGGCTGCAGAAAGAACTTCCGCAACCTCTTGCGAGACCCCGTGTCGCAAAATGGCTATGTCTCTAGGAGCCACGCATGCAGGTTCAGTGAGCGTAAGTCCAGGTGGACCAGTGAACCCTCCTCCTGAGACAAGAGATGGGAGCTGAATGGCAACGGGAGCGGAGATTCCCGGGATAGCTGTATTAGCAAAGAACCAGATCTGTCTGGGCCAGAAAGGGCCACCAGGATCATTGTTAGATGCTCCCTCGCGAGTTTGAGAGAACTCTCTGGATCAGCGGGAAGGAGGGAAAGCGTGGGGAATCTGTCCGCCGGAGAGGGACAACGTGTCTCGCCAGAAAACACCAGGCCCTGGATCTAGCGAGCAAAAATTGGGCAGTTTTGCGTTGGATGGGGAAGCGAACAAGTCCAACTCTGGAGTTCCCCATCGAAGAAACAGATCCTCTGCTACCTCCTGAAGAAGTTCCCACTCGTGGACTCTGGCCTGGGAGCGACTCAGGCTGTCTGCAATTGTGTTGTCCACCCCGGGAACATGTACTGTGATCAGGTTCGCGCCGTGTCTGATTACCCAATCCCACACCCTCATGGCCTCCCTGCAAAGGGGGTAAGAGTGTGCGCCTCCTTGTTTGTTGAGGTAATACTTCACCGCCGTGTTGTCTGTCTGAAGCAGGAGAGTACTCGGCGGGATCTCTGACTGAAATGCCTGCAGTGCATAAAGGACCACCCTCATTTCTAGGACGTTGATATGGAGGTGGGCCTCCTGAGGGGTCCACGTTCCCTGGGACTTCACCCCGTCCAGGTGTGCTCCCCATCCTAGACCTGAGGCGTCTGTGGTGAGGATTACCTCTGGGGACGGCACTATAAACGGGACGCCCGTAGAGAGTGTCCCTGGGTCTAGCCACCACTGCCAGTCTCGAATCACGGTATTCATGATTCTGACCGGATGCTGCATGTGGTCTTGCCTTTGGTCCCATTGCACCTTGAGCATCCACTGAGTTACCCGCATGTGGAGCCTTGCGAAAGGGACAGTAGGAATGGCCGCAGCCATGTGCCCGAGCAAGCGAAGGACCGACCTGGCTGGGACGGTCTTGTTCGACGAAAGCTCCCTGATGAGGGATCTGATGCGCTCCGCTCTGTCATCTGGAAGAAATGCTCTTCCCTGAACGGTGTCCAGTACTGCGCCTATGAAACTGCAGCTTCTGCGACGGTACCAGGAGAGACTTCTCGTGGTTGATTAGAATACCCAGAGATCGAAACAGGTCCTGGGTACTCTGGATCGCTCGTAATAATGCCTCTCTGGAGGCGGCCATGAGAAGCCAATCATCCAGGTATGGGAACACATAGTGGCCCTGTCTCCTTAGAGACGCTGCCACGACTGCCATGCATTTGGTAAAGACCCTGGGTGCCGATGACAGCCCGAATGGAAGGGCTCGGAACTGAAGATGATGGCCGAGAAACTCGAAGCGCAGGAACCTCCTGTGCGCTTGAGCTATAAGGATGTGCAGGTAAGCGTCCTGCATATCTAGAGATGCTAAAAAGGCGTCCTGCTTCAGCATGGGAATAAGACCCGGAAGAGTTACCATGCGGAATCTTTTGTAGGCGACCGACAAATTGAGGTTGCTGAGGTCCAGAATGGGACGGAGGTCCCCTGTCTTCTTTGGAACCAGGAAGAAGTGGGAATAGTATCCGTGTCCCCTCTGGTGCTCTGGGACGTACTCTATTGCTCCATTTTGCAGGAGCACGAGTACTTCTTGTCTGATCAATGACTTGTGCTGACCCGAGTATTGGGAGAGCAGAGGAGGCCTCGAGGGTGGCTTTTCCGCGAATTCTATAAAGTGGCCTCTTCCGACCATCTGGAGAACCCACCTGTCAGTGGTTATAGACTGCCATCCTGGCAGGAAATTCGCAATGCGACCCTCGACCATGAAATCCCGTTGATCCTGAGGGGCGGGGGCCGGAAAGGAGTCAGGCTGTGGCGGCTGAGGGGCCCGCTGGCTGGGCTGGTTTCGGAGTGCGCTGGCCTCGACCTGCGGGTTGTTTTCCCTGGGCTCTGCGGAAACCGGAGCCCCTCTGTTGCGGAACGGGGTGGGACTGTTGTCTCTGTGTCCGTCCATGAAATCAGCTTTGGTTCCTACGAAAGGAACTAAGCTTGGGTCGGTACATGGCCTGAACCGACCTCACCGCCTTTCTGGCCTCTTGGAGTTTGGTAATTATCTTCTCGGAGGGTTTACCAAATAAAACTTCTCCCTTGAATGGGGCGTCCATGATGTTTTTCTGGACGTCCGGGGTAAAACTGGAGACATGGAGCCAAGAGTGCCTCCGGAGGCATACGCCTGAAGCTGCTGCTTGGGCCGAGGAGTCTGCGGAGTCGTACACGGCTCCTAGCACCTGGGTTCCCATGTCCGAACCCGTACGGAGGAGCTGCAACATCTCCTCCTTCTGCTCACCTTCTGGCAATTTCTCAGCCGCATCCAGACCCTGCTCCCACAGGGCGTTTTGGAACTGCACCATGTGGGTCAAATAATTCAGGGATCTGATGGCGCAGGTAGCGGAAGCATACGTGCGCCTACCCATGGCGTCCAGCTGCTTGGACTCTGGGTCCGGTGGCAGGGTGCTCAAATGTTGCGGTCTCTGGGACCGGTCATGTGAGGCTGTTATGACCAGAGAGTCGGCCTGAGGATGCTGAGTCAAGTACTGGTCTTCCCTTGGAGCCTTGTACAGGTGGTCAGCTTCCTTCGGCATCGCCGGGAGTGAATGTGGGTGCTTTCACGCTGCCTTGGTAACGTCCACGAAAGTGTCTACCAAGGGTGGCACCACCACAGGCTTGGGGTCCTTCTGCCGAAGACACTTCGCAAGGCGAGTCTTCGGTATAACTTCTTCCAGATCTCATCCCATGTTCTCTTGGATGTGTCTCATGATATCCGAGAACGAAGGGTCATCCGGAGGAGACCTTGGAAGCTTGCGTGGGTCCGGAGAAGGGATGGAGAGAGGAGATGGGGATCTGGATGTTGAAAACTCTGATCCCGTGTCCTCCGTCGAAGGCGAACGGCGGCGTCTTCTGGGTCTCTTAGGGCTGGGTGACCTAGAAGAGGATCTGGATGGAGGTCTCCTTTTGTCTGGTCTCCCCCTTGGAGGGGTCCTGGGCTCCCGGGGAGGAGGTAACCGGCCTGCAGACCCAGATGGCGAAGGGAGTGCAGGAACCGGAGGAGTAACCGGTGTAGGAGGAGGAGGTGGAAGCGGAGGTGGAGTGGTGACCATGTCCTTTTTGATGGTATTCCACCAGTAAGTGAAAAGCTCCTTCACCTCTGAAAAGGAAAGGCCCGACGATGGACCGGGCGCTGGTGATCGGTCGTCGGGTCCCGGTGTCGGCTCCACAGGGGCCACGGGTTGCGGAGAGGGTTCCCTGGAAGTCTCGACAGGACCGGGGTTCGCCCGTCTGGTCCTCGGGCTGAGTCAACTCCTCCTCAGTGATGGTCTCCTGACCGACATCGGTCAGAGGCGTCGGGGTCCTCTTCTCGATTGGAGCGGGTGCCGGTCCCCCTACTGGCATTCGGTGATGAGGCTTGGCTGGCGAAGGTCTTCTGACGGACGACGGCTCTGGGGACCTGTGGCGAGAGGCCGACGTCGGGCGAACCGGCGTCGGGTCCAACGCCCTCTTAAGTGAGGTGAGCTCCTTGGTCTTCTGTTGGGGGGGAGGAGGAGGCAAGGAAGCGGACCTGACGTCGGGTTCAGAATGGCGGGAACCCGACTTGTGGTGATGGTGACGATCCCCCGACTTAGCCAGGGCCTTAGAGGAAGAGGAAGGCCTGGGAGTCTTGACCTGAGAAGAGGAGCCTGAAGACTTTCTCACCACAGCTGGGGGAGGCTGAGAGCGGTTGGACCTGGAGCCGGAGCTGCGCGAGTCGGAGGCCCTAGTCGGGGACCTGGAATGGGCCTTCTCTCTATGCTTCTCAGCATGCTTGCAGGCCTTCTGCGAAAAATCCCCCTTGGAAGCCATGGTCTTGAGTTGTTCCTCGAGCAGGAATGCCTGTAGGGCCTTCTGGCGACGGATCCGAGGTTCTGCTGTTGAAACCCTGGCAAAGGTGCAGGACCAAGTGTGGTGGTCTGGGCCTAGGCACGGACACAGGCAGTCGCGGATCCTTGAATGGGATCTGCTTCCCACAGGCGCACTGAGGAGTGACCCGGGTGGAGAGGACATCAGAGAAAAACTGGGCAGAGAGGCAGATTTCCCATAGGAAAACACTTTACCACGCGTCAGCGCTAGAGGCTGAACCCGAGAAGGGTCGAGACATGCAAGGCTCGGCGGAAAGAACTGGGACGGACAGCGGGATCACTTATATATACTACGTCGGAGGCGTCGACGCCGGGGGTCCCCGCCGAAGATAGCTAGCTAGAATTTTTCCGTGGGGTCCTGACGCCTGCCGGCTTCAGTCCTAATGGTGTAACCTGCTGCAAGAGCTGTGTCTCGAAGTAAGATCATGAATAACCTCAGAGAGGCTATTCCCTCCCTACAGGTGTCTCCCACAAGGATCCACACAACAGATGCCCTCACTACTGGGGTGGAGAGAATAAAACACTAAGTTGTGTCTGGTGCACACTGGAATGCTTGGAGCACATAATCCTGTTAGAGCTCTGAGCAGTGCTCCTGGCAAAGCAGTCTTTTACCTCTCTGTTGCAAGGAGAGAGTCCAAATAAAGACATGCAGTGCAACAACAAAGTAGTACCTAAACAAACAGGGATACTAGATTGACAATGCTCTGTACAGAGCAATGTGGATATGGAACCTGACATATTCATTGGATGCCAAAATAATTGCAGTGAACCTGCCAGGAAAAGATGATGTCCTGCTTTCATCAGGAGGATGCTGTGTTCTTTTTTGAAGGCTTTGACAAGGTCAGCAGCTAGAATTTGTGACATTTCTGTGGTTAAGATCTATAAGACACTGGTGCAGGCATTCAAGAAGTACATGTATAGTGGGGAAACTCCTCTTAGGTTTTCAAATTGTGCTTGGTTGATTTTGTTCCTAGTTTTCATTATTCTGCTTTAATTTTGAACTTTCTGGATAGAAAGTCTTCTGGAGGTGTTGAATGATGAGATGGAGGGATGGCAGACAGGATAAAGAAATGGTTAACCATTTTTCCAAATGAAGTGTCAGTGCTGTTCCGTTTGTGTTACAGTAAGGTTGTTTGCCTGAAATCAAAATAAGGAGGTGGACATTCTCATTAAATTCCAATTAACTGGAAGGTTAGAATGCTTTCTTAAAGGAAACTGTGCCAATTACTTAACCTTCCCCCAGTGATAGCTATCCTTGTGATTAGGCTTGAGCTGCACAGAAAACAGACCATTCTTACTTCCACCTCTATAGAAGTGCACTGTAACTTGTTTCGAGAATGTGACCATGGCCCCATGACAAGCCACGGCAATAGGTCTGTTTCCAGTGTAAACTGTACACCAGCAGAGGATTACAAAGAAGCAACATAGGGAGCTCAGTAGCAGTACTGTATCGGCAACATGTGTGTTATGACAGCAGGGGAGTTTGGGAAGACAAGGGATTGTACGCCCGGGATAGGTTTCACCTAAATCCGGTAGGGAAGGAAGTTCTCAAACGGGGGATGACTGATTTCATTCAGGCTAGATGGGGTTTAAACTTGTGAAGGGGGGAGGGGAGCACTGCCGGGCTGATCCGGCCATCCGTACCGCTGGTAGGACTGGCCTGCAACCTCATAGAGGGGGGACAGACGGTACCCCGGTACCCTAGGGGAGAAGTGTGGATAGATGTATGAAAGAGCTGGGGAGGATATGGTAAAGAGGGGTATGGTCAAGAGTTGGAGGGTGGCTTTAATAAATGCTAGGAGCCTGGGGAATAAAATGCCTGAGTTCCAGGCCATGCTGTGTGAGGGTGGGGTGGATGTAGCAATGGTCACTGAAACTTGGGCCACCCCTGGCCATGACTAGGACCTTAATCTGAGTGGGTACCTTGTGCTAAGGAAGGACAGAAAGGTGGGCGAAGGGGGAGGAGTAGCAATGTTCATTAAGGATAACATCGAGATTATGAGAGTGGAGGAAACAGTGGGCAATGTGGAGGACCTATGGTTCACCTTGCGAACCCCAGTGGGAGGGAAGATCAAGTTGGGGGTGGTATATAGGCCCCCAGGACTAGCGGAGGACCTGGAGGATTGCATGTTGGCTAACATAAAGGGGCAGTGTGGACTAGAACGGGAAGGAGTAGTGTTGATGGGGGACCTTAATATGCCAGCTACTGATTGGGGTACTATGATGTCCACTGTAACCAGGGAGCAGAAGCTGCTGTATGGCTTCCTGGACATGTTCCTTAATCAGCAGGTGATGGACCCAACAAGGGAGGGTCATATCCTGGATGTGGTTTTAGCGGATGGGGATCTTGTACGAGATCTGGTTCTGGAAGAACCCCTGACTGGGAGTGACCACAACACAGTCTGGTTTTGGCTTAAATGGGGGGGGGAATCATTCAAGGACAATTATAGTTGATTTTAGGGGGTAAACTTTCAGAACATGGAGGAAATTCTCAAGGGGCATTAGCAGGAGATAAAACCAGGTTTGGACGTGGAAGGTAGGTGGGAGATCATAAAACGAGGGCTACAGAAGGCCACCAGGACTTGTGCAAGAATGAAACATAAGGGTGGTAAGTCTCGTAAACCATGCTGGTGGACCAAGGAGGTCCAGGAGGTGGTAAGGGAGAAGAAGGCTGCCTACAGTAGGTACAAAAAAAATGAGAGGAGAGAGGGATAGCGAGAACTATCGTCTTGCAACCAGGAAAGTCACCAGAGTGGGAGGGGGACAAAGGCCTGGAAAGAGTAGAGGCTGGCACAGGGGATATGGGGTGGGGAAAAGGGGTTCTTAAGGTATCTTGGTGACTGGAGGAAGGTCAAGGGCCGGCTCAGTAGGTTGAGGACAGCTGGGTGTGGGTGGAAGGGGCTGGAGAGCAGGTGGAGGTACTGAATGAGTACTTTGCCTCAGTGTTCACTAGGGAGGAGGCTGGGGAACTTCCAAAAAAGGGGTTGAAGGACACAGAAGGTGCAGCAGACCTGAGTATTGGAGTACCTGCTGAAGAACAAGCCACTGGGGGAGGTAGGCCAGGGGTGAGATATCAGTCTGGTTCTACTGAATTTTGGGGGGGGGGGGGAGACAGATGCTGATGTTCCTATCGGTTGGGTGTGGGAAGCCCTCCAGTCCCTAAAAAATGCTAAATCTCTGGGGCCTGATGCTATTCATCCCAGAGTACTGAGGGAGTTGGCAGATGTTTTGGCTGTGCCATTGGCGGATCTGTTTAACTTGTTGCTCCAGACAGGGAGGATGCCAAGGGATTGGAAGCAGGTGCATGGTGTGCCCATCCATAAAGGGGGATCGAGAGAAGAGCCAGGAAACTATAGACCCATCAGTTTGATGTCGGTGGTGGGGAAGGTAATGAAGAGCATACTTAAGGAAAGGCTGTGAGGTTTCTTGGAGGAGATGGGTTACCTGGATGACCGGCAGCATGGGTTTGTGCAAGGTAGATCGTGTCAAACAAACCTTGTAGAGTTCTATGAATGGGTGACATCAGCACTCGACAGGGGGAGACCAGTGGATGTACTGTTCCTGGACTTCAGCAAGGCATTTGATTCGGTCCCTCACACTGGCCTATGGGAGAAGCTGGAGGGGGAGGGGGTTGGGGGTAGGCCCATTGACGGTTAGGTGGATTGGAAATTGGCTTTCAGATCGCACTCAGCGGGTAGTGGTGGGAGGGGAGGTCTCGTCTCCTAGGGAGGTCGTAAGTGGGGTCCCACAGGGATCAATCCTGGAGCCACTCCTGTTTAACACCTACATCTCCGATATCAGGGAAGGTATCGGGTGTGAAATGAGTCTCTTTGCGGATGACTCTAAGCTGGGGAAAGTGGTGGAGCGGGAGGAGGGGAGATTGGCCCTGCAAGAGGACCTGGATACTCTGGATAGGTGGTCCTGCACCTGGAAATTGAAATTTAACTCCTTCAAGTGCAAGGTGCTACATCTAGGGTGGGAAAATCCCAACTATGTGTACACCCTGGGGGGGATGAGTTGCAGGCCTTGAGAGGGGAAAGAGACCTAGAAGTCTTGGTGGATGTTAACATGAATAATTCAGAGCAGTGCAGGAGGGCTGCGGTCAGGGCATATAGGATGCTGGGATGCATCACTAGGGGAATTACCTCAAGGAACAAGGAGGTGATTTTGCCACTGTACAACAGCCTGGTTAGACCACATCTTAAGTGCTGTGTGCAGTCCTGGAGGCTGCACCTAAGGGGGGACATCCAGCTCCTGGAGAGGCTTCAGAGGAGAGCAACCAGAATGATCTGGGGCCTGGGGGATATGACAAATGAGGAACGACTAGGGGAGCTCAACCTGTTCTCGCTGGAGGAGAGGAGGGACCAGGGGGACATGATTGAGGTCTTCAAGTACCTCAGGGGAGTAAATAAGGTAAGCCGAGATTGGATCTTTCGACTGAAGGAGGGTGGAATCACCAGAGGACACAGCTGGAAGATTGAGGGTGGTAAGATTAGGGGGAAAGGAGGAGGAAGTACTTCAATCAATCAATCAATCAAAATCTTTATTTCTAGGGACGTGGATATGTTGTTCAATCCACACTTTGTGGCAGGTTCCTGGCCGCTTTAAATCTTGCTGGAGGGTCTTCAAGCTGGCTTCTCCCGCCCACCCAAGTGGTAAAACCCTCGGCTCCGCCCCATGACGCCAGATCTTTTTTACCGCTTGGAAGCTCAGGTTCCCTCCTTAGCGCTCTTCCGTTTTAGGCCTGGATCCTCACTCTTCGGATTTCCCGAAACTAATTTTAAAATTTACAAGACTGAGGTCTTCGTCTTCCCTCGTGGCTGTGATGGACACATCGACTCCCGGCTTCCGTCTGTGCCCTTGTGGGCAGAAGATGTCCCGGACCGATCCGCACTCCACGTGCGTCTACTGCCTGGGGCTTGGCCAAGATTCGCAGGCCAGCGAATTGTGCAGGTCTTTTTCGGCTTCGGTCTTGGAGGACCACGCTGCCAGACTACTTCTCAGGCACCCCAAAAAATGGTATGTGCCGGTCAAGTCTGAGGAGGCCCGTTGGGTGGTGTCCGGTGGCAGGCTCCACGGAGCAGTTGGAGCAGGTGATCGCCCTCGAGAAGGAGGCGGCCCAGGCCGCTTCTTCTTCCACCTGGGCCGGGGCATTTAACCCGCTCTCCTTGGGCTCTTCCTACACTGCTTCTTTTAAGGAGCTTTGTCAGTCCCTCTCCACTAAGGGAGAAGGGCCATCGGGACATACCAGTCGGTCCAGGATGAAGGATTCTAAAGGTAAGTCCCACCGTCGATGTTTGTGGGAGCAGGAGAGATCCCCTTCACCGGACCGTCGACTCTCGACTTTGGTCGAGGTTGCGGCTGCGGCCGCTGGCTTCACGGTGTCCCCGTGAGGTCAGCCGGCCGAGACATCTGTCGATGCGGTCGAGATATTTCTTGACCCATTGGACGGTTTGTCGACTGGAGAAGCTGGCAACCCTTCTTCACCGGTTCCCCCGGTGGTTAATGAGGGCTTGCCTGTGCCTCCTGTGCTGAAGTCCCCGGTTAAGGTCCCTGCACCGAGGGAGGGGCGGGTTCCCACATTCCCTCTCTGACCCACCCTCAGAATCCCCAGAGGTCTCTGTCTCGGTCCTCTTCCAGGTCCAGCTGGTCCCGCCGATGTCGGCGGTCTCGGTCTTCGCACCATGGAAAGTGGCGTGGCCGCTCGTCCTCTTTGGAGGATAGGCTCTGGCGCAAGTTGTGTCGGCGATATGAGGACTTGATGTGGCAGCAACATTTATTGACCGGTAACAAGCCGACTCCGTCGCCTTCTCTGGCCATTAAGTGGCTGTCACCGGAGCGGCCGAAACAACCCCTCGTGATAGTCGAGGAGCGAACCCCGGCGCCAGTTGTTCAGCAGAAACCAGCTGCTCCACTCATTGTGGTGGAACCTCCACCTCCACAACTGAAGACTGGGGCTCCGATCAAGGATTCTCGGTTGGGTCAGGGCTTGCCCCATAGGTTGTCTGTCACCCCACTCCCGATTGACCTCAGCAGGTGGAGGGTGGCTCAGGCACTCAGCAGCTGTTCGCTGACTCCTCGGAGTCTGACGACGACTTCTCCCTGTTCTCCAGGCCGCTTGACCTGGAGTCTGCAGGGGGCCAGTCGGTGTACGAGAGCCCATCCTCGTTTTTGGGTATGCTTCGACTCATCTCAGAGTCTACTGGGATGCAGCTTGAACCCGTTCAAAAGCGGGCCAGTATCCCCTTACAGAGATACTGGACCGAGGGGATTCCCCTACGGAAGCCTTTCTGGTGGCCGGAGCCATTGTTGGCCTGGCCCTGGAGTTGTGGCAGTGGCCAGCATCTTGTCCTGTGCCTTCGGCCAGGATGGCTCGCAAGTACACGGTCCCCACTGGTTCACTCTCCGGCTTCTTGGAGCACCCCTCTGCGGAGGGATTAGTGACTGATAGCGTTTTCCGGCGTTCCAGGAACGCTCGGGATGTGGACAAATTGCCCGATAAGGAATCCAAAAAGTTGGATTACTCGGGGTGGAAGGTTTACGCTGCTTCCTCCCTAGGCCTTCGTCAGGCTAGCTTGGCCGTTCTGATGGCACATTTCTCACATGCCCTTATGGGCTCCCTGGATGAGGTGATTCCTCATCTTCCGGCTGACCTTCAGACAATGGTCAAGCAGGTGTGGGATCAGGGAAGGGCGGTGGCTAAACAGCAGCTCCAAACTTCATTGGACATTGGTGACTCTTGTGCCTGATCAGTAGCGGATGCAGTGGCCATGCGCCGCAGAGCTTGGCTGCGGATCTCCACCTTCACGGCGGACACCCAGCACAAGCTGGCAGACGTTTCCTTCCTGGGCACCGACTTGTTCGGGCCTGGAATGGAAGGCCATCTCCAGAGGATCGAGAAGTCCAGTGCCACCTTGGACTCGGTCACGTCTGTCCAGAAGGACAAATGCCACTCGCAGCAGCGTAAGCCCTTTCGCTCTTCCGCTCCTTCAGCACGGCCCAGCAACACCAGCATCAGGGCCAGCAGGCTCACACTTGGTGCCCTAAGGCCAAATCTGCCGCTTCCTCTAGTAGGAAGCCTGGAGGCAAGGTTCCAGGAGGTCCCTCAGCGGGCCCTTCCTCCAAGCCTGCCCAATGATGGGTTGAGGGGTGTCACCCCCAACCTAGTCACTCCTCCCTGAGTCCCCCCCCCCCCGTAGGGGGACGGTTCCGCCACTTCTTTTCCACCTGGTCCGCTATCACCACAGACTGCTTTGGCGTTAGAAGTGGTCGGCAGGGGTCCGCCTCTAATTCGAGCAGTTCCCTCCCTATCAAGCCGTCGCCCCACCGAGGGCTACGAATTCCGCAGCCTCTCTGTCGGCTCGACGAGCCAACATTACCTTGCTCCTCTAGAAGGAGGTGATCAGCGAGGTGGCAGACCCTCCTGCAAACCCAGGGTTTGTGTCCAGGTACTTCCTGGTCCCAAAACGGACATGGGACTGGCGCCCTATTCTTGACCTGCAGGACATGAACAAGTTCCTAAGACCTCGCACCTTCAGGATGGTCACTCTGGCTCAGATCATTCCATCCTTGGAACCAGGAGTGTGGTTCTGTTCTATGGGCCTTCAGGACACGTTATTTTACGTCCCAATCCTTCCGTCTCATCAGCGATTCCTCCGCTTCAGAGTAGAGGGATCTCTCTACGAGTTCCAGGCCATGCCCTTCGGCCTCTCTCCAGCTCCAAGGGTCTTCACCAAATGCATGGCAGTGGTGACAGCATTCCTGCGGCGCCGAGGGGTCCTGGTGTACCCATACCTGGATGACTGGCTGATTGCAGCCCCCTTCAGGTTGGAAGTGGAGCAGTCCGGGGATCTGGCCCTCTAGGTCTGCTCTCAGATTGGCCTCCTCATCAACGAGGCCAAATCGAAACTCGTGCCATCGCAGGTGATTCAGTTCATTGGGGCAGAGCTCGACACTCTTCGAGCCAGAGCCCAGCTCCTGGCGGATAGGGCCGAGGTCCTTTCCTCCTTTGCCCAGTCATTTTTGGTTGGGCAATTGCACCCTGCCCGGGACTTCCTGCGCTTCCTGGGCCTCATGGTGGCCTGCACCAGCATGGTCCGTTGGGCCCGCTGGCATATGCGTCCACTGCACTGGAGGCTGGCCAGCCAGTGGTCACAGTGCTCCAGTCCTCTGGACCAGCCGATGACAGTGACCCAGGAGATGTGGGATGGCCTGCAGTGGTGGCTCGTCCCAGCTCATCTGCAGAAGGGTATCCCGTTCGTCCGCCCTGAGCCGATGGTCGCTCTAACGACCGATGCCTCTTTGATGGGTTGCTGTGCCCATCTGGGGGAGCTCAGAGCCCACGACCTCTGGTCTTCTCAGGAGTCTCAATGCCACATCAACCTGCTGGAGCTTCGAGCGGTTCGACTAGCCCTCACCACCTTAGCTCTGTTTGTACGGGGTCAGGTGGTTCAGGTCCAGACGGACAACACCACGACCACGTACTACCTCAGCCGTCAGGGTGGGACGCACTCCTTGCCTATGTGCAATGAGACTGTCCACATCTGGTCTCTCGTGATCAGCCTGGAGGCAGATCTCCTAGCCATCCATGTGTCAGAAGCCTCCAACAGTCTGGCCGATGCCCTCAGCCGGATAGGTGCTGCAGCTCACGAGTGGTCTCTTCTGCTGGAGGTAGTACAATATCTGTTCTCCCATTGGGGCTACCCTCAGGTGGACCTGTTCGCCTCCAGGGAGACTGCGAAGCTGAGACTGTTTCACGCCTGCGCTTCCCCCTCAACAGGGCTCGCTGCAGGGGGATGCCTTCTTGAGGTCGTGGACCCCAGGCCTCTTCTACGCCTTCCTTCCATTTCCCTTGATCCACAAGGTACTTCTCAAGGCGAAGAGGGACACAGCGCAGGTGATTCTGGTAGCCTCAGATTGGCCCCGCCAGTTCTGGTACCCAGATCTCCTCAACCTCAGCTCCAGGCTCCCGAGGCGGCTTCCAGCCCGCCTGGACCTGCTCTCAGTCGACAAGAGGAAGGTTCTCCATCCGGACCTTCAATCTCTGCACCTGATGGCCTGGTTCCTGAGTGGCTAGAGTTCCAGGCCTTGGGTCTTTCCGACGAGGTCCTCAACATCGTTGAGGCATCCCGTAAGGAGTCGACCAGAAAATGCTATGCCTTCAAATGGGAGAGATTCTCCATTTGGTGTCAGGACAAGGGGTTGGACCCTTCTTCCTGTTCCTAGGCTAGCATCCTGGACTACCTATGGTCCCTTTCTCAGCTAGGCCTTCGGTCGACAACCCTTAAGGTGCACCTGGCAGCCATCTCTGCCTACCGGGCGCTGGCCGACAAGCAGTCGGTGGCGCAGGAGAAGGGGGTTGGGTGTCTTTTCAAAGGCCTAGACCACATATCCCCTCCAGTGCGAGAACCTCCACCTCCGTGGGATCTACTGCTGGTATTGGCTAAGCTCATGGGCAAGCCATTCGAACCGATGCACAGGTGTGACATCTGTCACCTGTCGGGGAAGACCGCCTTCTTGGTGGCTATCCGTCAGCCAGAAGAATGGGAGGCTCCAGGTGCTTTCCATTGAGTCTCCTTATCTGGTCTTCCACAGGGACAAGGTTGTCCTCCGCCCACCGAAATTCCTTCCGAAGGTGGTGGCGGAGTTTCACCCATAATCAGGTGTTGACTCTGCCGGTGTTCTACCCCAATCACACCTTGAGGTCGAATATAGGCTCCATACTTTGGACCCTAGAAGAGTGCTCTCTTATTATAAGGACCGAACGGTTGAAGTTCAGGGAGAGGTTCGCCAGCTGTTTGTCACCTGCGCTGAAGCCGCACCTGGCAGACCTGCAGCCAAGCGGACGGTAGGCAGGTGGGTCATCTCCTGCATAGATCTCTGCTATAGGTTGGCTGGCATGGAGCCTGGCAAAGGGATAAGAGCTCATTCTACCCGCCATACTGCTGCTTCTAGGGATGTCCCTATCCAGGAAATCTGCTGAGCTGCTACCTGGAAGTCAGCACACACCTTCATTTCCCATTACCACATTGACCTAGAGTCACGCTGGGATGCTGGTTTTGGGACCTCAGTTCTCCAGTCCTTATTCCCTAAGTAGGGGGTGCGCGCCTTGCCTCCCTCCTCCCGGAGAACTGCTAGGAGTCTGCCAGACAGTGTGGATTGAACAACATATCCACGTCCCTAGAAATACAGGTTACTCACCTGTAACAGGAGTTCTAGGAATGGTATATGTTGTTCATCCACACGACCCACCCGACCTCCCAGGCTTCGACGTGCAACCTGGCTTCCAGTGGGCTAGATCTGGTGTCATGGGGCGGAGCTGAGGGTTTTACCACCTGGGGGTGTGGAGGAGCCAGCTTGAAGACCTTCCAGCAAGATTTAAAGCGGCAAGGAACCTGCCACAAAGTGTGGATGAACAACATATACCACTCCTAGAACTCCTGTTCAAACAACATGAAGTTTTGCTATATTATAGACATTAGCAGTTTGATCCAGCTCTAGAACTGCCCCGGAGTGAAATGGTTAAAACCATTCCAAAATAGAATTTTGGCACGAGAGCAGCTCTATCTGTGTCATTTCAAACTTGAACTGTCAGATTCTTACTCCGCCTCAGTGAACAGTCGCTCCGGAGATTTCTCCTTCTGCTCGGTTCATTTCTGGTTTTAAAAGTGTTTTCTCGGTTGGATTTAACCGAGAATAGTTTTATTTTAACCAAAACCGTTCGGTTCAAGCTCTATCTGTGGTAACCGTAAGTAAATGAAGGTTTTGTCTGTGTGGAACTTGTAAGTTATCAGTTCGGTTTTGAACCGATCAGTGGGTTTAAAACTCATTTAAAACTAAAAGTTACTATTTTAGAGTGCGGTTCAGGCTCTGTCTATGGTAATCGTAAGTAATAGATAGGGTTTTTTCTGTGTGGAACTTGTAAAGTATTATCGGTTCGGTTGAACTGATCGAGTTGTATTTAAATATAAGTTTGAAGCCTTTTAAGGCTTTTTGATCTTGATTCCCAGTTCTTATCGGTTCTAAAAAAGCAGTTTCGATACGGTTTTTCCATGACCCGTGACACGGTTTGGAACGATAAAGATGTCTTGCCTGCACTGCCATCAAAAGGGCAAGTTGGTTGGTTAGGCTGGCATCATGTCTGAGAAACCCAAAAAAAACCGGGCCCACTGGGTTTCAACACTGTAGTGTCTGTGGGGAAGCCTTTGCCAGGCTGACCCACACACTACATGTGTCTGTGTCTGGGGTTTGACCACCTCAATTCAGACTGCCAGATTTGTAAGAAAATTTCCCTGCAGCCACCCTGGACAAGAGAGTGGGCAGGCTCAGGAATGAGAGGCCAAAAGTCCGCTGACCGGATGGCCAGCCCGATTTCGGTGCCAACCGAACCTGAGGAGACCCTCTGACCAGGGAGAGACTTCCTCGGGCAAGCGAAAAGCTGTCTCTCAGGAGCCAGTTCCAGCAAAGAAATCTAAAAATCAGCAGGTTTGAGTCCAAAATTCCTTCTCCAACTGCTGCTGAGATAGCCAGGGCAATACAGATTGTCCAGTCCCTGTCCCAGGTTGCCTCAACCGCCACTGTCTGGCAAGGTCGGTTCCAGTGGTTCAGGATTATGATATAGAAGAGTTCTATGAACCAGAGGAGGGGATGAGGATTTTGATCAGTGTGAATGTGACTTTGAAAGTCTGGATGTGCCCATTGAACCGGACATCTCCCCAGACAGACCTTCAGGTGAGTGTCCCCCTAGGCTTTGAGCCCCCTTCTCATTTTTTGTTTTATAAAAAAGTTGCTGAGACCCTCCAGCTTCCCTTAGAGGAGGCTTTGGATGAGCAAGAGGAGCCTGACTATGTGGAGATGATGGATATCCCAGAGTCCAGGAGGTTGTCTATCCCTTTACATAAATCTTTTAGAAAACAAACAACAAAATTTTAAAAGCTCCTAATTCTGTGCCTCCTGTGGATAAAAAGATGGACAGGAGGTACACTTTATCAAGGTCCTGATACAGATTTTCTTTCACAGCAATGCAGTCATGTTGGGGTAGTTCAGGCTGCAGCCTGTGATAAAACTAATATTCCACTGGCTTCACATCCTCCTGACAAGGATTCCAGGAAGATTGTTGCCATGCAAAACAATACATGGCAGCATCCTTGGGACTCAGACAAGCTAACTATATAAACATGTTGCAAGATACCAGAAATCTAGATGGGATACTGTCATGGCCTTAGCCAAACAGGTCCCTAGCCAGCTAGCAAAGGAGCTGGAGCAGGTGGCTCTTGATGGTATTGAGGCATCTAAGGTGCAATTCCATGCTGCAGTGGATTCTACGATGTATCCTCTAGAGTCATGGCTACATCTGTGGCTTTTAGTAGATTGGCCTGGCTCAGGTGTACTACTTTGTCACAGGATACCCAGTCTAAGGCTATGGATTTTCCTGTGGTGGGAAATTCTCTGTTTGGGAGCAGACAGAGAATTATATGAAAAATGGATGAATATAGAGACCACTTACAGGAGTGCACAAGCCAAGGGCGGCAAGCCACTCCTCAGAGGCAGCCCCAGGGGTAGGGTGAGCCTTTTCACAGGCCTTTTTCCAGACTCAGGCCCCTCCTCTTCAGCCTATGTACAGGGGTTCTTCAGAGGGAGAGGCAGGCGGGGTTCGAGCAGGCCTGCTCCCACCCCTCAGCCTAAAGCCCTGCCAAACAGGCACCTGATGGGATGCCCAGGGTCAGCTCTCACTACCTGTAGGGGCAGGTTGGCTCACTGGCCAGGACTGGCAGTCTTTAACTCAACACAGGTGGGTCCTGAAGTAGTGAGCCAGGTCTGGTTCTCAGCTTCAAGAAATTTCAAAGATGAGAGCCAGATCTTTTCTCCTACAAACCCTTTAGAGACTCTTGCTTTGGAAACAGAAGTCTCAACCCTCCTGGCTCTCAGAGCTGTAGAAAAGGTTTCTCCCTTCACCAGGACGAGGTCTGTACTCCAGGTACTTCCTTACCCCAAAAAGACAGAGGTGGGCGGCCTATCCTGGATCTAAGATATCTAAACAAGACACACTTTAAAGCCAAAGTTCAAAATGGTGACACTGGGAATGATTTTACCCTCCCTAAGGCCAGGGGACTGGCTAGCCTCCCTGGACCTCAAAGATGCCTACTTCCATGTTCTTATCAAAGCTCCCATCGAAAGTACCTCAGATTTGAACTGCCCTCAGGCCATTATTAGTTCAGAGCAATGCCCTTGACCTCACTTCTGCCCCAAGGGTGTTCACAAAGTGTCTGGCAGTAGCAGTCGGCTCACCTAAGAAGGCAAAAGATTGCCATTTTCCCTACCTGGATGACTGGCTCATTGTGGGTCAGTCTCAGACCAGGTCAAATCACACCTGCTAGTTACCCAGCAGCTGCTTACCTCTCTGGGATTTCTTCTCAATCTTCCAAAGTCAGTTTTGGAACCTGTCCAGGTACTCACCTTTATAAGCAGAACTGGATACAAAGCAGGCCAGAGCCTTCCTTCCCTTGGAAAGGTAAGGGACCTTAGTGGCCCTGGCTGCCTCCTTCACTCTGCAGGTCTCTCGACCAGCAAGGCATTTCCTGCAGCTCCTGGGTACATGGCTGCCTCACAGCTGTGGTGCAAGGAGCAAGATTTCAGATGAGGGACATTCAGTTCCATTTGAGAGCTTTCTGGTCTCAAAGAAGATCCTCATCCAAGTTAATCCCAGTGACTCGAACCTGATCCAGGGCCTTCAGTGGTGGCAGGATCAGAGCAATCTGAGACAGGGGTGCCTTTCATCCTCCTGTCCCATTCCTTGACCCTTACTACAGATGCATCCCTCTTGGGATGGGGGAGCTCACATGGGAGACCTCTCCACCCAGGGATTATGGTCCCCTCAGGAATCTCTGCTCCACATCAATCTGTTGGAACTCAGAGCTGTTTTTCTAGCACTTCAAGTTTTCTCTGCATCTGTTCAGAACAAGGTGGTACAGGTCAGAACAGACAACACCACTACAGTGTGGTACATCAACAAACAAGGGGGCACTCGGTCTTCGGCTTTGTGCACCAAGGCGATGAAGTTGTGGTCTCTGGCTTACTCCCTGAACACTTCCCTCATAGCAGTTCACCTCCCAGGCAAGGACAATGTCCTGGCAGATGCCCTCAGCAGGATTTCCCAGGGCCATCACGAATGGTCACTGGATCCCCTAGTACTGGGGATAGTGTTTGCCAGATGGGGCACTCCTCAGATAGATCTTTTCGCAGCCCCAGACAATTATCAGCTTCCACTGTTTTGTTGCAGGCCCCCAGTGTTGGGCTCAGTTCCCCTGGATGCCTTTCTCCTCGATTGGGAAGGGAAGTTTCTTTATGCCTTTCCCCCTTCCCTCTCCTGTTCAAAGTACTAGTCAAAATCAGGTCTCAGCCCTGCAAAATGATCCTGATTGCTCCAGACTGGGCCAGGCAGCGTGGTACCCACTCCTTCTGTCCTTAGCAGTCCATCTTCCCCTGTGTCTCCCCAGGAACCACAATCTGTTAACCTGTGCTCGGGAGATTTGGTATCCAATCTCAAATCCCTCAACCTCAAGGCTTGGCTCTTGAGCAGTTAGAGTTTGCTGATTTGTAACTTTCTCAAAGTGTTCTCAAATCCTGAAGGCTGCTAGGAAGCCTTCCACCAGAGCTACCTATAACTCCAAGTGGAAAAGGTTTTCCATATGGTGTTCTGGGAAGCATGTTTCCCAGAATCTGCTGATCTACCACTGTATGGACTACAAGGTCCATCTTAATTCTTTGGGACTGAGACCAGCCACCTGAAAGTGCACTTGGCTGCTGTCTCTGCCTTCATTTCAACAGGAAGCCCTCTTCTCTTTCTGCTTATCCTGTATTTTCAAGTTTTTAAAGGATTGTCACACCAATCCTCCATTCAGGGACCCTGCCCGGCTTGGGATCTTAATGTATGCATTGCTCAACTAATGCAACCCCCTTTGAGCCTCTGTCTTCAGCCAGAGCTTAAGTATTGACTTGGAAAACTGTATTTCTGGTAGCCATCACTTCTGCCAGGCGTATAAGTGAGTTACAGGCTTTATCAGTAGAAACTGACTTTATTTCCTTTCACAGGGATAAAGTGGTCCTCAGGACTAACAAGAAGTTTTTGCCAAGGTGGTTTCAGATTTCCACCTTAACCAATCTATTTCACTTCAGTGTTCTTCACTGACCATTCCTCCTCTGGGAGAGGAGGCTGCACAGCTAGATGTTAAGAGGGCCCTAAGTTACTACATAGGCGTACCAAGGGTCACAGATTTGACTCCCTCAACTGTTTCTCACTTATGGTGAGGTTGGGAAAGGAGACCTGCCACTAAGAGATCCATTGCCAGGTGGATCGTTTCTTGTATCAATTTTGCTATCAAAAGCTGGGTAAGTTCCCCCCTCAGGCCCGAGGGCTCACTCTACCAGAGTACAGCTGCATCTCTAGCTGCTGCTAGAGACATCCCTATCTTGGAGATATGTCAGGCAGCTACTTGGAAGACAGTACACACTTTCACCAAGCATTACTCCTGGATATTCAGGCCAGGAGGGATGCTCGGTTTGGCACAACCGCGTTTGAGCCTATTCCTAAGTAGGTTCTGTCCTCCTCCATGGAGGTACCGCTGTAGTCTGCAATAGTCATAATATAGCAAGACTTCATGTTGTTTGAAGAAAAAATTACTCACCTTAGTAATGTTGTTTTTTCTAATGGAGTCTTGCTATATTATGACCTCCCCCCCAGCCTGCCCCTCTCAGAACTCCTACTTTGGGGTATGGGGTGGGTAGTCCTCTGTTGGCATCTATTGATGCCCTCTTTCATGTTTGAGTGTTGTGTTTATTTAGTTATTTTATCTTAATTTTCTGGTCCACTGACTTGAGTCTTTGTGTTGGGACCAGCAAAAATGTGTTAATATATTAGTGGCCAGTTGGCTAGTGTAGGTTACAGCTTTCACACAGAACCTTAGTGAGTTTTTGCTCATAAAGATCTGATGGTTTCGGTTTGAAACCAGCCAAACAGAGCTTCTGAACCGAGCTTGCGCTCTAAGCTCCATGCTCTGCATGGAAGTTAACTCTTTCGCCTCCGGAGCAGTTCTAAGGCTGGTGCAAACTGCAATGGTCATAATATAGCAAGACTCCATTAGAAGAAACAACATTACTAAGGTGAGTAATTTTTTCTTCTGGTCTCATTAACTGTGCCACCAGGGTTCTGCACCACTAGTCAGGTTGTGCAGTCTTGCTTCGTCAGTCGTCGCTTGTTCTGAACCCTGATTCAGGGAATAAAAAAATATTTGTGTGAGAAAAAAGAATTCTGGTCTCCTTAACTGTGCCACCAGGGGGTCTGCACCACTAGTCAGGTTGTGCAGTCTTGCTTCGTCAGTGGTCACTTGTTCTGAACCCTGACTCAGGGAATAAAAAAATATTTGTGTGAGAAAAAAAATTCTGGTCTCCTTAACTGTGCCTCCAGGGGGTCTGCACCACTAGTCAGGTTGTGCAGTCGTGCTTCGTCAGTGGTCACTTGTTCTGAACCCTGATTCAGGGAATAAAAAAATATTTGTGTGAGAAAAAAAATTCTGGTCTCCTTAACTGTACCACCAGGGGGTCTGTCCCACTAGTCAGGTTGTGCAGTCTCGTCAGTGGTCACTTGTTCTGAACCCTGATTCAGGGAGCAAAAAAATATTTGTGTGAGAAAAAATATTTGGGGCTCAACCAGCATTACCAAGTTCTCGTTCTGTATTGACAAATAAACACACAACAACAATTAGGAAAAAAAAAGCTTTATTGTACACAATGCAGAAACTAACTAACTTTGGTTTCAAATTAACTCAAATACGGAAACATCCTGATCAAGATGACAATTGTGAGTCGATGATTGGGACAATGCCAGTTGGTCCAGTTGATATCGACGTCATTGTCCAAAAAACTCCCTGCACTTCCTCCTGTAATACAGAAAAAACACCTCTAAGCATAGACAACTGGATTTTATACTGGCTGGCTTAACAAATACTGTTGGTTACAGTACAAAGAAAATGATGGCATGTTTTGTGCATTTGCATAAAACATAAACAGATGCCCAAATCAGGAACAGTTTGGGTACTCAGTGGGTGTAAGACATTCAGAGAAGATGCTATAAAAAGGCATCAGAACAGTTCAGTTCACGTTGTTGCTTCTGAACTGGAAGCTAACTGCAGAATTTCAGCTTCAAAAGGTGGAATAGAGCAGGCAATGCAGCAGGCCCTGACCCTGGAACAAGAAGCTTTTGTGGCATCCCTTTGTTGCATGTACTGGCTAATAAAAAATGAGCTGCCTCACACAACGAAATATAGCTCACTGCTGGATCTCGCCAAATCATTGGGATGCAAATACCTAGACAATATACATATTGCTGATGCTGTTAAATATCGTTCTGATTGAACTGTCAGAGAAATGGTTCTCTCTCTGGGTGAGGTGGTCAGGAGATCAGTTCTTGCAGATTTGAAGGCTGCCAAATTTTTTCATATTTAGTGGACGAAACAACTGATATTGCTGTTATGAAGCAGCTCATTTTGTATGGTATGTACTGCAAAGAAGGGAAACCCAGAGTTTCTTTCCTGGGACTTTAGGAACTAATTGATGGAAAGGCAGACACAATTGTTAAAAAATTGCTGGAGTTCTCTGATAAAAATCAAATCTCGGTTGATCACCTTGCAGGGTTAGGCAGTGATGGAGCAGCCGTTATGCTGGGCAGGCAAAACGGGGTGTCTAAAAAGCTGAAAGAAGTCAGCCCAATTCTTGTTGAAAATCACTGTGTGGCTCACTGGGAGGCCTTGGCTGTAAAGGCAGCAGCAAATGAAGTGAACGCCATTAAAAAGTTTAATCAAACACTAGATCACTTATACAGATATTATGAAAACTCTGCTGTTCGCATGGCTGCCCTGAAAGAAATTCAGTAGACAATGGAAAACCCTGTTTTAAAGCCTAAACAGGCAAAAGCAGTTAGGTGGTTGTCCCATGATGCAGCATGTGACACACTAAGGAAAGATTTTCCCATCCGTTGTTCGCCCTTGCATAGAGAGGCCTCTGAAAGGCATGATCCCCAAGCTGTGGGCCTAGTAAAAATGGTGGAAAACTGGGAGTTTTTCTCTATTTTATGCATGATGTGTGACATACTTCCACACCTTAGCATGTTATCTAAATGCTTTCAAACATCAGCTCTGAATTTTGCTGTTATAAAGAGGCATTTACATTCCACTTTAGAGATTCTTAGGGCACGCCTACTGGTACCTGGTCAGTACTTCTCCTCCGTTTCGCCTGTACTAGTACTCCTGAATGATAATAGCCTAAACTTGCCATTTAGCGAACCACAGTTGAATCATTTCACAACCTCTGTGCATGACAAGTTTATTAGGGCCCTAATTGCTCAAATTGAGCAAAGGTTTCCAAGCACAGAACTTTTGGATGCGTTCAGTATCTTTGACCCCAGCATGATACAGGAAGTTGGTATTGAAGAGTTGGAAGGGTATGTTAGTGATAGCCTTGAGATTATTCTTGGTCAGTATGCTACTGTTGTGGATGTAGATGCTTCTGCACTGGAATGGGCTTCTCTGCGTAGTCTCATGTTCACGGAAAAGATGGCCTTTAAGACTATTTCTGATGTGCTGCGCTCTAACTACTAGGTATGTGAGACCTGTATCCAAACATATCTACTTTGGCAGAGCTGGCAATGATAATACCCATGTCAACTGCAGATTGTGAGAGGGGTTTTCTGCACTGAATCGAATAATAGCAGGAGCGAAATAGATTGAGTGCCAGTGTGCTAAATGCACTTATGCTTATCTCAATTGGGGGCCCGATGTTGGCAGTTTCCTTATTTGGAAGCTGCAGCTCATTGGGCAGGACTGCGAAACCGAAGATTAGATCTTGGCCTTGCAGGCACTAGTAAAGAGTTGTAGTATGGCCTCACCAAAATGTTAAGACTCTCACAAACTGTTGCCTGGCCTGCAACTAGAATGCAGAGGTTCTCCAGTATGTTTTATCACACTTTTTATTTGCTACTGCATACTACAGAGGCCTCCAGATCATCATATACTCTTGTTTCTTGTGCATTTATTGCATCCCGACTGACTCTGCCCACCGGTAGCTCTGCCCCTGGTGACCCGGCCCCCTGTGGCTCCTCCCCTTACCACCGCTCTATATTTTCACGCAATGTGGAACACTGTGTGTGTCTACAACTTGCTGTAAATTTGTATGTTTCACTGTAATTTGTTTTCCTGTTTGTGCTTCTGCACCCGGGTTGTTCCTGAAAAATGTACTTGTTACCAGTGCACTCACCCGGTAAACAAAGTTAAATAAATAAAAATAAATAAATATAAATAAAATAAGGTTGGCAAACATTTGCTGCACTCAGCTTATGATGTCTCTTTACCAGGACTGCAGCTTCTGGCATTTGCATGAGAAGGTATTTTTGGCTGAGTGTTGCTGACTTTGTCACTGAAGTGTAACAGACAGTATTGAGTGCTCCCTTTAAAGGGTCCAAATTGTTCGGTTATGATGTTGAAGAAGCACTACGTCGCCTTCAGACTTCTAAAATGCCTCTATGGTTTGTGAAGTCCCTGTATCCCACTCCTGCTAGAGGTTGTGGTATGGGCTCTTTTAATCAGCCTGCTGTCCGAGGTAATTGTGCCTACACTTAGCAAGGCCTTGGTAGAGATGGTGGTCCCCTCCTGGGCTGTCTCCCTCCTGGCAGTGCTTCTAGCTTGATTTGGCATTTTCCCTATAACACCAGGGCAATGTGTCTATTTTCCTGTAGATTACATTGTTTTCTAAGGAAGCTGAATTACTATAGTTTCCTGTATAACCAGTGCAAGTCTTTGGGACCACTTTTTCTGTAGATGGCTCCAGTTCCGTGTAAAATACAGGAATCCTTGAATATCATGGATCCCTGTCCTGGTGACCATGCAGAAGCACTTAAAGGAATTGTTCTGGTGGTCCTGCTGCCTCCAGTTCTTTTTTTTTTTTTTTTGTTTTTTAAATTCTCCTTTTTTTTTTTCTTGGTCGGACCACCGACTACTTCTGCCCTGGTCACGGCCCCTGGAGACCTCTACCGCCGCCTATTGCTGCCAAGGACCCTCGGTCACCCCCGGCTTATCCCCGGGCAGGGGCCTCTACACCTTCGTGGCCACGGAACTGTGACTAGTCGGGGTCCCAGCAGCGGCGGCGGTGAATTGAGGACCTCCTGGGAGGGCTTCATACTGTCGGTGGACCGGCCCTCCTTCCATTTTTTTTTTACTGTTTTTTCTCCCCTGGAGGAGGCGGGGACGTGCAATGACGCTGGCGTCTGCCCCGCCTCCCTCCCCCCCCCCTTGCTGAACGTTGGCAGCGTGAGGTCTCCCGGCCTCCACCAGGAGTCCTCAGTGCTCCAAATGTTGCCCACCCTCCCCGAGAAGGAGAGCTGCCCATCGGATGCTCCTGCTGCCTCCAGTTCTGCCTGACCCCAAAAAAAAAACAATTACTTTTACTGGTGAGTGTGGGGCAGGTTCTCTGGACATGAAGGATACATACCTTCATATAATGATCAAGAAATCCCACAGACAGTACCTCTGCTTTATTCTGGAGGGCAAACACTGTCAGTTCAAGGTATTGCCCTTTGGCTTGTCCTCTGCACCGTGAGTCTTTACGGAATGCTTGGCAGTGGTTGCAGCAGCCCTTTGCAGAGAAGGCTGTATGTTTTCCCATATCAGATGAGCGGCTCCTGAAGGCCATCTCAAGGAAGCTGTGCTACATACCCTATCTTGGACACGTCAATTGTTCGACGAATTGGGCATCACAGTAATTGTGCCAAAGTCTGTGTTGACTCTGTGCCAAAGACTGCAGTGCATAGCAGCAGTCTTAGACACAGAGAAGGGATGTGCTTTCCTGCTACAGGACAAGGCAGATACTCTGATTGCTCAGGCACACTTGGTACACAGGAGCGATTATGATTCTGTATGAACAGTATTACATCTCCTAGGCCTCATGGCTGCAGCCATAGTGACTTTCACTGGCACATCTTCATATGAGGATACCTCAGTGGACACTTAGGATCCAGTGGGATCAGTTGACGGATGAGCTGGGCCAAAAGGCTTTTGTTACGTCTCCTCTTCGCAGAGCATTTTTGTAGTGGATGGATCACGAAAACCTACTGAAGGACATTCCATTCCTTGTAGCAGCTCCTGTACAGTTCCTCTCTATGAGTGCCTCAGGTGCTGGATGAGGTGCTCATCTTGGCCCTTACCAGACACAGGGGCATTGACCAGGGTGGAGGCCAAACTGTATATAACTGTCTTGGAAATGCAGACTGTCCTGTACAGCCCCCAGGCCTTTCAGAATCATCTCTGTCCCAGTCCCCTGCTAGTCTAGATGAACAACATCATTGTGATTCATTACGTCAGCAAATAAGGGGGCACTCTGTCCTATACCCTGTGCAGGGAGTCAGTGAGAGTATGGTACTGGGCTCTGTCTCACGACCTTAAGTTGTCGGCTGTGTTTCTTCCAGGTCTCCAAAATGTCTTGGCTGACAGGTTAAGCAGATCCCAGTCAGTGGTTCACGAATGGCAACTGCTGACCTCTGTGGTAAAAAAAACTCTTTACAAGATGGAGTAGTCCAGAGCTGGACCTTTCTGCCTCCCCACACAATGCAAAACTGCTCATTTCTACTCGCTTGTTCCAAGGACTGGAGTTGTTTGCGGAGATGCATTGTCCCGTTCTTGGAAGGGGAAATTCCTATATGCCTTTTCCCAAATTCCTTTAATACAGAGGGTTCTGCCAATCTGTGGGTGTAGAGAGCCACTTTCATCCTTACTGCTCTGTTCTGGCTTCATCAGATATGTTTCCTCTCCTTCAGCATCTGGCAGTGGAGCCGTTCTGTCCCTCTTCCTCTGTGTCGGGTCCTGTTGTCACAGGCAGGGGATCCCTGGTCTATCTGGACCTGAGGTCCCTGCACCTGCATACATGTCTCCTGAAAACATATCATTGCCCATTTGTGGGTATACTTAAGGCTGCTGATGTCCTGTGTGTGACTTGGAAGTCTTCTATCAGACAGACTTATTTGGAAGTGCTTCACCTTGTGGTTTGCTTCTTGGAATATAGACCCTTTTACACGTCCTATGAATTCTGTGTTGGAGTACTTGCGTTCCCTCTCTGACTCTGGCCTGCAGTATTCTTCTGTTAAAGTGCATTCGGCTGCTATATAAGCTTTCCATACCCCTATTTAATGGTCATACGATTGCCCAGTTAGAGGTGTCACGGACGAGGGATTGCTAGAGATCCCCAGGGTACGATTAAAGATGTCTGGTTCTCAAGCTTTTGCTTTTTCAGCTCCAGCCCTGTGGAATTCTCTACCTCGTTGGTTGAGAGAATGCCCAACCGTCAGTAGATATAAAATCGAGCTTAAAGCTTATTTATTTGATCTGGCCTTCCCTAGTGATGGATAATGTCAATTTTATGTTTTAAATGTTATTTATATCGGCTGTTCTTGTTTTTATGTTAAGCGCCTTGGTTTTTGAAAGGCGCTATAAAAATAAAGTTGAATTGAATTCATACGAAGCCTCCTGTCCGTAATCCAGTTCCACCTTGGGATCTGAATTTCTTTCTTGAAAAATTAACATTGGCTCCTTTTGAGCCTGCTGTGAGTTGTGACTTACATTTCCTATTGTGGAAAACATTATTTTTAGTTGCTAAGACCTCTGCTTGAAGGATTTCCAAGCTTCAGGCTCTGATGTGTGAGCCTCACAATTAGATTTGTCACAAAGACAGAGTATCTTTATGTACAAATCCTAAGTTTCTACGAAGGTGACATCAGAATTTACACTGAACCAAATGATACACCTCCCTATATAACCCCGTGAATGGCAGCCAGGGAGAGGTGCTGCTCGTACTTTAGATGTACATAGAATTCTGAGATACTATATTGATCGCACCAAGGACTGCAGAAAGTCTTTTTTTTTTTATTATTTTTTTTTTTTTATTTAGTTGTTTAACCAGATATAGCACACTAAGCTGAAAGCTTTTTTACAGGAGCGACCTGGGAGCACAAGGAGGTTAAGTGACTTGCTGAGGGTCACACAGTATGCAAGTGGAAGCTGTGGGATTCAAACCCCAGGTCTGGTCTGCTGGATGTCACCAGATTTGCAGCTCAGAGCCTTAGACCACTGCGCTATACTGCCTTTTTGGCTTTTTGTTTCATTCTCCCCTGGGAAAGAGGACACTTCTGTGTCTAAACAATGCCTGTCCAGTTGACTGGCACATTTGTATTACATTGTGTATAGGACGTATGGTAAACAATTTCCTGGTGTTGTTCATGGCCACTTCTGTTACTTATTTCAGAAATGTCGCTGTTGCTGATATGTGCTGTAGCCACATGGAGCACTGTTCACACTTTCACTAAACATTATAGTCTGGGCATTGTGTTTCGTAGACGTGCTGGTTTTGGTCTTATTGAACGTAAAGGCCTCCTGTCCTGATTACATATAAGACTGTGCCATCCTCCCTGCTGCTTTGTACTGCTTGGGAGTTGTTCCAGAGGTGTGGCCAAATGGAGGAGATGGCCTCGATGAAGTCAGAACAGTTCCATAATAACTTACCATAGCAGCATATCTTCAACATATTATCCTTCATTAGGCCATGCTGTACCCTCCCTCACTCTGTTCTGTTTCCTGAGGATATGTCACATGCTGTGCGTAAAGCTTTACTTTATGCACCATATTTGTTGCTAATCCCATGCCTTTCCTTGTATGCCTGGTACTGGGTCACTGTCCTGCTTCCTCATGGTTAATCTCCAGCAGGGAACTGAGGAGTGATGGGCCCACCCACGCTATATATGTGTTGACGCTGGATGTCATTGTAGGCAGCTCCTGGCTAGCAAAAAGTTTCTGAGTGATTCTGACACTGATGGCTTATAATTTCAAAGGTGTGGCCTAATGGAGGAAATTCTCTCAAAGATCTACTGTTCTGGTAAGTTCTTGCATAACTGTTCTTTCTCTGGGGGGACGGGGTTGTCGGGTTTTGCTATAATACCATCACCTCTGTGACCATTGGTGGTTGTGCAGCTAAGTGCCTTCAAATGTGCAGGGTCTTCAACTGTGCAGGGACAGGCTGCCTGGCAGAGCTTCAGTTTGCTCCTCCACCTGGGCTTCTAGATAGTTGTGTCTCTGGAAGGATCATCCCTTGGACCCTGATGTCCCCACCACAGTGGTTAAGCTGTCTGGAACATGGGGCACAGTTAAGGTGGTGGTGTGGGTTGAGAGACTGGACAGAGGGGAGGAATGTAATTTTTAGGTGCATCGGGGCCAGCAGAGCCCTTTTGAAAATCTACTCAGTGGAACAGTGACCTCGGGCCTTTAAAAATACAGCTTTTGATATAGGTTATATTTTCTGAAGAGTGAAGGATATAAATTAAAAGGAAATGATTTTGATGAGGGCTATAATGCAAATGGACTACCTTTTAAAATTTTGTACGTCTGACATAAGACCTGTATAATGTTTCTTACATGGATTTATTGGGTTGTCTGACTCTCTTTGACAGAGCGAAAAAAAACTGAATTGTACCAGGAACTTGGTCTTCAAGCCAGGGATTTACGATTCCAGCATTTGACAAGTATCACTTCCAGGAACAACAGGATTATCTTGAAAATGGAGGTAAAAAAAGGCCGGCCATATGGTTGTTCAGTATCCTTTCTACATGCATTGAGATACAGAAAAGAGGAGGACAAAGACCTGAACAGTCCATGTAGTCTGTCCCAAAATGCATTACTTGGAATCTAACGTTAATCATTTCCCTCTTACTCCTCTCTCTTTTCTATTTTATCCCATCTGATAATGCCTTAACATGCATCCCAGTTTCTCTTAAGCTCTGATTTTGTCTCTGTCTTGTCTGGAAGTTGGTTCCACCCATCCACCACTCATTCTGTGAAATAGTACTTTCTAATGTCTTTCGTGAACCTCACCTTTCCTGGTTTTAAGCACATGATCCCTAATGGACCTATTGTTTCTTAGAGTGAATAAACTTGCTGTATCCACTCTGTTGTACCCTTTCATAAACTTGAATGTGTCTGTTATGTCCCCCCTTTCCCTTCTGTCTGCCAGTAAGTACGTTATTCTTTTCAGTTTTGCCTCTTTGTACCTGGATCATCTTTGTTGGCTTTCTCTGCATTGTCTGTATCCTTATCGTTGGGTACGGACCACAGAACAGCACAAAGAACTCCAGGTGCAGCCTGACCAGTTATCTCTACAGTGGTGGTATAACCACCTTCCTTCTGCTAACAATCTCTCTCCCTGTGCACCCCAGAATCTTGTTAGCCTTCTTATATACCTTATTGCACTGAGAAGATGGTTTTAGGTTTTGTATCATCGCCCCCAGGTCTCTCTCCTTCTCTGTGCTCTTTATTGCCATTCCATCAATATGGTAAACTGTTCTGGGATTCTTAACCCTTATATACATCCTCTTGAATTTTTGGGCATTACATTTTATCTGCCAAATACTAGACCATTTTTCCGATCTTCTCACATCCTCAATGTAAACTCCTTCACTCTCCACTCTCCCACAGTGGTATGTATCATAAGTGAATACACTTTCCTTGCCCTGAATACGCTATCATATATCACATACACATATTGAACAGAAATGGTCCCAGGACCGAACTCCACTATTTACTATCTTCGGAGAATTTGCCATTGAGAACTACCATCTGGGTTTTGTTAGTCAACCAATTTTTTGATTAAACCAGCTATCCCATCCCCAGACATAGTTGGCTCATCTTTCTAACTAACCTTATAGGTGGTACTGAGTCAAGTTTATTGCTTAAATCTAGGTATAGCACATTTACTGCATGGCTCCTGTCTGCCATTTATGTCACAGAAGTCTTTTAAGTTGGTCTGACTTAACTGGCCTGTGGAGAATGTTTGCTGATTCCTTGCATTAAAGGGTCACTGTCAACCCTTTTTGTATCATATTGTTTCTAGTTGAAAATCCACATTTTATGATTGCTGTACCCTCTCTAAAATTCATTTTGTGTTGCTTTTTTTATCTGCTTCCTTTTTTAGTAGAACTCAAATGCATGCTAATGGTGTAATTATACGCAGCCTCATTTTTTTTCCAAATCCTTTCTCTACTGCTGGGGTGTTGGTGGGGTTCAAAAATGCATGGGATAAGCCTATGGGAATCAGTGGAAAGGAATGGGGAGGGAGAAAGAACTGTAGATCAGGCATGGTCTATGGTAATAGTGTAGGTAAGGAGAAATGGGCAAACTGGGTGGGCCAAGTGGTCCTCATTCTGTTTCTTTGTTACTTTTATTGCTTGTTTGCTGCACATTTAGAGCACCCCCATACAGTGCAGCTAATCATGATGCAAAAGTTTTCTTACTTCCCACTGCATCTTCAGTGGTTAGACTGTGCTGGGCTGTCTCCACATCCAGGAAAGTGCAGTAGGAGTTGTTTAAGGACTGTAAACAAACATGTTTTTGTGTGGTAACACCAGTATTGTGGGCATTCTGTTTTTCACTCTTAAAAAAACAGAAAACTGAAATCAAGATCAAACTACCAGTTATATCAGCAGTGTCTAAAGAGTGTGCTCAATCAAAAACTGAGTTTTCAAACTAGGGATACTTTGACACCTAAGGGGTCTGACAGTGTCTCAGTCCCTTTAAGTAATTTTCTTCCAAGAATGTTCCTCCTTGAAAAATGTCTCTGAAGGTTCCCCCACTGTTGCTGTCAGGCTTACCAGCTTACCTCGATTTTTCCTCTCACCTCCTTTGTGTTGTGGAACCACATTAGCCATTGCAAATCTACAGGCACTACACCTGTTATTAATTCTCCATAGAGGATTGATAGAGGTTCCAGTAGCAGCTGCCTTGTTTCCTTTAACACTCTGGGATGAATCCCATCTGGGTCTGGTAATTTATTGATTTGTTAGTTTTCCCAGTTCTAAAAGTACCCATTCCCTTGCAATTTACCCCATCTCAAACGTGGTCTTATATCACACATGAATTTACTCTTGCTATCTGGAAGTGGGCCTGCTTTCTCAACTGCAAACACTGAACAAGCATACTAATGTCACAAGCAGGGACGATCGTGCATACTGTACAAACATGTTCTAATTTGTAGAGATTTGCCACCCAGTACTACCTAGGGTATCCAGTGATTCTCTTGGTAAGATGAACTTTGTATAAGATTCCCAAGGCCTGTGCTGTCTTCACATCCACTGTCTGCTGGTAGACTTTCTGATTTATCTTGGGATTCTAGTTTTTCAAATCACTATCAAGCCAATCAGTTTTATTTCTTGAGCGCCCCTTCCAGGAAATGCTTAGAGTGCTGTATAAAGTACGTTGTATAACAACAGTTTAGGCACAGATATAACAAAACAAAAATTGCTAACAGTTTTTGCTAAAATCAGCAAAATAACAATAGGGTGGCACATATTAAAAACATCAAGTTCTATAGGTTTGTGAAAACATGCAAGTTTTTAGCTATTTTTTTTTTTTTTAAACACTTTGAGGGCGGATGCTTGTCTAATAGACTAGTGGAGGATTTCCAAAGGATAGGGGCTCACGTGGAGAAAGCGACCCAGAAAAGGGCTACAAAAGCAGTCACTGGCTATAAGGCACTCTCATATAATGAAAGACTGGAAAAGCTACATCTGTTCACCCTTCAATACAGAAGGACAAGGGGGGACGTGTATGGTATATAGCGCACTACAAGGTGAGGCCACAGCTAACAGTTATGGGCTGACATATAGGAAGGGAATATACCAATCTAGAGGACACCC
This sequence comes from Neoceratodus forsteri, assembly GCA_016271365.2. NCBI lineage: Eukaryota > Metazoa > Chordata > Ceratodontiformes > Ceratodontidae > Neoceratodus > Neoceratodus forsteri. The sequence goes on along the minus strand of CM057455.1, from coordinate 1,773,603,525 downwards.
ACTGTGATTAACACTGGGGAAGTGGAGTTTACTCAAAAGAAAGTTCTGGTTTAGCCAAAGGGTGGTCCCCTTGTGGAATAGCCTACCCACAGATGTGGCTACTAGTAGTACAATCGAACTGTTCAAAAAAAGGTTGAATACTTACATCTTGAATAAATACATAATGATTTGGATACTTTTGGCAAGCATACTAAGGACGAAAGTCTAGAAAAAGCTTGTGTAACCTATGAAGTTATAGTTTCCAAGTTACATTTGGGAGCTGCCAGAAGACCAGCTGATTAAGATCTTAGACGACTTGTTGGGGCATCAGGGCTCAAAATTCCCTCTTATTTAGTGTTCTGTGCACACCAAAAATCATGCATGGAACACCAAAATCAGCCTGCTGGTAACCCATCTGATATACCATTTTTTTTTAAAGTAGTTCGATTGCCGCAAGTACAATTTTGCTGTTCCGCAGATGAAAACCTTAGATTTTCTCTTACCGCATGACGGCGTGACTGCAGCCCCCAGCATGCTCAGCTGTTCTGCACTTTCTCCAACCAGCGATGTTCTTGGTCACACCAGTCAGCAGGAAGTTCTGCGATTGGGCCCATCCACTGAGGAATTTCCACTTTTAGTAAGTTGTTGGGCAGTCCGATTGTTTGAGCAGGATTTTATTTTTGGCTTGAAGGAGAGAGAATGTTGTGGAGTGGTGGCTGCAAGAAAAGTGTTGCTCCTGTGCAAACAATGGCTGTTACCTTCGACAGAGTGCGTGAGGAGGATCAGAACAGCTGCTGCAGGTTCAGGTACTTGTGGGAGTGTAATGACAAACTTGGACCCCGGCCGCAGTGGGGAGATGTCGTTTGTTGGGGCTCCTCTGTGTCCCCCCTTGCCCCATAACCAAAAACTGGGCAGAGTGGAGGCTGGGGTGCAGGAACGGTTTGAAAGTGGAGTGGGCTGCAGGTGCATCACAGGACAAACAGAGGGTGCCGACACGATAAGGTGAGCTCACCCTTAGAAGCTTCAGTTCAGTAGAAAAGTAGTGTGGCACTCCAGAGCTCCAAAATAAACTCGCAAACTCCATAGTATATTCCAAGTCCATTTATTCAGTGAGAATAACATTAGCCAGACATGGAGCATGCCTTGCTACCAAGCAAACAAGGCATGCTCCGTGTCTGTCTAATGTGATTCTCACTGAATAAATGGACTTGAAATATACCGTGGAGTTTGTGAGTTTATTTTGGAGCTCTGGAGTGCCTCGCTACATTTTGAAAGTGGGCTAGGCTCTCTAACTGAAAACTGAGTCAGCCATATAATAGGGGACAAGAGCTTTCTTGAACCTGGGGTCAGGTATGTGGGCCAGAGTTTGGCACTCAACTTTGGAAGGTACATTCTCTTGTGGAGAAAATGTTTGATGCCTTTGACAAGGAGCAGGGCAGGATTTGGCAGTTTAGCACCAGTGACACAGGGCAAAAAGAGGGAGTGGCCCATAGGAAGCTGGACTGGGCAAGGATCTGGTCACACACAGACTGCACAAAAATGTCTAAAAAATAGTTTCATATAAAACATGACTTTTTAAGGCACAGATATTATACCCCATACAAATATACAGCTGACATCATCCACTGACTCATAGGTGCTGTGAGTGGATGATGTTATGCTGTTTTTTACAGGTGTAATATTAGCACCTTACAATAAAAAAAAGTTTTGTTTTATATATAGCAATTATTTAGACTTTTTTGTGCTGTCTGTGTGTGTCCATGTCCTGGTCCAGTCCAGCTTCCTAAGGGCCCCCTCTTTTTGCTCTGCGTCACTGGTGCTGAACTGCCAGATCCTACTCTGCTCCCAGTCAAAGACATCAAACATTTTCTCCTCAAGAGAAGAGTGTCCCTGTTGCAACCTACTCCTACAACCAACCAACCTGGGAGGCTTCTAGCGAATCACAATTTTAGTAGTAGTATACAAAAAAAGGGGTTGTATACCAGTTTTCAAGATGGAATACCAAATCTTGGGTAATGGTATTCCGTGTTGAACACCACTTTTTTAAAATTAATTTCTAGCCCTGGGTGTACTTAGTAAGGTCTGAAAGTTATTTTGGGCCTTGACCATGGACGCATTTATAAGATGCCAACAAGACCTTAATGTTTACTTCTGAAAATGACAGGGAGCCAATGAAAATCTTGAACAATTGGTGAAATGTGCTCTCTCACAAGGATTTTTACAGCATAGTCAAGCTAACAGATTTATTGCCTGTTGCAATTTATTAATAGAGGAATTTGGAAGTCCACAAAATAAAGCTTTGGAATAATCCACCAAAAAGTTTATAAGAGGATTTATTAGCATTGTAAGGGAATGAAGCTAGAGAAAATTCCAAAACCTGGCAATCTTAAGAAGGAAATTGTTTTTCAGTTGTTTTCAGAACAGCTTTAATATGAGCATCATAAAGGAGAAGGGATCCATGATGATTCCTGAATCTCCGACATATGGAGCAGCTTTGATATCAACTCCAAATTTAAGAGAAGAAAGGGAATCAATGGAGCACTTAGACAGTAGGATCTTGCAATCAAAAACTCCTAACATTAGTTTTTTATTTAATTTACTTGTAAAAACATTTCAGTTAGCCAATTTTTTTGCAACTTGTTCGTCATCATCATCAATTTTATTTATATTGGGCATCCTTCCAGTGCTCAGGGGGCCTGTACAAATTACATAAAATCACAATAAATTCAGCAGCCACAAACACACAAAATCATCATAAAATACAGCTCATATTTAGTTCCCACTTATTGTACTACATTCAGCATCATGTCTCCTGAAGAGCCTGCAGAAAAAGGCGTGTCTTTAGGGCTGATTTAAAACCCTGGATGGTCAGGCTATCTCGTATCCGACGAGGCAGAGAATTCCACAGGGTAGGAGCCATAAAGGCAAAAGAACAGGCTCTAGATGTTTTCAGACACACCCTGGGAATCTCTAGCAGTACCTCGTTGGAGAATCTGAGCGTGCGGGGTGGACAGTAGGGTTGCAGGAGATCGTGCAGGTATTGCGATCCCTGGTCATGTTGGGCTTTATAGTTCAATAATGTGACCTTGAAGGTAATCTGCCACTATACTGGCAGCCATTGCAGTTCGCGCAGCAGAGGTGTTATATGACTGGATCTAGGGGTCCCAGTCAACAACCTGGTCATTGCATTTTGCACCAGCTGCAAGCGGCGGATGTCCACCCCCGGTAGCCCTAGGTGGAGGACATTGCAGTAGTCGAGACGAGTGGTGATGCAGGCATGAACCAGAGTAAGAAGATCCTCAGATGGAATCAGGTGCTTCACCCTTGCGATGTTCCTCAGGTGATAAAAAGAGGATTTGACTACTGCCAACACTTGAGATTTCAAGGTCAGACCTTTATCAAAAATCACGTGAAGGTTACGCAACTGACCCGAGGCAGTCAGTGGGGCTCCGCCGAGCCTAAGCCCAGAGGGCTGTCCCAACACTGCTCCGGCTGCCCCCCAATCAGGGTCCACGACCAACACCTCCTGTTTGTCAGGGTTTAGCTGCAGTCGGCTAGCATTCATCCAGTCCTGTATTTCAGTCAGGCAGTTGTTAAACACCGAGATATCATCTCCTTCGTGCTCAGGCATAAAAAAAATGTGCAGCTGAGAATCATCTGCATAACAGTGAAATCGCAAGCTGTACTGTCTTATAAATGTCTCCCAGTGGCAGCATATACACTGCAAACAACATGGGTGATAGCAGAGAGCCCTGCTGCACCCCACAGGGCAGGGAGTGAGGGGCTGAGGAATTAATCCCTGATACCACTTTCTGCAACCTATCCTCGAGAAATGATCAAAACCAACTGAGGATTGCGCCCTCCAGTCCACAGAAAAAGCGCAGGCGCTCGAGCAATACCTCATGGTCCACAGTGTCAAATGCCGCTGAGAGATCAAGGAGAACCAAGATGGTACAAGCTCTCTGATCCCTTGCCATTAGGAGATCATTCAGTTTCCAAACCAGGGTGGTCTCCATGCCATGCCATTTCCTGAAATCCGACTGGAGAGGATCATAAATATTATGGCTGGATAAATGATCCTCCAGCTGCAGAGTGACCACTTTCTCAATAACTTTGCCCACAAAGGGCAAGTTTGAGACTGGTCTGTAGTTCACCAGACAGTCAGGGTCAAGGGAGAGCTTTTTTAGAAGGGGCCGCACTACCGCCTCCTTTAGGGGGTCAGGAAAGATCCCTCTCTCCAGTGATGCCCTGACTGTTCCAGCCAGGACCGGGGCAGTGGTCTCAATACACCCTACAAAAGGTGAGTTGGGCCCGGGTCCATACTACAGCAAGTTGGCCTCAAAGTCTGGATGATCCGCACAATATCCATGATAACCAGCTGACTGAAGACAGACCAGACAACCTGGGTGACCGTACCACTCGGTTGATCCCCTGCAAGCCCCAATGGGGGCACAGGATAGTCTCTGTCCTGATGGTGGCAACCTTATCAGCAAGGTGTTGCGCAAACTCTTCACACTTCTCTTGCGACAACGCTTGACCGGATTGCATACAGGCTGGATTGCACAGTCTGTCCACCGTCCGGAAGAGCTGAGCTTGATCAGTTACCTGCTGCAGCAATTTCCCTCTGCCTTCTTACAGGAAATTGCCGATTGGTAGACCTTGTAATGGTCTAACAATCTAAGCATGTCCTCCTCCAGGCAAGTTTTCCACCAATGCCTCTCAAACCTTAGCCCTAACTTCTTCAATTCCCTTAGGTCCCCGTCATACCATGGGGAACCTAGGTGAAGAGTTAATGGGTGAACATGCACAGGAGCAGCGGAATCCAGGGCCTCCGCCGCTGCCTTATTATAGGCAAGAACTAGATCCCCTGGATAACTGCTGTCAGTTGGAATTCCTGATAGGTCCAGCACCATCATTAGGCCTTCTGAGGTCTCAAGACTGTGGATGGCAGAATCCGAGGAGGATTTGATCTCAATACATGTGCATATCACCTGCATAAATGTAGACATGTAACCCATCCTTGGCAGTAACCAACTGCAAGGATATACTATAAATGTTGAACAAAATGGGGAAGACTTACAGTTTTATTTTTCTTATATTAAACTCCTCCTAATAATGGAGAAAATAAGATTGATTCTCACTTGAAATTTATTGCTAAAGCCAATGGAAAAATACATCCTCCAAGTTGTCCAGGGCATTTCCCGGGGCAGCGAAACAAAATTTAAAATAATGTTTTCACTCCTCTGGTTTAGATTTGTAGTTATGAGGAGAACACATAACTTTTGTTCATGGGGAAAGATTGGATTTAAACTTTTCTCTGGTGGTGGTGCTCAACATGATAATCTGGTAAATGGTGCTGCACAAGACATTCAGAGCCAAAACCAAATTTAGGAAGAGGCGACTCCTGGGGATCAGTTTATTTTATTGGACATGGCTGTTAGTATGTTTAAAATTACACCATGCCACCATTTTGCAGGTTCAAACCAATATGCATTACTCTATTATTATGCTCAGCTAATTTGGTTTTATAAATGTAGTAATAAAATATATGCAAACATGTATTTTAATTACAACAAAAACTACATTAAGGCATCAGTGCAGAAGCTGGCTTGTTGACCCAGTGGTAATGCTGCTAGTCACAGTGCTGGTGACCCAACTTCCGGAATGAGCCTAGATCGTCAGAGGCTGGCCAGGAGGACAGGACTGTGAGTTGCTGAAATAACTTTTTCATAAAGTAAAGAAATTGCCTGCTACCAAACCTATGTTACAGTATCAATTAGGATTGCAGCACAAAGTGTCAAATTTAGGAAATGGAGACAACGGGGGAATGGTAAAAAAAAAACAGGCTTGCCGGATTGAACCCAGGTCTGCTGGATGCAACAAGTCCATTTACAGCTTGTGACTCTAACCTCTGCGCTATGCTGCCAGCATGATTAGGCAGCACACACTAGGGGACTTAAAGTACTTGCAGTCAGTGAAAACAGCTACATGTACAGCACTTTAGAAAATGGGTAAAAGTATCCTAGCTTTCCGATTGGCTAGGACACCGATGTTAGTGGGTGGGTATTTTTCAGTAGAATCTGCTGAAAACAAGTTCCCATTTGGGGTGCCCCATTACTTGGGATATTCTTGGGCACCCCAAATTTTCTAACCAAGCAGTGCCATCTTTTCCTCTTGCTAACTGGCAGTGGAGCGATGCAGCCACCTAGACCCACCCAAGAGAAGTCACTTCCACACACACAGTGAGAAACAGGGCACAACCCTCACCATAAACACTTTTGTTCAAAATATAACGGACCTTCCGTCTGTAGCATGGCGCAGCTCGCTGCGGCAGCCTGAAAGAAATGTTTTGTTTACTTGAAGCACCCTCACAGAATGAGAGGTCCTCGCATCAGTTCCCACATAAAGCACTTCAAAAAGAGAAAACGATGTAAACTGCAAATCCTGTTTTTTTTCCCTCCAAAAAACAGTACATGACTCTGCTACTAGAACCATGGAAAACGGAGTCAGCCCCGACACACAAACATGGTACAGCTCTGCCTAGCAGTGAACTGACAGTTTCTGTAAAAAAAAATAAAAAAAATAAACATAAACCACTGCATTTTTTAACTGGTACTCATGTATACCTGCCTTTTTTTTTCCAGAGTTGTTTTCTGTTCCCCTGTTTCTTTGGTCCACCTCTGTTCTGTTCTAGAACAACTCTGTGAACCCTCCATTCGTAGTAAGCTGCAGCACATGCCTGCTACCACCACCGTGCCCCGCCCGAGGTATTCCCGATGCATTCAAACAATGCATGTGAAATAAAAAAAAAGTACACATTCAACGAAACAGCTTCAATTTAAAATGTAAGCTCCGTGAGTGGGTTGGGGGGGGGACAAGAAACTGACAACCACAGACAACTACAGGGACTCATTTAAGACAAAAGTCTCAGGTTAAAAATAAAAAGCATTCAAATGGAAGCAAAGGAATTATTATATCTTAAAAAAAATGGCAAGAAGTGAGTTTTGCAGTTAAACAAAAATATATATTTTTCAGACACATAAAATACAGTGGGCCATTTTCTAAGTGCAATAATACCCTCCAGGGTGGGCGCTGGTGGGGAACACGGACCTTCCAGTGGCTATAAGGCCCTCCACCTGTGGCGTCGGGCCTCATTACACCCCTGGGCAGTCCCATATTCCCCAATACTGCCCACCCTGTCGGGTATTATTGCTTATAGAATACCCTACTCTGTTATGTACGTGCAGCTGCTCTCACAGACCCCATATTCTCAGTGTGCACTTCATTATGCTTCTGTTTTGATGCTTTGTGCACCAGGTGGAACCTCCCCCAAGCAGGAGGAGCTCCTGAATCAGCCAGTGCCTCCAAGTGGTGGGCTATTTTCCTCCCACACTGCCTGTTACAGTTTTAAAGACAGATTTCAATATGCCCCAGACACTGCCTACAAACGTCTTTTTTTTTTTCTGCCCCACTTACCCTGTTACTTTCAATATGAAGAGAAATATAAATAAATATACCTGCAAGGTAAAGATAGGTACTTACTCTCCTCCCCTGTCAGAAAGTCTGTACTTCTAAGCGGGAATAACATGTTCTGAGTGGATATAACATTGTAAATGGAACAAACACATTTTAAGTGGAAGTGACGTGTTACAAATAAAAATATATTTGTATCCCAGCTTTTTTGAAAAATAACAATTTACTTACCCAATATACTCACCACTGGTGTGGTTTATCCATATATTTTGGATATTCCTATGTTCTTCCTCAGGCAGTTCATTATTTTTTTTAATACTATTTTTCACCACATCTTGAGGTAGCACATTGCCTTTAATGTAAGCGCTTTGTCACGTAACATTTGTCGGGGAAAGAACAAAATAATGGAGTGCTATGTCATCGTATGGGCTGCAAGTTAAAACACAAGTGTTAGAATAAATAAATAGGACTGACATTTTGGCCCATGGGTCTTCATCAGGAGTTATACTGTATGGAACATACAAAGAACAGCTGTGGAATATAGCTAACTATGTTTACTAAATTCTTAGAAATACCGTCAAGATTTATGTTGATTCTAACTGTATTTTCTGTTTTCTGCATGTATTTAATCTAACTCTTTTGTTTGATTGATATGGGTGGTATAAATTTGTCTGAAATGTCGTTTTAGTCCTGAGTAATACATGAAGTAACAGTGAAGTATCTGCTTGCTGTGACAGGTATCCTTGTGTGTTTTTTTGTTCTCTTAGGGTATAAAGGCAGTGATAACACCAGATTATCTTCTAATTCTGGATTACCGTAACCTGAACCTGGAGCACTGGCTTTTCAGGGAATTGTCGGCACAGCTGGCGGGAGAAGGACAACTGGTGACATACTCCCTGCCCTTTGAATTCAGAGCCATTGAAGCAATACTTCAGCATAGGGTGAGCAAAACATAGGATTAGACTCGATACTAATATTTCAGCATAGGGTGAGCAAAACATAGGATTAGACTAGATACTGATTTTTTTTTGTTTGTTTGTTTTAGTTTTCTTGTTTTCTGCATGTGAGAGAGAGTGTGTGTGTGTGTGTGTGTGTGTGTGTGTGTGTTCTGTTGTTACAGTACTGTGAGCTGCACTGACATACTTGCAGATACCTTTTCATGGTGTGTATGTTCAGAAATCTTTATGGGTGTGCATTTACATGAAATTAAAGAGCACTGATTCATTTTTTTTTTTACACATAAAAATGCTGCCAAACCTGATCTTACACCCAGGTAAGAACTCCACAGACATCCTACAATTTTGGGAAGCCTAGTTAATGAAGGGAAGTGATTGGATTTTTACTTTGTGGACCCAGCAGTCTGATCCCTTTCACTTCCTGGGCTGATGGCCCTAGACCCCATGCTAAGGTGCTTTGTGATATCTGTATTGGGAGAGTGCTGCAGCATTTAATTGAGGAGTGAATAGAGTAGTTTTTAGCTTTTATTTTTATGTATTTTAGAGGCCTTTCTGTTTAAAGTTAAAACTACTTTTAAATTATCAAGGCTTTTGTCAGGTGAGCAGTGGTGTTCATTTTTAATAAAATGGCTTCAAAGATATAAAAAAATTCCATGTTGAGACACCCCCTTCATCCTGTGCAGAGCTCTGCAGTGCTGTTCTAATAATGTCACAAAATGTCTGAGCGTGGTGCTGAGGGTGACAGACTGAGAAATAGAAGGGCCGAATCATGTTGCTGGTGCCACAGAGCCAAAATACAGTACCTTCTCTTCCTTCAAGAACTTTAACTGTTACTAGCAAAACATGCACTACTGGCATCCGTGAATCTCAGGACTTCTGTTTGTTATTATTAAAGATATTTTCATTAAAACAGGATCATTCCCCCTTTGACTTAATCTGTTCAGTTTGCGTATTCCTGCCATGAAGTCCTATTCCTCCGCTTAAAACATTTCTTTACTTTGGTACTTTATTTATACTTAAGGTTTAACAACTTTACAGTGTTCTTTTGTACAATATTTTAGTTACAATATTTCTGTCAGTATCGTTTTTTGGTGTCTGTATTTTTATTTTGTATCCTTCCCTTGGGTCGCACCTGGAAACAAGCCTCAGCTCAGTGTGCCTTTCCTGGTTACCAGTTTTAAAGAGATGCTGACAGCTAGCTCCATAGTGCCGAGTGATAGGGTATTGCTCTGGCATGCTGGTGACCCCAGATTCATGCCCCAAGCCTAGGACATGAGGAGCGGAGGCTGGCTGGGAGGGATTCAGAGTGTCCTTTGTGGACGCTTCCCTCCTGGGGGGTGTGAGACTGTGTGCTGTTTCCATGCTGGCTCCTGGTGGCGGCTCTGTGGAGATGTTCTCAGCGGTGTGGCTGACCACATGCTGCCGAGCATCCAGGCCCCAGCATGCCACAGCAGACACGCGTATGTGGGTGGTGCGTGGGGCCCCGTAAATGGAAAATACCAAACTGTTGCTGGAGGCCACCTGCCTCACACCGCAGGTCCCACACCATCAACTGTGGTGCTCCCTGGAAACCAAGTGCATAGTCTGCCGGGGGTTGCGTCCCCCAACCCTGAAGGCACCACCCTTGGGGGGCAAGCCAAGGAAGAACAATGGGAAGAAGTAAGTTCCAGCAAGACAGATGATGGAGGCCAGTCCAGCATGAGAGCTTTTAAAACAAAAAAACAGCTGACATGCTCTTACAGTTTGGGCAGACAACTTGTGCCAAGGAGTTGGCTGCCCGAGGCGCTACATCTCAAAAAATGGATAGGATGAACTCCACTGACACGCATTCTTCAAAGAATGGTTTCTCTTTATTTTCCAGACACAAACAATGATGGGCAGCGGTTTTGTGGCCTCGCCACTTCCTCGGGCCCTACTGTGTTTCTGTAATAAACACAAATAAGTGTTTAAGTAATATTTATGTGAAATTCATACAGAAATCATCCCTTAGTCGACATTGCACAAATACCCAACACTAATCCAAACCATTACTTTGTATTTACTAGTTGGTAATTATACCTTTAATACTCGTTTTCTAAAATTAATCACCTTTCTTAAGAAAATTGTGGAAAAATAAAATAAATGCTATTTTGTCCAGTACAGAGCGAAGCAAACATGAATATTAGGTCATGCTTCTGATAATCTTATGTTAGAAATCACCATTTAATTTCACATATCCCTTTATGCTTATAGAAATCATAAACATGTCATACCATTCTGGTTTATAAAAGCAGTATCTTGCCATATAATGGACATTGGTGGGTAATCCCCACATCTTATTCTTGAATCTAAATCTGACACAACTTAATATTACTTTCTAAATGTCTTATAATTGTAATATTGTTAAATAAATAGGTACCCCTCGTATTAGAGTTAAACAATTATTAGCATGTACCTTTAAACTAGCTCTATGCTTTCTCAGCTCCCCTGTTGTAGTCACGCTCTTTGGGTCTCAGGCCAAGATTAAGGCCTCCCCTGTGCTGTTCTGTGTCCCAGGTACCGACTGTGTTCCAATCCCTGCCACTGACAACTTCAGATACCTTGGGGTGACGCTGGACCCGCAGCTTGACCTTGGCTGCCATATCCAGAATACATGCAAGACACTCAACTGCAAACTGGGTCTGGCCTACAGAGCTAAAAGCAACCTTACTCTGGCTGCACGTATTGCTCTTGCCAGAGGTGTGCTCCCCCCGTCACTCTGTTATGGGCTCCTTTTGTTTGCCCGCTCCACCAAAGTCCATCTCTCTAGGTGGTCTACTGCCTACAACAATGTCTGCCGCTTTGCTCTGACTGCCCCCCGTCTCACCCACCATTGTGACCTCTACAGCAAGCTAAACTGGCTCTCCCCCTCAAATCACATAGACTTTGTCCTAGGGTGCTTCACGGGAAAGGTCCTTGGCACTGGCACCCCTCCGGGGCTGGCGAAATTCCTTGTCCTGGCTACTTCCTCATCCTATCCTCTCAGGTTTCAGGGGCCTGCAATGCTTAAGGTACCTGCCACCCGGACTCAAATAGGAGGTAGGAATTTTGCTGCGTGTGCTCCTAGACTGTGGAACACTTTCCCTGCCCAGATCTGCGCTGCCCCCTCACAGGGCTGCCTTCGCTCCTCCCTATGGAACCACCTCAAACTCTTTTCGGCCTGTGGGTGCCCAAAACCCCCATGATCTAACATTGCACTCCTCTCTTCTGGACATATTCCTGGACAAAAGAGGCATATGCTGTAAAAAGTGCTGTATCTGCTGCTGCGCAACTGTGCCTTCTGTACTGCTCTTAGTTGCTACATGTCTTACTCTGTTGTGTACATACTGAACAAAACTATGCCTCATGATGACTTGTAAACTGTCTTAATCTGTATTATGTTGCCCTCTCATGATTTGTAAGCTGTTCTTAATCTGTACCATGTCGTCCTATGTATCTAAATCTCTAATTCCTGTACTGTCCCAGGTCATACCTGAAAATAGGCAATTGTCTTGTCTAGTGTACTTACCTGGTTAACAAAAGCTAAATAAATAAATAAATACTGTTCTCTCGGAACAAAAACTGGTTTGCCTCGCATGTCTGTAAAGCCACAAATCAGAAATCTTTTTTTAGAATCTTTCTACACTGGCTTCAAACACCAGAGTTGTTCTCAGAAAATCAGTGAGTTTACTTAATTTTTAAATGCTGCACCACAGCTCCGCCATTCCAAACAAGGAAGCAGCTTGCTGTGGTGAGCTACCGGGTTTAAAAGCCTGCGGGATGTGGGGGGAGTCACAGGCATCAGTGCGTATGAAAGCGTATGACGTCACTGCCAAGTCCACACTTTGAGTATGCTGATGACTCCAGCAAACTGCTGGAGACTGTGTGTCCTAGTGGGTCAGTTATTAAGATAGGGGATATGGAGAGCGGAGCCACTAACACAGTCAGCGGTTTGCCCCCCACATCCTCATGGGTATTTCTAACTTTTATTTTAAAATCTTATTTTAACTCAAATCGATTTTCTTCAAACTGAATATTATTTCAAGACTTCTAAACTTTATAAACTTCATACAAAAATTTCTAAACCAAACAAGGAGGGGCTTTGAGAGCCACAATGTTGGAAACCTCGGAGGGGGATAGGGAGGTGTAGGGTTTCCAGTAATGCTTAGTCAGTGTTGCATTGTTTAAACTAGTTTATCACTGCATATGAAAGGCCAAACGATGCCTTGCAAACAGCATTTTAAAATAAAATATGGTTTCCTAGAATATCAACATGCCACACATTCCATATCATGATTTAAAAAATTGAATTTCTTATAATATACTCATAGCAAGTAATGTTTAAAACATAATTACAAGTCCAACACAGAGAGAAACCATTTGTATGTATAATTGGTCCGTAGTGCAATAGTCTATTCAGTAATACAGTTCCCATACACATTCTTCATTTAGTCCTGTTGTAGGGTCCCATCAGTTCAATGTTGAAACCCAAAACACTTCCCTCTTTCTGAGTGCAGTGTCCCAAAATGCTTCTCCACTTTTAGGTTTTGCTACTTGTTCCAGGTGGAGTGAGGTGGCCGAGTGTCCTGCAGCATTAAAGTGCTTAGCCACTGATTAACTTTCATCATCAAGGCGTATTTTACTTTTATGTTCACTTATTCATTGTCTCAGTTCCCTTGCAGTCTTCCCGATGTATAATTTATCACATGGACATCTGAGAACATACACTACATGGTCTGACTTGCAGTCTGTATGTTCTTTGATCCTTTATTTTTTTGTTGGTGTACGGGTCCTCAAAGATAGATTTCTTGCTTGTGTTACCACATTGATAACAGTGTCCGCAAGGTACCATGCTTGGTATCAATGGACCCAATGATAAGTGATTTCCTGGAATTTCAGGTTCATAGTGCTGTGTGTGTGTGTGCACTAATAAGTCCTTTAATGTCTTGTTTTTCTTAGAAGTTGTTAATGGTCTATTCAAAAATCTACAGTTTCGATTATTGACCCCCATTTGTAGGACGTGCCAGTTTCCCAATATAATATTTTTAATTTTTCCACTCATGTGGCTATAAGAAGTCGAAAAAACTATCCTGTCTTCCGTTGTCTGTTTCATATTTCCTTGTAGGTATTGTTCCCTAGAATGTCCTGTGATCTCTTCTTCTATACCATGAACTAAATTTCGTCCATATTCTCTTTGTGTAAAGAGGAGAGTCATCTCAGGTGCTGCTTTCTTGTATTCAGTCATTTCACCGCAGTTTCGTCTAGCCCTGATAAGTTGGGATTTTGGGATACTTCTCTTTAGTCTTGGATCATGGTAGATTGTGCAATGTAAAAGAGTGTTTTTTTGCAGTCTCCTTCCTATACAGTGTTGTTTCTAGGCCTTTCCTGCCTTTGTAGATATTTAAATCTAGGTAAGGGATCTTCACCTTGTCCTTAGGCATTGTAAATTCCAGATATTGATTGCTGCTGTTTATGAAATTGTGAAAGGTACTCAGCTCTGCCTCTGTCCCCTCCCAAACCATAAAAATGTTGTAATATATCTTTTCCAGATCACTAACTTGGAAAAAAATATATTCTTGTCTTGTGTCAAAATGTACATCTTCTCAAAACCCCACATATAAAGGTGTCCCCCATGGCCATACCCTTAATTTGTATGCAATAATCCTCTTCACATTTAAAATAGTTTTGTTTTAATACTATCTCTGCTAGTCTACAAAAAAATCATTAGGTGGATGTAAGTCATCCCTTCCATTTAAGGCTTCTAGCAAAGTATTTAGTCCTTCCTCATGATCTATACTCGTGTACAGATCTTTGATGTCGAATGTGACTAGCCATTTATTCTCCCAATTATTAATCCTATTATTTAGATCTGTGAGGATCTCTATAATGTGATTTGAATCTTTGACGTATGTAGCACACACACAGCACTATGAACCTGAAATTCCAGGAAAACGGTTATTATTGGGTCCATTGATACCAGGCATGGTACCTTGCGGATACTGTCATCAATGTGGTAACACAAGCAAGAAATCGATCTTTGAGGGCCCGTACACCAACATAAAATATAGGATCAAAGAACATACAGACTGCAAGTCGGACCATGTAATGTATGTTCTCAGATATCCATGTGATAGATTATACATTGGGAAGACTGCAAGGGAATTGAGACAACGAATAAGTGAACATAAAAGTGAAATACGCCTTGATGATGAAAGTTCATCAGTGGCTAAGCACTTTAATGCTGCAGGACACTCAGCCACCTCACTCCGCTTCTGAAGTCTGGAACAAGTAGCAAAACCTAAAAGTGGAGAAGCATTTTGGGACACTACACTCAGAAAGAGGGAAGTGTTTTGGATTTTTACATTGAACTGCTTGGACCCTACAATAGGGCTAAATGAAGAATGTGAATGGGAACTTTATTACTGAATGGACTATTACACTATGGACCAATTATATATACAAATGGTTTATCTCTGTATTGGACTTGTAATTATGCTTTAAAAGTTACTTGCTATGAGTATATTATAAGAAATTTGATTTTTTAAATCGTGATATGGAATGTGTGGCATGTTGATATTCTAGAAAACCATATTTTGTTTTAAAATGCTGTTTGTAAGGCATCTTTAGGCCTTTCATATGCAGTGATAAACTAGTGTAACAAATGCAACACTGATTAAACATTACTGGAAACCCCCCACCCCCGAGGTTCCCAACACTGTGGCTCTCAAAGTCCCTCCTTGTTTGGTTTAGAGATTTTTGTATGAAGTTTATAAAGTTAAGACGTCTTGAAATAATATTCAGTTTGAAGAAAATCGATTTGAGTTAAAATAAGATTTTAAAATAAAAGTTAGAAATATCCATGAGGATGTGGAGGGCGAACCGCTGACTGTGTTAGTGGCTCCACTGTCCATATCTATCTTAATAACTGAGCCACGAGGGCACACAGTCTCCAGCAGTTTGCTGGAGTTATAAGCATACTTAAAGTGTAGACTTGGCAGTGATGTCATGTGCTTTCATATGCATTGACGTCTGTGACTCCCCCCACATCCTGCAGGCTTTTAAACCTGGTAGCTCACCACGGCGAGCCGCTTCCTTGTTCAGAATGGTGGAGCCGTGGCGCAGCATTCAAAAAGTAAGTAAACTCACTGATTTCCTGAGAAGAACTCTGGTGTTTGAAGCCAGTGTAGAAAGATTCTAAAAGAGATGTCTGATTTGTGACTTTACAGACATGCGAGGCAAACCAGTTTTTGTTCCGAGAGAACAGTATGACTACAACAGGGGAGCTGAGAAAGCGTAGAGCTAGTTTAATGGTACATGCTAATAATTGTTTAAATCTAGTAGGAAGGGTACCTATTTATTTAACAATATTACAATTATAAGACATTTAGAAAGTAATATTATGTTGTGTCAGATTTTGATTCAAGACTAAGATGTGGGGATTACCCACCAATGACCGTTATATGGTGAGATACTTCTTTTATAAACCAGAATGGTATAAAATGTTTATTTGTGATTTCTATAAGCATAAAGGATATGTGAAATATGGTGATTTCTAGTATAAGATTCTCACAAGTCTGACCTAATATTCATATTTGCTTCACTGTGTACTAGACAAAATAGCATTTTTTTTTAAATTGTTTTTCCACAATTTTCCTAAGAAAGGTGATTAATGTTAGAAAACGAGTATTAAAGGTAGAATTACCAACCAGTAAATACAAAGTGATGGACTGGATCAGTGTTTGGTAGTTGTGCATTGTCGACTAAGGGATGATTTCCGTATGAATTTCACATAAATATTACTTAAACACTTATTTGTGTTTATTACAGAAACACAGTAGGGCCCGAGGAAGTGGTGAGGCCATGAAATCGCTGCCCATCATTGTTTGTGTCTGGAAAATAAAGAGAAACAATTCTTTGAAGAATTTGTGTCAGCGGACTTCATCCTATCCATTTTTTGTGATATTGTCCTGGTACTATTTAGGATGACCCAATCATAACTGTTTTTCTTAGTACGATGAGGCAACCTGATTCCTTTTTCTAAAACGAGGAGCTAAATCTGGCAATTTAAATTTTTTTTACTGTGTGAATAAAAGAAATATTTAACTTTATCTGTTTGGCTTGTAACTTTCTTGCACAAGCCAATTGGCTGCCGAGTGCTGCTGCCCCACCCCTAAAATCAGCACTTTGATGGTGCTAAATAGGGAGTGGGGCTGCAGGCGCTCTGTGCAGCTGTTAATAGGATTGGGGAAGGGGGGATATCTAAATGTACTAAGATTATCTTTGTTGGTAGTTCATGTATGAGGCAATATGTTCACCCCATTCATGACAGACCCCAGCTTGGTGGGGGTGAGGAGGGTAATGCAGTAATGTGAAGTGGGTGGCCTGCAGAGTCCCAGAAGTCAGGTACTCAGAGCCTAGAGGGACAGATGGTAGTACTGGCAGAGGTTGAAGGAGGTCCTTGCCAGAGGTCTCGGGGAGAAACAACATTTTAAAACAAAAAACAAAAGCCAGCAGGAACAGCTGTAGTCTAGGCAGAAAAGAGCTTGGATTTGTGAAGTTGTCTTTAATAACAAAGAGTGGAATTTTTGAATTCAGATATATTTTGAATGTTATAAATTTGAGTCGTGCTGGTCTTTTTTTTTTTTTATAAATTTGAGTCGTGCTGAAGTCTTTTTTTTTCCCAAAAATTAATTTTTATTAGGGTACATTCCAGTAATAAATAGTGACAATAATATAATATCTATTAACAATCAAAGGAATAGGGGAGATTCAATAGTTACCATACAATATAGCCATTAGAGACATAATATATACCTTGATACAGAAAGATCCCTATCTCAGCAAAATTCATTGAAATCATCTTTTAACCAATCTTCACACTTTTTGTTATATAATTTCCAGACTAAGTCATAATCAGTAAAATAATCAATATTATACAGGGCACTTAGAAAAAGTTGTTCCCATTCTGTTTCTGGAAATCTTGGATAAGTCGCTGTCGACGTCCAATATTTCAAAATCAGCCTTTTAATGGCTATTGTGTTAGCTTTAAGAATACACTTACAATTTGTATTAATCTTTTGAGGACTGCATTTCCAAAAGCAGAGCTGAATAATTGTTCTAATTATGCAATTAGAAACCAATTCTTCCTAAAAATGTGAAAGACTGTTCCCACCATCCTTTGCATTGCCAAAACATAATGCATATAACCAGCATCCAGTTGTTTACAAACCCAACATTGACTTGAATTGTTTGATTTCATTTTATATAAACTGGATGGTGTATAATAGACTTTAAAAAGAATTTTAAACTGAACTGATTTATATCTTGTTAGCTTGTAACTGTACATTTGAGCTAGTGCCAGCAGCCATTGTTCTGTTATAACCCGTTTTGTCTCTTTCTCCCATTGTAATATTGTGTTTTTGTGTAATTTGAGTGCATTTGGGTAACATTTAGATCTTATCCATGAATATCATTTCAGGCTGTTTTTAATGGGGTTAAGAAAGTCTTTAAGTTCCCGTTCTATAATATCGTTGTTAGGTGCACATTCCCATATTTGATTGTCATTTTTATATACTGAACTTATTTGGTTGAAAATTAAAAAATCAGAGTCCTTTAATTGAAATTTGTGTTGAAGGAATCTCAGGATAATTCTATTCTGTGGGCATACATATCTTCCCATTTCCGGATACCTTTTTAAATCCATCGTACATTATGTAACATTTTGCCTTTTAAGGTAAACTTAGGATTCTTCCAGATATTGTTCAGTGGCGAATTGGTAACTGACTATTTAGAGCTTTTTAAAAACTTTTGCAGAATCAAGCAGCAATTCTTTATAATATTGCTCTTGGATTATTTCTCTACTGAGGGTGAAAAAAGTAAATTTTTGATATTTATTTGTTCTTTAAATGAGTCTGTAGGATCTGATTTTCCCATTGTAGATTTATATCTTTAAATGCCCAATTAATTATTAGTTTTGTGATAAAAGTGTAATATAGGATATCTGGACATGCTAAGCCATCCTTTTCTTTGGACAAACATAGTTTAGACCATGAAATACAAGGTGTCTTGTTGTTCCATATACAATTATTAAACAACTTATTAACTTTTTCCAACCATTGAACTGAGATCGGAAATACAGTGGATTATAATTTATATGAAAGGATGGGAACAGCTGCCATTTTGATTAATTGTATTTTCTCCCATATTGATAAATGAAATTTACTCCAGTTCTGGAGTTAGGATTTTAATGCACTGTATAGAGGTTCAAAATTGTTATAATACCAATCATGAGGTTTATTTGAAATAGTGATTCCTAAATATGTCATACCTTTGAGTTGTATTTTGGCTTTCATTATGTTTTGAAGATCATCAGACTGTAAAATGTTAAGAGGTTATCATTTCTGACTTAGTTTCATTGATTTTATAGCCGGCTATTTTAGAGAATCTGTTAATTAAGTTCATAAGTTCTGCCAAGCTTTATGTTGGATTTTGTACCAAAATTAACAGATCATCTGCATATGCGTTGTATTTTATTGCTAAAGATTCTATTTTAATACCTGAAATGAGATGATTAGCCTGTATTTTCTTTTAATAGTAATTCGAAACCAATTACAAATAGTGATAGAGATAATGGACAGCCTTGTCTTACTCCCCGAAATAAATTGAATGGTTTGGAAAGATGGCCATTAATTTTCAGTTGGGCATAAGGTTTCTTATATATTGTTTGTATATATCTTATAAAAGAAGGTGGGAAATTAAAGTTCTAGTGACGTGGATATGTTGTTCAATCCACACTGTCTGGCAGGTTCCTTGCCGCTTTAATTCTTGCCGGAAGGTCTTCAAGCTGGTTCCTCCCACCCACCTGGGTGGTAAAACCCTCGGCTCCGCTCCATGACGCCAGATCTTCCTTACCGCTTGGAAGCTCGAGTTCCCTCCTTAGCGCTCTGCGTTTTAGGCCTGGATCCAAACTCTTTGGGTTTTCTGAAAATTATTTAAAAGTTTTCTAGACTATGGTCTTCATCTTCCCTTGCGGCTATGATGGACAAATCCACTCCCAGCTTCCGTCGGTGCCCTTGCTGGCAGAAGATGTCCCGGACCGATCCACACTCCACGTGCGTTTACTGCCTGGGCCTTGCCCACGATCTGCAGGCCTGCAATCTGTGCAAGTCCTTCTCGACTTCGGTCTTAAAGGACCGCGCTGCCAGACTACAACTTGGGCGTCCCGAGAAACGGTACCTGCCGGTGAAGTCAAAGGAGGCCTGTTGGGCGGTGTCTGCGGCTGCGGGCTCTGCAGAGCAGCTGGAGCAGTTGATCGCCCTCGAGGAGGAGGCGGCCCAGGCCGCTTCATCTTCCTCCTCAGCTGCAGTGTTTATCCCGCTCTCCTTGGGCTCCTCCTACACTGCTTCCTTTAAGGAGCTTTGCCAGTCCCTCTCCACCAATGGAGAAGGACAATTGGGACATTCCAGTAGGTCGAAGAAAAAAGAACCAAAAGGTAAGTCCCACCATCGATGTTCGTGGGAGCAGGAGAGATCCCCTTCATCGGACCGTCGACTCTCGACGTTGGTTGAGGTTGCAGCTAAGGCCGCTGGCTTCACGGTGTCCCCGTCAGGTCAGCCGGCTGAGACATCCATAGACACGGTCGAGATTTTTCTTGACCCGTTGGATGGTTTGTCGACTGGAGAAGCTGACAGCCCTTCTTCACCGGTTCCCCCGGTGGTAACTGAGGACTTGCCTGTGCCTCCTGTGCCAAAGTCCCTGGTAAAGGACCCTGAACCAGGGGATGAGCGGGTTTCCCCCACCCCCTCTTTGACCCACCCTCGGCGACCCCGAAGGTCTCGGACCCGGTCTCGGTCCTCTTCCAGGTCGAGTAGGTCCCACCGACATCGGCGGTCTCAGTCCCGGCACCATGGAAAGCGGCCACGCTGCTCATCCTCTTCGTCCTCTTTGGAGGATAGGCTCCGACGTAAGTTACGCGGGTGCTATGAGGACATGATGTGGCAGCAACTTTGTTGACCGGTAACAAGCCGACTCCGTCGCCTTCTCTGGCAGTTAAGTGGCTATCACCAGAGTGACTGAAGCAACCCCTCGTGGTTATCGAGGAGCCGACCCCAGCGCCGGTTGTTCGGATGAAACCGGCTGCTCTGCCCATTGTGGTGGAACTACCGCCTCCTCAACTGAAGAATGGGGCCCAGACCAAGGATTCTCAGTCAGGTCAGGGCTTGCCCCACAGGTTGTCGGTCACCGACACTCCCGATCGACCTTGGCAGGTGGAGGGTGGCTTAGGCGCTCGGCAGCTGTTTACAGATTCTTCGGAGTCTGATGATGACTCCACCCTGTATTTCAGGCCCATTGACCTGGAATCTGCAGGGGGTCAGTCGGAAGACGAGAGCCCATCCTCGTTCTTGGGTATACTTCGATTCATCTCAGAGTCCACTGGGATGCAGCTCGAACCCGTTCAGAAACAGGACAGGTATCCCCTTACGGAGATACTGGACCAAGGAGATTCCCTTACGGAGGCCTTCCCTG
Source organism: Neoceratodus forsteri (assembly GCA_016271365.2). Classification (NCBI taxonomy): domain Eukaryota; kingdom Metazoa; phylum Chordata; order Ceratodontiformes; family Ceratodontidae; genus Neoceratodus; species Neoceratodus forsteri. Next base: position 1,773,582,595 of record CM057455.1, on the reverse strand, counting down.
TGGCCAAAGCCATTGTTGGCCCGGCCCTGGAGTTGTCTCAGCGGCCTGCATCTTGTCCCATGCCTTCGGCCAGGATGACTCATAGTACGCGGTCCCCACCGGTTGACTCTCTGGTTTCGCGGAGCACCCCTCTGCGGAGGGGCTGGTGACCGACAGTGTTTTCCGGTGTTCCGGGAATGCTAGGGACGTGGACAAACCGCCCGATAAAGAATCCAAAAAGCTGGATTACTCGGGTGGAAGGTTTACGCTGCTTCCTTCCTAGGCCTTCGACAGGCTAGCTTGGCTGTACTGATGGCACATTTCTCACATGTCCTTATGGGTTCCCTGGATGAGGTGATTCCTCATCTCCCGGCTGACCTTCAGACGACGGTCAAGCAAGTGTGGGATCAGGGAAGGGCAGTGGCTAAACAACAGCTCCAAACTTCTTTGGACATCGGTGACTCTTGTGCCTGGTCAGTAGCGGCCGCAGTAGCCATGTGCCGCAGAACTTGGCTGCGGATCTCCACCTTCACGGCAGACACCCAGCACAAGCTGGCAGACGTTCCCTTCCTGGGCACTGACTTGTTCGGGCCAGGGGTGGAAGGCCATCTCCAGAGGATCGAGAAGTCCAGTGCCACCTTGGACTCTGTCACGTCTGCCCAGAAGGACAAAGGCCGCCAGCAGCAGCGTAAGCCCTTTTGCCCTTCCGCTCCTGTGGCACGTCCGGCCCAGCAACAGGGCCAGCAGGCTCACACTTGGCGCCCTAAGGCCAAGTCTGCCACTTCCTCCAGTAGGAAGCCTGGAGGGAAGGGTCCAGGAGGTCCCTCGGCCGGCCCTTCCTCCAAGCCTGCCCAGTGACGGGTTGAGGGGCGTCGTTCCCAGCCTCGTCACTCATCCCCAGGTTCTCCCCATGGGGGGATGGCTCCGTCACTTCCGTTCCACCTGGCCCGCTATCACCACGGATTGCTGGGTGCTAGAAGTGGTCGGCAGGGGTCTGCCTCTGGAGTTCGAGCAGTTCCCTCCCTATTGAACTGTCGCCGCACGGGGGGCAATGGGGTCCGCAGCCTCTCTGTCGGCTCGTCGAGCCAACATTGCCCTGCTCCTCCAGAAGGAGGTGATCAGCAAGGTGGCGGACCCTCCTCCAGACCCAGGGTTTGTGTCCAGGTACTTCCTGGTCCCAAAACGGACGGGGGGCTGGCGCCCCATTCTCGACCTGCATGACCTGAACAAGTTCCTAAGGCCGCGCACCTTCAGAATGGTTACTGTGGTTCAGATCATTCCATCCTTGGAACTAGGCATGTGGTTCTGCTCTTTGGATCTCCAGGACATGTTCTTTCACGTCCCAATCCGTCCATCTCATCAGCGATTCCTCCACTTCAGAGCAGAGGGATCTCTTTACGAGTTCCAGGCTATGCCCTTCGGTCTCTCTCTCCATCTACCAGGGTCTTCACCAAATGCATGGCAGTGGTGACAACATTCCTGTGGCGCTGAGGGTTCCAGGCGTACCCTTACCTGGACGACTGGCTGATTGCAGCCCCCTTCAGGTTGGAGGTGGAGCGGTTCAGGGATCTGGCCCTCCAGGTCTGCTCTCAGATTGGCCTCCTCATCAACGAGGCCAAATTGGAACTCGTGCCATCGCAGGTTATTCAGTTCATCGGGGCAGAGCTCGACTCTCTGTGAGCCAGAGCTCGGCTCGCGGTGGACAGAGCCGAGGTCCTTTCCTCCTTTGCCCAGTCATTTCTGGTTGGGCAATTGCGCCCTGCCTGGGACTTCCTGCACCTTCTGGGCCTCATGGCGGCCTGCACCAGTGTGGTCCATTGGGCCCGCTGGCATATGCGTCCCCTGCAGTGGGGGCTGGCCAGCCAGTGGTCACAGCGCTCTGGTCCTCTGGACCAGCTGGTGACAGTGACCCAGGAGATGTGGGACGGCCTGTAGTGGTGGCTTATCCCAGCTCATCTGCAGGTGGGTATCCCGTTTGTCCGACCCAAGCCGACAGTTGAACTAACAACCGACGCCTCTCTGATGGGTTGGGGTGCCCATCTGGGGGATCTCCAGGCCCACGGCCCCTGGTCCCCTCAGGAGTCTTGATGCCACATTGACCTGCTGGAACTTCGAGCTGTTCAACTAGCCCTCACTGCCTTCACTCCGTTTGTACGGGGTCAGGCAGTTCAGGTCCAGACAGACAACACCACGACCATGTACTACCTCAACCGTCAGGGCAGGATGCACTCCTTGCCTCTGTGCAAGGAGGCTGTCCACATCTGGTCTCTCGTGATCAGCCTGGAGGTGGATTTCCTAGCCATCCATGTGGCAGGAGCGTCCAACAGTCTGGCCGATGCCCTCAGTCGGATAGGTGCTGCATCTCACGAGTGGTCACTCCTGCTGGAGGTAGTGCAAGAACTGTTCTCCCATTGGGGCACCCCTCTGGTGGACCTGTTCACCTCCAGGGAGAATGTGAAGCTGAGGCTGTTTCACGCCTGCCCCCTCAGCAGTGCTCGCTGCAGGGGGATGCCTTCTCAAGGCCGTGGACCCCAGGCTTCTTCTACGCCTTCTCTCCATTTGTCTTGATCCACAAGGTGCTTCTCAAGGTGAAGAGGGACAAGGCGCAGGTTATTCTGGTAGCCCCAGATTGGCCTCGCCAGTTCTGGTACCCAGATCTCCTCAGCCTCAGCTCCAGGCTCCCGTAGCGGCTTCCAGCCCACCCGGACCCGATCTCAGTAGACGAGGGGAAGGTTCTCCATCCGGACCTTCAATCCCTGCACTTGACAGCCTGGTTCCTGAATGGCTAGAGTTCCAGCTCTTGGGTCTTTCTGACGAGATCCTCAACGTCGTTGAGGTGTCCCATAAGGAGTTGACCAAAAAATGCTACACCTTCAAATGGAAGAGATTCTCCATTTGGTGTCAGGACAAGGGGTTGGACCCCTCTTCCTGCCCCTTGGCTAGTATTTTGGACTACCTGTGGTCCCTTTCTCAGCTAGGGCTTCGGTCAACGACCCTCAAGGTGCATCTGGCAGCCATCTTTGCTTACCGGGCGCGGGCCAGCAAGCAGTCGGTGGCGCAGGAGAAGGTGGTCGGGCGCTTTTCCAAAGGCCTTGATCACATATCCCCTCCAGTGCGAGAACCTCCACCTTCATGGGATCTACTGCTGGTATTGACTAAGCTCATGGGCAAGCCATATGAACTGATGCACAGGTGTGATGTCTCCCACCTGTCGTGGAAGACCGCCTTCTTGGTGGCTATCACATCAATGAGAAGGATGGGAGAGCTCCAGGCACTTTCCATCGAGTCTCCTTATCTGGTCTTCCACAGGGACAAGGTTGTCCTTTGCCCCAACCCAAAATTCCTTCCGAAGGTGGTGTCGGAGTTTCACCTTAACCAGGTGTTGACTCTGCCAGTGTTCTACCCAATCACACCTTGGAGCCGAATATAGGCTCCATACTTTGGACCCTAGAAGAGCGCTCGCTTATTATAAGGAGCAAATGGCTGAAGTTCGGGGAGAGGTTCGCCAGCTGTTTGTCACCTATGCTGAAGCTGCACCTGGCAGACCTGCAGCCAAGTGGACGATAAGCAGGTGGGTCACCTCCTGCATAGATCTCTGCTGTAGGTTGGCGGGCATGAAGCCTTCCAAAGGGATAAGAGCTCATTCTGCCCACCATACTGCTGCTTCGGTGGCTGCTTCTAGGGACGTTCCTATTCAGGAAATCTTCAGGGCTGCTACCTGGAAGTCAGCACACAGCTTTATTCCCCATTACCACATTGACCTAGAGTCATGCTGGGATGCTGGTTTTGGGACCTCGGTTCTCCAGTCCTTATTCCCTAAGTAAGGGGTGCGCGCCTTGCCTGCCTTCTCCCAGAGAACTGCTAGGAGTCTGCCAGACAGTGTGGATTGAACAACATATCCATGTCCCTAGAAATACAGGTTACTCACCTGTAACAGGAGTTCTAGCAGTGGTATATGTTGTTCATCCAGACGACCCACCTGACCTCCCTGGCTTCGACACGCAACCTGGCTTCCAGCGGGCTATATCTGGCGTCATGGGGCAGAGCCAAGGGTTTTACCACCCGCGAGTGGGTGGGAGGAGCCAGCTTGAAGACCTTCCGGCAAGAATCAAAGCGGCAAGGAACCTGCCAGACAGTGTGGATGAACAACATATACCACTCCTAGAACTCCTGTTACAGGTGAGTAACCTGTATATTTCCATCGCTCGAAATAGTTAAGTCCATTCCATCATATCGAAGGCTTTAGTGATGTCCAAAGCGAAAAACAAAGCTTGGGTACCTGAGTCTAAAACATATTCTGTTATGAATTGTAATTTAATAAGGCCAGATTGAATAACCTGTCTGGAACAAATCCTGACTGATTTATGTGAATAATAGATCCCAAAATAGTTAAAAGTATATTCTTCAAAATGTTTGTGTAAATCTTATAATCTGTGTTTATTATTGCTATGGGTCTGTAGTTTTCTTTTTTTGATAAATCTTTGCCGTGTTTAGGTATTAAGGAAATAAATGTGTGGTTAAAAGAATCTGGAAAAATATTTTGTGTCTGAATTTGATTGAAAAGAAGTTTTAACCAAGGATTTATTATTTTACCAAAAGTAACATAAAATTCCAAAGTGAACCCATCTGGACCTGGGCATTTAACTTTTTTCATACTGGTAAGTGCATCCATTATTTCCATTTTAGATATTGGCAATACAAGACCCTCCCAGTCCTCTTCCCTGATTTTTGTTTGGCAGAATTTTTCATAATGGAGCATTTCTGCTGCCGTAGGATTACATTCTGATCTGTAAAGCTTTGTATAGAAATCATAGAATTCCCTTTCTATCTCTTCCTGGAGCAGACACTTACTGCCATCTGCTTTTGTAATTAAAATTATATCTGACTTAGTTTGGCTTTCTTGAATTCTTTTTGCTAATGTCTGGCCAATTTGTTCACTGTATTATTTCCATGTTTTGTTCTTTTTAGCCCTTAAACATTTGGTTTGGTATATTTCAGTTGAGTCAATGAATTTCCTCAACTCAGTCAGCTCTACTATCTTATCTGAATTCCCATTCTTAACCTCTAACTCCAAAGCTTTAAGTTCATCCTGTACCTTCTTTTGTTTTTGTATTCTAATTTTGTTTTTCCATGATGCTACTGAAATAAGGGCTGCCACGAATTGTAGCTTTTGGTGCGTCCCAACTTTGTATAATATTGTCATTATTTGTATTGTTTTCCATAAAAAAGTTAGTAATAGCCTTCCCAGTCTGTTCTCGAATAGCTTGATCGGTCAACAAATAATTATTTAATCTCCATAATGCACAAGGGACGAGGGAGAAGAAAGGAGAACAGAGGCAATCTGGCTGCAGCTCTTAGACTCAAGGGGTAGGAAAGTGAGGTTTGAGGTGGTATACAGGCGGCCGTCCCAGTCTGAGGAGTTTGACAGGGAGTTAGCTGGACAAATCAAAAAGGTATGTAGAAAAGGGAAGGTGGTCATCGTAGGGGATTTCAACTTGCTGGGGGTTGACTGGAGCATTCCAGTCACCTCCAGTGCTAGGGAACAAGTGCTCCTGGACGCGATCCAGGAGAGTCTCCTGATACAGTTGGTTACTGTAACAATTAGGCTAAAGAACACTTTAGATGTGGTATTGTCGAATGAGGAGGCAGTGAGGGAAATAAAGGTAGAGGACCCACTAGCCGACAGCGATCATCAAACAGTGTGATTTAATATCACAATATGCGGGGACCCAGAGAAATCAGTTACTCTGGTGGTAAACTTCAGGGGGGCGGACTTTGGGAGGACGCAGGAAGTACTGAAAGGAAAACTGGAGGGTATAAGGCAGGAGATGGACGTGGAGCAGAAATGGGATATTATTAAATGGGGGGTTACAGAGGCAACAGAAGCCTGCAACAAGGCACAGAGTAAGAGAAGCAGAGCAAAAAAAACATGCTGGTTGAACAGCGAGGTTGTGGAGGTGGTGAGGGCAAAACGAGTGGCACACCAGAGGTTTAGGAGGTTGGGGAAGGAAGTGGACAGGGAGGAATATGCAAGATGGTCCAGGGAGGTGACCAGAAAAGTGAGACAAGCCAAGGCCCAGAGGGAGCTGAGATTACCACTGGGAATTAATTGGGGGGGGGGGGGGAGACTTTTTCAGATACATCAGGGAGAAAAGGAAGTGCAAGGAGACAATAATGAGGATATAAAGGGTGGGAGTGGACGGAAAAGGGGAGGAGCAGGCAGAAGCACTGAATGAATACTTTTGCTCAGCGTTCATGGAAGAAAGGGGGCCGCTACCAGCATGGGCTGGGAGGGTGGGGACAGGGGAGAGGAGGTGACAGATGGAAGAATTGAGGCAAGTAGAGTCCTAGAGGGACTGAGGGCACTGAAGGTAGACAAGGCACCAGGGCCGGATGGTATCCACCCCAGGGTGCTGAGGGAGATGGTGGAGGTGTTGGCGGAGCCGCTGGTGGATATGTACAGCACCTCACTGGAGTCAGGATGTGTGCCACTGGACTTGAGGATGGCACATGTAGTACCATTACACAAGAGCGGGCCAAGGGAGGAACCGGGTAATTATCGTCCAGTAAGTCTCGCCTCCATAGTGTGCAAACTCATGGAAATGATACTAAAGGAAAGACTGGTGTTGTACCTGGAGGACAATGGCCTCCAGATGTGAAGCAGCATGGGTTTGTTTCAGGGAAGTCTTGTCAGACCAACCTCATACAGTATTATGACTGGGTGACAGGTGAGCTGGATAAGGGTCATGCTGTGGATGTCTTTTACTTGGACTTCAGCAAGGCCTTCGATTCGGTACCTCATGGGCGGCTTGGGGAGAAGCTAACTGGTGTAGGGACAAAAATGATGAACTGGATTACAAGCTGGCTGAGTGGCAGGTTGCAATGGGTGGTGGTGAGAGGGGAGCTCTCAACTCCAAGGCCGGTGATGAGTGGGGTGCCACAGGGCTCTGTGTTGTGGCCAGTATTGTTTGGGCTCTTCGTATTAGACATTGCACACGGGGTGGTGAGCAAGGTAAGTCTGTTCGCTGATGACACCAAAATCGGAGCAGTGGTGGATGGAGAGGAGGGATGGAAGCAGCTGCAGGGGGACCTACGCAAGCTAGAGGAGTGGTCAGAGAGGTGGCAGCTGGGGTTCAGTGCAAAGAAGTGTAAGGTTATGCACTTTGGGGTGAAGAACCCAAGGAGAGAATACTGGCTGGGGTTGGGGAGGTTAAGCTGGGGATCACTGAGGAGGAGAAGGACCTAGGGATAATAACAGGGACCATGAACAACACTGCCCAGTGCAGGAGAGTGGCTGCAAAAGCGAACAAAATGCTTGGGTGCATAGGAAGGGGGTTTTCATCCAGGCGAAGAGAGGAGATCTTGCCCCTCTACAGGTTGCTGTTAAGGTCACACTTAGAGTATTGTGTGCAGTTTTGGAGGCTATACCTAAAGCGTGATATCAGGCTACTGGAGGGGGTGCAGAGGAGGGCAACAAAGATGATATGTGGAATGGAGGGGAGAGACTATGACAACAGGCTGGGAGACCTGAATATGTACACCCTGGAGGATAGAAGGGACAGAGGGGACATGGAGACATTCAAGTATCTGAGGGAATCAATAAGGATGGGGCAGATGGGGTCTTTAAGTTAAGGAGGAGAGGTCACCGGGGCACGGGCTAAGAATAGAGGGGGAAGATTTAGGAAGGAAATGAGGAGACACTATTTCACAGAGAGGGTGGTGGCAAAATGGAACGCCCTACCAGAATGGGTGGTATCATGTAAATCTGTGAACAGCTTCGAAAGGGCATGGGACAGGGAACAGGGGAGAGTGAGGGTGAGGGAGGTGGGTGGTGGCAGTGGGATGACAAAGGGTAGGGGGGTGGGGCAGTTGCAAACTAAGGGTGTTGGCTGCACACTCGAGCAGACTTAGATAGACCGGGTGGTCTGTTTCTGCTGGCACATTCTTATGGTCATACCGTATATTAGATTTATGTGTATGACCTTCAAAAACTGTATCAGTTGAGACCATGTTATGGTCTAACAGTAACATAGGTTGTATACTTGCCTGTATTGCTACACAAGACACCTGCAATTCCTTAGAAACAAAAATGTAGTCCAGGCATGAATACATTTTATGTCGTGCTGAAAAGAATGTGTAGTCTCTCGTATTTGCATTAAGTTCCTTCCAAATATCTGCTAAATTGCAGGAGTCCAAAAAGACATTTAATTGCTTAGCTTTGTATCTGTCCCAGGGGGATGATTTATTCCATGGATCTTTAACAGGACAATTTAAATCCCCTCCCACAATTATATTAAAACATCTAAATCATGAATAGCTTTATTAATTTCAGCCAGAAAATTATTGAAACCTGTAAATGGTGCGTAAACTGAACAAAATGTAATCCTTTCACCATCTAAATTTACTTTGACAGCCACTATACGTCCTTGTATATCCGATGCAAAGTCTACCACTGTGCCTTTAAAATGCTTTGCTATCAATATCAGTACACCCGCACTTTTTTTCTTAGATCCCAGTGAACAGTAGATTTCCTCAGCCCATTTATTTTTTTAACCTATCTTAATTCCTTCTGGTCAAGAAAAACCTTGTGTAATAATATCACATCCAATTTTAATTTCCTGATCCTAGTCGATATACGATATCTTTTGATGGGGGAATTAAACCCATTAATATTTCAGGTTGCTATTTTTACTGGAATTACCATCTTAAATGGTCATTAGCCCACTCGACCTCTCAGCTCCTTACAACATCTTGTGTACCTAAAATTTATTTTCAGTGCATAGAGTTACACTTATTGTGAAACCTGTATGTAAAGTGCAAACCAGGAATGTCCCTATCAACCCCATATTGCCCCCTTTCCACCAAGGACCTGTGTCTGGTGAATGTCCCTACCACCTGGAAAAATGTGCAGAAAGCTCAAGCCCCTCCCCAGCCTACAACACCCATGGCCAAGACAAGCTGTCTGCCTGAGCATTATCTTTTATTTATTTCCATTACTATAGTCAGAAAAATACACGGGAAGTCTTATTTTAAGATCTCGAACAGCGTCCATAAGTGTTACATATATTAGTACTTGATGATTCAGAAGGACTGTAAGTTTTGCTGGATAAATAATGTATGGTTTGACTCCTTTCTTCCAAAGATGTTGCTGCAAATTATTAAAGATTCTTCTACGGTCCCTAAGTTCTTTGGAGTAATTGTTCCTAAATGATATCTGTTGTTCTTTATAAGTAAATTTCATATTTTTGAAGTAAGCGTTCATAGTCGGGTCCTTCTCTTCTGATATCAGAAATGTTAGTATTACTGGTCTTGGGCCTGGATTCCCTCGTGCAGGACCTAGCCAGTGAATTCTGTCTATAGCTGGGATTTCAGCACTGTCCACCAGAATGCTCCTTAATATTTCAGTAGCGATATTTTTCAGAGATAATTCTTTTTCCCAATCCTGTTGAATTCCAAATATGCGGATATTCTTGCGATGAGCCCTATTTTTGAAATCATCTAGTTTATACTGGGCTTCCTGCAGCTTTTTTTGACAAATTTTGAGGTCCTGGGGGATAGGTTGTATAAGGTCTTCCAGCTGTGATTGAAGTTGTTCTAATTCATTCATCCTTTTAATCCCTTGTAGTATTTTTTGTTCAGTATTAACAAGTGTGCCTTTTAATTTATCTATTGCCTCAACCACAGGTTGGAGTTGTTCCAAAGATATTTGAATACTGTGCACTTTACAGATTAGTTGTTTTGCCCACTCGGGTGGAGAGGGGGGTTCTTCATTAGGATGCTGCTTAGGGACATTCTCTTTTACCCCTTGCACGCCACCACAGGCTGTTGCCTCTGTTATATCTGAATCATTAAGTATCTCATCTAATAAAGTATCAGACTCTTCAACCATATCTGTGTTGTTAGGTATATTTTGCTGTAGCTTGCTAGTAGAAGCTGTATTCCCTGCCTGTTTACAGTGCTTGTCCTTCTTTTCTTGATCTTTGTTAGGCGGCATTCTATTTAGAGAAGGGCCTGATGTACTGCAGCAGTTCTTAAAAGGTAGCTGGAGCTGCTTATATATTTTCCTGTTCTGTGGAGTACTCTGTTTCTCATCGGTTAGCTGTCCCCCACTGTGTTTGTGGATTTCTTCTCCCCAACTTGAAATATTTTAGTTAACCTTTTTTGTTCAACACTGTTTTCAAACATTGGGTATGTGCTGGATTGCTAATAAATGTTCTGGATGGGTTACCCAGCTCCACATCAAATGCAGTAGAAAATGTTGGACAGTAAACAGGCTTTGTTTTGGCCTATTAGCAAAGGAACCTTAAAAGTTCGGGAATACAGCAGTTTACTAAAAGGATGTTAGCCCCCCCGCCGACCTTGATTTGTACTAAACTTTCAGTCCGAGTGTGATATCGGCTTCCCGTCTAGTTTGTTGTTCAAATCATGCAGGGAAAAAATCTCAAAGTTCAAATCACAGTTCTAAATTATGCTTCTATAGCTCAGTTCCAGTTTGTATTGTTATAGCCTTCTGTCTATAGAAAAATGCTTATCTTATGTTCGCCTCTACAGGCACTTTATATTTAAATGAGATTTCAAAGTACCTGTTTATTTAAATGAAAACGTTCTGGAGACATTCTGTTATTTATCCGTTTGGCCCAGTCCCTTTGCCACTCACAAAGCCGATTACTGAATCTTGTCCAGTTTCCCCTTTTGCGGGACACGTTAAATCAGAGTCCCTTGTTCTTCCAAAAACACTGCTTCCTTCCTTGTCGAAATTGCCTGCCGAGTTTCTGAGATGTATTCAGCCTCAGTCCATTAATCCTGCAATAAGGACTGGCAATATACTGACAAAAAAGCGTTTACAAGACATTAACCACCTGGTGGGCTCAGCGACATTCCCCGGTTACCATCTGTATTCATCAATTCACTCCTTTCACCAGCTGGAAATTAAGGGAAGATTTTAAGCGACCTGCATCTCATTTAGCTGTATCGAGGTAGAAGAATACTCTTTTTTTTTTTTTTTTTGTCATCTCTTTTCTCCCCTCATAGCCTCACGACCCACCCTCCTTGAGCTGCCTGGGTCCCATCCACTCCGCCTGTCCCATCCAGAGCCATCCAACCTCAAATTGCAGCCGTCCCTGGGGTAACCCGGATGTAACCCTTCACCGGGTGGGTCCCCCTCCTCCGAGGGGGAAGGCACCAGCACATATACTTGGCCCCAGGGTGCTGCTGAGGTGAAGGGTCTCCTTCAGGGCATCGGCGGCAGCGGTGGACCATCGTCTGGTCGGTCGCGAAGCGGATTTTCCGCTTTTCTGCTGTTCCCTCCTACGTGCGTCTGCAAAGCTCCTGGTCTCCACCAGAGGCTGCTGAAGCGCGACGTAGACCCACTACCCACCCCAGGAGAGGAGAGCAGTCCTATGGATGCTCAGTCCTCTCCTTCCCCTGCCAGACCCCGGTGTCCCGAGTCCATTCCCGAACCTGGGTCGCCGGCGTGGTTTGAGGTAAGGTGCCAGCGCTTCAACCTTCTACACCACCGGGCTGGCTAAAATACTCTCTTTAAGCACCCTGCGTTACATTAACTATGCCAAAAATGAAAGAAAACTTCTTTGGCCGTGTGCTTCAGGATGTTGTTAAGATGCCATTAGCCGGAATGGGGGTAAGGCAAGTGAACGCTTAGCTCAGGCATACGCACATTCCTTCCGATGCTCCTCCTCTCCACATGCTGCCGAGCATCCCGGCCCCAGGATACCACAGTGGACACGTATGTGGGTGGTGCCCCATAAATGGAAAATACCAGACTGTTGCTGGATGCCACCCGCCTCACACCGCAGGTCCCGTACCATCAACTGTGGTGCTCCCTGGAAACCAAGTGCAGAGTCTGCCGGGGGTTGCGTCCTCCAACCTTGAAGGCCCCACCCTGGGGGGCAAGCCAAGGAGGAACACTGGGAAGAGGTAAGTTCCAGCAAGACAGATGACTGGGCAGTGTGCGTGGTAGGGCTGATGGGGGCCAGTCCAGCATGGGAGCTTAAAAAAAAAAAAAAAAAAGCAGCCGATACGCTTTACAATTTGGGCAGACAACTTGTGCCAAGGAGTTGGCTGCCCGAGGACCTAAATCTGGCAATTTAATTTTTTTTTACTGTGTGAATAAAAAAAATATTTAACTTTATCTGTTTGGCTCGTAACTTCCTTGCATGAGACAAGTGGCTGCCGAGTGCTGCTGCCCCGCCCCTAAAATCAGCACTTTGATGATGCTAAATAGGGAGCGGGGCTGCAGGTGCCCTGTACAGCTGTTAACAGGACTGGGGGATGGGGATATCTAAATGTGGTGAGATTATCTTTGCTGGTAGTTCTTCATGTATGGGGCAGTATGTTCACCCCATTCATGACAGACCCCAGCTTGGTGGGGGTGAGGAGGGTAATGCAGTAGTGTGAAGCAGGTGGCCTGCAGAGTCCCAGAAGACAGGTACTTGGAGCCTTGAGGGACAGAAGGTAGCACCGGCAGAGGTTGAAGGAGGTCCTTGCCAGAGGTCTCAGGGGAAAAACAAAGTTTTAAAAGCAAAAAAAAAAAACGAAAGCCAGCAGGAACAGATGTAGTCTAAGCAGAAAAGAGCTTGGATTTGTTAAGTTGTCTTTAATAACAGAGTGGAATTTTTGAATTCAGATATATTAGCAGTGTTATAAATTTGAGTCTTGCTGAAGTCAACTGTAAATTTTTTCCCACTGACAGGCAAATCGCTAAAAAAAAAAAAAAGCAGACAATTCTAGGTTGTTACCTGGCTCAGTGGTGTGGAGTGCTGAGGCGAGGAGCGCCTTACCTCCTGCCATGCCTGTGACCGAGTACAATGACAGGGACGAGGGAGCAGATGGAAAAAGGGAGTCAGGTGGGCTTCATGAAGCTCCGCCCACTCCCTCTCTGCACACACCACAAGCCAGTCCCAGGCACTTTTGTATATGTGCATGGGGGGGGGGGTGGACAGCTCTCCCTTCTTTGGAATCCATGGGGGACTTAGCCTGAGGACCAGAGGGAGGAGCAGAGATGGGGCTGAGAACCTGCCTGATCACCAGATAAAAAGCTGTATGGAAACATAAATGGTGATCTCTGGATGTTCTGCAGAGAGGTAGACCTTATTAAAGTAGCAGTGATGAAAAATGTTTTTTCCAAAAATCCAGTTTCAGCTACAATAACTAAAACTTTTAGCATACCTGTGAAATCTGCTCTTCTAGGTACCGCCCATGTTTTGCACCATGAGTGTTTTGTTTTTTTTCCTCGATCCTAACCTTTGCCTAGTTTACAATGCCATATCTAAGCCAGATGTGGCACCATCTTTTTTCCTTGAGAAAAAAATGAAACTAAGCCATTTATAAAATACTTAAATTTTGATAAAACTAAAGATTTTTAACAAAAACTGGTGAAATTTGTAGATTTCAGCAGGGCAGACTTCGCGGAAATGGGGAGATGTATCATAGTAGCCCTGGAGAAGTGGGACGCAAAGGGGGGGGTTTGAAGAGCACTGGAGGCAACTAAAAGCAGCTATAGTGGAAGTGACCAACCAATGCATCAGGTTTGTGTCCAAGGAGAAGAGAAGGAGGAAGCCACTGTGGTTCTTGAAAGAGGTGGCAGACGAGGTACGGGCTAAAAGGGCGGGGTTCAGGAAATATAAAGAGACCCAAAGGGAGGAAGACAGGGACGCATATCTAGAGTGTCTAAGGGAAGCAGGGAAGGCGGTTAGGAGAGCAAAGGCCCGGACTGAGGGGGGATTAGCACGGACAGTACAAAACAAAAAAAAGGGGGTGGGGACAAGACATTCTATAGGTACATCAGCGAGAGAAGGAACAATGGGATTGTAAGGCTCAAAGGGGATGAGGGGGAGTATAAGGTGGGAGACCTGGAAAAGACAGAAATACTGAATAAATACTTCTGTTCAGTAGTTACTGAAGAGGGGAAGGGTCAGGGACCACAGCTGAGTGATAGATGCCAAGGGGGGAGTGGACACCAGTCCATTCACAGTGGAGAGAGTCCGGGAGGAACTCACAAAACTGAAGGTGGACAAGGCAATGGGACCAGATGGCATACACCTGAGGATATTGAGGGAACTGTGAGAAGAGCTTGCAGCACCTCTGGCAGCCTTGTTCACCGAGTCATTCAACACAGGAGTGGTTCCACAGGACTGGAGGAGGGCACATGTGGTCCCTCTACACAAATCCAGCAGTAGGGAGGAGGCGGGGTACTATAGGCCAGTCAGTCTCACCTGAGTAGTGGGGAAGCTCATGGAGAAGCTACTAGAATCCAGTGATGCCCAGTATCCAAGGCAACATGGATTCACAGTGGGGAGGCCATGTCAAACTAATCTGATAGATTTCTTTGACTGGGTGATGAAGGAAGTAAACCGGGGGCGGGGTGGGGGGAGCAGTGGATGTCACTTACTTTGATTAAAGCAAAGCCTTCGACACACCGTCCCACATAAGAGGCTGATAAACAAGCTGGGTAGTCTGGGCTTGGGGCACAAGGTGGTAAACTGGATTTAGAACTGGCTAATGGACAGGAAGCAGAGGGTGGTCATAAATGGGATACATTCCGGGAAGGGGGGGTGACCAGCAGGGTACCTCAGGGATCAGTCCTTGGGCCAGTCCTGTTCAATGTATTCATTAGTGACATTGCAGAAGGGCTGGAGGAAAAGGTCTGCCTGTTTGCAGATGACACCAAGATCTGCAACAGGGTGGATACTCCATACAGGGTGGAGACAATGAGGAGGGACCTAGAGACGCTTGAAAAATGGTCTGAAGTATGGTAACTGAGGTTTAATTCAAAGAAGTGCAAAATTATGCACCTGGGACATAGGAACCCTGGGGAGAGCTACAGGATGGGTGGGAGTTGCTGACAATCACCAAGGAAGAACGAGACCTAGGTGTTATTATATCAGATAATCTAAAGATGTCTAAGCAGAGTACAAAGGCTGCAGGGAGGGCCAGCGGCGTGCTGGGCTGCGTAGGCAGAGGTATTACTAGCAGAGGTGGGAGGTAGTGATGCCATTGTGTAAAACACTGGTGAGGCCGCACGTAGAGTGCTGTGTGTAGTTTTGGAGGCCACACCTTCATAAGGACATTGACAGGGTGGAGGCGGTCCAGAGAAGGGTGACTAAGATGGTACAGGGCTTACACCACAAAACTTATGAGGAGAGATTAAAGGAACTCAGTATGTATTCGCTGGAGGAGAGGAGGGACATGATGGAGACTTTCAAGTACCTTAAGGGCATTAATAAGGTGCAAGGGGGAGACATCTTCCAATACAGGAGGAATACAAGAACAAGGGGGCATGATATGAAATTGGAAGGTGGCAGGCTAAGAGGGAGTGTGAGAAAGATTTTCTTTATGGAGAGGGTGGTGGACACATGGAATAGTCTGCCACAGAAGTTGGTGGGAGCAAGCACTATGAAGGGATTTAAGCATGCCTGGGACATGCATAAGGGAATCCTGGAGGTAAGGTGGAGGGAGGGGAAGCCACTGACCAGCTAGGATCAGAGGCCATAACCAAGTATAGGGTTACGGGCAAACAAGATTTGCCTAGTGGTCCTTATCTGCCAACAGTTTCTATGTTTATATGTAAATAAAACTGGAAGATACAAGGACTCTATAGTGAAAAAAGGTAGGGTCAAAAGTTTTACCTAATTTCATTGCTCTTTTGCTTTAAAGCAGGTTGGGGGGGCATGTTTGTTAACATTGGAATTGGTTCTCTTCACAATACAAAGATTTCTATACCTGCATTGGTAATGAATTTTGTTGCATTACTTTATGTCACAGGGCAGTAGGAAGGTGGAGCTGGACCTGCATAAAGTATTGCCATCTTAGGACCCCACATACTTTGGATTCCTGGCCGTTTCACCACAACAGTTTTTTACACATAGCTGATATGTAGTCATGTTACAAAATGCCCTCCTTTTCCCCATCTAGAGCAATACTCTACAGGCAAGACTTAGTGCACTGCAGCCACAGATCCTAGAAACCTTAGAAGCGCTGGTGGATCCAAAGTTATTGTCAGTGGATCGAAGCAAATTGCATATATTACTTCAGAGCAGCAAAAAGTAAGTGCAACTCCTGAAAGAGCAGGTTTATAACTTATTGTAATATATGGATATGCCATAATAATACCATCTTAGCCCATACAAAAATGTTCCTGTAATACATTACCATAAATGTGACAATACATGGTTTCTGCAGTGATAATACATGGTTTCATGTTGATAGTACTATTATTTTAGCTCTGAGTGATAGTATTATTAGAAAAAGTGAAGAGCACAAGTGCCGGATTCCCTCCCACACTAACCTGTTTACCATGCTGACAAGTGCCCTTCTTAGACACGCAATGTAACGTTTCTGAAACTGTGCGTTTTGATTTGCTACTTTTCCTCTACAGGTGGGGCAAACACTTTTTAAAATATGGCAGCCATCTCTTTCCTAACGAGAGGAATTTTCCCCAGATCCCACAATAGGCATTTTTTTATTGTTTCATTTTAATTTAACATCATTATCTGGGTGATCCTGCTTTCATTCACGTCTGCAGAAAACTGGCAAATAGCGCAAGTGAATGTTCACTGTGTTCGGCGCCTGTTGTTGACCAAGTGTGCACTGATGTGGTTGGGTGCCCATTGTCAAGACAAGGATTTTTTAAAACTGATTCTGGCACGAGTGACTGTTCACTGTAGTCAGGTGCCCATTGTTGAGTGTGGGTGCGCTGAAGTGGTCGGGCGCCTGTTCTCAAGCCGAGGTTTTTTTTTCTGTACTCAGATCCATATATTACAAATAATAACAAATACGTAAGTGTGTATTGCAAGGCAGTAATCCCATCTCGAGGTTTGGGGGACTTTGGAAACCTCTCAAGCTTCGCTCTCGAGGTTCCAAGCCCCCAGTACCTCTCGATGGGATTACTGTCTTGTAATAAACAGAATAATAGATACCTAAGTGTGTATCTCCCTAGACGTCATACGGGGGGGGGGTGTTACATCTTACTAGTGAGAGATCACAGAATAACTGTGTCACAACCTGATCTATTCCTCACCTGTTCCCATCTTGCATACTTGTTGTTCTAGAGCCAAGCTTCCTCAAGGTTGCTGAACCCACCAACTCAGTTTACAAGTTCCCCTTATCAGTAGAAGGCAGACACTTAAGAATAGACTAAACATTGCTTGTAACACTGACACTTTCACTAAAAGGAAAGGGCCTTGCTTGGTATCTTGTCTTAGGAAATGGAAAATAATTAGTCCATAATTTGTTACCTGTCTCTTAAGCAAAACAGCCACAGATGAGTTTTAAATATATAAATGAGCAGTAACACACAGTGGTGTGGGTTGTGCTGGAATACACAAGGCCCCCCACCACTGGTTGTAAGCTGAGAGCCTTCTGCCATCTGTGGCATGGGTTATCACAAACCACAAACTCTGGATTACTGGGTGGATGGGGGAGTTGAAAATGAATGTTGATTCTGATACTCAGAAAAACAACTAGCTGCCCCCCACCATTCCTGAATATCTAGGACACGCTTATTTGTTATGCATATGGAAATCTATATTGCAGTCATTGCCCTGCACAATAAAATCACCAATTTTAAATGGCAGTGTTTCAAGTAAAGTAGAGAAGACCATCTGGTACCGTTAAGTGTGTAGCCAGTTTTACTTTCCATTGTAGTGACTTAACTCAGTAATGTGGTTTTCGTGCCAGAAAATGTTCGAATTGGAGGGCTGTTGATACATAACACAACATTTCAGCACCATCACCCAGTCACTGTACTGTATATACCTGTTAATAAGATATAAGCATGGTAGCAGAAAGAGTGGATTTGAAATGGCGTTGACTTTAATGAGCATGCCCAGAGTCACAGATTCAGCTTTAAAAAGAACATTTAAAGTGATTTTGTGAGCTTTCAAAGATGCCATTTTCACATAGTATGCCATTGCCGCCCATGCTTTAGATTTTGAAGCTGCAGTTTGTTTTGTAAAATAAAAATCTGTAATAGTCATTTTTATTTATGTTTTATCAGCACTATGTCCTCAAGTTTTCTGTGTGCGGCCACACCCATTGCATGATGTCATGCAAGGGAATTGTCGGTGTTTTATATACAGCACCAATGAATTCTGGGTAAAGTATAAAGGTGACTTAAATGTTGGTTACTCAAAGGTGCAGTCCCTTATTTTTGTGGTGGTGGTGACTGCACCTAATATGTAGATGTACATAGCAAGGCATTGTGGGTACAATAAGAAGTTGTTTTCGAATTCCCTTACTGTGAGGTGCAGTCTTCTATCTCTAGAGTAGCTTCAACAATAAAAGCTGTCATGTGTTTATTTTCCAAATAAGGCATTGTACATATAGTATCTAGCTGACAAGATTTCTTTACTGAGAGATGTAGTCTCCTATGTCGATAGTATAAACGTCTGCAATACCAAGACTGACCAACAGAGGTCTTTGTTTCAAAACAGTGCTTATAAACTTTGTTTCCCTTGCATTATGTCACGCTTGGGGATTGCAGCACTAAGAGAAAAAAAAAGGGGTGGGTTATGCAAATGAAGCGGAGCACAGAAATAAAAGCATTTATTCCACGGAAAAAAAAGCACTTTTTGGCAGTTTGAATGGTAGGAGATTGAATCACAACTCCTACAGGTTGCTGCAGTATACTACTCCCATTTGCTATGGCAAAGCTCACTAAATCACTTTAAACAGGTTAGAGGGCTCATTTTAA
Organism: Neoceratodus forsteri; assembly: GCA_016271365.2. Lineage (NCBI taxonomy): Eukaryota > Metazoa > Chordata > Ceratodontiformes > Ceratodontidae > Neoceratodus > Neoceratodus forsteri. The sequence goes on along the minus strand of CM057455.1, from coordinate 1,773,563,907 downwards.
CAGTGGAGTAAGTTTACAGAATTTAGTACAGTCCAAACTGTCAGGGATTACATTTATTCAGTGTGCTAAAAAAAAGCCTCATCCATGAACGAGTTTACCAGCAGCTCGGCGTGGTATGCAAGTGACGTACGGGAGCATCGGTAAGAGTGGGTTGCTTGCAAAGGCCGAACACTGAATTTGACCCATAAAAAATGAAATAATGGCACTATGTCATTTATTTATAAATTTAGTTTTTGTTAACCAGGTGAGTGCGCTGTCATAAATCATGTGATGTTTGATAGTCAGACTGATACTAACAGGACTGTTGCTACTATGCACTTTTAAAATTAAAAAAGCTGGCAGTGTCATCCTGTCTTTCCACACTCCTACTGGTGGCTCATATAGCTTTCAGGGTCCAGTTAAGTCTCCATCTGTTCCTTTCAGCCCAGTTTACACTGCAAGTTATATTGCAGCTGGCATTTCTCAGCATTCCAAAGTTGAATTGTACGATTTCTTGTGAGATACCCCTGCCTCCCAGAAAGGAACTGTTTTGCACCAGAAACATCCTAGAAATTTATTTCTTTCAAATTCAGAACCAGAAATTGCACTCAGTGTGAAATGCTTTTCTCTCTGTCTACAAAGGGTGGCTCCCTATTGGAAGCCATTGAATCCCCTTGGAATAGTGAATGATGACACCACTGCTGATATCTGAGATAAGGGAATATGTGATGGCAAGGAGCTTGATTCGTGATATAGCTGAATGAGTGGCAAGTGAGCTCGGGGAATATCACGAATGGTGGAGTGTAGTGGAGCCACGAGTGATTGTTCCCCGAGCTTGCCATGAGTTCAGATATATCATGTATCAAGCTCCTTGCCATCACATATGCGTTTTATACAATAGGGGTTGTACTTTTGTCCGAGTTTACTGGCTTTGTTTTTTTATTTATTACTTCGTTTTACCTGTAGGGTTGCTTTTTTTTGTGGTGTTCTTCCACGGTCTTGGGACTGGTTTTGTGAATGGGAGTTTGTAGTAGTTTTTTATGGGTTGGTTTTGTGAGTGAGGTATTTTGCTGCCTTGTGATTGGGTGAGGTATGTGATATGTCAATTCAGTTTTATTTTAGTAGGAAAATACACCATTGAGAAAGATTCATTTACAAGGTGGTTCTGGGAGGACGCAAAATCAAAAATGATGACAAAGCAGTACAGCAGGGTTATAGGTTACAAATGGTGACATAACTCATTATACAGTACATTGAAAATACCTAAGAAAATATATAAAAACATGGTGGCAGCAGACTCATTTATATTCTAGTATTCAGAAAAAGCCTCCGGGACAGAAAATGGTGGTGGTGGTGAGGGGCAATCTAGTATGGGTTAGGCAGAGGGGAGGGATAGGGGAGAGGGTAGTGGGAGAGAGAGGGGGAAAACAAGGAGTTGAGAACATAGTACGGGGAGGGGGAAGGAGGAGTTGAAGAAAAATGTAAAGAATAGGGAGGAGGGGGAAGAAACAAGAACAGAAGAAAACATAGATAGTGGGGACTGCAGTTGTGAGCAAGAAGTGCCGAGTAGTAAGTGTGGTTAACAGTACCTCATGGTGGGGGGCAAATTTATGAACAGCATTGGCATCTATCCTTCAGTAAGTTTCTTAGCAGCAATTTAAAAGAAAGTATTCCAACAATCTGTGTAAGTTTTAATGAATTTTGAAGGGTATTCCAGAGGGTGGGGACATCGTGGCTTAAAGAAGAAGAAGCCCCATAGTGAGATCTTATTCTAGGTATGTCAAGCAGAATATAAGAGTATTGCCTGAGAGATTATGAGCAGGGGGTAAATTTAAGTAAGTAAGAGATATAAAGTGGGAGTTTCATGATGAGGGCTGTGTAGGCCCAGAGGGAGGCATTGTGCCACCTCCTGGTGGTTAAAGAGGTCTAGCCTAGTTGAGCATAGAGGGCACAGAGATGAGTATTGAACGGAGTGTTAGTAATAAACCTTATTGCCCTATGGTAGAGTGTGTCCAACTTTGTCAAGGCTGTTTTAGGGCCATGTCTATAAATGACGTCAGTGTAGTCAATGAGAGGTAGTAATGTAGCTTATACTAGCCCTTTTTTGCCTCATAGGTAAGCAGGTATACAGAAGAAAAGTCCTAGCCTTTGTCTTAATTTTTTTGATAGTTCTTCAGTGTGCTTGGCTAATAGCTTGGCAGAAGACACCAGGAGAAAGGACTGCTGTGTGACTGAACTTCTCTGCTGGGACTACAGTAGAAGAACTTTTGTACTTGGACCTTTAATTTAGGGTAAAAAAAACAAACTAACATACAAAACAAAAAAAAGTGTGTGTTTGTCTGGTTTAACTGAACTGAATGGGTATCCGAACAGTTATTTAGGTGTAAATTTCAGGTGATTGAAAGGACTTAACTGTTGTGAGGTTTAAATTACTTGTAGAAAGATCTAGTAAGTAGGGGGAGTGGCTTAGCTAGAAGGAAGCTAAATTTAAAGACTGCCTTAGAAAGATTCTGCTAATAGCTTGGCAGAAGACACCAGGAGAAAGGACTGCTGTGTGACTGAACTTCTCTGCTGGGACTATATTGCCCTCCTTCCCTCCCCTCCACAAAGCTAGTTCTATTTTTATAGGCACAGGATTTGACTGATAACAGGAACTTCCTGTTTGGGAGCAGGAAGTGAGTGATCACAGAACCACCAAAGACCCACCATCCTAGAAGGGCAAGAGTAGCTCTCCGGCCCCCTCTAGCTGCTGGAGGTCTGCCTCTGAGCAAGTAACTGGTCTACTGAGAAATATAGGATAGTCTTGTCTCAGAACAGGAAAATCAGGAGCTTAAAAGGCACACAGGCAGAAAGTAAGGAGAGAGAGAAAAAAAACAGAGGAAAGAGTAAGGATTGCAAACAGTTAAGGGGCCAGAAATAAGACATGATTGGAGTGGTGCAGTGCAGTGGCTGTGGAGCAGCAGTCTTCCGGGAGACGTTCTGTAGGATGCAGTGTTGTCCCATCTGCAGGCACCTCTCTGGGCTGAGGGAGGAGGTTGCTCATCTACAGGCTGAGTTGGCCAGGATTTGTGGGACCTCCTCTTCCATCCAGGGACGACCAGTGCCTCTGCCGTTGCCTCAGAGGTTGCCAAGAAAGAGGAGCGGTTGTACCACAGTGGGCTCAGGGAGGGTGAGGGTGGTGGAACAGAGGCGCATCCCTCCAGTTGTACCTCTCCACAATTCCTGTGCCATTCTGGCAAAGTGTGGTTCCTCTATGGAGGCACCCGCAGTGGAGACCAAGGAGGATGCTGGGAACCTCCACAAAGGAGACCCACAGGAGGGTGGCAGGGGACCCTGCAGGGGAAGGAAACAACTCCTGGTGGGGGTCTCCATTGTTAGGAAGGTAGAACTGGGGAGGAAAGGGAGAGGGAGGTGAGGTGCCTGCCTAGCGCCATGGCTTGGAGGGACAGGGAGAGCGAATCCTCAGGATTGTCGGAGCAGCTGCACAGGGGAGGGAGCTGGATGTCATTGTCCACCTAGGGACAAATGACCTGGCTAAGAGAGGGATTAGAGAAGTGCAGGAAGAGTTTATGGAATTGGGAAGGGGCCTTAGTCAAGTAGCATGCACGGTGACCTTCTCGGAGGTGCTGCCCATCTATGGCATAGGAGAGGCTAAGGTGTTCCGCACCATGGGATTCAATCAGTGGTTGAAAACTGGTGTGGAGCTCAGGGATTTGACTTCATTGGGGACTGGGGTCCACCTGGAGTGATGCAAGCCTATATTGGCATGATGGGCTGCATCTGTCCGGGAGGGAACTAGGATCTAGGTGATGGGTTTAAATGCTTCATTGGCAAGCTTTAAACCAGCCAAGGGGAGGCACTGAAAGGGCAGGAAATCTCTAGTCCCCCAACAATAATCACGGTAGGTGCGGCAAACACCAACATAGAGGTGTCGATGGGGAGAAGGGCAGGGGTAAATGGAGAAAGTGACAAAGGCAAGAAGGACAGGGATGTGGCAAAAGGAGTAAAGCCATCAGGAAATGGAGGGTAATGAGTACCAATGCCCGTAGTCTGGGCAACAAGCTCCCTGAGCTGGTGGCCTTGATGGAAGAGGGATGCCTGGATATTGTAGCAGTCACAGAAACATGGTACACAGAGAACCATGACTAGGATGTTAACATACCAGGGTACATAACCTACAGGAGAGAGAGGTAGGGGAGAAGAGGGGGAGGAGTAGCTCTCTATGTAAAGGAAGGGATAAAAGCAACTGAACAAAAGAGTAAACAGGGAGGAGAGGAGGCACTGTGGGTCACCTTGGAGACTGGAAAGGGCACCACAATCCGCACAGGGGTTATGTACAGACCCCCATGTCAGGGGAGGGAATGGACAAGGATATGATAGAAGGCATTCTTAGAATGGCAGAGAAAGGGGAGATACTGTTGATGGGAGACCTGAATATGCCAGATGTTAACTGGAGCACATTTGCATGCATCCAAGAGCAGGGCCATTATTGATGCCCTACAGGTGGCAGGCATTAGACAGCTAGTTTCAGAACCCACCGTGAGGGAGCAATCTTAGACCTCGCTCTCAAACGGGGCAGTGAGAGGATCTGGATCTAGAAGTGGGTTGCCATCCTGGGGACAAGTGACCATCAAACAGTGTGGTTCACATTAAACTCAGCTACAGAGTCAAGCCATACAAAGTGAGGGTACTGGACTTTAGGAGGGCTGACTTTGGCAAGATGGGAGAGTGCCTCAGAAAAGCAGTAGCAAACAGGCTAGAAGGAGGTGTGGAGCAACAATGGGGAATCCTCAAAACTGCCATCACAGAGGCAACAAGCCTTTGTGTGAAGCAAATAAACAAATCAAAACGAAAGAAAAAGCCACTATGGTTCTCAAAAGAGGTGGCTGTGAAAGTCAGGAAGAAAAAGATAGCATTCCGGAAGTATAAGGAAACACAGAAGGAGCAGGACAAAGAGCTGTACCAGTTAAGGCAGAAGGAAGCAGGGAGGGAAGTCAGAATAGCAAAGGCCCAAACTGAGGAAAAGATCGCCAACTCAGTTAAGAAGGGATAAAACCTTTTATAGGTACATCAGCGAGCCGAGAAAGACAAAGGGAGGATAGTGAGGCTGAATAGAATGAACGGTGGGTGGGCAGAGGGGACAATGAAAAGCAGGATACTGAACGAATATTTCTGCTCAGTATTCACAAAGAGGAGGGAAGTGCCTAATCCAATTAAAAAGCACTCTTGATAGGGGTCGATCCCAGTCCTTTCACAGAAGAAAGGGTTCTGCAAGAACTCCTAAAACTGAAGGTGGACAAAGCAATGGGTCCTGATGGAATTCACCCCAGAATTCTAAAAGAATTAAGGGAGGAACTAGTGAAACCACTGGCTACTCTTTTTAATAAATCATGGGAGGATGGTGTGGTACCCGAGGACTGGAGGAAGGCGGATGTGATTCCCTTCACAAAAGTGGGACCAAGACAGAGGCAGGAAACTACAGACCTGTCAGTCTGACCTCTGTGGTAGGGAAAGTGATGGAGTCACTTCTGAAGGAAAGAATAGTTGAGTACCTAGAGGCCAGTGGAGCACAGGACCCAAGGCAGCATGGGTTCACAGTGGGAAGGTCATGTCAGACGAATCTAATAGATTTCTTTGACTGGGTGACCAAAGTAGTAGACCAGGGAGGGGCTGAGGACGTGGCCTACCTAGACTTTAGCAAGGCATTTGACACAGTCCCACACAAAAGATTAATAGTCAAATTAACCAGCCTGGGAGTGGGTCCCAGGGTGGTAGCCTGGGTAAAACATTGGCTGCGACAGGACAGAAGGTAATTGTAAATGGAGTCCACTCTGAAGAAAGAGGGTTACTAGTGGGTACCTGAGGGTTCAGTATTGGGTCCAGTCCTTTTTAATGTCTTCATCAGTGACATTGCAGAGGGACTGGAAGGAAAGTATGCCTTTTGCAGATGACACAAGATCTGCAACAGGGTTGATACACAAGGAGGGTGGAAAGGATGAAAAGGGACATGGCAAGGTTGGAGGAATGGTCAGAAGTATGGCAGCTAGGATTCAATGCAAAAAGTGCAAAATAATGCACCTGGGAAACAAGAACCCAGGGAAGAATACACAATGGGTGGGAGGTAGTAACAACAACAAAAGGAAAGGGACCTGGGGTAATCATATCAGATGACCTTAAGGTTAGCAATCAATGTGAGAAGGCAGTAGGGAGGGCTGGGGGTATACTGGGATGTATAGGGAGAGGCATCAGCAGCAGAAAACAGGAAGTTGTTATCCCTCTGTACAGACAGTTGGTGAGACCCCATCTGGAGTACTGTGTCCAGTTCTGGAGACCTCATCTCCGCAAGGACATAGACAGGATAGTGGTAGTCCAGAGGAGGGCAACTAAAATGGTGCAGGGTCTGCAAGAGAAGCCGTATGAGGAGACTAAAGGAGCTTAATATAGTATACCCTTGAGGAAAGAAGGAGAGGGGGACATGATAGAAACTTTAAGTACCTCAGTGGAATCAACAAAGTCCAAGAGGGTAGCATCTTTCAGAAAAAGAGACTTACAAGAACAAGGGGACACAATTTAAAGATAGAAGGAGGGCGGTTCAGGGGCAATGTGAGGAAGTATTATTTCACAGAGAGGGTAGTGGATGCATGGAACAGCCTTCCTGAGGAGGTTGTGGGGTCTAAAACTGTGGGAGATTTCAAGAATGCATGGGACAGACATAAGGCAATTCTTGTGGGGGTAGGAAGAAATAGGCTGTTGGTTAACTAGGATCTGCGGCCTATCCTGTAGGTAGGGAAATGGGCAGACTAGATGGGCCTAGCGGTCCTTATCTGCCGTCGAAGTCTATGTTTCTATGTTCTATGTGTGAGTCATGAATGTTAGTTTATGATCGAGCCAGTAACCTAGGTGTTTGAATTTGTCCACATTTGCGAGTGTTTCCCCGGGATAGTTATAATTTGTAGCTTGAAAGTTGAGGGGTTAGTATTTATTGCTTTTGTTTGAAGGGAGAGAAGTAGTAGTTTCAAATGAAGGAGGTTTTGCTGTAAGGTCACATTTCTTTTGTAGTTCTAGACAAGCAGACTCAAGAGAAGGCCGTGCAACGTAAAGTACAGTGTCGTCTGCAAAGAGATGAACACTTGCTATAGTAATATTACGGTTGATTTCATTGATGTAAATAGCGAAAAGGAGGGGCCCCAGGATTGACCCTTAAGGGATGCCTCTCTGCAGGGTTTTAAGGGGGATAGATCACCTTGCACTTTGACTTGTTGTTGCCTGCCTATGAGATGGCAGGAGAACCGTTTAGGGCAATGTCATCAAGACCAAAGTTGTGCAGCAAAGCAGCAAGTAGGTCATGGCCTACTGTGTCAAACCCCTTGCTTAAATCCAAGAAGTGTGCATAGACGGAATATTTAGCATCAAGGGAGATTTGCCAGTCTTGTGTGACCTTGTCCAGACAGAGACTGTGCTATGTTTTGGCCTGAATCCAGATTGTAGTGGGTTAAGCAAATTCGAGGTCTCTAGATGTTCTCTTAGTTGAGAATTAACTAATTTTTCCAATATTTTTGATAGGGTAGGTAGCAAGGAGATTGGACAGTAGCTGTTGAGGTCGCTTGGATCACCGGATTTAAGGAGTGAAATAATGTGTGCTACCTTCCACACGGCAGGAAGGGCACCTTGAGAAAGGGACAATTTAAAAAGGTGGGTAATGGGTGGTGCCAGCAGATGATGGCCTCATTTTAAGAAGGGGTCGAGGCGATCTGCTTCTGCACTTTTTCTTTGTATCTAAGGCGATTAGGCAGTCTTCAACCTGTTTAAGGGTAATCGTGCTGAAACTAAATTTGTTTGGGAGAAGGGGGCATTGGTGTGTGAACTTAGAGGATCGTTAGCGCAGGGCTGGGGAATTAGTTTGCTTGCTGGGGAGGTGTCAAATGCTAGGCCAGCGGTAGCAAAGTGCTTATTTAGCTGTTCTAAAATGCTTACTTTGCTTGTGTAGGTGCTGTCACCTGAGCATGTTTTAGAGGGCAAGGCCGACAGGGAGCTATGATCTTCTGTTTCTCTTAGAACGTGCCAGAATTTGGCACCTGGTCAAGTGCTGTTTGAAAATACTTGTCTTTTCGGCCCTCATCAGTTTAGTACAGTGATTCCTAGATGTTCTAAAGGCCATCCAGTCATGAGCTGACTTGTTTTCCGTGCCTTTTTTTCCATAGGGAGTCTCTACTATGCAGGGCTAATTTTAAAGCAGTGATAAACCATGGATAAGATCTTTTTCTAGTTCTAATTTTAACATAAGGAGCGTGAACATCGATCACTTTTAGTACAAGGTTCAGGAACAGAGTGTAGGCTTCTGTAACTGAGGATGCTAGATAAAAGTCCTGCCATCTAATGTTACTTAGGATGACCTGAAAGTCAGCACTATTAAATTTGTGATAACTCTTTTTGTATATAAAACTGGAATTGGACATACAGTGGGTTTGGGTAGGAGTCTTACACATACAATGGCCTTGTGGTTACTGATGTTGTTGTCAGATACTCCAGTGTGTGAAATTTTATGAGGTATGTATGTCGGTGCAGTAGTATGTTTGATTTGTTCCTTAGTATGATATTTTGGGTGGTCGGTCGGTTGGTTTGTGTGCTGCCTTGTGATTGGATGTTATTCGTTGTGGTGTGTTGTGATTGGTAGATCTTACTTCAAGAGGGCTCTTGCAGTAGGTAATCACTTGTAGGACTGCGCCCCCTGGTGTCAGGACCACATAGAAACGTTTGCTAGCAGTGTCTGACGGGGAACCGCCCACCCGCTGTCACGTGACGGATGTCAGCATGACACTGTATAGTAGGCAGTCCCCATGTCCGACCTCTAGTTCTTTCCCGGCGACGACCTGTGCACATCGGACCGACTGAAGCTCGTCACAGTAGTTTGAACGTCTATTCGGATGAATATCCATTTTTCTATTTTCAGTAATATTTCCTAATCGTTTATGTCGTCCTCTTCTTCCACAGAATCGCATAAAAATAAGTGTGGTTCTTGCAGCATCCAACTGCCGCATAAGGACCAGCATACCCTCTGCCTCTTCTGCTTAGGACCAGATCACAATGTTAAGGAGTGTGAGACCTGCGCTTAATTCAGCCAGGCCACACGGAAAAGGTGCCAACAGTCTCTCGAAGCCCATCTCCTGAAACTGAAAATGGCTTCAATGGAAAAAGAACTTAAGAAGCTTAAAAGCACCTCCTCCTCTCCAGCTGACCCCCATAAGAAGAAAAAGAGGGACAAAGAAAAACATCGGGACTGGGAGCAGTCTCCCTCGAAGCCGCCCACGGGCTCTTTGGCAGAGGCTCGGCCCCCTTCCTCTGGGAAAGCGAACACTGCAGCCATGCTTGCGCTTCCGCCTACAGAACAGGCTTTGGCCACTCCGCCGCCACTGGTTACGGTGACAGCAGGTACCTCGGGATTCATCCGAGGCCGCCACCACACTTGAGCCCATCACTGCCCTGGGCTCTGAGTCAGCAGGCGTGGCCGATAAGCCGCTCGTTGGACCCAGCCGTGGTTGGTAAGTTGGGGGTCAGGGTCTCCGACTCCTGCACGACCCAGGTCGATCAGCCGATCGTCAGATCCTCCGACAATCGCACTACCATTTTGCGTCCGTCAGGCTCTGACGATGTGCAGCCGAACGTCGGCTCCGTCCTGGCTGGAGGGCAGGGGTCACCCCGGGACTCCACTCATGGAGATTCCTCCACTGTCGCTGGACCCGCAGGTTCCGACGGAAGCAGACCTTTCATCAGGTGTACTTGATGTCGGGGTTCCAAAAGGCCTTACGGTGGGTCCGCCACCACCGGTACAGACCCTACCCCTCCTCAACACCCACAGGGCCCTTTACCTCCTTCGTCAAGGCAGCCAGCGAATTTTCCTCTGTCGGGGCTCCCATCAGCCTTCCCACTTTCGGGGCTTCTTTGGGTCTTCCGCCCTCAGGCCCTTTGCCGGGATTCCCCCCAGCAGGACCACTAGTGGGCCTTCCTTCAGGCTATCCACCTTTGGGACAACCGTCAGGCTACCCTCCACCAGGGCCGCTGTCTGGCTACCCTTCGTTAGAGCCGCTGTCAGGTTACCCTCCGTCAGGACTGCCGTCTGGCTTTCCTGTGTTGAGGGCATCATCCGGGTTTCTGCCATCAGGGTATCCTCCGTCAGCCCCAACACCTGACCCCTTTTCGACGGGCTTTTATTACTTAGGTTACTCTGATTATCACTATCCAGGTTATCCTCAGCACTATCCTCCTACAAGTTTCTCAGGACATGGGTCCAGGTCAGGGTTCCTTCACTGTCACCCTCCACCTCCTCCTACTCCACCTCGTCCTGCTCAACCACAGGTGGATTTTAGGGAGATTCTCAAATCTTGGTGGTCTGAGACGAAATCACAACTGGTCTCGGAGTTAGATAGCAGGCATCTGTAACCCCTGGACACAGAACATCCAGATCCTACCCCTAGGGTACCCTCTCTGGTCATCCCTCGACGTCAGACCAGATGACAGCTCGATCGCAACCCCTGACGTCGGAATGAAGTCTCGGGGAACCAGAACCCCCAATTCCTGAAAAATTCCAGAGGATTCTGATGATTCCGAAGTGGATTACGATTCCTCATCCGAGGGTTCAAGATTTGAGGCACCTCCCCATGAGGAACTTGTACCTAGGGAGTCTCCCAAATACCCTACTGAAGTTCCCACCTTCGTGGACCTCCACAGGCAAATGGAGGCACAAGGATGGAAATCAGATGCTCTGAACCCCAAACATCAGCGATTGGCAGAGCATCTGGATTTCCCAGAGACAAGTCCAGTACTCACTCCAAGGGTAGCTCAGATTTTGGTAGAGGCAAGAAAGCCATCTACCAGAACTACCTATGCCATGAAGTGGAAACGCTTTTCCATCTGGGCCACCTCAAAGACTTTGGATCCTTTCTCGTGCCCCACTTTTCAGGTCATGGCGTATCTTCTCCATCTGTTGTACCTGGGTTTGAGCTATTCATCACTGAAGGTGCAATAACGACCATCTCTGCCTACCATGATTTAGTAGGGGGCAAGACTCTGGCTCATTTATAGGTCTCAAAAACCTTCTTAGAATGTATTCTGCATCTGAAACCCCCGGTGTGTAACCCTGCTCCACTGTGGGACCTTAATTTTCTTTTAGAAAAATTGACCTTACCTCCTTTTGAACCGGCAAGGACATGTGACATGCGCTTTTTGTCCTGGAAAGCGGTCTTTTTAGTTGCAGTCACTTCTGCTCAAAGAATTTCCGAGTTTCAGGCCCTGATGTGTAAGGTGCCTTGTTTGATTTTTCACAGAGACCGGGTGGCTCTGCACACGAATCCTAAGTTTCTTCCAAAGGTTGTTTCAGAGACTACCCTGAATCAGTCTCTTCAGTTGTCGATGTATTACCCCGAACATTCTAATCCAGGGGAGGCCATTTTGCGTACATTAGATTTTCACAGAATTTTACGTTTTTACACGAACAGGATCAAAGCTGTTAGTAAACCGGAGCAGCTTTTTGTTTCATTCGCATCAAAGAGAGAAGGTGCAGCAGTTTCCAAACAATTCCTTTCCAAATGGTTGGCAAACTGCATTACTTTTTGATACCAGAAGTATAGTAAAGTCCTTCTGGGGCAGGTGAAAGGACATTCTACCAGGAGTATGGCTGCCTGTGCACCTTGTTTCAGAAATGTATCTGCTGCAGAGATCTGCATGGCTGCTACTTGGACTTCCGTCCACACTTTCATGAAACACTGCAGTCTGGACATTGCCTCTAGGCGCAGGGCTGGTTTCAGACTTGCAGTCCTCCAGGGACTCCTGTCCTAAGTATCTGGCTACCTACTAGCTTCCTGTTCCAGCCTCCCATATTTTCCTGTCCCTCGGACTCTGATTGCTTGGGACTCAGTCCTACAAGTGATTACCTACTGCAAGAGCCCTCTCGAAGTAAGATAATACAGTTATGTAAGAACTTATTGTAACAGTAGATCTTTGAGAGAGGCTGTTGCAGTAGGTAACCTTTTTCCCACCCCTTCCCCTATTTGGCTTGTAGTTCTATTTCCAGGAGCCTTTTCTTGGATTCAGGAGCCTCTTCCCATTCTCCTGTCAATGACTCTTAGAGGTCTCCGGCAGGAGAACTGGAGGGTGGACGTGGGGACTGCCCACTATATGGTGTCATGCTGACGTCCATCACGTGATGTCGGGTGGGCGGTCCCCCGTCAGACACTAATAGCAAAAGTTTCCATGTGGTCCTGACACTAGGGGGTGCAGTCCTACAAGTGATTACCTACTGCAAGAGCTTCTCTCGAAGATCTACTGTTACGGTAAGTTCTTACGTAACTGTACTTTCCATCATGTATGGTTCTGGTTTCTGCGTGGAGTCTTTCTGTGTTTTGCTGAGTTTTGGGTTGAAAATATTATTTATTGTGAATCTCTGTTTCATTTTGGGATTCTTTCCTGTTTTGTGGAGCTATACTGATATTTTGTATACGTATATTTCGCTGTGTTTTAATGTGTTTGCCATGGTGTCCAGCAGTGTGTCCTTTGAAGTTCTCTGTCCCTGTTTTTGGTAAGCTGAATTTTTCCTTTTTACTATTTTACATGTCTTGGGCTCCTTTTCAGGTGTTTGTTCTGGCTCTGTTTGCTTTTGTTTTTAGCCGCGCTATGCAAGAGGAACGCTCTTGGGCTTTCATGTTACTTTTATTCACCTGGGCAACTTATTTTATTATTTTTTTTTTAAAGGCTTAGAAATGTAATTTGGCATGTTACCTTTCTGACATGTACACAGTGGCAGTATGGCTTAGTGACGTATACACCGTATGGATATCTATCAGTTTTTTTCACTGTGTACACGTCACATTTGTATGATCAGTCTGGGGTTCTGATACTGCAGTTTAAGTGATCACATGTCACTTCACCCCCATTTTATAAAGCTGAGTAAAGATACTCAGTGGGCCTTTCCTGACCAAATATTTTACATCAATACATTTTCTTCAGTTACCTTTTTCTAACAAAAAATTTGCAAGAACCATTTCCTTTTCATACATTCATATTATGGGATTTGAGGTCCCTGACTGGCACGCTCGTGACAGGCAGGAAAAGTTTTATGGTTTGTATTAGTATGCTAGTCGACCTGAAAAAGCATCCCAGTCGAGTTCATTGTCAGTCATCTGTTTACAGTATAACATATGATTTATTTCTTTTTACAGCCTGTCCGAACTGGAAACTGATATTAAAGTTTTTAGAGAAGCCCTTCTGGAGATTTTAGATGATGAAGAGTTAATAGAGAATCTCTGTCTTTCCAAATGGAGTGATCCACAAGTGTTGTATGTATACTGTTACTAAACATCTTCTTCATCGTCACTAAATCTGCTGTACTCGGCTTTTTAAATTTAATCTAAAAGTATTCCTTGCCTCTCCTTTGCCTCGTCTTCCTTATCCTGAATCACTATCCCAGCTGGCTATAACAGTAAAAGTTAGGTAAACATTATTATTTATTCTATAGTAGAAAATATACAGCTGTGTACTATTTTACTTGAGGGCGATGTTTTAGAATTTCTGCATACTGAGATATCCCCATTAGGCTAAGTGCCTAGTTTTGAAGATGGTTCAAGGGGGTGGGGCAGTGGTATAGTTAAAGCACAAGGAAGTTACTAACATTGATTACTAAGCACATTAGATAAAAATTTCAGTGAATGGTTCCCATTACTTCTGAAACTTTGTAGTTCATTATTTTAATCAACATATTTTCATCTTTTATTTTTGTAAAGTGTTAGTGATACTGTAGTGTGAAATACATAGTAGCATAGTAATGTAAGGTCGGAAGGGACTCTAGGTCCTTCATGCTTCCTCATAAGGAGGCATAAATAAGTATGCTGAGCAAGCATGTATCACGGGGTCCTTGGGAGGCGACCCGACATCAGCTGTGGCCCAAGTACAGAGGACCGTCACTCCCTGATGCCAGTCCGCGACTGTGAGCATTCAAGGGATGACTCTTCCTCTTCTGAGTCCTCTCAGGGCTCTGGGGATTCCTCCGAGGAGCAGGATCAGCCTAAGGAGGCCCCTAAGTCCCCTCTAGATGACCCAATGTTCGTAGATGTTGTGTCATATCCAGTCCCTCATGAGATGGGAGACGGAGGAACTGGACCTGGAACATCGTCGTTTGGCTGTTTATTTGTGGAAGAAGGATACCCTCCCCTTGGTGGTACCTCCTCTAATTGACTCCTTCCAGAATGTCACTAAGGCGGCATGGAACAACCCCTCTATCACTCCACCTTTACCTAAGAAGGTAGACTTCCTCTACCATGCGCCGGTTGGTGAGCCCTTCTTTGGTGATCACCCTAAGGTGAACTCTGTCATTAGTGTGGCCCACGACCACAGTAAGAGGCCCAAACACCTTAGTGCCCACCTCCCTGACCAGGAGTCCAGGCAGCTCGACCAGTGGTGTAAACGCATGTATGTGTCTACCACCCTTGCTTTTAGGGCCATAAACTATTTTTCCCTTAAGGTTCACTAGCAGAATGTCCTCTGGGACCAGGCAAGGGCTCTGGTACAGACTCTTCCTGAGGACTCTACTAAAATTCAACTGGCCCAACTGTTGAAATCGGGCTCAGATGTTGGCACTCGCGTACTGTGGGTGGTGTATGATGCCATTGACACCTCCAGGCGTGGAGCAGCGACGAGAATCTACCTTTGTTGCCATTTGTGGCTTAGAGTGTCTGACTTTGCCCGTAATGTTCAAGCCAGCATCTTAGATGCCCCCTTTAATGGCTCGGTACAGTTAGGGGGTGATGCCCAGGACATCATCTCTGGACTCCAAGAGTCTGGTAAGGCCTTCAGGTTGGTTCAGTCACTTTACTGCTCTCAGCCTCGGATGAACCATCAGTCCTTTTGTCGGGCCTCTCGTCGGCCCGCCAGAGGCCAGCAGTCAAAGGCTTCCCTCAGACGCAAGGCTTATACCCCCCCCCAGCAGCAGCTGCCCCTAGGGCCTCCCAAGCGCCCACAGCTGCACTACCAACCCCCAGGTCCACCGCCTGACTCCATGCCCGACCCCCCCCCCAGCTGAGGCCCTGGGGGAGGCGGTCGGGGGCTGGTTCTCCATCTACCTTGATGGGTGGCGAGCAGTGACCACAGACCAGTGCATGCGCTAGCTCATAGAGCATGAGCACACCTTAGAATTTCTGGAGCATCCTCCGGATCACCCTCCCTTGCCCTCCCATTATCCTTCGACCCACCTCTCCCTCATTCGGGAAGAGATTCAGGCTCTCCTGCACAAGCGGGCCATAGAGCCTGTCCTTCCAGCTCAAAGAGGAAGGGGGGTTTACTCCCATTTTTTTCCTCATCCCCAAGAAGACAGGGAACCTGAGGCCGATGCTGGACCTCAGCCACCTGAGTCTGTACATAGAGTACAAATGCTTCAGGATGGTTATGCTCCAAGGGTTGCTGCCCCTCCTTCACCAGAGGGACTGGCTGTGCTCCCTAGACATGCAGGATGCCTATTTCTATATCCAGGTTTTTCTGGCCCACCGCTGTTTCCTCCACTTCTGCTTCCAGGAGAATAATTTTAAGTTCTGGGCCCTCCCTTTTGGCCTTTCTTCGGCACCCTGGGTTTTTACCAAGTGCTTAGTGGTGGTGGCCACAGCTCTAAAGAGACAGGGATTCTGTGTCTTCCCCTACTTGGATGACTAGCTGCTAGCAGCTCCCTCCAGGGATCTTCTGATTTGGACCCTGGACAGCACCTTTCGGCTCTTCCAGGTTTTGGGGATCACAGTCGATCTGCCAAAGTCGTGTCTCTCCCTGTGCCAGTGCCTTCTGTATATTGGAGTGGTTCTGGACTCTTACCAGGGCTGGGCTTTCCTGCCAAAGGACAGAGTGGAGTGCCTGATAGACCAGGCCCGTCTCATCTCCAGTCGACAGATCCTGCCAGGGCATTCCTACACTTGCTGGGGCACATGGCGGCGGCCATTGCTATGGTCCCTCTGGCCCGCCTACATATGAGGGTTCTCCAGTGGACCCTTTGAGTCCGATGGGACCAATGCATGGATGACCTGGATCAGCCGATCGTGGTCTCCAATAAATGAGGAGGAACTTAGAGTGGAAGCAGAACCCTGCCAGTCTTCTGCGAGGGGTCTCCTTTCGAACTGTGTCCCCTCAACAGATCCTCACAGTGGATGCCTCTGGTCCCGGCTGGGATGCTTACTTGGCCAACCACCAGACCAAGGGTACCTGAGCAGAGCAGAGTCTCCACATCAGCATGCTGGAGATGCATGCAGTTCTTTACGCCTTGCAGGTCTTCCAGACCCACATACTTCCCTATCTACTGCTGGTACAGACGGACAACATGTACGTGGTGTATTACATCAACAAGCAGGGGGGCATGCACTCGTACCCACTTTGTCAGGAGGTGATGAGTGTCTGGTACTGGGCCATCGAGCATGGCCTGAAATTTTTGGCCGTTCATGTTCCAGGCATCCAAAATGTCCTGGCCAACAGTCTTAGCCGGTCCAGGTCGAGGACTCACAAGTGGGAACCTCCAGTGCCCTTGCCCCTGTGCACCAGCTTACTCTCCCAGGAACAGGGCACCCTAGTCCATCCAGACTTCAAGTCCCTGTATCTACATGCGTCATCTCCTCTAGGGTTGCTAATGTCCTGGTGGCTGCTAGAAAGCCTTCCACTAGAGCCACCTACGCCTTAAAGTGGAAGCAATTCTCTCTGTAGGCCGCTGCTCATCACTTGGATCCCTTCACCTGCCCGGTGAATCTGATTCTGGAGTACCTGCTCTTCCTTTCGGACTCAGGCTTGAGTTACTCCTCCCTTAACTCAGTATACCCTGGGCGGCCATTTTGTATTAGGAGAATCAATGGATGGTTTGGACTTCATACGGAGCTATTGGGTACAGTGAGTTAAGGTGCACCTTTCTGTCATCTCTGTGTACCATGCACCTACTGAGGGCAAATCTGTTGCCCAGCTGGAGGTATCCCACACATTGCAGGGTATCAGGCATTTGAAGCCTCTCATTCAGGATCCTGTCTTTCCATGGGACCTTCTCTTCATGTTGGAAAAACTCACTTTGCCTCCCTTTGAACCAGCTGCGAGCTGTGCTTTCTGTCGTGAAAAGCGCTCTTTTTAGTTGCTATTACTTGTGCTAGAAGGATTTCCGAGCTTCAGGCTGTGATGTTTAAAGAGCCTTGTTTGGTTTTTCACAAAGACAGGGTGTCTTTGCGTACTAATCCTAAGTTTTTACCTAAGGTGGTGTCTGAGTTTACTTTAAATCAGTCCATTCACCTGCCAGTTTATTAACCTGAATATTCTAATCCCGGGAGGCCTTGCTCCATACTTTAGATGTTCATAGTGTGCTGAGGTACAAGTCTGTTTCGGAAATCTGACCAGTTTGTTTCATTTGCTCCCAAGAGAGAGGGACCACCTGTTTCGAAACAGTGTTTGTCTAGGTTGGCTAATTGCATTGTTTATGGTTACCACAAGTAAAATAAGCCCTTGCCCAAAACGGTTAATGGCCACTTCACCAGAGGCATGGCTGCCTCCACAGCTTGCTTCAAAAATGTGTCCGCCGCGGACATCTGTGCAGCTACTACCTGGAACTCTATCCACACTTCCATTAGGCACTACAGTCTGGGCATCGCTTCTAGGCGCAGGGCCAATTTTGGCCTCGTAAGTCCTTCAGGGTCTTCTCTCTTGAACTCTGTGCTGATGCCCAGTACCTCCTCCGGTCTGCCCTTCTGGTCAGTTTCGGTACTGCTTGGGACTCGGTCCTACCGGTGTTGGTCTGCTGCAAGAGCCCCTTTGAAATAAGATGGTACAGTTATGTAAGCACTAACCATAACAGTAGATCTTCGAGAGGAGCTCTTGCAGCAGGCCCTGCTTTTCCTCCCTCCTTCCCCGTTATCATCTTTTCTATTGCACTTCTTGTGCTTATACTTTATTTCTTCTTGGCTCTAAGGAACTGCCACGGTACTCCTTTTCGCCGCCTGTTCAGGGTCTCCGGCAGTAGAATTGAGGTAGGTGTAGGGGACCGGTCCTTTATAGGATAGGCGGACATCAGCATGCGGATGGCGGGGGGGCGGCCCCCCATGATAGACTGCTAGGTAGAAGTTTTCCATGTGGTCCTGGCGGCTTCAGTCCTTTTGGTGCTGGCCTGCTGCAAGAGCTCCTCTTGAAGATCTACCATTACAGTAAGTTCTTATGTAACTGTACTGTTTGCAGGGGTGTGCAAATCCTATTGCCCCCTGTCCAGGGCAATTAAATTTCCTTGAAGGACAAGTACAAAAAGAAAGCTAATTTTATTATAATAAGTAGGGGCAAGTGAAAATTCAGCTACAGTCATAGCTGGGCAAGTCCTAAAAGTTTTGATTTGAACACTCCTGACTATTTGTCTAAACTTCTGCATAATTTTATAAACAAAGAAGTTGACAACTATATCAAGCAGGATATCCATCAAGCCTTCTTGATTAAACATGTTTCTTAACCTTATGTGAATAAGGAATTTTACTGCTGGCATCAGTGGTGGCATGAAGCCAAGGTGTGTTTTTTTTTATAATCTTGATATGGGAAAACAAGTGTTTAGAAAGGCATCGATACAATGTAGATAAACCGTTTTCAATCTACTATTATGCATGTTAATGAGTTATTGTAAAAATGTTATGGTCTTTTTGTTGGGGAAAATGTCCTTTTCTATGAAAATGCCAAACTTTGGTTTGGAAAGTAAAGATAAGGGTCTGGAGACAAAGATCCTACCCCTGTTCGGAGAACTGATGTGTTATAACATGCAGTATGGGATTTACCCCTCTTTGCAAAAACTTACTGAAATGTTTTTAATGTCTGAAAACCATTTATTTCCAGAGCCTCCTATTATGTCTTGGATTTTAAGTAATTTTCTCTTTCAGATGCCCCAAATTAATATTTATAACATGGTCATTTGTTAAAATAACTCTAAATATTTAAGTTCTTAAAAAAACAAACAAATAAAAAAGAATGTATAATCATAAGATTTGTCCATATCTTCCTGGGATATATGCATTAAGATAGATTTTCACTAGCTCCACATCAAGTCGTGGTAAAAACAGTGTGGTGAAATCCCCAGAAGTCAAAACCTCGCATACAGAATACTGGCGAGGATTTTGGGGAAAGTGTGATTTACTATTACAACACCACAACGCCATGGACCACCACTCCACTGAAATTTTGTAATATACATTTTTCCATCCCCGGATGTATTCCGCATGTGCAGTTTTGACTTTTGCGGCTTTGTCTGCGTTGTTTCTGACCGTGCTGGAGCTCCTCTCGCAGACTTGACATGCTACCATTTTCACCCGAATTAATTTGTAACCAGCTGGTCAAGAGAAACTTATTTCCTGTAATAGGTCTAGAATAGATGAGTTCTGATTCTTTCAAAATAATACAGTATCATCAGCATCAGACCCCCATGAAAACAAGATGTTGCATCTCATGGGGCTATCCCAGTTGGTGTAGTTTTAAATAAATAAGTAAATCCTAGAACCCACCTCCCAGAGCACTGCTAGGATTCTGCTACTGGGAAGAATCATGCATTAAATTCCTGTTAGAAGAAAATGTTACTCACCTCTATACCTACTGAATGTTGTAACACAAATCCTTACAAAGCCTTCCCTACATCCCCTTTCTAGGATAGTTCATAAATCTTCAGAACATCAGCATGCATTGAAATTGTTGCTTTATCATCTGTTGAAGACCTCTCTTAATAATATGAAATGATTTATGTCAGGCAAAAAAATATAGATCTTTTGCAAATAAAAAAAAGTTCATTTCAAAAAAATAGCAAGATAATTTTTTGTCACAACTCTAGCTTCTTCAGCTTAACGTCTGCCATTGAGAAACCAGCAAAGTGTGAAGGCACTCATAAAAATGTGTCCACACCCTTATTTCCAGCGCATCTTTAATATGTGGTATGACTGCTGTTAGTAAGACTCTGCACCCCATCCTTTAGAAGAAACATTGCTAGCATTTTTTTCACTTTGGTTCTCTGGTCTAATTGTGTATTAACTGTTGTGCCAGCAGTGAGGAGAGCAGTTTGGGGATTGATCACGCAGAGGAGATGGAGCTTCTTTTGGAGAACTGTTATAGACAAGCCGAAGACCTAGCTAATGCCGCACGGGAGCTCAGGCTGCTGATTGACGACTCTGAAAGCATTGTCTTCATCAATCTCGACAGGTATGTAGTTCTCTTGCAGAGTCTGAAAGTGGATGCACCTTAGCGTTTCTGTTTGTGCATTTGAAACTTGCCACTGATCAATCACTTTGTGTCCAGAAACTTGACATCTGTTTCAGTTTTAACATTATATGCTAAAAGTCCTTTTATGACAGCTCTGAAGAGGAATAGGCAATGTTTATAAAATGGGTAGAAAAAAAACTGCGTCCTGATGGGCCAGGACCCATGGTTTGAAGGGGTGCACAAAAAAACAGAGTCCTGGTAGTCAAGATGCAGTACATAAATGAAATCAAAGTGGCAGTTTTTAGAACCTTTAAAAATTAAAAAGCCACCATTCCAAGGGTTTGGATACAGTTCACTATGCACACTTTGGCAATTCCCTGGAACAGGCTGATTTGTCAGACGTCTTCAAGCTTTAGCTCTTCCCACCACCCTGGTGTTAAGGCAGTATAGCGCAGTGGTCTAAGGCTCTTAGCTGCAAATTTGGCGACATCCAGCAGACCAGATCTGGGTTTGAATCCCACAGCTTCCACTTGCATACTGTGTGACCCTGAGCAAGTCACTTAACCTCCTTGTGCTCCCAGGTCGCTCCTATAAAAAAGCTTTCAGCTTAGTGTGCTATACCTGGTTAAACAACTAAATAATAAAAAAAAAAAAAAAAAAAGAGCTAGGGGATTGAGCTGTTTCTAGGGATGTAGATATGATGTTCTAGCCACACTTCTCGGCAGTTGCCTTTCCCTTTAATTCTAGCCTGAACATCTTTAAGCTGGTTCCTCCCACCAACCCAGATGGTAACTCCCTCAGCTCCGCCCCATGATGCCAGATCTTCCTTTCTGCTGGAAGAAGCGGGTTCCCTCCTTACCGCTTTCACGCTGAGTAGACCCTTTGCTACAAAATCCATGGATTTACTTCTAAACCTAATAAAAACATTTTGTCTTTGGGCTCGATCTTTGATCGTGACCACGATGGGCAACAATAAGTCCGCTTTGGGGTTCCATCAGTGCCTTTGTGGGCAGATGATGTCCTGAACAGATCAGCACACCGTGTGCATCTACTGCCTGGGACACAAGCCTGATCCTCAGGCCTGCGACATCTGTTGGACTTTCCACCCTTCCATTCTTGAGGACCGTCAATCCCATCTCACCCTAGGTTGACTGAGCCAACGGAAAACTCTAGTCAAATCCAAAGAAGCCCGTCGGGTGGTCTCCATGGCTGTGGGGTCCGCCGAACAGCTTGCGGTGTTTGAGGAGGTGGTGGCCCAGGCTGCAGCTCACACCTCCTTAGCTTCAGCCTTCGTTCCGCTTGCACTGGGCACCTCTTTTGAAGTTCAAGGGAATTGTGCCAGGCTTTACCGACTCTTGGTCAAGATCCTTCTTCGGGGCACAAATCCGAATCGAAAAAAGAGACCAAAAAATGGTCTCAATGTCTATCGTGGGATCAGGAATACTCTTCGTCAAGGGCTTTGGATTCCTGCGTTTCTCCTGATCCAACTTCGGTTGAATCTGAGTCCCAGGTCACTGGCTCCATGGTAACCATGTCGGGCCAGTTGGCTGAAACCCCTGGTTGATCTTCTGGACAAGATTTTTCTCGAGCCAGTCGACCAGTTGTCGACTGAAGAGGCAAACACTACTTTACCCAGGACTGCAGTTCTGACTCAGACCTTTTGGAGGGACGGATCAGTCCACTGACCCACTGCCTCTGGTCATTGACCAAGACCTGGAAGTGGGCCGGCTCTGTGGTACCGAGCAAAGAGGTTCGCGCCCCGAGCCTGGGTACCAGGAGTGGAGACCGGTAGGGAGGGGATGCACAAGCATCCATTGGACGCTTCCCTTCTGGGGGGTGGGGTCTGCCTTTGCACCTCCAGGTGGATTGGGTGCATGCTTGGGGGATGAGGGGCCTCGACACGCCCCCTGCACACCGCCACCTGAGGATGCCACCCACACAAGGCCTAGAAATTGATGGAGTGGGGTGGAGAAAACCAGGAAAATGACGTCTTGGCTGACCAGATGACTGCTATCTGGACCCTCGCCACCGTGGAGCCCCCGGACAGCTGGGACCAACCTTGGCAGCACCCTGGGCCAAGCAGGTAAGCCACAAGGCTCATTCTCTCTGGAAGGAGAGGACCCACATGATGAAGCGATATGTCAGGTTACGGGGGGGGGGGTTGCAATATGGAGCAGCAGTTGGTGATGGGGATTGCGGGAAGCGAGATTGGTCATGGCGGCCCAAGGGAGAGCGCCGAGATGCAGGGGAGGGCATAAATAATGCAAAAAAAAAAAGAGAGACCCGGAGGTGACTCAGCAGTCACTGATAACCTCCAAGCCCCGTCGCCAGTCCCTCTGGAGGTCGAGGTCATATTCTTGGGTGTCGATCCATTCCCGCTGACCACAGCGCTCCCACTCTCAACACTCCGGGAAACGGGGCCGCCATTAGTCTTTATCCTCGTCCTCCTCGGGTGAGGAGAGGCTTCAGCGCAAGTTGTGTCTAGGCTATGAGGATCTTATGTGGTAACAGCTAGTGTTCTCCAGTATGAAGCCGGTTCTGGCCTCTACCCCGGTCATCACGTAGCTGTCACCACAACAGCCGATGCTGTCCCTGCCAAAGGAGCCGACCAAGTCGGTCCCAGCTTGGCCGACCCCGGTGTCTCCATAGATTCCTGTGGAGCCACCTCCTAAACAGCTGAAGACGGACGTTCTGACCAAGGAGTCTCGGCCAGCCTCTGGACTTCTCCATTTGCTGTCGATCACCATCATCCCTGACCATCCATGGAGGGTCAGCAGGGACTCCGGCGGTCAACCCCTTTTCGACGACTTTTCGTAATCTGAAGGTTCCTCCCTGCACTCTCATCTAATTGATGTTGAGTCGTCGGGGGGTCTCACAGCTGACAAAGATCCTACCTCCTTTATAGGTCTTCTCTGCTTGATCTCAGAGTCCACGGTTATGAAGATGGCACCTGTGCAGAAACAGGCTCGCTACCCCCTCTCCGAGATCCTGGACTGGGGATACTACCCTGGGAAGGCCTTCCCAATGGCAGAGGTCATCCTTGGCCCTGCCCTGGAGCTTTGGCATGCCCAGCACCGTCTGCCCGGATGGCCTGCAAATATGCTGTCCCTACCTGTTCCTTGTCAGGATTCACAGAATACCCCTAGGCTGATGGTTTAGTGGCCGATTCTGTGTTCAGGTGCTCTGGTCTTATGGGGGACATCGACAGGCTGCCCAACAGAGTCCAAGAAGCTGGACCATGTGGCTAAAAATGTTTATGCTGCCTCCTCGCTTGGCCTCCATCAGATGAGCTCAGCCCTTCTCATGGCCCACTTCTCTCATGCCTTATTGGGCACCCTGGATGAGGTGCTTCCGCATCTACCAGTGGACCTTCAGACCATGGTCAAACAGATCTGGGACCGGGCTGTAGCAAAGCAGCAGCTCCAGACAGCCATGGACATTGAGGACTTCTTTGCCCACTCTGTGGTGGCTGCAGTGGCCATGTGCTGCAGGGCTTGGCTGCCGATCTCAGCCTTCATGGCAGATACCCAGCACAAGCTGGCAGTTGTCCCCTTCCTGGGCGCCGACCTGTTCAGGCCTGGGGTTGAGGGCCATCTCACCTGCTTTGAGAAGTCCAATGCCACCCTGGACTCAGTGACATCCATTCCGCTCAGTAGGACCCTAAGGGCTCTAAGCAGCAGAAAAAGAAGTCCTTTTGGTCCACCTCTACTCCTGCAGCCAAACCAGTCCAACACCAGGCTGGGCTGGTGACCTCCGCTGAAGTATGTGGCCTTGGTCGTCCATAAGCCTGTAGAAAGAGGCCTCGGCGGCCCCTCAGCCACCTGTAAGCCTGCCCAGTGATGGGATGAGGGGTGCCTCTCTCATGCCCATCACACCTCCCCTGGGTCCTCCCGTGGGAGGCCGGCTCTACCACTTCCTTTCTGCCTGGTCCCCTGCTACGGACAGGTGGGTTCTGGAGGTGGTCAGCCATGGTCTGCCTCTGGAATTCGAGCAGTACCCTCCTTGCCGAGCCCACACCCCCACAGGAGGATTTGGTATCCGCAGACATTCTGTGGGCTCTTAAGGACAACATTGCGCAGCTCCTCCGCTAGGAGGTCGTGGTTCCTGTCACGGATCCTCCAGAACACCCAGGGTTTGTGTCCAGGTACTTCCTGGTGCCAAAACAGAAGGGGGGCTGGCGCCTCATTCTAGAGCTGTACAACCTGAACAAGTTTCTCAAGTCGTGCACCTTCAGGATGGTCAGTCTCTCTCTCTCTCATACCATCTCCCGAGCAAAACATATGATTTTGTTCCCTGGATCTTCAGGATGCATTCTTTCACGTCCCAATCTGTCCGTCTCACAAAAGGTTCCTCCACTTCCGAGCAGAGGGCGCCCCTACGAGTTCCAGGCAATTCAGGAACTCTGAGCCGCAAAGCGTGGAACGGGTTCACTGTGACACATACAATAGTCAAAGTCCGTGCAGTCACGGAACTCACCAAAGAAGAAATAAACTGATGTCCACAAGTGTGTTGTTGCATAAACTAAACAGTTTATTCACAGGAATAGAAGCACCAAGCCAGTGAGATGAAAAAAAAAAACAGACCGACATTTCACCTGATTGAGCTTTGTCAAAGTTTACGTTCTCTAGTGTCTTAAAATACTTATAGCAAAATATAGTGAGTGATGTGATCAATTTCACTTGAAGTGACAGATTTGTTTTGTATATTTGTAATAGTAACAACAAAAAGTGATGTATTAAATACATGCACAAGGTGAGGGTGCACAACATAATTTCCACAGTTAAAGCACTTCTGACCTCCCTGTATGTCTGTCCATACTTTTTTGAGACATCTTTTTGTCTTACAGTTAAGGTATTGACTCATAGAGGGTGCTCACTCGCACAATCTAGACAGAGCATATACTATCTGTATCAGTATAATAAATTTGTGTTTGTTGGCAAAACACATATAAAGGTTACTCAAATGATGGCTGCCCACTTGGTGAACAACACAAGGGAAGAGGGGGGGTTGGGAAGGAGAAGGAAACGCACAGGAGTTGGTTGCATTGACCCTGCAGGATGTCATATAAGCAGTCTTATTTTCCTTGAGTCTACTGTCTCTCACTGGTGCAGGTATATACTTTCTACTGGAAGTGTGTGACGTGTTCACAGATCTCTCTCTTTTATAAAGGTACCTGAAAAACACAAATGAAAAAATGACATGAAGAACAGGATGAGAGGCTTTTTTTTTTTTTAACCATGTTCCAGTATGATTTCTCAACAGTTTATCAGAATAAGTTCTAGCTCTATTTGATCATTTAAACCCCTGGCTGTTATGCAAGCATCCAGTCTGTATAGCCAGTAGTTCTCTCTCTTGCTAAGTGCTTTTACTCCCTGTCCCCTCCTCTGGTGCCCAGACGTACTTGTTCAAGGCCTGTAAAAACAAGTTCATGTTCATCTTCATTTTGAGCATTTAGCACGTGTAGCCCACACATATTCTTGGTTGCCATTCATTGTGGCCCTGGCATGCTACCCCACTCTTTCTTTCAGCTAAGGGTGTGTTTTTGTTTTAATGCTGCTCACGGGCCAGTATGTAGCTGTACTCTATGGGATAGAAGCTGTTGTCACCACAGCATTAGGGTGGGAGAAACTGGTGTGAATGGGCGGTGGTGTAGGATGCACAGAAGCTCGCAGCTTGCCCTGATTTATATCTCAAGTGAGCCCAAAGTCACAGTCTTTGCAGCGGATCCCTTTATCCATATCCAAAATCAAAGGTGGGTCCCATAAGCCAAGAAAATAATCTTTTTAAAGTGTTGGGCATCGAGTTTCATTGTGTTTTTTTTTTTCAGACTAGTCACTTGATTCATCTTGGCATATGTGTAGCCCACACATATTCCTGGTTGCAAGGCAGCTGAGGAGGGGGTGGTGAGTAGCATTGAGGTTGTCAGGTACAGGAGATGCCTTGGGTTTAAACAGAGCCTAGGGAGAGGCCAGATGTGTTTGGTCTCTGTACCCAGGGGTCCCACCGGGCCGAGTGGGCAGGCAGCTAGAGGGCCAGCATGCCCTGTAATCCTCTTTGAGCAGTGCTTTGCAGTGCCCGGTCGACGAGGAACAAGATCGCCATTTTTGTGGACTTAATTTCCTCTGTTCACCTGGCTTGCATTATGGAGACCTGGCTGGGTGACGATGCTGAACCAGTTTTAGAGGCTGCAGTCCCCTCTGGGTATTCCCTAGTGCACTGCCTGAGGAAGGATCGCAGGGGTGGGGGAGTGGCCATCGTTTTTCGATCCAGCCTGGGCTTCACGATGCATCTGGTTGGTAATACCAGGTCTTTTGAGTGTGTTGCCGTGCGTGGGGTTCCAGGTGCAGGTTGCAGGATTCTCCTTGTTTACCGTCCTCCTGGGTCAGGAGGAGAATTCCTGCAGGAGGTAGCGGACTTCGTCGTTGACCAGGTCTTGGAGTCCCCCAGGTGTTTAATCCTTGGAGACTTCAACGCCTGGATTGACGACGAATCCTCACATTTCAGTTACAACCTCCTCCAGTTAATGTCATTACTGGGCCTGACACAAGTGGTTGCTTCTGCGACCCACCAGCACGGCCAGACACTCAATCTGGTCCAGCTGGGTCTTGGGGTTGATAGCCTCAAGATTGATCAGGTCTCCTGGTCTGATCACTGCACCATGAAGTTCATGTTTGGGGCCCTCCCTAAAAGCCCTTCCCCTGCAGAGAGATGGTCAGCTACCACCTTTAGGGGTTGTCACCCAGAGGGGTTATTGGCGTTAGCTGACCTGTCAAGAGTAGACACGGCTTGTGCGATTGGCACCAGTGAAATGGTGGCCACTTATAACAGAGTGGTATCTGAAGCACTGGATGTCATCACTCCAATTCATATATATGATCCAGATCCTCTCACTTGAGATCCCCCTGGTTTGATGGGGATCTCAAGGCGATAAAGATCAAGGGTTGGAAGTTGGAGCGTGGCTGGTGGAAGACCCAGTTGGAGACTGACAAACTGGCCTGCTCACTATGGTGAATACCAGGGGGTAGTTTCCCATAAGAAGGCAGAATTCCTGTCCAGGGAGATTGCTACAGGGAGAAACAGATGATCTCAGCTTTTTTAGACTGTGGATAGGCTTCTCTATCCCACCTGTCTACAGCCGAAGAAGACTATTTCATCCACTTTATGTGAAGAGTTTGATCTGCTTTTCTCTGACAGTGTTGTCTGTCTGGTCGGGGATTCAGTCAGGGAGGCATTTGCCTTGCAGTGGCTGGATTGGGAGGAGCAGAGGCACTCTGTCTGGGAGAAGTTTAGGTCATTGGAGGTGTCTGAAGTGACTGGGATGATCTTAGGACTGAAGCACACATATTGCGAACTGGACCCAACACCGACGCATTTCTTAATAGGATGCGCTGAGGCTGTTGGTCCGGTGTTCATCAGGATTGCCAGGTGCTCAACGGTGGAGGAGGTGTTCCCAGTGACTTTGAAAGAAGCACTGGTGAGACCCCTCCTTAAGAAACCTTCCCTCAACCCAGATGTTCTGGCGAATTACCGTCCGATCTCCATCCTGCCATTTTTGAACAAGGTTGTTGAGAAATTGGTGGCACAGCAGCTCGAGGATCACCTGGTGTCCTTTGACATCTATGAGCCATTTCAGTCGGGTTTTCGGGGTAGACACAGCACAGAAACAGCTCTAGTCAGGGTGCATAATGATCTATTTAGGGCTAGAGAAAGAGGAGACAGGTCAGTTCTTGTGCTCCTCAATCTGTCATCAGCTTTTGGCACTGTGGACCATGATGTGCTTCTTGATCGGCTCTGTGAGTTTTTGTGGACTCACCGATGCTGTCATCAGATGATTTGAGTCCTGTCTCTCTAATAGGGTGCAGCGGGTGGTGATGGGGAATTTCACCTCCTCCCCAATGCCCCTGTCATATGGAGTATCACAAGGCTCGATCTTGTCGCTGATGCTGTTCACAGTGTACATGTTGCGCCTGTGTGTGAGATCATTCAACAATATGGCGTGGAGTTTCACTGCTATGCAGATGACACCCAGCTGCAGTTGTCTTTTGTACCTGGAACATCTGGTGCTGTTGACAAGCTAAACAGCTGTCTGGCTAAAATTGACAACTGGATGGCTTCCAGCTGGCTGAGACTAAACCCGGATAAGACGGAGGTGCTAGTGATTCAGCCAGGTCGCAGGGGTGATGGATTGCCACCTGGAGCTAGCACGTTTTTTTTTCCTGGGGTCTGCTCCGTTGGTGGCTTCCTCGAGGGTGCGTAATCTCGGTGTGATCCTGGACAGCAGGCTGACTTTTGAAGATCAGGTAGTTGTGTTTTTTTTTACCACTTGTGGAACATCACCAGGATCAAGCCCCTCATTCCGCCCGAGGACCTGACGAGACTGGTACATGTCTTTGTTACCTCTAGGCTCAACTACTGCAACTCTGTACACTTCAGGGTCATGGGAGGGACCCTCCACAGATTGTAGCTGGTGCAGGATGCAGTGGCCTAGTTGCTGACAGACCTGTCTAGGTCCCAGTCCTGCGTGCCCTGCACTGACTGCCTGTGTCAGGTGGAGGGACCTTTTCAAGGTGGGCTTGCTCACCTATAAGGCCCTATGTGGACTGGGTCCTGGCTACCTGTCTGAGCTCCTGACACCTGTGTCCTCTGCTCACTCCCTCCACACTCCTCTTCGAGGGGCCTCCTGGACATTCCCAGGGTTCAGCTGAAGACATCGGGTGACCGTGCTTTTAGTGTTTCTGGGCCGACCCTGTGGAACTCGCTTCCATCTGCAGTCCGGGAGGCCCCCTCGATTGGTGTTTTCAAGCTGAGGCTGAAGGCTCATCTCTTTAGCCTGGCTTTTGTGGATTGAGTTTCCAGCCAAACCATCCCAACTATTTGATGATCTTAAAGCTGTACATTTTAATTCTGTTTATTCTGAAAAAATCTTACTGTGCTTTTATGTGTTTATTTTTTGATATGTTTGTTAGGTGCCCAGAGCATCAGGGAATGAGCGCCCTAAAAAATAAATTTTTCCTTGCCATCTTATTTGCTCATTGATTACATCTTACTTGCTGTGAAACGGAACAGTGGGGCAGTGGCACTGAGAAAAACAGACCAAAATGTTTGGGGAAAAAAAAAGATAACCGCAGATACATTTTAAGAAAACAGAGTCAGTCTTTAATACATCATTATTACATAACTACACATGGGTGGCACTAGATGTTTGACAGTTTTAAAGTCCAGCAAGTAAAGTAGGTCTCAGGAACTAGACACTGCTACACTGACAGACGGCTTAACATAAAGTCGTGGCTTCCCCCACGATGTCAGTACTGGTCTGCATTTCAAATGATGGCACTGCACATCCTTTGAGAGCACGACCAACAGGAAATCTACAAAAATAAATTAAAAAAAAACCAAATCAGTACTCTGCTTTACATTGGCATACGAATCCAACAACCTAGAACATGTACTAGGAAATAAATGGCATCATAAATCAGTTAATTGGATACACTAACTCCTTAAAGTCTATTTACTGAAATGTTCTTCTCCAGCTCTGACTTTCGATGACAACAGATGATGGAAGAATGGAAAAATTAACCAGGTTTCAAATTCTGTGTTCATTGCTGGCAGAACATGTCGGTCACCGACCCCCACATTTCTGGCCTCTGCTGTTTAGGTGTGCAGCATGACGTAGTGGGTTGCAGCCATTGCCAGGCGATGTTACCAACGTTGTTTGAAGATCGGAAGGCAAGGCTCGCCTCCGGTTAACTTTTGGAGTAGAATCGACCTGCAGGCTGCAAGAAGGCAACTGCCAGGTCAGCTTTGCAACCTGCAACCCTTGAGGAGTAGGTGGCTGCAGTCATGTTGTGTTCCTCGTCAGTCTCTGTGCTGTTCCTGGTTAGGGCCAGCTTCAGAGGGTCCTTTTCTGAAAACTTTCAGGAAATCTGTCAGGCCCTCCAGACCTTCAGGGAGAACCCATCTCACCAGGACAAAAAGCACAAGGGCTGCCAGCACAGGACATGAGATCAGAAGCGAACACAGTCTTACTTCGAGGATATCTCTTGCAGCAGGCCAGACCAGTAAGACTAAGTCGCCAGGCACTGGGACCACATGGAAACTTTCTAGTTGACAGTCTGCCAGAGGGGGCCTCCCACCACCAATGTCACCCTCTGACATTTGCCCATCCTGTAAGAGTGGGCGCCCCCCTCAGCCGCCCCAGTTCTTTTCCACCATTGACCAACGCACGTTAGACCTCTGGAAACCACCACAGCTTCAGTCAGCTGCACTAGGCGAAGGGCCAACTTCGACCTGGCTGCTCTACAAGGCCTTGTCTCTTAGATCAGTATGGCCAGCCACCCGAACTGTCTGACATTTGTTGCCAGAACTGCTTGGGACTTGTCCTACCGATGTGGCCTACTGCAAGAGATACCATCGAGGTAAGATAATACAGTTACGTAAGAACTTAATCGTAACAGTAGATCTTCAAGAGGATTTCTTGCAGCAGGCCGTACTTTCCCTCCCACCTTCCCCTTTTTCCCTCTTTCATGGTCTTTGGGCCTTCTGCCTAGCTCTCCTTTTCCAAGGCAGAGGGGCTTCTGCTTCTTTTCTTATCTTCTCTAAAGCTAACTTGGATTGCTCCTCAGTTCCCCTGACGGGCTCTTGCTTTTGGTCTCCAGCAGGAGAACTAAGGAGGCTATGGGGGCAACCCATTATAGGATAGGCTGACATCAGAGGGTGGCATCTGTTGTGGGTTGGCCCCCTCTGGTAGACTGCTAGCTAGAAAGATTTTCTTGGGGGTTATCTCTGTCTTCAGGTCACACCTATGGAACTTATCTGTCAGGATTCCATGGAAGTTTTTCCTCCAGCAGTCTATTAGGAGCCGTCCATGCCAATGCCAGGCTCTGACGTCACACACCCCATATTAGCGCGGACAGCCCCGCTCCCTCCTCAGTTCTTTGCTGCCATCGACCATTCTTGCATGGACTCCACAGAAGCTGCATTGCTCAGTTCCGACCGCCTTTATATCTTTTACTTTTTACTTTTGAATCACTTTAGTTTAAAGTGATTCCAATGTCCTTTTGTACTGTATGTCGAGAACTACTCCGTCGGCTCTCATCCATCACTGTCACTGCGGAGAGAAGGTTTTCCTCCTCCTCCGAACACAAAATTTGTGTTTGCTGTCTTGGGCTTAGCCACAATGTCCTCGCCTGTGACTCCTGCCTGAAATTCAACCTCACCACCTGGCACTGATGAAAGAAAGCCCCACAAGAAGTTCCTCATGGAGCAACAGGCAGTCAGCAGAGAGCAGGGGTCCTCCAGAGCCCCCTCCCCTGCCCAGTCACCATTGTCTTCTTCGGGCCCTCAGGCCACCAAGGCCAAGGACAAATCCTCAGTGAAACAGTCTCCTCAGGACAAGGAGTGGACTAAAGACTGTTCCCCCTGCCGGTGATCCCAGTCCCCATTGGATTCCTCTTCCTCATCTCCTGGGATCGCCCCATCAACTGCTCCGGCATCGGCATCTCACCCCGTGCAGGCCTTTACTTCTGCCAGGCCCCCCACAGTGCTTTTATCTCCCAGCCATCATACAGCTGTGGAAGGGTCGTCTGCACCTGCTCCACCGGTGAGACCTCTTGATTCTTCAGGTCCGCTGGCCCTGGGTCCTACTGCTACTGCTAGCGGTTCATCGTTGGGCTACGCACCCCCTCTGTCAACATCTGTGTCGACGACCATTCCTATTGCTGCCATCGACCTTAATTCCATACTCGCCTTTGTTACTACATCTCTCATTAAGCAGTTAGTTCCACGGCCTGGGCTATCATTGTCAGCACCATCGACGGCTGCTTCTGTGTCAACGGCAGTTCAACCCATGTGCCCTGCACCCTACAGAGAGCCGATGGTACTATGTTCATCAGTCCTGCTTCAGAGCAGGCTGATGTCGAAAAGAAATGTCATCCTGATCTCATCCATGAGGAAGTGGTTGAGGAGGAAGACGTTTATGTGGAATCCTCTGACAGGTCCGCGGCCTCCTCCAGGAGTGAGGAGTCTGTCAAGCACACTTCCAGGTCCTCCCCTGAAGACCCCCTCCTTCTACAGTATTATGAACCAAGCTTCAGGGTAAACACAGAGCCAGTCTGCCTTGCCTGCCCCTTATTCAACCTCTGTTTCCTCTGCCAAGCAGCCCAGAGGAGGAGGAGGTGTGGCCCCGGTCACTGATTCAGTTTCAGCCTGACTCCTTGATAGATCCCTCTTCTTTTGTCTCAAGCCAGAAGGTGGTGGTCAGAAGTTGGTTCTCCCTCCATTTGTCCCAGTGGAGAACCATCACAACATTAGATAATCTAGATCAGCTGGTCCTTGTCTCCTTGCCAGTACCCAAAGTGAGTCACTGGTGGATGGACCTGACCAGTCTCTTAAAGGAGATGGGGGGGTGTCCCCTTTCTTATCCCCACGCATCACCAAATCCTCACCATGGATGCATCAGGTCTGTGTCAGGGAGCTCATCTAGGTCCTTATCAGTCCCAGGGTCTCTGGTCCCACTGGGAGACTCGCCCTCACAGAAACATTTTAGAGATGAGAGCAGTTCTGTATGCCGTACAGGCCTTCAAGAACCATTTCTCTCCTGGTCCTCTGTTGGTGCAGTTGGACAGTCTCTGTGTGGTCTATTACATCAGCAAGCAAGGGGGGACCCATTGCTACCCTCTGTGTCGGGAAGCAATGAGAGTCTGGTTCTGGGCTCTAGATCATGGTCTAGAACTGTCAGCCATCCATGTGCCAGACATCCAAAATGCCTTGGTGGACAGCCTCAGCCGGTCACAGTCAAAAGTGCACAAGTGGGAGCTGCTGACCTCTGTTGCAAAAGACCTGTTCAACAGGTGGGTTCATCGAGAGTTGGACCTTTTTGCATTCCCACTTAATGCAAAACTGTCGCATTTTTGCTTGCTTGATCCAGTGCCTGGAGCTTTCTGGTGAGACTCATTGTCCCTCTCTTGGAAAGGGTGGTTTCATTATGCATTCTCTCCCTTCCCTCTGATTCAGAGGGTTCTTATCAAGCTACAGATGGAGGGAGCCATCCTAATTCTGGTGGCCCCATTTTGACCTCTACAGATATGGTTTCCATTACTGTAGCAATTGACTGTGGAACTGCCAGTTCTGCCTCTCTGCTGGGACCTGCTGATTCAGGCCCTAGAGACCCTGGTCCATCTTGACCTCAAGTCCCTCCACTTGCATGTATGGCTCCTGAGGACATAGCCATTGCTCGGTTTGGGGTGTCTCAGAAAGTGGCTGACGTCCTGGTTGCTTCCAGAAAACCTTCCAGCAGGGCCACTTGCACTACGAAATGGAAGCGGTTTGCTATCTGGGCCACTTCTCATAGCCTAGATCCTTTCACCTGCCCTGTGAACCAGGTTTTGGAGCATCTCCTGACCTTGTCTGATGCAGGACTCAAATACTCCTCCCTTTAAGTGCACCTGTCAGCCATATCAGCCTTTCATGTGCCCATTGATGACCGTACTGTGGCACAGCTGGATGTGGCCTATACTTTTCTGAGAGGCATTCTCCACTTGAAGCCTCCTATCCATAATCTGGTTCCAGCTTGGGACCTGGATTTTGTTTTGGAGCAGCTGACCCTGACAGACATTCTGAAAAAAGGGGATTCTCTGACAGAGGCCTTCCCAGTGGCCAAAGCCATTGTTGGCCCGGCCCTGGAGCTTTGGTAGCTGCCTGCCTCCTGCCCCATGCCATCAGCCCGGATGGCCCGCAAGTACGCGGTTCCCATCGGCTCCCTTTCTGGGTTCAAAGAGCACCCTTCGGCTGAGGGGTTGGTGACTGAATCTGTGTTTCGGCACTTGGGCAGTTCAGGAGACACTGATAGACCTCTGGACAAAGAGTCCAAAAATCTGGACCGCTCTGCCAAAAAAGTCTATGCTGCCTCTTCGCTTGGTCTCCGTCAGGCGAGCATGGCTGTCATCATGGCATACTTCCCGCATGCCCTTCTGGACTCTCTAGATGAGGTGCTCCCTCTTCTCCCTGCGGACCTTCAGACTACAGTCAAGCCGGTCCGTGACCAGGGTCGGGCTGTTGCTAAGCATCAACTCCAGATGGCTCTGGACATCGGGGACTCCTGTGCCTGTTTGGTAGTGGAGTCAGTAGCCATGCGCCACAGGGCCTGGCTGAGGATCTCGACCTTCACGGCAGACACACAGCACAAACTGGCGGATGTTCCCTTCCTGGACGCCGACTTGTTCGGTCCAGGAGTTGATGGTCACCTTCAGTGCCTTGAGAAGTCCAATGCCACCTTGGACTCTGTTGCTTCCGTCCAAAAGGAATCTCAGGATTCCAAAAAGCAGAAGCGTAAGCCCTTTCGACCTTATACCCCTGTGGTCAAGCAGCTCCAGTACCAATCAGGGCAGCAGCAGGCTCAGTCTTTGCACCCTCGACCCAAGTCAGGGGCTTTGGCGGTCTGTAAACCCGGAGGGAAGGGCTCTGGCAGTCCCTCGGCCGGATCCTCCTCCTCCAAGCCTGCACAGTGACTAGATGGGGGTAGCCACCCCCATGCCTGTCACGCCCACGGTGGGTCCTCCCGTGGGGGGCCGGCTCTGCCACTTCCTTTCTGCCTGGTCCACTGTCACAATGGACAGGTGGATCTTGGAAGTGGTCGGCCAGGGGCTGCCTCTGGAATTCGAGCAGTACCCGTCAAGCCAAGCCCATGGCGCACGGGAAGAGAAGATATCCGTGCACACTGTCGGCTGTCCGAGACAATATCGCCCAATTCCTCCACAAGGAGGTAGTGGTCAGAGTCGCAGATCCTCCTGTCAACCCAGGGTTCGTTTCCAGGTACTTCCTGGTCCCGAAACGGACAGGGGACTTGCGTCCCATTCTAGATCTGCATGACCTGAATCAGTTTCTCAGGTCTCGCACCTTCAGGATGGTAACTCTGTCTCAGATCATACCATCTCTCGAGCAGAACATGTGGTTTTGCTCCCTGGATCTGCAGGACGTGTTCTTCCATGTCCCAATCTGTCTGTCACACCGAAGGTTCCTCCAGTTCAGGGCAGAGAAAACCCTTTATGAGTTTCAAGCCATGCCGTTCGACCTGTCATCAGCCCCCAGGGTCTTCACCAAATGCATTGCAGTGGTGGCGGCCCATCTTTGGCGTTGAGGGGCCAGAGTGTACCCCTATCTGGACGATTGGCTTATAGCGGGTCCCTCCAGACTGGAGGTGGAAATGTCCGGGGATCTGGCCCTCCAGACCTGCCTCAACCTTAGCTTCCTGGTCAATGAGCCCAAGTCGGAACTCATGCCTTCGCAGGTGATTTGCTTCATGGAGGCAGAGCTCAATGCTTGCAGAGCCAGAGCCAGGCTCCTGGTGGACAGGGCAGAGGTTCTGTCCTCCTTTGCCCAATCATTTCTGGTTGGGCACTTGTGCCCTGCCTGGGACTTCCTGCGACTTCTTGGTTACATGGCTGCCTGCACCTCTGTGGTCCAATGGTTCTGGTGTCATATGCCCCCCCCCCCTTCAGTATGAGCTGGCTGGCCAGTGGACTCAGCGACTAGGTAATTTCAACCAGCTGGTCACTGTGACCCAGAAGATGTGGGATGCTCTCCAATTGTGGATCATCCTAGAGCATTTGCAGGAGGAGATCCCATTTGTCCGCCCCGAGCCGATGGTCATCTTGACGACTGACACCTCTCTTATGGGCTGGGGTGCCCATGTGGGGGATCACAGTGTCCATGGGCTCTGGACCCCCGAGGAATCCCGATGCCACATCAACCTGCTGGAGCTATGAGCAGTTCAGCTGGCGCTGACTGCATTTGCTCCATTCCTTGAGGGTCAAGTGGTTCAGGTCCAGACAGACAACACCACGACCATGTACTGTTTCAAAAAACAGGGCGGCATGCACTCCTGGCCTCTCTGCAGGGAAATTTTCCGAATTTGGACCCTCGTGAGTCAACTGGAGGCGGATCTCCTAGCCATTCATGTGTCAGTAGCCTCAAATCAGCTGGCGGACACCTTCAGCCATGTGGGTGAGGCGTCCCATGAGTGGTCTCTCAATCCAGAGGTAGTACACAGTCTGTTCTCCCAGTGGGGCACCCCTCAGGTGGACCTGTTTGCCTCAAGGGAGAACGCAAAGCTGAGGCTATTTTGTGCCCGCCCCCCTCCCAGCAGGACTCGCTGCAGAGGGATGCCTTCTCGAGGCCGTGGACCCCAGGCCTCTTTTATGCCTTCCCTCTGCTTCCCTTGATCCACAAAATGTTCCTCAAGGTCAGGAGAGACGAGGTGCAGGTGATCCTGGTGGCTTCAGACTGGCTCTGCCAATTTTGATACCCCGATATCCTCAGCCTCGGCATCAGGCTCCCGAGACGTCTTCCAGCATGCCCAGATCTGCTCTCAGTCAATCAGGGGAAGGTCATCCACCCGGACCTTCAGTCCCTGCTCCTAACATCCTGGTTCCTGAGCAGCTAGAGTTCCAGGCTTTGGGTCTCTCCAAAGATGCGAAGCTGTACTCACTGTAGTTGAGGAATCGACCAGGAAGTGCTGTGCCTTTAAGTGGAAGAGATTCTCCATTTGGTGTCAGGGCAAGGGGCTAGACCCTTTGTCCTGTGGCTGGCATTCTTGACTACCTTTGATCTTTCTCCAAAGGGGATCTTCAGTCTACTACCCTTAAGGTGCACCTGTCAGCCAACTCTGCTTACCGAGGGTGGGGTGGTCAGCAGACGGTGGCACAGGAGAAGGTGGTCTGGTGTTTCTTGAAAGGCTTTGACTATATTTCCCCTATGGTGCGTGAACCACCATCACCGTGGGATCTACTGCTGGTACTGGCAAAGCTCATGGGCAAGCCATTTGAATCGATGCACAGAAGTGAGATGTCACACCTGTCGTGGAAGACCGCCTTCCTGGTGGCTGTCACGTCAGCTAGAAGGATTGGGGAGCTCCAGGCGCTCTCTGTTGAGTTGCCTTATCTGGTCTTCCACAGGGACAAGGTTGTCCTGCGCCCCAACCCGAAGTTCCTTCCAAAGGTTGTGTCAGAGTTTCACCTGAACCAGATGTTGACTCTGCCGGTTTATTACCCCAATCACACCTCAGAGGCCGAATACAGGCTCCATATTTTGGACCTGAGAAGAGAGCTCTCTTATTATAAGAAGCGCATGGCTGAATTTCGGGAAGAGGTTCGCCAGATGTTTGTCACCTACGCTGATGCCGCACCTGGCAGACCTGCAGCCAAGCAGATGATTGGCAGATGGGTTACATAATGCATTGTTCTGTGCTGTAGGTTGGTGGGCTGGGAGCCTCCCTTAGGGCTAAGGGTTCATTCCACCCGCCATACTACTGCATCGGTGGCTGCTTCTAGGGATGTCACTATCCAGGAAATCTGCAGGGGTGCTACCTGGAAGTCAGCAAACACCTTCATTTTCCATTACCACATTGACCTGTAATCATGCCAGGATGCTGGTTTTGGGGCCTCAGTTCTCCAATCTCTGTTCCCTAAGTAGGGGGTGTGCGCCTTGCCTCCCTCCTCCAGGAGAACTGCTAGGAGTCTGCCAACAAGTGTGGATAAGAACAACATATCCACATCCCTAGAAACACAGGTTACTCGCATGTAAGAGTAGATCTTACTTCGAGAGGGCTCTTGCAGTAGGTAATTACATATAGGACTGACGCCAGCCGGCGGCAGGACCCTGAAAAAATTTCGCTGGCGGTCCCTGGCAAGAGACCGCCCCACGATCAGGTGACGGGCGTGTACAGCGTCGGTATAAAGGCGGTTCCGGACGCCGCCTTCCAGTTCTTTCCGCCGTCAGCTTGTGCAGCGCCTCGCGGTGAAGTTCCTGTCGCTCAGTCCTGTTACTTTGTCGGTTTTTCCGAAAAGTTCCAGTATTTTGTATTTTATATTTTCTGTCGTCAGGTGAACGTCGGTATATGTCGTCCCCTTCAAAAAATAAGTGCGACTCGTGCGGTGCCCAACTGCCTCACAAAGACTGTCACTCCCTCTGCCTTTTCTGTTTAGGCCCCAACCACGCGGTCAACAAGTGTCCACACTGCCTACATTTCAACGTGGCCACCCGCAGACGATGCCAGCAATCTCTCAAAGCCCATCTCCTCAAGAGAAGATGTCCCACGATGGAGAGGAGTTGAAGAAACTTGACGAGCGTCAACCTCCCTGAAGGGCACAAGAAGCGGGACAAGGAAGGCACCAGAAGAAGGCCTCCTTCTCCGCGGCTCCGGACGAGGTTAACGACAGGTCTTTATTCCCTCAGAGGATCGCCCGACGGCAGCCTCCAAGGCTTTGGAGAAGGCGTCGGCCTGCCCGTCGGGTTCGCGTTTGAACCCGCCAGGTGCCTCCGGGCAAAAGAAGGCTCCAGCCCCCAGTACCGCCGCAGGCTTGTGGCCTGCTGGTGCGGGCGCCTCCCATAAGCTGGACGTCGGCTCCTTTGATGTCTGCCGGGAGAAGGCCGCTAAGACGCCCGACCCTTCGGGGCGGCGCATGGCTGTGTCCCCATCGGACCGGGCCTCTTCCATCCTTGGCCCGTCTCTGGCGAGGAACCCCCAAAGTCTGACACCAGCTCCTCTGGCGTCTGCGGATTCGGCCCCTAAGTCACACGTTGGCTCCTCCGGCGTGCGGCAGACCTCGGAGCCTACGGCAGACCCTGCTTTATCTGTCATGACGAGGGTTCCCGCGGCCTTCACTGCCGTCAGGGGGCCTGAGTCCCCCACCCGACCCAGGAGACTTTTCTCCTCCGTTACGGACCGAGGCTGGGATCCTGGGCTACCGTCGATCCTCTTCCTACAGAGCGGATCTGGTCGGCTCCCTGACGACAGCCCGCCGGACGCGGTTCCGACAACGGCCCCTCCGACTTGCGCCCGGCGGGGATATTCCTCTTCCATCGGGCCCTCCACTCCATGGGCCTATCCCGGTTGATCCGCCCGTGGAGTACCCGGCTGGGCCATCTGCTCCGGCAGCTCCTCCAGTGCCTGGGTATCCGCCGTCCTATCCGACGCTGTTTTCCTAGGTCCACAGTATCCGGCGCCGACTCCTCTGATGCCGCAGTACCCGACGCCGCAGTACCCGGCTCCGGTATTCCTGCAGCCGGGTTACGGATACTCTCCCTACGGATTTCATCCGTACAACTATCCCCCTCCCCCACCGCTCCCTAGGCCGCCAGTGGATCTCAGGAGACTCTTGCCTCCTACTGGTGGGCTGAGTCAGGCTCAGCTCACCAAGGAAGTCGAGCCGTCTTCGACTAGCAGTGCCACCACGGCTCCGTCGCCCCAGGCGGCACTCCTCTCCACCTCCGGTTCCGGGCTTTGCCTCGGGATCCAGAGAGAGCAGGACACGCGTCCTGGGATTCCCCCTAAGGAACCTGTTCCTCCCTCTAGACGAGCTAGGGAGTCTTTCTCTGCTTCTGCTTCCTCCTCTTCTTCTTCTCTCTCGGACTCCTCGGAGGCCTCCGATGGGGGTTCCGAGAAAGACGATGAGCCGCGCTCTCCGTCCAAGCCCCGGCCGAGGACTCCTCCGAAGTCTCCTCCGGAGCATCCTTCCTTCATGAGTTGCTCAGAAAGATCCAGGAAGTCCATCAGTGGTGTTCCTTAGAGCCAGATCCTCAACAGGTTAAACTCGCCGAACATCTGGACTTGCCCCTTACGGCTCCTACTCTAGTGCCACCCTGGATCGAGCCTCACGCCCACCTTGTTTCCACTATTTGGAAGCAACCGTCTGCTTTAGCCCCACTTTCTTAGGAAGTCCAACAGGCTATACCAGGCTCCGGAGGGTGTAGACTTCTTAGACTCTCACCCCTGTGCAGACTCGGTTGTGATTAGCGCCGCTCACGGCCGGTCAGCACACCAGAAACACCAAGCTAATCTCCCGGACAGGAATCTGCCGCCTTCTGGATCTGTATGGAAGGAAGATCTCGCTTCTTCCACACTGGGGATTAGGGCCCCGAGTTATGTGCACATATGGGGATTACCAGAGACTGTCCTTACCCAGGCGGAATCTAGATTGACTCCTTGCCTGACTCACAAGTCAAGCAGGAGTTAGCCGACCTGGTCCATTCTGCTCGTTCGGCCAGTCGTCATATTTTGAGGATGACCTACGATGCAGTGGACACCGGAGGACGGAGCTCTGCGTTCACCGTAAGTCTTCGGCGTCATGCGTGGCTCCGTGTGTTGGGTCTGGTCCTGGAGGTGCAGTCGGCAATTCAAGAAGCACCTTTCAGGGGTTCTGTGCTTTTCGGCGGTGATGTCAAGGACATCATCACTGACTTACAGGAGAAGGGGCGGCCCGCAATCTGTTGATTCAGTGTACCGTCCCCATCCCCACAGCGCGTCCCTTTGCAGGCGCGTGGCCGGCCTCAAGCGAAACCTCAGGAAGGCGGGCCACTAAAGTCAGGGCCCCCAGCTGCCAGGTCCCGCTCGCCCAAAGCAGCGGGTGCCCCCAGCTGTGGCGCTGCTTCACACCACCTACTCCTTCCCTCTCCACCGCCTCGGGCCCGGAGGAAGCAGTGGAGGGAGGTTCTCCTCCACCTTCGGGTTGAGAGAGGATAACCTCCAGTTCATGGGTGCTGCAGATCATGAGAGGGCACTCCAGAGTTTCTGCAAAAACCTCCCGTCACCCCCGAACTCCTCTTACTCAAGGGACCATCTTCCTTTGGTCAGGAAGAAATCTCTGCTCCTTGCGAAGCATGCTTAAACCCGTCCCCTCACCTCCACCGGGACGGGTTACTGTTCCCATTTCTTCCTCGTGCAAAAGAGACTGGAGATCTCAGACTCATTCTCGATCTCAGCCCCTGACCCTATGTGGAATACAAGAGGTTCAGGATGCTCTCCTTCAAACCCTCTTGCCCTACTTGGCCGGGCCAATGGCTTTGTGCACTGGAATGCAGGATCGTGCCTGCACATCCCCATTCGCCCTTCGCACCGAAAGTACCTCAGGTTTGCGTTCAGGGGACCACTACCAATTCAGGCGCTCCCTTTTGGTCTTTCTTGGCTCCCGAGTCTTTACCAAATGCCTGGCGGTGGTAGCAGCCCACCTGCGTGCTTTGAGACTCAGGTTTCTACCTGACGACTGGCTCCTGGTGGCCCGTCCAGGAGGAACTCCTGCATTTTCTCTCCCTCACCCAGCAAGTATTTGCTGGCCTGGGTGTTACCATCAACCATTACAAGTCTCACCTGGATCCTTCACAGGGCTCCAGTTCATTGGGAGCAATCCTCGACAGACAATGTGCAGGCCTTCCTGCCTCCGGACAGGGGCCTCCCTCAATCCCAGATTTCCCTCCTATCAGAACACAGGAGGGTTCCTGCGGTCGGTGCTCCATCTGCAGGGCTTAGTGGCCGGCCATCCAGGCCGTTCCTTGCGCCTCCACATGAGAATCTCTCAGTGGACTCTCCGATCTCAGTGGGATCAACGGGTAGACGACCTAGATCACCTGGTTCTGATCTCCTCGCCGATGGTAAGAGACTTGCAGTGGTGGATGGTTCGAGAGAACCTATTCCGGGGGGTCCCCTTTCTTCATCCT
The DNA here is from genome assembly GCA_016271365.2 of Neoceratodus forsteri. NCBI lineage: Eukaryota > Metazoa > Chordata > Ceratodontiformes > Ceratodontidae > Neoceratodus > Neoceratodus forsteri. Next base: position 1,773,522,237 of record CM057455.1, on the reverse strand, counting down.
CCCCCCGATCAGACTCTGACCACGGACGCTTCAGGCGAAGGTTGGGGAGCCCATCTGGGTCCTCACCGAACCCAGGGCCTATGGTCAAGCTTGGAGATAGTTCCCCACATCAGCGTGCTCGAGCTTCGAGCAGTGCTGTATGCTCTCTAAGCCTTTCACCAATACATCCTTCCCGGTCACCTAGCTGTCCAAATGGACAACATGTGCGTGGTGTGGTACATCAACAAGCAGGGAGGGACTCTGTCCTACCCGCTATGCAGGGAAGCGATGAGGGTTTGGGAATGGGCAATGCTTCACAACCTTCACTTCACGGCGATCCATGTTCCGGGAGTCGACAATGTCCTGGCAGACAGACTAAGTCGCTCGTCGGCTCTACCACACGAGTGGGAATTGGATGAAAAAGTTCTAAAAGCATCTTCCAGATTTGAGGACTCCTCAGATAGACCTGTTAGCCTCCTCTCAAAATACAAAGCTTCCAATTTTTTCGCTTCGCTCCAGAGTAGGCGCTTTCTGGACGGCGCTCTATCTCTAAGCTGGAAGGACAGATTCGTCTGTACTTCCCCAATTCCTCTGGTCCTCTCGTGTGCTGCAGAAGCTTGCCTTGAAAGGGCGAGAATGATTCTGATCGCTCCTTCCTAGCTGAACAAATCTGGTTCTCTTTTTACAACAATACTCAGAGGGTCCTCCTCTTCCTCTTCCTTTATCTCCAGGATTGCTGACCCAGGATCAGGGGACCCTGGTCCATCCGGGACTCAAGTCCCTTCAACTTCATGCATGGCTCCTGCAGAACTAGCTCAATCTCGTTTTGGTGTTTCTCCTAAGGTGGCCGAGATTCTGGTGGAGGCTAGAAAACCCTCCACTAGGTCCACCTAAGCCATGAAATGGAAAAGATTTTCCATCTGGGCTGCGTCCAGGAATATGGAGCCCTTTTCCTGTCCTGTGACCATTCTACTTGAGTACATGCGTCATCTTTTCGACCTGGGTCTCAGTCACTCCTCTTTGAAAGTCCATATGGCAGCTATTTCAGCCTACCATGTCCCTTTCACCGATAAGGCATTTGCCCAGCTGGAGGTATCCAAAACTTTCCTCGGAGGGGTCCTTCATCTCAGGCCCCCTGTCGGACTCAAGCTCCCCTTGGGACTTAAACTTTGTCTCAGAAACTTACCCTTCCTCCCTTTGAGCCTCGACTTCATGAACTTTAAGTTTTATAAGTGGAAGGCGGCTCTTCTTGGTGGCCATTACTTCTGCTTGCAGAATTTCCGAGCTCCAGGCCCTGATGTGCAAAATCCCTTACCTGATTTTTCACAACAAACGAGTAGCTCTTCGCATGAATCCTAAGTTTCTCCCGAAGGTGGTAGCGGAATCTACCTTAAATCAGTCTATTGAAATACCTGCTCTATACCATGGATGTTCACAGGATTCTGAGATACTACACCAATAGGACGAAGGATCTCAGAAAGACTGATCAGTTGTTCGTCTGTTTTGCTCACAAAAGAGAAAGCAATGCTGTCTCTAAGCAATGCCTATCAAAATGGTTGGCCCATTGCATCACTTTCTGTTATGACAAGTACAACAAAACCCTCACGGGTCAAGTCAGAGGTCACTCCACTCGTGGAGTTGCAACCTCTGCGGCTTGTTTCAAGAACGTGTCTGTGGCAGACATCTGTGCTGCCGCCACTTGGACTTCAGTCCATACCTTTACTAAACATTACAGTTTGGATATTGCCTCTCGCCGCAGAGCAGGCTTCGGGTTAGCTGTCTTGCAAGGCCTCCTTTCTTGAGACCTGCTAGATTATTTGCTACTTTTAGGAGTAGTTCCTCCTCCCGGTGCCTTTCATTTGTTCCAGACTGCTTGGGATTCTGTCCTATATGTAATTGCCTACTGCAAGAGCCCTCTCGAAGTAAGATAGTACAGTTATGTAAGAACTTACCGTAACAGTAGATCTTGAGAGAGCTCTTGCAGTAAGTAACTACCCCTCCATCCCTCAGGCTTTTTCAGCTCCTTTTCCATTGAAAATATCTGCTTCTCTCGTCCGGGCCTTCCGGGCCTGTGGCGAGGAAAAGAACTGGAAGCAGGCGTCGGGACAGCCCCTTTATACGGCGTTGTATGGCCTTGGTCACCTGGCGATGGTAGGTCCCTCGCCAGAGTTGCTAGCTAAATTTTCCGTGGGGTCCTGTTGCGGCTGGCGTCAGTCTATATGTAATTACTACTGCAGAACCTCTCGAGATCTTCTGTTACAGTAAGTTCTTACGTAACTGTACTTTCTAGGAGTGGTAAATGTTGTTCATCCACACTGACCCACCCGACCTCCTCGCCTTCGATGCACAACCACTGCTTCCATTGGGTGAGATTTGGCGTCACGGGGCAGAGACCAGGGATATACCACCTGGGTGGGTAGGAGGAGTCAGCTTTTAGACCTTCTGGCAAGATATTTAAAGGGAAAGGACATGCCAACAAGTGTGGATGAACAACATATACCACTCCTAGAACTACTGTTACAGGTGAGTAACCTGTGATCTTTCTTGGAAAAGGGCTCTTGTAGTAGGTACTTACATATAGGACTAAGTTGCTAGGCACTAAGACCACACGGAAAACTTCTAGCTAGCAGTATCTGGTAGGGGACCACCCCCAACGTCACGTGACCAACGTCAGCGTGGCGCTATATAGGGAGCGGTCCCCGTGCCCGCCCTTGAGTTTTTTTCCCACCGTCGACCTACATATGTTGGACCTCACGGAAGAACATTGCTACTGTCAACACCATCTTTGGATGAGTATCACCATTTAAACTTTTTGTTTGAATTACAGTTTTCTTGTCGATTTCTTATTATAAAGTGTTTCTATTAACAATAGTGCATGTCACCTCCGACGCCTTCAGAATCGCGAAAGAACAAGTGCGACTCCTGTGGAACTCGGCTCCCTCACAAAGACGGGCAGTCCCTCTGTCTTCTTTGCCTGGGCCCAGGCCATAAGATCGAGGGGTGTGAGCATTGCCAGAAATTGGATCCGGCCACACGTTAATGCCGTCGGCAGTCCCCTGGAAGCTCACCTTTTGAAGCAAAAGATGGCTAATATGGAAAAGGAGCTAAAGAAACTCGGGCAGTCTTCTTCCTCTCCGGAGGGCCATCACAGGAAAAAGGACAAGGAGAGACATCGGGACCAGGAAGGGTCCCCATCAAACCCGCTGCCTCTGGCTGGAGTCGCAGCTTTGAAGGCAACTTCTCCTCCAGGGGAACTATGTTCGACGACTGTGTTGGTGGCTGCCAAGCAGCCGTCAGCCCCTTCGTCTGGCCTGGGCTCAGGCCTGACAGGAGCCTCCTGGGATCAGGAGGCACCCACCTCCTCTAAGGCTTCAGAGATTCAGAGGCCTAGCGGTACAAGTGGGACCAGTAAGTCAAGTTCCGGCTCCTCTGGATTTCGCACAGCTATGGCTGCTAAGTCACCCGTCGGCTCCTCCAACAGTCGAACGGCTCTGGATCCTCCACCAGGCCCTGATAACAGGCCTGATGATGGGGTGATGGACCAGCTGACGTTGGATACGCAGCTGACGACGGAGATTCCTCCGACTTCTCCTTTACCGCCGATTGAGGCGGTATCTCCAGCTCCCCCCGCAGGGTGGAGATCGCCTGCCGTCGGGGGCCTTGCCACTCCCTTAGCCGGTGCCTCAAACGCCTGAGTCGCCATCGGACCAGATGAAGGCCCCTCCAGCTCCCTTAGGCCTGTCAGTTCCTCAAGGACCACCATTGGGCCCGACGCCTGGACTGTCAAGACCCTCTGGGCTTACTCCGCTTCCGTATCCCCAGTCGGGGCCCTCTGCACACCCATCAGGGCGTTTTCCGGACCCTTCAATCCCAAAGTCAGGACCGACGCCGGGTCCATTGGCCCCTCCGTCGGGTCCTATGCCAGGACCGTCTGGCAACTCTTTTGGGCTTCCGATGCTAAGTTATCTGACGCCGCATTACCCCACAACGGGGTACCCAACACCACACTACCAGATGCGGGGTTACCCTCCATCGGGATTTAGTTACCCTTACTACAGGTACCTAAGTTATGGATTTCATAACCCACCGCCCCCACAACCACAAGTGGATTTGCAGGTGGTCCTTAAATCTTGGTGAATGGAAGCCAAGTCACAGCTCACATCAGAGCTCTAGAAACGCCAGCAGCTAATGACTCCTATCCTGGCTCCCAGGCCTCTTTCTCCATCTCCACCTCCACCGTCGGGCCCTCGGATCCCAACTTCGGATAGAAGAACAGAGTCATTGCCGCCTAATCCATGGCCTCTGGAAATTTCTTGGCCATTGGACCTCTCAAGGCTGATAGACATTGCGCTTCCTACGTTCAGCTTACCCGACGAAGGCAGATTGTCGGACTCAAGCAGTGATTCGGTTCACTCCGGCTTTAACTTTTGAGTCCCCAATGCCAGAGGACCCCATACTGAAAGAGTCTCCTAAATCTCCACCTGAGGACCCTTCCTTTTTGGAGCTCCTCAAGAAGATCCAAGTGGCATAGTACTGGCGTACGGTCGCCCAGAATCCGCAGAGACAGAGATTGGCTGTACACCTGGATTTGGTAGATACCACTCCAAACCTCATTCTGCCCTGGATAGAGCCACATGAGGATATAGTCACAACAATTTGGAAGCAACCGTCCTCCCTGACTCCCATGGCCAAGAAGACACACAGGCTTTACCAGACCCCAGAGGGCAAGGACCACCTTAGCCTCCATCCGAAGGCGGATTTGGTGGTCATCAGTGCGGCCCATGATAGGTCCGCAAAACCGAAACACCTTAGTGCTTCTCCTCCCAACAAGGAGGCTAAGGTTCTTAAACAGTATGGAAAAAAGGTCTATTCTTCTTCCACCCTGGGAATTAGGGCATTAAATTATGTCTCCCACATAGGGGACTACCAAAAATCAGTCTTAGGACAACTGGAGTCCAAAGTAGACTCTCTCCAAGACTCAACCCTGAAAGGAGAAATGGCAGCGCTAGTTAGGTCTGCTAGATCTGCCTGCAGTCATATGTTAAGAGCTACCTATGATGCGGTAGATGCTGCTGGTAGAGACTCAGCATCAGCGATTAGCCTCAGACGTCATGCATGGCTTAGGATGTCAGGATTGGCGCCTGAAGACAGCCATACAGGATGCCCCTTTTAGGGGTTCAGTTCTGTTTGGGAGAGAGGTCAAGGACATCATTACTGACTTACAGGACAAGGGCAAAGCCTTGCACTTTATCCAGTTCATGTACAAGCCACCCCAAAAAACAAAGCAGCCATTTTGGAGACAACAGTGTCGTCAACAAAGACAACCTCAAAACTGACGTCAGAACAAATGTCTGGCGCCTTAAGCTGGTAGAACTCCCCCGGCCAAATCCTAAAAGGCCTCTGGCACTGCAGCCTCCTCCCTACCCACTACCTCCTGACTCTCTAACCATCCCACCTCCACTGGATTGCTTTCCAGAGGAACCGGAATGGGAAAGAATCTCCCACCACCTACCAGAGTGGGAGAAGATCACAACAGACTCATGGGTTCTACAGTTGGTGGCAAAAGGCCACACAGTAGAATTCACAGAGACACCACCAAAAAATCCTCTAGGTCACTCATTCTACCCACCTCACCACATACCCTTGGTAAGAGAGGAAGTAAACTCCCTGCTGGAAAAATGCAGCAATAGAGCCAGTTCCTAAACACCGTCACGGGACAAGGTACTACTCGCACTTCTTTCTGGTACCCAATAAGACAGGCGACCTCAGACCCATTCTCAAGCTTAGATCTCTGAACCTCTTTGTGTAATACAAGAGATTCAGAATGTTATCCCTTCCCAGCCTACTTCCTCTATTACAGAAGGATCATCGGCTCTGCACTCTGGACATGTAGGATGCCTATCTGCATATCCCAGTTTTTCCACCACACCACAAATTCCTCAGGTTTTGCTTTCAGGAAGAGCATTTTCAGTTCAAAGTTCTTCCCTTTGGCCTTTCGTCAGCACCCAGAGTGTTCATGAAGTGCCTAGCGGTTGTGGCAGCTTTTCTGTGCAGACAGGGGATACAATTATTCCAATACCGCGATGATTGGCTGATTTCAGCTCTGTCGAGAGACGGTCTGGACAATTCTTTGGCCCATACCCTGGATATTTTTCAGTGGGTGGGCATTATGGTCAATCATGCCAAATTCCACCTTTTCCTACCCAGCAGCTTCAATTTATTGGAGCAGTGTTGGACACCGTCCAGGGCAAAGCTTTCCTGCCGCCAGGCAGCGTTGCAACAGCAGGCACACCTGGTGGCCTTGCAGAGAAGGTTACAAGCCAGGTCAATCCTTCGGCTACTCGGTCTCATCACTGCGGCCATTCCTTTGGTCCCCTTAGCCAGGCTGCATGTGAGAGTCACCCAGTGGATCCTCAGAGTACAGTGGGACCAGAGATTTGATGATCTGGACTACAAGATCCTGGTGTCAGACCCGATGGCTCAGGACCTTTTGTGGTGGCAGAACCAAGACAACCTCTCCAGAGATGTCCCATTCCACACAGACATTCCCTCCCAGACCCTGACGACAGACACTTCAGGCCTGGGGTGGGGAGTGCACCTGGGAACCCACAGAACACAAGGTCCTTGGTCCCACATTGAACTGTCCCTTCATATCAATGTACTAGAGATGAAAGCAGTGTTGAATACGCTGATAGTTTTCCAACACCTCATCCAACCAGGACAGCTCATGATTCAGACAAATGTGTGTAGTCTGGTAAACGAACAAACAAGGTAGAACCTGCTCTAATCCCCTCTGTCGGGAGGCAATGAGAATGTGGTACTGGACATCCAATCACAACCTTCATTTGACAGCAGTCCACATGCCAGGCATTCAAAATGTCCTGGCAGACCCTCTCGGTTGCACCCAAGCCAGCGCACATGAGTGAGAACTCAAACAGTAGGTGGTAAGACATATTTGAAAGGTGGGGAAGACCTCAGCTAGACCTGTTCACCTCCCCACTCAACACAAAACTACCAGCTTTCTGCTCGCTCGCTCCAGGAGGTGGTGTTTTCTGGTGAGACGCGCTGTCTGTGTGTTGGAAGGGAAGGTTTGTGTACGCCTTCCCTCCTCTTCCATTGATTCAGAGAGTTCTAATGAAGATCCAGGCAGAAGGAGTGCGAATGATCTTCATCGCTCCCCTCTGGCTGAGACAAATATTGTTCTCTGTACTGCAACAACTTTCAGTGAATCCTTCAATTCCACTGCCAGTCTCTCAAGATCTCTTGACACAGGAACAGGGAATCCTGGTACACCAGGTCTCAGGTCCCTTCATCTACATGCGTGGCACCTATTGACATAGCTACCGCACATTTTGGGGTTTCCCCAAAGGTAGCACAGATTCTAGAAGAGGCCAAAAAACCATCCACTAGCGCCATGTATGCTATGAAATGGAAAAGGTTTTCCATATGGGCAGACTCTAAGGGGCTAGAACCCTTCTCCTGTTCAGTCACACAGGTCTTAGATTACTTGCTGCATCTCTATGACCTGGGTCTTAGTTACTTGACTTTAAAAGTTAATTTATCTGCCATTTCTGCTTACCACGTCCCTGTGGGAAGCAAGAATTTGGCTCAGCTGGAGGTATCCAAAACCTGCTTAAAGGGGATCCTACATTTAAAACCACCAGTACGGAGCCCTGTTCCACCCTGGGACTTAAATTTAAAAATGGAAAAACTCACACTGTCTCCCTTTGAACCTGTAGAGGATTCTGACTTGCGCTACCTTTCCTGGAAAGTGCTCTTCCTAGTGGCCATCACTTCAGCTTGAAGGATTTCTGAGCTTCAGGCCCTAATGTGTAAGGTGCCTTACTTGATTTTTCACAGAGACTGGGTGGCTCTGCAAACTAATCCAAGTTCTTGCCTAAGGTGGTCTCGGTCTCCACCTTGAATCAGTCGCTTGAGTTACCAGTGTATTACCCCGAGCACTCCAGCCGGGGTGAAGCAATTCCGCACACTCTGGATGTACATGGAATTCTTCAGTACTACACGAACAGGACAAAACCTGTCCGTAAAACTGACCATTTATTTGTGTCCTTTGCACCCAAAAGAGAGGGCACCACAGTTTCAAAACAGTGTTTGTCCAAATGGTTGGCAAACTGCATTACTTTCTGTTACCAGAAGCACAACAAACCCCTTCTGGGGGAGGTCAAAGGACGTTCATCCAGAGGCATGGCTGCTTCTACTGCTTGTTTCAGGAATGTCTCAGCTGCCAATATATGTGCGGCCGCAACTTGGAGTGCCGTCCATACTTTCACCAAACACTACAGTTTGGACATTGCTTCGAGGCGCAGAGTGGGCTTTGGCCTAGCTGTCCTGCAGGGCCTCTTTTCTTAGGTTCCTGCTTACTACAGACCCGTTCCTACCTCCCATGTCTCAGACTTGTCTCAGGTCATTGCTTGGGACTCAGTCCTATATGTAAGTACCTACTGCAAGAGCCCTCACGAAGAAAGATGGTACAGTTACATAAGAACTTACCGTAACAGTAGCTCTTCGAGAGAGGCTCTTGCAGTAGGTACTGCTTTCCCTCTCCACTGGATTTCTTCTACTCTTTCTCCCTTATTAGATTTTAGCTCCAGAAGCCCACTCCTTATCTCCTGTCGCACCTTTCTAGGTCTCCAGTGGGAGAACTGGAAGGTGGGCGTGGGGCCGATGCCCTATATAGTGCCATGCTGACATCTGTCACATGACGAAGGCGGTCCCCCACCAGACTCTGCTAGCTAGAAGTTTTCTGTGTGGTCCTAGTGCCTGGTGGCTTCGTCCTATATGTGAGTACCTACTGCAAGTGCCTCTTTCAAACATCTACTGTTACGGTAAGTTCTTACGTAACTGTACTTTTTCCATGTAGTCCTAGTGCCTGGCATCTTAGTCCTACTGGAGTGGCCTGCTGTAAGAGATCCTCTCGAAGATCTACTGTTATGGTACGTTCTTACGTAACTATACTTTCTGCCCACTCCTTCTCCCCCAGCCGCTTGACTTTGGTTGTGAGCTCCTAGGTACCCCCATCCTCCTTGTCGATCTCGACTCCAGGCAGTCGAGATATTCCTTGAGCTTCTTGACTGGTTGTTGGTGGAGTTCAATGAGGAATAGATCTCTAGGAACCTGGTACTCCTGGTTCTCATGTAGGGGGATGTGGTCCAGTCAGTATTTCCAGCTGGGTCAGCATGGGACCAGCATCAGCCAGTGGTTGTGGCTCTGAAGCCTGTGCTTCTGAACATAGTAAGGCATGAGGTCTAAAACGATCCTTCGGAGGACTCATCTTGACATCATCCCTTGGCTGGAGGTCGAGGCACCATTCACGCTCTGTCTTGCTCCACTGGGAGGCACCTCTGTCAGTGCTCCACAGGTGAGGAGAGGCACCATTGCAATATGCAACTGTGCTGTGAGGAGCTCCTCTGGCAACAGTGGACATTTGACGGGCAGTGTAGGGCTCTGCCCTCTGGACTGTCAGTCATCTGGCAACCACCAGTAATGCCCATGCCAGTCCATCTAAGGCACATGTCCCCAGCATTTGCTTCTCCACCGCTGAGGGTGGAGCCACCACCACTGCAACCCTTGGTGGGTGCTCCTGTAAAGGACTCCCATGCTGCAGCAGGCATGCCAGCCCAGTTATCAGTGGAGATCACCCCATCAGAAGACACATAGGTGGTCTATGGCAGCAAATGGTCAAGGGCCGTTTTTGAAGAGTCCTCATACAACTCAAAGGGGTCTTCCATGCTTTCCTCAAGGGCTCACACTTTTGACTGTCACTCGGTCAAGGATGTGACCACTAACCACAGACCAGTGTCATCTGGGGCTGATCTACACATTATGTCGAACTCCATGAGAGTGCCCTTGGGGCAAGTTCAGAAGAGGGTTAAATACCCCTTCACTGACATCCTGAACAGGGACAGATCCCTGGAGGCTGTCTTCCTGTAGCTGAGGCCATTTGGGGACTGGCTCTGGAGATTTGGCAGTGTCCAGCATCCTGCCAGGCACCATCCTCCCATATGGTCTACAAGTACGTGGTCCCTACCGAGTCCCTTTTGGAGTTCTCTGGTCACCTGTCAGCCAAAAGATTGGTCTTGGACTCAGAAATGAAATGGCCAAGGAGACTTGGGCAAGCCCCCAGACAAGGAGGTCCAGAAAGACTGACCATGTGACTAAAAAGGTCTGTGCTGCTGCGTTATTGGGTCTCTATCAGGTGAGTTACATGGTACACCCTGATAATGGCTAACTTTGGTCACTCCCTTTTGGGATTGCTGGATGGTGTCTCAGCTGCCAGTGAATTTGGTCAGAGACAATGGTTGTACGCTGGCTAAACACCAGCTCCATACAACTCCAGACAACTGGGGATTTTCCACAGCTGCAGAAGGATGCAGTAATTAAGCCATTTCCAAAACAAGGCTTATTGACTGATTTGGACAATTATCATCTAGTTTCCATATTGCCTCCCTTGAGTAAACTGTTTGAAAGGGTAGTCAGTGATCAGTTGGTCGATTGTCTATTGACCTGTGGCCTCCACTCTCCCAAGCAGCATGGATTTCGTAGGTGTCATAGTACTGGCATGGCCTTGGCCGGTTTCACTGCCCGTGCCATTAATTCTGGGAAGCTTACTGGAGTGGTTTTTATGGACCTGTCCAAGGCCTTTGACGTTGTTGATCACTCCATGCTGCTCAGGAGACTGGGAGGTATGTGCCTAACTGAGACACCATGTTTCTGGTTTAATAGTTACTTGACAAACTGAACCCTTAAGGTTGCTTATGGTGGATGCCAGTCTACAAATTATGATTTGGAACAAGGAGTGCCCCAGGGTTCAATCCTGAGGCCTCTGCTATTTTCATTATACATAGATGCTATTCCCTCTGTATTAGGAACTACCAAATCAGTATTGTACGCAGATATTATATATATATATATATATATATATATATATATATACACATACACACCAGCACTACTTCTGTTGAAGAGATTAATTCCGCTTTGAACTCAGATTTTGCACTTTTAAGCTCTCGGTTTTTGCAATCTAGACTATTATTAAGTACAAAAAAATAAACAAAATGCATGTTTTTTGAGTTAGAACTCAAAGTATCTAATTATAAATGTGTGCAAATTTTTGATTTAAATGGCAGTCTGCTAGAGTGGGTTATGAAGTACTTGAGGGTACTTTTAGATTCAGACGTAACTTTTTCACTTCATATAAAAATCATCAGTAAGCAAGTAAAGCAGAAACTCTGGGCACTGTTTAAACTAAAAATTGCTTGACAAAAGAAGTTGGATGCACTGTAGCAACAGGAGTACTGCTGCCTACAAAGTATGTCATTGTCCACCTAGGGACAAATGACCTGGCTGGGAATGGGATCAGAGCAGTGCAGGAGGAGTTTGAAGAGTTGGGGAAGGGGCCTTAGACAAGTAGCACATACGGTAACCTTCTCGGAGGTGCTTCCTGTCTATGGCAAGTGTGATGCTAGGGTACTCCGCACCACAGGATTCAATGAATGGTTGAAAAACTGGTGCAGAGCTCAGGGTTTTGGCTTCATTGGGGACTGGGGGTCCAGCTGGAGGGATGCAGGCCTATACTGGTGTGATGGTCTGCATCTGTCCGGGAGGGGAACCAGGATCCTAGGTGATAGGTTTAAATGCTTCATTGGCAAGCATTTAAACTAGCCAAGTGGGAGGTACTGAAAAGGAGCAGGGAAACCCCAGCCTCCCCCAACAAAACACAGTAGTTAGAGAGGTAAACACCAAGGTAGAGAAATCAATAGGGAGCAGAATGGGGTAAATGCAGAAAAAGGCAGTAAGGAGAGGGATGGGGATAAAAGGGGTAAGGCCATCAAACAAATGGAGGGTGATAAGTACCAGTGCCCATAGTCTGTGTGACAAGCTCCCTGAACTAGTGGCCTTGATGGAAGAGGGACACCTGGATATCATGGCAGTCACAGAAACATGGTACACTGAGAACCATGACTGGGATGTCAAGATACCAGGGTACACAAGTTACAGGAGGGACAGGGAGGGTAAAAGAGGAGGAGGAGGAGCTCTCTTTGCTGCAACCAAATTTAAGAGCAGAGTTATTCTCGATGCCTTACAGGGGGCATGCCACAGACAGCTAGTGGTGGAACTCTGTTGGGATGGAGCAGTCTTAGACCTGGTACTGTCAAATGGGGATTGAGAAAGGATCTCGGATTTAGAAGTGGGTAGCCATCTGGGAACAAGTGTCCACCAAACAGTGCGGTTCATGATAAACACAACCATAGAGTCAAGCCATACAAAAGCAAGAGTACTGAACTTTAGGAGGGTTGACTTTGAGAAAATGGGGGAGTGCCTCAAAAAAGCATTAGCAAATGGGGAAAAAGGAGGGGTGGAGGAACAATGGGGAAAAATCAAAACAGCCATCACAGAGGCAACAAGCCTTTGTGTGAAGCAAATCAACAAAGCAAAATGAAGGAAAATACCACTGTGGTTCTCAAAAGAGGTGGCAGGGGAAGGTTAAGCAGAAAAAGATAGTATTCAGGAAGTATAAGGAAACACAGAAGGAGTAGGACAGAGATCTGTACTAGTTAAAGCAGAAGGAAGCAGGGAAGGCAGTCAGAATAGCAAAGGCCCAAACTGAGGAAAAGACAGCCAACTCAGTTAAGAAGGGGGATAAAACCTTTTATAGGTACATTAGGGAGCAAAGAAAGACCAAGGGAGAGATAGTGAGGCTTAATAAAGGGAAAGGAGGGTGGGCAGAGGGGGTAGCGAAAAAGCAGGGATACTGAATGAATACTTCTGCTCAGTATTCACAAAAGAAGAGGAGGGGGAGGTACCTAAAGCAAAGAATAGAAGCACTGTGGATAGGGAGGTCAATACCAGTCCATTCACAGAAGAAAGGGTTCCCGAAAGAACTCTTAAAACTGCAGGTTGACAAAGCAATGGGGCCTGACAGGATTCACCCAAGAATTCTAAAAGAACTAAGGGTAGAACTAGTGACACCACTGACTACCCTTTTTAACAAATCATGGGAGGGTGGTGTGGCACCTGAGGACTGGAGGAGGGTGGTTGTGATTCCCCTTCACAAAAGAGGGAGCAAGTCAGAGGCGGGAAACTACAGAACTGTTTGTTAGGTTGACCTCAGTGGTAGGGAAAATGATGGAATCACTTCTGAAAGAAAGAACTGTTGAGTTCGTAGAGGCCAGTGGGGCACAGGATCCTAGGCAGCATGGATTCACAGCACGAAGGTCATGTCAGACAAATCTAATAGAATTCTTTGACCATGGAGATTTGGACAAACCCCCTGACAGAGAGTCAAAAATGCTTGATCATGTGGCAAAGAAGGTCTGTGCTGCCTCCACTCTCTGTCTCCATCAGGTGAGCTACGCCGTGATGATGGCCAGCTTTGGACACTCCCTACTGGGAGTGCTTGATAATGTCCTCCCTCAGTTATCTGCTGACAATCAGCTGCCTGTGAAGCTGGTCAGAGACCAGGGTCAAGCACTGGCTAAACACCAGCTCCAGACCACCTTGGACACGGTCAACTAATTTGCCTATGCCATGGCAACAACCTTCATGATGTGTTGCAGAACCTGGCTGAGACTCTCCACCTTCACAGTGGAAACTCAGCACAAGCTGACAGATGTTCCCTTCTTAGGCATCAACCTCCTTGTCCCAGAGGTGGAAGATCATCTCACAAGGACAGAGAAGTCCAGCGCCACCCTGGACTCAGTGGCTTTGTCTCAGAAGGACCAGGCTCAGAAAACGAAAAAGAAGGCCTTTCAGTTTCAGTCCTTTCAGCTACAGCAGCAGCCCCTGCAGGGGCAATACCAGGCCTAGCGCCCTAAGACCCAAGTTCTCTGTCCAGGGGCCCAAAAGCAGGGCTTAAAATTCAGGTTTGTGTCTGGGTGAATCCCCGTCTGCCAAATTGGGGGGCATTTGTTAGAGGGAGGCATTTGGAGAGTTTCCTAAGAAAAATTACATTTGTTTGCTGATGTGTCTGAGTGTTAATAAAAACTGTACTGACAGTTGTGTGTCTTCTGGTTTTCCTTTTGGGTGCTTCTCTGTCTTTGATGACAGATGACAACTAGTCAGTGGGCGTCAAAGGCATTGACATGGATACAGCAGTTTAAAAATAAAAGAGAGATTGGGTCAAATACAGCAGGACAGACAACCACTGAAAAAGCAGCTTAATGAATGAAAACAGAAAATACTGAGCTAAAATACCTGGCCCTCCCCTTAAAGGGGATTGTTCACATATCTGGTTTGTGTATGTATACAGTGTATATATATTAAACAATTGTAGATTTCAAATATGTATTGAAAGAATAAAGTATGGAGTGTAATTGATGTATGAAGAATATATATTTGTAGGCCTTGACTGCACTGAAACCATAGTAGTATACTCTTACCATTTTACTTAAGTTCTTAGAACTGTGACGTAGCCGATGTTCAGCTGCACACAGGAGAGTAGCAATAGTTTGAATTCAGGCATCAGTTTGAGTGTTTCTGCAGCAAAATTAATCACAGTATGGTATGCTGCCTTGTTGTTGGATGCAGTAATGCATCTAACAAGACTAGATGTCATGGTATTTCTTTTTTGAGAGTCCCAAAAAGACCAGGTGTTCATTCATAAGTAAATGGAAATCACTAGCAGCAATCAAGCGCAAAAACCTGCCAGATGTCGGCAACAAATGTACAGTTGTGTGTTCAGATCACCTTGCACCCGACAGTTACATACATAATCTATAGGTGGTGTGGATTTTTTTTTTTATTATTAAACATTCAGATAATCATGTATTTAACTTTGAAGTTGTGGACTTTTATTATTTGAATTTTAGCTGTCCCGATTGTGATGTGGATCTAATAATAATACAATTCATATCAAGATCCTAATTTCATCACTGCACAATGATGTATTGCAGTAACAATTAATTGGTGATTATACTGCTTTACTTGGTATTCATTCAGTGTGTTTTAGTTCAGAATCATTAGTAGTGTAAAAGGTATACAGAGAGAAATAACTATATTTAACTGTAGGTCTCAGCTGTCATTCGCAATTGCCGTCACCCTTCCCCCACACACACCTAACACGCAAACCCAATATTCAAAAAACAGTCAGTCCAGTTGGTAAAAAATACATTGAATTGTCATTTAGCTACATGTACTCTATTCTAAATATTCTTTTCAATACAAAATGAACAAAAGTAATGCTTGCCCCATCATATACATTTAAATTAGATTAATGTTTATTAATTAAAGCAATCCTGTGATATTCGTATAGCAGATGTTAATAAAATTGCCCATTTTTTTCAGATTTTGTAGTTTCCCTGTATTCATAATTGCTTTCATGCAGTATATACAGTATGTAAAGGGAGTCTAACAAATTAAATCCTCCTCCCCCATTTCCTCAGACTGGAAGCAAACACTATTGCTGTCTATTACAGAAATAACAAAGCAGAGATAGTAACACCCAGCGGGACTCCCAGATCAATTCCCAGGCAACACTCAATCTCAAATAGCTAAAAATAACTACAGAAAACTTGGCAGAAACTGGACCAGATAATGCACTTAATTACAGGAGTAACTGAACAGGTGCTGAAAACTGGAATGGAAGACCAGTGCCAGAATCCTGGTAATGACTGGTGCCTAGGCAGAGTCAGGGGCCCAAGGAGAGGTTAATGACCAGGCTACCCACTAGCTAGTTGGGGAGTGTCTACCGCTCACCCGCTCAGTCCCCACCCCAGTTCCCCTTGGAGGTCGACTGCACCACTTCTGGCACATTTGGTCCGTATTTACCTCGGACAAGTGGGTCCTAGAGCTGGTGGATGGAGGGTTGCCTCTCGATGTCGAGGCCTCTCACCTTACTGACACCACGCACCGAGGGAGTCCAAGGTGTCGCAGGACACGTCTGCCCTCTTTGGACCAGGGCATGTGGTTCTGCTCCCTGGACCTCCAGGATGCGTTCCTTCACATTCCAGTCTGTCCATCCCACTGGAGGTACCTCCAGTTCCTTGCAGAAGTGGTGAACAATTCCAGGTCATGCCTTTAGGCCTGTCCTTGGCACCCACAGTCTTCACCAAGTGCATGGCAGTGGTGGTCGCCTTCCTGCAATGCCAGGGGCTCAGGGTACACCCCTACCTTGATGCCTGGCTGATACCTGTGTCATCCAAGGAGGCAGTGGCATGATCCAGGGACCTGGCGCTCCAGACCTGCAGAAACATGGGCCTTCCGGTCAGTCCAGCCAAGTCCGAGCTCAACCCCTCGCAGGTGATTCACTTGATCAGGGCAGAGCTACACTCCCTCCAGGTCAATGCCCGACTCCCTGTGGACTGGGCACTAGCTCTTTCCTTCTTTTCCTGATCTTTTCAGGTTGGGCACTCTCTCCTTGCCTGGGACTTCTTGTGGCTGTTGGGGTACATGGTATCCTGCACCAACGTAGTCCAGTGGGCCCGCAGGCGGATGCGTCACCTTCAGTGGGAGCTGGGCCGTCTGTGATCTCAGTGCCTAGGTCACTTGGACCAGCCTGTTGCAGTGACCCAGCCAGTGTACAGTGCCATCCAATGGTGGCTTGTCCCAGACCATTTGGAGGCAGGAGTCCTGTTTGTCCTCCCAGAACCAACAGTTATTCTGGCTATAGACGCATCTCTGGTGGGGTTAGGAGCTCCTCTGGGGGACCACAGAGCCCACAGGCCTGGAGCCCCAAAGAGTCCCATCACAACATCATACTGCTGGAACTCCATGCAGTGTGCCTAGCCCTGATGGAATTTGCTCCTTTTGTCCAGGGTCAGGTTGTACAAGTCCAGATGGACAACACCATGACTTTGTTCTACCTGAACAAGTGGGACGGCACACATTACCTTGCTTTGTGTCAGGAGGCCCTCCACACTTGGACCCTCGTGCACAGCTTGGGTGCGGATCTCTTGGCGATTTATGTAGCGGGGGCCGATAACCAGCTGGTGGACGCCCTCTGCTGGGTGGGCAAGATGTCGCACGTGCATTCTCTGCATCAGGAGGAGATGAACCACCTGTTCTCCCTGTGGGGCCCTTCTCTGGTGGACCTCTTTGCCTTCAGGGAAAATGCAAAACTGAGACTGTTTTGTGCCCACACCCTCAGTCTGGGACACTGTTGGTGGAAGTCTTCATGAGGCCCTGGGCCCCAGACCTGCTGTACGCCTTCTCTCCATTTCCCTTGATCCGCAAGGTGGTGGTCAAGGTGCTGAGAGACAAGGTACAGATGATCCTGATAGCACCTTACTGGCTTCACCAAATGTGGTACTCAGATCCTCTCAGCCTCAGCAGCAGACTTATGTGGCGGTTGTCCCTGCGCCCAGATCTGCTGTCCTGTAGTCAGAGGAAGATCCTGCACCCAGCTGTTCAATCCCTGGACCTCATGACCTGGTTTCTGAGTGGCAAGAGTTCCAGGTTTTGGGACTTTTGGACAGTGTGCTCCACGGTGTGGAGGCATCCTGAAAGAAGTCGATTCATCAACACTATGTTTGTAAACGGAGAAGTGTTTCCATTTGATGCCAGGGCAAGGAGCTTGATCACCTTGCCTGCCCTTTGGCTTGCATCCTGGATTATCTGTGCTCCCTCTCCCAGCTATTGCTGAAATCAGTGACCCTCAAGGTGCACCTGGCAGCCATCTCTGCCTATCGTATGCAGGCTGGTATGCCGATGGTGGCACAGGAGAAAGTGGCTGGATGCTTCTTTGAGGGCTTTGACCACTTGAACTCACCAGTGCATGAACCATCACCAACTTGAGATCTGTTGCTGGTTTTGGCAGTGCTCAGGGGCAAGCCATTCGAGCCTATGCACAAGTGTGAAATGTCACACCTGTCAAAGAAAACTACCTTCTTGGTGACTATCGCCTCTGCCAAAAGGATCAGTGAGCTCCAAGCACTCCCAGTAGAGTTGCCTTACTTGGTGTGTAACAAATCATGGGAGGATGGGGTGGTACCCGAGGACTGGAGGAGGGCAGATGTGATTCCCCTTCACAAAAGTGGGAGCAAAGCAGAAGCAGGAAACTACAGACCTGTTAGTTTAACCTCAGTGGTAGGGAAAATGATGGAATCACTTCTGAAGGAAAGAATTGTCGAGTATCTAGAGGCCAGAGGGGCACAGGACCCAAGACAGCATGGATTCACAGCGGGAAGGTCATGCCAGACAAATCTGATAGATTTCTTTGACTGGGTGACCAAAGTAGTAGATCAGGGAGGAGCTGTGGACGTGGCCTACCTAGACTTTAGCAAGGCATTTGACACAGTCCCACACAAAAGATTAATATACAAGTTAGCCAGCCTGGGAGTGGGTTCCAAGATGACAGCCTGGGTAAAGAATTGGCTGGAGAATAGAACACAGAGAGTAATAGTAAATGGAGTCCACTCTGAAGAAAGGGGGGTTACTAGTGGGGTACTGCAGGGTTCAGTATTAGGACTTGTCCTCTTTAATGTCTTTATAAGCGACATTGCAGAGGGACTGGAAGGAAAAGTATGTCTCTTTGCAGATGACACAAAGATCTGCAACAGAGTTGATGCACAAGGTGGGGTGGAAAGGATGAGAAGGGACTTGGCAAGGTTAGAGGAATGGTCAAATGTATGGCAGCTTAGATTCAGTGCTAAGAAGTGCAAGGTAATGCACCTGGGAAACAAAAACCCAGTGGAAGAGTACACAATGGGAAGTAGATACTAACAACAACAAAATGGAAAGGACCTGGGGTAGTCATATCAGATGACCTAAAGGTGGGCAAGCAATGTGAGAGGACAGCAAGGAGGGCTAGGGGGATACTGGGATGCACAGGGAGAGGCATCACCAGTAGAAAACAGGAAGTTATTATCCCTCTGTACAGACAGCTGGTGAGACCCCATCTGGAGTACTGCGTGCAGTTCTGGAGACCCAATCTCCGCAAAGACATAGACAGAATGGAAGCTGTCCAGAGGAGGACAACTAGAATGGTGCAGGGTCTGCACCGGAAGACATATGAAGAGAGACTTAAAGAGCTTAATATGTATAGCCTCGAGGAAAGGAGGGAGAGGGGGGACATGATAGAAACTTTCAAGTACCTCAAGGGAATCAACAAAGTCCAAGAGGGTAGCATCTTTCAAAAAAAGAGGTGTGCAAGAACAAGGGGGCACAATTTGAAGATTGGGGCGGCTCAGAGGTAATTTAAGGAAGTATTTTTTCACAGAGAGGGTTGTGGATGCATGGAACGGCCTTCCGGAGCAGGTTGTGGAGTCAAAAACAGTGGTGGAATTCAAGCATGCATGGGACTGTCATAAGGCAATTCTAGGGGGTGGGGGTAGGAAGAAGTAGGCTGCTGGTTAACTAGGATCTGCAGCTTATCCATTAGGTAGGGAAATGGGCAATCTGGGTGGGCCAAGCGGTCCTTATCTGCCATCATATTCTATGTTTCTATGCCACAGAAACAAGGTTGTCCTTTGCCCCAGCACAAAGTTCCTCCTGAAGGTTGTATTGGAGTTTCGCCTTAGCCAGGTGATTAACTTACTGGTATACTTTACCAAACTGTCTTCAGAGGCCAACTGCAGGCTTCATATATTGGACCTGTGGTGAGTGCTCTTTTATTATAGAGAGCATATGGCTGAAGTTTGGAGTGAGGCTCTCCAGCTCTGTCACATACGCCGAAGCCACACCTGGCAGACTGGCAGCTAAACTTATGGTTGGTAGGTGGATTGTCTTTCGCATCAACCTCTGCTATAGGTTGATGGTATGGGAGCCTCACTTAGGGCTCATTCCACCAGACATATCTTTTGTGGCTGCTTTCAGGGATGTCCCCATACAGGAGATCAGTAGAGCGGCTAACTGGAAGCCAGCACACACTTCATCTCCCATTACAGCACCAACCTTGTGTCACACCGGGATGCTGCTTGTGGGGCCTCATTTCTCCAGTCTTTGTTCACCAAATAGGGTGTGCGTATTGCCCACTTCTTCTGGAGAACTGCTGGAAGTCTGCCCATGTGTGGAACCTTATCCATGTCCCTAGAAAAATAGGTTACTCTCCTGTAACCGTAGATCTTACTTCGAGAGGGCTCTTGCAGTAGGTATTCACAAATAAGAGTAAGCCACCAGGCATCAGGACCCCACGGAAAAATTTCTAGCTAGCAGTCTCTGGTGGGGGACCGACCACACATCGGCTGACCGGCATCGGCTCACGTCAGTATAAAGGGGCGGTCCCCCATGCCTGCCTTCCAGTTCTTTCCCACCGTTGGCTTGCAAAAGTACAGTACCTCATGGAAGAACAGCGCTACTTCTACCACCATTTTGGATGAGTATTTAAGTTTTTCTCTAAAATTGTTCCTTATATCAGGCTGTGTATGTTGTCCCCGACACCCTCTGAATCGCATAAAAACAAGTGTGAGTCATGTGGATCCCAACTCCCTCACAAGGACGGCCACTCCTTGTGTCTCTTCTGCCTAGGCCCAGATGCTCTCTGGACCGACACCAGACCCGTCCAGTCCTCCGGCTGGGCCGACACTAGGTCCTTCAGCTCCTTCGGAGCCCCTGGTGTCAGGATACCCGATGCAGCAATATCTGACGCCGCAGTATCCAACGCCACACTACCTGGCACCGCAGTACCAGACACCTCATTACCCGACGCCGGGCCTCCTGCCATCAGGTTATGGGTACCCCTTTTATGGGTTTCTCAGTTACCCGTATCCAAGTTCCCCCCTCCTCCTCCACTGCCTCAAGTGGACCTTAAGGAGGTTTTAACTTCCTGGTGTGCTGAGGCCAAGTCCCAGCTCACTAAAGAGGCAGAAAATTGTCTGCTGACGCTGGACTCTACACCAGATTCTGCTTGTCGGAGACAAGTGACTCCTCCTCCTCCTCTACCAGACGCCAGAGTAGAACCTTCTGGCTCTTGTCCTAGGGAGGATACGCACCCTCGGGGTAACCCCAGAACGGTCAATCCCCCACCTATTCAGGACAGCTCCTCTTCTTCCTCTTTGGAGCCTTCAGACACTGATTCAGACCTTGAACCCTCTGACCCAGGAGACAAGCCCCACACCCCAGAGACCCCTAAGCTGAAGGATTCTCCCAAGTCTCCTCCGGAGGATCCTTCATTTCTGGAATTGCTGAAATGAATCCAGGCTGCTTATGAATGGCAATCAGTGGAGCCAGATCCTCAATGGAAGAAACTGGCCGTTCACCTAGATCTTTCCGAAACCTCTCTTACACAGATTCCTCCCTGGATTGAGCCTCATGAGGATCTTGTTTCCACGATTTGGAAGCAGTCTGCCTCATTAGCCCCTCTTCCTCGTAAGGCAGATGGGCTTTATCAGGCTTCTGAGGGCAAAGACTTTCTTAGTCTCCACCCTAAAGCAGATTCAGTTGTCGTTAGTGCTGCCCATGACAAAACTGCCAACCCTGAGCACCTTAGCTTGTCTCCCTCGACAAAGAATCCAGTCTTCTGGACCAATATGGCAAGAAGATTTATGCATCTTCTACCTTGGGTTTGAGAGCCCCTAACTATGTGGGACATATGGGGGACTACCATAAGTCTGTTCTGAGTCAGATGGAATCAAAACTGGACTGTCTCCCAGATTCCCAGATGAAGCAGGAACTGGGAGATCTGGTCCGTTCCACTCATTCAGCCTGTAGGCACACACTCCATGCTACTTGTGATGTGGTGGACACTGCAAGCAGGAGCTCAGCTTTCGCTGTAAGTTTACGTCATCATGCCTGGCTCCGTGTGTCAGGTTTGGCCCCTGAAGTACAGACGGCCATACATGATGCCCCTTTTAGGGGATCAGTTTTGTTCTGGGGTGATGTCAAGGATATCATCACCGAGTTGCAAGAGAAGGGTTTAGCATTGAAGTCGGTCCAGACCATGTATAAATCCTCTCAGGATCAGAAGCGTACCTTGAGCCCTGGCCGCCGCTCTGCCCTCGGCCTCCTGACTCCCTGCCTCCCCCTTTTTCTCTGACGCCTCCAGAGGAACCGGTAGGGGGAAGATTTTCCTCTCACTTGCCAGGTTGGGAGAGAATAGCTACTGATACGTGGGTCTTTAGTTAGTTTCAGCGGGACACTCAATAGAGTTCCTCGAGAATCCACCCCACAGACCACCCCCTCTGTCGTCATACTCCCTTCCTCACACACCTTTAGTATTCGAAGAGATCAACTCCCTTCTTCAAAAGGCAGCAGTAGAACCTGTCTCCCCCCCCCCCCTTCAGGGGATGGGCTACTATTCTCATTTCTTCCTAGTACCTAAGAAAACAGGAGACCTGAGACCCATTCGGGATCTCAGCTCTCTAAACCATTATGTGGAGTACAAAAAATTCAGAATGCTTTCTCTGCAGAGTCTTCTTCCCCTGCTTCAGTTGGGACTGTGGCTATGCGCCCTGGATATGCAGGATGCTTACTTACATATCCCCATACGCCCTTCCCACCACAAGTACCTCCGTTTTTGTTTCCAGGGGGCACACTACCAGTTTAGGGCCCTCCCATTTGGCCTTTCCTCGGTCCCCCCACCCCACCCCACCGAGTGTTCACCAAATGCCTGGCGGTAGTGGCAGCCTTCCTGCATACCAAGGGAGTACAAGTCTTTCCTTACCTGGACAACTGGCTCTTGGCAGCACCATCTGGTGGGGGGGACCTTCAACGCTCCCTTTCCCAGTCTGGGTATTATGGTCAACCTAGAAAAGTCCCACTTGGTCCCTTGCCAATGGCTGCAGTTCATTGGGGCAGTGTTGCACATGACACTAGGCAGGGCTTTTCTGCTTCCGGACAGAATCGAGACACTCCAAAACCAAGCTCACCTTCTGTCCTGCCTCAGACGGGTTGGAGCTCGGAAGGTCCTTCGACTTCTCGGGCTCATGGCAGCAGCCATTCCCACTGTCCCTCTGGCGCGGCTCCAAATGAGAGTCTCCCTGTGGACCCTCCGGTCTCCATGGGACCAATCCTAGGACGACTTGAATCACGAGATCTTAGTGTCAGACCTGGTGATCCGGGACTTACAGTGGTGGACAGTTCAGGAGAACCTCAGTCAGGGGGTTCCCTTCTGCACCGATCATCCCACCCAGACTCTGACCACGGATGCATCAGGCGCAGGCTGGGGTGCCCACCTTGGGTCTTACAAGACCCGGGGAATATACACACCAAATCAAGAAATATTTAGATCTTACTTCGAGACACAGCTCTTGCAGCAGGTTACACCATTAGGACTGAAGCCGGCAGGCGTCAGGACCCTACGGAAAAATTCTAGCCAGCTATCTTCAGCGGGGACCGCCCCCGACGTCGGTCCCGCCTCCGACATCAGGCGTAGTACATAAGGGGGCGGTCCCGCCAGATTCCCCAGTTCTTTTCTGCCATTGACTTGCATGTCTCGACCCTTCGGTTCGGTTTGGTTTCTAGCGCGCGACGCGTGGTAAAGTGTTTTCCTACGGGAAATTTGTTCTCCAAGTTCAGTCTTTTCTCTGATGTCCTCCCCGACCTCCGGTCACTCCTCAAAGTGTGCCTGTGGGAAGCAGAACCCATTCAAGGATCCGCACTCGGCCTGTGTCCAGTGCCTAGGCCCAGACCACGACACCCGGTCCTGCTCCTTTTGCCAGGGTTTCAACAGCAGAACCCGGATCCGTCACCAGAAGGCCCTACAGGCATTCCTGCTAGAGGAGCAACTCAAGACCATGGCTTCCAAGGGGGATTCTTCGCAGAAGGCCCGCAAGCATGCTGAGAAGCACAGGAGAAGGCCCCTTCCAGGTCCCCGTCTAGGGCCTCCGACTCACGCAGCTCTGGCTCCAGGTCCGACCGCTCTCCTTCCCGGGCCAGCTCTCAGCCTCCCCCCGCTGCGGTGAGAAAATCTTCTTCCTCTTCTCAGGCCAAGACTCCCAGGCCTTCCTCGTCCTCCAAGGCCCTGGCTAAGTCGGGGGATCGCCACCATCACCACAAGTCGGGTTCCCGCCATTCTGAACTCGACGTCAGGTCTGCTTCCTTGCCTCCTCCTCTTCACCATAAAACCAAGGAGCTCACCTCACTTAACAGGCACAGGACCCGGCCTTGATTAGGTCGGCGTCGGCCTCATCCCCAGGTCCCAGAGCGTCGTCTGTCAGAAGACTGTCACGGCCAGAGCCAACTCATCACGGATGCTGATAGGGGGACGCGCCCCCTCCAATTGAGAAGAGGACCCGATGCCTCCGACCGGCGTCGGTCAGGAGACCATCACTGAGGAGGAGTTAACTCAGCCCGAGGACCAGGCGGGCGACCCGGTCCTGTTGAGACTCCAGGGAACCCTCGCGCAACCCCTGCGCCCCCTGTGGAGCGGGCTGGACCTGGCGACCAGCCCTCCGGCGCCCGGGCCGTGGTGACCTTTCTTTTTCAGAGGTGAAGGAGCTTTTCACTTACTGGTGGGATACCATCAAAGGACATGGTCCACCTCCACCTCTTCCTCCTCCTCCTCCTACACGGTTGCTCCTCCGGTTCCTGCTCCCGTCTCTGTCTGGGTCTGCAGGCCAGTTACCTCCTCCCCGGGAGCCCAGGACCCCTCCAAGGGGGAGACTCGATAAAAGGAGACCTCCATCCAGATCCTCTTCTAGGTCACCCAGTCCCAAGAGACCCAGAAGACGCCGCCGTTCGCCTTCGACGGAGGACACGGGATCAGAGTTTTCTACATCCAGATCCCCATCTCCCCTCTCCATCGCTTCTCCAGACCCACGTGAGCTGCCAAAGTCTCCTCCGGATGACCCTTCGTTCTCAGATATCATGAGACATATCCAGGAGAACATGGGATGGGATGCAGAAGAGTTAGACCCCGAAAGTCTGCGCCTTGCGAAGTATCTTCGGCAGAAGAACCCCAAGCCTGTTGTGGTGCCACCCTTGGTAGACACTTTCGTGGACGTCACCAAGGCAGAATGGAAGTGTCCACATTCACTCCCGGCGATGCCGAAGAAAGCTGACCGCTTGTACAAAGCTCCAAGAGAAGACCAGTACTTGACCCAGCATCCTCAGGCCGACTCTCTGGTCATAACAGCCTCTCATGACCGGTCCCAGAGACCGCAACATCTGAGCACCCTGCCACCGGACCCAGAGTCCAAGCAGCTGGACTCCATGGGTAGGTGCACGTATGCTTCCGCTACCTGCGCCATCAGATCCCTGAATTATTTGACCCACATGGTGCAGTTCCAAAATGCCCTGTGGGAGCAGGGGTCTGATGCGGCTGAGAAATGTGGCGGAAGGTGAGCAGAAGGAGGAGATGTTGCAGCTCCTCCATCGCGGGTTGGGACGTGGGAACCCAGGTGCTACGAGCCGCGTACGACTCTGGACTCCTCGGCCCGAGCAGCAGCTTCAGGCGCATGCCTCCGGAGGCACTCTTGGCTCCGTGTCTCGGGTTTTACCCCGGACGTCCAGAAAAACATCATGGATGCCCCATTCGAGGTAGAAGTTTTGTTTGGTAAACCCTCAGAGAAGATAATTACCAAACTCCAAGAGGCTGGGAAGGCGGTGAGGTCGGTTCAGGCCATGTACCGGCCAGGCTTAGTTCCTTCGTAAGACCAAAGCCCGATTTAGTGGTAGACCTTGAGACAACAGTCCCGCCCGTTCCACAACAGAGGGGCTCCGGTTCGCAGAGCCAAGGGAAAACAACCCGCAGGTCGGAGCCAGCGCACTCCTAAGCTGGTCCAGCCAGCGGGACCCTCAGCCGCCACAGCCTGACTCCTTCCCGGCCCCCACCCCTCAGGATCAACGGGACGTCATGGTCAGGGGTCGCATTGTGAATTTCCTGCCGGGATGGCAGACTATAACCACCGACAGGTGGGTTCTACAGTTGGTCGGAAGAGGCCACTTTATAGAATTCGCGGAAAAGCCACCCTCGAGGCCTCCGTTGCTCTCCCGGTACCCGGGTCAGCACAAGTCATTGATCAGACAAGAAGTGCTGCGCTCCACAAAGGGCGATGAAATCGTCCAAGAGAACCAGAGAGGACACGGATACTATTCCAACTTCTTCCTGGTTCCAAAGAAGACAGGGGACCTCCGTCCGATTCTGGACCTCAGCGACCTCAATTTGTCGGTCACCTACAAAACATTCCGCATGGTAACTCTTCCGGGTCTTATTCCTATGCTGAAGCAGGACGCTTTTTTAGCGTATTTAGATATGCAGGACGCTTACCTGCACATCCCTATAGCTCAAGCGCACAAGAGGTTCCTGCGCTTGAGTTTCTCCGACCATCATCTTCAGTTCGAGCCCTTCCATTCGGGCTGTCTGGCACCGCAGGGTCTTTACCAAATGCATGGCAGTCGTGGCAGCGTCTCTAAGGAGACAGGGCCATTATGTGTTCCCGTACCTGGACGATTGGCTTCTCATGGCCGCCTCCAGAGAGGCGTTGTTACGGGCGATCCAGAGCACCCAGGACCTGTTCCGATCTCTGGGTATCCTAATCAACCACGAGAAGTCCCTCCTGGTACCATCGCAGAAACTGCAGTTCATAGGCGCAGTACTGGACACCGTTCAGGGAAGAGCATTTCTTCCAGACGACAGAGCGGAGCGCATCAGATCCCTCATAAGGGGAGCTTTAGGTCGAACAAGACCGCCCAGCCAGGTCGGGTCCTTGGCTTGCTCGGACACATGGCTGCGGCCATTCCTGCTATCCCTTCGCCAAAGCTCCACATGCGGGTAACTCAGTGGATCCTCAAGGTGCAATGGGACCAAAGGCAAGACCACATGCAGCATCCGGTCAGAATCACAATACCGCGATTGAGACTGGCAGTGGTGGCTAGACCCAGGGACACTCTCTGTGGGCGTCCCATTCATGGCGCCGTCCCAGAGGTAATCCTCACCACAGGCGCCTCAGGTCTAGGGTGGGAGCAGCACCTGGACGGGGTGAAGTCCCAGAATGCGTGGACCCTCTGGAGGCCCACTCCATATCAACGTCCTAGAGATGAGGGCGGTCCTTTATGCCCTGCAGGCTTTTCAGTCAGAGATCCCGCCGAGTACTCTCCTGCTTCAGACAGAGACAACACGGCAGTGATGTATTACCTCAACAAACAAGGAGGCGCACACTCTTACCCCCTTTGCAGGGAGGCCATGAGGGTGTGGGATTGGGTAATCCGACACGGTGCGAACCTGATCACAGTACATGTTCCTGGGGTGGACAACACAATCGCAGACGGCCTAAGTCGCTCCCAGGCCAGAGTCCACGAGTGGGAACTTCTCCAGGAGGTAGCAGAGGATCTGGTTCTTCGATGGGGAACTCCAGAATTGGACTTGTTCGCCTCCCCATCCAACGCAAAACTGCCCAGTTTTTGCTCGCTAGATCCAGGGCCTGGTGTTTTCTGGCGAGATGCGTTGTCCCTCTCCTGGGCGGACAGATTCCTCTACGCTTTCCCTCCCTTCCCGTTGATCCAGAGAGTTCTTCTCAAGCTGCGCAGGGAGCATGCAACAATGATCCTGGTGGCCCCTTTCTGGCCCAGGCAGATCTGGTTCCCTCTGCTAGTTCAGCTGTCCCGGGAACCTTCGCTCCCGTTGCCATTCAGCTCCCACCTCTTGTCTCAGGAGAAGTGTTCACTGGTCCACCCAGACTTACGCTCACTGAACCTGCATGCATGGCTCCTAGAGACATAGCCATCTTGCGTCACGGGGTCTGGCAAGAGGTTGCAGAAGTCCTTTCTGCGGCCAGAAAGCCGGCAATGCATGCGACGTATGCCATGAAATGGCGCCGTTTTTGTCTATGGTCGCAAGCACGCGGCCTTTCCCCTTTAGGTTGTCCGGTGAAAGCGGTGTTACAGTACCTGCTCTCCCTTTTCTGTTCGGGTGTCTCCTTCTCCTCTATTAAAGTGCACCTCTGTGCCATTTCAGCTTATCACCTCCCGGTGGGACAGCGCACAGTGGCACAATTAGATGCCTGTTGAGAATTCTTAAGAGGGGTGTTACACCTTAGGCCGCCCATTAAGGACCCAGTGCCTCCTTGGGACTTGCTCTTTGTCCTGGAGCAACTCACGCTCCCCCCCTTTGAACCTGCCATGGATTGCGAGCTGCGTTTTCTGTCATGAAAAACGTTATTTTTGGTTGCTGTTACGTCAGCGAGAAGAGTTTCTGAGCTTCAGGCTCTCATGTGCAAAGAGCCTTATTTAATTTTCCACCGGGACAGAGTATCCCTGAGGACGAATTCTAAATTCTTGCCTAAGGTAGTTTCCACACTCATTCTCAATCAGGATATTGACCTTCCAGTCTACTTCCCCAGTTACTCTGACAGAGGAGAGGCACTGCTTCACACCCTGGATGTTCACCGCAGCTTAAGGTACTACCTGAGCAGAACTAAGCAGCTTCGTACTTCGGAGCAACTTTTCGTCTCCTTTACTGAAAGGATGAGGGGCCAACCAGTATCCAAACAGTCCCTGTCTCGCTGGCTTGTCCAGTGCATCTCTTACTGTTATGATATCAAATGAAAGCCCCTCCTGGGAGCAGTCCGGGGCCATTCCACTAGGGGTGTGGCCACATCCTCTGCAGCACTTCGAAACGTCTCCACCTCTGCCATTTGTGCTGCAGCCACTTGGAGCTCTGTTCATACCTTTATCAGGCATTATAGCCTGGACATCGCTTCACGGCGAAGAGCAGGCTTCGGCCTGGCAGTGCTACAGGGTCTCCTGTCCTAGTTTCAGGACCTGGAACGTTCTTTCTTATTTCCTCCTCCCAGAGTGCTTGCAAGCACTATTGCTTGGGAATCAGTCCTAATGGTGTAACCTGCTGCAAGAGCTGTGTCTCGAAGTAAGATAGTACAGTTACGTAAGAACTTACCGTAACAGTAGATCTTCGAGAACAGCTCTTGCAGCAGGTACCTTCCCGCCCACCTTCCCCCTTGGAGGAGGCATGGCTTTAGCCTTTGTTAACAGGGATTTTTCCCGTTTGTCTTCTGACGATGGATCCTCGGTCTCCCATTTCAATGTCAGCCTGCGGCCGGAAGTCTCCGGCGGGAGAACTGGGGAATCTGGCGGGACCGCCCCCTTATGTACTACACCTGGCGTCGGGCCCGGGACCCGGCGTCGGGGCGATCCCGCTGAAGATGTAGCTGGAATTTTTCCGTGGGGTCCTGACGCCTGCCGGCTTCAGTCCTAATGGTGTAACCTGCTGCAAGAGCTGTTCTCGAAGATCTACTGTTACGGTAAGTTCTTACGTAACTGTACTTTACCCAAACATATCCTGTATCTGAGAGACATATAAATGTCTAGATTTCACAACATTTCTTGATACTATTTCTTTATTTTGTTGATTTTATTGTCCCCTCAGGTTCCTTGCTAAAATTCAAAAAATAAGATCTTTTTAATGTTGTTTCATTGCACTGTCATATAAGAGACATGTATTTCCCATGTTATATTCACTTCATGATTTTGTTAAATTATTCACTTATAACCACAACATGTTACAAACAGGCAAAACTGCTTTTGTTTTAGCCAAATGATTAGAACCATATTTGGGAACTAATTTTCTCATAATAAAATAATATCTATGTCTTTCGTTAGCATGTTCATACAGAAACTTACAGCATCAACAACAGCAGTACATAGGACTCATCTCTATATTTCATTTATCTCCATTTTCGCATTCTCGAGTCAAATTCAACACTCGTATTAATCCGACTAACTAAGAAGGAAACAGCATAATCATACCTATTTAGCTTTATGTTCTGGATTAAAACATTCAAAACTCTGTCGTATTTGCAACAGTATCGGCATCTATGTATGGCGGCGTTTCCTTTACATAATATTTATCATTTCTCAAACCTCTCTGAAATGTCTATATTCGCTACGACTGTCTATAGTCATTAACATTATTTCAATTTCATTCATTCCCTACTTTTCAAACAGGATCATGTACAAGTTATGATGCGATAAACATCACAATCGTGTATCAGTAAAAATGTAAGGGCTAAACGCCGCTATCCTCCTAGAATAGTCACTCTCGTAAATCCACTGATTCTAATTCTAAAAATGCATTTTTCTCTCATTTATTTAAGTTCAAAAAACCACAGAGCTCACCCTGTTTACTCGATTTGTGCTGGAAGGACAGATTCATCTTCGCCTTCCCTACCATTCCTTTGATTCCAAGGGTACTGAACAAACTTTGGGCAGAGGGGGGCGTGCATGATTCTCATCGCTCCCTTCTGGCTGAGGCAAGTTTGGTTCTCTCTTCTGCAACAGTTTTCAGAGGAACCTCTGCTTCCTCTGCCTCTGTCGCAGGAATTAGTGACCCAGGATCAGGGGACCCTAGTCCATCCAGGACTCAAATCATTCCACCCTTGTGCGTGGCTCCTACAGACATAGCCACTGCTCGTTTTGGCATTTCACCTCTAGTGGCTGACATTTTGGTGGAGGCCAGAAAGCCTTCCACCCGGTCTACCTACGCAATGAAGTGGAAGCGATTTTCCATTTGGGCCAGCTCCAAGGATCTGGAACCTTTTTCTTGCCCTGCAACTAAAGTCCTGGATTAGCTGAGGCACCTCTTTGATCTGGGCCTTAGTTACTCTTCTTTGAAGGTACATGTGGCAGCCATTTCGGCCTACCACATCCCCTTTGGAGACAGGATGGTTGCTCAATTGGAAGTCTCCAAGACATTCCTAAAAAGGGTTCTCCACTTAAGACTCCCGCTCCGTAACCCTGCCCCTCCATGGGATCTGAATTTTATTTTAGAGAAGCTCACGCTGCCTCTCTTTGAACCGGCGGCAGAGGTGGACCTAAAATTCCTCTCCTGGAAGACACTTTTTCTTGTGGCTGTCATCTCAGCTTGGAGGATTTCCAAGCTTCAAACCCTGATGTGTAAGATCCCTTACTTGATTTTCCACAGGGAAAGTGTGGCCATGCATACCAACCCTATGTTTCTTCCAAAAGTGGTGGCTAAATCCACACTGAATCAATCCATTGAGCTCCTGGTCTTTTTCCCGGAACACTCAAATCACGGAGAATACCTTCTGCATATGCTGAATGTACATAGACTTCTGAGATACGATACTAACAGAACAAAGGATCTCAGAAAAATGGATCAACTTTTCGTCTCCTTTGCTCACAAAAGAGAAGGCAATGCTATTTCCAAGCAGTGTCTCTCCAAGTGGTTAGCCAATTGCATCACTTTCTGTTATGACAAGTACAAGACCCTTCCGGGTCAAGTCAGAGGTCACTCCACAAGAGGGGTTGCTGCCTTTGCTGCTTGTTTCAGGAATGTGTCAGCGGCAGAAATCTGTGCAGCTGCTACTTGGACTTCTGTCCATTCCGTCACGAAACATTACAGTTTGGACGTTTGCCTCTTGCTGCAGAGCAGGCTTCGGATTGGCTGTCTTGCAGGGGCTTCTGTCATGAATCCCTCTTCAGCCTTTTCAAACATACTGTGGGTGATGACTCCTCTTCCTCCCTTTTATACATTGTTCCAGACTGCTTGGGACTCAGTCCTATTTGTGAATACCTACTGCAAGAGCCCTCTCGAAGATAGAACAGTTACGTAAGAACTTACCATAACAATAGATCTTCGAGAGAGGCTCTTGCAATAGGTGCTGCCTTCCCTCCCACTGTCCCCCTGAGTTTTCTCTTTTCTTATATTGGGGGGCATTTCCTCTTCTCTCTTGTCATGCCTTTTGGCCTCTGGTGGGAAAGAACTGGAAGGCGGGCGTGGGGGACCGCCCCTTTATACTGCCGTGAGCTGACGCCGGTCAGCTGACGTGGGGGAGGTCCCCCACCAGAGACTGCTAGCTAGAAATTTTTCCTTGTGGTCCTGATGCCTGGCGGCTTAGTCCTATTTGTGAATACCTTCTGCAGGAGCCTCTCTCGAAGATCTGCTGTTACGGTAAGTTCTTACATAACTGTTCTTTCTGGGAGTGGTATATGATTCACATCCACACCCCCCACCCAACCTCCTCTGACAAGTGGCACATGGGTCCCTGCTTCCAGCGTGCAAGATTTGATGTCATGGGATGGAGCCGAAGGATATACCACCCAGGTGGTGGGAGAAGTCTAGCTTGAAGACTGTCCAACAAGAACAGTTCTTGGATATACTATGAAAGACCAAAATACGAAAATACAGGTTACTCACCTGTAACAGGAGTTCTAGGAATGGTATATGTTGTTCATCCACACTCATTGGCAGGTATCCTTGCCGCTTTAAATCTTGCCGGAAGGTCTTCAAGCTTGCTCCTCCCACCCACCCGGGTGGTATAACTCTCGGCTCCGCCCCATGACGCCAGATCTGGCCCGCTGGAAGCTCAGGTTGTGCGTCGAAGCCGGGGAGGTCGGGTGGGTCGTGTGGATGAACAACATATACCATTCCTAGAACTCCTGTTACAGGTGAGTAACCTGTATTTCTAGGGACATGGATATGTTGTTCATCCACATCATTGGCAGACTCTAGCAGTTCTCCAGGAGGAGGGAGGCAAGACGCACCCCAATACTTACTTGGGAAAGAGAGACTGAGAACCGAGGCCCCAAAACCAGCATCCCAGTGACTCAAGGTCGATGTGGTAATGGGTAATGAAGGTGTTTGCTGACTTCAGGTAGCAGCCCTGCAGATTTCCTGGATAGGGACGTCCCTGGAAGCAGCCACCGTTGCAGCAGTATGGCGGGTAGAATGAGCTCTTATCCCTCTGGGAGGCTCCATGCCCGCCAACTTATAGCAGAGATCTATGCAGGAAGTGACCCACCTGCTTATCGTCCGCTTGGCTGCAGGTCTGCCAGATGCTGACTTCAGCGTGGGTGACAAACAGCTGGCGAACCTCTCCCGTTTCCAGCGTGCGCCTTTGTAATAGGCGAGCGCCTCTAGGGTCCAAAGTATGGAGCCTATATTCGGCCTCCGAGGTGTGATTGGGGTAGAACACCGGCAGAGTCAACACCTGGTTAAGGTGAAACTCCGACACCACCTTCGGAAGGAATTTCGGGTGGGGGCGCAGGACAACCTTGTCCCTGTGGAAGACCAGGTAAGGAGACTCGATGGAAGCGCCCTGGAGCTCTCCCATCCTCTGGCTGACGGATAGCCACCAAGAAGGCGGTCTTCCACGACAGGTGAGAGAGGCACACCTGTGCATAGGTTCGAATGGCTTGCCCATGAGCTTTGCCAGTACCAGCAGTAGATCCCTGGAGGTGGGGGTTCCGCACTGGAGGGAAATGTGATCAAGGCCTTTGAAAAGCAGCCAGACCACCTTCTCCCTGCGCCACGACTGCTTCCGGCCGCCGCCTGTAAGCAGAGATGGCTGCCAGTAGGCACCCTTAGGGTCGCCGACCTAAGCCCTTGATTAGAAAGGGACTATAAATAGTCCAAGATGCTTGCCAAGGAACAGGAGGAAGGGTCCAAGCCCTTGTTCTGACACCAAATGGAAAACCTTTTCCATTTGAAGGCATAGCATTTTCTGGTCAACTCCTCACGGACTTTCAACTACATTGAGGACCTCGTCGAAAGACCCAAGGCCTGGAACTCTAGCCGCTCAGGAACCAGGCCGCAGGTGCAGGGATTGAAGGTCCGGATGGAACACCTTCCCTGATTGACTGAGAGCAGGTCCGGCGAGCTGGAAGCTGCCGCTGGAGTCCTGGAGCTGAGACTGAGGAGATCTGGTACCAGAACTGGCGAGGCCAGTCTGGGGCTATCAGAATCACCTGCGCCTTGTCCCTCCTCGCCTTGAGAAGCACCTTGTGGATCAAGGGAAATGGGGAAAGGCGAAAGAGGCCGGGGTCCACTGCCTCGAGAAGGCATCCCTGCAGCGGCCCTGCTGAGGGGGCGGGCATGGAACAGTCTCAGCTCATGCCTCCCTGGAGGCTAACAGGTCCACCTGAGGTGTGCCCCAATGGGAGAACAGATGCTGTACTACCTCCGCAGGAGAGACCACTGTGGATGCAGCCCCTATCCGCCCAGGGCATCAGCCAGGGTGTTGGAGGCCCTGCCACATGAATGGCTAGGAGATCCGCCTCCAGGCTGTGCACGAGTGACCAAATGCGGAGAGCTTCCTTGCATAGAAGCATGGAGCTGCCCCCCCTGGCGGTTTAGATAGAACATGGTCGTGGTATTGTCCGCCTGACTCGGACCACTTGACCCCGGAGGAACGGAGCAAAGGCGGTGAGAGCTAGGTGGACCGCCCAGAGCTCCAGCAGGTTGATGTGGCATCGGACTCCTGGGACCAGAGGCCATGAGCCCGGTGTTCCCCAGATGGGCACCCCAACCCATCAGAGAGGCATCGGTCGATAGAGAGACCGTCGGCTCGGGGCGGACGAACGGGATGCCCTCCTGCAAATGATCTGGAACGGTCCACCACTGGAGAGCGCTCCACATCCCCTGAGTCACCGACACAAGCTGGTCCAAAGGATCGCAGCGTTGTGACCACTGGCTGGCCAGTCCCCATTGAAGGGGACGTATGTTCCAGCGGGCCCAACGGACCACGCTGGTGCAGGCCGCCATGAGACCCAGGAGGCGCAGGAAGTCCCGGCAGGAGCGCACTGCCAACCAGAAATGATCGGGCAAAGGAGGAAAGAACCTCGCCCTGTCCGCTGAGCCGCGCCTGGCTCAAGAGAGTCGAGCTGCCTGGTGAATAGAATCACCTGCTTTGGCTCGAGTTCTGACTTGGCCTCATTGATAAGGAGGCCCAGTTGAGAGCAGACCTGGAGGGCCAGATCTCTGGACCACTCTGCCTCCTTCCTGGAGGGAGCTGCTATCAGCCAGTCGTCCAGGTAAGGGTACACCGACCCTCGGCGCCAGAGGAATGCTGTCACCACTGCCATGCATTTGGTGAAGACCCTGGGAGCTGGAGACAATCCGAAGGGCATGGCTTGAACTCGAAGGGATTCTTCCGCCGAAGCGAAGGAATCTCTGGTGAGACTGGACGGATAGGGACGTGAAAAACGGGCCCTGCAAGTCCAGAGAGCAGAACCACACGCCTGCTCCAAGGATGGTATTATCTGAGCCAGAGTGACCATCCTGAAGGTTCGAGACCTTAGGAACTTGTTTAGGTCGTGTAGGTCGAGAATGGGGCGCCAGCCCCCCGTCCGTTTCGGAACCAGGAAGTACCTGGACACAAACCCTGGGTCTGAAGGAGGGTCCGCCACCTCTCTTATCACCTCCTTCTGGAGGAGGAGAGCGATGTCAGCTCGACGAGCCGCCAGTGAGGCTGGGACCCCTGCCCCGAGGGGCGCACGGTTCTGGAAGGGTGGTGCCTGCTCGAATTCCAGAGGCAGGCCTCTTCCCACCACCTCTCAAGACCCACCTGTCCGTGGTAACAGCGGACCAGGCGGAACGGAAGTGCTGGAGCCGTCCCCACGGGGACCCAGGGGTAAGGTGAGGGATGGGGCGACACCTCAGCCCGGCCACTGGGCAGGCTTGGAGGAGGGACCGGTCAGGGACCTCCTGGGCCTTTCCTCCCTGCCTCCTGTTAGAGGAAGCCGGTGGCTTGGGTTTGGGATGCCAAGGCCGAGCCTGCTGGCCCTGATGCTGTGGCCGGGCGCGGCTGGGGCCAGAAGGACGAAAGGCTTAGGCTGCGGTTTGCGTGCCTTTGTCCTTCTGAGGGGAAGAGACCGAGTCCAAGGTAGCATTGACTCTCGGTCCTCTGCAGGTGACCTTCCACCCCAGGGTCAAGAGGTCAGTCCCCAAAAGGGAACATCCGCCAACTTGTGCTGGGTATCCGGCAAAGGTGGATATCCTCAGCCAAGCTCACGGCGACAGATAGCCACCGCGGCCGCCACCGATCTGGCACATGAGTCCCTATATCCAAAGCAGTCTGAGCTGCTGTTTGGCCACTGTTCTTGCCCTGGTCCCGCACCTGCTTAACCGTAGTCTGCAGATCGGCGGGAAGATGAGGGATGACCTCATCTAGGGAGCCCAACAGGGCATGAGAAAAATGTGCCATGAGGACGGCCGAACTGGCCTGACGAAGGCCGAGAGAGGACGCAGCGTAGACTTTTCGCCCGACATAGTCCAATTTCTTGGACTCCTTGTCAGGAGGTTTGTCCAATCCCTGGCGTTGCCGGCGCGCCGGAAAACGCTGTCGGTAACCAACCCCTCAGCAGAGGGGTGTTCAAAACCGGACAAGGAACCGGTAGGGATCTCATACTTCCTGGCCATCCTGGCCAAGGCGAGGGCAGGAAGCAGGGCGCTGCCAAAGCTCCAGTGCCGGACCCACTATGGCCTCGGCCACCGGAAAGGCCTCGGCTGGAAATCCCTCGGTCCAGAATCTCCGTGAGGGGATACCTGGTCCGCTTGAACGGGTTCAGCTCCATCCCGTGGACTCCGAGATGAGCCAAGAAGTCCTAGGAAGGACGACGGGCTATCGCCCATTGACTGACCTCCTGAAGACCCAAGTCCAGTCGCTTGGAGAAAAGGGAGGAATCATCTTCGGACTCGAAGAGTCCTCAAGAGCTGCTCTGGCCTGAGCCACCCTTCACCTGCCGAGGTCGGTCGGGAGTGAGGGTAACTGACAGCCGATGGGGTAGACCCTTAGCCGACCGAGAATCCTTGGTCGAGCCCCACTTGGTGGCTGTGGAGGCGGAGGTTCCACCGAATCGGTGGAGCAGCTGGTTTTGACAACAACCGCCTGGTATAGGCCTCGATAAGTCGAGGGGTTGTGTCGCCGCCCGGTGACAGTTACTTAATGGCCGGGAAGGCGACGGGTCGGCTTATTCCCCGCCAGGAGGAGCTGTTGCAACATAAGGTCCTCGCATCCGACGTACTTACGCTGAAGCCTCCCTCGTCCTGAGGAGGAGGACGAGACGAGCGGTGACGCCGCTTACCGCGGTGCCGAGACCGAGACCGCCTATGACGGTGGGATCGGCTGGACCGCGAAGAGGTCCGAGACCGAGACCGAGAGTCCCGGAATTTTCGAGGTCGGTGCGGGGAGGTGTCGGCCGAACCGCACTCCCTTCGCCCGGATGGTCCATCCGGTGGCCCGAACCGGAGGCACAGGCGAGCCCACGGATCCCTGCAACTCCTCCCGGGGAACCGGGAGAGGGAATCTCGCTGCTAAAGGCGACATAGCCCGTCCCAACGGGTCGAAAAATCTCGACTTTGCCGGTGGAGTCTCGTCAACTGACCTGACGGGACACCGTGAGGCCAGTGGCCGAAGTCGACGGTCGACGACTTGGGAGAGGGACCTTCCCGGCTCCCAAGAGCGTCGACGGAGGGACTTACCCCTGTCCTTCTTTTTGGACCGAGAATAAGGTCCAGCAGACGTAGGCCCTTCTCCCTTAGTGGAGAGGGACAGACAAAGCACCTTAAAAGAAGCCGTGTAGGAAGAACCCAGAGAGAGCGGGATAAATGCCGCGGCCGAGGAAGATACGGCCCGCGCCGCCTCCTCTTCGAGGGCGATCATCCGCTCGAGCTGATCCGCCGAGCCCGCCGCGGCGGACACCGCCAACCGGGCCTCCTTGGACTTCACCGGAGGGAAACGCTTCGGACGGCCTAGTTGCAATCGGGCAGCACGGTTCAGACGAGAGGCCGAGAAAGATGAGCACAGGTCGCAAGCCTGCGGGTCGTGCTCAAGGCCTAAGCAGCACACACGTGGAGTGTGGATCGTCCGAGATATCTTCGCCCGCATGGGCATCTCCGAACTGGGAGTCGATTTGCCCATCGCAGCCGTGAGGGATCAAGACTGAAGTCTTTTCGCAAAATTTATTTTTAACCGCAAACGGAGAAATAGGAACCAGTCTCAAACGCAGAGCGTTAAGGAGGGAACCTGAGCTTCCAAGCGTAAGGAAGATCTGGCGTCATGGGGCGGAGCCGAGAGTTATACCACCCGGGTGGGTGGGAGGAGCAAGCTTGAAGACCTTCCGGCAAGATTTAAAGCGGCAAGGGTACCTGCCAATGAGTGTGGATGAACAACATATCCATGTCCCTAGAATCCCGAGTTTCAGGAGCCCGAAACTGATTGCCTGAAACTCATTATCTCAACTCTCAGTAATTGCCCACAGCAGAGGTTTTTTTCATGTTTCAGGAGACTTCGCCACCTGCACCCCCCCTTACTTTAGAAAAACTCTACTGCAAGCAATTACCAAGTGTCGGGGATAATGAGTTTTGGGCTCCTGAAACTCGGGATTTTACATTTTCAACTTTCAGAATACTCACACAGCTCTTAAAGGGAGACTGCCCATGTGTGGATGTGACCCATGTACCACTCCTAGAAACGAAAATTACATGCTCACCGTAATTGTAGATATTTCTGAGTATCTTCACCATTCATAACTGGTGGGTCATAGCCGGAGGTGCCAGACCCTCACAGGAGCGCTAGATTTAAGACATTTTTGGGCTGGAGAAGCCGACATCTGAGACGGTGCCATCCACGAGGTTGACTTGTTACGTGACGCTCATGGACTGGCCAGTAACCGATGCCAACTCCTTCCAGTCCTCAGTTCTGCTCGCCGGAGAGGAGAGGAGAAGGAAGCAAAGAGAAAGAGTATGCAGTAAGAAGGCCAAAAAGCCAAAGGGATAGAATAAGAAAAGGAAGAGAAGAAAGCAGTAAAAACCAAAAGGGGGACAGAGAATATGAGAGAGAGAGAGAGAGAAGGTTATTGTTGGAGTGTTTTGGGTGGGGGTGGAATAGAGCCTCTGGGGAACCCAGAGGACACAGTAGGAAAGGAAGAAGGAAGGGAGACAGAGAGGGACATCTGTCTCTCTACAGCTTGTGGCAGGAGGAGTTAAGAATGCCACAAGGGTTAGAGACGTCTGAAAAAGAAGCAGTTGTAGTACAACCGAGACTGCAAGATAGTTTGCAGAGAACTGGGTAGACAAGAGTGGCTGTGCAGTAATAAGTTGTTGCTGCTTCTGTGCCAGTTAGTGTTTGTTGTCCCTCCTCTATTTACGTATTTATTTATTTTGCATAAAGAATTTGGGGGTAGTAGAGAAGGAACTGAGAGGTGTTGAACTGGTCAAATAGTCCAACTTGCAGACAACTACCATTGCTTTAGGAGAGACTGAGAGGAAGCCTCGCAGACCACGCAGAGTCAAGGTGCCATCTGTGGGATTACTACTGGTATGGAGTATTCTGTAGCTGGCACCAAGAAAGTAAAAAGAAAAGATAAATAAGGGGCTGTGATCTCTGTTTTCCAACATAAAGGGAAAAGTCCAGAGCCTCCCTACTGAGGCAACAGAGCAACTATTCCCTTCTCTTTTCCCTTCCTTTTTTAATAGAAGAAGGGAAGTGGGAAGGAGAGTCAGAAAGGACTCTTGAACCTCCTTGGAGGTGCCAAGGTGTTACTAAAGTTGGAAAGAAAACAAAGGTGGTCCCAAAGGCCAAGTCAGGCCCAAGGGCAAAAGGCATAATAACCCCCATAAGAGAGGGATAGAGAGAGGAAGCAGATATTGCCCTAAAAAATTAAGCTGAAGCGGAGGTAGCCTGCTCCAGAAGTTTGTTTCTCTCTCTGCACCTCTTAGGGAGTGCCAATGGAATATGCATCCAGAGAGAAGGAGGGAGGTGGTACACCCCAGAAGCCTGGTCCCCGAGGGGATGGAGGGAGGGAAGCAGTTAAGAATGGTGAAGATACTCTGGAAGGTCTACAATTACGGTGAGTACATATAATTTCTCTATCTTACCAGAGTCAGTCTTCACCATTCATAACTGGTGAGTCAGAGTACCAGGCTACCACCCTGGGTGGTGCCTGGCAAACCCTGAGGGAAATGATCTCTCAGCCTCCTGTGTGGGAAGAACACAAGAAGGCAGGGGGCCCCTTACGGGTCTGGCTGGACCCATGATTGATCAGGGGCAGATGGAGGCTCATATTGCCTTGGAGAAGGCGGGAGGCGTGATAGTTCGTGCTTGACCCTGTGGGAGAAAAAGTGGGCCCCATGGAAAGGCAAGGCAATCTCCCTACACTGAGCTAAGGGTGACAGCCACGAGAGATGAAGCCATGCCATCTGACTACTGCAGACTGCTGTTCCCACCAACCTGGAGGCCACCGCGTTGGCATCATACAGTGCCCTCACCTGGTGTCTTGCTAGCTCCAGGCCCCTTGTGGGAAGTGCAGTGGCTTGTTGGGTTGCCTCGCTATTGGACAGGGATGGGAGAATCTGCCCCAGTGTCACTCGCAGGCATCGGCTAGCTGGTGTGCCTGGTGCACCTAAATGCACATAAGGAGTCATACCACCAAGAAAATCCTTCTATCTCAACAGTCAAACTCAGTCAAGTTGGACTCTGGGGGGCAGTCATGACGGGGGCAATGATGCCTGGAGGGGGTGTCCAGCAGCTCCAAACTTGGAGAGGGATGGGGCATAGCACCTGGAGACCCAGGGGCACACAATACCTACCCTGGCAGTCCCTCGA
This sequence comes from Neoceratodus forsteri, assembly GCA_016271365.2. Taxonomy (NCBI): domain Eukaryota; kingdom Metazoa; phylum Chordata; order Ceratodontiformes; family Ceratodontidae; genus Neoceratodus; species Neoceratodus forsteri. The sequence continues at coordinate 1,773,482,065 of CM057455.1, read as the reverse complement.
GGCTGGGGATAAGGTAGATGGGTGCTGCGTGCTGCCAGGCACTGTGCGACTCCTCTGTAAAGAGTTGAGGCCACAGAGGTGTCACGACAGATGAAGAGCTGTATTTCCCACGGAGTGACAGTGTCGCTGCTCAGGATTGTGTCCAAAAGGTTTGGAAAGATGCAGCTCCTCCAGCATCTCCGAGAGGAATCGCTGCTCTGAAGTGAAATCAGCATATGAGGAAATGTGGCTAGAAATATCCTCTCCCTCTGAGGAGGAAGCTGAAGAGGAGGAGAAGCTGGATTCAGGGATAGGTGCAGCCTGGGATGGATGTGTAAAAATTATCTCATCAATGGCCCTGAGGTAAGTAGGGAATGCATGTGCCATAGCCCTGAATTGTTCCCAGGTCATGGGGCCCCTAGGGCCAGAGATACCCGGGAAAAAGGGTGGAGAAGGCAGAGGAGAGAATGGTCCTCAGAGGCAAGAAAAGACCCTCTGCCAGGGCTGCGGGAATGAGCTGGAGAGGCCTCCCAAGGGAGGGAACCGCATGGCCCGCACACCTGCGAACACCCAGCTGGGGAGGGGTGAAGGCGGTATTGCCCTGGTGGGGAACCCCTTGGTGAAGAGACTGGAGCTGTTCTGGTCCACAAGGGCAGCCCCTGTCCCCACCAGTCATGGACCCCTGCCAGTCAGAGGGGTAAAAATGGTGGGGGTCAGTGCTCCAACTCCACCCAGAGCCTCCAGCCACTCTAGGGACAGTTGAGGGTGCGGACCACGACCTCAAGACCCCTGCCCTTCCAGGCCAAAACCCACCCCTCGAAGAAGACCCTCACAAAGATGCGGTGAGAAGAGAGGGGGGAGAGAGAATCCAGCACAGAGGTCAGTACCAGAATCCACCAGCCAAACCGGTGTCAGACCTGACACCAAAAACGGCCCCAGCACCAAGGCCAGCGCCGCCCCCCAATTTGGCACCGGATGCGACACCGCCTTCCGTGATGCCGGTGGCACCGTCTCACTCACTGACACCAGAGATGGCATCGGGAGCTGAAATGGCGCTGGCAGTGCCAAGGAAACCACTGGAGCAGGCCTAGCGTATAGCTGAGACCTCAACACCAAGGGCATCCAAACCCCCAAAGAGATGCTCAGCCAACCCCCTGGAGTGGAACAACTGTCCACCTGACTCCTTTGCGCAGGCATCTGGTTACAGTAAGACTAGAAACAGAGGCCTGCTTTCCCTCAGTATGCATAGTATTGGAGAGAGATCTGGGGAAAGGGCCCAGGGACCTGACCTTGGCGTCCCTGGTGCAACGCCGTCCTCGAAAAGTTAGGAGATCCAGGCTCAGCTTCACCACACAAATGCAGAGGATATGGAAATCCAAGGAGAAACAGGCATCACATGAATCCATATCATGTTGGGGACGCAGGCAGGAAAAGCAGCAGTTGTGCTGGTCAGTGACTGTCAGCGGCTTGCCTCAGGGGTGGCAATGCCCTATTTAGAAGGCCCCGAGCTGAACATGACCATGGCAGAAAACAACAAAAAACAGAAGAAAAAGCACTTGCCACTGTACTAGAGGGAGATCGTAAAACAACAAAAAGGGTAACAACCGATAAACTAATACAGCACCGAGCAAAGGTCGGTGTCGAGCAGACTCTACAAACTGTGGCGCAGTTAGTGAAGCTGTGCTCCCCATGAGTTGCTGCCTTGATGGCGGGAAAAGCAGAACTGAGGGCTGGAGGGAGCCGGCGTCTGATACTGGCCAGTCACAGAGCGCCATGTAACATGTCGACCTTGTGGGCGCCGTCTCCGAAGTCAGCTGTTCCAGCCAAAATATTTCTTAAAGCTAACTTTCCTGTGAGGGTCTGGCACCACCGGCTATGACCCACCGGTTATGATTGGTGAAGATTGACTCAAGTAAGATCTACGGTTCCAGGAGAGTAACCTATTGTTTTCTTTCCCCAATGCACCCTTATTTTGTGGTGCTTTAAGGACGTTGCCTGGTGTTTCAGCAACCCCATGTCAGTCATAATGTTTTGTCAAGTACATGATGGTCATCTAAAGCTTTTAAGAGTGCTGTCTTCGCCAGAATCTTGTAGCCAGTGCCTCTTGTGATTGCTTCTCCTAGCTTGTTCCAAATTTGACCTCACTCTTATGACCTCCCCCCACCCCTCCCCTCTAGCACTACTACTCCTTTCCCCGTAGTTTCACGTATTGCTATTCTTTCTCCCTCCTTAGTTCCACATCTGCCCCCCTTACCAACTGCTCCCTCCCTAGCATACCACCCCTGCACCTCCACCCCCCTTAAATCGCTCCATCCCCACTTTTCCCTTACTCCCACCCTTTCCCTCACCCTTCTCTTCCTTCTTCCTTTTCCCCATCTCTCTCCTCCCCTCCCTCCCTCTTCCCTCACCCTCTCTGCTTCCTCCTACCTCCCTCCCTCCTTTTACCTCAGTTCCCTCCCCTCCATTTCCTCTCCTATACTAACTCTTCCCTTTATTTTCCCTCTTTGACAGTGCTCCCTGAGCTATCCCCTTCCTGCCTCTCTCCTTACCTATCCCCTCATGCCTCTGCACTTGCCTTCAAAACAGTTTCCCCCTAGGCATGCATTGTACAATGCCTACTGTTATGTGCTGCTGGTTAATACATGTACATCATTTATCTGACAATGTCTTTGACTGCTCCTAGATGTATGCGCTATAGTGTGTTTGTAACTTTTCACAAGTCTGTTTCTCTTTTTGTCATTACTTGTGTTCTCCTGATGCGGAACCTTTGTAAATGATCCCTGGCTCAAAGGTGTTATCCGACCTCTGAATAGTAAATAAATAAACCATTTAAAATCCACAACAAAAAACATGGGTTGCCATGCTTGTTTTTAAATTAAATTGGTGAGACCTCATTTCTCTTTATGGAAAAAAATCCGGAAAGGGTCAGATTGTTTCATGTGGTTATAAGATCGGTAGTTTAGATGTCAACATGAATGTGAAAGAAAATGTGAAACAGACTCAGCATTTGTCATGATGCTTGCTTTTTTCCACAAATGCAAAAATAGAGTAAATTACCAATACTGTGACACCCTCTTGAACTGATATTCCCCAGAAAATGGGGAAATATTTGTATGTTTTTATACATATTAATTTCAGACCCGCTTCATTTTCATAACATTTATTTGATAGATGTAGAATATGGTTATGAAGATAAAAACAGAAAGAAATATAGGGGTTGCCATGCTTCTTTTGGATATATCTGCTTTGAAAGTAGCAGTTTCAGAGGTGGTCCACTCAGGATAAATATAATTGAAACATCCCAATAAAAAATAAAACTTGCAAGAATGCTATTCAGATAATTCAAAAGTACATGTAGAATGGCAAGGACTTTAGCATAAAATAAACAGTGTAACCAAAGACAGACATATTTAAGTAAAGCGCCTTTTAGCTCAGTATTTTGTGTCTTCATTCGGCTGCTTCAGTGACTGCCATGTCACATTATGTCTGTGCCTGCGGCATCAAATTTGTTTTTTTCCATTTTTCGGCATTTTCAATGAAGCCCCCTCGGACTGACCGCATTTTTTCATCTGCCACAGGCCTCAGCCGCGCCTTCCCTCTGCTTCTTGCGTCCGATAATGCACAAGTGTGTTTTGTTTTTGGTAAATTGTTTTCCCCCTGGATAAATGGTTTCAGGACCAAAGGTAATGGTAACCTTCTCGCTGCCTCTTGCTCCCACTGACGTAAACTAGTCATCCTCATCACAGTCTGCTGGGTTTTCCTCGTTGACTCCTCCTTGGCTGTTCCCTTGACCAGTTCTCACTAAATGGTGGCTCCTGCTCATGATGCTGCAGTGTCTCTCTCTCCAGTCCCTCCACATGAACCAGTCTCACAAGAGCAGTGAAAGGACAAGAGAGGTGCACGCACTAGACCACCAGGGACTACGGCAATTCCAGAGGGTCAAGGGGAATGCACCAAAAAAAAGTCAGTGGCAAGGTGCGATAGAAGGTGCTCTATAGCACTTTGCCACTGCGCTGCTAAGGCTTTCAGTGTATGCAAGACTGACCCGCATGGGGGTCCAGAATTTGCATTGTTTGGGGGGGCTAAAGATACTGCAGTCCCCCCCCCCCCCCGAATTTTAAGCCCTGCTCACCACCAGTACAGGTTGAGCCGCCTCCATAACAGCCCATGCAGGGAGCCCCGTCCAATGACTCCCGTCCAGCTACTGTCTTGCCAGTCCAGTTGTCAGTGGAGATCACACACTCGATTGAGCCTTGAGTGGTGCATGACAGCAAACGGTTGAGGGCTTTGTTCAAGGATTCCTTGGCTGACATTGATGGTTTCTTGATGCAGTCTTCGAGGGTTCATGCTTTAGACCGTGATTCGGCTGAAGAACTAACTACCAACCACAGGCTGTTGTCCTTCAGGACTCGTCTCACACTTATATCTGAGTCCATGGAGGTTCCCTTGGATCCAGTTCAGAAAAGGGTGAAATATCTCTTTCTAGGGGTGTAGATATGTTGTTCTATCCACACTGTCTGGCAGGTTCCTTGCCGCTTTAAGATGGGCCGGAAAGTCTTCAAGCTGGCTCCACCCACCCACCCGGGTGGTAAAACCCTCGGCTCTGCCCCATGACGCCAGATCTTCCATACAGCTTGGAAGCTCAAGTTCCCTCCTTAGTGCTCTGCGTTTGTAGGCCTGGATCCTAATCCGTCGTTTTTTCTGAAAATTATTTTAAAGTTTACAAGACATAAGTCGTCTTCTTCCCTTGCGGCTGCGATGGATTCGAAATCTACTCCCGGCTTCCGTCGGTGCCCTTGCGGGCAGAAGATGTCTTGGACCGACCCGCACGCCATGTGCGTTTAGTGCCTGGGGCTTGCTCATGATCCGCAGGCCTGCGATCTATGCAGGCCTTTTGCGCCTTCGGTTCTAGAAGATTGCGCTGCCCGACTTCAACTGGGGCGCCCCGAGAAACTGTTTCCTCTGGTGAAGTTGAAGGAGGCCTGTTGGGCGGTGTCTACGGCTGTGGGCTCCGCGGAGTAGCTGGAGCAGTTAATCGCCCTCGAGGAGGAGGTGGCCCAGGCTGCGTCGTCATCTTCCTCGGCGTCGGCGTTTATCCCACTCTCCTTGGGCTTCTCCTACACTGCTTCTTTTAAGGAGCTTTGTCAGTCCCTCTCCACCAAGGAAGAAGGGTCATCAGGGACTCACACGAGTAGGTAGAGGAAAAAGGAACCGAAAGGTAAGTCCTACCGTCAGCGTTCATGGGAGCGGGAGAGATCTTGTTCCCCGGACTGTCAGCTTTCGACTTCGGTAGAGGTTGTGGCTAAGGCTGCTGGCTTCACGGTGTCCCCGTCAGGTCAGCCAGCTGAGACACTCGTCGATGCGGTCGAGATTTTTCTTGACCCGTTGGACAGATTGTCAACTGGAGAGGCCGACAACCCTTCTTCACCGGTTTCCCCGTGGTTTCCGAGGACTTGCCCGTCCCTCCTGTGCTGAAGTCCCCGGTCAGAGACCCTTAACCGAGGAATGAGCGGGTTTTCCCGGCCCCCTCTTCGACCCACTATCGGCGACCTGACGGTCTCGGTCCTCCTCCATGTGTGGTAGGTCCCGCCGACATCGGTGGTCTCGGTCCCGGCATCACGGAAGGCAGCGTCACCGCTCGTCCTCTTTGGAGGATAGGCTCCAGCTCAAGTTGCATCAGTGCTATGAGGACATGATGTGGCAGCAGCTCTTACTAACCAGCAACAAGCCAACTCCATCACCTTCACCGGCCATTAAGTGGCTGTCGTCTGAACGACCGAAGCAACCTCTCACCATCTGCTCCTTCGTCGAGGAGCCAACTCCGGCACCGATTGCTCGGCCGAAACCAGCTGCTCCACCCATTGTGGTGGAACCACCACCCACACAACCAAAGACTGGGGCCCCAACCAATGAGTCTCGGTTGGGTCAGGGCTTGCCCCACAAGTTGTCGGTCACCCTCACCCCCGATCGGCCTCGGCAAGTGTAGGGTGGCTCAGGTGCTCGACAGCTGTTCACGGACTCCTCGGACTCCGACGACTTCTCTTTGTATTCCAGGCCCCTCAACCTGGAATCTTCCGGGCGTCAGTTGGTGGACGAGAGCCCATCCTCGTTCCTGAGAATTCTTCGGCTCATCTCAGAGTCCACTGGGATGCAGCTCGAGCCCCTACAAAAATGGGCCAGATATCCCCTCATGGAGATTCTGGTCCGAGGGGCTTCTCCTACAGAGGTCTTCCCTGTGGCCGAGGCCGTTGTTGGCCCGGCACTGGAGTTGTGGCAGCGGCCTGCATCCTGCCCTGCGCCTTTGGCCAGGATGGCTGCATGCAGCACGCAGTCCCCACCGTCTCCTCTCCGGCTTTGAGCACCCCTCGGCTAAAGGGCTGGTAACTGATAGCATCTTCCGGCGCTCCGGAAATGCTAGGGACATTGAAAAGCCCCCTGACAAGGAGTCCAAAAAGCTGGACTACTTGGGGTGCAAAGTTTACGCTGCCTCCTCCATAGGTCTTCGGCAGGCTAGCTCGACCTTGCTGATGGCACATTTTTCACATGCCCTTATGGGTTCCCTGAATGAGGTGCTTCCTCATCTCCCGGCTGTCCTTCAAACGACAGTCAAGCAGGTGCGGGATCAGGGAGGGATGGTGGCCAAACAGCTACAACTTGCCCTGGACATTGGAGACTCTTATGCCTGGTCAGTAGCGGCCGCAGTAGCCATGCACCGCAGAGCTTGGCTGTGGATCTCCACCTTCATGGCAGATACCCAGCACAAGCTGGCAGACGTTTCCTTCCTGGGCACCGACTTGTTCGGGCCGGGGGTGAAGGGCCATCTCCAGAGGATCGAGAAGTCTAATGCCACCTTGGACTCGGTCACGTCTGCCCAGAAGGACAAAGGCCACCCACAGCAGCGTAAGCCCTTTCACCCTTCCACCCCGCGACACGTCCTGCCCAGCAGCACCTGCAACAGGGTCAGCAGGCTCACGCTAGGCGCCCCAAGGCCGAGTCTGGTGAGTCCTCCAGCAGTGAGCCTGGAGGGAAGGGTCCAGGCGTCCCCTCGGCCGGCCCTTCCTCCAGGCCTGCCCAGTGATGGGTTGAGGGGTGCTGCCCCCAACCTCGTCACTCCTTCCCTGAGTCCCCCCATGGGGAGACGGCTTCGCCACTTCCTTTCTGCCTGGTCCGCTATCACCACGGACTGTTGGGTGCTGCAAGTGGTGGGTAGGGGTCTGCCTCTGGGAATTGAGCAGACCCCTCCTATCGAGCTTGCCTCAAGGGGCTTGTGTCCGCGAGTTCTCTTGTCGGCTCGCTGGAGCCAACATAGCTCTGCTCCTCCAAAAGGAGGTGATCAACAAGGTGGCGGATCCTCCTCCAAACCCAGGGTTTGTGTCCAGGTACTTCCAGGTCCCAAAGCGGATGGGGGCTGGCACCCCATTCTCGATCTGCACGACCTGAACAAGTTCCTAAGGCTGTGCACCTTCAGGATGGTCACTCTGGCTCATATCATGCCATCCTTGGAACTAGGCGTGTAGTTCTGCTCTCTGGATCTCCAGGATGAGTTCTTTCACGTCCCATTCCATCTGTCTCATCAGCGACTCCTCTGCTTCAGAGCAGAGGGATCACTTTATGAGTTCCGGGCCATGTCCTTCGGCCTTTCTCCAGCTCTCAGGGTCTTCACCAAGTGCATGGCAGTGGTGACAGCATTCCTGCAGCGCTGAGGGGTCCGGGTGTACCCTTACCTGGATGACTGGCTGATAGCAGCCCCCTTCAGGTTGTAGATGAAGTGGTCCAGAGATCTGGCCCTCCAGGTCTGCACTCAAATTGGCCTCCTGATCAACGAGGCCAAATTGGAACTCGTGCCACTGCAGGTGATTCAGTTCATCGGGGCAGAGCTCGACTCCCTTCGAGCCAGAGCCTGGCTCCTGGCAGACAGGGCCGAGGTCCTTTCCTCCTTTGTCCAGTCATTTCTGGTTGGGCAGTTGCGCTCTACCCAGGACTTCCTGCGCCTTCTGGGTCTCATGGCGGCCTGCACCAGCATGGTCCATTGGGCCCGCTGGCATATGCGTCCCCTGCAATGGGGGATGGCCCACCATTGGTCACAGTGCTCCGGTCCTTTGGACCAGCCAGTAACCGTGACCCAGAAGATGTGGGATGGCCTGCAGTGGTGGCTCGTTCCAGCTCATCTGCAGGAGGGTATCCCGTTTGTCCGCCCCGAGCCAACGGTCATCCCTACGACAGACGCCTCTTTGATGGGTTGGGGTGCCCATCTGGGGGAGCATGGCCTCTGGACCCCTCAGGAGTCTCGATGCCACATCAACCTGCTGGAGCTTTGAGCGGTTCGACTAGCCCTTACCGCCTTCGCTCCGTATGTACGGGGTCAGGTGGTTCAGGTCCAGACGGACAACACCACGACCATGTACTATCTCAACCATCAGGGTGGGACACACTCCTTGCCTCTGTGCAAGGAAGCTCTCCGCATTTGGTTTCTCATGATCAGCCTGGAGGCGGATCTCCTAGACATCCATGTGGCAGGAGCCTCGAACAGTCCGGCCGATGCCCTCAGCCAGATAGACACTGCATCTCATGAGTGGTCTCTCCTGTCGGAGGTAGTTCAAGATCTGTTCTCCCAGTGGGGCATCCCTCAGGTGGACCTGTTCGCCTCCAGGGAGAATGCGAAGCTGAGGCTGTTTCATGCCCGCTCCCCTCAGCAGGGCTCGCTGCAGGGAGATGCCTTCTTGAGGCCATGGACCCGGGCCTCTTCTATGCCTTCCCTCCATTTCCCTCGATCCACAAGGTGCTTCTCAAGATGAAGAGGGACAAGGTGCATGTGGTTCTGGTAGCCCCAGACTGGCCTCGCTAGTTCTGGTACCCAGATCTCCTTAGCCTCGGCTCCAGGCTCCCGAGGCGGCTTCCAGCCCGCCTGGACCTAATCTCAGTCAACAAGGGGAAGGTTCTCCATCCGGACCTTCAATCCTTGCACCTAACAGCCTGGTTCCTGAGCGGCTAGAGTTCCAGGCCTGGGTCTTTCCTACGAGGTCCTCAACATTGTTGAGGCGTCCCGTAAGGAGTTGACCAGAAAATGCTAAGCCTTTAAATGGAAGAGATTCTCCATTTGGTGTCAGGACAAGGGGTTGGACCCCTCTGCCTGTCCATTGGCTAGCATTTTGGACTACCTGTGGTCCTTGTCTCAGCTAGGGCTTTGGTTGACGACCCTCAAGGTGCACCTGGCAGCCATCTCTGCTTACCGGGCTCGGGCTGGCAAGCAGTCGGTGCCGCAGGAGAAGGTGGTCAGGCACTTTTTCAAAGGCCTTGATCACATATCCCCTGTGGTGTGAGAACCTCCACCTCAGTGGGATCTACTGCTGGTATTGGCTAAGCTTGTGGGCAAGCCATTTGAACCGATGCACAGATGCGATATCTCCCACCTGTCATGGAAGACCGCCTTCTTGGTGGCTATAACGTCAGCCAGAAGGATTGGAGAGCTCCAGGCGCTTTCCATCGAGTCTCCTTATCTGGTCTTCCACAGGGACGAGGTTGTCCTTCGCCCCCACCTGAAATTCCTTCCGAAGGTGGTGTCAGAGTTTCACCAGAATCTGGTGTTGACTCTGCCAGTGTTCTACCCCAATCACACCTCAGAGACCGAATATAGGGTCATACTTTGGACCCTAGAAGAGCGCTCGCTTATTAGAAGGAGCAGACGACTGAAGTTCGGGGAGAGGTTCGCCAGCTGTTTGTCACCTATGCTGAAGCCGCATCTGGCAGACCTGCAGCCAAGTGGACGATAAGCAGGTGGGTCACCTTCCTGCATAGATCTCTGCTATAGGTTGGCGGGCATGGAGCCACCCAAAGGGATAAGAGCTCATTCTACCTGCCATACTGCTGCTTTGGTGGCTGCTTCTAGGGACGTCCCTATCCAGGAAATCTGCAGGGCTGCTACCTGGAAGTCAGCACACACCTTTATTTCCCATTACCACATTGACCTAGAGTCATGCTGGGATGCTGGTTTTGGGACCTCGGTTCTCCAGTCCTTATTCCCCAAGTAAGTATTGGGGGTGCGCGCCTTGCCTCCCTCCTCCTGGGGAACTGCTAATAGTCTGCCAGACAGTGTGGATTGAACAAAATATCCACGTCCCTAGAAATACAGGTTACTCACCTGTAACAGGAGTTCTAGGAGTGGAATATGTTGTTCCTCCACATGACCCACCCAACCTCCCTGGCTTCAACGCGTAACCTGGCTTCCAGCGGGCTAGATCTGGCGTCATGAGGCGGAGCTGAGGGTTTTACCACCCGGGTGGGTGGGAGGAGCCAGTTTGAAGACTTTCTGGCCCATCTTAAAGCGGCAAGGAACCTGCCAGACAGTGTGGATGAAAAGCATATACCACTCCTAGAACTCCTGTTACAGGTGAGTAACCTGTATTTACTGAGATCCTGGGCATGGACGAATCCCCCGGGGTTGCCTTCCCGATGGCCGAAGCTAGCACTGAAGCAGTGACAGCATCCAGCTTCCTGCCCGACACCCTCTGCTCATATGGTCAGCAAGTATGTAGTCCCTACCAACATCTTGTCCAGATTTTCGGACCACCCCTCAACAAGGGTCTGGTTGTCCATGCTGTGCCATGTAAATCCAGAAATAATGGGGATGTGACAAGCCTCTCTTATAAGGAGTCCAAAAAACTCGGAGCTCAAAAGGTTTCCCCTGCATCCTCCTTTGGTCTACATCTGGTGAGCTACGCTCTAATGAAGGCACACTTTGGTCACTCCCTGATAGTAGTCTTAGACTATGTTCTCCCTAACCTTCCTGCTGACAAACAGCTGGCAGTAAAAATAGTCTGACACCAGGGTCAAGTGCTAGCTAAACACCAGCTTCAGATGGCCTTGAACATGGGCGATTTCTTTCACCTGTGCCATGGCAGTGGATGTCATGATGCATCACAGGGCCTCACTGAGGATTTCCTCCTTTACAGTGGACACCCAGCAAAAGTTGGCCGATTTCCCCTTCCTGGGCAGTGACCTCTTTGGTCTTGGGATGGAAGGCCACCTAACCAGGATTGACAAGTCCAGTGCCACACTAGATTCTGTGATCTCCTCACAGAAGGATCAGAAAGGGCACAGACTGAAGGAAAAGCCTTTTCAGTTTCAGCCCTTTTTTTCACAGCAGCTCAGGGAGCAGCAGTAGTCCCAGCAGGGGTCTTCACAGGCTTGGTGCCCAAAGACAAAGTTCCCCGGTCAGGGCCCCACAAAAGGTGGGGAGGGGTAGTGGTCCCTTTCTGGTAGCAGGTGCTGGTGCCTTCTCCAAGGCTGCCCACTGATGGGTTGGGGGGGTGTCTCCCTCCCACGTGTCCAGTCCCTGACCCAGCTCCCCATGGGGGGGGGTCAACTACGCCACTTCTGATACACTCGGTCTGTGACCACCTCGGACACCCCTGGTCGTTCCTGAAAATAGGCATAATACTTGTCTAGTGTACTTACCCGGTCAACAAAAGCTAAAATAAAAAAAAAAAAAAATAATAAATAAAGTGGGTCCTAGAGGTGGTGAGCGAAGGGATGCCCCTCAGTTATGAGGCTCTCACACCTTACCAAATCTACGTGCCAGGGGAGTCCATGGTGTCACAGGACACGCTGTCCACCCTCCGGGAAGATGTTGCACAACTCCTAGAAAAAGGAGCCATAGACAGTGTCCCAGACTCCATGGCAGGTCAGGGCTTCATGTCCAGGTAGTTCCTGTTCCCAAAATGGATGAGGGGGGTGGCGCCCCATACTGGGTCTCCTAGATCAGAATCAGTATCTCCATAAGCGCAAGTTCAGAGTGGTCACTCTGAACTAGATAATACCATCTGTGGAGCAGGGGATGTGGTTCTGCTCCCTCGACCTCCAGGACACATTCTTCCACATCCTGTTCATCCCACTGACAGTACCTTCGATTCCGCACAGAAGGAGTTCTCCATAAGTTCCAGGTCATGCTGTTCGGCTTTTCCTCAGCACCCAGAGTCTTCACCAAGTGCATGGTAGTGATGGCAGCCTTCCTGTGGTGCCAAGGGGTTGAAGTATACCCCTGCCTGGGTGACTGGCTGATAGCCGGCCCATCCAAGGAGTCAGTGAAGCAGTTCAGGAACCTGGCCCTCCAGACCTGCAGAGACTTGGGTTTTCTGTTCAGTCCGGCCAAGTCTGAACTGATCCCCTCAAAGTTGATTCACTTCATTGGGGTAGAGCTAGACTTTTCAGGGCCAAGGCCCAACTCCCTGCAGACCAGGTGCTAGAGCTTACCTTCTTTGCCCAATCATTTCAGGTTGGGCACTTGGGCCCTACCAGTACTTCCTTCAACTGCTGGGTATATGGCATCCTGCACCAGCATGGTCAGGTGGGCACGCTGGCAGATGTATCACCTTCAGTGGTAGCAGGACCGTCGGTGGTTCCAGCACCTAGATTACTTGGACCAGCTGATTGCAGTGACCCAGCCAGTGTTGGACACCATTCAGTGGTGGCTTGTCCCAGACCATGTGGAGGAAGGAGTCTCATTTGTCTGCTCAGAGCTGTCAGTTATTCTGAATACAGATGCGTCTGTGTTGGGGTGTGGAGCACATCTGGGGGACCACAGAGCTCACAGGCTCTGGACCCCCAAAGAATCCTGTCACCACATCAGCGTGCTGGTGCTCTATGCAAAGCGCTTAGCAATGACAGAATTCACTCCTTTTGTCTGGGCTCAAGTTGTGCAAGTCCAGGTGGACAACACCATGACCATGTTATACCTCAACAAGCAGGGTGGCACGCACTCCCTTCCCTTGTGTCAGGAGGCTCAGCAGACCTGGACCTTCATGTGCAACTTGGGTGTGCATGTCCTGGCGATTCATGTTGTGAGAGCTGACAACTAGCTGGTGGATGCCATCAGACAGGTAAGCAAAATGTTGCACGTGTGGTCTCAGCATCAGGTGGTGGCGAACCACGTGTTCTCCCTGTGGGATATTCCTGTGGTGGATCTGTTTGCCTTCAGGGAGAATGTAAAACTGAGGCTGTTTTGTGCCTACCCCCCTTCAGTCTGGGACACTGCTGGGGGATGTCATTGTGAGGCCCTGGACCATAGGGCTCCTGTATGCCTTCCCTCCCTTTCCACAAGCTGGTGGCTAAGGTGTAAAGGGACAAGGCACAGATGATCTTGATAGCCACTGACTGGCCTTGTCAGTTTTGGTAGCCAGATCTCCTCAGCCTCAGCAGCAGACCTCCATGGCAGTTGCTCCAACGCCCAAATCTGCTGTCCTGTCATGGGAGGAAGATCCTACACCCAGGTAATCCATGTACCTCACAGCCTGGCTCCTGAGTGGCTAGATTTCCAGGCTTTGGAACTTTCAGACAGTGTGCTCCACGTCGTGGAGGCATCCCGAAAAGTGTCATCTCATCAGTGCTGTGCCTTTAAATGGAAACATTTTCCATTTGGTGCCTGGGCAAGGAACTTGATCCCCTTTCCTGCCCATTGGCTAGCATTCTTGACTATCTGTGGTCCCTCTTCCAGCTGGGATGAATAGACAACCCGCAAGGTGCACTGGCAGCCAGCTCTGCATACTGGGCATGGGCTGGTATGCCGACGGTGGTGCAGGAAAAGCTTGTTTGAGTGCTTTTTCAAGGAACTTGACTAATTAAACCCACCAGTATGTGAGCCACCACCACACCTCTTGGTATCTGTTGCAGATTCTGGTAGTGCTCATGGGCAAGCCTTCTGAGTCTTTGCACGGGTGTGAAATGTCACACCTGTCATAGAAAACTGCCTTCTTGGTAGCTATCCCACCCCACTACAGACGCATCTGTATTCGGAATATCCCAGGGTACACTTTATTCCATAAAGACAGAACTTGCACTAGGAGAGGAGGGGTAGCGCTCTATATTTCTGACAACATAAATGTTGAAAATGTCGAATTAGCACAATGGCCTACCATCGAAGCACTTTGGGTTAAAATATTCCCAGAGTACCAAAATTGTATAAACCTGGGAGTAATTTATAGGTCTCCATCTGTCTCACATAATGATGATTCTTTGATGCTAGAATTTGTAAAGAAATTATCATCCAGTAATAGTGCCATACTAATGAGGGATTTTAATCTCCCAGGGGTAAACTGGAGTACCCTGAAAACCGAAACCCATGCGGAAAGTGTATATTTGGAGATTTTTCTGCTAAATAACATGGAACAATTAGTTAAACAAAATACCAGAGGAGATAATATACTAGATTTAGTCTTGAACAATTTGGGTAGTAACATAATAAATTGTAAGATTATCCTTCCCCTTGGATCTAGCGACCACTCCATGGTTAGTTTTTCTGATAAGGGTAATTTAGGCTCTGAAAATAGTAGCACGGTTATATACAACTTCAAAAAAGCCAATTTTGAGGGCCTTAAAATAGAAATGGCAAATTGGGACTGGGCCCTTGCCTTTAACAACCAATCCCTCCTTAATATGTGGCAGATATTTAATGTCAAATTATCCACAGCAACTAAGAAATATATCCCTTTAATTAGGACATTTGATAATGTGAAACAGAAAACCCCTTGGATGAGTGCACTAGTAAAAAATCATATTAAATTCAAAAATAGAGCCTTTAAGGGGGCTAAGTTAAGCGGTACCCAGAAATGTTGGGATAAATATAAATACCACCTGAAGATGACCAAAAGAAGTATCAGGAAGGCAAAAAAGAACTATGAGATGAATTTGGCAAGTAGAGTTAATGATAACTACAAAATTTGTATGCATACATAAATAAAAAAAGAGGGGGTACTCTAACTATAGGCCCATTGAAAGATCAAGGGGGAAACATAATAACTGATAAAATCCATATGGCAACAGTATGCAACCAGTATTTTTCTTCAGTTTTCAATACTAAAACTAATGTTAATAAAGAACATGCGAATCAGATAAAAACTGGTGAGTTTATTGTGGAAGCAGCAAGGGTAAAGAAATTATTACAAGGATTAGACCCCAATAAATCAGTAGGCCCAGATGGTTTACATCCATGTATCCTCAAAGAATTGGCAGTTCCTTTATGCCTGTTGCCGCTTTATTCACCAAATCCATAGGAGGGCAGGTTGTGGAGGAATGGAGACAAGCTACACTGGTTCCAATTTTTAAAAAGGGATCTAAACAGGAAGTGACCAACTATAGACCAATTAGCTTGACGTCTGTCTTGTGAAAAATTCTTGAGGGTATTGTTAAAGATTATATAATTGTTGAAGTAATGCAGACTGATATAACTCAACACGGTTTTATGAAGGGAAGATCATGCTTGACCAACTTATTGGAATTTTATGGTAGAGTTAGCAAAGCTCTGGATGATGGTGAGGCTGTGGATGTCATCTTTTTGGACTTCTCCAATGCCTTTGACAAGGTCCCTCATGGAGAGCTTATAGATGACATGGTGGGTATGGGTATTGGTGGCAACATTACAAGATGGGTGGCGTCTTGGTTGACTGGTAGAACCCAGTGAGTTTGTATTAAGGGGTCTTATTCTGGATGGGAACAGGTGACCAGTGGGGTCCCTCAGGGATCGGTGCTGGGCCCCTGTCTTTTTAATATTTATATTTCATCACTTAATACTTCATCTAAAGTATGGTTCACCAAATTTGCGGATGACACTCGCATTGGTCATATAGTAGACTGTCCTGAAGCTATTAATACTCTACAGAATGCTCTGAGTGAATTGGATAACTGAGCAAAAATAAAGAAACTTACCTTTAATACCAGTAAGTGTACAGTTATGCACCTTGGGAAGAAGAACTTACAAGCAAGCTATGTGTTGGGTGGTAAAGTACTAGATGTAGTAGAGGACGAAAGAGATCTGGGTACAAGGGTAAAGAATGACGTGAGTCATAAATTACATTGCCAACAGGTAATTAAAAAGGCTGGGGGCATACTTCATTGTATAAACACATTCTTAGTAGAAGTAGTAAGGTTATGTTGCCACTCTACACCTCCTTCGTGAGGCCCCACATGGAATGCTGTGCTCAGTTTTGGGCACCTGGTGACAAGGGTACAAAAAATGCACTGGAGAAAATT
Source organism: Neoceratodus forsteri (assembly GCA_016271365.2). Taxonomy (NCBI): domain Eukaryota; kingdom Metazoa; phylum Chordata; order Ceratodontiformes; family Ceratodontidae; genus Neoceratodus; species Neoceratodus forsteri. The sequence continues at coordinate 1,773,466,066 of CM057455.1, read as the reverse complement.
CAGACGAAAGCAACTAAAAAAATGGATGAGGTGAAGGGTATGGACTACAACAATAGACTTAAAATGTTAGGACTTTACCCGCTGGAATATCGGAGAATGAGAGGGGACTTATGTATGGTCTATAAGGCATTGGATGATAAACTATTATGGGATCAATTAGGCCTGATATTTAGGGAACAAATGTATGAAACTAGGGCACATCTGCTTCAGTTAATTAGTGAATGTTGTAGAACAAAAAAAAGAAGTTTGTGGTTCTCAGTCAGAGTTTCCCAAATACGGAATGCTCTGCCATTAGAGGTAGTTGCCAGTAAGAACATGGATACATTTAAGGCTAGATTGGATGTTTATTTGGGTCAAAATTCTATTATGGGATACAACTGATCTCTAGGCAAGCAAAATGGACAACAGTCTTTAAAAGCTCTGAGATACCTGTGATACCTATCACCTCCACCAGAAGGATCAGTGAGCTCCAGGTTCTCTCGATGGAGTCTTTGTATCTGGTCTTCCACAGGGACAAGGTAGTCCTTTGCCCCTAACAAAAGTTCTTCCCAAAGGTTGTATTGGAGTTTCACCTTAACCAGGTGATTAACTTAAAGGTGTACTTTACCAGCCCTTCTTCAGAGGTCGACTGTAGGCTCCATACCTTGGACCTGCAGCGAGCACTTTCTTATAAGGAACATATGACTGGCATTTGGGGTGAGGCTCCCAAGTTTGTCTCATATGTTGAAGCTGCACCTGGCAGACCAGCGGCTAAGTGGACAATTGCGAGGTGGATTGTCTCCTGCATCGACCTCTGCTATAGGTTGGCTGGTAGTGAGCCTCCGTAGGGCTTAGGGCTCATTCCACCAAGTATACCGCTGCCTTCGTGGCTGCTTTCAGGGATGTCCCAATACAGGAAATCTGTGGGGACGCTACCTGGAAGTCAGCACACACCTTCATCTCCCATTACAGTATCGACCTTCAAGTAACGCTGAGATGCTGCTTTTGGGATCTCAGTTCTCCAGTCTCTGTGCGCCAAATAGGGGTGTGCACCTTGCTCCCTCCTCCCAGAAAACTGCTGGAAGTCTGCCCGTGTGTGAATAAGGGAACCATATCCATGTGTCTAGAAAAATAGGTTCTAGGATCATGAATATGTTGTTCATCCACACTGTTTGGCATGTCCTTCCCTTTTAAGATGTTGATGGAAGGTCTTCAAGCTGGCTCCTCCCACCCACCAAGGGTTATACCACCTGGGTGTGTGGGAGGAGCCAGCTTGAAGACCTTCCGGCAAGATCTTAAAGGGGAAGGACATGCCAAATAGTGTGGATGAACAACATATACCACTCCTAGAACTACTGTTACAGGTGAGTAAACTGTTTTTACTCATCTGTAACCACAGATCTTCCACAGGGTCATCCTTTGGAGCAGGTAATACACTTGGGTCCTCACTAGAGGTCGCTGTGGCGCACGGCAGCTCTTCTAGCTGTCTTTTCAAGGGGCTGCCCACACACGACATCACCTTCCTGTTTCCTGTATAAGTGTGGGCGGTCCCTGGTACCTTGGTTCATTTTCCCACGGTCTTCAGCTCGCACGCAGCAGCTAGTGCAACACAGTAGCAGTCATCAACGAGAATTTGAGCTTAGAAGTGGAATTCTTCCGTTTCACTTTCTTCACCGACGAATGTCAAAAGAATCTACAAGCATGACAGCGCTTTTCGTTCCTGTCGTTGCAGTAGGAAAATCTACCGTTTTGACAGCCACACCACTTGTGTAAGGTGTCTGGGACCCACACATGACACCACCCGCATACATTGCCAGGATTTTAACCAGGCAACCTATCAACGACAGCTGCAGGAAATTGAATCATATTTAATGGAGCAGAAATTCTCTACTGGAGAATCGAGGCTCGTCCCAAGAGCTCTCCATCTTCCAATTCTCACAAACGTCACAAAAAAGAGAAGGAGAAGCCCTCCTCAATCTCTGCGCCTAAACGCTCGTCGGCCACCGAGACAGGTGCCCCACCGCCGATGATGCATTCACACACTGCCTCCTCATCGATGGGGGTTTTCACCCTCTCATCAGCAGTTTGTGATGAACACTTTGTGGGTTTTGTTGACAGGGGCTTATCTCCCATCGATGGTGACTATATTTCAGTATTCTACTACAACTTCCCAAGCAGCACCGTCAACGAGGGGTCATGTTCCAATGGGGAAACCTACTGCATTTGCTATGCATTCCACCCCTTCTCCCTCACAAGTGTATTCTCATAGAGGTCAGGCAGAGAGGGATTGGGACCCTGGGCTGTACCACCCAGGTACAAGACCTGCTCACACCGTATGTCCACTCCCCTCAACAAGCCACTTGGTTTTCCAGAAGCCCCCCTCCCTACCCCCCTCCCTCCATGGATGTTGCCTCAGTGGTACAGCAGGTTTTGTAAGCCATTCGCCATACTCAGTCCTCCGATCCAGGGGAGCCGAGTCATCCATCCCATTCCCCTACTCCTCCGCCTAAACGTTTCCAGGGTGACAGAGACCCTTCCCCACCCTGGTCACCTCCCTCGTACGTGGATGACTACCTATCAGATGAGGCTGAATTTCTGGCAGATTTTATCAGAGATTTGGAGGATGAGGAATTTCACGACCTGGATTTCCAACCCCAGTCCTCTCTTACAGATATTTCTTCTTTAAATGAGAACTTATCCCGCTAGATGGCTGCCTCTCCTCCCAATGACCCATCCTTCCATGAGATGATGGTCCAGATTCAAAAAGTCATTGGATTCTCCACTACTGAACATGAAAAACAACAAAAGTATATGGCAGACTTTCTAGAACTAATAGAGGAACCAGTCCTAGTGGTACCCCCTACTTATACAAACCTACCAAAATGCTATGCTTGCAGCCTGGGATCAGCCTTCCACTGTTATGGCTATTCCCCGCAAGGTGAATCGCCTTTACCAGGCTCCTCTGGATCATTCTTTTTTATCCACTACTCCTGAAGCGGATTCAGTAGTGACTACTGCCGCTCGTGATTGTACTAAATAACCAAAACACAAGAGCTCCTTACCTCCTGATAAAGATTCCCATAGGATAGATTATCTGGGGAAAAAAGGTATTCCAAGCAGGTACCATGAATCTCAGAATCCCAAATTATATGGGACATATGGTCAAATACCAACGTACACTCTGGTCCTCTGCCATAGAATTAAACAAACTCCCTCTTTCGCAGGAAAGGGAGCAGTTACTGGCTAAAATCTCTACTGGCAATTCCATCTCTCAGCACCTACTTCGCTTGGGATATGATGCAATCAACACTTTGGCCAGCATGTCAGCAACAGGCATTACCATGCGTCACCATGCTTGGCTTCGCGTCTCAGGCTTTACACCAGAGGTACAGCATAGAGTGATCAATGCCCCCTTTAATGGGTATAAACATTTTGGCCCAGGTACCCAAACACTGACAGATGATCTCCAGTCTTCAGGACGGACATTTCATACTGTACATGGCATGTGCCATACATCCCAGCCATCGTATCGTCCTCAATCCTCCTTTTATTCTAAAAGAGGTGGAAAATACAGAGGTTCACATAGAGGCAGATCCCAAGGTCGTTCCCAGCCTTCCAGACCCAACACCTCTGCCGCCAAGGGCTCCCGCTCCCACCCTTCTGGTGGAGTTGGTCAGCCCACCTCCCGGTGGCCAACTGGGGTTTTGTCCACGCTTCCTCGATCAGGCCTCGGAAGCTGTGGGCGGATGTTTTGCCCCCATTTAGAGGCCTGGCAAATGATCACATCGGATGAGAGGGTACTTCAAATCACTCGGAAGGGTCACACTCTGGAACTTATTTCCATTCCTTCCCGTCATCCCCCCTCCGCTCTGTCTGCTACCCACCGGACCACATTCCCATTCTCCAGGAGGAATTCCAGGCTCTTCTGACCAAGAAGGCAGTTTATCCAGTACCCCCAGCAGAGCATCAAAAAGGGTTTTATTCCCATTTCTTCCTGGTGCCCAAACGAACTGGAGATCTCAGACCAATACTAGACCTCAGACAGTTGAACCTACATGTCCATGTCGTCGAGGTGCGGGTCTGGAAGCATGGGAAAAACCAGGAGCAGTTATAAAATTCACAACAAGAGTTTTATTTGTACTAGCAGTTACATAAAAAAAAGAATATTGTTCAGTATAACATCTGAGTTTTTCTTTAATCTCTGTGTCCATCTTTTGAAGCAATTGCAGCTCTATCTTATAAGTCCTTCCAACCACCCCTTTTTAAACAAGTATCCTGTTTTTTCTAAAATCTCCTTGTAAGTATCCAGCAGATGCTGCTAGAACACAGTGCCCACTTTTCCACAGCTCTTCTGCAAAAGGCTTAAAAATTTCACTAAGGTAACCTCTTGAATTTACAATAACTTTTTGCAATAATCTCAAATTATAATTATATACATTTCAACAGTAACACTATATAGTTTCTAAACAAAAGGGATCCCAACATCAGTTGCATTTCTATACAGTGATTTGCATATATTTTTATATATCAGCAGATGTGCAAGGGAGGAAGAGACAAACTGCAAGGGAAGACTGAGAGATAGCGAGAGGCAAAGAATTGCGAGACTGGGTGATCAAATCCTAGGTCTCACAGGAAAACGCGGTTGCGCAACCAGACAGACAAGAGACAGGAAAGGAGAGATCCTTGCATTTAAACACTTTCTCCATAACAACTGGGACAGGGTCCTATTCATCCCTGTCACAGTCCAGTACAAAAGGTTCCGCATGGTCACCCTAAATTCCATCATGCCAGTGTTGAAACAAGAGGACTTGCTATGTGCCCTAGATATGAAGGATGCCTACCTCCATATCCCCATCCATCCTGCCCACCACAGGTTTCTTCGTTTTCACCTGTTGGGATAACACTACCAATTTCGGGCACTTCTGTTTGGCCTCTCATCTGCCCCGAGAGTGTTTACCAAGTGCCTAGTGGTAGTAGCAGCAGCCTACAACGGGACAGGCACTTTGTCTTCCCATATCTGGATGACTGGCTCCCCAAGGCAGGGTCCAAAAATGCTCTGCTGTCCTCCCTACAAGCAACCCTAACTCTGTTCCACTCCCTAGGGATTACAGTCAATTGACCGAAGACCAGTCCGGCCCCTACACAGTCGCTCCAGTGTATACGAGTGGTCCTAGACACCATCTCCACCAGGACTTACCTGCCGGTCGACAGACCAGACAAACCATCATCTCTGGCTTCTCAGATACAAGCCCAAAAAGTAGTCACAGCCAGGCGTATGTTATGCCTTCTAGGGCACATGGCCGCTACTACCTCTGTGGTAGTATTTGCCCGTCTTCACATGAGACTAGTCCAGTGGACTCTCCAGAACCAGTTGTCTCAAAGAACAGGAAATTTTGAAGACAAAATCAGTCACTCCCAAGTTGCAGTCTGCCCTATTCTGTGTCAAGGCATGCCCTTCCATTCCCCCCACCCCAGCAGATGTTGACCACGGATGCATTTCTGGAAGGGTGGGGTGCGCACCTGGGTCCTTACAGGACACAAGGCAAGTGGACCAGTTCTACCCCTTATCCCCACATAAAATTTCTGGAGATGATGGCGGTCTATTTAGCCCTCCAGGCTTTTCGACCTCACTTGTCCCAGGGACCATTGCTGGTCCAATCAGGCAACTTCTCAGTAGTGTTCTACCTCAACAAACAAGGAAGTATGAACTCCCGTTCTCTACGCAGAGAGCCGATTGCAGTCTGGCAGGACGCCATACGGCAAAACCTTATACTAACAGCCGTCCATCTACCAGGACACCAAAATCTCCTGGCCAACCGTCTGTTGCCAGTCATCCGCTCACAAATGGACACTTCATCACGAAGTTCTTCAGAAAATCTTTCGTTTGTGGGGAACCCCGCAACTGGATCTGTTTGCCTTCCCAGTCAGTCACCATCTCCCAAGATACTATTCCATTATCCCGAGCAAAAAGGGATGGTCCGTAGATGCCCTGTCCCAATCATGGACAGGACTCTTCTTATATGCTTCCCACCGTCCCTCTTCTGCAATGGACTCTACTAAAATTACAACTCGAACCTGCCTCTATGATTCTCATAGCCCCTTTGTGGCCTCGGCAGGTGTGGTTCCCCCTGCTTCAACAGTTCTCATTGGAGGACTCCTTCCCATTACCAGTAAGACCAGATTTGTTGACTGAGAATCAAGGGACTCTTCTGCATCCCAACCTGAAGTCACTATACCTTCATGCTTGGCTCCCGAGGATGCTTTCATAGCACGTCTCCAAGTGTCCTCCCCGGTGGCCAGTATTCTACTGGCCTCACGTAAACAAGCTACCAGGGAAAGTTATAATGCCAAATGGAAACCCTTTTTCATTTGGACTGCCTTCCTGTCATTGGACCCTTACTCTTGTCTACTGATGAAAGTACTGGATTACCTGGCCTTGATTGCTGAGACAGGATTGAGCTATTCCTCTATCGAAGTCCATTTGGCCTCCATTTTGGCCTCCCATGAACCCCTTGATGGCAGATTACTGTATCGACATTATCTAGCCAAAATATTTTTAAGAGGAATGTTATATATTAAGCCACCTTTCAGACGACCCACCTCTCCGTGGGATCTCAATTTTCTGATAGAGAAATTAACTCTTGAACCCTTTGAACCGGCAGCCGAAGACATTATTCTTAGAGGCTGTCACTTCGGCTCAATGTATTTCCGAGCTTCGTGCCGTCATGTGTCAAGCATCTTACTTCATTTTTCATAAAGACAGAGTGGCACTTGGTACCAGTCTTTCCTTCCTACCTAAGGTGGTGTCAGAACACACCTTAAATCAGTCCTTGGAGTTACCAGTATATTACCCTGAACACTCCAATCAAGGAGAATGCCTCCTATGTACTCTAGATGTCCATCGTATATTACGATACTATACTAATCAAACTAATTCGATTAGAAAGACCTCTCAACTTTTTGTTACCTTCACCTTAAGCAGGGAAGGTCTCCCAGTCACTAAATGGACCCATTCCAACTGGCTAGCACTCTGTATCATATTTTGTTACACAAAATACAAGAAGTCATTACCAGGGCCTGTACAAGCCCATTCTACCCGAGCTATGGCCACCACAGCAGCCTGCTTTAAAGGGGCCTCTATCACAGATACCTGCAATGCAGCTACATGGTCCACAGTTCATACTTTCACTAAGCAATACAACTTAGACGTTGCTTCATGCCGTAGGACGGGATTTGCTCAAGCTGTCCTACAAGGCCTCCCGTCATAATGCCACCCTTCTTGGGTTTACTGCTTGGGATTCATCCCAGGTGTATTACCTGCTGCAAGAGATCACCCCATGGAAGATAGTACAGTTATGTAAAAACTTACTGTAACAGTAGATCTCTGAAGGGTATCTCTTTCAGCAGATACGATCCCACCCTCCATCCCCCTCCTTCACTAGGAAAACGAATTCTGGTTCAGTGACATATGGGTTGGAATACCTATGGTACCTCGGCTTCCCCTCGGTCCTCGCTTAGTGAGCTGAATCTGGCGGGGGAAACTGAGGATACTACAGACTGCCCACACTTGTATAGGAAACAGGAAGGTGATGTCATGTGTGGGCAGCCCCTGGAAAAGACTGCTAGAAGAGCTGCCGTGTGCCACAGCGACCTCTGGCGATGACCCAAGTGTATTACCTGCTGCAAGAGATATCCCTCAAAGATCTACTGTTAGAGTTACGGTTATATGGTTCACATCCACACCACCCACTCAACCTCCTCTGACAAGTGGCATACGGATCCCAGCTTCTAGCATGCAAGATCTGCTGTCTCAGGGTGAAGCTGAGGGATATACCACCCGGGTGGTGGGCCTGTTCGGCAAATCAGCTCTTACAGGGAGACTGCCAGTGTGTGGATGTGAACCATATACCACTCCTAGAACTATGGTTACAGGTGAGCAACCTATTTTTTCTTTCTGTTTCAGTTGTCCTAGAAGTTGGTTGATATATGGCTTATGTGATTTCTCTTGCACTGCCATGGAACTGCATGGCTCTGAACTTTACCTTTACAGTTCACACCAAATGTTATATAATTTGCTTTTTTTTTTTTTGCCCATTTCTTTACTGCTTATCAAATATATCCTTTGTTCCTTGCCAAGTGTAAGTGGCTCAGCAGATTGCACACTCGCCTCTGAGGCCGGAAGATCAGAAGGCTGTGGGGTCTATCCTCATACCAGGCACTTGGGTTAAATCCAGTACTGACACTGTAGTGCAATATGAGGGGGTGCTGCACTTCTGAGGTGCCGTCTTTCAGATGAGACATTAAACCGAGGTCCCATCCCACCTGTTCTAGTGGTAATTCAGGTGGATGTTAAGATCCCATGGCACTTCTCGAAAAGAGTAGGGGAATATCCCCGGTGTACTGGCCAAATTTCCCCCATTCTCTAAAAATACCCTTGGCATCCATCTGTATCCCCCTCCCCCGGGGACGAGGCTGAAAATAGGCAGAATTGTCTAGTCCTCCTTTCTCAGTCAACAAAAACTTCATAAATAAGTATATCCTGTATGTGAACTCGTCTATCAGCTCAGTTCAATTGCCACTTAACTGCCATTGTTCATTGTTTTGTTTCTACAAGGCTGAAACCTATGCCTTTAAATTCCTTGTAAATATCATTTGGTATGCTGTATGTAAATCACATCTTCTTGTGGATATGCTTAGGCTTGAATATATCCCTCTTCCCACTTAGGATGAGGGTTATAAAGTTCCATTTCTAGTTCTGTCTTGCATATTTTACGTGAGATAACAGTTAACAAAGAGCACAGATAATACTTTATAGCCCATGCATTTTGTTTTATCCCTTTCAGCCATCGCAACGTGATGATGCGTTTGAATCTGCAGTTGACTATGGGGACCTTTTCGATTTCTCTCTTTGGATTGCTGGGAGTAGCATTTGGTATGAATTTAGAATCTTCATTTGAAGAGGTGAGACCCTAGAAACACTAGATAATGCACCAGATTCAAACTGAGCACCTGTGTGACTGGAACAGTATGTGTGCTATACCTTCATATATGTCCTAGAAGAATCTTTGCATACTTAATGTGTAATATTGTTCTGTTTCAGGATCCCCGGGTGTTTTGGCTGGTGACAGGAATTATGTTTTTAGGTAGCGGGCTCATCTGGAGACGGCTACTTTCCTTTCTCGGACGGCATTTAGAACCCCCTTCACCACCAACAGTATGTAACTTCTGTATTTATCTCTGTTCATACTTAACAGTAACACTGATAGTACGGCAGACCTCAATGATTTGCAGTTAGGACTGACGTCGAGTCCTGTATCAGGCTGGTAAAGACCAGCTGGGCAGTTACGGGCCTGAGGTAAAGCCATGGTTTCCAGTCAGTCCTTGGAGACACTCTCTATTAAAATAAAAATAAAAAAGCTAAAACTTTTAGCGTTAAACAATTATGTTGGACTTTAGTATCTCCTAGTTTTTTTTGTACTGTCTCCTGTTCTAGGTGTACTAAATATTTTAAATAAAGCAGTACATGTTTCACCAAATCCTTCAAAATGCATCAGACTACATCCAAATGACCTCTCATTTGCCTTGTTTGTGCCATCACAGTCTATATTGCTGAACACTAAGGGCAGGATTTTCACATGATTAAATTGCCAGAGACCTAATGGAATTTTCTATCCCATGCGGCAATTGCCACAAGTTAGGCTAACATTTTCTGGTCTAACTTGCAGCAGTCTTGGGGGCTTTTTATTTACAGAGCTTGTGCCAGATATTTGGTGCAAGCTGCAGTAAGTCATGAAAACTGCAGCAACAGGGTTTGTCGCACTGCCAGAACCAAGGTGTCGTGGCACAAGGTTTAGCGCAAGCCCTGCAACACGCTTTGAAAATCCAGCCCTGTGTGTTTGTAAAGGCACTATAAGATCAGTTGGGGACAGTCAGATGCTTTTTTCAGACTTTTTGGATAGACAACAAAACTGTGTATAGACCCTAGAAAGGAAATGGAAACTGAAAAATTGGATTCTTCAGAGCCGGTCCGGTGGCACTGAAAGTTGAGGCGCTGGACCCCTTACCTCGCACCATGCTGCTGACCCAGGTTCGGAAACTACCTCGGGTCATCAGAGAGCCAGTACGGGTGGGGGGCAGGGGGAGACAGGATTCAGTAACTGAAAGGCAGCTCTTCTCTCCGGGTGGTGGCACCCCGAGAGTTTTGCTCCCACGGGTAGAGGTCGGTGGGTAACATGGCAGGAAGGCGGAGAGCGCCCAGGTCATGACATGTGTGCCTCCATATGTGCACACGCCTGACATGGGGACACGAAGAAAACGGGGTGTAATCTATACATTAAAACAATGGATTCTTCAGTGAATTATGTAAGCAGTAATACCAGGCAGGTGGGCGGTAATGGGCTATACCGGACCGCCCAGGGGCGTAAGACGTGTCGAGCCTTATAGCTCCTGGAAGGTCCGGTATAGCCCATACCGCCCACCCTGGAGGGTATTATTGCACTTAGAAAATGGGCACTGTAAAGCTAAATGTTCAATAAAAAATTGTTCATTAAAAAAACATTTAAAATATGTTTTGTGATAAAATAGTTCTTCTGCCTGCATCAGAATATATATATATTTTTTTTTTAAGCTATGGACTTTTGTGTTAGTGGAGAGACACACACACACACCCCTAACTTTTGGGAACAGCATACTTGTTTAAACATATGGCAGAGTGAACGCGATTGCAAATCAGGGACTTTCTGTTGTTTTTTTTTTCTCTCCTATTTACTGGACGGCAGTAAGAGCGCGATCGCAAGTGAGGGGATTTGATTTTTCTTCTGTACTAGATGGCAGCAGGAGCGCGATAAGCAGTCAGGGGGCTTTCTGTTTTTTTTCCCCAAACGGCTGTCAGAGTTACAGAGTGGGAGTGACTCCCAGCAACGACATACTATGGGATCCTCTGCTGACACTCAGGGGACCTGAATGCTCTGCTGCCAAGAAAGCTGTAGGATGCAGTGAGGAGTTGTGAGCATGGTCGCCATTATAGACAGAGTGGCTGATTTTTGAGTATGCGTAACATGTGGCTACGGACTTAAAAAGAGCTGTAATTAAAAATACAAAGCAGCTTTTTCTACAGGGGCATACTAGTGCAATTGAGGACTATTGGAACTGTCACGCTGTACGCTCGGTCCGCATATGAAGAGAAGTAAAAGTTAACAAGTAAAAAACGGTGTTTTTATATTTTTTTATTTTGTAGGTGCAGTGCCATGATTTTGTTTTTAATTACAGGGTGTTGTATCATTTAAGGATTGTGTTTGTGTGTGTGTGTGGGGAGGGCTCTCACTCTCTGTCTCAGTAACCGGTTCAAAAAAATGGCGGCAGTTTGAAAATGTGTGCCCAGTACTACAGCCAATGGCAAAGCAGGCTGGGCACAAGGATGTCTGACTTGGCATTAGGCACATTTGGGCTGGGCCTTTTTATTTGGTGGGCATCTATTGAAAGTTAGTGTACCTCTGTGGAATGGGTACCAGCCAATTAGATGCCTCCAAATAAAAAGCCCATTTTCTAAAATAGCTGAAACATCATGCTTCTGGAACTACATGCAGAAGTGCAGAGTTGCTCTTGAACTGACAGATATAAAGGGCATTAACAGAGGTATTTCTGCTGGTATAAATCTCCTAATATTACATAGCAGGGTAGAGTGATACTAAGGAATAAAACATGGCATTGTGGTTATTATGCTGTTCTAAAATACCAACTGGTAGGTTGAGCCTGAGGCATAGCCAACGGCTCCAGCCGTCAGAATGTATGTTAACATAAACAGTGTCCACATCATAGCATAACTCCCACAATTTGGAATGTCCTATTCCACTTACAAAATGTTTTAAAAATAAATTGGTTATTGCCTGTTAAAGAATTGGGTCCAGTGGTGTAGCTGTTGTAAGTTTGTGCTATATCTGTGTGGTCCAGTGCTGCAGCTCTGTGCCATAGCCATTTTAAAAGAGCTTGCTTCTAGGCGAGTGTGGTCTATGGTTATTATCATTGTTCTGTTTCATGCTAGTTTGAAGGACAGAAGCTATGATAAGTTGCAGTTTCTGCTGGGTATTTTGTGAATTTTGAATAATTATGAGCATTTGTGTTGCATAAATAGAATTGTTAGTTTCTGGAGCCATGGATATGATGTTCTATCCACACTTCTGGCAGTGTCCTTTCCCTTTAAATCTTGCCCGAAAGTCCTCAAGCTGGCTCCTCTTGCCCACCTGGGTGATAACTCCTGTTCCACCCCATGATGCCAGATCTTCCTTTCCGCTGGAAGAAGCAGGCTCCCTCATTACCTCTCCCGCGTTGAGTAGGCCCTGATGCTCAAATCTTCGGATTTACTTCCAAAACTTAAACTAAAACTCATTTGAGTGTAGTCTTCAGCTCGATCTTCTATCGCGACCGCCATGGAAGATAAATCCTTGAACAGATTTCTCTGGTGCCTTTGCGGGCAGATGATGTCGTGTACTGACCCCCATGTCTCATGTACCTACTGTCTTGGCCACAAACATGATCCTCAAGCCTGCGACATTTGTCGGTCGTTTCACCTGACTGTCCTTGAAGACCACGCTGCCTGCCTGAAGTTGGGCTGCCCAGAGAAATGTTATCCACCAGTCAAATCTTGAGCATGCCCATTAGGTGGTCTCTGCAGCCGCGGGGGCCTGCCAAGCAGTTGGAGCAACTCAAAACCTTCGAGGAGGAGGAGCCCAGGCGGCCGCTCAGTCCTCTTCTGCCTGGGCTTTCGTTCTGCTCCAGTTGGGCTCCACTTATTCGTCCGTCTTCAGGGAGCTATGCCAGTCCCTCTCGACCAAGGGGCATGGCCCTTCCGAATTGCACAGTTCCCACTCACGCAAGGAGGAGTCCAAGAAAGATAAAGAGAAGACTCATCGTCTACAATCCTGGGACAGGGAGCGTTCTCGCTCTCGGAAATCTTTGGTTTTGACTACGGTCAAAACTGTGGCTGTGGCCACTGGCTTCACAGAAAACCCTGTCTGGCCAGACAGCTGATACGCTGGCCGACGATGCAGCCAAGATGTATCTCGACCCTGTCAACTGGTTGTCGTCTGAAGAGGCCGACAACTCTCTGTTCAGGACCCCAGTCCTGGGGTGACCACTGAAGGGGTGGCCCAGTCAGCTGAGTCAGTCCCTCCGGTCAGCGACCTGGATCAGACAGAGCAGCGGGTCTCTCCAGCTCCCTCTGAGGCCCTTGTTGCCACCGCCGATGGCCGAGGTTGAGGTCATCTACATCCTCTGGGTCGAGCAGGTCCTGTCTACATCGGCAGTCTCACTCCTGGTACCATGGGAAGTGGCGCCACTGCTATTTGTCTTTGTCCTCCTCGGGTGAGGAGTGACTTCAGTGCAGGTTGCGTCAACGCTATAAAGACCTTATGTGGCAACAGTTAGTGTTGACTGGGCCGATGCCGACGCTAACTACCATCCCAGCCATCGCCTGGCTGACGCCCCCGGTGGAGCCAATCGACACCATACCCCTCCCCCCCGGTGGAGCCGGTCCAGACCATTTCAGCTCGTGCGAAGCTGGCTTCTCCACCGATCGTGGTGGAGTCTCCACCCTAGCAGACATCGACTGGGGCTCCATCCAAGGAATCTTGGCCGGCTAAGGGGCCTCCCCATTGACTTTTGGTCACTCTCACACCTGACCACCCATGGCGGGGCGAGAGTGATTCACTTTATGCGGACTCCTCGATGTCCAAGGATTCCTCCTTGTATCTTTTGGATGCAGAGTCTGTGGGGGATCTTTCAATGGAGGAAGTCCCCACTTCATTTATGGGCATTCTCTGACTCATCTCCGAGTTCATGGGGATGAAACTGGAGCCCGTTCAAAAGCAGCCTCGCTATCCCCTTACAGAAATTCTGGATAAAGGGGACTCTCTGGAGGCTTTCCCAGTGGCTGAGGCCATTGTTGGCCCTGCCCTGGAGCTCTGGCAGTGCCCCATCTCTTGCCCTGAGACCTCAGCCCGGATGGCCAGCAAATATGCGGTGCCCAACGGTACCCTTTCAGGGTTCATGGAGCATCCCTTGACTGAGGGGTTGGTGGCTGTCTCCCTTGTTCCGGCACTCAAGCAATATGGGGGACGTTGATAGACCGCCGGACAAAGAGTCCAAGAAATTGAACCATTTGACTAGGAAGGCCTGTGCTGCCTCTTTGCTAGGCTTCTGCCAGGCAAGCTTTGGCCATCTTGATGGCACATTTCTCTCATGCCCTTTTAGGCTCCCTGGATGAGGCAATTCCCCATCTTCCTGTGGACCTCCAGATGGCGGTCAAGCAGATCCGTGACCAGGGTCAGGCTGTGGTGAAACAGCAATTCTAGACGGCTCTGGATGTTGGAGATTCCTGTGCCCGCTCGGTGGCGGCCGTGGTTGCCATGCGCCATAAGGCTTGGCTGCAGATCTCGACCTTTGTGGCAGACACTCAGCACAAACTGGCGGATGTACCATTCTTAGGCACCTACCTATTTGGGCCTGGTGTGGAGGGTCACCTCCAGTGCATTAAAAAGTCCAATGCCACCCTGGACTCTGTGACATCTGCCCAGAAGGACCCCAAGGGCTCCAAGCAGCAGAAAGCGCAAGCCTTTTGGTCCTCTACTTCTGCAGCAAAACCAGCCCAGCATCATTCTGATCAGCAGGCTCAGTCCTGGCAACCTCGGGCCAAGTCCGTGGCCTTGGTGGTCCAAAAGCCCGGAGGGAAGGGACCCGGTGGCCCCTCTGCTGGATCCTCCTCCAAGCTTGTTCAGTACAGGATGAGGGGTGCCTTTCTCATGCCAGTCACACCTCCCCTGGGTCCTCCTGTGGGGTGCCGGCTCTGCCACTTCCTTTCCGGCTGGTCCGCTGCTACCACGGACAGGTGGGTTCTGGAAGTGGTTGGTCAGGGTCTGCCTCTGGAGTTCAAGCAGTATCCTCCCAGCTGAGCCCGCACACCACAGGAGGATTTGGTATCCGCAGACACTCAGTCGGCTGTTCGAGACGACATAGCCCAGCACCTCAGCAAGGAGGTTGTGGTCAGGGTAGCAGATCCTCTGGAAAAAAAAAAAGGGTTTGTCTCCAGGTACTTCTGGTGCCAAAGTGGACGGGGGGCTGGCACCTCCTCCTAGATCTGCACAACCTGAACAAATTCCTCAGGTCCTGCACTTTCAGGATGGTCACTCAGTTTCATATCATACCATCTTTCGAGCAGAACATGTGGTTTTGCTCCCTGGATCTACAGGGACGCATTCTTTCATGTCCCGATCTGTCCATCTGTCCAACCAATGGTTCCTCTGTTTTCGAGCTGAGGGAACCCTCTACGAGTTCCAGGCCATGTCATTCAGCCTTTCCTCAGCCCCCAGCGTCTTCGCCAAATGCATAGCAGTGGTTGCAGCTTACCTAAGGTGCCGAGGGTTCCGGGTGTACTCTTACCTGGATGACTGTCTGATAGATAGTGGATCCCTCCAGGCAGGAGGTGGAGTGGTCCAGGGACCTGGCCCTCTAGACCTGCATCAACCTTGGCCTCCTGGTCAGTGAGGCCATCAGAACTCATGTCCTCGCAGGTGATCAGCTTCATCGGGGCAGAGCTTAACTTTTGCTGAGCCGTAGCCCATCTCCCGGCGGACAGGGCAGAGGATCTTACTTCGAGAGGGTTCCCGCAGTAGGTCATCACATGTAGTACTGTGCCCCCTGGTGTCAGGACCTCACGGCAGACTTTTCCAGCAGTGTCTGGTGGGAATCTGCCCACCCAATGTCACCTGACAGACATCATATGACCCTACATAGTGGGCAATCCCCACTCCCGCCTTCCAGTTCTTTCCAACCGTTGACCTGCGCTGGAGCCTCGCAGTAAATGACGCTTAGTTGATCGCCATCTTTTTTTGTTTCTTGAATTTAGTCTGACCCTTCAGCCCATTCATGTCTACTCCACCTACGATTCCAAATGCAGCGAAGAAGTGTGACAAGTGTGGGGCCCAGATTCCCCACAAAGACTGTCATCATTGCTGTCTCTTCTGCCTAGTTCTGAATCACGACACCGTGGCCTGTCCCGACGGCCAGCCCTTTAACCAAGTCACTTGCAAATGACGATAGCAGGCTCTGGAGACCCATCTCCTAAAAACCAGAATGGCTACCCTTGAGAAGGAGATGCAGAAACTTTGGGACACAGCTTCTTCCCCTTCTTTGGAGTCAAAGCAGAAGAAGAAGAAAGACAAGGAGAGGCACAAGGAAAGGGAGCACCCAGAGGACCGGGACCAATCCTCTTCTTACAGGCCTTCAACTAGCAAGGCTCCTTCCCTGACACCCACCCTCGTGGTGACCCAGGCAACTTTAGGGACCACCTCCAGCGCTTCTGCCATCTTCCTTCCGATTTCAACCAGTAAGTCATCCACCGGTGAACGCCCGGTACTTTCTGGTAAGTCAGACCCTGGCTCCTCTGGAGCCCGCCCAGTCATCGTAAGCCGGACTCCCATCAGATACCACCAGATGTCTGCCCGACTTTGACTGATAAGCCGATCGAGGGTCCCCCTTCCTCCGCCCGGTCCCTGTTTAATCCGGTCAGTCAGTCGTTCAAGTTTCGGGTGACCGCTCGGATATCGCTCACTCGTCGGAAGCTGATGCCGATATTCCCGACACTCAGTCAAGCGTGCTGGCTTCTCTAAGTTGGACCCCCTTCCCGGACCTTCCTGGATGGGAGCCTTCCTCTCCACCTCCCCCAGTGGAACCTCCTGTCCCAGATCCTACATCTGGGACGAAGGAAGAAGAGGGACCCCTGGAAGTTGTCTTTTCCTTGCCCACTCCAGTGGTAGTTCCATAGGTCCCCCCCCCCCGGGATGCCCTCCCGACACCGGGTCCATCCATTACCCAGATGGCGGGGCACCTTCCATCAGCTGGCCACCCTCTGACACAAGGGGCACTGTCTGCTCCCTCCATCGGGACCTTCCTTTCAACCCCTGACGTAAGGCCTGACATTACCTGGCCTGATGTCTGATCCCCGGATGTCATGTATTCTGATGTACACTTCCCTTACGTCAACTCCTCCTCCGACCACTATCCCGACATCATCTACTCTATCATCAGATATATTTCCCGGTCCTTCCAGACTGACGGGTCAAGACCCCATGCCAGGTTTCCTGCATTTTTCCCGGCACCTGTTTTTCCGCCGTCTGGTCCAGCAATGGGATCCTTCACCCAGGCTTGCTATCCTGAGTACCAGAATTCGGGTTACCTCTACTACCAAGGGCACCCTCACCAACTGTATCTGGGTTTGGGAGCGCATTTTTATCCTCCTCCGTCCAACCCGCCTCCACCTCCTCTGCCACCTCCTCAACAGGACTTTCAGTCACTGATCCAGTCCTGGTGGAAGGACACCAGGTCCCAACTGGTTTCCGACTTAGAACACAGGCTACCGAGTCCTGTGAACATGCCTCCCCGTTCCTCGTCTCCTGCTAGCTCACAGCACTCTACAGTTTACCTTTCTGGCGCCACTCCACAGGAGGTCACCCTTCCAGACTTTGAGACCCCAGAAGGGGAGGATCCTCCTGATTCTGACCATGACGCATCAGAATCCTCCTCAGGCAAACTGTCTTCCCCCTCCAAGGGCAAAGAATCGCCCAGTTCTCCTCAGGAGGATCCCTCCTTCAGCGAGTTCCTCCTCATAATCCAACACTCTAATGGTTGGAACACATAGGACCAGGATCCAAAGAGAAAGTATCTAGCTGAACATCTAGACTTAGAGGCTCTCTCTCCCATCCCGGTCCCTCCCTGGACAGCTCCACATGAAGATCTAACTACCACTATTTGGCAGTTACCACACACTATCCCGTCTGTCCCCAAGAAGGCGGACCGAATTTGTCACTCGCCCGAAGGCGTTTCCTTCCTGGATTCCCATCCCAAGGCGGACTCCATAGTTATAACCATTGCTCATGATCACTCCGCCACCCCCAAGCACATGAGCACCTCCTCCCCTCCGATAAGGAATCCAGGCAACTGGACCAATTTGGGAAGAAGATGTACTCCTCTGCCACGTGTGCCCCACATTCATTAAACTATGTGGCGCACATAGTTTCTTTTCCGAAGGCCACCATGACCAAGCTTGATGCCCGTATCATGGCCATGGAGTACTCCAAACTCAAACAGGAGCTTTCAAAGGAGCTTCTCCTGTTGAAAATTTCATGCAGGCACACACTACGGGCCACTTACGACTCTGTGGACGCGGTGGCCCATTCCACTGCCATATGCCTCAGGAGACATGCCTGGTTTCGGATTTCCGGGCTCTCAACGGATGTTCAAGCAGCTATACAGGATGCCCCCTTCTGGGGATCAATCCTGTTTGGGGGGGGCACTAAAGATTTAATCACGGACCTCCAAGACAGTGGCCAGGCCCTTAGATCTGTTTGCTTAATGTATCAGACAGGTTCTCAAAAGAAGCAGCCCTTTTGACGCCAATTTAAGCGTCGAGGAAAGCAACCTGCCTCCAGGAAGCAAACCAAGAGGCGTGCCATGGGGTTCCTCTTTTTCCTCTCCCCCAGCTGCTAAGTCCCAGAGAGTGGCAGGAGGATCCCTACTCTCTCGTCCGTCAGTTTCCTGACTCGCACCACCCTCCCCCCCCCACCTCTAAATGTGGAGCCAATGGGTGGCAAAATCGCCCTCCACGTGCAGGAGTGGAAGGGCATCACGACACATGCATGGGTCTTACAGTTCATATCAAAAGGGAACACCTTGGAGTTTCTGGAGTTCCCTCCAGATGCTCCACTGGGTTGCTCGCATTACTCCCCACACCAGGCTCCTCTGGTCGAGGAAGAAATCGGGGCCCTGAGACAGAAGGCAGCCATAGAAACCATGCCTCTGTCCCAGAGAGGAAAGGGGTTTTACTCCCACTTTTTCTGGTCCTAAAAAAAGA
Source organism: Neoceratodus forsteri (assembly GCA_016271365.2). Lineage (NCBI taxonomy): Eukaryota > Metazoa > Chordata > Ceratodontiformes > Ceratodontidae > Neoceratodus > Neoceratodus forsteri. The sequence continues at coordinate 1,773,447,186 of CM057455.1, read as the reverse complement.
CAGGCAACCTCAGACCATCCTGGACTCCAGCAGTCTGAACCTTTTCATTTAATACAAAAGGTTCCGCATGCTGACAGTGCAGGACCTCTGGCCCCTTCTGCAGAAGGACCATTGGCTTTGTGCATTGGATATGCAGGATGCCTACTTGCATATTTCGGTCTTTCCCGGCCACCGCCGTTTACTGCGGTTTTGCTTTCAGGGGGAGCACTTCAAGTTTACAGCACTCACTCTTTGGCATTTCCTCGGCACCCAGAGTTTTCATCAAGTGCCTAGTGGTGGTGGCAGCAGCCTTACGCCGTCAGGGCATAGCAGTGTTCCTACCTGGATGACTGGCTATTGATAGCCCCATCCAGGGACAGTCTTCTGGATTCCCTCTTGGTCACTCTAGACCTTTTCTCGAGGCTGGGGATCACTGTCAGTCTTCCCAAGTCATCTCTGACCCCCTCCTAGAACCTTCAGTTCATTGGGGTGGTCTTGGATACGATCCAGTGCAGAGCCTTTCTACACTGACAGGGCAGAGACTCTTCAGAAGCAGGTCGGCTTCGTTGTAACTTCCAGATTTCTTCTGGTCAGGGCATTTGGGCCTGAAGGCAGCCTCTATCTCCACGGTACCCTTAGCCAGTGTTGCATATGCCGATCACCCAGTGGACATTACGGGTCCAATGGGACCAGTGCTTGGATGACTTGGACTATCCTGTTCTGGTCTCCAGTGTGCTCAGGAAGGATCTCCTATGGTGGCTAGATCCTCTAAATCTGTCCGGAGTGTCACAACCCCACTCAGCAGGTCAGGCCGTCTGCTCCCACAGTGCCAACCTCCGAGCGCAGTATTGTGAACAGGAACAGAAACAGGGTAACTCTCCTGTGTGTTTTGTGGGTTCGAATCACCTTTGGTCTCAAGTTCTGGAGGGATTCAAACTGTGAACCTCTTGCTAGCATACCCAGTGTACAGGCTCAGATAGTTCTGCTCTTCGTGGAAATGCCAGCTATCTTTCGCCTACGGGCACCTAACCAGGCATACAAAAATGAACCCTTAAAAACTCTATGAAAGACCTCAGATAAACTCTTACTTTTTCCCCCAGTTTGGTACACCAGTAAGCTTATGCACAGTGTAAACTTTAACCATATATGCTTCACTTGTCAAAGAAAGAATTTCAAAGGCACACCAAGTAATCGCCTTAAAATAGAAGTTTACTTTAAAATAGATAAAAATATGTAAAATGTAAATACAGAACAATATATCACAATGCATACAGTCACTTAAAAGATCAAGGTTTAAAAGTGCAAATTCCTACCACCAGACAGTTAGACTTATCTATCTAATGTATATCTTCTAACAGTGCTATACAGTAAGTAGATGTTTCTTCTTTAGAGTCCAAAACATGTATGTGTCTAAGGTCAGCCACAGCATAAGTAAAAAAAACTGTCCTGAACCTGCCTTCTCCATGATGTCAGCCAGCTCCTCCTCTGTTTATTAAAAATTATACAACCAGGATGTCTTAGCAAGCAGGAGGTATTTTAAATAGGTGACATCAGCAAAAACTAATTTCCCCATATGACCCTTTGAGCTAGTGTGTCTTCCTGCCCTTCACAGACATCAAAGAACATTTATGACTTAGCACCAAAGTGACATAACCTGTTTTCTTCCTGCAAACGTCATAAAAGTTTATGATCTCTATCCTGCCAGCTGGCAAGCTACAATTAAGCCACATAAACAGGAGATCCTTAATTTATGTCTCTTCTAGTCTTTAATTATCTCCTGGCTTTTAGGTTAACATCTTGTATCTGAAACCCTGGGGTGGGTGGGGTGGGGGTCATCCCAGGAACACAGCATGTCTCAAGAGAGACACTCAATAACACATTTTTATTTAAAACAAAAAAGCATAGAGTAATCAGAACCAGCTGTCCAAGTGTCACGCAATGGACTTCCCTTTCAAGTTCCCCACCTCTTTGGATCCTCATCACAGACGCCTCTTGTCTGGGTTGGGGAGTGCACCTGGGGGACCATCAAACTCAGGGTTCATGGTCCCAGTTGAAGATGTCCTTATACATCAACATCCTGGAGATGAGGGTGGTGCCTTATGCCCTTCAGGCTTTTCATACCATCCTATCGAGAGGAACACTGCTGATCTAGACAAACAACATGTTGGTGGTCTGGTACATCAACAAGCAGGGAAGCACCCGATCGTACCCCCTGTGCAGGGAGGCGATGCAGGTGTGAAATTGGGCAATCCAACACTACCTGTCTCACACAGTCGTGCATGTTCCAGGTGTTCACAACATCCTGGCAGATAGCCTCAGTCGGACGTCGTCTCTTGCGCACGAATGGGAATTAAGTCAGGAAATAGCAGATTCTCTCTTTCTGAAATGGGGTCGCCCAGAACTAGATCTGTTTGCCTCCCCATCCATTGCAAAGCTTCCCAGTTTTTGCTCTCTCGTTACAGAGCCAGGTGCTTTCTGGCATGACGCGTTATCGTTATGTTGGACAGGGAAGTTCTTGTACGCCTTCCCTCCCTTTCCCATTCTGCAGAGAGTACTTTTCAAGCTTCAGGCAGAGGGAGCACAGATGATCCTCATAGCTCCTCTCTGGCTGAGGCAAGTTTGGTTTCCGGTAATGCAGCTGCGGAACCCCCAGTTCCCCTCCCTCTCCGACATAATCTATTGACTCAGGATCAAGGCAGGCTAGTGCTCCAGGACTCAAGACCCTGCATCTTCGTGCGTGGCTCCTTCAGACTTAATTCGGTCTGGCTTTTGGGTTTCCCAGAAGGTGGCTCAGGTCCTGGTGGAAGCTAGGAAGCCTTCCAGCAGGTCCATGTATGCGATGAAATGGAAACGTTTTTCTATCTGGGCATCGTCTAAGGGATGGGATCCCTTTACTTGCTCAGCTCAGCAGATTGTGGAATATCTGTTACACCTGTCTGACTCTGGTCTGTCTTACTCCTATCTTAAGGTTCATCTGTCAGGTATTTCAGCCTGCCATGTGTTAGTGGAGGGAAAACCCATGGCACAGGTGGAGATCTCCAAGACCTTTTTAAAAGGGATCCCCCATCTTAAACCCCCATCTGTAATCCCACCCCACCTTGGGATTTGAATTTTGTGTTAGAGAAGCTTACGCGTCCTCCCTTTGAACCAGTGATGAGCTGTGACATGTGCTACCTTTCCTGAATGGCGCTATTTTGGTTGCCATTGCTTCTGCTCCTAGAATTTCCGAGCTTCTGGCCCTGATGCATAAGGAGCCTTGTTTGATTTTTCACAAGGACTGGGCGGTCCTGCGTACAAATCCTAAGTTGCTTCCCAAGGTGGTTTCTGAGTTCACCTTAAACCAGATGGTTGAACTCCCAGTTTATTGTCCGGTTCACTCATATTGGGGGGAGGCTCTCCTTCACACTTTGGACGTACATAGAATCCTGAGATGTTATGTCCACCGAACCGAAGAATCCAGAAAGTCTGATCGGCTTTTTGTCTCCTTTGCCCCAAAATCCTTGGGGTTGGCAGTCTGTAAGCAGTGCCTATCTAAGTGGTTCACTAACTGCATCCACTTCTGTTATCAGAAGTACGACAGACCTCTTCCGGGGGAGGTCAGAGGTCACTCTGCTAGAGGCATGGCTACCTCTACAGCGTTCCTAATGAATGTTTCTGCAGCAGAGGTTTGTGTGGCAGCAACCTGGAGTTCAGTCCATACCGTCACGAAGCATTACAGTCTGGACATTGCCTCTAGGCTTCGGGCCGGATTTGGACTTGCCATTCTGCAGGGCCTACTGTTTTAGGCTGGTCCTGTTCTGTTCTTTTAGTTGCTTCTCCTCCCGTGACTCTCTTGGTCTCTTTGAGAGTGACTGCTTGGGATTCAGTCCTGTATGTGATGGCCTACTGCAGGAATCCTCTCGAAGTAAGATAGTACAGTTATGTAAGAACTTACTGTAACAGTAGATCTTCGAGAGAGGTTCCTGCAGTAGGTCACCTTTTCCCTCCCTTCTTCCTCCAGTTTCTGCATTTCTTTCAGCTTATTCTAAACTGGGCTCCTGGATTCTCATCCTTTCTCCTGTCTCATCCTCCTTGGATCTCCAGCGGGAGAACTGGAAGGCAGGCGTGAGGACCGCCCACTATATAGGGTCATGCTGATGTCCATCATGTGACGTCAGGTGGGTGGTCCCCCCGCCAGACACTGCTGGAGAAGTTTGACATTCACTCCTGACACCAGAGGGTGCAGTCCTATATGTGATGACCTACTGCAGGGACTGCTCTCGAAGATCTACTGTTATGGTAAGTTCTTACGGAACTGTATTTTCTCTCCTCTGCCCGATCATTTCTGGTTGGGAACTTGCACCCTGTCTGGGACTTCCTGCACCTTCTGGCTTACATGGCGGCCTGCACCAGCGTTACCCAATGGGCCCATTGGTATATGCGCTCCCTGCAATGGGAGCTGGCCAGCCAGTAGTCTCAGCACAAAGGTAACTTCAGCCAGCTGGTCACGGTGACCCAGAAGATGTGGGATGCCCTCCAGTGATGGCTTGTCCCAGCACATCCGCAGGAAGGGATCCCGTTTGTCCACCCCAAGCCAACAGTCCGACGCCTTTCTCACGGGCTGGGGTGTCCACCTGGGGGATAACAGAGTATATAAAGGAGAGATAACAGAGGCTTATGTGAGATAAAAATGAAAAAGAAATGATAAAATCAACAGCCTTTTTCTCAGTCACCCCTTTTTTGTTTCCCCCATCCGTCAGAGATATGAGACGCTCGTTTCATCCCCATTAGTTTGGTGTCTCAGTCCAGTAATTAGTTAATGAAAGAATTTTTTAAAAAAGAACTTCATTACAAACGCTTTTTCTGAGCCAGTAATTGGACATTCAAAACAGTTTTTACAGTACAGAAATGCATCACTGCCGCAAAGAGTCCATCTTGGAGGGTAGCATTATCCAGCAGGAGAAAGTGTTTAGTCGCATAGCAACTTATCTCACACGAGCACTCGATGGAGGTGCCGGTTTGTATCGTCACCCCGCAATACCCAACAAGATGGAATCTAGAGGAATGGTGAGTGAGAGAAAACCCTGTGGCGCAGTATTAAGAATGAAAGCCAGTATCAGTAGAACTCTTGGAAACAAGGGCAAGCTTCCAATAAGGTAATTAAACCTCAGTATACTTTTAAGTGCTGTTGAAAAAGAAAATCGATTGAGAACATTTGAGTTAAAATGAACTGAGCAGCACTTTTAAATTGTTTTTTACAGAGTCAAAGGAAAATAAGTAATTTGATTGACCAAATGAAGGGACAATCAATTAAAATGAATATAGGCCCCAACACCAGGTATGCTCTCACTCACAGGCATGGAGGGTGGTAGGCCTTTTTGGCAACAGTAAACTTTAGGCAGTGAAGCATTCAGATGCAGTTTAAAGCATCGCATTTATGATTTATTTTCATGTTAGGCGTTTCAAACTGAAGGAAACCTTGTTTAAACATACCAGTCTGAGTAGTAAAAGTGTGAAGGTGAACAACAACTTTCTTTATACAGATAATGAAAATATTTTGAATATATCACATTGAGAATATAAGTAATTAAATGTTGTATTTAATATTAACAGAACTGAAAAAATATGTGTGAACAAGCTCTTGTAGAGTGAAATGTAGGGGAAGACACACTGTGAATAAATACCAGAAGAAAAGTACACACCACGTGAAAACATCATTTCACAGACTTGCTAACAAAATATTTTTGCTTTTTTGTACTAAGCTCCTGTAGCAGGTCACAAATAACAGTATGTAGAACATATGTATAGTTCATTACCCGCCTAACCTTAATAAATTATGAATAACAGAGTCCACAGGCTCTGGACCCCCTAGGAGTTCCAATGCCATATCAACCTGGTGGAGCTCCGAGGAGTTCTGCTGGCACTGACCGCTTTCTCTTTGTTTGTTCAGGGTCAAGTGGCCAGGTCCAGACGGACAACACCACGACCATATACTACCTCAACAAGCAGGGCGAGATGCACTCCTTGCCTCTGTGCAAGGAAGCTCTCTGCATCCGGACCCTCGTGCACAGCCTGGAGGCAGATCTCCTCGACATCCATGTGGCAGGAGCCTCCAACCAGCTGGCGGATGCCCTCAGCCAGGTGGGCGAGGCATCTCACGAGTGGTTCTTTCATCCGGAGGTAGTTCACAGTCTGTTCTCACAGTGAGACACCCCTCAGGTGGACCTGTTTGCCTCCAGGAGAACGCAAAGCTGAGGCTGTTTTGTGGCCACCCCAACAGCAGGACTAACTGCAAGGAAATGCCTTCTTGAGACTGTGTACACCAGGCCTCTTCTATGCCTTCCCTCCATTTCTCTTCATCCACAGAGTGTTACTCAAGGTCAGGAGGAACAAGGCACAGGTGATACTGGTGGCTCTGGTCTGGCCCCGCCAGTTTTGGTACCCCAGTCTCCTCAGCCTCAGCAAGAGGCTCCCGAGGCATCTTCCCACACGCCTGGACCTGCTGTCCATCAACCAGGGGAAGGTGCTCCACCCAGACCTTCAATACTTGCACCTGACAGCCTGGTTTCTGAGTGGCTAGAGTTCAAGGCTTTTGGTCTCTCCAAAAATGTCCTTACTGTAGTCGAGGCATCTAGAAAGGAATCGACCAGAAAGTGCTATGCCTTCAAGTGGAAGAGATTCTCTATTTGGTGTCAGGGCAAGGGGTTGGACCCTTTGTTCTGTCCAGTGGCTAGCATTTTGGACTATCTGTGGTCTCTTTCCCAAGGGGGACTTCGGTCGACGACCCTTAAGGTGCACCTGGCAGCAATCTCTTCTTACCGGGCACGGGCTGGTCAGCAGTCGGTGGTACAGGAGAAAGTGGTCTGGCACTTTTTCAAAGGCCTTGATCACATTTCCCCTCCGGTGCATGAACCACCACCACTGTGGGACTTGTTGCTGATTTTGGCAAAGCTCATGGACAAACCATTCAAACCAATGCACAGGTGTGACATGTCTCACCTGTCATGGGAGACTGTCTTCCTGGTGGCTACCACATGAGGCAGAAGAATCAGTGCGCTCCAGGGGCTCTCGGTGGAGTCTCCTTACCTGGTCTTCCATAGGGACAAGATTTTCCTGCGACCCAACCCAAAGTTCATCCTGTTGGAGTTTCACCTGAATCAGGTGATGACTCTTCTGGTGTTCTTCCCAAATCACACCTTGGCGGCCGAACACAGGCTCCATACATTGGACCTGAGGCGAGTGCTCACTTACTACAAAGAGCGCACGGCTGGAGTTCGGGGAGAGGTTCGCCAGCTGTTTGTCATCTACGCCGAAGCCACACCTGGCAAACCTGCAGCCAAGTGGACGACTGGCAGGTGGATCACATCCTGCATTGATTTCTGCTATAGGTTGGCGGGTAGGGAGCCTTCCGGAGGGCTAAGGGCTCATTCCACCCACCATACCACTGCAACGGTGGCTACTTCTAGGGACGTCCCTATCCAGGAGATCTGCAGGGCTGCTACCTGGAAGTCAGCACACACCTTCATTTCCCATTACCACATCGACCTCAAGTCATGCCAGGATGCTGGTTTTGGGCCCTCAGTTCTCCAGTTTCTGTTCCCTAAGTAGGGTGTGTGCGCCTTGCCTCCATCCTCATGGAGAACTGCTAAGAGACTGCTAGAAGTGTGGATAGAACATCATATCCACGTCCTTAGAAACACTGGTTACTCACCTTTAACAGTAGTTCTAGGAGTGGTATATGATATTCATCCACATGGACCCACCCGACCTCCCCAGCTTCAGCGCACTCACTCTGCTTCCAACGGGAATGATCTGGCATCCAGGGACGGAGCTGAGGGAGTTACCACCCGGATGGGTAGTAAGAGCCAGCTTGAAGACTTTCTGGCAGGATTTAAAGGGAAAGGACACTGCCAGAAGTGTGGATGAACATCATATACCACTCCTAGAACTACTGTTACAGGTGAGTAACCTGTGTTTACTGTTAATATGTATAGAATAGTATTGACACATACAGAACTGTATCAGTGGGACTTCTTGATCTTACTTCAAGCTTTCATTAAAAAAAGGTTTCTAGGAGAGCCATGTGATGTGCCCAGAGTGACTGGCAGCTTTTCCTCGGGCTCTGTGAACTGCGGCATTTTTAAATGAAGCAAAAACCTCTGATAAATTATTTTCGCCATTTACCTTGCTCAAAAAATGCTCAGTGCTTCAGGCTGATGGGAGAGTCGCAGTTACTGTGTGTCCACACCGGTGAGAGGCCAGCTACAGAGGTGAATAAACAGAGTTTGGAAAAAAAAAAAAAGCTTGCTCTGACATTCTTAGTCACCACCCTCTGTGAAATTTTTCCGAATGGCAGTGGCTCAGTAGTTATCACACTCGCCTCTGAGGCCGGGAGATCAGAGGGCTGTGGGTTCAGTTCCCACATCTGGCACTTGGGTTAATATCCCAGTACTGACACTGTAGTGCAGCATGAGAGGGGTGCTGCACTTCTGAGGTGCCATCTATCGGATGAGACTTTAAACTGAGGTCCCATCTGCCTGGATTGGTGGTAGTTCAGTTGGATGTTAAAGATCCCATGGCACTTATCGAAAAGAGTAGGGGTGTTTTTATTTGCAAAAATAAACATAAAATACAACACATTTTCACAGAAATCAAATAATAGCCAAAAAGACTACAACACTATATCCATTTAACTTCTTAGATCCACTTCTTGAACACCTGCTATCAATCTGTTTTCACATTTATTCTTGCTTCTTCAGTTTCTTTATTTATACTTAATAAAATGAAAAACCCTTTCCATAATTTCTTTAGTAATCCTGGGGATACTCTTAACATATCAGAGGCAAAAATGTTCTCCAACTCTTTAACAATTAGCCTACTAATGCAAACATATGACATTTTCTTTTGATATATAACCCATTGTATTCTGGCTTGCCACAGGAAGTATTTGAGACATCCAAAAATAAAGTCAAAGTCCCTTATGCAATCCGAATGAACCCACTGGAGACACTCCTAAAGCTAAGAATTATATGTCATATTTTTCAGCCATGTCAGGTTCCATACATCTGCTAAAAACCACAATCCTGAAGCATAGGAACAATCTAGTAAAAATGGACCATGGATTCCTCCTTATTAATGCATTCAAGGTAAGGGCATAACCTTTCCTGTAAGACTTTATATTAGCATTCCCCTAACATTCAGTCTTCCATAGAAAATTAACCACTGTACCTCCCATTGTTTTTGGGCAACCTAGGATGATTCAATTGAACCACTACGATGGGGTTCAAAGTTAATGAGGCAGTTTTTAAATTCGGCTCTTGTGGGTATAGTTTTTCATTAGATGGTGATACAAGTCCCTTGTACTATATGTGAGTGCTACTGTCTTCTGTATTTCCCATTTATATAATTTTTGTGCCGTTGGCTGAAAGTGCTCTGGAATATGTAGATATTTATTAAGTTTAGGGGCTAAAGAAGTCCAACACTTAAAGTATTTCCCCATAATTATTAAATTCCATGAATTTTCAGATCTGGATTCGATATCAACCCTTCTTTCAAGGAGTTGGTAATAAGAAAACATATGAGTACCACTGGGTCTATCATTCCTAAACCCCCCTGTTTTATTGTTAGGTAAGTAAAACTTCTTTTAACCGGGTTTAGACGGTTACCCCAAAGCATCTGAAAAAAGATGCTATATAACTTGGTTTCAAATTCTGTTGGTAGTGGAAATATCATTGCCACAAATTGAATAATGGGCAAAAGGAATTGTTTAATTATCTGAACTCTTTTAATTTTAGACAAATGCCATTGCTTCCATCTAGAAACTTTATTTTCAACACTCCTAAGTATCCTCTGCCAATTATCATTAGGAACATTCTGAGGACCAAAGGTAATGCCCAAAATTGACGGGTCTCTAGAAAATGAATTTTCTCCAGCCATAGTTCCAAAATCCCACACCCCAATAATCAGTCCTTTTGTTTTATTTATGTTTATTTTTACGTTAGACACTGTAGTAAATTCCTCAAATGCTCTCATAAACCCGTAACTGATGAACAGTCCTCCAAATATATAACCAAATCATCAGCATAAGCTTGAATATGTAGCTGTGCTAGACTGTTTTCTCTATATTGTATCCCCTTCCATTTCTTTGCCTCCAATGCAGTTAGTAAAAGGGATCAATAGCAAATGTATATAAAAGGGGGCTTAAGGGCACCCTGCTCGAACCCCGTGGTTAAGGGAAATCCAGCCCGTTCGCCTCTCACAAAGGAAAAACCATCCCACTCTGGTACAGTTGCTCAATTAAATTTGTCAGCTTAACCTGCACCCCATAATGCCTCAAAGTTTTAAAAAGAAATGGCAAATGGACCCTGTCAAATGCTTTATCCAGATCAGGTGCTACTAAACAACCTGTTAATCCCATCTCATTGAAATAGTCAATTACATCTCTTATCTGCATGATCGCAGATTGAATTCTTCTCCCTGGCAAACCACAATATTGATTCGGCGAAATCACTTCCCCTGCGTGATGTTTAAGCCTTTCATTCAATATTTTGGCAAAGATTTTATAGTCAGTATTTAATAGGGTGATTGGTCTCCAATTCCCCATATCTTGCCTGTCACCTGATTTAAAAATATAAGTTAATAAACCTTCTGAAAAGGAGGGTAGATGCGATTCTTGTCTAGAAAATCTTGAAATAATAGGCCCAGGCATTGACTTAGTTCATCCGAAAACTGTTTATACAAGTTATTTGTGAGACCATCTAGACCAGGTGAAATATTTAATTTTAGAGACCTGTTAGTTTCCATAATTTCTTTCTGGGAGATAGTATCCCATTCTGCTTCCTTGTTATGCCTTATACATGATACCGGAATCTTGTTTAAATAATCCTCTGTCTCTGTTATAGAAATAGTTTTTTTAGGATTAAGGGAACCAAAATGTTCCTTAATTACCTCTCTTAATTCTTGCTCTGAAGTTACTACACCCCCATCAGATCTTTTTAGCTCCTCCAAACCCATTGAATCTCTAAGTTCTTTGCACATCTGAAAGGGGTCCCCAAGAGGTGATTTCTTTACTCCATTAAGTAATATGGCCTGCATTGTTTTACTTCTGTCGTACTGATATTCTTTCATAGCATCTTTTAATAAGGAGATTTGATCTGAGTAATCCCACCTAGATGTGTAAGCTAAGGACAAAATTCTCTGAAGTTGCTGTCTCAAACTTAGATAGCGCAGAAATTTTTCATTTTTAATTTTCCTCCCAGTATTTTTGAACAGGTTACGTAGATCTGCTTTTGTGTCTAACCACCATATACATATATCTGTGTATAAAAAGGCTACTGAAAGCCCAGCCTTCAATAGGTTTCTTATCCTAATCTGGATAAAATTTAGTTCTAGCACTGAATTATTAAGCTTCCATCTTATGTGTCTTATTTCTGTCATCTCTGGAAGGAAAAAGGTGCTTACCAAAAATGAATGATCTGAAAATTCACAGGGAAAAATTTGGAATGAGTTTATGTGAATGTTTGAAGAAACAAACATATGGTCGATGAGAGAAAAAGATTTCCCTTTTTGAAAAGAAAACTTATTCTTAAGATTTAAAGAGGTATTACAACTCACTAAACCTGCATCTCTAAGGATTTTACCTAAAGCGTTAGTATCGCAGTAGGTTTTCTTGCCACTTTGTTTACCATGTATAAGATCTGGAACTGTGCAGTTAAAGTCCCTCCCATAACACTCTGACCATCGTGTGAATAAAAGGCTGCACCAGTGTTAGGCAGTTCACCCTACCTGATTTAGTTTGAGGATTGTAGATATTAATGAAACGAAAACAAAACCCACACCATTTCCCATCCAAAATCAAAACTCTCCCTGGTACCAAGTCTATCAGATTATGCAACTGAAATGAAAAAGAGTTGAATAAAATCCCACTCCATCCATAACATCCTCCCCAAAGACCAATAGGATGGGCCCCACAGCCAATCTTTTTAAATGCTAACCTTTGGTCAATGGTGGACATCCAAGTCTCCTGTAAAACCAGACTGACAAAGGAAAATCATGTATAAAATTAAACACAGCTAGCCGTTTAGCTTTATTTAATAAGCTATGAGTGTTTAATGAACCCCAGGAACACACCATAGTCCTTCATAATGTCAATACCCTTCATTTTTCCTTTTTTCTTTTTTTATGCTTATAGTTGTCTAGTATCTGAGATTTGGTTGAAATAGTGGATTTTGGGAGTCTGATTAGTCCCCTTCTGTCTTACCCCAAGATGTAAACAGAGCCGCATAAGTATTGCTAGTCTCCATCTGGCAATCTGGGGGCCTTTAGCATGCAGATTTCTTGCTGATCTGCGCTGCGAACCGGTACAAAAGTATCCTTTGACTTTTTTACCATTTCTGTTTTCCCTACTTTCTCATCAGAAAAACAAACCGGGGGAATGTTTAAGATATTCAGAGGACCCATTCCATCCTTTTTAAATGTCCTTTTGCTAACATCAGTACCCTGCTTATTTCTTTGATTTTCAGGAAACACTTTTTCCCCTGGTACCACCATTTTTGAAACCAAGCTAGTTTTCCTTTCTGTTGTACCTCTGACCTCAGGGAGTTGTACCACAGAACTAGGAACAGAAATGGAACCCTCCTGCAAGGGGGTGGATAGAACCACAGCTTCCTGTGCTTTCTGTATATAAGACTCAGAACCAGAACTATGTGACAAATTATGTGCGGCCCAAGGGCAGAATTTAAACACATGACCTTTTGCCTCACATAAATCGCAGCAAGATGGATTACCACAAAACATAGTTACTTGCCTCACCTCCCCACAATTATCTATCTGGTTGGTCATAAACGCTAGACAGGTGAGTCTTTGTCTAACATTTATAGCAGGCATGAGGTTGTCCACTGTAAAAGCACACTCCTCTGTCCTTTCCTAACAAAAAGAGTTTGGAATGTGCTCAATTCCTGCTTCATTTTGCTTAAGCTTAACTTTATATTTCCACCCTCCCGTCCAAAATTGTTCTGAGTCTAAAATAGGCTCAGGTTCACTTAAAACATCACACCTTGTTTTTAGCCAGAATGTAATATCTTCTACCCAGACCCCTTCATTCCAAAACATTATAGTGGCAAATTTAATAAAAGGCTTTGACAATGGTATCACAATAAAGGGGGTCCATGTTGGGGAAAATTTTACTTGCCCATAGTGTAACCAGAAGAGGTCAAGTGCTTGTTGAGACCTAAAGCTGATATCAAAATTATCTTCACCCGAAATGTGTATAAATGCATAAACATCCTTGGGAAAATGCAAAGAATCTTTCAGTAAAACTTTCCCTCGTAATGTCTGTCGGGTCTGACTTCCAATCCCCTTTATACCGTAAATGCACTGCATTCCTCCTTGGAGCAGCTTTATTGTGCATTGGAAAAGAGCTCCGACAGCAAAGGCTTTTATCTGGTTCCTTTTGGGGGTACTAACAATTCCACTGCAGGTTTAGGTAAGGCCTTATGAGACACAGCAGCCTCAGCTGAATCGCTCAAGTTATTCAGGTTACCTGCAATGCTTAAAACATACACTCCTCTACCTTCTTATCTGTACCTGAAACATTTTCCTGCAGTTGCACTTTTGGAGCCCACTCAGGAGAATCCTGAGAAAAGGATAACCCGGGCTCCAAGTGGGGTCAGGAATCCATCCACCTGATTCCAACAGAGACCAACCTGCCCACTTAGAGCTTTTCTGGCGTCCAGTCTTTTTGCCCCTCATTATTTATAATAGGCGCTGCTTTATTACCTAAACCTAATGCATTTGGCATAGGAATTACATTTTCCTTGTGTGGCCCTCAGAAAAGAAAATTTGTAACCCCTAATTGAGAACCTACATTAGACTGATAAACCACATTTTTATTTGCCTCTACTGCATCCCCCTGCTTCATATTATTATTCACACAAACCTTTTATTTTATCCATAGGGACAGCAAAGTCAGTAAAATCCATAGGCAAAGTGGTACAGCTCTTTTCAGCATTAGTTGAAATAATGTCCTGTTCCTTCTTCCTTTGTGCAGGCTGAAAAGACAGGCTACAGTTTTTTGAGGCTTTCAGGCATCCCAGACTTTTCTTCTTTTTAAATCCTCCCGACTATATTGCAGCAGAGCTTCAGAGCTCCGTCGCTCATAGCTTATTTTCTGTCATTAAAAGCTGAGATCTGAGCCTGCTTACACCCGAAACAGTAGCAGTGTTAATTTTGGAAACGAGCTTGGCTGAAAGACGACAGGCAATTCTACCTGTTTGGACAACTTACAGTCATTTCTGGAGCTAGAACAGGCAAATTCTCGATGTTGGGAAAATAAAAGTACCTGTTTGAATTACGCGCCTTTCACCGGGGCACAGTTCCATTGGACAGCCGCCAGCTCACAGACTCTCCCAATCTCTTCCCTTCTTCTTCTTGCTCCCATGACCACCTCTGGTTGCCTTGTTTCCACCATTTTTCATCCTTCCTTGTATTGCCATTGCAAATCGAGGTTCAGGTTCAAATCCAGCTGCAGCAGATAAGGGAATTCACAACCGAAGTTGTAATCTTGTGCTCAGAGCCACTCTCTTCCTCAAGATCTGCAGATGCCATTACAGGCAATACCTCTGGCTGTAGTTCTTCAGTAAATTCCTTAGTAAGCTCCCTGAAGATTCTCCTTTCGAGAGCTTAAATTCTGAAATAAATTCAGCCGAAACACCGGCTGCAGCCTCTAACATGATAATAGTAGGAGACGAGGCTATCTCTCCTACCAAGCAGACATCCTCCTCCTCCTCCTCCGCCATCTTGATCCCACCAGAAAATGGGTCCCCCCTGCTCACAGGAAGCAGTCAGTAGGGGAATTTCCCCGGTGTCCTGGCCAAATTTCCCTCATTCACTGAAAATACCACTAACAGTTTCATCTGGTTCAAGGTCGGTTGGCATTCGTCTGTGTCCCCCTCCCCCGGGTCGTGCCTGAAAATAGGCAGGATTTGTCTAGTGCACTTACCCGGTCAACAAAAACTAAATAAATAAATTAAAACAAAAGTAATATCTGTCCATTCCCCAGTTCTTTTTAGCTTTTTTACCCACTTAACAGGTAGAAAGGGATAAACTATGGAGGCTTAACAACTAACTCCTTAAGGATCAGTATTTCCTGGGAAAAGTAAAACAATGTGTAGTTCAGTTCTTTCGGATCAACTCACCCTCGGCACCAAGCCAGGCTTGTCTATGGGGGGCATTTAAATGTACTACGAGAGGGGAACTCATTAGACTGCCATCTACCAGGAAAAAGAAAAGGGGGGAAGGGGGACAACTTTTTCTTTCTGTCTAAGAACTGGAGAGAAATTTTTTTTTTGGGGGAGTCTACGCCCATTATTCTACAGCTAAACGTGGCCGGAGCCAAATAGAACGAGCTTCTTTAGTAAAAAGCTGAATTTGCAATCATTAAAGCTAAAACCAAGTATGTAAAAAGGCTGGGAAAATGTTGTCTGTCAGACTCAAATAGCAGGAATCCGGAAGGCTGATTAGGTCAATTAGGGCACAGTCTGGCCAAATGCTATCTGGCTCAAGAGACATAAGCAAAACATTCTGTAAATTTTTTCCAGAATTTATATGCTAAAGATGGACCTGTGCAGATCTCTGAGATCCAGAATTTCCTGCATTTGGCTAAACTACATAAACTCTCCGATGACCAACTAATTATATTAAGTGCCAACATTTCCCTTGGAGAAGTGCAACAAGCCATTTCCTCCCTCCCCTTGGGTATGGACCCTGATCCTGATGGCTTTTCCCTGATTTTCTATAAAGCAATGAGAGCAGAAATTTCTAAGTTGCTTACAGTGCGTTTTAATGAAGCTGAATATAAAATGAATCTAGACTCAAATTTGCAGGAGGCCCTAATCACTTTACTCCCTAAGTCAGATAAGGACCATACCTTAATAAGTAGCTATAGGCCTATATCACTACTGAACATTAATATTAAAATGATAGCAAAGATCCTGGCCACAAGAATCAGTTTAGTCTGGCAGAAGTTAACGGAGCCTCAACAAGTAGGTTTTATGCAAGGCCATGTAGCTACAGATCACCTCCAAAAATTGTCTCACATACTCTGCGTCCAGAGACTGTCAAGACACAGCAGTGTTTCTTGCCCTGAATGCAGAGAAAGCTTTTGACAGGGTATCATGAACTTTCTTACTTGAAACATTGGCTGTGTTTGGCTTCCCTGCCTCATTTGTTGACTGGGTCAAACTATTATACTCAACCTTTCAACTAAAATATGGTGTAACTGCACTTTGTCCCCCTCCCTCTTTTGCTTTAGAGAAAGGCACAAGGCAGGGATGTCCCTTATCGCCCTACCTGTTTAACCTGTATCTGGAAGTAGTTTAGCTAATGAAAATATAGAAGGTATTGAAGTGGGAGTGGTGTCATATAAGAGTTCCACATATGCGGATGATGTCCTCTTCACCTCTCATGTCCTCCCCAAATGATGCCAGCTGTTTTTGAACTACTTCAGAAATGTGGTCATCTATCTGGATGTAAATAAAATTTTGCCAAAACATGTATAATGCCCCTCCCTCAGTTGCCTCACTCGTAAAAGACCATACTCTCCAGTAGGGTGGCAGTTGGTGCCCACACTCCATGGAATACTTCAGGATGCATGTTGCTCAGCGCTACAGTGTTATGCGTAGCCAAAATCTGGATCCTTTACTAGCTAAAATGAAACAAGAGTTGAAATGGTGGCAGGCCCTTCCCTTAACAATCTGGGCAGTGATCTACATAATAAAAAATGGATGTCCTCCCCAGAATACTGTATCTCATAGGAGTGGTGTCTTCGGTTCTGTCTAATGCCTGGTTTCTTCAACTTAAGGTTAAAAAGCTCAAGAATGGCATAACGCTATGTTAGAAGCATTACATATGGAGCGAATGATCCTTCGAGAGGGCTCTTGCAGTAGGTAATAACCTTGAGGACTGCACTCCCTGGTGTCAGGACGACAAGGAAACTTTAGATAGCAGTGTCTGACGGGGGACCCGCCCACCCGTCACGTGATTAATAAGTAAAATGTAAGGGACTCCATGGCCCACTTTGCTGCAAGGCATTCCTTTTCAGTGGTGGAGTACCTTTTCTCTATGCCATGCAATTTCCTACTTGTGTACCGAATAGGATATATACTGACTTAAGACTGCACTTAGGCCTACCTCTGATGCATCTGTCTGTAACAGAAATTGTTTCTCGAAGTCTGGGCTTCTTAAAACAGGGGCCGAACATAATGCAGCCTTAATGGCTCGAAATGCCTTGTCACACTGTGGGGTCCATTTCACATTATTCGGAAACCGTTTCTTTGTGAGTTCAGTGAGAGGGGTAGCTAACTCAGCAAAGCTGGGAACAAATCTGTGATAATAACCAGCCAGTCCTAAAAATGACCTGACATGCTTCTTTGTTTTAGGGTCAGGGCTGTTAGCCACAACTTCTATCTTAGAAACCTGTGGCTTGACTTCTCCATTTCCCAAAACATAGCCCAAATATTGGTTTCCTGCATGCCCAATGCACACTTGGTAGGATTAATTGTCAGGCCTGCCTTTTTGATCAATTGGATAACTGCTAATAGGTGTTCCAGGTGACTTTTCCAGTCTGGACTGTACACCATGACATCATCCAGGTAAGCAGCACAATAACCAGTGTGAAGGGATAAAATTACATCCATGTAGCGGGTGTGCCATGTAAATCAAAGGGCATGGTGGTAAACTGATAGAATCCAATGGGAGTGGCAAATGCAGTTTAGTTTCTGGATTCTTTGGCTAGGGGGATTTGCCAGTAACCCTTGTTGAGATCGAGGGTACTGATATACTTGGCACTCCCCAGTCTGTCCACCAGATCATCATCTTTATCAGTTTCTGGTAAAACTAGCAAAACACATTTTTTTTTTTTCAGCCCATTTCTTGAACAGGTTACCATGGTATACTGTGTCTTAGTAGGATTGTTCCTATCCGGGGTCTCAGTCTCATAGTTAACTGTGCCAGTACGTCTAAGCACTTTATAAGGCCCTTGCCACTTCATTAGCAGTTTATTTTCTGTAGTGGGTAACAGTAGCAAGACCTTTTCACCTGGATAAAAAACGTTTTCTTTTTCCCCACGTCCACAATACACCTTCTGCTGATTTTTGGCCTCTTCCTGATTACTATGAGTGATTTCAACATATTTTGCAAGCTTCTTTCTCAAGGCACACATATAAGATGTAATAGATGGTTTCTGAGGGGGGGTTTATCTTCCCACGTTTCTTTTATTACATCTAGTGGCCCTTTTGGTTGTCTACCGTACAGCATTTCAAATGGTGAAAAACCTGTAGATGCCTGTGGCACTTCTCTATAAGCAAAAAGCAGGTAAGGTAAGTATATATTTTTTTTATTTTATTTTACCGGGAGAGAGACAGTAGGCTGAAAGCTTGTTTACAGGTGCGACCTGGGAGCACAGGGAAGTTAAGAGACTTGCTCAGGGTCACACAGTATGGTAGTGGGGGCTGTAGGATTCAAACCCAGGTCTCAAGGTTTGCAGCTCAGAGCCTTGAATCACTGCGCTATACTGCCTCCTTATTGATCCCAATCTTTCCTTTCTCCTTTTAGAAACCATTGTAACATGCGTTTAGGGTTTGATTAAAACGCTCAACAAGACCGTCTGAGGGTGATAAGGGGAGGTTCTTATGGCAGCGATACCTAGTAGTCGGTACAGCTCCTTCAGTAATGCAGCACCAAAATGGCTACCCTGATCAGTAACACTCTCTTTTGGTATGCCCACCCTGCTGAATATTTTGGCAAGTTCTGCTGCCACTTTTTGGGCTGTGACAGTATGCATTGGAACTGCCTCTGGGTTTCGAGTAGCATAGTCACATACTACTAAAATAAATCAATTACCCTTTATATTTTTGTCTAAGGGGCCAACCATATCCATTGCAATTCTCTCAAAAGGTACATCTATCAAGGGTAGGGGCACAAGAGGCACCTTGTCTTTTTTAGTCACTGGGGCTACTTTCTGACACTCAGCACAGGAACTGCAATAGGTAGCAACATCTTCATGAATTCCAGGGCAGTAGAATCTGTACAGCAGTCTGGCAAGGGTGCAATCCCTCCCCGAGTGACCAGCCATAGGACTATCATTTGCTATCTGTAACAACTCGGATCTATACTTTTTTGGTATAACCAGTTGTTCTGTCTGGTCCTGTGTCTGAGGTTTAACCCAAACTCTGTTCAGTGGCCCATTACATGTTTTAAACATAGGTTCACCGTTTTTGGTTTCACCCCCTGCTGCTTAAAATAACCTTGTAGAGAAATATTGTTAGCATGTTCCAAAAGAAAATCACAATCAGTGATCAGTTTAGTTTCAGCATTTTCATATGTTAACCCCTTATGTCCATCAGTCTTTTGTTGCCACTGTTTCTTCAGGCATCATCTTTCTTTCCTGGATTTCTGTATCTTGGAGCTGTGCTCAAACAAATCAGAATCAAAATTGGTGAAAGGGAAAGAGTCCCCACTATCAGAGATTTTCTTTGCCTGAGCTCTTGTCACCACGACTGCTGAAACATCAGGATTTACTCCCTTTGATTAACTCAGTAAATCCTGGAAAGTAATTTCCAATGATCACAGGTACAGGTAACTTAGGTATTATCCCCATTTACATTTGGTGTGACACCCTATTAATAGTCAATCACTTGGGTTGTGGGGTAGTATCAAGTGTCCCCGTGAATGTAGATGACACCAGTACCTGGTCCTTGTTTTCCCAGCACTTTAATATGCACTAAGGTCTGTCTGCTTCCCAAATCTATAAGTCCCTTCACAGTCTTATATCCCACCTTCTCATCTGTTACTATAAGTATTTGTCCCCAGTTTCGTAAGGACAAATCTGCTCCACTGTCATTCTTCTTACTATGACAGTTTCTTGCAAAATGACCTGGCTTATTATAGTTATGGCAAATAAAGTCTTTGGGTGCAGATTTGTTACCCCAACCAGATTTCTTATCAGACTTGGAGTTTAAATGGGGAAAGTAATGTCTTACCAGTGCTTGGCTGTTACCTTGCTGCTGTGGCGTCTGTCTGGACATTTGGTAGTCTTTGTCCAAAGAAACAACTTTTTCCCCACTTTCACATTGGTGTTCTTTTACCCAAAGCTGCACATCTGTAAGTAGGATGTTGATGAATTGCTCCATTGCAAATGTGTTGATGATCTGTGGGACTGTTTACTCTCTGATTTGAGCCATTTTATCAGGAGTTCTCTGAGTCGGGTGAAGGCTTCTCGAGGATTGTCGACTGGGTTGTACTTCAGAGACCGAAATCTCTGCCTGTAGGTCTCTCCTGAGATGTCATACCTTTTTAGGATTTCACTGTTCACCAGGTCATAGTTTTCTGACTATGCAGTGTCCATATTGCTGTAGGTAAGTTGGGCTTTCCCTGTCGGGTAAGGCAGCAGTCTCATTGCTGCTTTGGCCACTGGCAGGCTGTGGCAATCCTTTCAGAAGTTGTCAAGTATGCTTCAGTATCATCCAAGGGTCACAACTTTGTAAGTTTAATGTATTTTAAGTTGTTTGTGTCTTGTTGCTCTGCTGGACCAGTGCCAGATCCTCCAGCTTTGATACCTTGCAAGGCATCTATCCATCCATCACTGCATCTTTTCTCTATTTTGCTGCTCCTGTCACTGCATCTCTTTTTTTCTGCTGTTCGAGTTGTTATGTTTCTACTTTTCTCTGTTTTTCCATCTCTTTTTGTTGTATAGCCCACCATTTGAAAAAAGGCAGTCAGGATTTCAGGTTCTGTCACTGCCTTTTCTTTTTTCTATAACTGGTGCTAGCTGTACAGTCTCAACGTGGACTTCTGTCTCTGCTAGTTTGGCTGCTATTCTCCTGGTGACCACTCCTGGGCTTGCTGCTGCAGAATCCATGCCTTTCTTCTATGCTTTCCTGATACGAGGCCTAGTACTCATGCACAAAACTCCTGGCACAGAGTATGCATGGCGTAAATCCCACTTAGGCTGTCACCATCTGTCGTCGAGGCACAGGTCAGGAAGCATAGGAAAACCAGGAGCAGTTGTAAAATTCACAGCAAGTGTTTTAATAGTAATGACAGTAAAATAAAAAAATAAAAATTGTTCAGTATAACTATATACAGTGGCAGTAGAAACAAAGAAAGCAAGCATAGTTTTTCTTAATTTCAAATCTCAGTCTCTCTCTCTCTGTTTCTCTCTCCTACAAAACATTGCAGCCCTTTTTATAACAAGTCTTTGCAGGAGCTCATTAAAGAACATTCTGCTTCTCACACAGTGTTCTAGTCAGTTTCAGCAGGTGCAGCAAAAAGAACACTGTGACCCAGAACTGGCCTCTTGTTTACATCTCTGCAAGAGGTTTAAAAACTGCATTTCAGGTTAACCCCACGGGTTCCAAATAGTTTTTGCAATAATTTCAACAGTAAAACTATATACAGTTTTAAACAAAGGGATCCCAGTATCAATTACATTTCCACAAAATGATTCACATATATTTTTATACCAGCAGATTTGCAAGGAAGGAGAAAAGACAGAACAGCAAATGAGGGAAGAGAGATAGGGAGAGGCTGAGAATTGCAAGACCATCGGGGCGATCAAGTCCTAGGTCTCACGAGAAAATTTGGTTGCGCAACCAGACAGAGAAGAGACAGAAAAGGATAGAATAGAACAGATCCTTGTCCCCATAACAACTGGGACAGGGTCATATTCAACCCTGTCACATTCAGACTCCGGAGACTCCTGGGCCCACCCGGCATTGGTTGGTAAGTCTGGCGTCTGCTCATCTGACGTCTGCCCAACCACTATAGCCGATAAGTTGGGCGTCGGTTCCACTGACTTCTGCCCGACCAATCTGGTGTTGGGGTCCGGCGAGGGCTCCAACGGTGCCCAGTTGCCGGATTTGTCACAGCTCTCCCCGGTTGGATCCCTCCATCAGGCCTCCCCCTGCTTCACGGTGGAAGAGCGCCCTCCCCAGACCGCAGAGGGGCGGCGGATGGGGGTCATCTGTCTGGTGGCACTTTCCAGGCTCACCTCCGGATCTAATGTTGGAGGTCCCAGGTAACCCTCAGGGGTCCCTGATGCCTTTTTGTCCGACAGAGACTCTGACTCCAGTGCTACGTCTGCTGCCAGCTGGTCCAACGTCTGACCTTGTCCTTCCAGGTCATTCAGGCTCGGGTTTTGGGGCACCCCAGGGCCCACTGTTAGGGCTGCTGGCACCATCAGGCCCTCCATCAGGTTACCCGACGCCACATTTCCTGACATACACCCCATTGGGCTATCCCCGTCAGGATTCCAGATGCCCGGGTATTCGCCTGCGTACCCTCCACCAGGGTACCCATCACTCTTTCATGCACCGGGTTACCCAGTGCCAGTATTTCCTGCAGGTTACCCACCGGTCTACCAGCCCCCCCCCATCTGAGCCTCTTCCTCAGACTCTGACGGACTTTAGAGCTGTCCTCCAGTCCTGGTGGTCTGAGACCAAGGCTCAGCTTGTCTCAGAGCTGGATAGCTACCAGCCTCCCTGGGAGGTTCCCCGGAGTCCGGGGGTCCAACCACCCAGTTCTGCCCTTTCACCCACGCATCCTCTGATGCCAGGCCCTCAGAAGAAGCTGTCGTCAGGCCGGATGCAGGAGAGAGCGCCTCCTGAACTCCGAGAACCAGTCCAATCTGACGTCCGGTCCTCTTGATTCTGATCCAGACTTGGATTCCAACTCCTCCTCTTCGATGGTGTCGGGGTTTGAGACTCCTCCCATGGAGGAGCTTCGACCTAAGGAGTCCCCTAAATCCCCACCTGAGGACCCCTCTTTCACGGACCTGCTCAAAAAAATACCAGAAGTCTGTGAATGGAAGTCCGATGCTCTGCACACAAAACGCCAAAGACTAGCAAAGCATCTGGACATACAGAAGGCTGCTCCTGTCCTCACTCCCCTGTGGTTGGAACAACATGAGAACCTGGAATCCTCCATCTGGACGATGCCCTCCTCGATACCGGCGGTAGCTAAGAAGGCCAACCGGACATATCAGATGCCAGAGGGGAAGGACCACATTAGTGTCCATCCCAAGGTGGACTCTGTGGTCACTGCTGTGGCCCATGATCTGTCCTCCAGGCCAAGACATATGAGTACCTCTCCTCCTGACAAGGAGTTGAGACAGCTGAACCAATTTGGAAGGAAGTTTTATTCCTCATCAACATTTGCTATGCGTGCCTTGAACAACGTAGTCTATGTGTTGGTCTGCCAAAATTCCCTTTTCAACCAGCTGGAGCAGACCATTGAGGCACTGCTGGACTCAGAGTCAGAATGCATTCTGGTAGACTTCATTCGGTCTACCAGAGCGGCATGTAAACACACACTTAGGGCCACCTACGATGCGGTGGATTCCTTGGCCAGGGGCACCGCTATGGTGGTTAGCCTCAGGAGGTTTTCCTGGTGGGGGGTGTCTGGTCTAGCACAGGATGTGCAGGCGGCCATCCAGGACATTCCTTTCAAGGGTTCAGTCCTCTTCGGGGTGATGCTCAAGACATCATCACCAGCCTACAGGATAAAGGCAAGGCCCTTAGGTTGGGCCACACTATGTACCGCTCTAAGTTTCAGACCAGAAAGTCTTTTCATTGCCAAACAAAATGGCAGATGAAACAGTAGCAGATGACCAGGCGTCAGCTCAAACGTCGGGCTCCATCAGCTGCAGCTGCCCCTTCTGTAAAGGCCCAGAGAACCTCAGGCGCAGCTCTCCCTAACCTCCTCCCTCACTTGATCCACGGTCCACCCTCCCTCCTCCATGTCCCTCGGGGAGCCAGCGAGCGGAAGGTTTGTCAGTAATCTGCCAGGGTGGCGGGCTGTAACCACTGACTTGTGGGTCCTTCAAATGGTAGGACAGGGCCACACCCTGGAGTTTCTGGAAGAACCTTCAGACAGGCTTCCAGTAGTGTCCCCCTATCAAAAGGCGCACATCCCTCTTCTAAGAGAGGAGATACAGGCTCTGTTCCAAAAAGAAACAAAAGAGCCTATTCCAGCAAGCCATGTAGGAAAGGGGTATTACTCCAACTTCTTCCTGGTAGCCCAAAAGACGGGAGACTTGCATACCATTTTGTAACTCAGTGCCCTAACCCTGTACATAGAGAACAAGAGGTTTCGAATGCTGACCCTCCCAGGTCTGCTGCCACTCCTGCACGAGGGATAGTGGCTCTGGATATGCAAGACGCCTACCTGCATATCCCAATCTTTCAGTCCCATCGCCGCTACCTTCAATTTGCTTTACAGGGGGAACATTACCAGTTCAAGGCCCTTCCCTTTGGCCTGTCCCCGTCAGCCTTGAGTTTTCACCAAGTGCCTGGTGGTAGTGGCGGCAGGCCATTGTGTTCCCCTATCTCGATGACTGATGCCTGCCAGCTCTGTCGAGGGAGCAGCTGGAACTCTCCCTCTCTGCTACTCTGGATCTTTTTGCACAGGTTGGGATCACGGTGAACCTCCCAAAATCCCAACTTGCCCCTTTCCAGCACCTCCAGTTTATTGGAGCTATCATGGATACAGTACAGGGTATGGCTTTCCTCCCTCTGGACAGGGCAGACACTTTGCAGAGGCGGGCTCATTTGGTAGTGTCCAGCAGCACGGTCTCAGCCAGGATGATTCTTTGTCAGCTGGGCCTTATGGCAGTGGCCATCCCCAATGTTCCTTTAGCCAGGCCCAACATGCGAATCTCGCATTGGACGCTGAGTGTACAGTGGGATCAGAGGCTGAACGACCTGGACCATATGGTCATGGCAAGGCAATTTTATTTATAGGGCGCCCATTTCCTGAGACTCGGGGCACCTAACAAACATAAGAAACAGATCTTAAAATACATTAAAAAATCTGAATAAAATTCAAAATACAGCATATCAGACTTACAGAGGCTTCAGGTTGCAGGGGAAACAGACTGGTAGTCATCGCTGGAATCAATTATATTATCAAAAGCCAGGCTGAAGAGGTGGGCCTTCAGCTGCAGCTTAAACACACCGATCAAGGGGGCCTTCTGGACTGCAGATGGAAGTGAGTTTCACAGGGATGGCCCAGCAACACTAAATGCACAATCTTCTAATGTCTTGAGCCAAACCCTGGGAACATCCAGGAGGCATCTTGAAGAGGACCAGAGGGAGCGAGCGGAGGTCACCGATGTCAGGAGCTCTGACATGTAGCCAGGACCCTGTCCATATAGGGCCTTATAGGTGAGCAAGCCAACCTTGAATAGGACCCTCCAGCTGTCTGGCAGCCAGTGCAGGGCACACAGGACCGGGGTTATATAATTGGACCATGAAAGGCCTGTCAGCAACCAGGCCGCTGCATTCTGCACTAGCTGCAGTTTGCGTAGGGTCCCCCCCATGACCCGAAGTATAGAGAGTTGCAGTAGTCAAGCCTAGAGGTTACAAAGGTATGCACCAGTGTCGGCAAATCCTTGGGTGGACCGAGGGGCTTGATCCTGGTGATGTTCCGCAAGTGGTAAAAAACACTTTCGATTACAGATGACACCGGATCTGTAAAAGTCAATTTGCTGTCCAGGATTATGCCCAGATTTTGCACCCTCGGGGAAGCCACCGGTGGAGCGGACCCCAGGACAAGTCCTGTGCCAGCTCCTGGAGGCAACCCATCATGCCCGCGATCAGACTCAGTCACTAGTACCTCAGTCTTATCCGGGTTAAGTCTCAGCCAGCTGGAAGCCATCCAGTCATTGATTTTAGCCAACAGTTGTTAAGCATGATTTGATGCAGAGGGATCTCTTATGGTGGCAGAAGCTCACCAATCTCACCAAAGGTACACCTGTCAGCCCTTCCAGTCCCCTCCTGCCCCCACCCAGACTCTGACCACAAATGCCTCAGGGAAGGGTTGGGGCGCTCCCCTGGGGAACCACAAAACTCAGGGTCAGTGGTCCCAGTTAGAACTCTCCCTGTTGAAGATAAGAGCGGTTCTGTATGCCCTTCAAGCATTTCAGCACCTGCTCAGCCAGGGCACACTATTGGTCCAGTCAGACAATATATGTGCAGTCTGGTTATCTCAACAAACAAGGAGGCACTAGCTCATATCCCATCTGCAGGAAGGCGATGCGGATGTGGAACTCGGCAGTCCTGCGTCAGATTCATCTCACAGCAGTTCACGTTCCGGGCATGAAGACGTCCTAGCAGACAGCATCAGCCGCACCCATGAGTGGGAGCTCAAGTAAGAGGTAGTCAACCATATTTTTGACCTGTGGGGTCTTCTGGACCTGGATCTGTTTGCCCCCCCATACAATGCAAAACAACCCAGGTTTTGCTCGCTCGCTTGCTCCTGGGTATGGTGTTTTGTGGCGAGATGCATTATCTCTCTGCTGGACAGGGAGGTTTTTGTACGCCTTCCCTCCCTTTCCAGTCCTGCAGAGGGTGCTGCTCAAGCTTCAAGCGGAAGGAACCCACATGGTTCTGACTGACCCTTTTTGGCCTTGCTAAGTTTGGTTTCTGCTCCTTCAGCAGCTAGTGATGGAACCTCAGATTTCTCTGCCACGATTTCCTGACTCAGGAGAGAGGCATGTCGGTCCATCCAGGGCTGAAATCCCTTCATGCGTAGCACCTTAGGACATAGCTGCTTCGTAGTTTGGAGTCTCATCCTGAGTGGCGCAGGTCCCGATAGAGGCTAGGAAGTCCTCTACGAGGACAACCTATGCCACGAAGTGGAAACATTTCTCCATTTGGGCCTCCTCTAAGGGTTGAGATCCCTTTTTGTGTCCAGTTCCTCACGTCATGGAGCGTCTCCTGCACCTCTATAACCTAGGCCTGAGCTACTCGTCTCTGAATGTACACCTGTCGGCTGTTTCTGCCTACCACATTCTGGTGGAGGGCAAAACAGTATCTCAATTTGAGGTTTCCAAAACCTTCCTGAAAGGAATCCTCCACCTGAAACCCCCAGTGCGCAGCCCCGCACCACCTTGGGACCTTAATTTTGTTTTGAAAAAATTGAGTCTGCTGCAGGTTGAACCAGCTGGTTCCTGCGATATGTGCTACTCGTCTTGAAAAGTGCTCTTTTTAGTGGCAGTCACTTCTGCTGGAAGGATTTCCGAGCTTCAGGCTCTGATTTGTAAGGAGCCTTGTTTAATTTTTCACAGGGACGGGGTGACCCTTCGTACCAACCCTCGGTTCTTGCCAAGAGTGGTTTCAGAGTTTACGATGAACCAGTCAATCCAGCTTCTGGTGTACTACCCCCCCAGCATTCTATTGGGGGGAATCGATTCTCCATACACTGGAAGTTCATAGAATCCTGTGTTACACTAACAGGACAAAGTCTGTCCAGAAATCAGACCAACTTTTTGTTTCCTTTGCACCCAAGAGAGAAGGTGCCACCATTTCCAAACAGTGTTTATCCAAATGATTGGCAAACTGTATTGTTTTCTGTTACCAGAAATATGGTAAAAACCTCCCAGGGGAAGTTGAGGCATTCTACCAGAGGCATGGCTGCCTCTACTGCTTGTTTCAGGAATGTGTCAGCCATTGATATCTGTGCCACGGCCACTTGGAGTTCTGTCCATACCTTCACGAAGCATTGCAGTCTGGACATTGCCTCTAGACGCAGGGCAGGCTTTGGCCTAGCTGTTCTCCAAGGTCTCCTGTCCTGATTTGTCTGCCTATTGTAGATCCATTCCTGCCTCCCATGTTTGTTTTTTCTTCTGATTCACACTGCTTGGGACTCAGTCCTCAAGGTTATTACCTACTGCAAAAACCTTCTCGAAGTAAGAGAGTACAGTTACGTAAGAACTTAAGGTAACAGTAGATCTTCGAGAGAGGCTATTGCAGTAGGTAACCTTTTTCCCTTCCTCCAGCCCCCAGAACTTTATTTGTTGCTCTTTTTCTATGAGCTCATTCTGGGCTCCAGGAGCCTCTTTTCCATTCTCATGTCACTCCTCCTAGGAGAACTCCGGTGGGAGAACTGGAAAGCAGGTGTGGGGACCGCCCACTATATAAGGTCACGGTGTGAAATTGGGTGGGCAGTCCCCCTGTCAGATAGTACTAGCTAAAGTTTCCATGTGGTCCTGACACCAGGGGGCACAGGCCTCAAGGTTATTACCTACTGCAAGATCCCGTCTCGAAGATCTACTGTTGCCGTAAGTTCTTAGGTAGCTGTACTTTTTGCTCTATGGGAAATGCTCACATGCTGTACTTGGCACGATGGAGAGCTTTAGACACCTTACTGGTCAGTGCAAGGTTAGCTTCTCAGGGTGGCCTGGATTCAGCTATAAGATGTGACTCTCACTTTGATGTCATCATTTTCTTTCATGATTTTTGCGTAGTATTGTATCTACACATACCTATCTTATGCTTAAAACCGGTTCCCTGAATGTTGATGAGACAGGTAAGCCTCCTTTATGGGGCTGTATGTGATAAGTCCAGTAGTATGTAGTTGTTATGTACTGTCTTGTTTTTGGAAAAAATAAAGTTTACTATTTAAAAAAAAAAGAAAGGTTCCTAGCCCCAACGGTTCCAAAGTTAGACCTTTACAGATATACTTTCTTTAAAATGGGATAACTTTGCAACAGTTGTGACTAGAAACCTAATTTTTCTTAAATGGAAGCTATATCTTCCATATACAGATAAAGCATGAAGCGGTTCAAAAGATTTTTACAATTTAGATATTAATAGTACTGACATGTATAGATAGCACCAACATACAAGTACGGTATAGTTATGTCTGTTCACGTTGGTTGGATTCCAAGCTTTAGTTTAAAACAGTTTCTAAGCCTAACATTTCAAGAGTTCAAGCACTACAAAATATCATAAAAAAATGTTTTTGGAACTGGTCAGAAGTCATTAGCGCTTGTTCTGTTTAAGAATAAACAAATTCTTTCTCAGGCTTATGCATTCATAACAAGTATATTTGCTTACTTTATGTTGTTATTCCAGGTGTCTTCTATACTAAAAAGGACTCATCTGAGCAGTGGAAGAATGGAGACAAAAAATGGCCTCAGAACGGATGCTTTTGGACCAGGCAGAAACACGCCCATAAGCCGATAGGATTTACCACTGTGATGTTTGACTCATTTAAGAAAAGAACAAAAAATAAAATTATAATCTCTGGGTTTTATACAGTGCTTCTTTGTACATCAGGTGGAATGCTCCTCTGGCTTGTCCCTTTTTTAATGGAAGTTTTATTAATGCTGCTAGTGGATCATGGGATATGCTGATGTCATTGTAAGTGACGCTGCTGCTGTTGGTGTCAAAGATCTGTGTAGGAACCGGATGAATCTCCAAGGACAGTAGAAGTTTCTTTGTGGTATGTTACACAAGTGGACTGAAAACAGACCTTGCAAGTGTGTTTGTTTCAGATTTGCACATCTTCATAATATAGATCCTCGAACTGCACTCTTGTGGATGGATTACTCTTCATTTGTTGTTTGATTTTAACCATGATCACATTATTGAGGTAGTCATCCTTAAAAACTCCAGGTGATACTATTCTGCTGTGCAGAAGATAACACCAGGTTAAGTCTGACCGCCTTGTACTACGAGTATAGCAGGTTGTTTATGATGTGTTGTGGTTGTAATATTATATAAGCAGTAAGACATGACTGAGTTACTATTCCTGAACTGTATACCTAGGAGTGTTGTGAGGTACAAGTCACTTGCGCCAAGTGCCTTCAACCACCTGGAAGTGCAGTTCAAAAATAGTAACACACCTTTTGTCTTATTACACTTATACAATGGGTCCATGTTAACAAAAAAAGTTTAGCAGTGCTGTTCCTGAATTGCACTGTTTCGGAGACTTCTCTGCCAGTCAGGAAGCAGGATTTTCCTACCCATTTTATAATAAGCATTAAGGCACAACCAGGGATTGGGTTGCGGTCTCTTAATGTAACCCTAGGGGAATCATGAGGTATGAGACAAAGCCAAATACCTTATGCTCCTGGAGTTACTTAAACAGATGTTATAAATTTTTTTAAGCATTAAAGTACTTACTAGAGTTGGTTTACCAGTAGTTAATCGAACCCTCAGGTATGTTATGAAGCTCCAAGGCATAGCCGAGGGCCTCTTGCAACTGGGTGTTGGACTAACTACCGATAAACCACTTTCTGGTAGAACCTCAATGCTATTATAAAAATGAACAGATATACAGAGACTTTTCTATAAAATGTTGCTGTACTTGGATGTTTTAAAGAGATTTTTTTATTTCCCAGTTATTGTTTCCTGGTTTGTAAGAAACCTAGTCCCTTTTTGTTATCATTTCTTTTAGATTGAAGTCATACCCTTTGAGTGATTTACATTCATTCTAAAATCCGCAACTGTCAAATGAGCACAGTAGTAAAATAAAAAAAAACTGCAACTTTTTTAGATGACTTACTACTACCCCAAATCAGTTGTCAAGTTCACCCCCCTCCCAATGTTCAAGTTTCCTGTGATAGTAAAGTGGCTGGATCCTGCCTGCTACCTTCACACCACTCTGATGGCCCAGAAGCAGTGCGTTGTACTGTTGTGCAGGGGACCTGGGTTTTGGAAGGAGCTTAAGTGAATGCATTCTGTTTTTTAGTATCAAGAAGGTGGTGGTGGGCTACTTAAAGAGCAACCAACACCTCGAGAAGAACTTTGAAAAACATGATATTTGGACACAGAGCAGCTTTATATTTCTTAATAACTGGTGAGCAGTTTTTTTCTATGAGCTCAGCCAGTTGATATTTGCCATAATAACCGGACGGCTATTATGGCAGACACGCACTTAGCCTGACAGACTCTAGTGCGAGCACCCTAGCACATTCAACAGCAGCTGTGTCAAAGAAACCACTACCTCCTTGCAACAGAATATTTCTCCGTACCTGTCAGAAAGTTGCCACGGCAGTATTCTACATTGGCAAACGCTACTGTTGGCTCATCAATGTACCGGAATCCCTAAGAAAAACCAAAAAAAACTTAAGCACTTGTTTTGACATACCACCCATTGAACAGAGAGAGAGATATTCATACAAGACCAAAAAAACGCAAACACGAAAGGAAGAACTGAGAGTGACTTATGACTCTTCCACCTTCCTCACAGAAACCGGTGAAGGCTTAGGGTTTACACAGTTTTCACTCAGTAAGCTAGATTCCATACTGGCCAATCTATTCACTGTTTAAAAAAAAGTAACGACAGTGAATATGAACCGAGATCAGTAAGAGGAATGGTAGTCTCAACTGACAGACATTTAGTCAAGCACCACTATCCCCACTCTATTTTTAAAGGTGTGCAGACAAACTTTACCGAAACAAAACACACCCTTGCAGCCAAAATGAAACATTTAACAGTTTCAGACTGGGGAACGGAACTAAACCGCTAAAGGCATAGTCCCTAACAGAAGAGGACATTAATCTTCTGTACTCGTCAGGGACACTGAACTCGACAAAACCAACAGGACAGTTAAATTACCTGTTTTTCAATACTGGCATTCAGTTTGCACTCAGAACCAAGGAGCACTGTGATTTAACCTGCGGGACATAGTGGAGGGTGGAGATTGTGATGGAAGTCGCTATCTGGAGTACAGTGAGAGGCAAAGATGCAAACTGAAGACAACCCAAGGAACGTCAGACCAGTGAAGCCTTGAATCTTTGAGAACCGTGCCAACCCAGATGGAGGCACCTTGCAAGCATACCAGTTATACAAAGAAAACGGACCAGCACCAATGTTAGAACCACAGGCACCCTTCTACCTCACCCTTAACATCAGTGCTGCTCCTGGGCTCCTGTGGTTCAGACACATGAATGAGGGCGTGAACAAATTAAGAAAAATGATGGCCAACATAAAAACGCAGATGCTGGTATAACAGACTGCCAAAGAATAACAGATCATTCCACCAGAAAGACATCAGTACAGCAACTCATATATTGTGAAGTCCCCCCAAACTACAGAAGATATCTGGACATCGCAATCTTCAATGCATCACAATTACTCTGTGCTGCTGGAAAAAAGCAACGCACCATCTCCACCCTGCTGTAATACATACTAGACTCTGACCAGCAAGAGCAGCCCCCCACATCCAGAAATCCACCACCAAAACTAAGCAGCACCCACATATTGATAACAGAAACCTCTGCAAGAAGCTCACTCCAGACTATCTTTGGGCCCAACTGCACGGTTAACCAGGGAGTCACTATAAACATGCACCATGGTGCAGCCGAAGAACCAGCTCAGAAAAAGTGAAGATGCACTGTGATCGACTCAGACTCCGAACAAAGGTATGCCACTACACACTTTACAATTCACATACAAAAACTCTGCCACCACCACAAAAAAAAAATAACAGAATATGTTAGGTAGAAAAAAAATGGTCAATTTTAACATGCTTCCTTACTTCCCACAGGCACGTCAACTCCTGCTACTGAGTATCTAAGGCAACCAACGGCCCAAAGCAACGAAGTAAACAGAAAAGAAAAAAAAGGATGCAAAGCTAAACTTCGACATACAATACAAAACACAAAACATGGTGATTAGTGAGGTAAACACCAAGGTACAGAAGTTATTAGGGAGCAGAACAGATTTAAATGTAAAAAAAAGGCAAAGGCAGTAAGGACAGAAATGGGGCTAAAAGGGGTAAGGCTATCAAAAGTGGAGGGTGATGAGTACCAATGCCCATAGAGTCTGTGTAACAAGCTCCCTGAACTAGTGGCCTTGATGGAAGAGGGTTGTCTGGATATTGTGGCAGTCACAGAAACATGGTACACAGAGAACCATGACTGGGATGTCAACATACCAGGATACACAATCTACAGGAGGGACAGGGAGGGTAAAAGAGGAGGAGGAGGAGCTCTCTTTGCTGCAACCACATTCAAGAGCAGAGTTATTCTCGATGCCTTACAGGGGGCATGCCACAGACAGCTAGTGGTGGAACTCTGTTGGGATGGAGCAGTCTTAGACCTGGTACTGTCAAATGGGGATTGAGAAAGGATCTCGGATTTAGAAGTGGGTAGCCATCTGGGAACAAGTGTCCACCAAACAGTGCGGTTCATGATAAACACAGCCATAGAGTCAAGCCATACAAAAGCAAGAGTACTGGACTCAGAGAGTTGAAGCAGGGAAGGCAGTCAGAATAGCAAGGAGGAGTAGCTCTCTATGTAAAGGAAGGGATCAAAGCAACAGAACTAAAGAGTAAACAGGAAGCAGATGAGGCACTTTGGGTCACCCTGGAGACAGGAAATGGCACCACAATCCGCATGAGGGTTGTATACAGACCCCCATCTCAGGGGGAGGGAATGGACAAGGAAATGATAGAAGGCTTTCTTAGAATGGCAGAAAAAGGGGAGATATTGTTGATGGGGGACCTGAATATGCCAGATGTTAACTGGAGCACCTTTGCTGCAGGCACATCCAAGAGCAGGGTCATTCTTGATGCCCTACAGGGGGCGTGCCTCAGACATCTAGTATTGGTACCCACTCAGGAGGGAGCAATCTTAGACCTGGTACTCTCAAATGGAGATGGAGAAAGAATCTCAGATTTAGAAGTGGGTAGCCACCTGGGAACAAGTGACCACCAAACGGTGTGGTTCATGATAAACACAGCCATACAATCAAGCCATACAAAAGCAAGAGTACTGGACTTTAGGAGGGCTGACTTTGGGAAAATGAGAGAGTGCCTCAGAAAATCACTAGCAAACAGGCAAGAAGGAGGGTGGAGGAACAATGGGAGTGATCAAAACAGCCATCACAGAGGCAACAAGCCTTTGTGTAAAGCAAATCAATAAAACACAACGAAGGAAAAAAACGCTATGGTTCTCAGAAGCGGTGGCAGGGAAGGTTAAGGAGAAAAGGACAGCATTCAGGAAATATAAGGGAAACACAGAAGGAGCAGGACAGAGAATTTTATCAGTTAAAGCAGAAAGAGGCTGGGAAGGCAGTCAGAATAGCACAGGCCCAAACAGAGGAAAGGACAGCCAGTTCTGTTAAGAAGGGGATAAGACCTTTTATAGGTACATTAGGGAGCGAAGAAAGACCAAAGGAGGGATACTGAAGCTTAATAAAGGGGAGGGAATGTGCGTAGAGGGTGACAGTGAAAAAGCAGGGATACTGAACGAATATTTCTGTTCAGTATTCACAAAGGAAGAGGAGGGGGAGTTACCTAAACCAAACAAGAGAAACACTCTGAAGACGGGGGTCGATACCAGTCCATTTACAGAAGAAAGGGTTCTGAAAGAACTAATAAAATTGAAGGTGGACAAAGCAATGGGGCCTGATGGGATTCACCCCAAGAATTCTAAAAGAACTAAGGGTAGAATTAGTGACACCGCTGACTACTCTCTTTAACAAATCATGGGAGGATGGGGTGGTACCCGAGGACTGGAGGAGGGCAGATGTGATTCCTCTTCACAAAAGTGGGAGCAGGACAGAGGCAGGAAACTACAGACCAGTTTGTTTGACCTCAGTGGTAGGGAAAATGATGGAATCACTTCTGAAGGAAAGAATTGTTGAGTACCTAGAGGCCAGTGGGGCAGAGGACCCAAGGCAGCATGGATTCACGATGGGAAGGTCGTGTCAGAGTGAACCTAATAGATTTCTTTGACGGGTGACCAAAGTAGTAGACCAGAGAGGGGCTGTGGATATGGCCTACCTAGATTTTAGCAAGGCATTTGATACAATCCCACACAAAAGATTAATACACAAGATAGCCAGCCTTGGGTGGGTCCCAAGGTGGTAGCCTGGATAAAAATTGGGTAGACAACAGGGCACTAAGGGATAGTAGTAAATGGGTACACAGTGAAGAAAGGAGGTTACTAGTGGCGTACCGCAGGGGTTCAGTACTAGGACCGGTCCTTTTTAATGTTTTTATAAGTGACATTGCAGAGGAACTGGAAGGAAAAGTATGTCTCTTTGCAGATGACACAAAGATCTGCAACAGGGTCGATACACAAGATGGAGTGGAAAGGATGAGAAGGGACTTGGCAAGGTTAGAGGAATGGTCAAATGTATGGCAGCTCAGATTCAATGCAAAGAAGTGCAAGGTAATGCACATGGGAAACAAAAACCCAGGGGAAGCGTACACAATGGGGGATGAGATACTGACAACAGTAAAAATAGAAAGGGACCTGGGGGTAATTATATCAGATGACCTAAAGGTGGGCAAGCAATGTGAGAAGGCAGTAAGGAAGGCTGGGGGATACTGGGATGCATAGGAAGAGGCATCAATAGTAGAAAACAGGAAGTTGTTATCCCTCTGTACAGACAGTTGGTGAGACCCCATCTGGAGTACTGTGTGCAGTTCTGGAGACCCCATCTCCGCAAAGACATAGAGTGGAGGCTGTCCAGAGGAGGGCAACCAAAATGGTGCAGGGTCTGCACCAGAAGACATACGAAGAAAGACTAAAGGAGCTTAATATGTATACCCTTGAGGAAAGAAGGGAGAGAGTGGACATGATAGAAACTTTCAAGTACCTCAAGGGAATAAACAAAGTCC
Organism: Neoceratodus forsteri; assembly: GCA_016271365.2. Taxonomy (NCBI): domain Eukaryota; kingdom Metazoa; phylum Chordata; order Ceratodontiformes; family Ceratodontidae; genus Neoceratodus; species Neoceratodus forsteri. The sequence continues at coordinate 1,773,411,812 of CM057455.1, read as the reverse complement.
AAGAGGGTAGCATCTTCCAGAAAAAGAGATGTGCAAGAACGAGGACGGCTCAGAGGTAATGTGAGGAAGTATTTTTTCACTGAGAGGGTTGTGGATGCATGGAACAGCCTCCCTGAGGAGGTCGTGGAGTCAAGAACAGTGGGGGACTTCAAGAATGCATGGGACAGGCATAAGGCAGTCCTAGTGGGGGGGGGTAGGAGGAAGTAAGCTGTTGGTTAACTAGGATCTGCAGCTTATCTGTTAGGTAGAAAAATGGGCAGACTAGGTTGGCCAAGCGGTTCTTATCTGCCATCAAATTCTATGTTTAATAGACTTCCTAAAGCTTAAATTTAGAAGTGAAGTTTAAGCTCGTCATAAAACTCTTTCTCACTATTCCCACGTTCACTCTAGTATAAACACAGTTCATGCTGTTGTAATGTTTTTTTTTAATATTCCACTAGTTTCACTGTTCAGTTCATTTTAACTCATTACATTTTATTGTTGGGTATTTCTAGAGGTTTTGACATTCAGTAAACAATTTCAGTACTTCAGCTGGAATGACTCCACTTTCTGCATCTTGCATTGACACATGGTCGCAGAAGTCTGGCTGGAAAAAATGCTCACCAGCAGTTACATAAAATAAAGCATTGGGTAGTGTACATACTTAAATTTAATGCACACCCTCAGTGTGGGATGCTTTGATAAACCCCTCAAGCTTTGCTGTTGATTTGTGTAGCATCTCACACCTTGGGTGTGCATTAAATTCTCGTAACACACTACCCCATGCATTATTCTCTATTTAGCTCTGTATTTCTTATCCCCATTATTTATTGCTGAGGTCATATGCATGAAAACAAGATAGTTGTTCCTTGAGGGTTCATCAGCTCCTATTGCTTCTTCCCAACCTGATGTCATAATACTCTGCTTGTGACATCACAGTTATTCCAATGACAGCAGACTGCGATGTCGCAACAGAGCATTATTTCAAGTAGGGAGTAAGCTATAAAGCCAGATGATCTCTAAGGGATAAAGACGTTTGTGTTAATTTCTTCCGTAATACTGTAAATAATGTAAAGGAGAACTCTGTAGAACATTTATGAAGTATAAGATCTTACTTTGAGGAAGGGTCTTGCAGCAGGCCACACCGGTAGGACTATACCACCAGGCACTAGGACCACACGGAAAACTTCTAGCTAGCATCCTACCATGGGGGACCGCCCCCGCCGATGTTAATACAGGCTATGTAGGAGTGTGGTCCCCCCACCTATCTCCATTCATTTCCCACCATCGACCCATGCACGTTGGACCTCAGTGAACATCACAGCTACAGTTGACTGCCGTTTCATGTTTCTCCGGTAGCATAGAAGGGTTACAAGACTGCAAAGGGAAGGGTATGGGGTATGAAGCCAAAGTGTTCCTTAATTTATTGGGGGGTATGAGGAAGTAGGCTGTTGGTTAACTTGGATCTGCAGCTTATCCAATAGGTAGGGAAATGGGCAGACTGGGTGGTCCTAGTGGTTCTTATCTGCCATCAAAGTCTATGTTTCTATATTTCCTGCGTTTGCCGTGCTTTTCTATTTTCAATTCTTTTACAGTCAAAACATCAAATTTTTCATTGTTTTCTGACAAGTTTGTCTTCTCCACCAGCCTCGTCTTCCAGCCACTCCACGAAGTGTGCCTGCAGCAAACGGATTCCTGAAAAGGACAGTTACTCTTCTGCTTGACCTGCCTAGGCCCCAGTAACAACACCGAAGCCTTCCAGTTCTGCCAGAAATTAAACCAGACCACTCAGAGATGTTGATTGAAAATGCTGGAGAGCCATCTTCTCAGACAGAAGCTGCTTACCCTGGAGAAGGAATAGCAAGCCAGGAGATCTTCAGCCTCACCGTCACAGTCCTCTGGGGCCTCTTGTTCCCCCACATAGGGAGAAGTAGGAAAAGCACAAACACAGGGAGAAACACAGAGAACTGGCCCGGTCAGCTTCCCGATCGCGGTCGCCCCTTAAATCCTTGACTGCGAGGGCACCCTCTTCCCATAGGGGGTCGGCACTTCCAGCCCTGCCAGCCCCTTGCTTCTCTCCTGGGCTTCCGGGGGCTCCTCCGCCCACCCTCATTTCCATTTTGGGCAGTGGCTCTTCGGGGCAGGGGATGTCCTCTCCTGCACCCCAGCCTCTGACACTCGGGTCCATCTCCTTTATGGGCTCCCAGCCAGGTGGCTCATCCGGTTCTGGGGTCTCAAGTGGCAGCTCTGCACCCGTTGCTCCCCATCCCCGGCCATGGCTCTGCCTTTGTCAGCTCTCACCTCAGGGATCAATGCCAGTTCTGGTAGGTAGCCCCCGCAGCAGTCCAACGCCATCTCCCCCTCCTCCTCCTCCTCCGGTGTCGCCTCTACCCAGAGTATCCCCTGCCCCTCAGATGCTGGCTTCCTCTGTGAAACCAATAGTAGCGGCCCCTTCACCCAGTCACCCGCCTGGCTGTTGCCTGCTAGGCTGTTGCTGGTGTTAATTCCCCAGCTAGTTGGCCAGACGCTGGCATCGCCCTTGCCGCAGCCTTCGCCACAGCTGACACCGGCTGGGACATCGCCGGATTGCTTGCTGGCACTGCGTGAACGTATGCTGGCCTGGGATGCTTGTCCCCAGCTCCACAACCATAATTCCCTAACCCAGCACTTGGGTTTCCCTTCTTACTTGTGTACACTGTTGCGCCACAGGTGGACTACAACACCCTATTCTCGGCGTGGTGGGATTTTATGCAGAAACAGACCCTGCTCTTCAGGCCCACTTCTGGCTTCTCCCTTCCCCCCCCGGGACCCCCAGCCCTGGGACACAGACAGGGCTGGACCTTCCACCGCCCATACGTTGGGGTCCTCCGGGGCCAGGCCTGACGGTACAGGCTCCAGGCGGGACGAGCACTGGCCTCTGATGTCGGTCCCAGACAGTGAGTCCTCTGAGGATGACGCTGACTCCTCAAGATCTTCCAAGTCCCCACCCAGTGATCCATCCTTCATGGACGAGAAGCACCACATTCAGTCAATTATGAGATGGGAGATGGAGGAACAAGACCTGGAGAGAGACTGTCTAGCTATTTTTCTTCGGCAGAAGGATGCCTTGCTAGTGGTGGTGCCGCTCTTGATCGATTCATATGAGGATGTCACCAAGGTGGCTTGGGCTCACCCCTCCACTATTCCTCCCCACACCAAAAAGGCAGATCCTCTTTATCATGCACCGGTGGGCAAACCCTTTCTGGGGAGTCACCCTAAAGCAGATTTGGTGGTCATTAACGCAGCTCACAACTGCTCCAAGAAGCCCAGGCACCTTAGTGCTGTCCCCCCCAGACCGCAAATCCCGGCAGCTGGACCAGATTGGCAAGCGGGTCTTTGCCTCAGCTACTTTGGTCATTAGGGCCATCAGTTATCTGACCCATATAGTACAATACCAAAACGCCATCTGGGACCAGGCCAGGGACCTGGTTCAGTCTTTGCCCAAGGATCCCACAAAACCCAGCTTGCTGTAGCCAGCCCAGTGGCATGGAGGACTGAGGCAGTGATGCCTTACCTCCTGCCACGCCGGTGACCCATGTTCGCAGTGCAAGCGGGTCGTCCAGGGCCAGCTGGGGTGGGAGAGGATTGAGTGTCGGGAAGACAGCTCTCCTGTCCCAGAAAGGGTGGGGAACAGAGGCTGGCATTTGCCTGATACCTAGAAGAGGCTGGGTGTTGGCACGCCTGGCCCAGTACAGTGGGGCTGTGGGTGCGCTGCATGTGGATGTGTGCGTGGCATGTCCACTGTTGGCATTGCACGCTCCACCACCGGAGAAGAAAATGTAAAATGGCAGCCCGGGTTGAGTGACTTGATGACCGTGCAACACAACGCACTGTCTCCAAGGGCACCACCTGCACTGGATCCAATCCTGGTGGGTGAGTTAATGGGCTTCCCGCCATGGTGGGTAAGCCGTGGGGGTAGCAAGGTGATGGCCCGAGTTGGAGGCGGGTGCGGGATGGACAGCGGCCGGAAGAATAAGGATGCCAAGAAGAAAGGAGCTGACCAGGGGGCTGTGGGGAGAAAAGTAAGCTAAAACAAAAAAACTTGCCCAACTCATGAAGTTGTGCTCAGATATGGGCAGCCATGTGCGCTGGGCATCTTACAATGCTGTTGAAGCCTCCGGGTGAGGAGCTGCGACTGATGTTTGTCTTCAGCATCACTCCTGGCTCTGCCAGATCTCTGGTTGTGCCCCAGATGTTCAGGCCAACATTTTGGATGCTCCCTTGAAGGGGACTGGCTCTGCACACTGGACGTCCATGATTCTTACCTGCACATCCAGGTATTTCCGGCTCACCGCCGTTTCCTCCACTTCCATTTTCAGGGTGCCAATTCCAATTCATGGCTCACCCCTTTGGCCTTTCTTCAGCCCCCTCGAGTGTTTACCAAATGCCAGGCTGTAGTGGCAGTAGCATTAAGGAGGCAAGACTTTTATATCTTTTCCTACTTTGATAACTGGCTGCTAGCAGCTCCTTCCAGGGAACGCTTGGTTCAGACCTTGGAATGCACCTCTCATCTCTTCTAGGAACTAGGAGAAACAGTAAATCTCCCGAAGTCCTGCCTCTCTCCTCTCCAGTGCCTCCAATATATATATAGGGGCAGTCCTGGACACCTGCCAGGGCAAGAATTTTCTGCCGGAGGACAGGACGGTCCATGTGATGGAGCAGGCCCGTCTAGTTTCCACTAGCCATCAAGTTCCTGCCAGTCTTTCAGCATCTGTAGGGTCATATGGCGGCATCAATTGCCACAGTTCGCTTGGCCCATCTGCATATGTGGGTGCCACAGTGGACCCTACGGGTCCAGTGGGATCAACACATGGACGACCTTGGCCAGTCATGCCCGACCTGGTCCAGAGGGTTCTGGCTTGGTGCATGGACCCAGCCAATCTGCTGTGAGGGATTGCTTCCCAGATTTTGACTCCCCGGCAGGTTCTAGACCATGGATGCCTCTGGTACGGGATGGGGCGCCCATCTGGCCGACCAGCAGACTCTGGGTACCTGGTCGGACACAGAGCAAGCTCTTCATATCAATGTCCTGGAGATGCGGGCAGTTCTATACGCCCTGCAGGCCTTTCAAACCCATCTCCTCCCGGGACCTTTACTGGTTGAGATGGACAATGTGTGTTGTCTGCTCTATCAACAGCGGGGGGGCTCAGTCTTACTCTCTGTGTCGAGGCGATGACAGTCTGGTATTGGGCCATTGAGCATGATCTGGAGCACTTAGCCATTCATGATCCAGACGTCCAAATGTGTTGGCCGACAGTCTCGGCCACTCCTGGTCTCGGGCTCGTGAGTGGGAGCTTCTCACCTCAGTGATCAAAGACCTCTTCGACAGGTGAGGTTGCCCAGAGTTGGGCCTATTTGCATCCCCACTCAACGCAAAACTGCCGCTTTTTTGCTCGCTCGATCCCGGGCCTGGAGTTTTCTGGTGAGATGCATTGTCCCTCTCCTGGAATGGGAGGTTTCTGTATGCATTTCCTCCCTTCCCACTCCTGCAGAGGGTTCTATTCAAGCTTCAGTTAGAGGAAGAGGAGATGATTCTCATAGCTCCCTTCTGGCCATGTCAGGTTGTGTTTACTCTGCTGCAACAGCTGCGAAACCTCCGATGCCTTTACCCCTATGCCCAGGCTTGCTCTCTCAGGACCAGGGCACCTTGGTCCATCCGGACCTGAAGTCCCTGCATCTGCATGCGTGGCTCCTGCGGACCTAGCTATTTCCCGATCTGGGGTTTCCTCTAGAGTCGCTGACATCCTGGTGGCAGCCAGGAAGCCCTCCACCAGGGCCACTTATGCTATGAAATGGAAGTGCTTTTCCATATGGGCTGCTGCTGACCATTTGGATCCGTTCACCTGCCCAGTTAGTCAGGTGTTGGAGTACCTCCTTTCCTTTCTGGATTCAGGCCTGGGGTACTCATCTCTCAAGGTGCACCTTTCTGCCATTTCTGTATACCATGCACCTATTGAGGGCAAAGCTGTTGCCCAGCTTGAGGTGTCCCGCACATTTCTGTGGTGCATTTTGTATCTGAAACCTCCCGTTTGGGACCTGGTCTCTCTCCCCCCCCCCCCATGGGATCTCAATTTTATGCTGGAGAAACAAATTGTACCTCCCTTTGAACCTGCTGTGAGTTGCAAGCTGCGCGTTCTCTCGTGGAAAGCGATCTTTTTAGTTGCTGTTACTTCTCCTCGAAGGGTTTCCGAACTACAAGCTCTGATATGTAAAGAACCTTATTTGGTTTTCACAAAGACAGGGTGTCTTTGCATACTAATCCTAAGTTTTTACCTAAGGTGGTGTCTTGAGTTTATTTTTTTATCAGTCCATCCGCCTTCCAGTTTTATTTTCCAAGTATTCCAATCAGGGGAAGGCATTTTGCTCCATACTTTGGATGTTCACAGAATATTGTTATGTTACACTAACCACACCAAGTCTTTGAGGAAAACTGACCAGTTGTTTGTTTCATTCGCCCCCGAGAGAGGGCACTCCTGTTTCCAAACAGTGTTTGTCTAAGTGGTTAGCTAATTGCATTGTTTACTGCTACCGCAAGTACAACAAGCCCCGGGGGAGGGGGTCAAAGGCCATTCCACCAGGGATATGGCTGCCTCTACAGCTTTCTTCAGAAATGTCTGCTGCTGACATCAGTGCAGCTGCCACCTGGAGTTCTGTCTACACTTTCACCAAGTGTTGCAGTCTGGACATCACCTCTAGGCATAGAGCCAGTTTTGGCCTAGCAGTCCTACAGGGCCTTCTTTTGATTGCTGTCTGGTCCTCCTCCCGGTCATATTATCCTGGTGTTTACTGGTACTGCTTGGGACTCAGTCCTACTGGTGTGGCCTGCTGCAAGTGCCTTACTTGAAATAAGATAGTACAGTTACATAAGAACTTACCCTAACTGTAGATTTTAGTTCGAGAAGATTCCTGCAGTAGGTCTTCACAGTTAGGACTTCATCCGCTGGTGTCAGGACAGCACGGCACATTTGTAGCTAGCAATCATCGGCAGGTACCGCCTCTGGCGTCAGGTGACAGACATCAGCGTGACTATAAAAGGGGCGGTCCCCCGCTTACCCTCCACTTCTTTCCCTCTGTCGACCTGAATTGTCGGACCCGATGCAGTAAAACAGCTTCAGTCACCCGCAATTTTCTGAACGCTTTTCGTACATAGTTTCGGATACTTTCTTCCATCCACATAGTGGTGTATGTCATCTCATCGGCCCGAGAAAAAGTGTTCCAAGTGTGGCACACAGATCCCGCACAGAGACGACCATTCCTGTTGTGTCCTCTGACTGGGGCCAAAGCATTATATCGCAGTGTGTTCCATCTGCCAGGGCTTCAACCAGGCCACATGCACCCATTGCAAGAGGACCCTTGATGTCCATTTACTGACTCAAAGACTAGCATCGATTGAAAAAGAGCTCCAGGAGCTGAGGGAGAGATCGTCATCGCCGTCCCCAGAGAAAAAGAAGGAGAAAGAGAGATGCCAGGAGCGGAGCCACTCTCCACAGAGGAAATCCTGCCAGAATGCCAACACCTTCTCGGGTGGGGCCTCCACCCCCATGAGTACCCCACCTCCAGGGCCTTCTTTCACTCCGGCGGACCGGACACCATCTGTCCCCCTGCTGAGGTCAAGCGGGCAGTCGGGGGTATCCTCTTCGGAGGAACCAGTTACGGTACCTGCTTCGAGCCCTGCCGTTAAGTCACCCTCCGGCTCTGCCACCTGGCCCAGGCTGATCAGCCTGACTCTAGCCTCCCGGCTTCTGTCAGCCACGCCACAGTCTGCAAGTCGGTCGCCGGACACTTTTGAGGGTGGTATGGATCCAACCCCTTCCGAACCTTCAGGGATTTCCCCCTCCTACTCCGCCGATGAACCTGCCACCTAGCGGTCCCTTGGCACCGCCTCCGGTGGGGCCCTACGCTCCTTTGTCAGGCCCGACTGGGTACACACTACATTATCCAACGCCAGGGGGCCCATTACCAGGATAACCCTCCTATGACGCTGGGTTACCCAACGTTGGGTCAGGCCATGCACTACCAGGCATACCAGTACCCTTACTGGCACCAACCGCCTAGCTACCTTTCTTACCCCGCAGGGTATCCAGGTTATCCTCCACCACCGGAGCCGGAACAAGATGCCATTCCTGCCTGGGGAAAGACACGAAATCTCAGCTGCTTCAGGAGTTGGGTCAGCCTCAGCTGGTTGTCCGGGCCATCCCACCTCACAGGGTGCCTCCTAGTAATCCGGCACCTTTCTGTCAAGCCTCGGTCAGAGGTTCAGGTGTTCTGCCCTCAGGCATTACTGAACATAGGCTCCCGATTCCGGTACCAGAGGTCTATCTGCCTAGTAGGCCGGAATCATCTAAGTCAGATGAGGACTCCGATGTTGGGAACCAGTCAGAGCCTCACTCTCCCATTGAGCCTCAGCTGAAAGAATCCACCAAATCCCCTCTGGAGAACCTGTCTTTCGTGGAGATTCTCCGGACAATTCAGAAATCCTGCAGATGGGCCTTCCAAGAATTGGATCCCAAATGCAGACATTTGGCGGAACATCTGGATTTGGTCAATGCGGACCCCCTCCCCATTCCTCCTTGGATGGGGCTGCATGATGACCTTACATCCACTATTTGGCAGCAACCATCGTCCATCCTGGCCATTTCAAAAAAGGCTGACAGGACCTACCACCCCTCAGAAAGGGTTTCGCACCTTACTGCCCAACCTAAGGTCAATTCTGTTGTGATCACAGCTGCTCATGATAGGTCGACCCAACCTAAACATCTTAGCGCCTCCCCTCCAGACAAGGAGTAGAAGCAGATGGACCAGTACAGTTGCAAGATCTATGCCTCATCCACTTGCTCCTTAAATTATGTGGCCCATATGGTGGCTTTCCAGAAATCCTCTTTGTTGGATCTGGAAAAGGATCTTCAGGAGACTCCCGATGAGCAGCTCAGGAACAAACTCCTGGAGAAGGTTAGGATGAATAAGTCATCCTGCCGCCATGCCCTCTGTGCCACCTACAACTCTGTGGAAGAGGTGCAGCTACTGGCATCTGCCTTAGACGGCTTGCTTGGCTATGCCTGGCGGGGTTGGCTCAAGATGTGCAGAGTTCCCTTCTGGACACTCCCTTTAGAGGTCCTGTTCTGTTTGGCGATGACGTGAAAGATAATATCATGGAGCTGCAAGAGAGCTGCAAATCCTTGAAGGACGTCCATCCCCTCTACCATTTGGGCCAGAAACCATGGCAGCAACCCTTTCGCTGCCAGTGGAAATGGAATAAACAGAACCAGGGCTGACAACAGACCAAGAGTTGCTCCTCAGATTCTGGCACTCAACCCCACCCCCAGACCACATTTCTCAAAACTGCCTCTGGGGGAAAAGTGACCCTCCCCTCTGAGTCCTGACTCCCAACTCCCCCTCCCGCTTCCTCATACTCCTGTGGAGGAACTGGTGGGGGGAGGATCAGCCTCCACCTGGATGGGTGGAAGGCCATAACCGCAGATGCATGGGTTCTTCAACTCATAGCAAGAAGTCATTCAATAGATTTCTTGGAGAGACCTCCCTCCAACCCTCCTGGAAGGTCGCACTACCCGTAGGGCCAGCAACATCTGGTCTTCTGAGAAATCCAAGCTCTGCTGCAGAAAGCAGCCATACAGCAAGTTCTACAAGAACAAGCAGGAAGGGGATTTTACTCCCATTTGTTCCTGGTTACCAAAAAGATGGGCAATCTAAGGCCTATCCTAGATCTCAGCATGCTCAGCCTTTGTAGAGTATAAGAGGTTCCACACGTTGACCCTCCAGATACCGTTACCCCTGCTCCAACCCAACACTTGGCTGTGCTCCCTGGATATGCAGGATGCTTACCTCCATATCCCTATTCTACTGGCCCACCGCCTCTTCCTGAGGTTCTCTTTTCTGGAGGAACATTTCCAGTTCAGACCTCTTTCATTCGGCCTGTCCTCGGCACCTTGAGTATTCACCAAGTGCCTAGTGGTGGTAGCGGCGTTCCTGCGACGCAGGGGCATTTATGTGTTCCCGTATCTGGACGACTGGCTCTTCTCAGCCCCTTCTCCGGACAGTCTGAAGGAATCCCTTTCCTTCACTCGGGACATATTTTTCAGTCTGGGCATTTCGGTCAACTACCCCAAGTCCCAGCTATTACCCTCCCAGCACCTCCAGTTTATTGGAGCGGTGCTGGATATGGTCCAAAGCAAGGCCTTTCTTCCGACCGACAGAGCAGAGACCCTAATCTCTCAAGCGGCATTTGTTGCTTCATCCCGGTGGACCACAGCGTGTTTGGTCCTACGACTGCTGGGTTTGATGGCGGCTGCCATACCCACAGTCCCTCTGGCCAGACTGCACATGAGGGTTACCCAGTGGTCTCGGTGAGTCCAGTGGGACCAGCGCCTGGATGACATGGACCAGAAGATCCTGGTCTCCAACAGCCTTCAGAAGGATCTCCTTTGGTGGCAGGCCCAGCCAACCTTTCGGTGGGGTTCCCTTTCCACCCTCCATCTCCCTCTATGATTCTCACCTCGGATGCCTCGAACTTGGAATGGGGAGCGTATCTGGGAGACCATCGGACTCAAGGCACTTGATCACCCATGGAGGAGAACCTTCACATCAACATTCTGGAGATGAGAGTGGTGCTCTGTGCTTTCCAGGCCTTTCAGTCCCTTCTGATTCTGGGAATACTACTCATTCAGACAGACAACATGGCCACTGTCTGGTACTTAAACAGGGAGGCACCTGGTCTTACCCTCTTTGCAGGGAGGCGATGTGGGTGTGGTACTGGGCTATACAGCACACCCTATTCTTGACAGCAGTCCATGTGCCAGGTGTCTCCAGGGCTCATGAGTGGAAACTAAAGCCTGCTGTAGTAGAAGACCTGTTTCTTCGATGGAGTCTGCCAGACATAGATCTCTTCACCTCCCCATCCAACGCAAAACTACCCAGCTTTTGCTTGCTTTTTCCCTGGTGTGGTGCTTTTTGGTGAGTTGCACCGTCTCTTTCTTGGACAGGGAGATTTCTGTATGCTTTCCTTCCCTTTCCTATCCTACGGAAAGTTCTGCTAAAGCTTCAGGCAGAGGGGGCACACATGATTCTCATTGCCCCCCTGTGGCCTTGGCAAATTTGGTTCCCGTTACTACAGCAGTTGACACTGGAACTCCCAGTACCTCTTTCTGTCTCTCGATCTTCTGTCCCAGGAGCAGGGCACCCTGGTACATCCGAGCCTCAAATCTCTTCATCTTCATGCATAGCACCTGTGGACTTAGTGATTTCTCTCTATGGCGTCTCTTCCAGAGTTGCTCAGGTCTTAGTGGAAGCTAGAAAACCCTCCACCAGATCCACTTATGACATGAAGTGGAAGAGCTTTTCCATATGGGCATCAGGTAAAGTCTTAGATCCCTTCTCCTGCTCGGCCTCCCAGGTTTTAGAGTACCTCTTGCTCCCATCAGAGTTGGGCCTCAGTTATTCCTCTCTGAAAGTCCATCTCTCTCTGTGGTTTTGACCTACCACCTCCTGGTGGAGGGCAAAACCCCAGCACAGCTAGAAGTTCCTAGAACTTTCCTGAAGGGGATCCTTCACATCAAACCTCCAGTCCAGAATCTTGTTCCCTCAGGATCTTAATTTTATGTTAGAAAAGCTTACTTTGCCCCCGTTTGAACCAGCAGCAAGCTGTAATGTGTGTTTTTTAGCATGTAAAATGGTCTTTTTAGTTGCTATCACTTCAACTCGAAGAGTTTCAGAGGTTCAGGCTCTAATTTTCCACAAAGACCGGATGGCTCTGTGGACTAATCCATCCTTTCTTCTGAAAGTGGTTTCAGAATTGACCCTTAACCAGAATATAGAACTGCCGGTGTTCTTCCCAGAACACTCCAACATGGGGGAGTATCTCCTGCACACCCTTGACGTGCACAGGATTTTGAGATACTTAGTATCAAGGACTAAGGAGGTTCGTAAATCAAACCAACTCTTTGTAGCCTTTGCTCCCAAGTGCCAGGGCAAGGCTATCATAAAACGGACTTTGTCAAGGTGGCTGGCAAATTGTATACACTACATTTACCAGAAATATGAGAAGCCCCTTCCGGGGATTGTTGAGGGCCACTCCACTAGGGGTGTGGCCACTTCCACTGCCTTTTTCAGGAATGTGTCCACTGCGGACATCTGTGCAGCGGCCACTTGGTCCTCCATCCACACCTTCACTAAACATTACAGTTTGGACATTACTTCTAGGTGCAGGGCTGGCTTCGGCCTTGCAGTCCTGCAAGGTCTTCTGTCATGAATGACCTGTAGTTGGCAGACAATTTTCTCCTCCCGGATCCTCGTCTCAGACTCCTCCTATTTTGTATGACTGCTTGATATTCAGTCCTGTGAAGACCTACTGCAGGAACCCTCTCGAAGTAAGATACAGCAGTTACGTAAGAACTTACCATAACAGTAGATCTTCGAGAGAGGTTCCTGCAGTAGGTCTAGATTTCCCCCAGCTCCTGTGTTTTTTCTCTGTATTCCCGTCCCAGGTCTTTGTTTCATCCAGGGCAGAGGGTCCTGGGAGTTTTCCACTCCTTTTTTCTGCTTCCTTTTTAGAGTTCTCTGGTAGAAGAACTGGAGGGCTTGCGGGGGACCATCCCTTTTATAGTCACGCTGACATCCATCACCTGATGCGGGGGCCGTCCCTGATGATGATTGCTAGCTACAATTTTGCTGTGCGGTCCTGACACCGGGGGCACAGTCCTACCTGTGAAGACATACTGCAGGAACCTGTCTCAAAGATCTACTGTTATGGTAAGTTCTTGCATAACTGCTATATTTTCAAGAGAATCTCCTGCCACAGGCCCTGCTTTCCCTCCCTCCTCCTCCCTGCTCCTCTCTTTCTGTCGCATCTGCTTCTGTCTTTTTTTGGCTCTTTGGATAATCTCCTCAGTTCTCCATCAGCTGGCCGTGCAGAGTCTCTGGTGGGAGAACTGAGGTGTAGGTGTGGGGGACTGTCCTCCTGTATAGCCTATACTGACATCAGATGACTGACGTCAGCAGGGGGCGGTCCCCCGTGTAGACTGCTAGCTAGAAGTTTCCCGTGTGGTCCTAGTGCCTGGTGGCATAGTGCTACTGGTGTGGCCTGCTGCAAGAGCTTCTCTCGAAGATCTACTGTTACGGTAAGTTCTTACATGACTGTACTTTGAATAGTGTCCAATTACCATGTTTTCCAAAGTTCTCCCAAATGCATCAGCTGCTGTTTAACGATCACAGCAGAGACCTGGACAATATCCAGTGGAGACATGTGATGATTAATTTGGGGATTATTGACTCTCCTAAAATATATTTACTTGTTTTACTGCTGTGTTTATGTGGTAGTCCTGTGTTTGAATAAAACACAGAGTTTGAAAATAATCTTTTAACACAAAAAGCTTGATTGTAGATAGAATAATATGTGCCCACTACGAACAGCAAATAACTTATCTGAAATTTAAATATCTACCTGACAGCTTTCTTTAAAATGCTTGGAGTTTTAGACATATCTTTTTTTTTTTCCATTCTAGAGTATGGATCTGCTGTGCCTTCTAGTGATGAGGCTCCAATCTCAGGTTTTCCAGCAGTTATCTAGTGGGTTAGAATGTTTGTGAGTCAATCAGATTTTGACTTTGTTTGCCTGTTTTTATAATGGCCATTTTACAAATGATAGACGTGTTAGTAGTTCACTCCAGGTGTTCGTCAGTGCTGTAATAACTTTGGATCCTGGGTGGATTGGAGGACCACAGTGGCAGATCTAGGTGGTGGCGAAGGGTGTGGCCACACTACCCTAATGTAACATACTTGCTTGCTACTGCTGCATTTCACTTTGCTGAAGAAGTCTTGATTACTTGTGCAAAAGGTTATATTCAAAACTGTAGATTACATTTGTATTTTCTGTCAAATGTACTGAAAACGATAATAGCAGACAACATAAAGGATTAATACAAATTAAAAAAAATGCACATCAAGTATGCACACCACTCCACCACTTAACATCCTGGATCCACCACGGGAGATGCAAGGTGCACAAAACTATAGATTACATTTGTATTTTCTATCAAACATGTACTCGATAATACACTAACTAGACTTTCACTGCACTTATGCCCACTGTCCTTCTGCCTCCCCTCTATCCTGGACACCACGTACATCCTTTTTTCCCCTTATCCCCTAGCAGCCTCCCATGCTCCCTCTCATGCCGCTGGGACCCCTACCCCCTACTTCACCTTAACTCTTATTAACCTTTGTGCCCTTTGACGGTGCCCCATGGGCTGATCCTTGCCTCCCTTCATCCTGTTTGTGTCTGTTCTCCCATATCCATCAACAAGACAAAGCCTCCTGGGCTGATCGCTCCCATCCTGATGATCGATCTCTACACTCTATGCCCAGCCTATATATCTGCAATGTCAATAATGTTTTGCTCTGCCTGCGATCATGTTTGGTCTTATTGATCCTGTGCAATCCAACTCGCTCTGTAAATTTATTGTGTACTTTACATCGGTTGGCAACATCTTGTTTACTTGTTTGTATGTTTTGTAATCTTCTGACGTGGAACCTATGTAAAGAGCTCTCGGCTCAAAGGTGCTAATCCGAGAATTAAATAAAAAAAAATAAAAATCATAAAGGATTAATGCAAATTAAAAAATGCATACCAAGTATGCACACCACTGCACCACCCCCCATTGTAACATCTTGTCTCCGCCACTGGAAACCCAAGGTGCACACAATCCACCCAGGTCGTTTGATGATTACAGTATTGCTGCACACCTGATTATGGATTATTCTTTACATAACTCAACCCCCAGAGTTCCTTAATGCTATGAATAAATTACACTGTTTATACATTCATAAAATAAATGTTTTTATACCTAAAGTTGTACTGATTCAGTTGTTCATGAAAGTTTCAAGCCTTTGACATATAACTCTTTTAGAATGCTGTCAACAATCAGAATTCTCCATTCTAGCAACAAGAGTGTATTAGTGATGTTGTACAAAGCTGCATAATCTCAGCCTTGAGTTTTTGCCCCAGAGAGAGAACTTTAAAATGTTAAAGTTTAAACTCTGCACTGTGGCCACGCTTCTTCTAGTGTTCAAACAGCAGATTTCTCCGATGAAGAGATCAGATGCCCCAGATCTTCGAGGTGGAGCTCTTGCAGCAGGTAACACCATTAGGACTATGTTGCCAGGCACTAGGAGCTCACGGAAAAATTTCTAGCTAGCAGTCCAAGGCGGGGGACCGCACGCCCCGACGTCGGCCCTGCCCCGACATCGTGTGGTATAAAGGGGGTGGTTCCCCAGCACCACTCCAGTTCTTTTCCCGAGGTCGACCATGCATTTTGGCCCCACAGACGGCTCTTGCTCCAGTCGACCACCATTTTACGCACTTCGCACAGTTCTTTTCATCAAGTTTACCAACAATTGAATCATTACCCTGTGCATGTCTTCTCAACCTTCTTCCTTGTCTCAGCAGTGGAAATCAAAATACGCGTGCGGTAAGCAGATCCCGGTCCAGGATGGCCACTTGGCCTGTGTATCTGCTTAGGGCCGGTCCACAACTCGGACTGCCCACACTGCCAGAAATTCAATAGGAGGACCGGAATCCACCACTTGAAGACTCTCAAGACGTTCCTCCTCAAGCAACAAGTAGCTGCCATGCAAAAATCCCACTCTGGGCATAGCTCATCTTCCTCTTCAGTCAGGGATTCCTCACCCAGAGAGAAGAAACAGAGCGGAAAACACCATCACAGGAACAAGGACACAGCCAGGTCAGAATCATGTCCAAGATCCCCGCACAAGTCTGCTAAGGCCTCGACCTCTGATGCCAGGTCGTGTTCAGCACCTCCAGTTTCCTTAGCTCTTCCCGGGGTGCCCCCTAAGAAGCCTCTCACCTCTTCCCAGTCACGTGGTAGGGAGGCCTCAGGATTTGGGCTGTCTGAAGACCCAGTGTCCCTGGCTATCCGACCCCTCAAGCTTGCACTAGGGTCTAAGTCAGAAGGTGCTTCAGATCATAGAAAGAGGCTACGCCTTGGAGTTTACTCAGGTTCCACCAGACAACCCTCCCATTCCCTTGCATTGCTGTTCATCCCATGCAGCCCTCATCAGGACAGAAATCCATTCCCTTTTGGAGAAGAAAGCAATTCAGGTAGTGCCACCATCACAGAGGGGAAGGGGGTTTTACTCCCATTTCTTCCTCATCTCAAAAAAGACTGGGGACTTCCATCCTATCCTGGACTTCAGTCTTGTAAACAACTTTATTGAATACAAAAGATTCAGGATGGTGACCCTGCAAGGATTGCTGCCAATGCTTCTCCAAGAGGACTGGCTGTGCTCCCTGGACATGCAGGATGCCTACATGCATATAACGATTCTGCCGTCCCATAGGTGGTACCTCCGCCTTTCCTTCTGGGAAGAGCACTGTGAGTTCAGGGCACTGCCATTCTGCCTTTCTTTGGCACCATGGGTGTTCACCAAGTGCCTGGCAGTAGTGGCAGGGGCTCTCAATGGGCAGGGGCACTACGTTTACCCAAGGGTCCAGATCATTTTTAGGACTGGGAAGTATTTACTGCTAGCTGCTTTCACCTGGTAGTATTTTCATCTACATGGTAGCAATACCATGCACTGACCTGTCTTGGATCCCCATCTCTAAAAAAGGTCACAGTTCCACTGTGTGTCTGCAACCACTGATCCTCCTTCTCTGATACCAGTGAGGAGTCTTGAGATACTTTCCCACTGCTATATAGTGTGGTGACCCTATTTTTAACATACGAACATGCGCATGTGCCAGCAGAAACAGACCACCCGCTCTGTCTACGTCTGCTCGAGTGTGCAGTTAGCACCCCTAGTTTGCAGCTGCACTCCCCCTTTGTCATCCCACTGCCACCCCCCCACCCTCACTCTCCCCTGCTCCCTGTCCCATGACCTTTTAAAGTTGTTCACAGATTTACATGATACCACTCGTTCTGGTAGTGTGTTCCATTTTGCTACCACTCTCTCCATGAAATAGTGTCTCCTCATTTCTCTCCTAAATCTTCCCCCCCTCTATTCTTAGCCCACGCCTCCTGATGTCCCTCCCCCTGCTTTGCTTAAAGACCCCATCAGCCCCATCCTTATTAATTTTCCTCAGATACTTGAATGTCTTTATCATGTCCCCCCTGTCCCTTCTTTCCTTCAGGGTGTACATATTCAGGTCTCCCAATCTGCTGTCATAGTCTCTCCCCTCCATTCCACATATCATCTCCGTTGCCCTCCTCTGCACCCCCTCCAGTAGCCTGATATCACACTTCAAGTATGGCCTCCAAAACTGCACTCAATACTCCAAGTGTGGCCTTACCACTGACCTGTGGAGGGGCAAGATCACTCCTCCTCAGTGATCCCCAGCTTAACACCCCCCCCAGCCAGTATTCTCTCCATGGGTTTTTCGTCCTGAAGTGCATAGCCATACACTTCTTTGCATTGAATCCCAGCTGCCACCTCTCTGACCACTCCTCTAGCTTGCTTAGGTCCCCCTGCAGCTGCTTCCATCCCTCCTCTCCATCCACCACTGCTCCCATTTTGGTGTCATCTGCAAACAGACTTACCTTGCTCACCACCCCTCGCACAATGTCTGATATGAAGAGCCCAGCACAGAGCACTGTGGCACCCCGCTTGTCACCGACTTCGGAGTTTAGAGCTCCCCTCCCACCACCACCCGTTGCAGCCTCCCACTCAGTCATCTTGTAATCCAGTTCGTCATTTTTGCCCTTACCCCTACACCAGTTAGCTTCCCCCCAAGCCGCCCATGAAGCACTGAATCGAAGGCCTTGCTGAAGTCCAAGTAAAGAACATCCACTGCATGACTCTTATCCAGCTCACCTGTCACCCGGTCATAATATTGTATCAGGTTGGTTTGACAGGACTTCCCAGAACTGAACCCATACTGCTTCACATACTGGAGGCCGTTGTCCTCCAAGCATGACACCAGTCTTTCCTTCAGTATCATTTCCATGAGTTTGCACACTATGGAGGTGAGATTTACTGGACGATAATTACCTGGCTCATCCCTTGGTACACTCTTGTGTAACAGCACAACATGTGCCATCCTCCAGTCCACTGGCACATATCCCGACTCCAGTGAGGTGTTGTACAGATCCGCCAGTGGCTCCGCCAACATCTCCACTATCTCCCTCAGCACCCTGAGGTGGATACCATCTGGCTCTGGTGGCCTGTCTACCCTCAGTCCCTCTAGGACTCTACCTCCCTCAATCCTTCCATCTGTCACCTCCTCTTCTCCCGTCCCCACCCTCCTAGCCCATGGTGGTAGTGGTCTCCCCTTTTCTTCCGTGAACACTGAGCAAAAGTATTTATTCAGTGCTTCTGCCTGCTTCTCACCCTTTTACGTCCACTCCCCACCCCTTTTTATCCTCACTATTGTCTCCTTGCACTTCCTTTTCTCCCTGATGTATCTGAAAAAGTCTTCCTCCCCCCCCAATTCCCTTCACTACTCTCAGCTCCCTCTGGGCCTTGGCTTCTCTCACTTTTCTGGTCACCTCCCTGGACCATCTTGCATACTTCTACCTGTCCCCTTCCTTCCCCGTCCTCCTATACCTCTGGTGCGCCTCTGGTTTTGCCCTCACCACCTCCACTACCTCGCTGTTCAACCAGCATGGTTTTCTTGCTCTGCTCCTCTTACTCTGTATCTAAACACGTGGCTCAAGGGCTGGTGCCAGGAAAAATGACAGATTTGTAGGGAACTGGCAACAGTTCTGGGAGCGAAAGTTCTTTAAATTTGATGGACTGCATCTGACTAAGGAGGGAGTCAGTGCATTAGGGCAGAAGTTTGACATCTTTGCAGAATATTTAAACTAGCAAATGGGGAGAGGGGTGCAGCACCCCATACATCGAATGGGAAGAACACCCTTCCCCCCTCAGCTAGTGGCCAAACAGGGATTCAGCATGTTTGCAGTTCATTTGCATCACCAGGTAAGAAAAAAGGTTTGTCTATCCATACGATGCACAGGGGTAATGCCAAACCTCACCCAACAACTAACACACAGAAATCTGGCCAATGGAAAATCATGTACACAAATGCTCACAGCCTGGAAATAAGTTCCCAGACCTGCAGGCAATAATGTCAGAGGCTAAACTGGACATAGTAGCAATTAGTGAGGCGTGGTTTACCAGTAACCACACTTGGGAGACTTCAGTACCTGGCTATGTATTGTTCAGAAGAGACCGAGGTGCAAAAGGGGAGTGGCCCTGTATGTCAATGAAAATATCAAAGCTACAGAAATTCAGAATACACATAAGGAACCAGAAGACCTGTGGGTCACCCTGGAAACAGGAAATGGGACAGCCACAAGAACTGGGGTTGTCTACAGGCCCCCAGACCAGGGGGAGGACATAGACACATTTCTGTTAGAAGATGTACAAAACATGACAGCTAAAGGGGAGGTTCTGATAATGGGAGACTTCAACATGCCGGATACAGATTGGTCAATACCAGCAGGAACATCTGCCAGAACTAGACACATGGTGGATTCCCTGCGGGGGGGGGGCCTCAAACAACTGGTACAGCAACCCACAAGAGACAGGGCTATCCTAGATCTAGTACTGACTAACAGGGAAGGGATCACAGATCTTCAGGTAGAAGGTCACCTGGGGGCCAGTGACCATCACATGGTATGGTTCAGTTTGGCTACTACATCTAAATCATCCCATTCCAAGGCAAAAATATGGGACTTCACAGGAGCTGACTTTGATAAGATGGCCAATAGAGTTAAGCTAGCCCTGGCAAAAAGAAACACAGGTGAGGGGGTGCATGCAAAGTGGGCAAGCATTAAGAATGCAATACTTGAAGCAACATCCCATTGTGTTAGAAAAGGAAGTGCAAAGAAGAAGGAAACCACTTTGGTTCTCAAATACAGTAGCAGAAAGGTCAGAGCCAAAGGCTGGCCTTCAGGAAATATAAGGGAACACAGCGGATGAAGGTAGGGAGGCATACCAAACTGCCCTAAGGGAAGCAGGGAAGGCAGTAAGGCAGGCAAAGTCCCAAACTGAGGAAACACTAGACCAACAGTAAAGAAGGTGACAAGACTTTCTATAGATACATTAGTGAAAGGAGAAAGTCCAGAGGGGTATTGCTAAGCTTAATGGAGAAAAGGGAGCATGTGAGGAGGAGGACCCTGTAAAGCATTTATCCTAAATAGATACTTTTGCTCAGTATTTACTGAAGAGAAGGTAGGGCAGGGCCCACAGCTCAGCATCATGGACACGGGGAGGGAGGTGAGCACTACTCCCTTCACAAAAGAAAGGGTCCTACAAGAGCTTGCTAAGCTCAGGGTGGATAAGGCAATGGGACCTGATGGCATACATCCCAGGGTACTTAAGGAGCTAAAGGTGGAACTAGCAGACCATTAGCAGAACTGTTTAGTGAGTCTCTGACCACAGGAGAGGTCCCAGAAGACTGGAGAAGGGCTCATGTGATCCCACTCACAAGAGTGGTGGCAGGGAACTACAGACCAGTCAGTCTTACCTCAGTAGTGGGCAAGATTATGGAGGCACTCCTTAAGGAAAGGATAGTGCAACACCTGGAATCCATAGGGGCACAGGATCCAAGACAGCATGGGTTTACAAAAGGAAGGTCCTGTCAAACTAATCTCATAGATTTCTTTGACTGGGTAACCAGAGTGGTGGACCAAGGGGGAGCAGTTGATGTTGCCTACCTTGACTTCAGCAAAGCTTTTGACACTGTTCCACATAGAAGATTGATAAATAAGCTGGGTAGGCTCGGGGTGGGTCAGAAGTTGGTCAACTGGGTGGCAAACTGGTTGATGGGCAGAAAACAGAGAGTGATGGTAAATGGTATACAGTCAGAAGAGATGCAAGTCACAAGTGGGGTACCTCAGGGATCAGTCCTGGGGCCAGTCCTCTTCAACATCTTCATTAGTGACCTTGCAGATGGACTAGAGGGTAAGGCTTGTCTGTTTGCAGATGACACCAAGATCTGCAACAGAGTAGATGATCCAGATGGGATGGGCAGAATGAGAAGAGATCTGGATAAACTAGCAAAATGGTCAGAAGAGTGGCAACTGGGATTTAATGCAAAGAAGTGCAAGATCATGCACATAGAAGAGAAACCCTGAAGCCACCTATAGGCTGGGAGGAGTTGCTAGCAGTCACAAAGGAAGAGACTTGGGCATCATCATCACTGATGACCTGAAATCATCAAGCAGACCTCTGAAGCAGTAGGTAAGGCTAGGGGTGTTAGGGTGTATTAGTAGAAAGTATCACAAGTCGTAAGAGGGAGGTAATAATCCCTCTTTACAAGACACTGGTTAGGCCCCATCTGGAGTACTGCGTGCAGTATTGGAGGCCACACCTTCACAAGGACATTAACCAAATTGAGGCAGTCCAGAGAAGGGCAACCAAAATGGTGCAGGGACTGCATCAGAAGACATCTGAGGACAGATTAACAGAGCTCAATATGTATACCCTTGAGCAAAGGAGGGAGAGAGGTGATATGATCGAGGCATTCAAACACCTTAAGGGCATTAACAAGGTGAAAGAGTCTAACGTTTAAATATAAGAAAAATAGCAGGATAAGAGGACACAGCATGAGATTAGAGGGGGGCCGATTAAGGGGGAATGTGAGGAAATTCTGTTTCACAGAAAGGGTGGTGGATGCATGGAATGGCTTACCTCAAGAAGTGGTGGCTATGAATACAGTGCAGGGCTTCAAACAGGCATGGGATAGGCATAAGGGAGCAATACAAATGAGTATGAATAGATAGGCCACTGACAGAGCAAAGGCCGATGGCACATTTATAAGGTAGAAAAAGAAATGGGCAGACTGGATGGGCCTTGCGGTCCTTATCTGCCGTCAACTTCTATGTTTCTATGTATCTTGGTGCAGGCTTCTATTGCCTCTGTAATCCCCGTTTAATAGTATCCCATTTCTGATCTATGTCCATTTCCTGCCTTATGCCCTCCAGTTTCCCTTTCAGTACTTCCCGCATCCTCCCAAAGTCCGCCCCCCTGAAGTTTACCACCCGGGTTACTGAGTTCTCTAGCTCCCTGCACATCGTGATATTGAACCACACTGGTGATCGCTGTTGGCTAGCGGGTCCTCACCCTTATTTCCCTTACTGTCTCCCCATTGGACAATACCAGATCTAAAGTATTTTTTGGCTTAGTAGGTTCACTGACCAACTGCGTCAGGAGACCCTCCTGGATCACGTCCAGGAGCACTTGCTTCCTAGCACTGGAGGTGACCGGAATGCTCCAGTCAACACCCGGCAAGTTGAAATCCCTTACGATGACCACCTTCCCTTTTTTTTTTTTTTTTTTTAACATACCTCTCTGATTTGTTCTGCTAATTCCCTGTCGAGCTCCTCAGACTGACATGGCGATCTGTATACCACCCCAAACCTCAATTTCCTACCCCTTGAGTCTGGGAGCTGCAGCCAGATTGCCTCTGTTCTCCTTTCCTCCCCCTTGTCCCTTGTGCATTTGATCCCATCTGTCACATAGACTGCCCCCCCCCCCACAGTCCTTCCTGTATAATTTGTATCCTGGGATTGCCAGATCTCAGTCCCGGTTGCCGACGTTTCTGTAACAGCCACAATATCCACCCTCCACACTGCCAAGAGTGCCTGTTGCTCAGCTGATTTGTTAAGCTTCTCGCGTTCAGGGAGACCACCCTCCATCCTGTTCCCTTTCCTTCACTGTCCTCCACCTCCTCCCTTCTACTCTCTCCCTTTTCGGCCACCCCGAATCCTTCCCTGCCAGCGTGGGGGGTGGGGAGTGTAGGCTGTGACTTCGCTCTATCGGATCCCTGCCGACCTGCTGTCCACTTGCCACCCCCAACTCGTTTAAATCCACCTTTGTCGCAGTATACCTCAGCAGTCTTTGCTTTAATACCTCCTTCCCTTCCCCGCTCAGTTGCAGCCTATCCCTTGCAAACAGATTGTTATTATCCCAGGTACTGCCCCAGCCGCCCACAACCCCGTACCCCTTAGTTTGACAACATTCTACCAACCATGCGTTCAACTCCCCAGTCTTCTCCTTTCTCACTGTGCTTACGAAGGGTACTGGGAGCACTTTCGAGAAGGCCACAGACTCCCCAGTCTCCTAGCACAACCGTCCCACTTCCTCAGACTTCTCACTTGTCACCGCCACCGTTTCCCCCACTAGGTCATTTGTCTCTACATGTACCACAATGTGTGGTTTCCTCCTACACCTCCTTGCGCACCATAGGATTGCCTGTCTTGTCTGCCTTTAATCCCGGTATGGACTCCACCCATACCTGACTGCCTTCCCCGCATGCTGCGCCATATTGATCCCCTTGAGTATGGAGTCTCCCAACACCACTACACCCTCTCCTCTTTTCTTGTGCCCGTCACCACCCTCCACCCAGGTTCTCATTCCCGGGGCCACTCAAGATGGTGCTTTTACCATTTGCCCCAGTGTCTTCCCCCTGCCCCTCTCAAGTTGGAATTTACACATTGATTTGTTAATTGGAAGTATGAATAAAATACTAGGAGCCCTTTATAGATACAAAAGATTTATGTTTAGGGAGGTCCGGCAGAATGTGGGTGCAACTTTATTACTCCCAGCAATTGATTATGGAGATGCATTTTATGGAGGGGCCTCTGGGGCATTGTTAAATAAGGTGGACCAGCTGTTTAGTAGGTTGGCTCGCTTTATATTAGAGGCCCCATTTAGAACCCACAGGTGTTATTTATTTAATTAACTAAACTGGGATAGACCTTTTGTGCAAAGGAATATACATCTCTTGCACTTCATGATTAGGGTCTGGAACCATAGGGTTTCAGATTATATTTTGGGTTGTTTAAACTTCGGGGATTAGGAAGGGATTTAAGATCGACACATAGTGTCCAATTTTGTGTTCCCAGTTGTAACTTGAATGTTGAAAGAGCTTCTGTCTTATTTAGGGGAGTTTCCCTCTGGAATGATTCACCTCAGTATTTAACATGCCCAGGGGTCAGGATCAATGTTTATAAATTTGTTCAATGGTGTACCGCCTAGACAAAGACTGTTTATTTCTGTAATCAGTGTAATGTATTTTAAAGTTTGATCTAATGATCATTTATGTTATTGTTTGGGTATGTCTCTTATTTATTATTATGTTAAGTGTATGAATGTGTTCATGTTTAATTTTCGTGAAACTTTGCACATTATGAACCTGGAACTTCATTGAAAATGAGCTTTGCTCAGTGGTATGTCTCCAGTATTCTCTGAATAAAAGTAATTTACTACTACTACTTACAATTGACACCTCAGTCTCCTCTTATTTGACTGCCAACCTCCCTTTCCCTCCTCACCTCTCTGAGTATTATCCCTCCCCCAGCACACCGTGCCCAGTCTCTCCACTAGTAATGCCCATCACTCCCTCCTCTTCATGAGTACTGTCCCTTGTGCAATCTCTTCCTGCATCCTCCTCTTCCCCCCACCCCGTCGCTAGTACAGCAAACATGTTCCCTACCCTCTTTGCATTACTATGTGTTTTTTCCTCCCTCCTGCTGCTCTTCTTTTGCTAGGCCCTACTAGAGTCCACCCATCATCAGCTGGCTTCCTGTCTAGTTTGCCCCTTCCCCCGACCCCTCCCTTGACCCACTGTTCCTTCTCATATGTTGCAACTGCCCTTCTTGTCATCCAATGTACAACTCTTCAAACAGTCTCCTGCATGTACCCAACTGATACCTATGCTGTTTTCTGACCCCACCTCTACTGCTGACAGTCTGTTAGTATGCGGATCCATGGCTAGTAGCATTGAATTCTGCTGCCAATTTGTGCATACTGTATGTACCAACATACTGTAAATATACAGGGTGGGAAACAAATTCCTATAATCAGAAAGTGGGAGTAAATCATGAAAAACTGATAGTAAAATACTCTGCTACTCCCCTTATCTGTTCTTCTGCATTCACCCCTACCTCGACGATTGGCTTCTGACGGCTCCTACAGAGGAACAACTGAGCCGCTCCTTACAGGAGATTTTCTGCCTCTTCCAAAAGTCAGGGGTTACCCTGAACCTCCCCAAATCATCCCCATGACCAACACAGAGGTTGCAATATATAGGGGTGGTCTTGGACACTGTCCAGGGAAGAGCTTTCTTCCTCCCAACAGGGCAGACTGGTTGAGGATGCTGACTCGGAGAGTCTTCTCAGAGAATTTGGTCCCAGCCAGAGTGGTACTGCAGCTGCTGGGTCACATGGCAGTAGTGATTGTTACAATTCCTTTGGCCGTCTACATATGAGAGTCCTTCAGTGGAACCTCCAGGTTCAGTGAGATCAATGCTCGGCCTATCTCAACCAGCAGGTCAGGATCTCCAAGGCTGTGCCCCAGACTCTGGACTGGTGGCTCACCTCTTCTCGACTATAGACCAGGGCTCCCTTTCGATATCTCAGCTCTCATCAAGTCCTGATGACCGATGCCTCAGGTCTAGGCTGGGGAGCACACTTAGGATCTCACCAAATAAGGGGAACTTGTGCCTCTGTGTAACGCAATTTCTATATCAATGTTTTGGAGATGAGAGCCGTCCTGTACACCTTGCAGGCATTTCAGACAGTTCTCCTACCAGGTCCTCTTCTGGTCCAGTCTTACAATATTCCAGTGGTCTTCTACATCAACAAGCAAAGGGGGCTCGGTGGCGCTGAGGTTTGAGGTGCTGGATGCCACATCTCCTGCCACACCGGCGACCTGGGTTCAGGAACAAGCCCGGGCCGTCGGGGGTTGGCAGGGGAGAGAGAGGATTGAGCGTCCGGATGGCTACTCTCCTCTCTCTGGGGAAGGTTTCGGGGCCTGCTCGGCTGCCTAGTGACTCCTGGTGGAGACCGGGATACTGCAGGCAAGCCAGTCATACGTGAGAGGGAAGGGAGTGTGGCAGATGTCATCAGGGTAGCCTTGCACGGATGTCATTGCACGCCACGCTCCCCGGGGCAACAACAACAACCAAGGGAAAAAGCCCTTCCTGTGTTCGTGGAGATGATGGGGCTCCAGGGGCAGGATGTACATCCCAGCACCGACCCACTTCCTTGGGTGATCTCCTGGCAATCCTGTCGAACAGGTAGGCTCTTTCTAATTTCAGACAGGCTGCTAGGGGAGAGCTGGCCTGGCCTGGGGGTGATACATGGTGCTAGGGTCTACCTGGTCAAGGGGGGAGTTCACCGAGTCTAGGATTCAGGCAGGGAATAGCAGTCCTAGCCACTAAGCACCCCGGAAGGATGCCTGGCATAAGGGGGAGTATAAATAGTGTTTAAAAAAAAAAAACAAGCAAGGGGGCACTCACTTGTATCCCTTATGCAGAGAGGCCATGAGAGTCTGGTACTGGGCAGTGGAGCACAACCTGGATCTCACAGCAGTTCACGTCCCAGGGATTCACAATGACTTAACCGACAGCTTGAGCTGCTCTTAGTCTGACTCACGAATGGGAGCTATCACAGGACGTCATAGACAACCTTTTCGAAAGGTGGGGTCAGCTAGAACTGGACCTCTTTGCATCCCCACTCAACGCCAAACTGCCCAATTTCTGCTCGCTACATCCAGGGCCTGGTGTTTTCTGGCAAGACACATTGTCCCTCTCTTGGGCAGGGAGGTTCCTGTATGCTTTCCCGCTTCTTCAGAGAGTGCTGCTCAAGTTACAGGCAGAGGGAGTGGCCATGATTCTCATAGCTCCCTCCTGGCCTCGGCAAATCTGGTTTCCGTTGCTTCAACTGTTGGCTTCGGAACCACCAGATCTTACTTCGAGAGGGTTCCTGCAGTAGGTCTTCACATATTGGACTGCGCCGCCTGGCGTCAGGACCACTCAGCAAACTTGTAGCTAGCAATCAGTGGGAACCGCCCCGTCGTCAGGTGACTGACGTCAGCATGACTATAAAAGGGGTGGTCCCCCAACCACCCACCAGTTCTTTCCCACCGTCACATGGTATCGTTTGACAAATGTGGTAGAACAGCTTTTAGTCACCCGTCATTTTCTACAGCAAATTTTTCCTAATTTCTGATTTCTTTCTCGATCCATTACAGTGTATGTCATCATGTCTGCCCAAGAAGTAGTGCTCCAAGTGCAGTGCGCAGATTTTGCACGGGGATGACCATTCCCGGTGTGTCCTCTGCCTGGGACCTAAGCACAGCTCCACCAACTGCACCATTTGCCAGGGCTTCAACCAGGCCATGTGTACCCATTGCAAGAGGACCCTCGATACCCATTTGTTGACCCAGAGACTGGCATCAATGGGAAGAGAGCTCCAGGAGCTGAGGGAAAGATCGTTGTCACTGGCCCCGGAGAAGGAAAAGGACAAGGATGGACGCTGGGAGCGGAGCCACTCTCCTCAAGGGAAGTTCAGCCAGACAGCTGATGCTGACCGGGGTGGGCCCTCCACCTCCATGAGTACCCCGCCTGTAGGGCCTTCCTCCGCTCCAGCAGACCGGATGCTCTCTCTCCCCCCCCCCGCCGAGGTTAGCGGGCATTCGAGGGTTGCCTCTTCAGAGATTCCTTCAGGGTTTCCTGATTTGAGCTCCACCGCTAAGTCACCCTCAAGCTCTGCCACCGGGCACCCGGCCCAGGCCGATCAGCCTGACCCAAGCCTTCCAGCTTCTCTCAGCCCATCCGCGTCCAGTAAGTCGATCGATTGCTCCTCTGCTGATCGTGTGGCCACCACCTCTCTCCTGTCAGACTCCCTTGTGGACCCCGATGCTGGGCAGAGAGAGCTCAGAGGTCCCTCTTCATCTCCTCAGAGTTCTCCCTCCAGGGATTCGCTACCTTTATCCGACCTTCTCGGGACAAATCTCCTCATGTTGGATAATCTTCTTGATCTGTCAATGGGGGTTTTACCTGATCTCCCACCGACGGATCCTCACTCCTCACCGGATCCCTTGCCGGACCATCTTGGGGGTGGCATGGACCCTTCTCCTGTGTGACCTTTGGCTCCTCCATCTACCCAGTCACCGGACCCGCTTCCCAGTGGCCCTCCGGCTGGACCCTTTGTTCCTCCTTCGGGCCCAACTGGGTACTTTCCTGGATATACCCCTCAATATCCACAGTACCCGATGCCAGGGGGGTCCATCACTGGGTTATAACCCACCGACGCCTGGCTACTTGACGCCAGGCTACCAGACGCTGAGCTACCCATCACCGGGCAAGGCATACTATCAAGGCTATCAGTACCCTTATTGGTATCAGACACCCAGCTACCCTTCTTACGCAGGGTACCCGGGTTACCCACCTCCGCCTCAGCCTCCACCACCACTGCAACCAGAACAAGAAGTCATCCCTGCATGGTGGAAGGATGCTAAGTCCCAACTCCTTCAAGAGTTGGGTCAACCACAGGTAGTGGTCAGGACCACCCCACCTCTCAAGGTGCCTCCAGGTAGTCCTGCACCCTCCAGCCATGTCTCTTGACAGATACTGGGGTGCTCTTCCTTCTGGACTTATTGAACATAGGCTCTCAGCCCCAGCTCAGGAGGCATCCTTGCACAGTAGACCGGAATCCTCAGAATCTGATGAGGAATTGGACTTAGGAAACCAGTCCGAACCTAACTTTCCTGTCGAGCCTCAGCTGAGAGAGAGTCCCCAAAATCCACCCCCCCCCCAGGTTCCTTCCTTTGTGGTGCTCCTCAGGACCATTCAAAAATCGTGCAGATGGGCCTCCCAGGAATTGGACCCCAAACACAGGAGACTGGCAGAGCACTTGGATCTGATCAGTGCGGACCCACTACCCATTCCACCCTAGATGGGACCGCATGAGGACCTTACGTCCACCATTTGGCAGCAACCTTCATTCATACCGGCCGCATCCAAGAAGGTCAGTAGGACTTACTACCCTCCAGAAGGGGGTTACCACCTAACTGCCCATCCTAAGACCAATTATATTGTTATTATGGCTGCCCACGATAGATTGGCCCAGCCTAAGCATCTTAGTGCCTCCCCACCAGATGAATCCAAGCAGACAGACCAGTATGGTAGAAAAATCTACTCATCGTCCACCTACGCTATCCATTCCCTGAATTATGTAGCCCATATGGTTGCTTTCCAGAAATCCTCCGTTTCAGACTTGGAAAAAGACCTCCAGGAGATCCCTGATGAACAGCTAAGGAACAAACTCCTGGACAAGGTCAGGATGAATGTCATCCTGCTGCCATGCCGTATGTGCCACCTATGACTCTGTGGACTCTGTGGCACAAGGAGCAGCTACGGGAATCTGCCTCAGACATCTAGCCTGTCTTCACCTGGCGGGGTTGGCCCAGGATGTACAGAGCTCTCTTCTGCACGCTCCATTTAGGGGTCCAGTTCTGTTTGACAGCGATGCCAAAGATATTATTACCGAGCTGCAGGAGAGTGGCAAATCCCTGAAGGATGTCCGTTCTGTGTGCCATTCCGGTCAAAAACCACGGCAGCAGCCATTTTGTTACCAGTGAAAACGGAACAAGCAGAACCAGAGCAGATGACGGAACAAGTGTCGTGCCCCAGGTTCTGGGGCCCAAACTCCCCAGACCAAGTTTCCCAAAGCAGCTTCTGTGGGAAAGGCGCCCCTCCACTCTGCATCCTGGCTCCCACCCCCCTCCTTCCGCTCCCTCTGACTCTTTCAGAGGAACCGGTGGGGGGAAGGTTTGGCCTCCACCTGGATGGGTGGAGGGCTGTCACCGCAGATGCATGGGTTCTTCAACTCATAGAAAGAGGTCACTCGATAGAGTTCCTTGAGAGACCTCCTCCCAACCCTCCGGGAAGGTCCTTTTACCTCTTTGGCCTCTTCTTGGCACCTCAGGTCTTCACCAAGTGCCTAGCAGTGGTTACAGCTTTCCTACTCTGCAGGGGCATCTATGACTTCCCTTATCTGGATGACTGACTCTTTTCAGCCCTTCTCCAGACAGTCTGAAGGAATCCCTTTCCTTCACTCGGGACTTTTTTTTCCAGTCTGGGCATTTCAGTCAACCTTCCCAAGTCCCAGCTGATACCCTCTCAGCACCTCCAATTCATTGGAGTGGTGCTGGACACGGTCCAGATCAAGGCCTTTTTTCTGTCTGATCGAGCAGAGACCTTAATCTACCAAGCAACGCTTGTGATTTCATCTCGGTGGACAACTGTGCATTCGGTCCTATGACTTCTGGGTCTGATGGTGGCCGTCATACCCACCGTCCCTTTGGCCAGACTACATATAAGGGTTACCCAGTGGTCTTTTCAAGTACAATGGGACCAGCGCTTGGACGATGTGGACCAAAGAGTCCTTGTCCCCAACAGCCTTCAAATGGATCTCCTTTGGTGGCAGAACCCAGCCAACCTTTCGGTGGGTGTTCACTTCTACCCTCCATCTCCATCTCAGATTCTCACCTCGGATGCCTCGAACTTGGGATGGGGAGCGTATCTGGGAGACCACCAAACTCAAGGCTCCTGGTTTCCCATGGAGGAGAACCTTTCACATCAATATTCTGGAGATTAGAGCGGTGCTGTATGCTCTCCAGGCCTTCCAGTTGCTTTTAATTCCAGGAATACTTCTTATCCAGACAGACAATATGGCCACTGTCTGGTATCTAAACAAACAGAGGCACCCGGTCGTACCCTCTATGTAGGGAGGCGATGCGGGTGTGGTACTTGGTGGTACAGCATGGCCTATCCTTGACAGCAGTCCACGTGCCAGGTGTTCACAGCATTTTGGTGGATAATCTCAGCCAATCAGTCACCAGGGCTCATGAGTGAGAACTAAAGCAGGCTGTAGCAGAAGATCTGTTTCTTCAATGGGGTCGGCCAGACCTAGATCTCTTTGCCTCCCCATCCAACACAAAACTACCCAGCTTTTGCTTGCTTGTTCTCGGGCATGGTGCTTTTTGGTGAGACTCACTGTCTTCATCTTGGACAGGGAGATTTCTATATGCCTTCCCTCCCTTTCCTATTCTTCAGAAGGTTCTGCTGAAGCTACAAGCAGAGGGGGCACACGTGATCCTCATTGCCCCCTTGTGGTCTCAGCAGATATGGTTCCCGTTGCTACAGCAGCTGGCACTGGAATCCCCAGTACCTCTTCCTCTGTCTCATAACCTTCTGTCCCAGGAGCAGGGCACCCTGGTACATCCGAGCCTTAGGTCTCCCCGTCTTCATGCGTGGCACTTGTGGACTTACTGTAGTGATTACTCGCTATGGGGTCTCCTCAGGGGTTGCTCAGGTCTTAGTGGAGGCCAGGAAACTCTCCACTAGATCCACTTATGCCATGAAATGGAAGAGGTTTTCTATCTGGGCCTCAGTGAAAGGCCTAGACCCCTTTTCTTGCATGGCCTCCCAGGTTTTAGAGTACCTCTTGCATCTGTCAGAGTTGGGCCATGGCTATTCCTCCCTGAAGGTCCATCTCTGTGCGGTTTCAGCCTACCACCTCCCAGTGGAGGGTAAAACCCTAGCACAGCTAGAGGTTTCCAGAACTTTCTTAAAGGGGATCCTTCATATCAAACCTCCTGTCTGGAATCCTGTTCCTCCCTAGGATCTCAACTTTATGTTAGAAAAACTTACTTTTCCCCCTTTTGAACTGTCAGCAAGCTGTGATATGCGTTTTTTAGTGTGGAAAATGTTTTTTTTTTTAGTTGCTATCACTTCAGCTTGAAGAGTTTCAGAGCTTCAGGCTCTAGTTTGTAGACAGCCTTATTTAATTTTCCACAGAGACAGGGTGGCTCTGCGGACTAACCCTTCCTTTCTTCCGAAGGTGGTTTCGGAATTGACCCTTAACCAGAGTGTTGAACTGCCGGTGTTCTTCCCAGAGCACTCCATCGGGGGGGGGGGGATCTTCTGCACACCCTTGACATATACAGGATTTTGAGGTATTATATCTCAAGGACTAAGGAAGTTTGAAAGTCGAACCAGCTCTTTGTAGCCTTCACCTCTCAGTGCCAGGGCAAGGCTGTCACGAAACAGACTGTCTAGGTGGCTGGCAAATTGTATCCATTACATTTCCCAGAAGTACGAGAAGCCCCTTCCGGATACAGTTAAGGGCCACTGGCCACTTCGACTGCCTTTTTCAGGAATGTGACAACTGCGGACATCTGTGCAGCAGTCACTTGGTCCTCCATCTACACCTTCACTAAGCATTACAGTCTGGTCATTGCTTCTAGGCGTAGGGCTGGTTTTGGTCTTGCAGTCATGCAAGGCCTCTTGTCTTGAACTGACATTCAGTTGGCAGACATTTCCCTCCTCCTGGAACCTCGTTTCTGACTCCTCCTTTTTCGTTAGACTGCTTGATATTCAGTCCTGTATGTGAAGACCTTCTGCAGGAACCCTCTCGAAGTAAGGTATAGCAAGAACTTACTGTAACAATAGATCTTCGAGAGAGGTTCCTGCAGTAGGTCTAGTTTCCCACCCACCTTTCCCCCAGCTCCTTCATTTTTTCTCTATGTTCCCTTCCCAGGACTCTCTCATCCAGGGTATAGGGTACCAGGAGTCTGTCACTCCTCTTTTCTACTTCCTTTCTAGAGGTCTCCAGTGGAAAAGAACTGTAGGGCAGGCAGGGGACCACCCCTTTTATAGTCATGCTGACGTCCATCAACTGATGATGGGGGCAGTCCCCGCTGTTGATTGCTAACTACAAGTTTGTCGTGCGGTCCTGACGCCAGGGGGCGCAGTCCAATGTGTGAAGACCTACTGCAGGAACCTCTCGAAGATCTACTGTTACGGTAAGTACTTATGTAACTGCTATTTCCACTGCCCCTCTCGACTTGCTTGCTCTCCCAGGAGCATAGCACTCTCGTCCACCCCAATCTTCGGTCTTTGCATCTGCACACATGGCTTCTGCAGACTTAGGGATGGGCACAGTGTGTCCAGTAGAGTGGCAGAGGTGCTAGTGGCAGCGAGAAAATGCTCGACTAGAGCCACGTACGCCATGAAGTGGAAGCAATTCTGCTTGTGGGCATCCTGTCGTTCCTTAGACTCTTTCACCTGTCAGGTGGAGTTGGTGCTGGAGTACCGTCTGTCTTTGTCAGATTTAGGACTCGGCTGTTGATCTGGCAAGGTGCAGTTGGTCAGTGCTTTCTGCATATCATGCATCGGTAGGGGGGAAAACCTCTCATACAACTAGACTTGTGCAAGATCTTTCTGAGAGGCATTTTACACATCAGACCTCCCAGGAGGGACCCTGTTCCCCCCCCCCCCATGGTATCTTCTCTTTTTGTTAGAAAAGCTTACGTTGCCTCCCTTTGAGCCAGCCACAAGTTGCGAGCTGTGCTTCCTGTCTTGGAAAGCGTTGTTTTTGGTTGCCATTACTTCGGCCCGGAGGATTTCTGAGCTCCAGGCTCTGATGTGTAAAGAGCCTTATTTGTTTTTTTTCACAGGGACAGAGTAGCCCTCTGTACAAATCTTGTTTCTTCCATAGGCTGTGTCTGAGTTCACTCTCATTCAGGACATTCAACTTCCAGTTTACTACCCAGAGTACTCGAATAAAAGGGAGGCCTTGTTGCATACTCTGGATGTGCATAGAATTCTTCGTTGTTATGTTGACCATACTCGTTCTTCTAGGAAAACAGACCAGTTATTTGTTTCTTTTGCCCAAAGAATGTTAGGGGCTCCAGTGACTAAGCGGACATTGGCCAAATGGTTGGTCAATTGCATTGTGTTCTGCTATCCAAAGTATGACAAACCCTTGCAGGGTCCGGTTAAGGGTCACTCAATCAGGAGTGTCGCAACTTCTTTTGCGTCCCTCAGAAACATTTCTGTAGTGGATCTTTGTGCACCTGCTACTTGGAGTTCAGTCCACACCTTCATTAAGCGCTATAGTCTGGACATTGCTTCCAGAAAGAGAGCAGGTTTGGCCTTGTTGTCCTCCAAAGGACTGCTCTCTTGAAGAGTTCTAGGGCCTCTATTACAGTCCGCCACCCTTCTGACCTGGGTCATTTTCTTGTACTGCTTGGAACTCAGTCCTAATGGTGTTACCTGCTGCAAGAGCTCCACCTTGAAGTAAGATAGTACAGTTATGTAAGAACTTGCCATAAGAGTAGATCTTCGAGAGGAGCTTTTGTAGCAGGTGGATTTTCCCTCCTGCCTACTCCTGGGGTTATGTAACTGTACTTCTCTCTGTGGGATGGGAGATCCTCCTCAGTTCCCCATCCTTTATGCTAGCCGGGTCTCTGGTGGGTGAACTGAGGTGGTGCTGGGGGACTGCCCCTTTATATCATGTGACGGGGCGGGGCCGGCGTCAGGGGGGCAGTCCCCTGCCTTGGATTGCTAGCTAGAAATTTTTCCGTGGGGTTCTAGTGCTGAACGGCATAGTCCTAATGGTGTTACCTGCTGCAAGAGCTCCTCCCGAACATCTACTGTTACGCTAAGTTCTTGCGTAGCTGTACTTTCCAGTCTTAGTGGTAAAGTTTAAATAAAAAGTTTATTAGCATTTATAGAATATAGAACATAATGGGTGTGTAACTCCACATCCAGCAAACTCGATAGACCTCAAGTCCTTCTTCTTTGGCATACTTCTGTGTTTCTATGTTTATTTTATTCAGTTATTTGAAACTCTGTGGTAGTTTAGTTGTTTGTGTATTTTATTTATTTTAGGGGTTGTGTTTTTTTTTCCTTGGTTCCTGATCAGCTCCTGGAACAGAGGAAACCATGGTTTACAGTGGTTCCCAGTTTGTGTTTCTGCTATTTAAACTGAATAAATAACTCTTTTTCCTAACTGACATTGGCTTTACTTTTTAAAAGGCTGTACTTTTTTCTTCAGTACAACAACCCGTAACATTTTTAGTGCCTGTTTCTGTCAAATTGTCATGACAGAAAAGCCTAAAAGGAAAACGGACCCCACAGAATTTAAAGAGCTGCTGACACCTTCTACTTGGGGCAGGCAAATCATGTCCAGTAGCTGCCAGCTTGAGGACCTAAACAAGCCATAGTTTGTTCATTTTTGTGTAAGGATCAAGTAGCATTTAACTTGCTGGCAGCTCAAGTGTACTTCCTAGTTCCCTCAAAGCCACTGAGCACCCGCCACAGCGCTACCTAGAAGACTGCATTTCTAAGGACGTGGATACGGTGTGCTATCCACACTGTGGAATCTTTCCTTTCTTTTAAATGTAGTTGGAACGTCTTTAAGCTAAGCTTCTCCCACCCACCCAGGTGTTACCCTCCTCAGCTCTGCCCCGTGACATCAGATCTTCCTTTCTGGTGTAAGAGTCAGGTCTTCTCCTTCACAGCTCTGTGCACGCAGTGTAGGTCAATATTTCTACTCATTTCAAGCATTTTTCAAGTGCCTTTTCTTGCCTTATTCTTGAGGTGGAGCATGACAGATTTCAATTCGGTCCTGGATTCAAGAGATGCGTCACCTGCAATCAAAAAATGTCCCAAATGGACCCGCACACTTTGTGCATCTATTTGACTGAGGGAAGAGCATGACCCGCGGGCTTGCAGGCTGTGCAAAACCTCGGTGCCTTCCTTACTCGAGGATCGGTATGCCCACCTCAGTTAAAGCTGTTTCATCGATACCCACAATGCTTCTCGTTGGTAACAGCATTGGAGCTTCCTTCACCGGCACCTTTTGGGATATGTGCCAGCTGCTGCAGATCCTTGGGAAGGGCCCTTCCCAGGGTGACATGTCCAAGAAAACCATGAGAATCCACCATCGGTCATGGGACCTGGAACAAGTACGATCTTCGTGCTCCTGTGATTCCCTTGACTGCTCGATGGCTGTTGAGATCTTGGCAGAGTCTTTCCTGGTCGAGGGTCAGGTCACTGGCTTCATGGTACCCCCGTTGAGTTTTTTGGCAGTGATACAGACAGACCAGCTGGTTGAGATTTTTCTTAACCCTGTTGGCCCGTTGTTGGAAGACATTGAGGATGACTTGAATTCTAGGACTCTGGTCCTTTCAGCTTTCTCTCAGGAGGGGTAGGAGAAGCCAACCAAGCAGACTGACTTCTCCCAATAGATACTTCCTTCAGGGGTTCAGTGGAAGGACCTGGTCTGTGTCTTGTACACGACGGCCCCTCCTCCTGCCACCTCTCACTGCAGATACTGTAGTCATCTGTCAATATCGCGGCTGCAATATTGGTCAAGATCATGGTCTCGGGAATCATCGCGTTCCTGCACTCTGCCTTCGGCCAGGAAGTGCTGTCGATGCTCCTCTTCCTCTTTGTCCTCGGAAGAAGAGAGGCTCCGTCGCAAGTTGCGTAGGTGCTACAAGGAGCTGATGTGGCAGCAGTGGGTCCTTGGCCATGATAGGCCCCTTCCTCAGACCCCAGTCCTTCCTTAGTCTACCTCAGCCCACTCTGTTCCTGCTGAGTCCAGTTGTGCCTATGCTGTCTTCTCCACTGATTCTGGTGGAGCCACTGACCAAGCGGCCCTTGCAAGGGGCTCCAACTAAGGCTGATTGTTCAGCTATTGGTCTGGTTGTCCGTCCAGTTCACCCACTCGGATGAGTCTAGGGTGATTCATGGAGACAAACAGACAAGGGCAGTATTTGAAGTCTTCGGACTCCAAAGGGTCCTCTATGCAGTCCTCCAGGACCCCAGGCTTTGACCGTGAGTCAGTCGAAGAGCTCTCAACTGAGCATGGACTGGACTTCTACGGTGCACTGCTCTGGCTGATCTCTAAATCAATGGAGATCCCCTTGGAGTCAGTCCAGAAACAGACCAAGTATCCCCTTATGAAGATCCTCAACCGGGATGATTCCCCGGGGGTTGCCTTTCCTGTGGCAGAGGCTATTTTGAGTCTCACGCGGGAGCTTTGACAGCATCTGGCAGAGCATCAATAGCTCGCATGGTCTGCAAGTACACAGTTCCGACTGGTTATCTCCCCAGTTTTTTTGACCATCCCTCGGTCAAGGGATTGGTGGCGGACTTAGTCTTTCGCAAGACGGGAAATGTTGTGGATGTGGACAAGCCCCTTGACAAGGAGTCTAAGAAGCTGGACCATGCTGCCTCCACCCTGGGTCTCCATCAGGTGAGCTCTGCCTTGATGACGGCCAACTTTGTACATGTCCCCGTGGGTGTCCTGGAACTTATCCTTCCCCACCTTCCTGCAGACATGCAGTCGGCAGTCAAGATGGTCAGAGACCAGGGTCACTCCCTAACCAAGCACCAGCTTCAGACGGTGTTGGACATTGGTGACTCCTGCACCCGTTCTGTGGCAGCAGCAGTCACTATGCGCTGTAGATTCTGGCTGTGGATTTCCACCTTTATGGCGGATCATACCATCTCTGCAGCAGGGCATGTGGTTCTGCTGTCTGGACCTCCAGGATGCCTTCTTCCACATTCCAGTCCGCCTGTCCCACTGGCAGTACTTCAGTTCCACACAGAAGGGGTTCTTTATGACTTCTGGGTCATCCCTTTTGGCCTCTACTCAGCCCCCAGGGTCTTCACCAAGTGCATCGCAGTGGTGGCAGCCTTCCTGAGGCACCGGGGAGTTTGGGTCTATCCATACCTTGATGACTGGCTGATTGCTGTTTCATCTTGGGAGGCAGTGGAGCAGTCCAGGGACCTGGCCATCCAGACTTGCTCGGCCTTGGGTCTTCTGATCAACCCAGCAAAGTCAGAACTCAGTCCCTCGCAGGTCATCCACTTAATTGGAGGCAGAGCTCGACTCCCTCCGGGTGAAGGCCCAACTCCCAGCACACCGGGCAGCAGATCTTACCTTCTTTTCCCGGTCATATCATGACCTGCACTGGACTTCCTGTGGCTGCTGGGGTACATAGCATCTAGCACCAGCATGGTCCAGTGGGCCCACTGGCAGATGAGCTACTGGCAGTTGGAGCTGGGCGGTCATGATGGCGCAGCTGGCTGGGATGTCATGTATTGGCAGCTCATCCCAGAACTGCTAGAGGTAGGAGTCCCATTTGTCCACCCAGAGCCAACTGTCACTCTGATGACCAGCGTGTCTCTGGTGAGATGGGGAGCACACCTGGGAGACCATAGTGTCACTGGCTGTGGACCCCCACAGAGTCCCTTACCACATCAGCCTGCAGGAGCTCCGAGCAGTGCACCTTGCTGTGATGGCATTTGCTCCACTTGTCCGTGGTCCGGTCGTAAAAGTCCAGATGGACAATACCACGCTCATGTACTACGTCAACAGGCAGCGCAGAATGCATTCCCTTGAGTTGTATTGGGAGGCCCTCCGCACCTGGACCCTGTTGCACAGCTTGGGTGCCAATTGCCTGGCAATTCATGTAGCCAGTGCCTCCAGCCAGTATGTGGACACCCTCAACTGGCTAGGCGATGCACCTCACAAGTGATCTCGGTGTCAGGAGGTGGTGGACCACCTGTTCTCCCATTGGGGCGCTCCACTGATTAACCTGTTCACATCCTGGGAGAATGCAAAGCTGAGGCTGTTCTGTGCCTCCCCAACAGTGCAGGACATTGATTGGGAATGTCTTTGTGAGGCCCTGGACTCCAGGCCTCCTTTGCCTTCACTCCTTTCCCTGATTTACACAGTGCTGGTCAAGGTGCAGATGGGTAAGGTGCAGGTCATCCTGGTAGCCCCAGATTGGATGTGCCAGTTATGTTACCCAGATCTCCTCAGCCTCAACAGCAGGCCTCCATGGTGCTTGCTTCTATGCCTAGACCTGCTGTTCTGTCACAAGGGGAAGGTCTTGCACCCAGACCTTCAGTCCCTTCACCTGACAGCCTGGTTCCTAAGTGGCTGGAGTTTTAGGTTTTGGGTCTCATCAAAGAGGTTCTTTGTGTTGTGTAAGCCTCCTGGAAAGAGTCAATCTGCCAGTGCTATGCCTTCAAATGGAAGCACTTTTCCATTTGGTACCATTGCAGAGAGTTAGACCCCCTGCCCCTTAGTTGGCATTCTGGACTACCTGTGGTCTCTCTCACAGTCAGGCCTGAGTTTGACGACCCTCAAGGTGCACCTGGCAGCCATCTCTGCATACTGGGTGTGGGCTGGTATGCCGATGGTGGCCAGGCACTTCTTTAAAGGCCTTGACCACCTGTCACCACCAGGGTGTGATCCACCACCACATTTGAACTGATTGCTGGCACTGACAATGCTCATGGACAAGCCATTCAACCCAGTGCACAGGTGTGATATCTCTCACCAGTCATGGAAGACCGCCTTCTTGGTAGCTATCACCTCTGCCAGAAGGATCAGTGAGCTCCGGGTGCTGTCAGTGGAGTCTCCGTATTTGGTGTTCCACAGGGACAAGGTTGTCCTCTGCCCCAACATGAAGTTCCTCCCAAAGGTTGTTTCAGAGTTTCATCTTAACCAGGTGATCAACTTCCTAGTGTACTTCACCAGTCCAACCTCGAGGCTGAGCACAGGCACCATACGTTGGACCTGATGTGAGCACTCACTTATTATACAGAGCGCATGGCTGGAGTTCAAGGAGAGGTTCGGCAACTATTTGTCACCTATGCTGAAGCTGCAGCTAGCAGACCAGCAGCTAAGCAGACGATCAGCAGGTGGCTTGTATCCTGCATCAATATCTGCTATAGATTGACTAGTAGGGAGCCTCCTGTAGGACTTTGGGCTCATTCCATCAGACATACCACTGCCTCAGTGGCTGTTTCCAGGGATGTCCATATCCAGGAAATCTGCAGGGCTGCTACCTGGAAGTCAGCACACACCTTAGTTTCCCACTACCACTCTGAACTTGAGTCCCACTGGTATGCTGATTTTGGGGCCTCAATTCTTCAGTCCCAGTTTCCGAAGTAGGGCTGTGCACCTTTCCCCGTCCTCCTGGAGAACTGCTAGGACTTTGCCACAGTGTGGTTAGTGCACCATATCTACGATCCTAGAAATGAGAGCTGCTCACCTGTAACTGTTGCTCTAGGAGTGGTATGTGATGCACGTCCACACGACCCACACAACCTCCCCAGGCAAGATAAAATGCTACTTAATACTTGTCGTGTAGGCAGGCATACTCCAAGCACTCCATGGTGTGCAATTTTATTTAAGG
Organism: Neoceratodus forsteri; assembly: GCA_016271365.2. Taxonomy (NCBI): domain Eukaryota; kingdom Metazoa; phylum Chordata; order Ceratodontiformes; family Ceratodontidae; genus Neoceratodus; species Neoceratodus forsteri. The sequence goes on along the minus strand of CM057455.1, from coordinate 1,773,371,963 downwards.
GGGGTAGCAGATAGGCTCTGAACTGCTTCCTTTTTCCATGAAAACTAACAAAGAAAATACTGAAGCTTTCTGTAATTTTATTCATAGGAGTCGAAACTAGAAGGACTGGTCATTAATACTCTCTACATCCCAAAGACAATACAAGTTTACAGGCTCTGGGCTGGTATGTGGGTGTCTTAGGGAACAGTGCATGGCATTTGTATTTACGCATGCATGGCAACAACCACTGTCATGAGATACAAAAGTTGTATTTATGGTGCCAAATGAGTCAACAGACATGGTCCTGGTGTACATTTGTATATTGTCTGGCTACACCGGGGGCGGTTGCTCACCCTAACGGGGGGTTAACAGTGAGTCCACTTGGTGTGCAGATCTGAAATCCTGGCTCCACCCCTGCTTGTACGAAATATTCAAACTATGGCTAGTTTAGGTCCTGGGGCGGGCAGCTAATGGACTTGATTTTCTTGCCCCAAAGGTGTCAGCTGCTCTTTAAACACTATAAATCCTGTGAATACTGGTTGACAAAGGCAGACAACCACAACTTGTGCTCTAACTGTTTGAGCCCCAGTCACAATTTTGAGTGACCTCTGCAAAATTTCCTGCCCTGAAAAAGAGGGCAGTTAAATGATAGTCATTGTCTGTACCAGCTTCTACATCAGTTTCTTCTGTGAGAATCACACACATAATAATGAAGGGTTCATCAGAAGGTGGAAAGTATGCTTTGCACGGTTCCTCTTCTCTGCAGCAATCCTTGAGTTGAAAGGGGACTGAAAAATGCTGTGACCAATAAGACTGCCAAGTCATCCTCAAGTTCCAATAAAAAGCACAAGGCATCTAGCATGAGGAGTGTTGATGCTAATGATGGTTTAAAAAAAAACAAAAAAAAAAACTTTTGACCAGCCGTTGCATGCAATGACTGGCACAAAGAAGCAGGAAGATTAGCACTTTATGGTCCTCAGCATTAAATGCAATCCAAGGAAACAGTAGCAGACCGCAGAATGCCCTCTGTGGAGGACATCAAGCAAGTGTGGCAGTTTTCCAAGCCATGCAGGGCATGGAAGTTCCTGCTGCCCCCCCATCCCTACCATGAAGAAGGTTTGGCTTAGGAGGATGAAGGAACCAATATCCCTGGAGGCATCTCCTAAAAAGGATTTTGGTTCTCTTCCTAGGGCTAATTGTTTTTTGTAAATGCTTTTAGTAAAACAAAATATATATTTGTTTGCAATTTTCTACAGAAATAAATACAGCAGCAATGTCAGTACAGGTTGGTAAAGTCAGAAATGGTCCCTCTTTCTCAAACTGTGGGCCAGATAACTAGTATGCTGAAGCTACTGTCCACCAAGTCTGAGGTAGATGTTGAGGAAGCTGAGTTTGAGTGTGCTGGTACTGACTGCTTCAAAAACAAACTCTGCCCAGAGCCGATAGGACTGTGATGAGCTGCCAAGTGATCAAAGTTACATGTGTGCATAGAAATTATGGAATGCCCGGCTGTAACTTGGCCATTTTTTGGAGATATTGCACCAGATTTTCAACATGGCCTTTTTGGGACCCATCCTCATGAAGAGTGCCAGTGTCATTTTGTTCACTTGTCCCAAAAGGTGATTTCGCAGAGTGACTGCGCCACTATGTGCTACAAGTGCGAAAACACATTTTAGGCAGGATGTAAAAAATGACAGCTGTACTGTTAAAAAGGAGGTGTGCAAAAATGGCAATATTGAAAATCTGGAGTGAAAATATTAAAAATTGGCGAAGTTAGGAACATGCATAGAAACTGTTCAACGCACGCTGGTAACAGTCATTTTTGGAATTTTTTCACCAAATTTGCAACATGGACTTTTTGGGGCCACACCTCACGAACAGTGGCACTGTCGTTTTGTTACTCGGTCCCAAAAGTTGATTCCGTTCAACGACCGTGAAATCACCTTTTGGGACTGAGTAACGAAACAACAGTGACACTGGTCATGAGGTGGGGTCCCAAGAACCCCATGTTGAAAATTTGTTGTCACAATTTTAAAAAAATGGCTGCGTTATCAACTGAAGTTGAAAATCCAATTGAATACCATTATAGCATGCTTACCTTTGATTCTTCAGTTTGTGGTTGGGCTTTGAAAAGTGCAGACGTGTCCTGGTCCAGAGAAGATGACCGCGCCAACCTCTGGAGGTAAGTATGGGTTAGGGGGGATGTGGGAAGGTGGGTGTTCAGTGGGAGGGTGGGGTGGGGAGGGGACTGGGGCAACGATGAGGGACTATTTTCTTTTACAGGTGGGGAAAAAAATCACATTTGGGGGAGGTTTTCTTTATTTAGAGGAAAAAAATATATACATTTGGGCACACTGGGGTGGGCTCCCAGAGTGCCACATGAGTTGGGAGGGTGGGTACTTGATGTCAACATGGGGATTGGGCACCTTGATGGCGGGAGGGGAAGGAAAAAATTGCGGCACACTGGGGTGGGTTCCCAGTGTGCCACATCAGTGGGTGCGGGGCACATACAGCCAACACAGGGATTGGGCACCCCAATGTCAGCGTGGGTCAAAGACCTACATTTGGGCACACTGGGTGGGCTCCCAGTGTGCCACATGAGTTTGGGAGGGGGCTACATAATGCTGATACAGGGATTGGGGACCCCGATGCCAGCATAGGAGGACAGCAGCAGTGGGAAGGATTTCTGCTGGTGGCGGTGATGCAACTGCACATGCGCAACACTCGAGCATGCATAGTTGCGGGGAATGCCATTTTGCCATTCATGACTGCACCATGGAACTGTGCACGCGTGCGAGTCGCGCATGCCCCAGAATGCGGAAGTAACAGCTGAAATAGTGCGGCTTGTTATTCTGTAGCAGCCGTTCATGGTGGAGGGTTTCAGGCTCTGTTGGACTTTAGGAAGGATGCTTCCAAAAGTCCAATGGAAGGTTCCGCAATCGGCCATTTTTGTAAGCTTCGAACCAATCCCAATACGGCTATAGGCTCCACCACAGCCCTAAAAAGAATATTAGTTCCCATCCACAAAGCTTTACAAAATGTCTTCTTACTACACCTTTCTCTGCAATGGCAGTTATCAAAAAGATGGGGAAAAAAGATATCAGGTAGTTGTGGAGGCCTCGAAGTTTATTTATACCCACCCTGATCCTGAGGCTGTGGTTCAGGCAACTGCTTGGGAAAATGCCAAAGTTCTTTTGGCAACTGTATCTCCTGAGAAGGATTCCAGGAAACTGGACAGTATGGCAAGAAAGGCTTGCTCTACCATCACTTCCTACCTTAGTAATACTGCTCAGTATCAGCAGGCCTTGTGGAATGTCCTGCCCACGAGTGACCGTCTACTTCCCCAGGAGAACACACACCTTGCATATATAATGAATGAATGTTTGGAAGCTGCTAAAATGTACTTTGATGTAAATGGCACTGCTTCTAGGGCTCTAGTAAAGTGCTCAGAAGATTGTGTGGAGTCAGCAGCGTTGACACAGGACATGCAAGGTAGAGCAATTGATTGTTCTTTGAAGGAACTTTATTTAATGACAAAACAGGCATACGTGAAGAAAAGTTGAACAAAAAGCAACTTTTAAACATTTGACTGAAATGGAGAGGCCATCCACTTCCTGTAGGCTCTGTAGAAGGGCTTACTACAGCAGACCCTTGTGCACCATGGATACTCTATTTAGAGGGACACAGGGAGAGGCAGAGGTAGGAGAGGATCAAGGCAAAAGCCTGCCTCAGCTTCTCCAGCATAGGCAAAGCCCAACTCCTGAGAGTTTGCCTGTGTCCCCATAGACTCATTGCCAGTAGGAGGGTGCCTGTCTTGCTGTCTTCAAGAATGGAGAAAAAATACCACAGGCAAGTGGGTCCTGGAGACAGTAAGACAGGATAACCCTTCAAATTGCAGTTTCCAAAGGTAAGCCAAATAAGAGTATTTCTAGCTCAGAACCGCACATGCAGAGTCCTGCTGAAATTGGAAATGAAAAGGTTATTGCAACTACAGTAAGAGCGGTGGGAAGGGTTCCCATTTCCCAGCTGGAAAAAGGACTAATTTCCAGGTACTTTATCACACTAAAGAAATATGAGGACTGGCATCCCATTTTGTACCTCAGGATCTTCTTCGGGGATATCTCTTTCATGAAGTCACACCTATGGAACTTAGCCATCAGGCACTAGGATCCCACGGGAGCTTTTTCTGTAGCAGTCTATCAGGGGCCACCTATACCGACTCATCTGCTGATGTTACTCTCCATATAAAGGCATTGGCAGCCCCACTCCCTCCTCAGTTCTTTTCCTGCCGTCGACCATTCTAGCACGGACTCTGTAGGAAACTTCGTCCATCAGTCGACTGCCACAACTTTCTCAAGTTTTTATTTTCAGCATTTTTGTCTAGAACTGTCAAGTCGTCCTCTCTCTTCTGTTGCTGTGGAAAGAAGATTTATTGTGAGGATGAACACAAACTTAGTGTCTGCTGTCTCGGACCTTCTCATAACGCCCTCGCCTGTGTGCTCTGCCAGAAGTTTAATCTCACCACTTTCCGGCACCAAAAACGGGCCCTCAAGGTAATTTTTTTTTGTAAACTATTTTAAACAAGATCAGCAATTCAATACATTTTACACTATATGTGGAATTTAGTACAGGTTCTAATCATAAAAACCAAGCATAATTAAAATGTTTTTTTGATACAGTATCGTAGGAGTTATATTAAGATCCAACTTTGTGCATTTTTGGTACCTTTTACATTGAAAATATTATTAATAGAAAGGCCTTCAAAGTTGAGGTTTTGCATGGAATGCCAAACTAGCCCCAAACTATGCCTTACCTATGTTAAAAAATGGGAAACCAGGGAGTGCCCAAAGCCCCTTCCAGTGGATCCTACATCAGTTTGTGCCTTTCTTGCTGGTTTGTAGCTAAGTATTGTGTGTGTTCCACTTTCATACTATGCAGATGGGTCTGAACCCAGTGTGTCACTGACAGAGAAGGATCTGACCACCAATTTTGGGCTATTACCAATTTCACAACACTCAATCCCAGGCTCCACAAAGGATGTCATTAAGAAGCCTCCCCACTAGAGCCAATGGGAAGGCCAAACAATGCCTCTGCAGCATCTAGGGGGCCAGAGGTTCCCCAAACCCTAGAAAGTAACAAGATCACTTTATTTCAAAAAGACCCTATTTTGGGGTAGGTCCATATCATATGGAAAATGATCCAGATTCATTTTTACATTTAGGGAATTCTAGCCAGTATGGAACAGGGAGGCTTGGGAGCTTCCTCTTCCCCCTCTCTGGCATGCTTTTCGGGTTCACTTGTGCATAAGGCCTGGGACAAATCCTCAGGGAAGCATGGGTACAAGGACTGTCACAAGGACCTCTCCCCAGGTCACTGGTCTCTGTCCCTGCTGTCTTCTCCATAGTCCTCTGGGGCTGCATTGTCTGTGCCTTTGAGCCCAACTTCCTCTGCTGTCTCAGCCTCAGTTTCTTTCAGGCCTATCTGGGCAGGTGTTCTCCCCAATGTCTTCAGATGCTGTCTACCTGTGGGTCGCTTGCCCATGCCCTGCTGACTCTGCATACTCCTTTCTCCTCTGCACTGGGCCCTGTTGCTCCAGTCGTGGACAGTGGGTCATTGACAGCTGGCCTGGCTTTGGCCCTATCGCTTTCTTCTGCAGCTGGGCCACCGATGGCTGGTTTTTCTCGAGTTCCTCAGTCGCAGTGGGGATGTCATTGGTGGGCTTCAGGCCTTTGCTCCTGGTCATGATCTTCAATCCCTATCCGGTCATTGACCTTAATTCTATTCTGACCTCGCTCACAATGGCTCTAGTTAGGCAGTTCACCCCTATGCCTGCCCCACCATCGACACCTCCTTCAGGGCCTCCCTCCACCTGGCCTTCTTGCCCTGCACCGTTTCGGGTGTTGGCGGTAACCACTGCATTTCTGCCTGCTTCTGAACAGGTTGACATGGAGGAGGAGTATTATCATCCTGATCTCATTCTATCTGAGGAAGAGGAGGATCGTGGGGGGGTTGCGGTCTGTTTCAAGACCGAATTGGGCCTCACAAGTGTACCAGTTGAGGAGTTTGAGACATTTGAGTGCACTGTGGTAGCAGGTGTAGGATCGCCCTCCTCTACCATCCACTCAGGGATGAGAAGCAGTTCCTGCAGGAAGTGGCGGACTTCGTGATCGGCATGGCGTTTGAGTCGCCCAGGCTGATGGTCCTGGCCGAATTCAGTGCCCGGGCCAATGACAAACTCTCACAATTTGGACAGCACTTCCTCCAGTTGATGACATCTTTGGGTCTCACACAGATTGTTTCCACTGCTACCCATAAACATGGTGACTCTCTTGACTTAGTCTTCCTCCTGGGGATCGAAGCCTCGTACCTGGGGGTGGAACCAGTTGGATGGTCTGATCATTACACTGTGGGGTTCAATTTCCACGCACCCCCCACCCTTTGTAGGCCTACCCCTATAGAGATGGTCAGGTACCACCCTTTACGAGATGTAAGCTCAGAAGGCCTGGCAGTGGTACTTGACCTATCGGTTCTTCCATCAGCAAACAACGACCCAGAAGCCCTAGTGTTGGCCTATAATGAGGCCATTTCTGCGACCCTGGATGTCGATGCTTCTGTCCGAGTTTGTCCTCTCTCCCTTCCCCCTCGATCCCCTTGGTTTGATGGGACCCTGAGGGAGATGCGGTGACTAGGACGAAGGTTAGAGTGTTGCTGGCGGAGATCCGCCCTGGATGCCGACCACCTTAGATTGATAGACCATTATCAAGCCTATCAATCCGCAGTCACCCGTAAGAAGGCAGAGTTCCTGTCTGGGAAGATTGCGGCCACTCAGAACCGACCAGCTCAGCTGTTTCAAACTGTGGACAGACTGTGCAACCCAGCCTGTCAACAAGTTTGAAAACATTTTTGCAAGTAGAGTGCAATATGCTTGCTCAATTCTTTGCAACTAAGGTGGCTGACATCAGGGCAGAACTCCAACCAGCACACTCTATGGGTGTTGCTTTGGATCAGTGCTCGGACGCTGCCCCTCAGTTTTCCTGGAGTACCTTCAACCAGCCGGAGTTCGTGGATGTCATGCAGATTGTCCAGGGTATGTGCCCTACATGCTGTAGTTTGGACCCAGGATCAACTACTCTGATTATGGGCTGCAGTGACATCATTGATCCGGTCCTAGCAGGGATAGTCTGGTTCTTCTTGGAAACAGGTGAGTTTCCTAGATCCGTGAAGGAAGCGGCGGTGACACCCCTCCTGAAGAAAGCTTCTTTGGACCCTGACTGCCATGTGAACTATAGACCAGTCTCATACCTTCCCTTTATAGAGAAGGTGATTGAGAAAGCAGCGGCTGTACAGCTGGAGAACCACTTGACCATCCATGATATCTATGAACCTCTCCAATCCATTTTGTCAAAGTGGCACAGTACTGAGACGGTGCTGGTTCAAGTGCTCAGTGATCTCCTGATGGCAAGAGATTGGAAAAACCGTTCTGTCTTGGTTCTTCCAGATCTCTGATCAGCATTTGAAACTATGGACCATGGGGTCCTCCTCGATTGCCTGAAGTTCATCTGTGGCCTGTCAGGTATGGTCTTCAGGTGGTTTACATCTTTCCTCACCGGAAGAACTCAGAGGGTTGTGTTGGGGATTTATTCCTCTGACCCAGTCCATCTGTTATGTGGAGTCCCTCAGGGATCGGTGTTGTACCCCATGTTGTGCACAGTGTACATGCTACCCCTCAGAGACATTGTAAGAATGTATGGGCTGAGGTTTCACTGCTATGCTGATGATACCCAGCTTTACCTTTCTTTCGCACCTGACCAGGATAGAGCTCTCACAGTATTTAACAACTGCCTCACAGAAATCCAGGATTGGATGAATTTGAGCTGGTTGAAGTTGAACTCTGAAAAGACTGAGGTGCTGGTTGTGGACCCAGGGCATCGGATAGGGAGCTCGGGGGTGGGTTCACCCTCAGAATTCTTTCTTTGGGGTCTATCTCTCCCGACCTCTGAATGGGTGTGAAACCTATGGGGTAATCCTTGATGAAGGGCTGACACTTTGTTTGCAAGTGTCAGCTGTCATCAAATCCTCTTTTTACCACTTGAGGAATATCTCCAGAGCTGAGCATCTTGTTCTGTCCAGCGACCTCCCCACGTTGGTCCATGCCTTTGTGTCCTCGCACTTGGATTACTGCAGTTCCCTTTACCTAGGGCTACCTGTGGTGGATATCCACCAGTTGCAGCTGGTGCAGAACACTGCGGCCCAGTTATTGACAGGAATCCCTTGGTCCTGTCATATTTCTCTGGTGCTATGTGAACTGCACTGGCTGCCAGTACAGTGGCGGATCACCTTTAAAGTCTGACTTCTGACTTATAAAGCCCAACATGGACAGGGCCCGAGCTATGTGAAAGAGCTTCTTGTTCCTTACTGCCCTGGGCAATCGCTCTGCTCAGCTGATATGGGGTTGTTAGTGATTCCAAGGGTTTGTTAAAAATCTTCTGGGGCCCGAGCATTTATGTATGCGACCCCTGCCCTTTGGAATTCTCTACCTCATTAGCTATGGGAGTGCGCGACTGTGGAGGGATTTAAACAGGCTCTTAAAACTTACCTATGGAATCAAGCATATGGTGTATGACCCAAATCTTTGTTTATTGTATTCTATAATATTTATAAACTGTGCATATACAATTTACTCTTTTTAACTATTTGTGAGGCGCCTTGGTTGTGGAAAGGCGCCATATAAATAAAGAATGTTATTATTTAAGAGAACATAGGGGGATATTCCTCTGATAGGTCCACTGCCTCTTCCAGGAATGGGGACGCTGAGACCAATGCCCCCAGGTACACCCCTCCAAAGACCCCAGCTTCTATGCTACAATGAAGAAGCTCCAGTTCACTACAGGGTTCCAGACTGAAGAGGATGATGTCACCAGGAGAAATCTGGTGGATTTTCTGGAGATCCCCAAGACTCCCCCAAGGTCATTCCATTATTGCTTTCAGCTCTGGATAGTGCTGCCCAGGCTGTTTGGCGCAAAACCTAATTCAGTCCCTGCCATGCCTAGAAAAACTGACAGGCTACATCAGGACCCCTTTCGGAAGGCTTTTTATTCTGCACAGCCAGAAACATACTAGGTTTTCATTAAGGCTGCCCATGATTGCTTTAAGGTGCCAAAACACCTTAGCTCCCTCCCACCAGACAAGGAGTCCAGGAGGCCTGGTTTGTGACTAAGAGAACCTTTGCTTCAGCTACTTTGAGCCACTAGCTCTCTAACGGCTTGTCTCATCTGAGATGAGAAGCAAAACTACTAAAACTCTTATCGCCTCATATTGCTACCCCACTAAGAATACCATTCTTGAAAACGTTAACCCATAATGATGTACCACCCGACTGGTTATCTGTAATCATGGTGCCTATACACAAAAAAGGAAACTAGGCAGATCACACTAACTGTAGGCTTATTAGTTTGACATCCATCCCTGGGAAGGTAATGGAGTCCATTCTTAAAGAAATAAAGGACACGTGGAAAACAGTGGCCTAAGGGATAAAGATCAGTATAGTTTTGCATTTGGAAGATCGTGTGTAATGAATCTGTTGTGTTTCTACAATAAGATAGCAGCAGCTCTGGATAGAGGAGTACCAGTTGACAGCATTTACCTCAACCTTGCTAAAGCATTTAATAAAGTCCCACATTGTGGTGATATACAAAGTCTAACATACATACAAATGGACCACAGAATAGTGAATTGGATTGTGGGTTGGCTGGGGGATAGAACGCAGAGGGTGTGTATAAATGGCTATTACTCGACCCCTATACCTGTGACAAGTGGGGTGCCACAGAGTTCAGTCCTGGGTCCGGTGTTGTTTCAGATATTCCTGTCCAGTATGGGGCAGCATGAAACAAAATGTCTGAGTAAATATGAAGATGATACATAACTTGTGGGTATTGCTAGCACTAATGAAGGCATAGCCTATATACAAATAGATTTAGACAACATCCAGAAATGGGCCAACTCTTAAGGGGTTGAGTTTTAACACTGATAAGTGTTGTATTATACACTTGGGGAGACGCAACAAAAATGAACGTATTTCCTAAATGGACTACCTCTCAGAGATTCACATTAGGAAAAAAGATCCCGGAAATAATAATTGGTGAAAATCTAGCTTACGATTCACATTGTAATAACCAAATAGCAAAGGCTAAAAAAGTACTATGAACCATAAAACAACATTTTAGAAGTAGGGATGAACAGGTTATATTGCCCTTGTATAGATTATCTGTCAGACCATTGCTAGACTGTGGAAGCCCTGTGTGGGGTCCAATCACAAAGGGAGGTAATGATAGAACAGAAAAAGTACAGAGGCAGTCTACTAAATTGATATATAATCTAAAAACTTTACCTCATAACGACCATCTTCAGAAATTAAACATGATGACTCTTGAAACTAGAAGAGTACGGGGAGACCTACTATTATGCTATGACATAATGCAAGACAACTACCTTCTAAACGAATTAGACTTGAGTTCAAGAGTTCAAAAATGATAGAATGGGCACTAGGGGGCATCCACTACAAATAAGACCTAAGAAGTTTAACACAAATAAGAGGAAAGCCTTCTACATGCAGAGGGTGGGGAATCCATGGAATGGACTACCAGTAGAGATCATAACTAGTGAAAAGAAACAATTCAAAAGAAGATTAGATCAATATATTTTAGATGGAAACTGCATGACTTATTTTGGGTGAAGTGACAGGAGCTCACATGGGCCTACTGCCTTCTCAGCTCCTTACACCTTAGTAGTAGTATATGGTTAAATACCAGAATACCCTGTGAAAGAAGGGCAGGGTGGCCTCCCAGAAGGGTCTCAGAAGCAGGAACTCCTTAAGGTTCTCCAGGCAGTGGAGGATGTCAGTGAACTCTGAGCTATCTATGATATGTCAGATACCACAGCCAGGGCAGCTGCTACAGGCATTTGCATATGGAGGCACTCCTGGCTCAGTGTTTCTGGGTTTGCTGCAGATGTCCAGTAAAAAAAGTCCTGGATGCTCCCTTTGTGGGCTCCAGGCTTTTTGACCCTGACGTGCAGGACAATATCAATGAGTTGCAGGCATCAGCGAGGGTTATTAGGTCAGTCCACTCTCTTTATCATACTCAACCCAGAAGTTTGCTGAGACCTTCCTTTCGCAAGGTCTTCCAGATACCAAGGTCCGGCACCCAATTTCAAGGGAAACGCAGAGCTACCTCCTCCCTGCTTACCCCTTCCTCAACCACTGGACCATCAGGCAAAAGTCCCAGAGCCAGTGGTGCATCCTTTGCCTGTCTCCTTGCCTGGCCCCCCTTGTCTTGCTCCAAATCTGGAGGTGGCTTTAGGAGGTGGTTTTTCCCTCCATCTCAAGCAGTGGAGGACTGGGTTACCACAGACACTTGGATTCTGCAAATAATAGAGTGGGGCCACACACTAGAGGTTCTGAAACAGCCAACAGATTTCCCGTCTATTCCACCCTCATACCCCCCTGGACCACATTCCTTTGCTCTGGGACAAAGTCCTTTCCCTGTTGTCCAAACAAGCCATACAGCCTGTCCCATGTCCTCAGCAGAACATGAGGTTCTACTCTAGCTTCTTTCTGGTCCTTAAAATAACAAGGGATCTGCGTTCAGTTCTAGATCTTCAGGGACTAAATACATGCAGTGCAAAAAGTTCAGTATGGTCACCCTGCAGAGCGTGCTGCCCCTACTCAAACAGGGAGATTGGCTTTGTTCCCTGGACATGTAGGATGCTTATCTATATATCCTGATCTGTCCCCTTCAGAAGCAGTATCTCAGGATCTTCTTCTGGGGTATCTCAGTTACCTGGTCACACTGTAGGAATGTCACCATCGGTGAAGCTAGATTCACACAGATTTTCAGCAGTACAACTGGGGCGGCCACGCCGACGTCACCAACCCTACAAAGGCGTGCATGTCCCCGCTGCCTCCTCAGTTCTTTCCCACCATCAACTTGTTTGCATGGGTCTCCACGGAAACTTCAACGTAGTTTGTGCCTTTTTGCCTATGGTTTTTCAGCTTAATACTTTGGAATCTCCCTATGTTGTTTATGTAGAGATTTAGGAGGGGGATACAGATAAATGCCAACTGACCTTGAACCAGATTAAACTGTTGGTGCTATTTTAGTGAATTGGGGGGGGAATTTGGCCAAAGCACCGGGGAAATTCTCCTACTCTCTTTGAGAAGTGCCATGGGATCTTTAACATCCACCTGAACCGGGTCGTGCCTGAAAATAGGCAGAATCTGCCCAGTGCACTTACCCAGTCAACATACACTAAATAAATAAAATAAATCCTTCGACATCTCTCTTCCATTGCTGCCTCTGTGGAAAGAAGATTGCTTCCACAGATGAACACTGTCTCTCTCTCTGCTGTCTTAAGTGTCACCACAAAGTCTCTGACTGTGAGCTCTATCAGAAGTTTAATCAAACAACCCTCAGGCGATGCAAGAATGCTCTTAAAATTGTTTTAATGGGACAACAGGTAGCCAGTTATGGGCAGGGGTCCTCCGGGGTCCCAGCCTCCCAGTCACCAGCAGGGTCATCGAGTTCCCAGGCTTCTTAAACTCCGAGAAAAGCCCTTGGGGGGGTCATAAAAAAGACCATGATTAGTACCGCTGTCCCTGGTGGTAGTCCTGTCCCCCCCCCGATGGCCTATCCTTCCTTTTCTGAGAGTAATTCGTCGGCTGTGGTTGCACAAATGCATAAAACTGCTGTCCAGATCTCTATGCCCACCAGACCCATACCGACAGCATCTCTGTCCGACATACTGGGCAGTCTGTCGTCGACCTCTGAGTTGTCTGCACCTTCAGTGTCGACAACGACGGGATCATCATTGACGGCCCTTCCATCGAGGCCTGATCCTACTACAGGCCCTCAGCCTTCAGGCTCTTCAGGGTCCCAGGGCCCTTCTGGTGAGTTGTAGCTCCCTGAGCTGTTGACCTCCCCCCCCATTGACACAGTCTTCGACACTCATTGATCTCAATGAGGCAGTCTTCAACGCTCATCGATCTCAATGAGATTTTGACTAAATATACCTCAGTGATTGTTCACCAGCTAGGTGCATACAGGCCCACATCGCCTGCTCCATCGAGAGCAGCTTCATCGTCGACTTCATCGTTGACCCCTCCTCGATGGCCACGGGTCACTCCTCACAGGCCGTTGTCAGTGCCTCAAACATCAGACCTTGATCTGGAAGAGGTCAACGTTGAGGCGGAGTTCCGTCCTGATCATATCCTTCCTGATGAGGAACAGGAGGAAGAAGAACACTTCACCTCGGACAGATCCACAGCTTCCTCAGTCAGTGAGGATTCTGTCAAACACACTCCTAGGTCTCCTCCAGAGGACCCCACCTTCTTGAATGTGATGAAGCAGTGATCCTCAGATATGAGGTTCCATACTGAGGTGGATGATGTCACCAGAAAAGACCTAGTGGATTTCCTGGAGATCCCAGAGTCTCCTCCTAAGATCATTCCTCCCATTCTGCCTACTTTGAGGAATGCTGATACCGCAGCCTGGCACAGACCTGACATGGTGCTAGCTATGCCCCGCAGGCCAGATAAACATTACCATGCCGCTCAGTGTTTCCACATTATGCTGCCCAGCCTGAAACACATTCAGTGGTTATAAAGGCAGCTCATGACAGGTCTAAGGTGCCCAAGCACCTTGGCTCCCTCCCCCTAGACAAAGGGTCATGCAGAATTGATCTTTAGGGCAAGAGGGTTTATGCCTCCTTCACCCTTGGGCTGAGGATTGCCAGTCACCTGTCCCATATGGTAAAGTACCAGAATAACAGCTGGAAGAAGGGGAATGCTGCTGCCTAGGCCCTCCCAGAAGGTACGCAGAAAGAGGAGGTGCTCCAATGCTTGCAGACCTCTGAAAATGTTAGCAAGAATCTCCTGTGGGCCCTCTACGATATCTTGGACACTGTTGCCAAGGCTGCTGCCGCTGGCTTTTGCCTTCATAGGCACTCCTGGCTAAGGGTCTCTGGCTTTGCTGCTGATGTTCAGCAGAAGGTGCTTAATGCCCCCTTCAGTGGCTCTAAGCTTTTTGGGTCAGATGTACAGGACATCATTAATGACTTGCAGGCATCTGGCAGGGTTATCAAATCTGTCCACTCATTCTATCACACACAACCTCAGGGTAGACAGCGCCGTTCTTTTCGTAAAGCATCCAATAGGCAAGCAGCAGCCTGTCAGCCTCAGGTTAAATGCAGAGCCTCTGCTGAATTGCCCACCCCCTCCAATGCTGGAGCTGCAGCCAAGTGTCCCAGAGGTGATGGACCAGCCCCAGCAGCTGGATCCACCTCCGCTTGACTCCTTGCCTGGCCCCCGATCAAGAGGTGGTGGTTCTCCCTCCATCTCAATCATTGGAGAATCATAACATCGGATGCCTGGATTCTTCAAATAATAGAAAGGAATCACATTCTGGAACTCACTGAGCAACCCCAGAGACTCCTCCTGTCTGGTCCCTAAAAGACTGGAGATCTGAGGCCCATCTTAGACCTAAAGGACCTCAATCTGTATGTCCTGTGCAAAAAGTTCCGAATGGTTCAGAATGGTAATTTTGACAGGCCTGATGCCTCTCTCAAGAAAGGCAACTGGTAGTTTTTTCTGGACAAGCAGGATGCTTACCTGCACATCTCAGTTTTTCCTCCCCACAGTAGGAAAAAACGGTTTCTTTTCCAGCGCGAGCATTACCAGTTCCAAGTGCTGCCCTTTGGCTTGTCCTCTGCACCACGGGTCTTTACCAAATGCTTAGCAGCAGTAGCTGTGGCCCTCAGAAGGGAGGGAATGGACATTTTCCCATACCTGGATGATTGGCTTCTAAAAGCCCTGTCCAGAAAACAGCTCCTGGGGACTTTGGAGAGAACCCTTCAGTTGTTCCTCTCCCTGGACATTATTGTCAACCTGCCCAAGTTGATCCTGGTCCCTTCCCAAAGGCTGCAATACATAGGGGCAGTTCTAGACTGGGTGCAGGGGAAGGCATTCCTTTCACAAAACAGGGTGGAGTGTCTTATTGCCCAGGCTCAGTAGGTGTCCCAGAGCCATTATATTCCTGCCAGGATGTACCTGAGGCTGTTGGGACTGATGACGGCTGCCATTCCCACCATTCCACTAGCCAGGCTCCACATGCCCATCTTCCAGTGGACTCTCCGAGTACAGTGGGACCAGCAAACAAATTACTTAGATCAGTTGGTGCTGGTCTCCTCCTCAGTCCGTAAAGTGCTTCAGTAGTGGATGAACCCCCTGAACCTGTTGCAAGGAGTTCCATTCCAGATCTCCTGTCCACAACAAATCCTCACCACGGATGCCTCCAGTTTGGGCTGGGGGCTTATCTTGGTACCTTTCAAACTCAGGGCTCATGGTCCCAGATTGAAACCTCCCTGTATATCAATGTCCTGGAGGTGTGAGCAGTTCTCTATGCCATGCAGGCCTTTCAGAATCACCATCTTCCAGGTCAGCTGCTGATTCAGTTGAACAACCTTAGTGTAGTATACTATATCAACAAGCAGGGGGGACGTACTCATACCCTCTATACAGGGAGGCAATGAGAGTGTGGTATTGAGCACTAAACCACGGGCTAACCTCAGTCGTCTATGTCCCAGGAGTGCTAAACACTCTGGCAGCCAGACTCAGTCTAGTATACACAAGTGGGAGCTTCTGTCATCCATCGCAGAATATCTATTCAACAGATGGGGTCATCCAGAGTTGGACCTTTTTGTGTCCCCACTCAATGTAAAACTGCCCAATTGTTGCTTGCTCTATCCAGGGCCTGAAGTTTTCTGGTGAGACGCATTATACCTCTCTTAGAGCAAAAGGTTTCTTTGTGCCTTCCCCCCATTTCCTCTGATTCAGAGGGTACTCATCAAGCTGCAGATGGAGGGGGCCAGCATGATCCTGGTAGCCCCATTCTGGCCTTCACCAGATTTGATTTCCTCTACTATAGCAGCTGGCGGAGAAACCTCCGGTCCCTCTCACTCTGCAGGAATCTGCTGACCCAGGATCAGGGGACCCTGGTCCATCCCAACCTCAGGTCCCTTCATCTGTACGCTTGGCTTCTGAGAATGTAGACACCACCAGATTTAGGGTTTCTAACAGAGTGGCAGGTGTTGTAGTGGCCGCCCAAAAGCCTTCTACCCATGCCATGAAGTGGAAGTGGTTTGCTATATGGCTGCCAAGCATAATCTGAACCCTTTCACCCGTCCGGTGAATCAGATCCTGGATTACCTGATCTCTCTATCTGACTCAGGTCTCCAGTACTCCTCCCTCAAGGTGCACTTTTCAGCTTTTCTCGAGCTCATGGGTGACCGCACCATAGCTCAGCTGGATGTCTCCCATACCTTTTCGAGGAGCATCCTACACCTGAAACACCCAATCTGTTCTCTTGTTCTAGCTTGGAATTTGAATTTTGTTTCAGAGAAGTTGGATGTCTCCTTTTGAGCCAGTCGCAACTTGTGAGCTATGCTTTCTTTCCTGGAAAGCGTTATTTTTAGTTGCCACTACTTCTCTTTGAAGATTTTCAGAGCTTTAGGTCCTCTGGTGCGAGGAGCCTTATTTAAGATAGGGTGTCTTTGTGCATGAATCCTAAGTTTCTCCCTAAGGTGGTGTCTGAGTTTACACTAAACCAATCTATCCACCTTCCTGTTTATTTTTCTGAGTGTGCCAATCCAGGGGAAGCACTGCTGCATGTGTTAGATGTACACATAACCTTGAAATATTACCTGCTGTGAACCAAGGAATGTTGGAAGTCAAAGCAGTTGTTCATTTATTTTGCCCCAGGTAGAGAGGGCATTCAGGTTTCTAAACAATGTTTATCTAAATGGTTGAATAATTGCATTGAGTTCTGCTACAAGTACAGCAAAGAATTGCCAGGAACTGCCAAAGCTTATTCCACAAGTGACATGGCTACCTCTCTGGCTTGTTTCCGAGGGGTCTCGGCCACCGCCATTTGTGCAGCTGCCACCTGGAGTACCGTCCATACTTTTACTAAGCACTACAGTCTGGACATTACCTCTAGAGCCTGTACAGGATTTGGCAGGGCTGTGCTGCAGGCCCTCCTGTCTTAAACTTAAGGATGGCCTTCCTCGCAGACTGTTTGAACCTGTAACTGCTTCGGACTCATTTCTACGGTGTGACCTGATGACTGAGATACCCCCTGAAGAAGATAGAACCGTTATTTAAGAACTTACCATAACAGTAGATCTTCCAGGGGATCTCAGTCATTGGATCTATGTTCCCTCCCACCATCCCCCTTTTGGGGGCTTCTTTCCTGGAACTGGCTATCTGGTGTATCCAGCCTTTCTTATGGGCCTGGGCACCTCTCTCTCTCCTTGGTCCCCCATGGCTCAAGCTATGATCCCTTTGTCTCCAGGGAAAAGAACTGAAGAAGGAGTGGGGCCGCTCACACCTTTATAGGGTTGGTGACCGCAGACAATGTCAGTGTGGGCATCCCCAGTTGTACTGCTGAAAATCTTCCATGTGGATCCTGCTTCAGCAATGGTGACATTCCTACAGTGTGACCTGATGACTGAGATCCCCTCAAAGATCTACTGTTACGGTGGGTTTTTACGTTACTGTTCTTTCCTGTTCCAGGAGGAACATTACCGGTTCAAGGTTTTGCCCTTTGGCTTGGCCTCTGTAGTGCAGGTCTTTGCCAAGTGCTTAGCAGCAGTGACCCTCAGATGGGAGGGCCTCCACATGTTCCCATATGTGGATGACTGGCTGCTAAAAGTCCCATTCAGGGACCTCTTGCTGACCACACTGCACAGGACCCTAGAGTTGTTTCATTCCCTGGGCATTACAGTCAATCTGCCCAAATCTGTCCTTTTTACATTCCAGCACCTCCAGTACCTTGGTGTGAGTCTGGACATGACCCAGAGTAAGGCCTTCCTGCCCCAGAACAGAGCAGAATCCCTGGTGGCTCATGCCTGTCTTGTGGCTTGAGAGAGACATGTCACATGTCACAGCCAGGTCCTGTCTAAGACTCTTGGGCCTCATGGCAGTGGCTATAGCCACTTTTCCCCTAGCCAGACTTCATATGTGCATGCCCCAATGGAACCTCCGAGTTCAGTGGGACCAGCACTCTGACGACTTGGATCAGTTAATCCTGGCTTCCTCCCTAGTTTGCCATGTCTTGCAGTGGTGGTAGAACCTAGTCAATCTTTTGTGGGGTGGCCCTTTTCTCATTCCCTCTCCTGAGCAGATCCATACCATGGACAACTCTGGTATGGGATGGGGAGTCTATCTTGGTCCTTTCAGACTCAGGATCTTGGTCTCCAGCAGAGACTCTTCTCCACATAAACGTGCCTGAAATTAGGGCAGTGCAATATGCTTTACAAGCCTTCCAGCCACCTGTCCATGGGCCCCTGCTGGTGCAGTCAGACAACCTCAATGTGGTATATTAAATCAGTTAGCAAGGAGGAATGCATCCATGTTCCAGATGACCAAAACATCTTGGTAGACAGCCTCAGCTGGTCGCAGTCCAGGAAACATGAAAGGTAACTGCTGTCAGTGGTCTCAGAAGACCTGCTTGAAAGGTGGGGATGCCGAGAATTGGACCTTTTTGTGTCCCCACTCAGCACAAAACTGCCACATTTCTGCACGCTAGACCCAGGGACTGGAGTTTTCTGGCGAGATGGGTTGTCTCTCTCTCTCTCTCTCCTGGAAAAGGAGGTTTCTTTATGCCTTCCCTCCCTTCCAGAGGGTGTTCCTCAAACTACAAATTGAGGGGGCTTCTCTCATCCTGGTGGCACCATTCTGGCCTTGGTAAATGTGGTTTCCATTACTGCAGTAGCTGACTGCGGAACCTCTGGTTCCTCTCCCTCTTTACAGGGACTTGTTGACACAGGCTTGGGGAACCCTGGTCCATCTAGACTTCAGATTCTTTCACTTGCATGTTTGGCTGCTGAGGACGTAGCCATAGCTCGCTTCAGGGTTTCTCAGAGAGTGGCTGATGTCTTGATGATTGCTAGGAAACCTTCCACCAAAGCCACATATTCAATTAAATGGAAGTGTTTTGCCATTGGGTATCAGCCCATCACTTGGATCCATTCACATGCCAGGTGAATCAGATACTAGAGTATCTTCTGTCCCTTTCAGACTTGGGCCTGAGTTATTCTTTTATCAAGGTGCACCAATCTACTATTTCAGCCTTCTGTGTGCCCGTCAAAGGCCATATGGTAGCCCAGTTAGATGTGGCTCATACGTTTCCGCAGGGCAAGCTTCACTTGAAGCCCCCTATCCTCAATCCTGTCCCCTCATGGGTCATGAATTTTGTGTTGGAGAAATTGACCCTGCCTCCTTTTGAACTGGCTGTGTCTTGCAAGCTGCGCTTTTTTTCATGGAAAGTTGTTTTTAGTTGGTATTACTTCTGCTCGAAGGATTTCAAAGCTGCAGGCTCTCATGTGAGCAGGCTTATTTAATTTCCCATAAAGACAGGGTCTCTTTACGCACTAATTCCAGTTTAGTTCCTCAGGTGGTCTCTGAGTTCACTTTAAATCAGTCTATCCACCTTCCAGTTTATTACCCAGAGCATGCCAATCCAGAGGAAGCATTGCTCCATACTCTAGATGTGCATAGAATTTTACGCTACTATACACACCATACTAGGGACTGCAGAAAGTTCAAGCAGTTGTTTGTTTCTGTTGCCCCGGGAGAGAGGGCACCTCAGTTTCTAAGCAGTTCTTGTCCAAATGGTTGGCCAACTGTATTTGTTTTTTGTTATAGGAAGGTATGGTAAGGAACTTCCTGGGGCTGTTAAGGGCCATTCAGCCAGGGATATGGCCACTTCTGTTGCTTGTTTCTGGCATGTGTCAGCTGCATACATCAATGCTGCTGCCACTTGGGAGTATTGTCCACAGTTTCACTAAAATCTGCAGCTTAGACATTGCCTCTCACAGGTGAGCAGGTTTTGGCCTGGCTGTGCTTCGGGGCCTCCTTTCATAGGCTTTTTGGCCTCCCGCCATGTTCTTGATCTAGCTGTCAGAACTGCTTGGGACTTGTTCCATAGATGTGACCTGATGAAACAGACATGCCTGAAGAAGATGTAATAGTTACATAACTTACCGTAACAGTAGATCTTCAAGGAAATCTCTTTCATAAGGTCATGCTGTCCTCACTCCACCCACCTTTGGAGTTACCGTCTGTTTCCAGACTGGCTTGTTTGTGCTGCAGCCTTGACCATGGCTAGGCACTCTGTCTCTTTTCTTGGTTTCCCAGGAGTAGCTGGGCAGGAACAGTCTCCAGCGGGGGGCTGAGGAGGGAGTGGGGCCACCTACACTTTTATATGGAGAGTGACGTCGGCAGATGATGTCGGCGTAGGCAGCCCTGATAGACTGCTACAGAAAAAGCTTCCATGGTATCCTATAAGTTCCATAAGTGTGATCTGATGAAAGAGATTCCCTTGAAGATATACTGTTACGGTAAGTTCTTACGTAACTGTTCATTCTTTTTTTTGTCAATTATTTTTCCCTCCCGTCACCGCTGGCTGGGGCCCCATTGGTCAACCTACCTGATCCCACACCTGTCTGAGATCCTCCCAGCTGTGCCTCTATCCACCATCACCTGTGACACACCCGTGGAGTAACCCCCCCCTGGGATCTACCCCCTGGAGTGGGGATGCCTTCTGCTCCTCTGCGCTTTCTTCCAGTGCTCCTCGGGCGGAGGTGGTTGGAGAGATGAGGTCCCAGTGGGCGGGGTCTGATGTTGGAGATGGGGGCAGGTGACGTCTTCCTCCCAGCCAATAAGAGTTTCCTGTGTTTGTAAACATCCCTCCCCCTTTGCCCGGATGTGCAGTGACTTCCAGTGCAACCGGGCGCACTCCTGCACCCTTCCCACGGATGCCCATCGAGGCTCCTCCCTGTGCCAGCATGATCCCCTGGCTGTTGCACTCCAGCCTCTGCTGGGGGTCTCTCGTACTGGGGAGTCATCCACCCACCCTCACCAGGAGAGGCGGGCAGTCCACCAGATGCTCCATCCTCTCCTCCCCTGCCGACCCCCGATGACCCGAGCTCGTTCCCAAACCTGGGTCGCCGGCATGGCATGAGGTGTGGCGTCCAGTGCCTTAACCCTCTGCGCCATCCGGCCCAACTGTTATTTCTTGAACAGGCATTTAAAGGAAGAGATGTTAAAGGGGAAACTCCTGAAACTCCAGACAGTGAAGCAGCTGCTGCAAAAAACGCCTGATTAGGGCTTTTAGCATGAAACTGATTTTTTTTACTTACCTACTGTGTTGGAATTTTACTTTTAAGCAACTGCACTGTTCACGATGTCTGCAGAGATGCTAGCAGCTATCTCATGCACCCCCACATGGCTTCCACCTTGCGGGTTATGCTAATGAGAGCTACTAAATCTGCCATTAGTTGGTAGCCCTCATCAGTATAACTATGCAGCAGAAGCCATACGAGGTACATTAGATGGCCATGGGTGGTTCTGCAGACATTGAGGATGGCGCGGTTGTTTAAAAGTAAAATCCCAATGCAGCAGGTAGGTAAAAAAAAAATCAGTTTCTTGCTAAAAGCCCTAATTAGGCATTTTTGCAGCAGCTGCTGCACTGTATGGGGTTTCTGGAGTTCCCTTTAAGAATGGTAACACCGCAGACAGTGATTCCATCCCTGCTAAAGGGGGAATTAGCCAGGGTCATTGGATCTTTAGGATACCTAATTCTTGATTCCATCCCTGCCAAAAGGGGATTAGCTAGGGTCATTGGATCTGCAGGATGCCTACTTCCATATTCCATTAAGACTCAGTAATAGAAAGTACTGAGGTTCAGAATAGGACATGCTCAGTACCCGTTCACAGCAATACCCTTTGGTCTGACTTCAGTGTTTACAAAGTGGCTGTCAGTATGAACATACGAAAAAAGACAGTGGAATAAGACCATTTGTTTAATCAAGTCTGCTTGGTAAATGGTATAGGATCCATGGCTTACACCAATATCCCTGCCCCCACCCAGTGTCTTTTCTTCCTTCCATGCTACCCCTCCATGGTCCCATGGGTTCCCTTTGTGTTTGTCCCAGGCCCTCTTAAAGGTCCTGTCTTTACTGAGACCACCTCTTCTGACAGCACATTCCATCTTGGTCACTCTCCTTTGAACCCTCGGCAGCAAGTTGATGTCTTTCTTGTGATATGGATGCCAATACCTTACCCCATATTCTAGATGTGATCTTATCAGTGACCTGTACAAGGGCAAAATGGCCTTGCTTCACCTACTTCTAAATCCCCTGGCTATATACCCCAATGTTCTGTTCACCTTCACAGCTGCTTTCTTACATTGCATGGAGTGTTTCAGATCTCCAGTAATCATCACATCCAGATCCTTTTCTTCCTCTGAAGCAGCTACCCGGACCGCCAGCCTCACCTTGATAATACTCTGTCATAAGTTTTCTGGCCCCGATGTGCATCACTTTGCATTTTTTGGCATTGAAGCCAAGTTGCCAGATTTCCAACCATCTTTCGAGTTAACCGAGATCCTCCCACAGGTCCTGCATCCCTTCCTTTTAGTCCACGCTCCCACAGAGAGTTTGGTGTCATCTGCAAAAAGGTACATCTTACCCTTAATGCCTTCTCCAGTGTCGCTTAGGAAGACCTTGAACAACACTGGCCCCAGCACAGATCCCTGAGGGACCCCGCTGGCAACCTCCTTGGTGCTGGAAAACTCCCCCCCCACCACTCTCTGGGTTCTGCCTGTCAGCCAGCTGTCCACCCACCTTACCATTTTCTCCCCAACCCCTAGATCTGCCAGTTTTCTGTTCAGCCTCCTATAAGGTACAGAATCAAAGGCCTTGTTGTCACTGGAACAGTCTTTTCAGCTTGATTCCTCCTACCACCCAATCATGTGGTCCTCTGGCTCAACTTCCACTGCTCTTGGTTCTTTCTTTCCAGTGACTGGAAAGAACAAGTCCCCTTCTTCACAGCTTCTGCAAATTACTGTATTTAGGTTTTTTGCTTCTTTTAATTCTCCAAAATGTTTGAGTCTCCTGTCAACTCATGCACCTCAACTCTGGAGCACTGCACTGTCAAAATGACTTCTGCTACCAGCTGCTGGGGTGAAAGGAATGTTTGTCCTGCATTGGATTCCCTTTCCACCTGTGCTAAAACCACTAGTCCTCCCCTCAAGCTCTGACCCAGCCCAAACTCGCAGGAGATCAAGAGAGCCAAATCCCCATTGAGGAGCCAATCAGTGAACTCGGAACTTCAGAGGTACCAGTTTTAAACACACTGCTTTGTTATGGGACCCAGGCTGCTTCATTAATAAGTGTGACCATGTGCTTCTTACCACAATTGCTGGTCTCATGGAGCATCCTGGGGGAGGGGATAAAGATGAGTACAAATCCAACAACATACATTTGTCATTTTAATTTTTTTAACAGGCAACATATGAATCAAAAACCTACACAGCACGGATATTCATGGGGCAGTCAAAGATATAGAACTAAAACTATGCGACATCAAATACAAAAATCAGTTTGGATTTGAAAGATTTTCATCTTTGGTAAATGAAATTGAAAAGAAAGGTGATGTAATTAAATGAGAAGGTAGAGATTTTAAACAAAACATGTGCTGGAGGAAATAGACAATGAGACTGACAATGCCCTGGTTCACAACTGCCCATTGTATGAAAAAATAAAATGTACAGTGGTCATTACAGTAAAGTTTCACAGTACTGTGGCATGATGCTCGGCAAAAATAGGGTGGTGCGGTGCGTTAAGCGGTAAGCATTAAGCAGTGGTGCAGTATTGCATTGTCTAATGGGCGGCACACTAGCTGCCTAAATGCACTCCCTGCATTAGCCACACAATGGAAATCACAGAGTGACTATCCTTCTGGAGTGCCATTGTATAAGTTTTTTCATTGCTGATGCACTCACCAGCAGATGGCACTGTGTTTTCTTAATCTGTTGTGCTGGTTCATTGTGCTTTGTATTACGGTGTGACAGGCATTTCTTTCCCAGAAGGCATATTAAATAAAAATCCCCATTAAAAGTCCCATACTAAAGGTAAAATTAAAACTATTATTTTTATCAATTTCTTTGAATTTACTTTTACCTACAAATGTCATTTTATAAACATTGTTTTGGAAACTAACATCTGTAGGTACAGAGTGGCATAATTTAAAAAACAAGACACCTTCTCGCTCTCCAAATATCTTTCTATTTTTCTAACGCTCATAAATTCTTGCTGTTCATGTGTTTACCATCCCCTGCCAGGTAAATTTTTGTATACTGTGCTAAGCATAAACTAAACAGAATAGAAGTATTTATTTTTATTTATTTTGTTTTTGTTAACCGGTATAAATAAGTATAAAAAGGATATCTGCCGTGAAAGAAAATCAGGCAGTGGAAGCAATCAGAATCAATGGGCAAGGTTCAGTCAAAACAGGAACCTCCTGCATTTCCATTGTGCCCCCCCAAAATAATGGGTAAACATCCTGTTAGAGGTACAGTACTGTGACTAGAACCCAGAATGAGCTCCCATCTGAACAGAGAGAAATTACGGTCTACACAGTTTGCAGTTTACAGTACATCAACTTCGGGGACAAACTGTTCCCGGTGCATCTAAAAAAAAAAATCAATCAATAAATAATGGATGCTTGGCTTTGGTAGGCTTATGAAATCTGTCCATCTCATGGTTAATAGAGCAGTATGGGAGTCCATGGTTTCTAATACAGTATATAAAATTGGGTCCCATGACTATCATAATGTTTCTGGTATTGTGACTGAGTCTGACCCTTGCTTATGTTATTACTAAAATTGCTAAGCACAGCTGTGGCCAGGTATCTATAGAGGAAAACTGTCCCTAGCCCGGGGGGGGGGGGGTGTCGAGCCATATCCATCCATATCTGAGTACCACTATGGCCCCAGGAGCATAATCAGACTGACTTGCCTATGCTTACACTATTTGCCATACATACTTCAATGAAATGGTGCCCAGTGATCTCTTGCCAGTAGTGGCTGGAGTGTGATGTCCTTTAACTCTTTAAAAAAATCAACTGCTGGCATGCTGTTTTAAATATGTAATAAAACAAGAGGTGTACTAGACACTTAGTGGTAGAGCATTATTTTGCTGATTTCTAATCCATTTCATTTTTACGACTACAGTACACTCAGATTTCATGTATTGCAATAAAAAAAACTTGTGATATGAAAGAGAGTAACTCCAGCAATCAGTGTTTAATATTTAAACAAGACTCAACAGCATAATATGGTTGACACCAATTGCCATGATCCCAATAAAAGATCAGCTCAAAAAAGAAATATGAAAAAAAGTGAAAAATCTAACAGCATTATAAAAAAAAAAAAAAAACAGACTCTTGGAGGTTCCAACCACCACTCCTAACACTCAACCATGTCCCTCATGCCAGAAAAAAGCATTGCTATTTAGTTTTCTTAAAGATCAGTGGTAATGATTGTATTGGCTTCACTGTAAATATGTATTCCTGTGGCATTGTTAAATAAAGTCCTGTATTTGACAACCACTACAGTCTCCTGTGTTTTTTTTCCATCTACTATAAGTTGAGACATAGGCATCTGATAGTTTCATGTTAACCACTGAAAAATCCTCCATCACGCGTATCTTTTTTTATTCAGTAGCCACAGTCTTAGACTGTCACTTATAAAAATCAGTGGAAATAAATTGTAGTGGAAAATGTATTTATTATTTCTGTTAAAAACTAATACACTTGATCTAAATTAGCATTCATGCTGCTAGGGCTACGGAGTGTGTCTTCTATGAATTATGAAGTCAAAATGAGCAGACAAAGTGGGCCACATAGTCATAATCTGCCATTAGCTTGTAATATTTCTATGTTCATATGATGGTTCAAACCAGAGAACATGGAATTAGGAGGTGTACATGATGTACAACTATTGTGGTGTTATTTACAGGTGGGGGGAAGATATATAAAAGACAACTAATTACCAATAAACTTAGCAAATACACAGAAACGAATTGGGCTTGATATTGCATTGAAGTAACCAACAAATTGCATACCTTATTTATTTGCCAAAATACACCCCCGATTGCCAGGCACAAGTAAGAAAAATACGGACGCAGTAGTTAGTGTTTTTTTTTTTAAATATATTTCTCTTTATGCACCTCTGGACAGCCCCCATCCAACTGACCCTCCCCCCTGTCACCCGGAATTACCGGCACTTACCTGTGCCCAGGCTGGGAATGGTGCCTGCGGGGAGTTGGTCTTCATCCTACTGCCGGCATTTTCTGCTCTGGATTTTACTCCCAGAGGTCCCAGGAGAAGGAGCGCATGTGCATGGAGGTGCACATGCACCTTACAGCCCTGGTCACGACCCCTTCCCCTACTCCATGGCCTAGTGCCTGGGCACCCTCTAAGCCTGTGCTGCCCCCAGCCTCCACTAGGGCCACCATCAGCCGAAGGATGCCATGCTTCTTCCCCGGAGAGGAGAGCTTGCCTGTCAGCAGCTCCATCCAGCTCCCCTCCCCCCGGCTGCTGACCTCTGACGGCCTGGACTCATTCCCAAACCTGGGTTGCCGGCATGGCACGAGGTAAGGCATCCAGCGCCTCAACCCTCAGCAGCACCGGGACAACCCGTGAGTGTTTAATATATGGTGCAGAGGTTGGGAATTGAACTTGAGTCTGGTCAGCTAAAAAATTATTAATTTCAAAACAAAGATACTGCAGTAGCAGTCAGTACAGTGAGATGTCACCGAGTTGAGTCAGACACTGAACTGTATCAGGGTAAAAGTTTATGGTTATGAAACTGTCTGTCTGCGATCACACTCAGTGTAGTGGGTAACCTGTTTCATGTGGGCTGCAAATTTCATTTTTCATAGATGCAAGTTGTTGCAAGGCTCATGGTGACCTCCCATCATATAAATTAAAGTGAAAATGATACCTGTCACTCAAACAACAGCCCGAACAACTATCCCAAATTCCAGAACAACTGAAGGACACAGTGGGGGGGGGGGGATACAACTGCAGGAACCACCAGCATTCTATCACTTTAATTGTGTAATAAAGAAAAGCAGAAAAAAAACTTATTGAAGGTACTTTTGCTTCTTCTGGTTTGTAATTTGAACAAAGTTCAACTACAAACAAACAACATAATGTGTGTTTGCCAGAAACTAAAAAAAAAAAAAAACATTTTTAAATCTTTTTTCTTTCTGTTTCTTGCAAAAATCTCAAAAGATGGTGGGTAACAATGTGTAATTGTCTGGTATACTCTCTCAGACTGCAGCTTTTTTTCATTTATTTATTCAGTGATTCAGAAAAGACCTTTGAGCACAAGCACTTTTACAAAGGTTCCACGGCAGGATGGCAGAGAATAAGATATGCACATGTAATCAGAGCTGTATGTGTATTCCAAATGTATGCCACTAACGGCACCCTGAGATTGCAATAATCCTGTGTGTTTGTGAAAAACAAACTGGGGAGAAATTTAGAAGCAATGATCGAAGTGTTTTTCGAAAAATTGAAAGAACAGCATGAAGCAGCATTGAACTGAGGTCTGAATTAAAGATTGTCAGCTGACAAGGAGGGAGTGTACAGTATATATGCTAGGAAAGAGAACACATAATGTAGAAGTTTAGACAAAAGTTTTAAAAAAATGTTTTCCACGCCTACCTGCACTCAATCTTTAATTCAGACTTTTCACAAACATAAAGGACTAATTAAAAACTGTTTATTCTATTGTTTCTGGCAAACATACAGTATGCCTCTTATTTGTAGTTGTACTTTGTTCAAATTACAGTATATGCCAGAAGAAAAAATATTACCATTTTGGCAAAACTGTCAATGATGGAATTAAACAGCAGTGAGAGAACCTGTCACAATCACAACAAAGCTTAGTAGGAAGAAAAAGAACTGAACAATTCGGCTGGGTGTGTCCGTTTTACTGACCATCACAAAGAGCAGTGTAGGGACTGACACCTTGCACAGTATGTCTGCCTGGGAATTGGGAAAAGATATGCCAGCCAATATACAGCAACAACTGTTTATATTACATGAACAGCACCTGCTAGGGCTACAAAGCATTCGAGGAGTGGGTGGGGAGGTTTCTGTCCACGGAATCCTGTATATGAGGAACAACACTTCAAAGCAGGGAAATTAGCTGCATTTGTGTTGGAACTGGCACAAGCTGTTCTGTAAACTGCACCAGTAAAGCAAATAAAACATTAATAAATATGCTGACGCCATACGCAAAATAAATAAATAGAAAACTCATTCACATATTTGCAGTTGATCTTTAAGCATGCCAGTAATTTTAGAATACTTGTATGGCTGTGCGATTACTGTGTATTTATACATGACATTGTATGCATCCCTTGAAATGATAAATTCATGAAGTTCTTATTTCTATATCCAGTGGAGAAAGGGAGCAGATAAAACTGGAGGGCTCACTTCACTGAAATATCACGCTGCAGTCAGTGACTGCTTTTTAAAAATACAATAAATGCATCCCATCATAACTGCACTTCTTGCAGACTGAGTGTATGGGGGATACTGTATGCCACCCAGTGACTGCACTTCATGCAGACTGGGTGTATGGTGGATATGCCAGCTACTTACAGAGTGCAGATTATGCATTCCTGCAACTCTACTGAGTAGAGCTGTTGATTTCTCATGCAGATGTCCATGCCTTTGGACACACATGCTTTACAAACTGACAGCATTAACAACTAGAATACATATATTTTTTTTTCATTTTAAAAGTTGTGCTTTTGACTTGAAAGTGACCTGGGAAACAGTCACTGACTGAGGCATGATATTACACTGCAAAGAGAGCATTCTGGTATCATCAGCTTAACCTCCCTCTGTATGAATTGTTTGTATGGTGGCATGCATGCTTTTATTTTTTTTAAAGTTATGCTTTTTGTGTGCAAAGCTACTGTACATGGACAATATTCACTGACTGGTGCGTGATATTTTAGTGCAGAGAGAGCCTTTCAGTTTTCTCCACTCTCGATCAACACACAGTTCCAAATTAAAAACATGCTGAACTTATAGTTCTAAGGAATGCAGTGTTAGGAATACATACACAGTGGGGGCAGAACCATATAATTCCTTTCATATCACCCACATAATGTGTCAGTAATGAGGCAGGACAATTCAGTAAGGGAAATTAAGAACAGACAAAATTTATTCAGGTGAGTGCACCCATACAGATGAAAAGCACCCAACCCCCAATACAGGTACAGAGTGAATAAATCATTGGTGAATAATGGAAAGAAAGTTGATGTACTGTATCACACTGCCAAAGGGCAGAGAAGTGCTGAACAAGTAGTTCTTTACACACAACAAGAAAAACATTAAACACTTACACTACAATTATAGCATGAGCTGGGTGTCAGAAGTGAGTCAGACCATTCAGAAAAGGTATTACAGAACAGTCCTGTTTTTTTTCTTGCGTGCAGACAAGTCACCTAATAAAGCCCATAAACAGTGTATTAGTGTACAGTGTCAATATGTAGCAGATTGTAATGAATTGTAACAACTCACCCAGACACATAATAGAAACAATGTATCGGGCTCACTTCAGAGGCTGTCTATAAAGAGTCAAATGAATATACGAACATACGAAATATGCCAGCAGATAAAGGCCTAGAGGTGTATCAAGTCTGCTCGAATGTGCAGCTAGCACCCCTTATTCTGCAGCTGCCCCTCCCTTCCATCCTTCCCCTTCATTAACCCTCCCCCTTGTCCTGTCCCATTCCCTTTTGAAGCAGTCCACTGTTCTACTGGATACCACTTCTGCAGGTAGTGCATTCCACCCAGCCACCACCCTCTCTGTAAAAAAGTGTCTTCTCATTTCCCTCCTGAACCTTCCTCCCTCCAGTCTCGTATCATAGTCCCTGGTGTCCCTCCCCTCCCTTACTTTGAACAGCCCATCTGTACCTGTCTTGTTTATTCCTTTCATGTATTTAAAGGTTTCAATCATGCCCCCGTCCCTCCTGTCCTCCAGTGAGTACATATTCAACTCCCTCAACCTCCTCTCGTATGATAAGTTCCCCAGCCCCTTGATCATCTTTGTCACCCTGCGCTGCACCCCCTCCAGTAACTTAATGTCCCTCTTCAGATACGGGCACCAGTACTGCACGCAGTACTCCAGGTGCGGTCTAACTAATGACCTATACAG
Source organism: Neoceratodus forsteri (assembly GCA_016271365.2). NCBI lineage: Eukaryota > Metazoa > Chordata > Ceratodontiformes > Ceratodontidae > Neoceratodus > Neoceratodus forsteri. The sequence continues at coordinate 1,773,341,844 of CM057455.1, read as the reverse complement.
TGGCAGAATCACCTCCTCCGTCCTCAAGGATATTCCTTCTGCAATACAACCCAGCATTTTGTTGGCCTTTGCAGCTGCCTGCCTACATTGTGTCAAGTTGTTCATTGACCCTGTAATGAGCACCCCCAGATCATTCTCCTCATCTGTTTGGGCTAGCTGCACTCCCCCCCAGCTGGTAACTCCTCCTTGGGTTCTTCATTCCACAGTGCAGCACCTTGCACTTTTTGGCATTAAACTCCAGTTGCCAAGTGTCTGACCAGGTTTCAAGCTTTTCTAGATCATCCTGCAACCCCTGCCACCCCCCTAGGTCATCCACAACCGCTCCTACCTTGGTATCATTAGCAAACAGACTGATCTTGCTCTTGATGTCCCATGATATGTCTGCAATGAATATCCCAAACAATGCTGGTCCCAACACCAAGCCCTGTGGAACACTGCTCGTCACTACCCTTGGGTGTGAGAGCTCCCCACCCACCACCACCCTCTGTTGCCTTCCCTGAAGCCAGTTTCCTACCCATCTCACCAGCTGTGCACCGCCTCTGTGCCTACTAACTTACCCCAGCCTTCCATGCAGCACCAGGTCGAGATGCCTTACTGAAGTCAGATACAGGACATCCACTGCATGGCCACTGTCCAGTTGCCTAGTTACCCAATCATAGAACTCCACCAGGTTGGTTTGGCAGGATCTGCCCCTTGAAGCCATGCTCTGCCTTCGTGCGATCCTTTGGCTTCTAGGAGGCCACCAGCCTCTCCTTCAGGATAGTCTCCATTAGCTTACCCACGATGGATGTAGGCTCACTGGTCTGTAGTTTCCCGGTTCATCCTTGGGGCCACTCTTGTGGAGGGCATCATGAGCCATCCTCCAGTCCTGAGGTACATACCCCGAATGTAGTGAGGCAGTACATAGGTCTGCCAGAGGTCCTGCAGTGACCTCTGCCAGTTCCTTCAGTCCCCTGGGGTGGATGCCATCTGGGCCCGGTGCCTTGTCCACCCTCAGTGCCTTCAAACCCTCCCAAACTCTGCCCTCCATGATTTCCCCATCTGTCACCCCTTCCCCCCGTTTCTGCCATTTCTCCCCTTGAGTGTCACCCCCTCTCTCTTTAGTAAATACTGAGCAGAAGTACTATTTAGTGCTTCTGCCTTATGCTATTCTGCTACCACCCAACCCCCTCCTTCCTAATCCTTACTATGTGGTCCTTACAGCTCCTTTTCTCCTGATATACCTAAAGTCCTTCTCCCCTTCTTAATGCCTTTTGCCAGCCTGAGTTCTGTAGATGCTTTGGCTCCCCTTACTGCCCTTGTCACCTCCTTTGATTCTGTCAAGTACTCCTCCCTGTCCTCCCCCCTCCCAGCTCTTTTTCTCCTTACCTTTTCCATGACCTCCTTGCTCAATCAGCTCAGTTTCTTAGCCGTAGCCTTCTTGCTCTGGGCCTTACAGCAGGTTTTGGTTGCCTCCACTATCCCCAGCTTTATGAGCTCCCACCTCTGGTTAGTGTTCATACTAGATTGAATTCTGGCCAGGTACCCTTTTACCACTTCCCACATCCTCCCAAAGTCAGCCCTCCTGATGTCCAGCACTCTTGTGCCTGATTCCACTCCTTCCTTGCCCACATCCAATGTGAGCCATACTGAGTGGTGGTCACTCCCTGACAGCAGTTCCTCCACTGTAAGTTCTCTCACAAAGTCCCCATTTGCCAGCACAAGGTCAAATGTATTCTCTAACCTGGTTGGTTCACTGACCATTTGCAGCAGGAAGCTGTCCTGGAAGGTATCCAGCAGTACCTGCTCCCTTCTGTTCCTGGTTGTTGGGGTACTCCAGTCCACTCCTGGCATGTTGAAGTCCCCCACAATGACCACACTACCCTTCTTGCAGGTCCTCCTGATCTGTTCTGCTACTTCCCTGCCTAACTCCTCCGTCTGAGATGGTGGCCTGTACACCATTCCCATTCTCGGATCCTATTCTTGGAATCCTGGATTTGCATCCAAAGTTACTCTGTATTACCCTCCTCCCCTTCCTGCCTTACACACTTCAGTCCTCCCTTACACACTTCAGTCCTTCCTTCACATATAGTGCCACACCCCTCCTTTCCCAATCACCCTATCCCTCCAAAATAATCTGTACCCTGGTACAGACAGGTCCCAGTCATTGTATTGGGTAGCCCATGTTTCTGTGATGGCTGCAATGTCCACCTCTCCCTCTGCCATGAGCACCTGTAACTCTGCAGTTTTCCTCCCAAGGCTCTTAGCATTAAGGGTAACCACCTTAAACCCCCCCCCCCCAATCCTGCCCTCCTTTCCTAGCATCACCAATAGTACTTGCCATTTATCCTTCGTCACTGTTATGGGAGGTAAGCTCGTATGGTTTCCCAACCTGTAGTCTCTGTATATCTCTTGCCAATTGCCACCCCCCCACTCCTAGTTTAAATTCCCAACTTTCTCTGTGTACTCCTCCATCCTCTGTTTCAACACTTTCTTTCCCTCCTCACTCAAGTGTAGGCTGTCCTTGGCATAGAGACTACTGTCCTCCCAGGTCCCTCCCCACCCCATATGACGGTTACAAATTCCTGTAAGATGTACTGGGCTGGATATTCAAAGGGGTTGCGCCTGGTGCAACCGAGTTGCACTGGCACAACCCTGCAATGTGCCCTGGCGTGATATTCAAAAGGGTGACTGGTGCAGCACAAGTCCTGATGTGCTGGGGTGCATTACTAATGTATGCAGTGCATCTGAAGGGGGCGTGCCCATGCATATGCGTCACATCCTGATATTCAGCCCGGGATGTGCGGTGCATCTGCCAGCACAACCCCCAGATGCCCTGCATACCGGGGCACAAAGTTGAGCCAGAAAATATTGGCTCAAATGCTGGCCACCCATAGGCAGGCTGCTGTAGTACAACACAGCAGCCACCAGCCATGGGTGGCCACTCGCCAGGCAAGAACACCATCCACAAGCACCCATCCTGTCCCTGGTGATCAGTGGAGACCCCCCTCCCTCCCTCCTGCTTAGCCGCAGTTGCTGGTACATCCAAATACAGGAACATGCCCTGACTTTCTAGTAGAAAACCCCTCACTCCCGTACCAGATCGCTGGTGAGAGTGAAGGACATATAAACCCTGGTAGTCCAGTGGTCCCCCCACCCCACCCATAGCCCCAATCCCCGTACAATAGCATGCAAATAATTCCCTGGTGACTAGTGGTGCTCCCACCCCTCTAGTAGCACCAATCATCCAGAATGTACTATATGTCATGCCCTGGTGGTTTAGTGGCTCCTGTAGCCCCCGATTGTGGGCACACTGTTCCATATATATGCCCTGGTGGTCAGTGGTATCACCCACACCACCACTCAGACAGAGTCACCCAACCACCCAACACCCCCATCATCAGTGGGTGGCTGCAACCCTGCATACCGCCCAGCCACCTGCCGACTGACAGCTTACTGTATGTGCTGTAAGTCTATTGTCCGCAGTGTGGACCAATGGGCTTGCAGGGCATAATGTACTATACAGTCGGAAATATATGAATGGGTTCATTCATGTATTCCCAACTGTACAGTACAGTATACCTTGCAAGCCCATTGTTTCCACACCAAGAGATCAATAGGCTTACAACACGCCTATAGCTGTCAGTCGGCCAGTGTAGACGTATATGCTTAGTTGTATGCCACCGCTGATGATGGGGTGTTGGTGGGCTGGGTGACCCGCTTGGGTGAGGGGGTGGGGGATACCACTGGACAACTGGGGCATATATGTGGAACAGTGTGCCCATGATCGGGGCTACAGGAGGGGCAGGGGGATCACTAGTCCACCAGGGAATTGTTTACATACTGTTCTACAGGGATCAGGGCTATGGGTGGGGTGGGGGAACCACTGGACTACCAGGGCTTAAATGTCCCTCACTATCACCTGCAATCTGGTAGGAGTGGGGGGGATTCCACTAGACTGACAGGGCATGTTCCTGTATTTGGACCTACTGCCAATTGCGGCTATGGGAGGGAAGAGGATACCACTGGATCCCCAGGGCTTGTGTGCAATTCATGTTTACCATGATCATGGTTCCGGGGCGGGGTGACCCTGGACCCCCCCCAGTCCATACAACTGTCTGTGCAGGGTGCCAGGCACAGTTCGCCGGGCTGCCCAGTGCAATGCATGCAAATGGGGCCATAATGGCATGCAGATGGTCCCATTTACACCTTGCATACATTATGGCCCCATTTGCTTGCCCAAGTCTGAATATCGTGGATGTTGCACCCAGTGCAATTACAGTTGCGCCAGAACATTCCCAGTCCTTCCTGTCCGGGGAATGCACTGGTGCATTGTCATTGTGCCATGCACATTCTGTGCCATATTCAATCACCTTTGACTATCTCCCTGTCTTGACCCTGGCACATCTCGACTGCACTGCGCCTCCTCTTGCGCCACTGCCTGGCGCAGTCTCAATATCTCCCCCACTGTGTTTTTATTTGCTGCATATGTGATGTACCCAAGTATTTCAATAAACTTGAATAAAAAAAATCACTATTATTCACTGTAAAACTTTTTAACAAGACTGCTGTTACTTTGCCCTTTATTCAGTCCTTTACCAGAAAGCAGCCTGCACAGTGTCAGAAGAGGTTGGTGATGCAGATACCACCCCTCCTCCAAGCTTTGTTTGTGGGCATGTAGCTGTGGCAAAGTAGCAAATAGAGATCACTGTCATCAACACTCTCAGAAGCATATCCAAGTTTATAATTAGCAAGGCCATCCAAACTCCTGACACAGGTGACTCAAAATCCATTCAAAATGCAAATATGTATACAAGGAAAACCCACCCTACCATTCAAAGGCAAGATTGTACTGGAGTTACTGCTGCATTTAGCTGAATGAGGCAGTTTGCACCTTTTCTCACACCTGTTGTTTCAGTCTCTGTCAGCAAAACATTTCTCCTTCAAGGCAGATTTATTAAGAACTTACTGAGATTGGATATCATGAGGTCTCACTCATAGCTTTAGCTGGGAAAAAAAGTATGTGTACATTACATCAGGTTAAAAAAAACATTCTCACAGTGCTCTATGAAAAGCAACAACATGTGTACAACCATGGTTAAAACCAGCATCAGGGGAGGGCTAATTAAGCAACAAGGCTTGACTGGGCATGTGTTATGCCATGATGGCACTTCCTGCCTTTAAACAAGTAAAAACAGAGTGGTTTAAGCTGCAACCCTAAAGACCTGGGTTTGAATCCCACTGCCCCAGTTTGCATATTGTGTGACCCTGAGCAAGTCACTTTACTTCCTTGTGCTCCCAGGTCACACCTGGAATCAAGCTTCAGCTTGGTGTGCCTCTCCTGGTTAAACCATTCCCCCCTTCCCTTTCAACATGAGCACTGAAGTTTCTTATTGTAATTATAAAATGGATCTTGTAGAATAAAAGGGATAGTGCACCTAGATACTGTAGCATCACAAGCTTAGAGATCAACTTTCAATATTCCTTCTATCCATTTTATAATCCGTCAGAATTAGGTTCAAAATGAAACATTGCTGGAAAGAAGCACAACTATTGCTTGTGCTGAATCATGCAGGCATGAAGGAGCTCAGTGAATCAAAACTTAAAGTATGCACTTACAGGACTTAAAGTACAAAAGTGTGCAAAATACGTATTTTACTTAGCTCTACAGCTTTGTTTGGATATTTTGCACTGCTAAATAAAATTCTCATTTTGCACACTTTTGCACTTTAAGTCTTGTTTCCAAGGGTTCAGTGTTAGTGTTGATTCTCTAATTACTGATTTCAAGATTGAGTTTCCAGGGAACTACTACAACATTTTCAGTAAAAAGGACATTCTGATCTTTCAAACATTGTAGCATCATTACAAATTCAGTAATGCAGAGTACAGTGAGTCATATGGGAAGAAGGATTTCTTTAAAAGCTGTTTCTTTCATAATCCTAAATTAACTAAGGGACATTGCAACTTTTTGTCATATTGTCAATACTCTTTAACCTGCTTCAAATGCATTTAGCTCTTGTGTCGGGGGGGGGGGGTATTTTCATTAAAAATTATTTGATGTCTGACGTTTCCATAACTGTCTCCTCAAACTTTAGAATTCAAAGAATGAATTATATGCTGATGTGCTGCAGGTTTCTAATTTAATCAATATTACTTTTTGCTTTTGTGGCGTATCTTAAAAAGTATGTAAAGATTTGCTGCAGCTTCCCTCCTGACTTAAGAAGGGCAAGGAGGAGCACTGCATTAGCAATTTCAATAACATAACTTGGAGAAAGCCCTCAATACCTTTTGCTCTGCACCTTCAGGTACTCCCAAGCTAGGAAACAGGCATTTCCTGGAACAGGAGAGGGAAAGCCAGGGGGTACAAATAAGAAAAAAAGTGTAAACCCTGGGGTTGTTAGGATGAAGAGTTATAGATGCACTAGAATTATATGAGAAGGGAAGAAAATCCTCTTGCTATTTAAAAATGTGGTTAGAAAGTCATAAAAAATTGGTAATTTGCATTATATGTTGCTCTTCAGACAGACAGACAGACAGACAGACACACTCACTCACTCACACACATATCACCCTAGCAGAATTCAGGGCTGACATACTGTAGATCATAGACACTTTCAACACTGGTGAGACAATAAATCTACATGCACAAATAAATCAGTACAAATATGAGTTCATACTGATTATGATGGAAGATATGATGATGGCTAAGTAAAATATTTCAGTCATGTGAGACTACCAACACATACCCAGTATCAAAAAGTGTAAGTCTGAAAATAGCTGTCCACATTTTGTACTCACATATTACATGACTGCACCTACTATCTGACAGAGCTTGGAACAATAATTTGGAGAGCTGCACACCATTCAGTATAGAGATAATAGTCCGGTGTCGGGCTGAGAAGGTTAGATCGTGAATTATAGTAAATACTTTATGTGCTCCTCAAGTCAAGGTCTTACTGTAATGAAGAAACACAAAATGGCCACCAGCTGAGCCTTGCTTGCAACCCATTTTTCACAAATTTGTATGGACCTGCTGCAGGAACATTAATACACACACCACTAGATTTAGTGCAGGGGTCCATCTTGTGGTTCTGCACCCATCGTTAGCACTAGTCTTCAGAAATACTTTTATCCAAGATTATTCATTACAGCAAACATTATACTGTATATTGTTCAGCTTTCACTTCTTGTGACCATTATATGGTATCTCAGAGCTGGTTTCATCAGACATGTTGTCATTTTGGTTAAATTTTTAGAGAACACAGCAGTGCCTTGTTTAAATAATACCAGTTCATTTAGGATGTCTGCAATTCACCATGACGTAAAAATGAGTGGGCTTTCACTGACATATGACAAAGTTATCTACTGTAAATTCGGAATGAGATTTGCCAGGCAATATTTGAAAGACATTTATTATGGGTTTCAGTTGGACTTCTGTTTAACATACAGTACCTACAGTATTAGGTATTCCTAAAAGTTAATTTTAGTCTGGCGTATTAATAATTATTACAGTAAATGTGCCTTGCTGTCAGTGTAATTAAAAACAAATCTGTCTTGCTCATACAGCATGTGTGACTGAGTTCCTGATGTTTGTCATTGAAAAAGAAGGTGGGTACTGTCACAGATTCACTCAGCAGGTCAGGCCCTCTACTCCCAAAGTGCCAACCTCTGACCGCAGTCTTGTGAGCAGTATAACAGACAAGGTAACCCTCTTGTCTGTTTTTGTGAGTTTGGATCAACCTTTGGTCTCCAGTTCTGGAGGGATTCAAATGGTTAACCTCTTGCTAACATACCCAATGCACAGGCTCAGATATATTTGTCTTCAGGGGGCCAGATATCTTTGCCTATGGGCACCTATCCAGGTGTGCAGAGATGAACCCTTTAAAACTTTAATAAAGACCTCAGACTTAAAACGCTTCTCTTTCCAGTTTGTCACGACCATTCAAGCTTATGTCTGCTGTCTGCTGTAACCATAACTTTTCTTACAAAATAAAAAGAAGTCAAAGACAGACCAAGTAAGTTCTAAAAAGAATTTTACTAACATAGTTAAAAATATGTGAAACACAAAATACAGAACTCATATCAAAAGACATACCAATCTTTTTAAAAAGAAACAAGGTTTAAACAGTGCAAATTCCTACTACAGTACTTAGTCTCTAAATACTTGCTTAAGTGCTCACCGATCTTACTTGGTCAGAGTCTAGGTACAAATGTGTCTCTGTAAAACAGAATTATTCCTTAAACAACTGTATTGGCCAACCCCTTTTTGGTGAGGTCAACTAGCTCCTCCTCTGTCAGATTGTATTTACAAATATATCTAATAAAAAAAAAAGTAGTCTGTTCAAAGTACCAATTTTGCAGTCCTTCAGCATGACTCATGTTTCAAATGACATCTCTTTTGATCCAGCTGCATCCTCCTCACAGAGGCTTCATATGAGCATTTACAGCCTCGCACCAATACATCACAACCTGCTTAAATGGATATGCTGAACTCAAGCTTCTTAACCATATAATTAGCTTCAGGCTTTTCCACGTAACACACTGTCTCTAAAATCTGTTTGTGTATAATCTAACATGCTGTCTCAGCATTTTTCTCCTGACATCCATCCTTCAGCTGAAACCGGAAAGGGGGGGGGCGAGTGAGGTTATTCCAAGGGCACTAGCATTTTTAACAGGCACTTCAATACCACATTTCCGTTATTTTAAGAAATAAAAAATGATACAGCACTCAGAATATGGCTATCTACGTCACACTCCTTCCCCACCTAGACTGAATTTGGGGGATCTATCCCCTACATGGGATGAGTTTCCCAAATCAGTTCACTCCTCGTAGACCCTAGACAGTCCATCTGAGTTTTGATAATTCACTCCAGCCCTATGTACAATTTTTAGATCCTATCCTTGTAAAGCAAGACTCCATCTTAGCAGTCTCCCATTGTTCTTCCCCATCTGCATCAGCCAAACCAGGAGGTTGTGGTCAGTCTGCACCACAAAATGCTGCCCATACAAGTATGGCTCTAATTTCTTTAAGGCCCACACTATGGCAAGACATTCTTTTTCCACTGTAGAGTATGCTTGCTCCCTGAGGAGCAGCTTCCTGCTCAGGTACACAACTGGGTGATCTGTCCCTTGGCTAGATATCTGGCTCAGTACTGCCCCAATACCCACATCTGAGGCATCCATCTGAACTATAAAGGTTTTGCTATAGTCCAGACTTGTCAAAACAGGAGCACTGCACAGTGCCTCCTTCAGTCTGGTAAAGGCTTCCTCACAGGCTGGGCCCCAGGTAATTTTCTTTTCGTTTTTCTTTCTTCGTCAGGTCAGATAGGGGAGCAGCCAGGGCAATGTAATTGGGTACAAACTTCCTGTAGTACCCTGCTGTCCCTAGAAAGCTCCCGACCTGCTTCTGGGTTTCTGGTCTGAGCCACGCCTGGGTCACCTCTATCTTTATTTGATTAGGACGGAGCTGTCCCGGGCCTACCACATGCCCGAGATATGCCACTTCCCCCATGGCCACCTGACACTTTTTGGCTTTGACAGTGAGCCCGGCCCTCTGTATCTTGCCCAGCACTTCCCTGAGGTGTGAAAGGTGTTCCTCCCAGCTGGTACTAAAGATGGCAGTGTCATCCAGGTATGCTACGGCATACTCCTCAGCACCATTCAACACCTGGTTCACTAACCTTTGGAAAGTGGCCGAGCATTCTTCATTCTGAAAGACATTACTTTAAACTCAAATAAGCCTATCGGAGTGATGAAGGATGACCTCTCCCTAGCCCTGTCTGTCAATCCTACCTGCCAATACCCCTTGGTCAGGTCAGTAGTCATAAGGTAGGTCATCCCTCCCAACTTGTCCAGAAGTTCGTCCGTCTGGGGCATTGGGTGGGTGTCAGACTTTGTGACTGCATTCAGTCCATGATAGTCCACACAGAAACGAGTTGCACCATCTGGCTTGGGCACAAGGACTACAGGTGAGGCCCAGGGGCTGTGGGATCTCTGGATTACCCCTAAATCCAGCATCTCCTCCACTTCCCTCCTAATGTCCTTTTGGACAGCCTCTGACACCCGATATGCTGTCCGCGGTATGGGCGGCTGTGTCCCTGTCTCCACATCGTGTGTTGCTAAGGGGGTTAGTCCAGGCTTGGCGCTAAACAAGGGGGCAAAGTCTGCTAAAACCTCCCTTACTTTCTGGATCTGGGCCGGGGTCAGCTGGGGAGGCAATTTACTGCCTCCATAGAGGGACTCCCACTTACTGTCTTCCAGCAGGTCGGAGGGGTCTCCTTACGTCAGTCCCCTCCCATGACTACACACTGCAACCACCATGTCAGCCCTGCTTGCATATGGCTTCATCATGTTGACATGGTACATCCTTTCAGTCTGTCTTCTGTCAGGTAACTCCACAATGTAGTTCATGTCATTTACCTTCCTAACCACTTTGTACAGTCCTGCCCACTCAGCTTGCAGCTTGTCTTTCCGGACCGGAATAAGGACCATGACTTCCTGATCCACCATGTATAAGTGAGCTCTGGCTCTGTGGTCATACCATACCTTTTGTTTCTGTTGGGCAGCTGCCAGGTTGCTCTGGGCTGTCCCCATAAGCTCCTTCAGCCTTTCCCTAAACCTAAGGACATAATCCACAATGGGAGTTCCCTGGGTGGCATGCTTGCCTTCCAAGTCCTCCTGGATCAAGTCTAGGGGCCCATGTACCTGGCGTCCATATAAGAGTTTGAAGGAGGAAAATCCTTTTGACTCTTGGGGCACCTCCCTGTATGCAAACAACAGGTGGGGAAGGTATTTCTCCCAGTCCCTCCCATGCTGTTCAGCAAACACCTGGAGCATTGACTTTAGGGTACCATTGAATCGTTCCACAAGCCCATTGGCTTGTGGGTGATACGGTGTCGTGCATCTCTGCCACCCACACTTCTCCCATAAACATTTCATCAGGTCCAACATGAAAGAACCCCCTTGATCGGTGATTACCTCCTGCGGAAACCCAACATGGGAGAAAATCCCAAGTAAGGCATCTGCCACTTTGTCTGTCCTCAGAGACGATAGGGCAACTGCCTCTGGGTACCGGGTGGCATAATCCACCACAGTCAGGATGAATCTCTTCCCTGAGGAGCTGGGGGTATTTAAAGGCCCCACAATATCCATTCCCACCCTCTGGGCAAGGGGATCAGGGTGGCTTGGGTTTTCTTGCCCGCCTTCCCTATTTCTTGGCACCAGTGACAAGACCTGCAATACTCCTTCACCTGCTGGGTGAAGTTAGGCCAGTAGAAATTCTGGGCCAACCACTGTGTTGTGTGCACACAATTCCCAGCTGACCAGACAAGGGAATATCATGTGCAGTCTTGAGCAATTGCTCACGATACCCCTGGGGAACAACAAGCTGCCTGCCTATCATCCCTCCCTCTGTCCATACTGCCTGTGTATACATAAGTCCATTTTCCCAATAAACCTTATGTCTGCCATCACCTTCGTGTGTGCCCTCCGAGTCTGCCCAAGCCCTCAGCTTCTCTAAACTAGGGTCACTCCTCTGAGCAGCTGCAAACCTCTCACATATTCCCAAGACATGGGACAGGTCCCCTTCAGTTGCTAAACTAGGGTCCCTAGCACTAGCGTCAGGGCCCTCAGGATCACTGTCAATCCTAACCCTCTGACAAGGGGTCATCCCTCCATCTTCAGAGTAACCCTCTGTAGCTGTGTGGTTACTTGCTACTGGGGAAATTTCTACCACTTTTTATCAGTCTCTCCACCTGGAGACACAGGCTGGGGCACCAGCCTCTCAGTGGTTTTCACACTGTTTTCTGTGGGGTTCAGGGATACCTATTATTTTCCCTTGCCGCTTGGCTATGGGTAACTGCACATACCACCCCGTGCTGGAGATTGTTACCCAGGATCACATCCACTGCTAATGTGTTGGCTACAGCCACCTGCTGCACAGTTCCCCCTGTTTCACCCCAGTCCAGGAGAACACTAGCGAGTGGCAATGTTTTCTCTTCACCAGTAAACCCTTGTACAGTTACATATTTATTGGGTATAAGCTGACCAGGCTGTGCCAGATCCCCTTTACCAATGTCAGGGATGCCCCTGTGTCCCTTAACCCCTGCATCTGTACCCCATTCACCATGACTAGGTGCATGTGTTCCCTCATGTTCACTGGCATGCTTCTAGGGACACATAAACACCCCACTTCTTTTCTAGCACCCTGTTGTGTATTTTGGCTTGCCTTTTTGGAGCACTGTCTGGCAATATACCCAGTTTCTTTACACAACCAACAGGCATTTCTTACTTCAGAGAAATATTTTCTTTGAAACCTGGGGCTAACTGGTTTCGGTGGAGGCAGTGAGGGTTTTTAGCTGCCCTGAAGGTGCGCTTTTCCCTTTCTGCGCTGTCACGCCCGCCCCATTCATTCTCAGAGCAGGTCTGCTCTTGGCATAGCAGTCCAAGAGTTCAGCAGCCTCTTGCATTGTTTTTGGATCTCAGTCCTCTAGCCAGGTTTTTAGCTCTGCTGGGCATGCCAAATAAAACTGTTCTAATAAAATCACATTTTCAATTTTATCAACAGAATTTGCCTCAATTTCTTCCCACCAACGTTTTAAAAACTGATGTTATTTCTTGGCTAGCTCCTCGTAGCTCATATCAGGGCATCTCTTGAGCTTCCGGAATTTAGCTCTGTATGATTCAGCAGTTAATTCAAACTTTTTTAACAGTGCTGCTTTTAGCTTGCTGTAATCATTGCTGTCTTCATTGTCCATTTGACCCAATGCATCTTCAGCTTTCCTGGTAAATAGCGGGGATAGCTGGAAGCTCCAGGACTCTCTGTGAATACAAACTTATTCAAAAGAATTTAAAAAGGTGCCCATGTCTTCCCCTTCCTTAAACTCAGCTATTAATTTGGAGTTCAATTTGTAATCCAGTCCTGCAGTCCCAGTTAAACCCAAGCCACTTACCTGCTCTGGTGCTGCTGGTTGGAGTCATATCTTCTCTAGTTTGTGTTGCCACTGGCACTCCTCTCTCTTCTCCTCTGCAGCTCTGCATTCTCACTCTGCCTCTTGATCTGCCTTCCTCTGTTGTCACTCTGCCTCTCGCTGTTCACTCTCTGCATTCTCACTGTGCCTTCTCTTCTGCAGCTCGCTGGTGCTCACGCTCCTCACGGTCTGCCTCCCTCTGTTCTCACTCTGCCTCCAGTTCCATCCTGCACAACTCAATTTGCAGTTTGAATACCTCTGGATTCAGGATACTGGTGGCCATTCCTTGCTGCTGTGGCCCTTCACTGACAGTGGCCCTGCTGTTCTTTTCAGTCACGGTCGATGACTCGCTGCTCTGGGTATCTGCTACTATCAGGGCCTCTATGAGGTTCTGCTTTTTGGTTGTCACCTCGAACGGGACTCCCCTGTCCCCGCACAACTGCTTCAAGTAATCTGCAGTGTGCCTGCTGTAGTCGGAAGCCATCTTCTTCTTCCCTAACTATGGCTACTCTGACTGCACTTTAGAGAAAAAAAATAAAATAGGTAGGAACTTGACTGTACACCAAGAGAGATATATAGTTCTGTTTCCTTTTTAAAATAAAACTCTGTCATTTTCTTTCTTTGCACGAGAGCTTATGGTCTCAGCTGACACAGAACAATAAAGCTTGTGATACCAAAATAATGTCACTGCTGCCAACCAATCTGTCACAGATTCACTCAGCAGGACAGGCCCTATACTCCCAAAGTGCAAACCTCTGAGTGCAGTCTTGTGAACAGTGTAACAGACAAGGTAACCCTCTTGTCTGTTTTTGCGAGTTCAGATCAACCTTTGGTCTCCAGTTCTGGAGGGATTCAAACTGTTAACCTCTTGCTAGCATACCCAATGCACAGGGTCAGATATATCTGTCTCCGGGGGGCCAGATATATTTGCCTATGGGCACCTAACCAGGTATTCAGAGATGAACCCTAAAACTTTAATAAAGACCTCAGATTTAAAATGCTTCTCTTTCCAGCTTGGTACCACCATACAAGCTTATGTCTGCTGTCTGCTATAACAATAACTTTTCTTACAAAATAAAAAGAAGTCAAAGACAGACCAAGTAAGTTCTAAAAAGAATTTTAATAAAATAGTTAAAAATATGTGAAACACAAAATACAGAACTCTTATATCAGAAGACATACCAATCTTTTTAAAAAGTAACAAGGTTTAAACAGTGCAAATTTCTACTGCAGTACTTAGTCTCTAAATACTTGCTTAAGTGCTCACCGATCTTGCTTGGTCAGAGTCTAGGTACAAATGTGTCTCTGTAAAACAGAATTATTCCTTAAACAACTGTATTGGCCAACCCCTTTTTGGTGAGGTGAGCTAGCTCCTCCTCTGTCAGATTATATTTAAAAATATATCTAATAAAAAACAGTAGTCTGTTCAAAGTATCAATTGTGCAATCCTTCAGAATGACATGTTTCAAATGACATCTGTTTTGATCCAGGCTGCACCCTCCTCACACAGGCTTCATATGAGCATTTACAACCTCGCACCAATACATCACAACCTGCTTAAATGGATATGCTGAACTCAAGCTTCTTAACCCTATAATTAGCTTCAGGCTTTTCCATGTAACACATTGTCTCTAAAATCTGTTTGTGTATAATCTCACATGCTGTCTCAGCATTTTTCTCCTGGCATCCATCCTTCAGCTGAAACCAGGGCGGGGGGGTGAGTGAGGTTATTCCAAGGGCACTAGCATTTTTAACAGGCACGTCAATACAACATTTCTATTATTTCAAGAAATAAAAAATGATACAGCACTCAGAACATGGCTGTCTATGTCACAGGTACATCTGCTTTTTTTGGGGGATGTCATTCTTTTTTGAAATTACTCTTTATTCCCCCCCCTTGCTGGAGCCCCGCTGTGTTGGTAGACACACATACATGGCCCTGCTTCGCTGTCTTACCTGTAACCCGGTGGATCCCATGGAGCTGTGGCTGTACTCCCTAGGTGGGTACAAGGTGGGGCCTGTACACCCTGAGAATTAAACTTTTGTCGGGTCCCTATGGTGGTCAGTCAGGCAGGAGTCATTAGGGTCTGTGAGGTGCTCATTCCTCTTGGTGCTCCAGCACATTTTCTCCTGTTCTTAGAGTAGCAGCACACACCCTGACGGCATGGCATCACCGCTGGCATCACCACCCCAACCCTCTCTGTGTGCATCAGCACTTGCTGTGCCTCTGGCCTCTGCCAGAGGCCAGTCAAGCACTGAGCTGGATCCCCCCTCCCTCCCTGAAGAGGAGAGCTGTCCTTTTGATGCTCAATCCTGTCCCTCCCTGCTGACCCCCAGTGGCCCAGGCTCATTCCCAAACCTGGGTCATCAGCATGGCACGAGGTGTGGCATCCAGTGCCTCAACCCTTAATGCCTCCGGGCCACGGGATGTCATTCTTATCAAGATTTATTTTGATAATGCTCTTCATGATGCCTGTTATATGTTGACTTGCTGACTACGCTTACCTGATGGTAAACAGAATCAACACATGGCTGTACATCGGTCAGGGTAGTTCCTGAATGGGGTTGGCCCTCTCACATACAAATACGCTGGCACTGGCATCAAGTACATGGTTGATGGGTTTGTTTGGAACTTGTGATGTTGGTTTTTGGGCAGTGTACACTTCTGTAGGGAGCGAGGGTGGGGACCACTATCTACCAGGGAATTTCTTTAACAGGTTGGGCGGGTTACCAGGTGGAGGGGGGCTGCTAGCCACCAGGGATAGGGTAATTTTTTAATAAACATTGGGTAGGCTGGTGATGATCAGGTGGGAGAGGGACCGCTAGCCACCAGGGTTACTTATTTTTAAACACATGGGGCAGACGGGTGATCGAGTGTGTGGGGGGGCTGCTAGCCCCCATGGTTATTTTTATAAACACTTTGGGCAGGCGGGTGATTGGCTGTGGGCAAAATTGGCTTCAACAACTTTATTAAACTATCAGACAGAAATGCATCAGATGTTTTCATTTTTTTTCTATGGCCTTATAACATATTTTTAAATAGTACAAGAGAGCTGTGTGGTACTGCTTCAGAAGAGCGGTGACTGCCAAGTTGTCAGCATACAGTACTGCAGTGTTTAGTGCCATGCCATCCCTACAAACATACTGTGTAGCAGAAACTCTGTCAATTGATATCTCCTATGACTTAGATGACTTACAGTACAGTAAATGCAGGCATCAGAGCAGGGGTACATGGTGATAAAGGTTTTATGGATACATACAGTACTTCTGAGCTGAAGCATATCTTATTTCTTGCACTTCTAATCAGAGGCTGTTTCAGGTAAATCCCTGCACTGGTAACATCAGTGTGCCTCTGCCTCACAACACACGGGGGCAAGCATGGATGTCCATAAATGTCTTATGCCCACAAATGCTCTTTTCCATTTGCTCTGTTCAATGTTTGAAAAAAGAAATGTAATCAATCTTTAATTCCATATTTGGCGAAACCATAGCATCTTACTGTACCTGTATTAGTGTTTTTTTTTATTTATAAGTAGACGATGGCTGCTGAAAACTTGGAGCTTTCAGAATCAAGCAATACAGGGTGTTACAGTACATTCTGAACCTCTCTCTAAGTGTGTTTATCAAAGACTAAAATGCAAGTGTCCTACAGTACTATTGTGTCACCCTGGCAGAAAAACAAATGGAGCAGTGGCAGAAGAAATAATTCCTACATCAGCAAACGGGGATACACAGTGATAAAAGTTCTAGCCAAGGATACCTTTTTTAGCATTTTTCTTCTGTATGTGTATACACTGGCTGCCACTGGGCTCTCCATAAAAAATATTTAAAAGAAGAATGCAATCTTCATATTACAAATGAACTTATGATCTAACAGCCCACAAAATATTAGAGGAGCCACTGAAAGGGATCAGTTCTAGGACTTCTGAGTTTAATGATAAAACCTATTACAGTAATTCAGCATTGTTGTGTGAACAGCAAAAAAGCTAGTGGCAGTTTGTGACCTGTTTAAAATACTGCAACTTTCAATTACAGCAGGGGAGAATTAGAATTAAATATGAGCTGTGGGGACATCTGCTGGAAATTCATGACATATGAAGGCAAACGTTGCTGGAAACAGCACCATCTGGTGCATTTAAGATGCTACTAATGGGATTCAATTAATAAAGAACAGGTCATACCGCTAACACATACTTAATGCTCAATGACACGGTAAGGAGGCATTCATCGGTACCACTATGCTAAATGACCCACTGCACCTGCCGAGGAATACCACATTACCGGGAAACTTTACTGTAACAACCACTGCTTGACACAGTCAGGCTATTGAAAGGTGCCTGGGATGCTGTCACACCTTTGACTATCCAATGGTGCTTTGAGAAGGCAGGTTTTGAGCAGCCAGAAAACTTTGGTGACCACGGAGATGGCATGATGGACGAGGAGTTCAGTGAGGTGTGTTGGCTTGGTGATGGTGAGGAGGAGGAGGATGACAACGAAGAGCAGCAAGAAGCTAACGTCACTGCTTGAGATGTTAAATCAGCATTGCTGACTCTATGACAAGCGATGGAGCCAAACTGTCACCAAGAAAGTCTGGGCACCTTATCAGAAGAGGGTGCTCCAAAAGAAGATCCGTGATTTCTTCTTTGCAAATAAATAAGACTTCTAAAGGAGCTGTAACCACATACTGTGATAAAGAACAGTGGTGTCGGGGATTGTGGTAATGTATATACTGTGTAAAATAAAGTTGTTCCACTTTGCATATTTGATAGCGGCATTTATTTTCAAAATAGATTTTTTTCAGCTTCTTGGTTACACTGACCACTCGCTATAATGGGCAATTAGGAGTAACACAGATGTGCCCGTTATAAGCAGAGTGGACTGTAATAAAATGGTATTTGGCATTGATATGTGCTCAGTGATCAACCTGGGGGAAAAAAAAAACCTCAAATCAAATATATTATATAAACAACAGGCCTATCAAACAGGCAAAGGCAGAAAGTGATTTGGGAATAATTATTGATAAGGATCTAAAGTTTAGTACTCAATGCACTAAACTGGTCTGCAAAACCAATTATCTGATATATTGCTTTAAAAAATCTTTCCTGTCTAGGTGTAGGAATTGTATTATATCTGTTTACAAAACCTATATAAGACCCCACTTGGATTATTGTACGCAGCTGTGGAACCCTTGTTTGCGAGGTGATGTTGGTAGGGTGGAGGGGGTACAGAGACGGATTATGAAGATGGTTTCTGGGTCACAACACCTGCCATATGAGGATAGGATAAAAAATCGGGGGCTATTTTCTCTGGAACAAAGGCATGTACGGGGAGACCTACTTATGATATATAAAATCATGCATGATATTGAATTAAAGAATGAAATGGGGATTGAGATACAGGTAAAACCAGTAGGATTAAGATCATGAAAGATGCAGATTCAATTAGAGAATACTAAAAAGAATGGGATGCTATTTTCCTTTGTACAGAGGACTGGTAGACTATGGAATGCATTACCTAAAGCAGTCATATACAGTAATAATATGGACCTGTGCAAGAAAAGACTTGATGACTATATACTTAAGAATGGTAGGAAGTGAGCCCACTTTTGTGGGTGGACATTCTCGATGGGCACCTGTGGCCTCCTACGGTTCATTAGTCCTAGTATAAATCCTAGTATAACAACAACATACAAAAAAATTGTACAAAAGTTTGTTTACTAAATGCATATGTGAAGTACAACATTAGAGAATAGCCTAAATAGAGTAAGACCACAATATGAAGGAAGGGTTGTTAGGAGCATTTGCAGGTAGGAGAGAGGAAGCTAAGGAGGGGAAACTAAGATGGACCAGGGGGAGGAGGCATGTCTGATTTGACTAGGCAGGGCATTCCATAGCTTTGGGAGCCTGTGTGAGAAGACAGTTTGGCCTACTGCGATGGAGCATCTGGGAACGACCAAGGTGTGGAAATCATTTGATCTGAGAGAGAGAGAGAGAATTGGGATGGAGGGCGAGAGGCCAGGGAAGCTGATAGGTAAGGGGGAAGGGAACCAAACCAGAATTTAGAGATAAACTTCATACAGTGTAATAGGCATCTGTTTTCCAGTGAGAGTAGAGCAAGAGATTGATAGAACAATGGTGGGTAAGAGAAGGAGAGCCTAGGGCAAAACGACAGAAGGCATTAGAGAGGGTATCCAATCTGGTTAAAGAGTAGAGTGGTGCAGCACTATAGACTATGTCACAGTAGTCAAAAGTAGGTAGGATCATTTTCTGAACAAGCTCCCACCTAGCTGGTAATGGTAGGCAACTTTGGTTCCTGCATAGTGTCCTAGTTTGGATCGCACCTTTTTCAGAATGGGGTCTATATGCCCAAAAATGTTGAGATGCTGGTCTAACCAGACCCCAAGATACCTAAATGAGGAAGTGTCCTCGAAAATTGTTCCATCAAGGGTGTGGAAGGAGGGCAAATTTGGTAGCTGAGAGGGTCTCTGCCTAGTGCCAAAGGTCATGGAAACTCTTTTCTTGGCATTGAGGTAGAGCCGATGGGAGCTTAACCACTGCTGGATTTTCTCAAAGTCACGCTGGAGATTGGAAGTGACATCAGCAGGGGAGGAGCCAGAATAAAAAAGGACTGTATCATTAGCATAAATATGGATTGATGTGGTGGTTGTGAATACTGATGTGAGATCATTCAGGAAGATGGAGAAGAGCATGGGGTCAAGTACTGAGCCTTGAGGCACGCCAGTGGTAATAGGAAGAGAGGGGATGTGGAGTCAGCAGTTTTGACTGACTGCATCCTGCCTGTTAGATAGGAGCTGAACCAACTAGCAGCTGAGTCAGATAAGCCAGCCATGCACAGGTTGTCTAAGAGGAGATGGTGGGAGAATGTGTTGAATGCTTTTGCAAGGTCGACAAAAATGGCTGATGTTATTAGGCCATTATCCATTGCAGTGAGAATGGAGTCAGTGAGCCTAATTAGGGAAGTGGTGGTGGAGTGGTCCTTCCTAAAACCAGATTGGTAGGGGGTGAAGAAGTCAGAGAGAAAGGAAGAAAGCTGAATGAGAACTAGATGTTCCTGCAATTTGGCAAGTATAGGTAGGAGCGATATGGAGAGCAGATAGCATGAGCGGAGAGGAATAAGAGTTTAGGGTCGAACCCATCAGGTGGGGATCCCTTAGATGGATTGAGAGCAAGTAGTGCCTTTAGTGTATCCATTTGTGTGTCCAGACCAAAAAAGAAGAGGTGCTGGCCATTGGCGTGTATAGAGGGTCTGTTTGGCTCCATGAGGCATGAGGTGTTGGATGGGAGTGAGGCAAGGGGGGCCAAGGTGCACGAGGTAAAGTAATCATTAAATTCCATCGCTACAGTGAGATGGCCAGTAATTAGGACATTGTTTATATTAAGAAGGGGGGGGTTGTGGTTTTGATGGTGGTGAGAAGAGGGAATGTACAACATCCAAAATGTAGATGGTTTGTTTATGTTGGTTTCAAAGGTGGAGTGGAAATATTCAGATTTGGCTAGGTGAGTGGCTTTGAAGCAGGAGTTTCGAAGGGCATGATAAGTGTCTCAGTCTGCTTGGGACTTAGAGGCCTTGTGGGCCTTCCATGATCGTTCCTGGGTATGCATACAGGCCATTAGTTCAGGTATGATCCAGGGGAGGTGATTTCCTCTAACTCTGGTACGTCTAAAGGGAGCATATTTGTTCCAAATGTCAATGAAGAGTCTCTGGAAGTAATCCAAGGCCTCGTTGATTGAGTGAGCACATTGGATAGGGGACCAGTCAGAGTGTACAAGGTCATGGTGTAAATGGGAGAGGTCAAGTGACTTATAAGTTTGGGTCAACAATACTTTATGAGGGACTCTTGGATGATGTAGTTTATGGACCATGTAAATCATGTGATGGTCACTTAATGAGTCTGGGAGGAGAGCAGCATCAATAATCCTATGTGTATGAGTAGTTAGGGCCCAGTCAATGAGCAAGTGGTTACCTGATTTTGGGTTTAGGTGAGTAGGTTTGAGAATCATTTGAGAGAGACTGAGGGTGGAGATAGTGTCACGAGCATTGCTTTGGGACAGGGCTAACCAATTAAGGTTAAAATCATCTAAAATAAATAACTCACCTTTTGAGGTGATTTTTGAGTGATTTCGGTGAGTAGATTGGAGGTGATAGAGGATCAAAGGCTAGGGTGGCAGTAAATCCCTGCCACATAGATGAGGATAGAGAAGGGAAGGGAGAGACACAGGATAAGGGCTTTGTATGCAGCTGGTACAGATACAGATAGGACCAAGGTAGATTGTATAGGTAGAGGTGTAGATTGCTATGCCTCCAGCTCTTCCATTTCAATCTTGTATAGTAATATTGTAGCCAGAGATAGTAATAGAATTATAGTGGATTTTGTTATTTAGCCATGTTTCTGATAGAATAAGGAGGTTGGGGCAAGGGTTTGGATGAGTGGTTGGAGCAAATCTAGTTTGGGTAGAAGGCTTCATATGTTGAGGTGCATTAACTTGAGACTGTTTGGGAGATTGGACTTGTTATGGGTAGGTGTGTCAGCAACTTGGAGGTAAGTACTTGGGTGAGGCCAGAAACAGGCCCCAGGTTAGGATTTATGTCCCCTGTGGAGAGGTGAAGTAGGAAGATGATACTGTAGTGTAACTTTTGATTTTTATACCAAGTCTTAGCTGGGGTATAGGGAGCAGCCTTAGCAGTCCTCCATGCTTGCAGTTCACAGAGCAGAGGGTGTCTTCTGTGGGAGCTGACTGTCAGCCAGCCACGCTGCCCCAGTGTAGAACCTTTAGCCACTCAAATCCTATATCTGCATTTGGCCTGCCTCCGGTTCGTCAGCTGAGGGACTGCATTTTGCTCTATGCCATTAACGTGTATCTGGATTTTGGACACCGATTTACTAGTAATATTTCCTTGGGCAAGCCATTTTGAAGCCCCAGGCAACCTTACATACTTTCATCTACAAGGTATTAGAATGGCCTCCAATATCTTAAAAAAATTGTGGCAACAACTCCATTGTCACTGTCCACATGGGAACGAACAATGCAGATGGAGATCATGAAAAAGATGTCTAAGATATCACTGAAACAGAAAGGGAAATAAAACTAAAACAGGGAGCAGAGGTGTTAATATATGGGATACTCCCAGTCCCAAGTGCAGTCACTGAGAAAAACAATGCTATTGTAAGAATTAATGCAAGACTCAAAAACTGGTGTGACACAGAAGGTTTCAGATATTTAGATACCTGGGCTCATTTTTACAGCTGCAGGACGAAGCTCTGCTGACATTTTGCTAGGACAGTAGAAATGAGGAGCTCACCATATGTCTAACAGACTTATTTTAATTGGACTTTTATAGCAATCCCTGCACTCAGCAGTCTGTTTACAGTACTATTTTTTTTCTGTTAGTCAGTGTTTCCCAGTGAGGAGTGAGGTTCAGATTTCTTAGATCAACACAGAATGAAGTTTTGCTATATCACTGCTGGAGATCTAGGCTCATAAATATGTCAAGTCACTCTGGCTTTCTCAAGCATACAGCTTAATTAAGAGTGAGGAAAGAGGTTTCAGATTTCAGATGCTGTGTTAAAGGTCCGAAACAGACCAGATAATAACTTAAAGGTGACAGGCAATGTGCATTTCTAGCCTATTGACACATATTCCCTTGCCTATCATGTGCTAACTAGTATTTTCGCAATTTTAGATGTAAATAAAAATGTACCTTGTTTATTTAGTGCCGTTCCTCCCCACCCCTCTTTTGGCTGCACCAAATCCGTGATGCGCATATCCGTGTACTTCCTGATGCCTACGTCACTAAATAAATCATCAATGAATGTCTGCTGGCTATTGAAAGTCCGATTGGTGATTGTCCCTCAGTATCCCTGTCGCTGAGTAATGAAATAAGCTTATTCAATTTAAATCATCCTTGATGTGCACTTTTTACAGTGGATCTGATTTGCTTGTCCTTGGAATGCTTTTCTCAAAGCCGATCATTCCTATTGAGTCAGTGCAGCTATTCACTGAGGGAAGTTCTGTCTGTGGAATTCTCCGTTGTTCACGCCACCCCACCTCAACCTCATATTGTCCCCCAAATAAGCTGTGTTTGTCATGTACCATGGTACATCATAATGTAAAATACCATGTATCCGTGGTTTCAGCAGCATCGACGGTATGAATTGCAGCGATTCTTACCTTTGTGTGGTGCAGTGTGTGTTGGGGGGCATCTTCACAGGCAGAATTAAATCATCGTCCCATTAGTTTTCTTTGCCCCATCCTCTGGCATATGTCGGTTTGTGTTATGTGCATAGATTAGCCATCTGTGTCATATTTTATTTTTCAACACTGAGGTACCCCTACAGTTCCCGCTACTTTCCTGAATCACCAATTGCAGCCTCACTGTGTCGGAATTGGTTGACATTTCATGGCGGCAAAAACAAAGTGTACAACGAAGGTCATTGGTTAGTTCTGCATTCCAAGAACGACGTTCTAAATAAATTTCATAAAAGCCTTATCTGTTGTTTCAGCCTCATTATTGTGACTGGTCTTTTACTGGCTTGTCATCTATTTAGTATTTTCACTACATAGTGTGTAATAGTAGTAGGGGACAGTGGCGTACTGTGTTGCTCCTCTTTGTACCAACTCTTCACAGAGTGGCAAGTCTTTCTTCAGTTTTCCTAAATCGAAGAAGCTCTGTACTGCTTGGATCAGTGCTTGTCGTTGTGAACTACAATGGGATCCTGATGAGCGTGGGGTGCTATGTGAGGATCACTTTGATCCCTCAGATTTCACTATGTTACCTGAAAATAGCCAGGCAGTGTGGCTATAAGCAATTGGACCTAAGGAAGGGTGTGATACCTCATCGCATTCAGGCTCCATCATGTGATGTCTCCGTGATCAAGCACAGATCGAAGTTCGCAACTATGAAGCGCATAAGTGAGATATGCTGTGTTTTATAAAGTTCTATGTATCCTGCTATGTCTGTTATTTAGCCAAAACAAATGGTTTTTAGCCATCGTGGTGGTGTAGAGGTCTGAGGCACTGATGACTTCCCTGTCACCACTCCGATGACCTGTGGTCTGAAGAGACCTCGGGTGTCGGTCGATTGGCCATGTGAAGGAGGTGGGTGCATCCCAAGGACAGCTCTCTTCCTCCAGGAAGGGTGGGAGAGGATGAGTCCTGAGCTGCTGGCTCCTGCTGGTGGTAGGGTTGTGTTGCATGCTCAGGGACATAAGTGTGGGTCACTGCATGCTGGCATCGGATGTGCTGTTTGCGCTACTGTGCACGACAGCACCCTTGACACCATTGGGGGGGATCATGTGAGGGAAAAACTAATCCTCTGGTGTGCAATGTGAAGAATGGCCATGCAGCACTGCATTTGACTCATTCAAGTCTGCTCACCCTGAGCCCGGCCCCTAGGTTTTCTGCAGTGTGTGTGTTAAGTACCCACTGTGATGCGGCCTGGGGTAGCCATGGCATAAAGGGTCAGAGCTCTGACTGTGGCCGGTGCATGGTCAATGATTCAACTGGCTTGTTAGCCCTCAGCTGTGGAGGTATAGAGAAATACAATTTCAAAAAATGGATGTGTACCACATACAATCCTCAATACAGGGATGCTGACTTTAAAGAAGTTAAAATGACATATTGTATATATTAACCACAGAATGACATACAGTATGTCACAGTTGCACTTGACATTTGTCAGAGAAAATGCCCCTTCTCATAAATGTTGTTACGCTGCACTAGGAACTTCACATACTTTGCCATGCTGTGCTAGATACGTAGGTAGTGCAACATAACAATTTTGAACACAGTTGTGCATGCACTTTCTGGTGACTGTGAAATGCCATAGGCGGTGACAGCTGTCACGTGATACACACTTAGAACGTAAGGATAATGAGTGACCATACACTATACAATATTGTGTATGATCGGTCATACAATCCAAAGTTGTTTCACTTACTGCTAGAGTGTAAAATATCCTGGTTGTGTATGATCCATAATGCACAGTCCTCTATGTCATTGTCACTTCTTTGAAGTCAGCGTCCCTCTATTGAACAATATTTTAAGTGTGAGCAAGTTGTAGTAGATGTGGCGGTGATTGTGAGGACTGAGCACCTGTAGGACAGATCCCTCTCTCAGCCACTGGTGTGATTGAGAATGCTGCTTGCATGGGTTCTACAGGCAGATGGTGGATGGCACAATTTACCATTAGATAGAGGTGATGGATGCATTTACCTGTACTGATACTATTTTGAGTGACAGATCATGACCCGTTGCTGTTGTATGTTCACAATGTTGGTTTGTGTCCAGCGAGTAAGTGTCACAAACATAAGAAAATTGCCAGCATAAACAAGCCTCGTGGTGTATCCAGCATCTTACCCAACACCCATCCCTTTTTCTTACTTTGAAACTGCTAAACTGCTCAGCGTGATTTATCCAGCCACCACCACCACCATTGCCATGTTTACATACTAAAATGCCAGCAGAATAGGCCTAACGGTCTCTTGAGTCTGCACGATTTTCATCACCCACACTGAGGGCCGATTTTGGTGCCCCCCTTGGGTTATACTGTCCCCAGTCCCAGATGTTCCACCTGTATTGGGCCTGGTCAGATTTACCCTCCTCTTACCTGTCCCATCCCCTCTTAAACCCGTCCACAGTCTCCACCTCTACCAGCTCCCTGGGCAGTGCATTCCATGGCTCCACCACCCTTTCAGTGAAATAACATCTCCTCTTCTCCCCTCTGAGCCTGCCACCTTCCAGCTTACACCCGTGACCTCTTGTTTCCCCACCCTCCTTCCTGTGGAGCACCCTGAATGGGCCTCCATTATTGATCCCTTTCATGTACTTAAAGACCTCTATCATGTCCCCCAATCTCTCCTCTCCTCCAGGGTGTACATGTCGAGCTCCTTGAGCCTCTCCTCATAGGTCCTCTCCCCCAGGCTCCATATCATTTTGGTTGCTCTCCTTTGTACCCTCCGTAGCAGTGTAATGTCCCTCTTTAAATGTGGTCTACAAAACTATACACAATACTCGAGGTGTGGCCTAATCAAGCAGTTGTACAGTGGTAGGATCGCTTCCACTTCCGCCTTTCTGGAGGTGATACCCCTGGTGATGCATCCCAGTATCCTAGTTGGCCTTGCTGCTGCCCTTCTACAGGTCTCTGAGTTGTTCATTTTGACATCTACCACTACCCCCAGGTCCCCCTCACCCTCCGTGACTTGAATTCTGTGTCCTCCAAGGGTATACTCCTGGCCTGGATTTCTGACTCCCAGGTGCAGAACCTTGCACTTCCCCACATTGCATTTTAGTTTCCATTTTCCCAACCACCTTTCCAGAGCCTTCAGGTCCTCCTGCAAGGCCACCCTCCCCTCCTCCCCATCCACCACTGCACCCAGCTTTGAGTCATCTGCAAAGAGACTCATGTCACTCCTGATCCCACTCCTGATGTCTGAGATATAGGCATTGAACAGGAGTGGCCACAGAATTGACCCCTGGGGAACCCCACTAGTAACCCACCTTGGGGATGAGGCTAACCCTCCAACTACCACCTTCTGAGTATGCTCAGAGAGCTAATTTCCTATCCATCTTAACAACTGTCTCCCTACCCCCATTTCCTTCAGCATAGCCAGCAGGCCACTGTGGGGTACTGAATCAAATGCCTTGATAAAGTCTAGAAAGAGGACGTCCACTGGCCTACCCTGGTCCAGAGCCCTCGTCACCCAGTCATAGAACTCAACAAGTTTTGTCTGGCATGATCTTCCCATGACAAAACCATGCCGCCTATCATCCAAGTACCCAGTTTGCTCCAGTAACCCCCTAGCCTTTCCTTGACAATACCCTCCATCACCTTGCCGACCACCAATGTCAGGCTAATGGGCCTGTAATTTCCCACCTCCTCTCTTGATCTCCCCTTGTGGATCGGCATGACATGGGCCACCCCCCCAGTCTTGGGGCACCCACCCAGTCCTCAGAGAGATGTTGAAAAGCTCCACTAGAGGGACTGCCAGGACATCCGCCAGCACCCTGGGATGTATCTCATGTAGCCCAGGTGCTTTCTCCATCCAAAGGGACCTGAGGGCTTCCCTCACTCTCTCTACTGGGATTTTAGCCTCCACATCCTCCCCCTTTTCTCCCTGCACTGCTGGGCCCCCACCTGTCTGTGGTGGCCACTCCCTTTCCCCAGACCCATCTAATGCATATAACCTTGACCTCCACCACCGTAGCTTCAGTTATGCATTTTGTCTCAGAAATAGGCACCAAAAGTCACTGGGCTCACCGCACTGTTATGGAATGGGATATGCATATTTGGTACATTTTGTGTATGGATACCTAGGTACTGTTATTGTCACAAACTGCATTTTCAAACATTTTTTTTATTCCAAATGTTGGTGATAACATGACTCTATTATAAGGTGTCAAATTTGTATGGCAGATTCTGGAGTTGTCATCCTACACCTTACAAGAAAGTGTATATCAACATGATGATGTAGCGACATTGATAGATACTGTAACTGAGGACTGTGACGTGGATCCCTCCATTCGTTTCGATGTCATAGAAACGCAAAGTATGGATGCATGTGACACTGAAACAGATTGTGCAATGGAAACAAGTATTTAGGGACATGTCAGTTGTATGGACATGTCATCTGCCTGTACTTCAATCTGTGAAGATAATTCAACTGTGTGAACCCACACCACCTCTACCTCGACACAAGTCTGTGTCGATGTAAGTATAACTTCTCACTCTTCATTTAAGATCATTATTCCATTGATTGTCTTGCACATTACACTTAATATACAATGGTGTCTCCACAGTTTGGTTGGTAGGTGCTTTTCATTTTGACAGCAAATAATCAAGAACTAAGGCACTCCAGGGTGTACGTCATCACTGAATAACATCACACCTTGGGTGGGTCGAAACACGAGGCCACAGGCAGAGTGTTTCCGCATCCCTAGGTGTGACGTTATGCAGTGATGGTGCACACCCTGGACTGCCCATTGTGATTAGTAACCAGGTGAGGATAGCATGGGGACTTGTGATGGTCAGCAAAGAAAGTCCATAAATTATAATTCTAAATACTGTAGTACTTCATTTTGTAAGTTATGTATGTGTGTTTAACAAGAGTATTATGAGGGCAAATAACATTTCATTGTTATGTTTATAAATTTAAGAAAGTTTTATTTGTAGTGCATTGTTGAAGGTTTTTAGTCAGTAAAGGTGACAACCACATTTGTGATGGCAGACAGGGATGTCTGGTACCATTGATTTTATTGTGAAGAGGCTACTGGAACTTCT
The DNA here is from genome assembly GCA_016271365.2 of Neoceratodus forsteri. Classification (NCBI taxonomy): domain Eukaryota; kingdom Metazoa; phylum Chordata; order Ceratodontiformes; family Ceratodontidae; genus Neoceratodus; species Neoceratodus forsteri. The sequence continues at coordinate 1,773,313,600 of CM057455.1, read as the reverse complement.
TCTAGTGCTAGGCCATGGGATATCAGCACTGGGTGCCGGGTTCCTCAACCAATCAGATCACTGGAGTTTGTATAGCCATATTATACTGTTTGTTGTTATATTGGCGGTATATATAACATTTATTCTGCATACCATTGATGATGGGATCACAACAGTTGAGCAACTTATCCTTACTCATGATTACTCACACAGGTATGTGTGAAATCAACACAGACATTTCTAAATTCCAGCAGTAAAGGAACTCAAACACGTCCAAAGATGTGCTCTGTTGGTATGCAGTGTGATTTAGTAATGGTGGATGCTTGGACACAGAGTGAGCCTTCTGGTGCATCATCATTTTCCGGAGGACAGGTAGAAGACCTGTCTGATTTTGAATCCAGTGATGGAGAGGAGCAGGACTGTAGTGATGACCTTGACTGGATGGTAACAGACAGTGACATAGATGATGATAGCATCATTGATCCTCAAGAGCAGTTGGATGGGTAAGAACAATCGGCATATTAAGCACCATCACCTTTTGTGCTGAATTGCCTTTAACAGTTGGGTACATAATTAAGTTCATTTTTTGGTTTGTTCTTTACAGATCTGACATACTAGATGCCAACATTTCTACCCCTGGGCAGCGAAAGTTTATAGTATTGGAATCGTGCTTGGCAGCACTGTTATCCATTTGTACTATCTGTCTGTCACAGTGTACAGCAAAAATCAAAAAGACCATGGGATCCTTTATCACCGTTGAGCATGTGTTCACCATGGGCCACAAGAGTACATGGGATAGTCAGCCGAGGCATGGGATGTTGGTGTTTGGCAACCTTCATATTGCAGCCACTATTTTCTTTAGTGGCCTCCTCCCAAAACAAGTGTTGACAATGTTTACCGCTGCAAATATACCCATGATGTGTTGGCATACTTTCAGCAACATCCAGTGGTCATATTTGATTCCCGCTGTACATCGTGTCTGGCAGAGGACACAGATGGCAGCATTTAGGAAGTTAAAGCAGACCCTTACCCTAGGGGGAGATGCACGATGTTGCAGCCTGGGGCATAGTGCCAAGTATGGCAGTTACAGTCTTATGGATCTTCACAGCAATAAGGTGTTACACCGGGAACTTGTTCAGGTACTACTATGGTGCGCATCACATTTAACTGTGATTTGCTTTTCTTGGATGGTAGTTTGAACACAATTTTACTTTTTATTTTGCCCACTTAGAGCAATGAAGTGGCAAATTCGAATGCGATGGAATTAGAAGGCTTAAACTGCTGCCTGTCGTATCTTGAGTCAAATGCTCTGTGCATAGAAACATTGGTAACGGATTGTCACCGAGCCGTGCAGAAGTTTTTGCAAACTGAAAGGCCACAATACCAGCATTGGTATGATGTTTGGCACGTTGCCAAAGGTAACTGATTTATTAATAATTGATATGATTCTGCAATCATTCCAGTGATGTGCATGTTGCTTCAACTTTGCTTATCCATCTTGACAGGTGTTGCCAAAAATTTGGAGGCCAAGGTAAAGTTGAAGAGCTGCAAAGAATTAGCTCCGTGGATACATGCTATCTTGAACCATCTGTATTGGTGTGCCTCCTCCAGTTCTGGTGTTAGTGAACTGTCCATGCAAAAATGGACCAGTGTGCTAAATCATGTGTCCAATGTGCACAAAGGTCACAGTGAAACTTTCCAAAGGTGTGATCATGGCACACTGGAGGATCGTGAGTGGATTTCAAAAGGTATTGAACTGTGAGGCTGGGACAGTGCCCAATATGCCACAGGGCAAGGGTTAAGAATACTTTAGATCTTGTATTGTTGAATGGAGTGGCAGTAAGGGAAATAAGGGTGGAGGACCCAGTAGCCAACAGTGATCATCAAAGAGTGTGGTTGAGAATAACCCTGTGTGGGTAGTCAGACAAATCATTACCCCTGGTGGTAAACTTCAAGATGGGGGCGGACTTTGGGAGGATGCATGAATTACTGAAAGGGAAACTAGAGGGCATAAGGCAGGAGTTGGACATGGAGCAAAAATGGGATATTATAGCCGGCCAAGTGGCGCAGAGGGCTGAGGCGCTCGATGTCTCACCTCGCGGAACTCCGGCGACCCGAGTTCGGGAGTGAGACTGGGTCATCACAGGTTAGCATGGGGGAGGTGAGAGGAGCTGGATGGAGCAGGCTGTCAGACAGCTCTCCTCTCCGGGGAGGTAGGATGTCATCCCTCGCTCACGGCTACCCCCTGGTGGAGGCTGAGGGGCTGCGCAAGCAGGGTGCTGGCAATAGGCCAATGGGGTGGGCGGAGGAGGGCCATTACTGGGGCTGTAAGATGCATGCACACCTCCACATGCATGCGTCCTTCCCCTGGGGCCCTCAGGGAAAAAAATGGGAAAAGAACGGCAGCAGGATGGCGACTGACTCTCTGCAGGCACCGCTCCTGGACCGGGCGTAAGGTAAGCCTCAGTAATTACAGGGGATGGTGCTGGGGGAGCGGGTCAGATGGGAGCCATATGGGGAGGAGAATAAATAGAAAAAAAATGTGATATTATTAGATGTGGGAATACAGAGGCAGCGGAAGCCTGCACCAAGATACAGAACAGCGAGGTAGTGGAAGTCATGAGGGCAAAACAAAAGGCATGACAGCGGTATAGGAGAACGGCAAAGAAAGAGGACAGGGAGGAGTATGCAAGATGGTCCAGGGAGATGACCAGAAAAGTGTAAACAGCCAAGGCTCAGAGGTAGCTGGGATTAGCGTAGGGAATTAAAGGGGTGGAGAAAGAGATTTTCAGATACATCAGGGATAAAAGGAAAGTGCAAGGAGACAATAGTGAGGATAAAAAAGGGTTGGCAGTGGACAGAAAAGGGTGAGGAAAAGGCGGAAGCAGTGAATGAATACATATGTATCTATGAAGAAAAAAATTATCCAGCTTCTAACAATATGGTCTTCAATAACACCGTGTCCTACTGATGCTCGAACAGGCTTGATCAGTACAGTCAAACATAGATTGCCCAATGTATGTACATGTTTTTAATCAGTGAAACTGTCAGATATACTGTAAACATACTGTTTCTGTTCCAGCTTCGAAGGTACACAAAGAGCTGACACTTGTGGTGAGGAACAAAAAGTTATTAGGTGACATACTGCGATTGTCACCATATGAGCAAACTTCTGGGCTGGAATCCTACCACAAAGTATTAATATACTTTGCACCAAAGTCATTACACTACTTCTACAATGCCATGAAAGTATGGTATGTGTTGCGTATTACATATAATTCAACCTAGTATGTGCAGTAAGCCTTCTCCCACAGACAGAGGTGGAGTGGACACAGGGCATGAGCAATGGATAGTGAACGTGTTGGTCTAAGTAGGCAGAAGGCAAGGTGGCTTCAGGGGAGAGGAAGGCAAGTGGGTAGGTTTGAGTGTGGTCGTGATAAATGCCAGGAGCTTGGGTAATAACATGCTGGAGCTGTCAAATGGGGAGCTCATCAGGGACCTACTTGTTGGGGACTCACTGGCGGGTAGCGACCATGCCATGGTACGGTTCTCCCTAGAACTAGGGGGCAGGTTAGAACAGACAAGAATGACTGTGGTGGATTTCAGAGGGGCAGACTTTGGGGGGATGGCATGCATCCTGAGGGGCTATCTGGATGCACAACACCACTCGAGTTGGATGGGTTTCAAGGACTGCCCCAGCTAGTTGCCCACCAAAAATGATGGTGCCCTTGGGTATCGGGACTAGACATGGCACACCATCTTCCAGGCTCCATTTTGCCCCAGGGCATCTTTTAGACCTAAGTACCCCAATGTGAGGGCCCGGTGCATTCGTCCTCTGATATCCACGCCAACTGCCATGCACATAGCCATTATAAATGCTCTGTGAGGGCTATATCCAAGGAGGAGTATATGGCAACCAGGAGGGTCACCAGGGTGGTGAGATCGGCTAAGGCGGGGGCGGAGCTTAGATTGGCACGGGATTACAAGGTGGTAAAAATTGTTCTTTATATATATCAGAGAAAAAAGAAAGGGTAACGGGCCTATTCTACTGGCTCATAGTATGTTAGTATGTTAAATAAACAGTTTTATCAGGTTTCTGGCTTATTGATGGTTTCTGCATCTAACGTGAAATAAACTCCAAGCATTAGTAGTTTCTTTTTTTTTAAGCAGCTTTTCTTTATTATTTGGTATCCCCCCCCCCCCAATAGGATGAAATAACCTTGGCATCATTGATGTAATTTTATTTAACACTTTCATTAGCTTATGTTGCTTATCGATTAGACCATAATCAAGTTCCAAGGTCCCTTTGCCAGTGTTAACTGGCATTTATGTTACCTTGATACACTCTGTTCAACAAGTAACTCAATTTGATCACAGATCACAGAACAGGGCATATTACCAGCTCTGTTCTATCAACTACAGGTATGTTTGAACTGAGACTACTTCAATTATCAATGTTTGTATTTCTTTATTTAAAGATTGCTGAACAGCGCACTGTACTACAATGAAAACTATGGCCGTGCACAGATAGTGGGGAGTGATGGTCAACCACAGTGGAGGGTCAGCTACCCTAAGTACAAGAAAGGGGAAAGCATTGTGAAGGAGGTGAAGGTTCAATGCACATACAGTAAGTGTTAATTTCATGTTATGTACATTTGACTTAAAATATGATAATTACCTATTGAAACATGGAGAAGTCAATGTTAATCATAGCTATGAGGTTGTGTTACATACCATTTTGGTGTTAATTAGTTCATGGTTATTGTTATATATGGTACTGACGTTATGTCACTTTTTGGTGATTTATTGCAATGAAGACTATGGTAAGTCTTTTCGTGGACAAACTCAGCACTCTCTAAGTAGAATGTAAAGGCCGTGTTGTTTTGAAGCAGTTTAGCTGTACGTGAAACAGATGTTGATAATTGTGTACTGATATTTTTGTGCTTTTCAAACAGGGTACTTGGAAGACCTCATGTCAGAGGTGCACAGTTTGCGGAATGAGTTCCCCAGTTACACTGCAGCAAAACAAATTGTATCACAATACCAGGCTAACAAGCATCAGCCTGTGTCATCCACATACCAAAGGGTGGACAAAGGAACGCTGGTGTCATGTAACTTTTCACGTTTTGCTAAAAGACAAAAATGTACCCCAATGGACTGAAATGTACATGTATGATGTGCAGTACTTATTGACTGTCTTGCTTACTGATACCTGGATAGGGGCCGTACAATAGGCATGCTGTGAGATGAATGAGTTATATTTCTTAAAATAGAAAATATTGCATATTCGATGTATGGTTTATAACAAACTTCATATATTGCCATGTCACTTACAAAGGATCAGTCCACAGTTTTGCTGTAGGCCTGGATGTGCATCATTTAGTCAGCAGTGAATTTGTTGGGTTATAGACCGGTTAACATTTTTATTAAATATATTGAAAAATATATACATTTAAAACAAATGTAGCATAACAGCATTTTATTGTCAATTGCTGTTGATCAGTAAACAGTTCATTTAAGCTTTACTGTATAATTTTTAAATCAGCATTACATGTTGTTAACACTGAGTAAAGCACAAGCAAAATAAAGATGACAAATGAACACTGATATTCATCATGGCCCCATCTGCGTGGTAATCCAGTTGTCAGCCCACAGCTATAGAACCACCATTCAGAATCACTAACAATCATTCTTGGTCTCATGTAACACCCCCCCCCCATCAACACCACCAGTACAAGTCATATAGAGTACCAGCACCCCACATCCCACCAATCAACAACAGTGGACAGCCACGCGCACAGTCCAACGCTAAACTCCAAGTCCTGTCGACAACAGAGCTGTCAAGGAGCCATGTACTGTATGCAGTACATGCCCACTGATAGACAAGTGGTTTAGTGGAAATGGCATACACACTAGATTGAGTTCTTATTGTTGTTATTAATAATCATTGTTGTAACTGTATTCTATTTATGTTTCTGTACCATCTTATGGAATCTCTGAAGTGCGTGTTGGGCTGTGACAATTGCTGGTCACATGTGGATTTGTGGTGGGGGCAATGGGATGGGACACTGTCAGTTGTGGTGGTAGAGGGGTTGGTGTCAATAGACAACGAATGATTTGTTTGTATTGTGAATGTGGTAACGGGACTTTTCAGAAGGCCTATTGCATTACCAGGGAATTTGGTCATTGGGATTACTTAGTTATGATTACTGGTGTACAAAATCCATAATAACCAAAAATTAAGTTATTACAGCATTTCAGCCCATTTTCTCGTTCCATCCACACTGTGGCGTGACAGAGCAGTTCACTATTCTATGCAAAGTGGAACACATTTTCCACAAAACAGCAGCACATACTATACATATATATTTATTTATTCACTGTTTTTTATTTATTAAGTTTTTGTTGACCGGGTTAGGTGCACTAGCCATGGCAATGACTATTTTCATGCACGATGCGGGAGGGTGCAACACTAAACATAAGTACTATAAGGGCCATGTTCTGCTTTTTGTTTTACCTTCATTTGTACATTTTCCTGCAAAACAGCTGCTGAGTGTCCAGCGAGGAGAGTGACTGACTAGGCGGCTTCAGAAGACTCAATGCAAACGTTAGTAAACCAACGCTTGATAACGCTTGCAGTGAGTCTTCTGAGGCCACAGAGTCAGTCGCTCTCCTCGCTGTACACTCAGTCACGTTTTCACAAATAAATGCACAAAACAAGGTAGAAGAAAAACCTGAACATGTCCATTATTGCAAATACTGCTGTTTTCTGGAAAATGTGTCCAAGTGTGTTCACAGTACTGCACTGCTCACTCATGCTACAGTCTGCGGGGAAAGTGCATGCAACTCAAAAGTAAAGAAATCCAAACATCATCAATTATAAAAAATAAAGAATAAGGGAACTGCGTATTTATGGATCTTTTGGGCACACACTCAGTGGTTGATGACAACATAAACAGCTCGAGATTCTCTCTCGAGGTTTATGGGTCATCAAACACCTTGTGTATGCAAACAAAAAAACTTACGCTGCTACATATGGATTAATGGCAAATGTTTTGTTATACTTTGATCACAGGGATTGTATATGCTACTAGTAAAAACTATTAACATTTAAAGCAATTTAAACAATTTCAGTACATTATACATGTATAAGAAGGAAGTTACTTCAAAGAAAATCTTACTTGTAGACATTTCACTTCATATGTCCGCCACAGCACAATGCACTAGCAGCAAGAGCTAGTATCCTCTGATGTAACTGGAAAGGATAACTGAGCAAAAAACACTATTCTGAACTACAGAATAGAAATAGAAAAAGCACATCACAACAACTACTTAGATATTAATAACTACTTGTACAGGCAACAGCAGACACACTTATCATTTACAAACTACATAATCTAGGACAGTATAATAACTTCAGTGTTTGGAAATGCTTTTACAGAATGTCTTCAGTGGTAAGTTGAGGGTATTTGAACCCACAGTACTCCTCGGATGGAAAATTGTCCCAGATTTTATTAACTACACATGAAGGTAACACTTTCCTAATCCGTGGTCCCATCTTGCGGAAAATCCTGCACACGAATCGCCGATATGCCACATAGCGGTATTGCCTGTAACACAGAGTGAAAAACTTTTAAAGTCACATAATGTCTGAATTGGATATCATAAAAAAATTTAGACTGTACACTTAAGTGTTACAGAAATAATGGAATATTGTTACCATGTTACGTGTTCAACACAAGTATGTGTGGAGAGGGGGTTGTCCGTCTCTGGCATGGGCATTACTGGCTCGTGCACATCAGTGGTGCAGTACACCAGCACATGTGGGCATTCTGTCGAGTGGCCATCAAGCCTGCGCAAGCATGTGTTAGTTGGACGGACGGCAGCAGTGGAAATGTGTGGAAGGATTTGCCACTGGCCATCTCACACAGGGACAAAGATACTGCTGGAAGGGGGTGGCAGTGACACATACAGCATAGAGACACTGCCCTCAACTGTGGCCAGTAACACCAAAGGGTTCAGTGCAGGTAGGTGTGGGGAAAGGGGGTATCCTTCCCTGGCAAGGTCATTACCGGGTAATGCACATTGGTACTATTCATGTAATGAAATATATACTTACTCATGAATTGTAAAGTCATCACTTTGTGGGCCATCCATGTAGATGAACTCATAATAGGATGTCTCAAGAGAGAGTCATGATCAAGACAGTTAGCATGAAAACCAGGCATCAGTGTGATGCAATTATGCTCTGTCATCTCAAATCGCCTTGCAATCTCCATGTAGTAGTGACAGCACATGTTCTCAGCCCTAGAAGCCATTGGTTGACAATTGGAGCATGAGCACCTAGGTAAAAAGTGCAGCAACAAAAACATGTAATTCTTTATCAAATACAAGTGTGTTTGAGTGAAGAAGTGTAACACTGTTAAAGTACACTCTTCATTTATCCTTAGTAACTACTTGTCTTCCCTGCTTTCACACACAAAGCCTGTGAAAACTGCAAGACATACTAAAGAATACAGTGCCCTGCAACTCTACAGGTTATTGAAATGCTAAAAGTGTTCATTTCTGCTGCGAGCAACCACATATCCATGTTAGTCCAGTGGTATCCCCCTCCCTGCCGGTGACCCCAATCACTGTAATGTAATAATGTAAGTGTCCCTGGTGGTCCAGTGGCACCACCACCCTTCAACCCACAGAGGGCCCCCAGCCAACACAGCTCACCACCCCTATTGACGGACAGCAAACACACCCACATACCTCTGCAGATGCCTGCTGAATGACAGCTAACAGTATCCCTCCCTTCCTAACCCCTCTCCCCAATCACTACCGGTGTGCCCTCTTCATCGCCCTCACACCTCACCTTCTGTTTTGCTACTGTATCCACAAACAGTACTCTCAGTTCCCACCTCAACATCGACCCCTCTAAAGGTGCCTCCAGTGTCAGATTTGGCCCAAAACTCCACGCCCTCTCTGCTTCGACCATTGCATACCAACTGTCAATAATCCTAAATATCTGTTTCTCTACTGCCTCGGTCCCCTCTTCATGGAAACATGCCATAGTCCTCCCTCTACTGAAAGGGGGTGACCCTTCATCCACTGGCAACCATAGCCCCATTTCTATCCTCCCTACCCTTGCAAAGCTTCACCCCTTTACATTATGATTTTGGTAAAAACCACTTAACCACCACCTGTATCTGATGGCTCACAGACTCCATCTGAACCAGGATGGACAATGGCCAAATTACCTCTGTCAATTATCTCACTGTCAGGGAAACCAGAAGAGATTTCCCTGATGAGCATGGTAAAAATAGAAGGGTGATTTTTCACTGTCGACAAAGAAAGACTTGTAATGAAAACTATAAACAATACTTATTGTTTCTAATTTGTTTATGTGTGTAAGGACAGTATGATGATCAAGGAAAAAAACATTTAATTAATTTGTTTTATTTTTTTATTTAAGGTAGTTTTATTTTTTGAGCCCAGTTGAAGGTTTTTACAGTGTAATGGTAATAGCCATGTTTGTGATGGAAAATCAGTTCTGGATCTAGGGAGACTGCTGGAAGACAGTTCTGGTTGTAGGAGGCCTGATTTGCTTATTGTGTGATGTGGTTTAGGACCAGGATGACTGTGCGTATATAGATATTTAATGTACGGTCAGCTGATGTCTCTTGGCCAATGAGAATTCTAGATTTTCTCATGCCATTTCATAAAGTCTATTGTGCTGCCCCTAAGTCCTCCCTGTCCAAACTGGTCACCCTCTTCAACTCTTTCTGACACTTTGCCTTGGATGACCCCCCTCACAACCACCACTGCAATAATTATCATGCCCTATCCTTCCCCTCTCTTGCAAATAGGCTGCTCTCCCAACTGTGTGAAATTCACCTCCAAGCACTGGTTGGATGAGCTCCCTTCCAACATCACCTCCTCCTTTATAACACCCATCACACCCTACCATTGCTTTAGATCAACCAACTATCGTACCCTGGTAGTCCCCCATAGATAATTCAAAATCGACCAATCCGGTTACTCTTACCACTGCCAAAAAATTCGGAATGCCGTCCCTCATGAAATCTGGCACTCATCCTCTGTCTGTTCCGTCATTTCGGCCCTCAATAATTACCTTGCTCCTAGGTGCTCCTGCCATGTCACACCATAACTCCCTCCACTAAGCCCGGGCCAAACCATACCCCTCTAACATCACCTTCATCTTACCCTGAGAACACCAAACCAAATTTGTGCTCTCCTCACCAACCCCTAACTGCTCCCCCTTGCTGGCCTCCCTTGATCTCTCAAAGAATGCAAAGGACACAGAATACTGTCCATGGGTCCCTCAACTACCCCCCAAAAGTGCTTGTATCTATCATCTACTACCTTCCCCCATCATCATGAAAGGGTCTCTATGGAACACTTCATTATCCCCTTCTCTCTGGTCCCACAAGCCCCCTTGCAGGGTTCCTGGCATCCTGAAGTGGTCTCTAAAGACACGACTCTTCCTCACCCACATCACTACTGCCTCTCTTTTCCCCCTTTTCTTTCACGCCAGCATATGTTACTTATTAACCCAGCACCGATTATTGTACACTCATTTAACCTATCATGTGCAATACTGTTGTAGCACTGTCTGTAATATCAGCCTTACAACTGTATGTTACTGTTGAAATTATAATGTGAAGTTAATGTCTCATTCCGGTTGTGCCACTTCACCCCAGGTCGTACCAGGAGGCGAGCGACTTGCCATTCAGTGCGCCTTCCTGGTGAAACATTTCAATAAATAAATAAATAAATAAATAAAATACATCAACATGTTTCAGTGGACAGACAGGTTTTAAATCTCGATAGGACCATTCTGTGTAACTGTGCTGCACGAGGATACGGATTGGGATGATTGGGGTAAAGTGGATATTTATTTGTTTTATCTATTTATTTATTTATTGAAATGTTTCACCAGGAAGGCACACTGATCGACAAGTTGCTCATCTCCTGGTGCAACCTTGGGGGGTGGGGGTACATTAGGAATGAGACATTAAACATTTGAGTTATAAGTTCAACATTAACATACAGTTGTATGGCAGATGTTACAAACAGTGTTACAACAGTGTTGCACATGATAGGTACAATGAGTGTACACTAATAATTGTTGGGTTAATATGTAACAAGTGCTTACGTGAAAGAAAATGGGAAAAGAGAGGCAGTGGTGATTAGGGTGAGGAGGGGGAAGGATGCCAGAGGTGATGACATGGTACGGGTGGGAGGTAAGCGCCCAGTCAAGTAGGGAGTGTTGCGTCTTGTGCGTTTGTCGGGTGGGTTCGGAGATCAGTTGAGAGATGTTCAGGGGCTCTGATTTCATTTTTAGTTTTGATAGTTTATTTTGAAGTCACCTAGGATGAATAGTTCCACAGAGCGAGCAAGGGAAGTGATGGAGGTTAGGAGGTATAGAGCTACTGAAGGATGGACATTTTCAATGGCAGTATATGCTGGCTATGAAGACTGGAAGAGTGAAGGGGAGGGTCACATGGATAGCCAGGGCATCATGGGTCTCAGGATTAGAGGATGAATAGATGATGGATTGAATGGAGGCTAGGACATAAACGACCACACCACCACCACTGGTAAATATCAATTTATGATATGAATATTTGTGATAGAGTGGAGGGAAGGCTTGTTTGGTTATTTTACTTATCTGAGTACTGTGAGACACTGTCTAGGTGCCATCATTGCTGTCCATGACACTGAGGACAATCCTGGAAAATGCATGTGGCCCTCAAAACAGTTTTCCAATTAAAGGACAGTAATTATAGGTTTTGCCATAACAAGTAGAACCCTCCCCCCCACACACACACAACAACAACCACCACTATCATCCTCTCTCGCAATGCTACCATGGACAATACAAGCTTGCTGGCCTTTGTAGTTGTAAACAGGTATTTAGAAGTGAATTGTGAGTCCTACTTGCAGTATTTACATCACTATGGATGCAATACTGATTGGAACATAAAGCATCTCAGGGCCGTTGCCAGGATTTTCACAAGGGGAGTTCTTTTTATGCAGTCTGAGACTTTTTAAAAAAAGCTTTGGGTCTTAGGGCTGCCAGTACCCCAGAAGCCATGGGATCCTAGAATTGCTCTATGGTGCATTTTGTGGCTTATTTTGAAGCTAAAGAAGTCATATCTGAGATCTCCTACACTCCTTGCTCTAAACAAAATTATTATCTAGCTGGCTGCAGGGTGAATACATATATGTTCAGTACTGGAGGGCAGCAAGATGTTGTTAATGTAATATACCTAAGACATTGTCTCAGATATATTATGTTATGAGTTTTAATATCTGCAGCTGTATCTACTGGTGTGTAGAGAAGGGGTCTTGGGGCTACCTGGCCCCAGAAGCTTTGGGGTACTAGATGCTCTGTGGCTAATTTTGTGTATTATTTTAAACCAGAATAACTCATCTGTGAGCTCCCCTTCACTTCCTGCTCTAAGGACAATTATTACTATCTGGGTGGCTCAGATTGTGTGTGTGTGTGTGTGTGTGTGCATGTGTGTGTGTATTTATAAAATGGGAAGCAAAGTAAATAAATCCAGCATTCTGATTATATAAAACACATCACATGACCATGCGTATATCAGAGCGTGACCGCACACCTGCACTTTTACCCCCTTCAAAAACAATTTGCCATTTTATAAGATTGATAACCCACTCTAGGATGTGTGGTCATGCTCTGATATACACATGCCTTGGGTGGTTGACACACGGCCTTCGGTCTCATGCATAACAACACACATCAAGGCATGCGTATATCAGAGTGTGATCGCACACCTTAGAGTAGGTTATCTATTACATATATGGATATATAGATAAATATATATATATAGAGAGAGCAAATGCTAATGCACTGAACTTCAGTGCAGAGTCTGCAGCTGGTTTTGGCTGGGTATTGTATGCTACTAACTTACTGCAGTGCTGGCTTGCTACTAGGGTAGGGGTCTGGATCTGATAGGCCCCAGAAACTATGGGCTATGGTATGCTCAGTGATGCACTTTTGTGGCTTATTTTAAGTCTAAATAACTCATATCTGAACTCTCTCTACCCCTTGCTGTAACCCCCACCATCCACAACTCAATATACCATTTAAGTAATTGAGTCAGTGCAACATGGCCTATAGCAAAGCTAGCAGGATGCTGGGATGTATTGGTAGGGGCATTGATAGCAGAAGAAAGGAGGTAATACTTCCCCTCTATAGATCCCTGGTGAGACCTCACCTAGAGTATTGCACCCAGTTCTAGAGTCCTCACCTCAGAAAGGATAAGGATAGGTTGGAGACAGTGCAGCGCAAAGTAACTAAAATGATTCAGGGACAGCAGGGCAAATCCTATGAGGAGGGACTCAAGGCACTAAATATGTACTCATTGGAGACCAGAAGAGAGAGAGGATATATGACAGAGATCTTCAAATTCCTGAAATGAATTAAAGTGAACTGCGGGGTACTATTTAGCCTGAGTACCAATTCGCGGTCACATGGACACAAATGGAAATTAACAGGAGGTAGGTTCTGGAGAGATGTGAGGAAGTACTATTTTATGGAAAAGGTGGTGGAACTTTGGAACAGTCTGTCAGCTGAAATGGTGGGTGTAAAAACAGTCAGAGGATTCAAGCAGAGCTGGGACATAATAAAGGAAATTGTGGTTACTGGAGGCAACAGAACCAAGAAGGAGACTAGAGACGATGGGGAGGGTTAGTATCCTGGAGAAATTGTAGGTTCCAGGGATTATAGAGAACTTGGGCAGACTGGATGGACCTCTGGTATTTTTCTGCCATCATTGTCTATATTTCTACTCTAGGCATCCTGCTTGCAAAAAAATCTGTAACATAATTCTTAGTTCAATATTGAGTACTACAGTTGTTGCCCCCACTCCATTCTCCAATGTGGTAGTTATGACAAAGGAAGTGAGGGGAAAAGTAATTTGACAGTGGCGGGGATTTCCAGTGCAAAGTTACCATCTCTTAAATGCCTACCCCCAACCCCACCCCACCTTGCTTCCAAAAGTACAGTGGGTATATTCAAAACACTGAACTGTAGCAACAAATGTCATTCTGCTGGCACATGTGATCATCTGGAGAAAACACATCACAACTTATTTGATTTAACGGCATCTGGCACAGATGACACAGACAAAAGTGGAACTGAATGACAATGAAAATGGGATCACAGTGAAGACCTCTCTGAACAGCACAATTAGTGAGGTGGCAGTGTAGATCCCAGCCAGACCCTTCCAAATACTTACAATGCCTTTCCACTGTGGTACCTCTTTTGCTTTCCTTATGAAAAGTTAAAACAGGCATATGAAACAAGACAACTTTGCTTTTTGTATAGAGGGGGATTTAAATAATTTATTTCTAAATTTTCAGCCCGCCCACCTGAAAAGCTCCATTGGCCAACTGCACAGCCTATCCCTTGATATACAATTATTAAGGGACACATCTTTGGCAATAGTGGCCAGCAAAATTTACCTGCCGGTGACTGATAATATTATAAGTCGAGGTCCTCTACTTCTTTTTTGCTCTCCTGGTGACGTCACCTCTGAGCCTGCCACCATGCTCCATCTTCCTCCAGTGCTAGCTGACACCGTGAATTGTAGGCAGCAGCTGTGCTGTATTGAAGTCACATTCACGATGCTGATGTGAGCTCCAAATGGCCAGCCAGTCATAGGGGGAGGGTACGGAGAAAGACTCACAAAGCAGCTCCTGTCATCTTACTGGTACTGAGGGAGCTGATTGGCAGCAGATAGGAGGAGGGGGCACATGCAGAGAAAAAGTGCTGGGGTTCATCATGTGTGCATTAGCACTCTGTAACAGTAAAAAAAATAAACAGAATTGATGAAAAATGTTTACAAATAATGAAAAATAAAGGGAGAGTTTCAAAAGGGGGGCTCTTTCGAACCAGACGAACCCCCCCTGGCAATGGCTATGCATCTGTAAAGAGGATTGCAGTGCAGTGCACAAAATGAGAAGGAGCAGAATCAGAGTGAAATACATGAGGCACAGACACCATTGATGGTTTTCACCGACAAGTACATCAGATGGCAAACCATGGCAATTGTCATGGCATGTAACTTCTGTGTCACAAATAAGCTGCTTGGGTACCAGTCATCTGAACAATATTTGTTCGGGGGAGAGAGGGCTTCCAACACCATAGATGTAATGTTATCAAGGAGAATATGATTTCTTCTCCTCCTTGATCACTCATTGCATTTGTAATCAGCGCTGAAAATGCATTCAGAGCCTACCATGGACAAAGGATTAGTCACTGATGCCACTATCACCCACCCCCACACAGAATATGAGGCCAAGGCAGAGCACATTGAGGTGTGTGTGTGTGTTAGTGTGTTACAGATAGGCAATTTGAGGCTAAAAATGATGCCATCGTTATACTAAGGAGATATATATATATATATATATATAGAGAGAGAGAGAGAGAGAGAGAGAGATACCCCATGACTTAGTACCATAACACTGCTATAGTACAGTTTAATAATAACACGGGGTGCATCTTGCATCTCTGAATTCACTCCCTGCACTATAAACTATTCTCAGAAGCACTGTATCATAAACTGAAGTTTACAACTGCTCTGCAAAGAAAGGGACTGCACTGGTTACTTCAGCATACCCCATATATTTATCCACATTTTACAGTAGTCCCATGGTGAGGGTCAGGAATTGGTCCCAAAAGCTATTCCGCCCATAGCAGACATGGATATGGTCATAAAAATCCAGTTCCCAGGCTTCATGTGACCCATCCCCATATCTATAGCATTCTCCCATTTCTACACTTGGGTTCTCTCTAGGGGAAGTATACTTCAGGCCCTGTGCATTCCATCTTACTACACAAATCAAACACTTCAACAGTGCAAAAATAAACTCCAATTAAGACAAAATTGCCACAAAATTTAAAAAATATCTGAAACGTGACAAATACAGACAGTAACTCAGTATCTGAGAGACCCATCAGCTAATTGAACACGTTGGGGGTGGCGCATGGAGGACAAATAAATACAACAAAATAATACGTATTTTGCACTATAATAATGATGGGGTAGGAGACAGGTACAAAAACACTACTCATACTGTTATTTTTAAGAAAAAAATGTGTGTGGCACGATAGCAGCACTTGGCAGTTCGGCAATTAACCCACCACATATTGAGCGGGAAAAATCCCTCTGCACTGTCAGAATCCACTGACTCAGATGAACTGGAAGAGCTGCCTGAATCAAGAACTACTGCTACCCGTGAACACAGGGGCTCAAAAGAATAAGGGACAATGGTACAAGTGACAGTGAAGTCAGTATCTGAATCGCTGTCACTAAAAGACAACCGGCAAGCCATATTTATTACAATCTGTTGTCAGCGCTGTCTAACAATGTGGGTATGGTGACAAAGTTTCCATTTAGTTAGCTGCGTCATCACGTTCAGGTCACTCAGGCTTCCGCTCTGCAACACTCAGTGCCTCATAGATTGTAGTGTAAACAGGGACAGAAATAAATAAGTAGATAACTTAAAAAATATATTAAAAATTTACATTTGGACTAAATTTTAATATTTTCAACCACACTGCACTTGTGCATGTTGCAGAAAGAAGAAAATCAGGAGGTAAGTTTTTCCAGTCACCTTTAAGCATAATTGAGAAATTAGGCCACAGATCTACTTTCACATGAAGTCTATAGTTTTACTTTTCATCAACAAATATTCTTTATTCCAAACCAGATAACATTTCGAGATCATAAAGACTTCTTCATAAAGGAATTGGCTGAAATTAATATACAAAATCATAAAATTAGTATGCAGTGTTTCACTGCTACACACCTCACAAAATAATTCATATAATCATTTTTTTTTATTCTTTTGATAACTAGGTAAGGCCCACTAGGCACAAGTGCCTGTTTTCAAGAGCAACCTTGGAGCACTGGGGTGGTTAAGAGACTTGCTCATGGTCACACAGTATGCAAATGGAGATTGTGGGAATCAAACCCAAGTCTTCTGGATGGCCCAAGCCCATTCATAGCTCATTAACCTCCAGTTATTCTTCCTGGCACTGGGTGTGCATGAAGGATCACCACCATCATTAATGGCTACTGTAAAATCAATATGGCTAACATTTCTAGGCTCCTTTTCACCACTGTGGCTAAGACATTTTGATGAATGTTACTGAATGTAGCTGGCTATCGCATCACACCACAGCAGGCCAACTCTGTCACATTCACCAGTATGTTTGGCTAATTGGTGCCATGCAGCAGAGCAGTTTTTTTTTTGTCTTCACAAAAATCATGAGCAAAGCCTGCTCGACTGTGCAAGTGCACTCACTGCCCCTTGAGAACATGGTATCTGTCAGTTCATTCCCGAAACCAAACAGTGAAGAACCCCAGGATGTTTGGATTACAAAGACAGGAAAGCAGCATCAGACCATGTTTGCAGAGTGGTTAATTTGGTTCACAAGTGGCTAAAACACTGGGTGCATTTTAGCCAGTGGCTAATTTTTAGACACTAGCATTTACTCAGCTGGCATGAAGCCGCACTGGACCATTTGCTGGATGTGTAAGGGAAATATTTTGTACCCTTCCCCACATCATATTCTTTTACACTTTGGAGTTGGACAGCAGCAATTTCTATTAGTTCTTACTCCTTATCACAGCCCTTTGTGGGAGTCGGGAACCTAGAGAAAACTAGACACATATATGCATGGGGGATAACTACATGACCATTTAACATGATTATGTGACAACCACGGTGTATATGGATGTACAATGTCTCCTGTTGTCTTAGAATTCCTAGTAATAACTCTCAAGTATTAGAGAAAACAGCTTTGGAAACAGGAAAACAGTAAGCTTGTCAGTTTTTTATACCTACAGTGTTGTGTAGAGGCATGATATCAGGCTGTACATGTCTGGCAGGTATCCGGGCATCCCTCTGCACTCTGTCCACAGGAAAATACATGTGACCAGCTGTCACTGAGCTTGCGACACCTAGCTGTCTCAACTACTCTATCCTCTATTACCCATTTGATTATCATGTCTGTGTAGCATAGTACAACATGAATTATGTGTGCCACACAGTTTACAGTATTGACGTTGCACATATTAATAATTTAACACTGTAGCCATTTGAATCACATGACCTGTCATACATAGAAATGTAGAAACTGACAGAAGATAATGACTGCTGGGCCCATCTAGTCTGCCCATATTTAATTATGTTCACTTTTGCTGCAGACCCGACTTGATCTATAGCACTGTCTCTTCCACCTCCTTCTGTTCTCCAAACCAAAAGTTAATTGGTTGAACAGAATTGCAGTCTCATTACAAGTAATTTTCCAAAAATGAATTGACAAAAAAAAAAAGTTATCAAATTGTAAAGACTGTCATTACTGTGTAGACAATGTCTGGATTATTAAAAATAAAACAAAAATAAATAAAATCCTATATTGTATCTTACTCAACATTGGTATACAGCTGGGTACCATCACAATACAGTAACTTCATACAGAATGTACCTATCATGGTGTCACCACTCTATGAGTAGTATATTGCTTCACACATGTTCCCTTTGATTTTTTCTTCCTTGCTCAATGCATATATTACTACTGATTTGATTATCATGTCTGTATAGCAAGTACAACATGAATTATTTGTACCACACAATTTACAGTATCGACATTGTGCATATTAATAATTTTACACTGTATCCATTTGAATCATGTAACCTGTCATACATCACCCCCTTGGCTACTTTAAATGTCCATCAAAGTAACATTTAAACTATGCACTGAGTACTATGGTTCCCCCCTTAATTGAAGCTGGCCATCACCTCAATATAGGCTCTTATCTGTCCAGGTTGGCCCTCAGTCCCTATTGTATCCATACTTCTCCTCTCTGCACCATTTCTTGTAGCATAACTTGAAGGCATCAGTGTGGACCCCCTCTCCTTCCCCGCATAGCACAAGATGCACTCACTGCTCGCATTTTAAACACATGGGAAACACAGGATCAACCAGATAAATGATGTAACTTTACCAAAAATGAAATATACACACAAAGTTGCCTACAGCAATTCATCTTTTCATTTAAGCCCATGAAACACCCTTATCAAGTTGATGCATTATCGGCTATAGTGGCTCTGACCAAATCCTGTTACAAAAGACATCAGCCATATAAAAGGGACGGGCTACACCTTAACAAGAGGCCATTTATCCTGGCTCAACTAATAAAAACCAGTATGGAAATCATTCCTTTAAATGGATAAATGAGGGGTGTGGGTAGTGGAATACTATAATCCAAAAACCAGGTATAACCCCCCAAAAAAACAAGAAGAAAAAACAAACAAAAACATAAAGTGTTTGTATTTCAATGCCAGATGTCTAAATAATAAATTTGAAGAACTTTAGGCAATATTAAACTGTAGTGAGGAAATGGATATGGTTATTACAGAAACTTGGAAAGAAAGAAGATGGCACCTGGAATAAAAACATCCTGGGATTTCACTTACTAAGACATGACAGGGCTGTCTCTAGAGGTGGAGGTGTGGCAATCTATATTTCTAATACAATACATTTGGTTGATATATCCAAAAAACCTTGTACTGGCAACACTGAGTTAATCTGGGTACAGCTTGACAACATTACAAGCAATAGAATAATTATAGGGTTGTGCTATAGACTACCTAATACTAATGATGATGCCAACCAGGACATATTAACAGAACTACCAAATGCCTGCGAACTTGGTAAAACTATATTTATGGGAGACTTAAACTACAGTAACATTGACTGGGAAGGTAAAACCACAACTAATACTCAAATAAGAAACTTCCAAACCACTTGCAGTGAAAACCATTTGGTGCAACATGTAAAAAGACAAACAAGGGAGAATAGGATACTTGACATTGTTCTGGGTTCAGAAGACATCTCACTTAGTGAATCTATTGTTTCTAGGGATGTGGATATGATATTCTATCCACACTTGTTGGCAGTTACCTTTCCCTTTAAGAATTGCTGGAACATCTTCAAGCTGGCTCCTCCCACCCACCCGGGTGGTAACTCCCATGGTTCCACCCCATGATGCCAGATCTTTCTTTCTGCTGGAAGAACCAGGTTCTTTCCTTACTGCTCCCACGTTGAATAGGCCCTGGCACTTAAATCTACCAATTTACTTCCAAAACTCACACTAAAACTTATTCAAATTTTGTTTTCGGCATGATCTTTGATCGTGACCATGATGGAGGACAAATCCTCGCCCAGATTTTGCCAGTGCCCATGCGGGCAAAAGATGTCGTGTACCGACCCACAAGCCATGTTCTTCTACTGTCTGGGCCATGATCATGATCTGGAGGCCTGCGACTTGTGTCGGTCATTTCACCCGACAGTCCTGGAAGACCGCACTGCCCACCAAAAGTTGGGCTGTCCAGAAAAACATTATCTGCCGGTCAAATCAAAGGGTACCTGTCAGGTGGTCTCTGTGCCTGTGGAGTCCACTGAACATTTAGAACAACTTAAGGCTTTCAAGAAGGAGGCGGCCCAGGCCACTGCTCAATCCTCTTCTGCCTCAGCCTTTGTTCTGCTCCAGTTGGGCTCCACCTATTTGGCCTCCTTCAAGGAGCTGTGCCAGTCCCTCTTGACCAAGGGAGAGGGCCCTTTCGAATCGCACAGTTCCCATTCACGCAAGAAGAAGTTCAAGAAGGATAAAGAGAAGACTCATCGTCGATGCTCCTGGGACCAAGAACATTCCCACTCTCAGGAGTCTTCGGTTTTGGCTATGGTCGAAACTGTGGCCCTGGTCACTGGCTTCATGGTAACCCTGTCTGACTAGTTGGCTAAGTTGCCAGCTGACAATGTGGCCGAGATTTTTCTCAACCTGTTTGAATGGTTGTCATCTGAAGAGGCCAACAACTTTCTTTTCAGGACTCTGGTCCTGCTGATGACCACTGACAGGTCAGCCCAGCCTTCTGAGCCAGACACACCAGTCATCAACCCAGACCAGGAGGAGCCACGGACCTCCCTGGCTCCCTCCAAGGCCCTCCATTGGCACCACTGATGGCCAAGGTTGAGGTTGAGGTCATCCTCAACTTTGGGGTTGAGCAGGTCCCATTGACATCGACGGTCCAGCTCTTGGCAGCATTATAAGTGGCACCACCATTACTCATCTTCATCCTCCTCGGCTGAGGAGAGGCTTTGGCGCAAATTGTGTCAACACTATGAAGATCTCATGTGGCAGCAGTTAGTTCTGTCAGGACTGAAGCCAACACCGGCTACCACCCTGGCCATTACCTGGCTGTTGCTCAAAAGGTTGATGACGACTCCCCAGGCGGGGCTGGTCGACACAGTTCCTCCCCCAGTGGAGTCAGTTTAGACCACGTTGGCTCAGCCGAAGCAGGCTTCTCCGCTGATCATGGTGGAGCCATCACCTAAACAGCCAATGACCAGGGCTCCAACCAAGAGTCTTGACCAGCTAAGGGGCTTTGGTTGTTGGTCACCCTTATGCCTGACTGTCCATAGTGGGTCAAGGGTGACACGAGTGGTCACCTGTTTTATGTGGACTCCTCAGAGTAAGAGGATTCCTCCTTGCACTCCTGTCCACTGGACATGGAGTTGACTGGGGATCTCTCCACGGATAAAGGCCCCACTTCCTTCATGGGCATTCTCTGCCTTATCTCTGAGTCTATGAGGATGAAGCTGGAGCCTGTCCAAAAGAGGGCTCAATATCCCCTTACAGAAATTCTGGACAAAGGGGATTCTCTGACAGAGGCCTTCCCAGTGGCCAAGGCCATTATTGGCCCTGCCCTGGAGCTTTGGCAGCACCCTGCCTCTTGCCCAGTGCCCTCTGCCTGGATGGCCTGCAACTATGCGTAGCCCACCTCTACCCTTTCAGGGTTCATGGAGCATCCCTCGGCTGAAGGATTGGTGTCTGACTCCATGTTTCGGCATTTGGGCAATACCAGGGACGTCGATAGACCGCCGGACAAAGAGTCCAAAAAATTGGAACATTCAGCCAAAAAGGTCTATGCTGCCTCCATCTTGATGGCACACTTCTCTCATGCCTTTTTAAGCTCCCTGGATGAGGTGATTCCTTACCTTCCTGTGGCCCTTCAAACCATGGCCAAACAGGTCCAAGACCAGTGTAGGGCAGTGGTGAAACAGCAACTCCAGATGGCTCTGGCTATTGGTGACTCTTGTTCCCTCTCGGTGATGGCCACAGTTGCCATGCACTGTAGGGTTTGGCTGTGATACCCAGCACAAGCTGGCAGATGTCCCCTTTTTGGGCACTGACCTGTTTGGGTGTGGTGTGGAGGGTCACCTGCAATGCATTGAAAAGTCCAGTGCCACCCTGGACTCTGTGACATCTGCCCAGAAGGACCCCAAGGGCTCCAAGCAACAGAAATGCAAGCCCTTTTGGTCCCCCATCCATGCAGCAAAACCAGCCAAGCATCAGTCTGGCCAACAGGTTCAGCCTTGGTAACCTCAGGCCAAGTCTGTGGCCTCGGTGGTCCGAAAGCCTGGAGGGAAGGAGCTCGGTGGCTCCTCAGCTGGATCCTCCTCCTCCTCCAAGCCTGCTCAGTGATGGGACAGGGGTTGCCACACTCAGGCCCACCATGCCTTCCCTGGTCATCCTGTGGGGGGAAGGCTCCACCACTGTCTTTCTGCCTGGTCCACTGTTACCATGCACAGGTGGGTTTTGGAAGTGGTTGGTCAGGGTCTGCTGCTGAAATTTGAGCAGTACCCTCCAAGATGAGCCCACGCCCCATGGAAGGACTTGGTATCTGCAGCCACTTGGTTGGCTCTTCAAGACAACATAGCCCAGCTCCTCTGCAAGGAGGTCATGTTCAGAGTTGTGGATCTTCCAGAACACACAGAGTTTGTCTCCAGGTACTTCCTGGTGCCAGAGCGGATGGGGGCTGGCGCCCCATTCTACATCTGCATGACCTGAACAAATTCCTCAGGTCCCACACCTTCAGGATGGTAACTCTGTCCCAGATCATACGATCTCTGGAGTAAGACATGTGGTTTTGCTCTCTGGATCTTCAGGATGCATTCTTTCACATCACGATCTGCCTGTCACACCAAAGGTTCATTCTCTTCTGAACAGAGGGAACCCTTTACAAGTTCAAAGCCATGCCTTTCAGCCTGTTCTTGGACCACAGGGTCTTCACTAAATGCATAGCAGCGGTAGCAGCTTACCTGAGGTGCCGAGGGGTCCGGGTGTACCCCCTACTGGGATGACCGGCTGATAGCAGATCCCTACAGGCAGGAGGTGGAGCGGTCCAGGGACCTGGCCCTCCAGACTTGCATTGACCTTGGCATCCTAGTCAATGAGGCCAAGTCAGAACTCATGCCCTCGCTGGTGTCAGCTTTGTCGGGGCAGAGCTCAACTCGTGCTGAGCCAGAACTCAACTCCTAGTGGACAGTGCGGAGGTTCTCTCCTCCTTTACCCAATCATTTATGGTTGGGCACTTGCACCCTGCCTGGGACTTCCCGCACCTTCTGGGTTACATGGCAGCCTGCACCGCTGTGGTCCCGTGGGCCCATTAGCATATGGGCTCCCTGCAATAGGAGCTGGCCAACCAGTGGTCTCAGCATAAAGATGAGTTCAACCAGCTGGTCACTGTGACCCAGAGGATGTGGGATGTCCTCCAGTGGTTGCTTGTCCCAGAGCATCTGCAGAAAGGGATCCCATTTGTCTGCCCTGGGCTGACGGTCATCCTGATGATTGACGTCTCTCTCACGGGCTGTTGTGCTCACTTGGGGGAACACAAAGTCCACAGGCTCTGGACCCCCTAGGAGTCCCAATGCCATATCAACCTGCTGGAACTCTGAGCGATTTGGCTAGCCCTGACCACATTAGCTCAATTTGTCCAGGGTCAAGTGGTCCAGATGGACAATACTATGACCATGTACTACCTCAACAAGCAGGGTGGGATGCACTCCTTGCCTCTGTGCAAGTAAGCTCTCCACATTTGGACCCTTGTGTGCAGCCTGGAGGCAGATCTCCTGGCCATCCATGTGACAGAAGCCTCCAATCAGCTGGCAGATGCCCTCAGCTGGGTGGGTGAGGCATCTCATGAGTGATCCCTCCACCTGAAGGTAGTTTACAGATTGTTCTCTCAGTGGGGCACCCCTCAGGTGGACCTGTTCACCTCCAGGTAGAACGCAAAGCTGAGGCTGTTTTGTGCTCTCCCCCCTCAGCAGGTCTTGCTGCAGGGGGGATACCATCTCAAGGCTGTGGACCCCAGGCCTCTTCTATGCCTTCCTTCCACTTCCCATGATCCACAAAGTGCTCCTCAAGGTCAGGAGGGACAAGGCACAGGT
The DNA here is from genome assembly GCA_016271365.2 of Neoceratodus forsteri. Lineage (NCBI taxonomy): Eukaryota > Metazoa > Chordata > Ceratodontiformes > Ceratodontidae > Neoceratodus > Neoceratodus forsteri. The sequence goes on along the minus strand of CM057455.1, from coordinate 1,773,289,278 downwards.
GATCCTGGTGGCTCCAGTCTGGGCCAGCCAATTTTGGTACCCCGATCTCCTCAGCTTCAGCAACAGGCTCCTAAGGCATCTTCCAGCAAGCCTGGACCTGCTTTCCATCAATCAGTGGAAGGTACTCCCCCCTGGACCTTCAATCCCTGCACCTGACAGCCTGGTTCCTGAGTGACTAGAGTGCTAGGCTTTGGGTCTGTCTGAAGATGTCCTCACTGTTGTGGCAGCATCTAGAAAGGAATCAACCAGAAAATGCTATGCCTTCAAATGGAAGAGATTCTCCATTTGGTGTTAGGGCAAGGGGTTGGACCCTTCATCCTGTCCAGTGGCTAGCATTTTGGACTATCTGTGGCCTCTCTCCCAAGGAGGACTTCAGTTGATGACCCTTAAGGTGCCATCTCTGCTTACCAGGTGTGGGCTGGTCAGCAGTCAGTGGCACAGGAGAAGGTAGTCTGGCACTTTTTCAAAGGCTTTGACCACATTTCTCTTCTGGTGCATGAACCACCACTACCATGGGACTTGTTGCTGCTTTTGGCAAAGCTCATGGGCAAGCCATTTGAACTGATGCACAGGTGTGACATGTCTCACCTGTCATGGAAGACCACCTTCCTAGTGGCTATCATGTCAGCCAGAAGGATCAGTGAGCTCCAGGTTCTCTCAGTGGGGTCTCCTTACCTGGTCTTCCATAGGGACAAGGTTGTCCTGCACCCCAACCTGAAGTTCCTCCTGAAGGTTGTGTTGGAGTTTCACCTGGACCAGGTGATGACTCTACCAATGTTCTTCCCAAATCACACATTGGAGACCAAGCACAGGCTCCATACTCTGGACCTGAGGCCAGCACTCACTTATTATAAAGAGTGCATGGCTGGAGTTTGGGGAGAGGTTCACCAGCTGTTTGTCACCTACGTTAAAGCTGCACCTGGCAGACCAGCAGCCAAGTGGATGATTGGCAGGTGGATCATATCTTGCATTGATCTCTGCTACAGGTTGGTGGGTAGGGAGCCTCCTGGAGGACTTAGAGCTCATGCCACTCACCACACCACTGCATCGGTGGCTGCTTCTAGGGACATCACTATCTAGGAAATCTGCAGGGCTGCTACCTGGAAGTCAGCTCCCATCTTCATTTCCCATTACCACATTGACCTAGAGTCACATCAGGATGCTGGTTTTGAGGCCTCAGTTCTCTAATCTCTGTTCCTTAAGTAGGAGGTGTGTGCCTTGCCTCCCTCTTCCCAGAGAACTGCTAGGAATCTACCAACAAGTGTGGATAGAACATCATATCCACATCCTTAGAAGCACAGGTTGTGCACCTGTAACAGTAGTTCTCGGAGTGGTCTATGATGTTCATCCACATGGACCCATCTGACCTCCCCATCTTCGGCGCACAAATTCTGCTACCAGCGGGCAAGCTCTGGCATCATGGGATGGAACCATGGGAGTTACCACCTGGATGGGTGGGAGGAGCCAGCTTGAAGATGTTCCGGCGATCCTTGAAGGGAAAGGCAACTGCCAACAAGTATGGATGAACATCATATACAACTACTAGAACTACTGTTACAGGTGAGTAACCTGCATTTCTCAGCCACTGGGTAAAAGTGATCACTGCTACATACACTTTACAATTCAGGGTTCATATCCTAGAATTTAAAGCTGTACTGAGATATAGTTATATAAATCAGCTAACACTACAGCTATCAATCAAGAAGTAGCACAGAATGACTGACAAACCTTACTATCTGATAAAACTACAGACAAAAGATGGAAAATCATAAAATAAAGTATTCTAAGTGCATTTATAACATGGGCTCAGTCTGTAATGTTTCTCATTGGAGGAGAAGCATCATGAAGGGCATACATTAATCTCTGTTATACCCATGGCTAGAGTGAGTAGGTGATATCTGAAATGCCTACTCACATCTAGCAGTGAAGTGTCTAATGAATGGAAGGAGTGTTTTTAAAGTGGTGCACTGCATAGCACTAATACACGTACAGCGAGGCAGTTTGAAAGTGTGCATTAACTACCGAAGTGCTAAACTGGAACCCATCCACCTGCCCAAATGGTCAGTGTAAACTCATAGCATTCAGTGTAAAAATTGGGGAAATACAACTTGCTCTACAGTAGAAAGCATAATTTAGTGTAGAAGAGCATATTGTCTTTCCCACCTACCCAAATAGACACTATACTTTTCGTAGCAATTTTTGAAAATGAACATTGCATTGTTCAAGAATGGCAGTAGTCAATGTTTTAATGGGTTATACTTATTGTAAACTTTATAAACATTCAGTGAAATTTGTCTATATTTCTTAAATGTTTTCGGCATTTTGGTAACCAGAACTCTGTTAGGGATAGAAAGGTTCCGGACGGCATGTTTTCTGTGAACACATCCTAGTACTTGCTTCATCTGCATGCAGAGCTGGTGAATAAAAACATCTTATTTCAACATAATCTGATTGTAAAAATGTACTTATTGTTTGTAAAAGTAACATCGTGTTACAATATAGGGAATTCATTTTTTACTCCGACAAAAAATCCTCACCAGTCGCAATGGAGAATCTTCACCGATTGAGTGGCACAAACAAGCGAGGTACATGTGTCGAAATAACATTTTAAATTACTGAAACTATAGAATAAATAAGTGTTGTTTGAAGTGACAAAACTATGTAAAAATCACCAAAAGGAACAAAAATAATGAAAGAAAACACCAGCATTACTGTAGGGACTACTTTATTCTGTGTCAGTGTAAATGGAAGGATACCACATTCAGATGGGACACTTTTCTATATTTTGAAAAAAGTAAATAACATTTTTGAAAGTTATAGGAGCCCATGTTATAAGCGCAATAACCCACTCGAGGATGTGTGTTTACTGGGGATTAATCAACACCCTGGGTGCTGTGAGGTCACTCGGGCTTTGCCCTTGTGCCTCGTAACACCGGAGTGATTAATCCCAAACCCACACCCTGTTGTGGGTTATTGCTTATGTAACCAACACATCAAAAAAAATTTAAAAAAATACAACCGTAATGGGCTCAAGCCAAAATGACAAAGTATGAAAATTATAAAACTAATAAAAAAGAAAGTATAAAAGACATGCAGAACATAAACTTCACAATATCCCTCATACCTGGAATATATTTGAAAAAAGCATTAAAACACTGCAAAACTTCAATAAGCAAGGTAAAGAGGAATATGGAAATAAAATTAGTAACATCAACATCAAAAAGAAACAACAAACAATTTTATGGATATACGAATTCATTAAGAAAATCAGATTCAGGGTTAACAGTGATTACTGAAAACAATAAAGTTGTTACTGAACCCACTGAGATTGCCAATATATTTAACAAGTATTTTTGTTCTATTTATTCAAGAACTAGTACAACATATAACACAGGAACTGTAAAAAAAAGTCACACTTCTATTACTATCTCAGAGCTGGAAATCACTCAAAAGATTGAGGCTATGAAACAGTTTGGTTCACCATTGCCTGACAACATTACAAATCAGATGTTAAAATTATTCAAGGACACAGTATACAAACCACTGAAATTATTATTTTAAAAATCCTTAAATATGGGTGAAGTACCCAAAGATTGGCAAACTGCATGAATAACACCAATCCACAAAAAAGGGGACAGACAGGATATTCATAATTACAGTCCAGTCAGCCTACTATCGGTCCCGGGAAAATTACTGGCATCATTAATAAAGGATAAAATTAACATCCATATAATGTATGGTAGAATGTTGTTATAGGTAGAAATCTACATTTTTATAACAACGTTTTACCATCAATGCAACATCACAATGTTATTAACCCATCGATGGTACATCGATGGATTAACAACCAGGAACAGTCTGCGTGTGTGAGCAACTTGATTGGGTGGCCTTGAAATGGCCACAGCAGTGAGAGCATGACCTGGAGCAGAATGGCACTGACATAAAGAACTGTAGTAAGGACCTGTTTTCTTAAACATTAATGGTACCATACATTATAAAATATAATGCATGGTACATCGATCGTCAAACTTTTTTAAACCATCTCAAGGTTGCCATGGCGACGGTTATCCTGGTAATCTCTCGATGGTTAACAAACCAGTTAACGATCGATGACCATTCATTATCCTCTCTGTAAAAAACTAATAATCTTCTGGACAAAGACCAACACTGCTTTACATCAGGCCATACATGTATTACTAATCTCATTAGTTTGTACAGTAGAAGAGGTAAAATTCTCAATGAAGGGGACTCAGCAGTAAAATAATTATCTTCTGTTTGAATAAATGAAAAACTGACTAGATGGATATACAACTGGTTTAGCCACAGAACTTGGAGAGTAACTATAGATAGATATATTTATCCGATGAGGGAGAAGAAACAAGTGGGGTCCCCCATTGATCCATTTTAGGACCTGTAATATTTCAACTATTTATATCAGTAACAATGTGCACAATTACATTTCCAAATATGCTGATGATACAAAATTAGGTGGATCCTGTGATACCATTGAAGAAAAAAAAAGATCCAGGTAGATCTTGCTCTGATTACGGAGTGGGCATATAGAAGGGAAATGACTCTGAACATGAACAAATGCTCTGTCCTACACTTAGAAAAAAATATAATCCCTCATCAATATTTATTAAGCAACTCCATATTGAAATCATCAAACTCAGAAAGGGCTCCAGGAGTTCTAATAGACAAAAATCTAAATTTCAAAGATCAGTGTACCAATATAGTGTCCAAAACTAACAGAACATTAGGGGCAATCAAAAAGAACATCAAAAGCAGAAGAGCAGAGGTTCCATTGCCATTGTATAGCTCTTACGTGAGGCCTCACCTGGATTATTGTAGCCTGCTGTGGAACCATATAGAAAAACTGATATGAATAGGATAGAGAGAGTCCAGCATAGATTCAAAAAAATCATTCAAGGAGTTAATAACTAATCATACGACAGCAGAATTAAAAAGCTGAAATTATATACATCAGAAGATTGAAGAAAAAGAGGGGATCTATTGCAATTTTTTTAAATAATAAATGGTCACCGTCTCAGAAATAATCTGAACATGCATTTTAAATGAAAGTAGATTTAGGAGACATGGACACTCTCTTCTCTTCAGATGGTAAGTGAAAGATTTAGAATGGACAAGAGGAAGTATTTTTGTACACAGAGAGGAGTTAACTTGTGGAATAGCCTCCCAGAAGAAATTTTATCTAGTAAGAATAAAGACACTTTTAAAAGGAGATTGTACAAATACATCCTGGAAGGAGGGAGTTTGAAATATTATTTTGGATCATAGGAATTGTATAATGGCTTCAGCCTCCTTGGCTCCTCATTCTGATAGTGACAAATGTTTACTTAATTGTTGCTGCATACAGTTGCTGTTTTTGTTGGGGGGGGTGGGGTCACTTGCTGTTTTATGCCTCTGGCATCCTGAAAACTTAATTCTGAGCGTGCTTATTTAATGATATACTTCAAAGAGATATGCTTTGAATAGGATTACTTACCATTTACTAATCTTAGGCTGTTAAATTATATTTACAAGGACCAACAACCCTCAACGTTCTCCTGAACTGCTGTTATTACCATCTGCCTGCACGGCTAGCCTCAGTAATACTTGTTACTCCCTACCGGAGCCTGGGTGCCTTACTCAATCAACACAGGGTGGCAGGTTTAATGCCTACTAGATCAGCCATCCCTCTCTCTGCCTGTTGTTAATCTTACACTGTGTTAGCAGCAGTTTCTTAGCTTATACTTCTAATAGAATGTTGCCATTACACCATCTTGTAATAATTAGCCTGGCTGTTGTAAGTCTCATGGTTGTCACTGACTGCCCAGCACCTACTTCTTACTATATGCATGTGCCCCCTGCCATTAAAACCCATGACTTCCAATTCTCTCACATCCCAGTTGCCACTGCCTCTCATCCTATTCAAACATGGTGCCTCAGATCCAATTATTTAGTTCTGATACTACAGTACCTAGCCAGGTTTAAACCTTATCCTTCTCTTAGTGCTCACCTGACTGCTGACATACTCACCTGTGTCACCTAGCTCCCTCCCTAACTCTGGCTGGTGACATTGAAACAAACCCTGGCACGTGACATATTCATGGCCCCAAAAGCCCATCCTCCTGATTTAATACAAAAGGTATCAAGGTGGCTCACCTCTGTATAAGGAGCCTTATGGCCAACCTTCCTGAACTTGAAGCCTGGGTCTCTCGCTATAGTCCTGATATCCTTGGTGTCACAGAATCCTGGCTGAAATCCTTAGTTCCTGATTCACTGGGTTTTCCAACAGGACACAAGCTGAGTAGAATTGATTGTCCCTCCACCAAAAGAGGTGAAGGCATTATCCATTTATTACAAGACTCATCTAAGCATCACTTCTCTGCCTGGTGTCTCCCTGTCTTCTTACGAAGTCCTTTACTCCCTACCAGGGGATACAAAGAAAATTCATGTTGTATGTGCATATAATCCCCCTAGGTGAGGCAGGGCTGGCCTAGCTGAGTTAATTGATTACCTGCTTTCTGTTACAGAGAAGAAAGAAATTATTCTCATGGGTGATTTTTAACCTGGACTGGAATAGCAGTAACTCTAAATCCTTTGAGTTGCTTCTAAGTAAAGTCTTCCTTTCTCACCTGATAGATGCCCCAACCAGACTTTCCCCCAAAGGTAGTCACCACTCGCTCATTGACTGGGTTCTGTCTAATAGGAAGGACAGGATCATTAATGCTGTCATCCTCACAGATGCCATCAGTGATCACTCCCATTTTTTGTATGAGGAATGCCCGCCCTCCTTCCTGTCCTCCCAAGGAGATAGTTCTGCGGAATTTCTCCACATTCGATCAGAATGTCTGTCTTGCTGATCTTTGCCTCACTGATACATGTCTGCTACATCGCTCCAGTGACGTGGATGAAGCCCTTGCCTATTTATTTATTTATTTATTTAGTTTTTGTTAACCGGGTAGGTGCACTAGCCATAAAATGACTATTTTCAGGCACGACCCGGAAGAGTACAACAACAGGATAACAGTTGAACAACAGCAACATGGGTACAATAGTACAAATAGAGGAACAGTACAGTAGTGCTACAAAAATACAATGGGTAGAAACAACAAAAAATAATGTCACGCATTATACAGATAATGGCAGTAAGATATATAATAAGTGCAGAAACCATGGACCCGACCTGTGGAGTGAAAGGGTTAATAAGATAGTAAGGTTATATAGAGAGAAATGTGAGGAATGTTCAAATATAACAAGAAAGACTGACAGAAGGAAGGTCAGGGGTGGTAATTGGCAAAACAACTTTTAGACATGCAGATTTCTTTTTTGCAGGCATTCCTCAAGGCCCGTTATGCATGCCAATAGGAGTGTAGCTGCGTGGATTTAAATTCAGCCCATTTGACCCTGGCCTTAATCATGCACAGCGGGGCATTATGCAGTCATATAGTGGCTTTACCTCTATCCATGCATCTGATTAATGTGATAGGTTTGTGTCGAGGGGATTGGAAGACTTTACTTCTGTCTTCCAATCCCTTCGACTCATGAGTAAGCCTAAAGTTATCCAGAAACATCTGAAGGCTTAGGAAAACAGTATTCTCTAATTTAGGAGGTTTATATATTCCTGAAACCAGTAAAGGTCTAATAAATGGGATTCGTATTTCAACAAAAACTGCTTCCAAACCCTCATTCAATGAATCACAATTTAGTTCCCTAGCATCAAGATGTAAGTTAACATACATCAGGAGTCCTTCCACTTTTTTGTTTCTGTCCTTTCTAAAAAACTGATATCCATGTACTTGCAAGCTTGCATCAGAAATTCTTTTATTAAGCCATGTTTCTGAGATAATAGCGATGTCAGGATTGTAGGCCTTTATCCAATCTTTAATTAAATCTAATTTATTGCAAATACTATAGGCATTAAAGTGAACAATACTAAGATCATTTGTTTTCAAAATATCTGCATTTAGCTCAGCAGGCATAGAAACATTTAAAGGGCTGGGATTTGGGTGAATATCTCCACTTTGCAAAAGTGTCATAATTAAAATAAACCTAAAGATCCAGCAAATTCTTTTTTTAACTCTTGAGTGGGGTTTACATATGTTAAAATAGTTAAACTGTGAGTGCCTTACAACCCAGGATCCTCTCATAAGGGATAAATGTTTCACCATATCTCTGAAATAGGAATTTGGGTATCTTCTCCATAAGATATAGAAGACTGAGAGGAGATATGTGCCTTGTTTATTGGGCCCATGAAAGCAGTGATTTATGGGAATGTTTGGGGCTAGAAGCTAGAACATGTGAAAGGGACAATAGAGGACACGACAGCCAGCTCAAAAGGAAACATTTTTTTTAAAAAGCAAAGAGGATATTGGTTTAACCAAAGGGTTGTTTCTGAATGGAACAGTTTGCCAATGACTGTGGTGCACAGTAATAGTATGACACAGTTTAAAAGAGCATTAGATCAAGTCATGAAGGAAAAGGGGAAGGTAGGCTATTCCTTAGCTGGCAGTATAGCCTAGAGGTTAGAGTAATGAGCTGTGAATGAGCTTGGTACATCCTGCAGACAGACCTGGGTTTGATTCCCACAACCTCCACCTGCATACTGTGTGACTCTGAGCAAGTCACTTAACCTCCCAGTGCTCCCAGGTTGCCCCTGTGAACAGGCACCTGTGCCTAGTGGGCCTTACCTGGTTAACAAAAAAAAAGAAAAAAAAGAATAAGTTAGTGGTCAAGTCTACATGGAATACACTACTTGACTTGTAACATCCTATGAATCCTATGGCATCTCAGCTAGTTCCCCAGCCTGCCATCATCCCTTCCCACCTTCCTCTGACAGTCTCATTGCTGCAGGGGCCTCTCCTCTCACAGGTGCTGCCTCTCACTGCTCCATCGATGGCTGTCATCTTCAACATTCAGGCCCTGTTTCTCATCAGTCCTGTAACTTGTTCAGTGTAGAGTCCAGCCCCTGGCCCATCATCGGAGGGACTGGTTCAGCTGACTGGGCACCCCTGCACTGGTCATTGATGAGGGCTGCTCCTTCATGTTCGTCATTGTCCTCGGTTCCCCCCCTCCAAATCTGGGGATGACAAGGACTACGACTATGGTCCAGATTTTCTCTGGATGAAGACAACAATGACGACAATGAAGGGGTCCGGGGGACCAGGACCCCTTCCAACACCTCCACACTCTCATCCATAGGGGATGACTCCTCCAGCTGTGTGCTTCAATCCCTTCCTGACTCCTCCTTCATGGCCATCATGCACCAACTGCAAGCAACCATGGGCTTTGACTCTACAAAGCAGGATGCTTCTCAGAGAAACTTGGTACACTACGTATGTCTGCCAGAGTCTTCTCCCCTCACCATACCCTCCTGTCATTGACGCCTATGAGGACGCTATTCTAGCCACCTAGAATAGACTGCACTTGGTCCCCTAATGCATAGAAAGGCAGACAAGCTCTACCAGGCCCCCTTGGGGAGGCCCTTTTTCTTCGGGCTCCCACAGGTAGACTCAATGGTCATCAATGTGGCCCATGACTGCTCTAAAAGACCCCAGCACCTCAGTTCCCTTCCTCCCAATGAGGAGTCCAGGAAACTGGGCCTGACAGGGAAGCAGGTCTTTGCTTTCCTCTACTCTAGCCATTGGAGTTCTTAATTATGTAGGGCATATGTTGAAGTACCAGGCTGACCTCTGGGATGCTGCTAAATCAGCTGTCCAGTCCCTCCCCGAGGGTTCCCAAAAGCAGGACATGCTTAAGGCTCTCCAGTCTGGTGTTGACATTGGGAGATACTTTTTGCGGGCTGCCTATGATGCCATGGAAGCTTTGGCTAGGACTTCAGTGGTAGGCATTTGTCTTCCATGCTACTCCTTGCTCAGGCTGTCGGGGTTCATGACTGATGGCCAACAGTCAATCTTGAATGCCCCCTTCAGAGGTCACAGACATTTCGGTGGTGATGTGCAGGACATTCTCAATGACCTGCAGGCTTTGTGTAGAACCCTGTTTTCAGTCCATTCCCTCTGCCACACCCACCAGAAGAGTGGTCAGAGGGTGCCCTTTGAGCGCACCACACACCGTACAAGGGCCACCTCCAGCAGCCCACCAAATGAAAGGCAGCTGTCGCTCTGCTCACCCCCACCAAACCAAGCAAGTCCACAAGGGGTGCAGGAGCAGGCCCAGCCATGAGCCCCTCCTCAGCCTAACTCCTTGCCTGACACCCCATCTGGTTCCTCAGTATGCAGTCTTAGTGGTTCATTTCTCCCTCCATCTTGAGGGGCGGTGGGAGATTACTTCCGATACATGGATGCTTCAGCTTGTATGGCAGGGCCATGCTCTAGAATTCATGGAGAGGCCTCCAGACATCCCACCCAGACCCTCCACTTACCCCTCCACCCACATGACAGTGCTGCAAGCAAAGATTCAGGATCTCTTAGTCAAAAAGGTCAAAGAACCTGATCCCAAGGAACAACGAAACAGGGGGTTCTATTCCCATTTCTTCCTTGTCCCCAAGTCTACCAGGGACTTGAGGCCTATCCTGGCCTTACACAACTTGAATCACTTCATCCAGTACAAAATGTTCAGGATGGCTATCCTCACTGGCCTGTTACCCTTGCTCTGGGAGGGTAACTGGATCTGCTTCCTGGATATGCAGGATGCCTATCTGCATATCAAAGTTTGTCCAGCCCACAGGAAGTACCTCAGATTCCTATTCTTAGAGGAGCACTACCAGTTCAGGATTCTCCCGTTTGGCTTATCATTAGCACCTTAGGTCTTTACCAAATGCATCGCAGTGGTAGCAGCAGCCCTCAGGAGGGAAGGTTTCTATATCTTCCCTTACCTGGATGACTGGCTGCTCAAGGCCCCATCCCAGGAGCAGTTGCTTGTCACTCTGGAGTATACCCTGCAGCTCTTTCACCAGCTGGGGGTTACAGTCAACCAGGCCAAGTCAGTTTTGACCCCTGGCCAGCGTCTTCAATACATTGGTGCCATTGATCAGGGTTTGGCCTTTCTTCCCCTGGATTGGGTGGAGCTCCTAATGACACAGGCCCAGGAATTCTTTTGCAGCTGGTACATCACAGCTCAGACTTACCTCAGACTGCTGGGGCTGATGGCCACAGCCATTGTGACTGTTCCACTAGCATGGCTCCATATGTACATACCTCAATGGACCTTAAGGGTGCAGTGGGACCAGTGGACTAACAACCTGGAGCAGATGGTCCTGGTCTCCTCTCTCATCAGGAAAGTCCTTCAATAGTGGATGGAATCCCATAACTTACTAGTGGGAGTTCCTTTCCTCATCCACTCTTCTCCTCAAATCCTCACCTCAGATGCTTTGGGGATGGGCTGGGGTGCCCGTCTGGGTCCATTCCAGCCCCACAGAACATGGTCTCCTCTCATGGTCTCATTGCTCATCAGCATCCTTGAAATTTGAATGGTCCTGAATGGGCTGCAGACCTTTCAGTCCCACCTGTCCCTGGGTCCTCTACACGGTGTTGAGGGTGGTGCCAGCCATGGGAATGAGCATGACCCTGTCTCTAAGTCTGTCACCAATCCAGAGTCCAGTGCCAGAGGTGGCACCAATACAGGGCCAGATGGCAGCCCAGAGATGGAATTTTCTCTGGAACCACTGGATATCGCCAGCACTGGTGATGACCGGGATCACTCTGTGGGATCTATATGGCTCAGCTGTCCTCACCTGGGGTTTCCCTAAATGGGCATTGATCAGATCACTTCTCAGATGTAGGAGGACACTATTCAGGTGACTCTGCTAGGCTCTCCCCTCAGGCAAGGCTCCTACATAGTTCTATAGCCCAGGATAAGGACCCAGAGAGCTTGAGGCTCAACACCTTTTAGAGGGACCACATTGATTCCTGGAAAGGATGCCATCACTGATGGGTCCTGAGGGGCCTTTAACATGGGCACAACACTGGGCAAGGAGCGGTGCTTTAGATGATTGGTATAGGGAGTCAGACAGGGCCCAGTGCAGGCCCTTCTGTCTGGTACCATCCCTTCCCAGAGGCAGTGCCTCATCTCCATCAACATCCTCCGTTGAGGACAACAAATCTGTCCACCTTCCTTCTGCTGCTGAGTAGCCCTGTGCCAGTGATTCGTAGTGGAGATGGTCCAGGTGCTTGACCTTGTAGCCCATACATGCTGTAATCTGGTAGTCTGCCATTGGGACTGCTTGGAATTTCCAACATCAACACTGTAGTCATTCATCCTTGACCCAGGGCCATGGAGGAGGTATCTAGTGCAGTGTGGAGGCATCCCCTCTCCAATCAGCCATCCCCAAGAACTTCATCACATGGTATCATGCACCCACAGGGTCTGCAGATGAGGTACTTCATCCCTCATTGGGGCTTGAAGTACTGCAGACCCTGTCAGGCCATGGCGCCTCACACTTGACTGACCTCCATAGGCAGATTCCGCTTAGATGGACACTCTTGAGGGGAAAAGATTTTTCCTCAGTATGAACTCTAATGTGCATTTCTGCATGTCAGGCACATATGGCAACCTATAACTGTTGCCTGTGGTTGCAGTTAGACAGCATGGTGGCAACACTGACACCTAGCGAGACTGTCAGACAATCCATTAACCTTTTTACCTGGGATCTGGAAGTAGCACAGCAGCAATCAAAGGCATCTTATGACACTAGCGAGGTGGCCTCCAGACTGGTAGGAACCGTAGTCTGCATGAGGTGGATGACACAGCTTTGCCTCTCTCAACTGGCACCTTTGGCCCAATGCTAGGTGCTTAACTTGCACTTCCAAAGGGCTAATTTCTTCTCCTTGAGGGTCAGGTAGGAACAGTCAGGGAGCCTTCCTGTGCCACAGAAGTCCTGTGCCTGGGGCTGACCAGTCTCATATTTTGTTGGACCAGTAAGAAGACCCTGTTGTTAGGTGTTCTCCCCCATGCTGAGGCCTGAGGGTGTCTGTTATCCTATGGGTGAGCCAGCTCCTCCCTCAGATAAGAGGGAAAGTTTGCTACTCAGACATGTAAGTGGGAATCAGTGATGAAGATTGATTCTTGGAAGATATTCTTGCAGGTTTCAAAAATGCATGGGATAAGCATAAGGGAACCTTAGTAGATAGGAAGGGGGCAGTAAAGCTGGAGATGAAGTAGGGTCTGTGGTATTGCAATGGGTAGGGAAAATGGGCAGACTAGGTGGGCCAAGTGGTCCTTATCTGCCGTCAAATTTTGTTTCTATGTGAAAGTTACGTACATATAATTGTTAATCTTCCAGAATATCTTCACCATTGACTAGCACACCTGCCCACCATCCCCTGCTGTAGCAGAATCTGAACCTCTGAGTAGTTCACACTAATGGAGCTGGCCAGCACCATTTAGTGCTGTGGCATCTTCCCATCTGTTCTACCAATGGAGCATTTTTTTTGTGTGGTTTTTTTTTACAGGTTGGGGACACATTGCTAGGTTCCCATTCCCACCAAATAAAAAAAAAAACTCAAAACTGGAATGCAGGTTCCTTTTAGGGTACTCATACCAACAAAAAAGAGAGAAAGCAGCTCCCTTCCTCCTTTTTCTTTCTTGTCATCCTTCTCCCTGCCTAGGGTATACCCCTATTTCTTTTTTTTCTATTATCTGTTTTTGCACCCTGGAGCCTGGCAGGCGGCTATGGCCCTCCCTCGCAGGGACTTATCCTCCAGCCCTGTCCGTCCCTGCTCCGCCAACCCCTGGTAGTTCCCCTGTGGCTTGCCCCTATGGTGGGGCCAGGGAGGAGAGTGCTGGCTCCCCCCCCAGAACACAAATCCAGAATCCGGGGGTGGTACAGGGATGCGGGGCCATCATTGAACCCACCAGCTTCCCTTTTTCCTCTTTTCTCCCATCCCCTGCCAACGTAAGGATGTTGGTACATGTCTCCCAACCTGTACTGCCCTCCTGCTACTGCCAGAGGGCAGTCAACAAGCAGGACGACAGTCCTACCCCCCCCAAGAGAGGAGTGCAGTCCTCCAGATGCTGAATCCTCTCGTACCCCTGCTGACCCCTGACAGCCCGGGCTTATTCCCGAAACTGGGTCGCCAGCATGGCGCAACATTTAATGACCAGCACCTCAAACTTCAGCGCCACCTGGCCAGCTGTATACCCTATTTCTAAATGCACTGTAGGCACTGCCCAATCAAACTCCACTTGGTAGTTGCACTGTTTGTGGGAGAGTGCTGTGCACAAGATTGGATGAAGTACACTGACTCTTACACAGGGTACATCCCTGTTGTTGTAGGAGGAGCTCCTTTTCCTCTGATGTTTTTTTCTTCTGGCTATGCCAGGTTATCCCTTGGTCAGTATGCTCTTGCTCTTCTCTTATGCCAGCTGGGCTGTTAGCCTACTACCTTAAGGAGTGCCTGGGGAGATATACACATCTTGACTCCTTGGGGCTGTTCGGCCTTACAGTTCCACATGCACCTGAGATTCCTTTCTTTTTAACCCCCGATGGAAAAAGAGTACACATTTTGTCTAGTTATTCAGTCAGTTCTCCATCTGGTAGCATGGGGTTTGTGTTTTTCCCAAGATTCTGTGTGATTCATTCCTGTTATGGTACATTGTGGCATCTCATTTGCAAGGGGTTCCCAGTTCTGGGCATTCCCACTTTTCTGCTAAAGCCACATGTTTCAGGGCTGCTGCCTTTTTAGATCACTGTCCATCACCTGTCTGGCTAGTGGTGTGAGGATCTGGTTCCACACCCAACAACTCCTTTAGGCCACCTAAGGTGTCATTTTTTCCTTTATTCAAAGGTTGGTAATTGGGTTTTACTGTATTATTTATGTTTCCTATAACCTTCCTATCACTTTGGACAAGGAAAATTCTTGTCCTTCTTTTATTTTTGCTCACTTTGTTTCTCTCCTGGCAAGCAGAACAGAGGTAGTGAGGGAGCGGGCAACAGTTAATGGCTAGCACACAGCACCATGTGAAGGTGCACAGGCACCATACCCAATAGTCATGGCCGGACCCCTGGCAAATGCTTTGCTATTACGGGGTCCTAGATCCTCAAGCTTAGACCCATAAGTGGTAATCAGTGGTGAAATTCTAGAAGATAACAGTTATGATAGGCAAGTCATTTTCATTTTATACCACAGGGGTCAGATGCCTGTTCATATCCCTGGGTTCCCAATGCAGAGCTTTCCAGGGGTTAAGGTAGTATCACACTGGGTGAGGGAGTAGGTACCCCAGCTATTCTGTTACCAATTCTCCCTCAGCTTCCTCATTACTTTGGGTGGAGATGAAAGATTTCACCTCCACCCAGGCAGCCATGTCTCCTTCCACTCCAACCACAACCACTCTGACAGGAATCAGACAACACCCCCTGCCAAAGAGGAGATTTTCCCTAGTGTCTGGGACAACATTCCCCCAAGTCATTAACAAAAAAAGCAGTCAAGACTGACCCGTCGGCACAGCAATAGGGTTACCGCTAGCACCACTGGTGACCCAGGTTCAGGAACAAGTCAGGGTTGTCAGGGCCCTGGTGGTGGTGGTGGGGGGAGGGTTGAGTGTCCCAGGGGGCACATTCCTCCGGAGAGGAAGAACACAGTCCTCCATCATGATACTGCCACCTGGGTGATCACAGCTGGTAGTACAGTTGGAGTGCTAGGAGGTGGGTGGAATGCTGCTGACATGTACATGTAATAAAGCACAGGATCACAACATATAAGTTAAAGCATGTAACTGAATATAGACACAAAGGTGAGAACAAAATCTAAGAGAGTCATTAAAAACATGTCAAAATATTGCCATTTTATCCTTTTTATGACTGCAGGGAGTGAAGCCCTGCAGACATCTTTCTATCACTTGGGGGGGGGGGTGGCACTTCAGACTCCTTCTGGAGCACAATTTTGGAGTTGAACCACGATCCTTCCACTACCTGAAGTCATTGTGCTGGGAGGAGTCCTTTCCTACATGTAGCGTTCTCCTGCCTGCTCAAATTACAATCAGTGAAGTATAAACTGCACAGGCAGCTTGTTTTAGTCTTAAAAAGCACCTAAATCCTCTTTTTACACAATTATATCTAAACAATGCCTTGTTGGAAGGGATGTAGTGGTCCCATACTTCTTAAAGTCTTCAATGATTTTTTTTTATGTAGTTCTCCAGGCAGCAGTCTTAAATCAGCAACTAAACAGTCTTGAAGCACAGTTGTAGGGGAACTTTAATTTATAGCCTCTGCTAAATTCCTTCACAGAGGGGCACAAGGTGATTTGAGATCAAGTTTCAGCCTGTGGCAGAGGGGTCACTGGCCTGAGACAGGAAGACAGTCATTGTTTGTGGTGAGTGTCCAATTGAGAAAAACAGATAGTCTCATTTTTTAGTAAATCTGTTTGTTTGCTAAGCTAAGTTAAAATTACTTTCCCTACTAGGGTAAATAAAGATCATGTAACCCTCTGTCCAGGTTTTATACTGACAATCCTGTGGAAGATTTTAGGTGGTTACACTTTATTTGCATTTGTAAGGAGTTTATTTGGAAATACTGTGTAATCCCTAGGTGGCGTTGTCCCAACGGCTACTACCCCTGCCTGCGTGACTAAGCACAGATTGAGGGGCCTGAGTTCTGTGAATGGGTGTCTCCACCTGGAGGTATGGTCTTGGGGTAGCGTAACTGCTGTTGGTATAGCCCTCCGGGATGCTATAACCCCCCACCACCCCTCTAGCGGCCCAGACAGTATAGCAGAGAACCAATCACATATGTCATAGGAATACAATATTAAACCCCCATGCAGTGCACTTACCACCAGGGTTGGATCAGCTACGAAAACCCAGGAGACCCCCTGTAAAATTAGATCAGCAGTAAGACAGTTCAACAACAGTGCAATATCTCCTTCACAAAGGTACACTATAGCCAGGTTAAATGCAGAAAGAACAAAATCTGATTTATTTGGGGGAGTTGCACAGGGGTGGGGCAGTAAATCTAGCAGTTGATTAATTAGATCTGATTTAGTCAGGTTTTGCATGCATGCAGTAAGAGTCCCTCTGTCACAGTCACACACTCTGGGTAACCAGTTGGAATAGGCTAGCCTATAGCACTGCCCGGTGTAGGCCGGTGTTGCAGCTGTTGTTGGGGCCCTTAGGAAGGAAAACAATCCCGTGCACTTTAACCCATAATTTGTAATCCAGAGCCAGATGGCTCAGTCCATTGTAACAACCCAAACAAATAATTAGATGACACACAATAATTGCAGCTTTGTTGCAGGGAGCTACACTGTTTGCACTCACACTACTCAGACCAAGTGATTATCTGACAAAATAAGACCTGTTGCAAATGGCTTGATGAAGCAGGAGGTGAATTTCCTCATGGTCCTCATCGAAAATGATGGTCTTCAGGCTGCAGGAGCAACTTAACACTGGCCAAAAACATGCAAACTGAACGTTTTGAAGTACTCGGCCGCACAAACACCTTGTAAACTTCAGCACACTTATATGTAAAACTCTGTCTGCTTCTGGTCCTTCCATCTAGCTTGTAGGCTGTTCCTGAGATTTCTTCAGCTTGGATGCTGCTCATAGCCCTTGCTGCTGTAGCCCCACACGTGGGCCACTGGACACTCAGAACCGTGAACTGACGACCGGAAAAGTCTAGGCCTGGCAGGCCTAACCCTTGAGAGCTGGCAAGATCCCCAGAGGCACACACACGAAGCTCTTGGGCTGTCTCTCGAAATCTGAAGAAAATGAGCTGTTACCCCTTTTATATGAGGCTAAGTTCCAGAACTCTCATTGGCTGCCAAAACTGTCTTAAACAGTCCCCAGATGGTAATTGGCTCATTTTTTGGCACCTAGAATCTGTCTCAGTTAATCCCCCCCGTAAGTCTCAGGCATTGTCCCAAGATCCCTCTTGTTAAATCTTGGCTTCCAATTGGTTATGGGCTGCTAAAATGGTGGCTGCATACAGTTTCAAAAGCAGCCCAATTTACTGTCCCCACTCATTAAGTTCTGGTGCAGCCAAGAGGTCAGTATTTATTTAACAAATTCCCCACTAACTTGTAGCCCTGGAAGTTCTCTATTAAACAAGTCCACTTTTATTTAAATCAAATGTACCATTATGGAGTCGCTGCTCCCGTGTCACACTACCCCTAGGAACACATACAGGCCTATGAATATTAATGAGGGCTTCATGCTGTGACCTTTTACCCCTAACCTTTGTCCCTTAGCTGTCTGGTGCCCTTTTATTTAATTTAAAAAACACTTCTCTCGCTTTTGAGTGTCCCCAGTGCCTATTTAACTTAGCCTGGCACCGGGAACCACGGAGGAGACACACAATTTCCTTTTTTGACCTCAACGGCGGTCAGATGCGCAGTGCACCTTCTCGAACATATGAATGGTGGCTCTGTGACATGCCGGCTGCTCGCAAATAGGTTTTACTAGCCTCACAGGGCTCATTTAAACAGGGGGACCTGGGGGAATGGAAAAATGCCACGGAGACTGGGCAGACACCAGGAAACAGCGGGAGAACACTCGAAGGTGCCTTAATGTAAGCCCCCAAATGGGGGGGGGGGAAGGCATTACAACTACTTGACTGATAATAAAGTGACAGTTTTATTGGTGCCTGTGTCTATGGCTATCTTCCCTCTTGGACTTGCAAGGTACCGTAAGCAAGAGTCTCCTCTATTTAGTACTATAATCAAACATATAAACAGTAAGACAGAGAAACTATGACATTTATTTATTATTTATTTATTTGAAAAGTTTCACCAGGAAAGGCACACTGAGCTACAATAGCTCATTTCCAGATGTGTCCTGGGGAAGGGGGAAATGGGGATAACACAATCAAGTACAGAACAGAAGTAAATTAAAACAAAGAGGAAGATTGTACAAAAACAAATGGCCTAAACAGAAAAAAGTTGTTAAAGCAGTTACATAACAATTAATGATTTGCATACAGTACATCAACAATGTGAAGAATTAAGTATTACTATGGACATTTGAACATATGAAAATGCCAGCAGAAACAGGCCTCACGGCCTATCGAGTCTGCTTGATTGTGCAGCTAGCCCCTCAGCTTGCAGCTGCCCCACTCTTTCCTTCCCTACTCACAGTCATCCCCACCTCACTCTGTCCCATCCCCTCTTAAAACAACCCACTGTCCTGTAGGAAACCACCTCCTCAGGTATAGAGTTCCACTTGCCTACCACTAGTTCAGTGAAAAAATGTCTCCTGATTTCCCTCCGGAATTTTCCTCCCTCCAGCCTCAGTTGATACCCTCTTGTATCTCTCCCTCTTCTGATCCGGAATATCTCTCCTGTATTAGTCTTGTTTATCCCCTTCAGGTACTTAAAGGTCTCGATCATATCTCCCCTATCCCCTCTTTCCTCCAGGGAATACATGTTAAGCATGTTCAAACTTTCCTAGTAGGATTTCCCCTCCAAACCCTGGATCATCATATTCACTCTGTGTTTCACCCCCTCCAAAATCTGATGTCCTTTTCCAGGAACGGGCACCAGTACTGCACGCAGTATTCCAGGAGTGTCCTGACCAGTGACCTGTACAGGGGAAGGATCACCTCACTACTTCTAGAGGAGATTCCCCTCGCTATACAGCCCAGCATCTTGTTGGCTTTTGCTGCTGCCTTCCTGCACTAGCCGAATTGTTCGTATTCCCCATTACAATCACCCCCAGGTCATTTTCCTCCTCTGTGCTTCCCAACTGTACCCCTCCCAGCTGATGGCTCCTCCTCTGGTTCTTAGCTCTGAAGTGCAGCACTTTGCACTTCTTGGCACTGAACCCATTTGCCATGTTTCAGACCACTTCTGTGGTTTAGTCAGGTCTTCCTGCAGTCCCCTCCACCCCTCAATGTCATCCACCACAACTGCCATCTTGGTATCATCTGTGAACAGACTGATCTTACTCTGGGTCCCATGTGAGATATCTGCTATGAATGTCCCAAACAGCACTGGTCCCAGTACCGATCCCTGTGGCACCCCGCTTGTTACTGCTCTTGGTGATGAGAGTTTCCCCTCCACCACCACCCTTTGCTACCTGCCCTTCAGCCAGTTAGTGATCCATTCTGACCATCTTAGTACCCACCCCTACATATTCCAGCTTCCCCACTAGCCCCCCATGTGGCACGGAATCAAAGGTCTTGTCAAAATCTAAGTACAGGACAGCCACTGCATGGTCCTTGTCCAGTTCCCTGGTCAACCAATCATAGTACTCAATCAGGTTTGTCTGGCAGGATCTGCCCAAGACAAACCTGTGTTGTTGCCTGTCCTGGAGACCATTGTCCTCCAAAAATGTCACCAGTCTCTCTTTAAGGATTGTCTCCATGAGCTTTCCCACAATAGATGTGAGGCTCACTTGTCTGTAGTTACCTGGATCATCCTTTGGACCACCTTTGTGAATGGGAACCACATGTGCCAACCTCCAATCCTGTGGCATGCATCCTGTGTCCAGATAGGTACTGAACAGGTCAGCCAGTGGTCCTGCCAGACACCCTGCCAGTTCCTTGAGCACTCTAGGGTGAAAACCATCAGGTCCTGGTGCCTCATCCACCTGTAATGCCCTCAGTCCTTCCAGTACCCTGTCCTCTGTAATTTCTCCATTTGTCACTCCCCCCACCCACCCCACCAATCCCATGAGGTATCTGTCCTCCCCTTCTGTGAATACAGAGCAGAAGTACTCATTGAGTGCCTCTGCCTACTCCTTCTCCTTCTCTACCCACCCCCATCCTTCTTAATTCTCACAACCTGGTCCCTGTTCTTCCTTCTCTCACTAATGTATCTGAAGAAGTCCTTCTCTCCACCCTTAATGCCCTGTGCCAGCCTCAGCTCTCTGGATGCCTTGGCAGCTCTGACTAGTCAGGTAACCTCCCTGGACTTCTTAGTATACTCCTCCCTGTCATCCCCCCTTCCTGATCTGTTGAATCTCTGAAAAGCTTTCCTCTTTGCCCTCACCCCCTCCATTACATCATGGGTCAGCGAACTGGGCTTCTTTGCCCTTCCCTTCTTACTTTGTGCCCTAGTATATGTCCCAGTAGTCTTTGCCAGTCTCGCTTTAGTAATATCCCACTTTTGATTGGCATCCATGGTTGGTTGGATTCCCTCCAGATGATTTATCAGAATTTCCCCCATCTTGTTAAAGTCTGCCCCCCTAAAGTCAATCACCCTGGTACCCTGAACCTCCAGTTTGCTTCCCCATTCTGAGCGTGAACCACACTGAGTGCTGATCACTCCCAGCCAGGGGGTCCTCCACCTCCAGGTCCTTTATAGCCTCCCCATTTGATAGTACAAGGTCCAGAGTCCTTCCCAACCTAGTTGGCTTGTGCACCAACTGCACCAGGAAGCTATCCTGAAATGCCCCAAATATGACATGCTCCCTTGCACTTGTGGTGGTTGGTGTGCTCCAGTCCACCCAAGTAGGTCAAAGTCCCCCACCACCACCGTTTTTCTCTTCCTGCAAACCCTCCTAATTTTTTCTGCAACTCCCTGTCCAGCTCCTCCCTGTGAGTTAGTGCCGTATAGACTATGTCCATCCTCAGTACCCTGTTCTTCAAGCCCTGAAACTGCATCCCTAGGGCCTCTGTCCTACCTTCCTCTCCCTCTTCCCTTATGCATCTTATTCCCTCCCATACATAGATTGCCACCCCCACACCTTTCCTCTTTGTCCTGTCCTTTCTGAATATCTTGTACCCTGGGATCATCATATGCCAGTCCTGGTACTGGGTGGCCCAAGTTTCTGTTATGGCCACAATGTCCACCTGCCCCACTGCTAAAGAACCTGTAACTTGGCTGATTTGTTTCCTAGGTGCCTTGCATTCAGTGACAACACCCTCCAACCTGTTTCTTTCTCTTCCCCTCCCCAATTAACCCTCTCCTTTTGTCCATACCCTGATCTCCTCCCCTATAGTTTGGGGGGTATGCTCGTCTGGCTCCCCCTCTCTGGAAACTCTGCCTACCAGCTGTCCACTTGCCACCCCTCCTTCCTAGTTTAAATCTACCCTTACTGCTATGTACCCCTCTATCCCCTGCTTTAATACTCCCTTCCCCTTCCTGATGAAACGTAGCCTATCCCCTGCGTACAGGTCATTATTGTCCCAGGTTCTTCCCCAGCCACCTACTAACCCATACCCCTTGGTATGACACCATTCCTGAAGACAGGTGTACTAAACAATATACATAAGCACAATAATCACATATTTTCAATGTACATACAGTCCCCACCAGATACACCACTGACGGATAACTTGGGCAATCGGATAATGTGGGCAGTTCTGCATTACCATTTACCATTCTCATTCACCCCTTCATAAAAATCCCTGGTTATTGCAGTCATTGGCTGCTGTACATAGCGGGCATTTTTTCAGCACATTAACGAGTTGTGAAGTGTCTGTCGAGCTGTCAGTGTTTTTGGTTTGAGGATCAAGTGAAATCCTAGGTGTGGCATTTTCACAAGTACAGTACTGAGGTGTTAATTAACAAGGGATTATGTGCTCAGAGCAGACTGCAAGGTGATTGCTACTGTTCATTTCTCTGTGTGAGCACATTGAGCACACCTTAGATGTCACCACTATGTCTGCTAAATGAAAAGCTTTGAGTCTTTCTGAGAAGATTGAACTGTTGAATAAGATGGCTCAGTTGCCCAAGATGAACCAGTGGGAGATCGCGACTCAGTTAGGACTTGTGAAGTCAACAGTTGCTGATCTTCAAAAGCAGTGAGATCCGCTAATGGCAGAGTGGAACCAAAACACAAACCCCAATCGCAAGAGAAAAAGAGAGGGTAAAGATGGGGAGACAGAAGATGACCTGCTGCAGTGGTTCCAAAATGCAAGGGGGAGAAAGGCACTAATCAGCGTGCCCATCTTAATGCAAAAGGCAAAGCAATTTGCCAATGCCCTTGAGAAGCCTGATTTCAACTCATCTGAGGGATGGTTGCAGCGAAGGAAAATCTGCAGCAACATTGGTTTCCGATGTGGACATGGTGAAAAACTAAATGCAGATGCTGACTGATGGCTTACCGATGTCCTGCCTGGGCTACTCCCAAGGATACGAGCCATGAAACATATTCAATACCAACAAGATTGGCTTATTTTTTAGATATGTTGGCTCTGGAACTTTGGCATTTAAAACAGAGACAGTCCAGGGCAATAAGCGTGCCAAGGGCCACATTGTTGTGCTAGCGTGTTGTAATATGGATGGTTTGGAGAAATGTGACCTGCTTGTGATAGGCAAATCACAGACCCCAAGGTGTTTCAGAGGCATAAACCACTTGCCATTTCTGTACAAAGTGAACAGATCATCTTGGATGATCGCGGATATTTTTTCTGAATGGGTCTGCAACTGGGACCACAGACTACACGGTTGTAAGACTGCCCTTCTGGTAGACAGTTTCTCTGGGCACTCACACATGTGTGGTCTACGAAACATTAATCTCATTTTCCTCCCCCCCTAACAATACCTGCCTCATCCAGCCCCTTGATCATGGCATCATTTATTTCATGAAACAGCATTATGTTAGGGCGATGAGAGAGCGACTGCTGTCAGACCTTGATTCAAACCTTGAGTTAAACGCCCTACAGTGTGTCAAGAAACTGAACCTGCTGGATACTGTGCACCTGCTAAAGCAGGCTTGAGACTCTGTATTGCAACTTACCATTCAACGATGCTTTTATAAGAGTGGCTTCATGGTTGCTGACACTCAACTGCTTGATGCAGAAGAACTGCAAGAGGAGCAAAACACTCTGCTGGCACCAAAAGGGATGTCTCCCGAAGAGTTTGATGAACTGTGTTGCCTTGGCAACAATGAGGAGCTACCTGGTGCAGAGAATGATATAGCAGAGGTCATGAACTCCATCCTGCCTGTTGCAGATGCAGATGATGATACAGATTATGAGGCAGACCACAGTCCAGAAGAGACCATTGTAATGCCAGGTGATATGCGGTTTACAATCCTAACATTACAGAAAGCAATGGAGCAACATCCCAACATAGAACCAGACTGGGACACACTTACAAGGGTGGAGAGAGTGTAGAAACCATACTGCAAGACCTGAAAGGTGCAGAAATGGATAACAGAGTTCTCTGATGCTCAGGTAGGACTACCTGAACATTTTCAGTAGAGAGCTGTAATACACTGCTGTACTGAATCCTTGAACAACTGATGCACTTTTCAATTTTTGTTTATTTTTCTTTGTTGCTTTAGTTTTTCATCTAGTTTTAATGAGCATTAAATAAAGTATCACTTTTTAGCATTTACAACCTGACCTCACACTGAAAATACTTTCGATGGTTTAACCATCCACTGAATATAACGGGCAAAACACTGCTACACAAAATTGCCCATTATAAGCAGTGGGGACTGAACCTATTTACATAAAACCATATAGGGACAAGGTGCAGACCCAAAACATAGCCCTCAAGAAAGTAAACAAAGGGCACAATTGGAAAGGAGTTGGGCAGACTGATAAACCAACCCTCCCTTTCAGGATGCATGAACCCCACAAAGGGAATGGAAGGTGGGTAGCTACAGATACAATTAGGGGAATACGAGTACCAGAACAACAGGACACAGTGAGATGGGGATAGAGTAGGGAAGATTGGTGAATGGGAAAGGAAGGAGTGGGGAAGAAAATAGAAGAGGAAAAACAGGGAGTGCAAGGGGGGAGATAGTGAAAGTAGGGGAGGAATTAGCAATTCAGAAGAGAGGAAGGGGGTAGGGAGGATCGGCTGCAGTTGCAGGAGGGGGATGTGTAATGATGAAGGAGATGGGATAGTGAACTGGAAGATGGGGCTGAGTGAATGTCTAAAGGGAGGGAATTCCAGATATTGAAGAAGTTATTGAATTCAGGAGCAATGGAGGGGGGAACAGAGATGGTGAGGTCACTAGCTTTAAGGATAGGAGGAGATGGTTGGGCAGGAGGGGAGAACAGGGCATGTACAGCCTTCCACAATTTGGAGGGGCTGTTGAGATTTTCCTGGAAGGTAGAGTTGAAATATTCTGCTTTGGCAAGATGGATAGCCCTGGTGCAGGAGTTCTGGAGGAAATGATATTTGAGTAAGTCCCTATAGGGCACCAAAAACTTTGTGAGCCAGCCATGCTAAATCACGAGCATGCTGGCATATCAGCAGCTCAGCCAATACCCATGGGAGATGGGAGCAACAGACTCTAGTCTTCCT
Source organism: Neoceratodus forsteri (assembly GCA_016271365.2). Lineage (NCBI taxonomy): Eukaryota > Metazoa > Chordata > Ceratodontiformes > Ceratodontidae > Neoceratodus > Neoceratodus forsteri. The sequence goes on along the minus strand of CM057455.1, from coordinate 1,773,264,175 downwards.
AAGAGGAGAATGTCTGTCCCAGACATTCAGAAATGGATTGTTGAAGTAGCACAGGGTGTAATTAATGGAGGGGGCATTGGCCATAGGAGCCCAGTCAGGTCCTGTGAACTCAATGTGAAGGGAGGACACATCAAGGGATCTAAATAAGCAGAGGTGGAGTATGTTTAGAGGGGCTTTAGGCCTGTAAATTTTACGCACACAGTAGGCCATATGGTGATCACTGAGTGTGTCAGGGAGGATTCCTGAAGAGACAACCTGGTGGGGATATGACATCAAAACCCAGTCTATCAGGGTATGGTTACCTGACTTGAGTTTTTTTTTCCCGTAAGTATTTTATGGATTTTTGTGCTTTTTCTCCCCAGTCCCACACCTGAGCATCCCCAACGTGGTGCACAAGTGTGGAGGCATGCGTATGCACACCCTATGGGGTGCTTCATCCTACTGGTTAGTCTAGTACCACCTGCGCCTATCACCAGACCTCCATCTGGTGACAGCAGGACTATGGGTGGGTGACCCCCCCTTCCTGGGAGAGGAGAGCCACTGCTCAATCCTGACCCCCCTCCCCCCATCATGCTGGCATCCTGGTGATCTGAGGTTGTTCCTGAACCCAGGTCTCTGGTGAAGCATGAGGTGTGGCATCCAGTGCCTCAACCCTCAGTGCCACCGGGCTGGCCTTGACTTGAGGTTTAAATGAGTAGGTTCAGAGATGATCTGATTTTAATTCAAGGAAGAGATGGAGTTACAAAGTTTAGAACAGTTGTTAGACAGCCAGTTGATGTTAAAATGTCCAAGGATGTAGAGTTCCCCAGTTGAGGAGTGGGTGATAAGAAAGGAGATAAGGTCAGTGATAGAAGAGGGAGAAGAGGAGGGAAGGCTGGGGCAACAGTAGGCTCCACCCACAAAAGATGGAGAGGGAGGGAGGAAGAGACACCTTTAGTAATAATAGTTCATGTGCAGATGGAGAAAAGATGGAGACGCAGATGGAGTATTGGATGGAGGAAGAGATGTAGATGGCCCTTCCCCTGGTAGATCGATCTTGCCAGATAAACGAGTAACCTGGTATGGAGATGGCAGTGTCAGGAATTTTAGAGGAGAGCCAGGATTCAGTGATGATGAGAACAGTGGATTTTAAGCTAGTCATTAGCAGTTGAACTAAGTCAATCTTAGGGAGGAGGTTCCTGATATTAAGATGGACTATTTTTAGTCCTTTAGGGAGGACAGTAGAGGAGGAGGAAGGAGGGGACAAAGGCCCAGGATTAGATTCAACGTCCCTGGCTGAAAGGAGTAATAATAGGATGAGTAGTTTGGATGGGATGGATATCCATCTCTGATGAAGTGAGGGAGTACGAGGATGCAGGAAGGTGGACTGCCTTAAGGACGGGCTATGGGGGGATTGAGAGAAGTGAAGTGAAGCAAAGTGAACACCAGATGAATGGAGGAAGAAGGCACATGGGTGCCAGGGATAGTTGAGTAGTGGGGGGGAAACAAGAATTTGGAGGAGTGGGGGAGGAAGAAAGAGGGCAGGGGATGGACACTTTTAGGACTGGTAGGGAAGTAAGGAGGAGAGATGATGAGGAGGACAGAAGGGGGAGGATGGTGAGGGTAAGTAGGAATGTGGAGTGAGCGAGCGGGGGGAATGGGAGAGAGGGAGAGAAGAAGTGAGGAGTAGAAGAGAGAGAGGGTAGAGAAGAAAAATAGAAGGGGCTGTAGATCCAGTAATGAGAAAAAAAGTAGGGGAATAGTAGCAGGATTTACTACCTAAGGAGTAAATAAATTATGAAAGAAAAGCAGTAATAGCAAGATCAGTACAAATGCTGCCAGATGATTAGTTAAACTCTGCTTGTAAAGGTACAGTAGAATCAGCAGGGCACAATAGCTGAGAGAGAATACATTGTAAAGCCGCTAGGAAGCTGTAGCATCACAGGTTCCTAGAACTGAGCATATGTTGTCCCCAGAGGTCGACCGCTATAATCAACCAATGAGAAACTGCAGTGATTGTTTCAGAGCTAGGGCAGGTAGCAGCTGGAAGTACTCACCATGTGACACTAGTGGCCCAAATAGGGATGACACAAAGGATGGAGGAAATAAATCTAGCAGGCTGGATGGCCTAGAGGGTTAGCCTGAAGACAATGGAGGTCCTAGTGCTGAGGGTCACAGATTCAAAGCCATACCATGGAACAAATAATAAGAAGAGAAAAACCGGGGATAGAAAAGGCAAGGGGGGATGCAACACTAATTGAAGAGAGGGAGTGATTAAAATGTTACTAGATGGAGGTATGGACAATAGCAACACTTAGTGGTCAAGCCAAATAACCTGCAAGTAGGAATTAAACCAGCACACATCACATGCGATGTGCATCATAGGTCATATGGGGTACTGCCTATAAGGGAAATGCTCACCCAGGGTGGGACATGGGTGGGGCAGCTGCCATGTAGCGGTGGCAGGCCAACACAGTCCTGCCAAAATACTTGCAAGCCACTTTGCAAGTACCACTCCTAGAGAGGGGGAGAGCCTGGTAATTCCACCAACATGACTGCTGGAGACAAACTGCAGGTGATGACTGTGGAGCAGAGCCGCCTGTGGGGACAAGGTAATGAAATTAGTAGGTCCCAGCAAGACAAAGGAGTGGTCAGGCAGAAAATGGACTAGTGGGTGGGGAGAGAAGACAGAGACAAGATGGCCAACAGTATCGATTGAACAAGCACAGTATGCAAATCCCCTGATATCACATGCCTAATCCCCAAAGAATGCGATCATCCAAACAGTATTCTGTGTACTCAAACACATGGAATTGGACAGTGCAATGTGGACAAAAGCCTACAAAACAGGACCCTTAAAGTAACATACAGGTTGCACCATCAGTACAAAAAAGCACAGATAACTCTTAAAGAGACCTCAGAGTCCATGCATGCTTACAGAAACAACCAGGTCAGACCCACTGACAGTGAAGGCATGCTGTAAAAACACTTTTTACGACACAGTCCTGCCACAATACCTGCAAGCCACTTTGCAGGCACTGCTCCTGGAGGTGGGGCGAGCCTGGTAATTCTGCCCCCATGACGGCTGGAGATGAACTGTGAGTGATGATTCTGGAGCAGAGTCACCTGCAAGCCACTTTGCAGGTGCCACACCTGGGGGGGGGGGCCTGGTAATTCTGCCCTCACGATCGCCGGAAACGAACTGTGGATGATGGCTGTGGAGCAGAGCTGCCTGCAAGCCGTTTTGCAGGTGCCACTCCTGGAGGGGGGGGAGACCCTGGTATTTCCACCCTCACAACCGCTGGAGATGAACTGTGGGTGATGACAATAAACTGGGATTACACGTAGCAGATACCTGCCCTATGGTGGTGCCTAATTATGTACTTGTGATAGCACGGACCCTGGAGTTGAATGCACTGCTCTGTTGTGACTTGTCATATTGTCTCCAACGTATCTACTTGTGTGATATTTTTCTGTTTGTATTAAATGAAGCATTTGGCTGACATGGTAATGCTATATATATTTTGTTGTCCAAACAAACAAGCATGCATCAGTGCCAAACATGTTTGCTTTCATGCTGTTACAAGTTAGAACAATATTGTGAGGCTATAGGCAAGCCTTTCTGACCCCATGAGCCATTGTTTCATGAACTTTTGGTCCTACTGCACTGCACCGACACCTTCCACCTCTCTACTATCCCCACCTCTGCCTGCCACCACCCTCCCCCTGCCCCTCTCTATACCCCTGCCCGTCTCCCTAGCCCTGGTCCACTACCTTCCTCTCTTACCTTCCTTCAGCTCCCTTTTCTAATCTGCTCACCCCACCCACTGTTGCACAAGTTCCCTGATCCTTGCCTCCCACCCACCTCTCCTTCTACCTCCCTCCCAGTTAGCCCGCTACCCCCACTCTCTCTTCCCGCTTTCCTATGCTACCTGGCACAACTGGCAGCAACTCAATTTTTCCACGCCACCTTTCCCTTTGACAATGCCCTTCTGGCAGCTTTAATTCATGTAACTATTGTTTACTGTGACTCATCATTCTTAAATATATGCTTGGTTGTGTTGTTCTAACTGTTAAATATATTACCTGTAGCTTTTTAATCAATCAATCAATCAATCAAATCCTTATTTACCCAGGCGAACATCGTTGAGCACAGCTCATTAGCAAGATGGACCTGGTAAGGTCAAGGTTCAATTTACAAAAGAATATAGTATGATACAAAGTACACACACTTTGAAGAGACAACTTGATACAATACACCATTTCAGTTGTAGTAGTATATTGTTAAACTACAATACAAAAAAAGGATGAATCAAATAATTTTTCATATATACATGAGTTATGAAGCAGCCAGCTTGCTTGGTTGGTAGTAGAAGACACTTTAAGGGTGTTAGGATTTAAAGTGTAAGCTAATAAGGGGTTTTCCAGATATTTATGAATTAGAATGATATGCTGTCTGGACAGCTGGTAAGTTGTTTCTGCGAGGAGTGATATGTAAGGGATATATACAGGAGGGGACAGGTGGCAGAGGAGATAGATAAGTTAAAATTATACGCGGAGGTTGTAGCCAGGGGTAAGGAAGGGGGAGGGTGAACAAGGTTAGTGGAGGAGGAGGAAGTAGGGGAAGGCCGGTACTGTAGAAGGGATCAATAGTGGGTCTAGGAGGAAGGAAGGAGGCCGGAACTGGTGTAGTATATAGCAGGGGGTATAAGGGTGGTGATGTAAAATAAGGATTAAGGGGAAGTGGATGGAGGTAAAGGTATATGAATTGTGAGGTGACTGATCTTGGGAGTGGCGGATAGCTTCCTTATATAAGTCGACCAGCTGGGTAGGAAGATGGAATAGGATTAATCTATTGTTGACGGAAACAGTTACATTTTTCTTTGATAAGCCTATTGTATAGATATTTGAAGGATGCAATAGATATGTTTGTTCACTTTTAGTGTCTTCTGCATCGTGTTTCCATAAGGCTTTTAGACCATGTATATCCTGAACTGAAATTTGTATTCCAACTGCTTGCCTGCTAATCTCACACAAATTGTACTTCTATTCTTTGTATGCTGATGTGGAACCTTTGTAAAAGAGCCATTGGCTCAAAAGTATTTATCTGAAATTCTAATAAATAAATAAAATAAATACTGGGTCAAGGAGTATAGGCCCCCATATTCAGAGCAGGCCATGTGTGATCTGTGGCAGTTTGTGCACAGCCTGCCTGAGGGCAATATTCAGACAAGTAGCTCACTGCAGCTGGAGCGTGCAAACTGTCTAAATATGGAACCATGTCGATATAGTGCAGAGTGACTTGGTGCTATGCTGACACAGGCCTAGACTGACAATGGCTGACAGGAGTGCAATGGAGGTAGTGCAGATCAAATGGGACGGCAATAGGGCTCCTGTGGGCCACATTTAGCCCTAACATGCTAATGACCCCTTTGGGCATGGAAGGCACTGTGGCCCATTTGCATACCCATTACAGGCCCATTAACATGTGTGTGAGACCCCCCCCATTCTGTAGCTGTCTTACATATTCTTTGTTGTCTAGTGGTCCCCCAACCTCCCTATACACCTGTCCTGTAGCTGTCTCAAATATTACTGGTGGTGTAGTGGTTCCTGTACCCCCTGATTAACTGTCCTGTAGCTGTCTTGAATATTCCTGGTAGTCTAGTGGTCTCCCACCACCAATCACCTAGTCTAGTGGTCTCCCACCCCCTGATCACCTGTCCTGTAGCTGTCTCAAATATTCCTGGTGGTATAGTGGTTCCTGCACCCCCAATCAACCATCCTGTAGCTGTCTTGACTATTCCTAGTAGTCTAGTGGTCCCCCCCCCACCCCGGTAAGGGCATCTGATCCTGCTTTGTCAACCTGCCTGCTCAGGATCCTCTTCCCCACACACACCCCTCCCCACTCAGATCACCTACTGTAAGTCGAAGTATAGCAGTAGTGACAGGGACCTACACAGCCCTCTGCTCACCACCTTGGCCGGTCACCATCTGAGTGCCAGTGACTGATCATGAGTACAGTAGAAGTAGGCGGTTGTACAATACTTGCGATTGCTCAGAGACTGTCAGATTGGAACCAGCGGAGCTGGTAAACAGATGGCTGTGCCAGTCATCACTATTGCTGCAGTTTGCATTATGAGACCAGGGCTGGGGGTGCCTGAGAGGGTGAGTCAAGAGGGTCAGATGCCCTTATTGGGAGGGGACCACTAGACCACTAGGAATATACCAGACAGCTATAAGGTGGTTGATCTGAATGCTTTTACAATGTATTTTCCCAGGACAAATCAGCTTACATGCAACATCTGCTTTTCAGTGGGGTTCTGCTGTAGGGTCTTGCTTTTATAGTTTTACAATACATTTACTCAGGATAGCCAAGATGAGTTGTGATATCTTGTTTGCAGTGGGGTTCTGATTGATCCAGTTTTTACACTGTATTTACCCAGGGTAGTATAGCGGAGATGCAAGATCCTTTTTTTTCAGTGGGGTCCTCATTTTACCCATTTTTATAATGCATTTACCCAGGCTGGCCCAAATGAGAGGCAACTTCTCATTTTCAGTGGGGTCCAGCTTTTGCTATGTATTTTCCAGGATAGAGCAGTATAGTGGACTTATTTAATTAACTTAGTAAATGTGGCAAGGCAGTAGTGCATGTTTAACTGTCTTCTCCATGAAGGATTAGTAATTTAATAACCTGGCAGTAATCACGTTCTCATCTGGAAGTTGTACTTTTTGTTCATGTGAAAGATAGATCTGCAGAAATCCTCTAACCCAGCGAGTGGCTAGCTGTACCTGTGTGACTGTCGGTGCTGCTGGTACTATGCGGAGTGCGAGTGGGGAGCAGCTGACTAGTCGCACCGTATGAGCCTGTGAGGGATCAATTCTCACAAGTTGGGAGTTGGGACTTGGCTGGGACTGAGTGAGTTAGACGATCGGTAGGAATTAATAAGCAGCCTGGCTTTATCATGAAAGGAGCAGTGAGGTAAGTGTGCTGTTTTGTATTAATAACTTAGAAAATGGCATCAGAAAATAAACAAACCTCATTGGTTAAAGCATGGCAGTAGAGATTCATTTATTTTCCGGTAGAGCCCGCATAAAAAGTAAAGCCTATTTGGGATGCCCCATAACTAATTCTATCAGTGTGTGCCCCGAATGTTCAGCAAATGTGGTCATCATCTTGCCCTGCTCAGCAAACCGTCGCAATAATCAGCGCTCTGGCCGTTGTTACCCACAGCAACAAAAACAAGACTGCACAGTGCAAATATATCATTAGAACAGCATAAAAAATGCAAACCTACTTTTCGGTCCACCAAACAGCTGGTGGTTCAAGTCGCCCTACAAGTAGCTTGTCTGCAGCAGACCGAGCATGAGAGCATCTGTATTTTCTTACATCTCCCTATCACAGATGGAAGTCCTTATATGGCATGGAAGAAGGAGAAAATACCGGTGATCTCCCAAGCATCACTGAATCCTCCTCAGAGATGGCTGGCAAAGCAACAATAGTAAAAAAAAAAATGCATTTTCTCCAGTGCATTGTATCATTAGCCCTTGTAGCTGCTTAAAAAAACAAAAAAACAAAATGAGCCAAAAAGCTGAAATGTTCGTTCTTACCTGCATAAAGAAAGCAGCCCTGAGCACATGCTTGAGCAGGTACGCTTACTACATGCTCACATATTCAGTTAAAAAATAATTCAAACCACCAGACTAAAGAAAAATCGCACAGAGACCGCACAAAAGTATAAAAAAATGTCAGATTTCCTCAAAAGCATATTCAACATGCCACCTGAAGAGACAGTAAATTACTTGTTCCCAGAAGCTGACAACATAGTTGAGCAGGCACCAGAACCCACCAATAAGAAATTTAAAGCAACCTCACGTTTTATCAGTGTGAGTACATCAGACCTTAATACCACAGAGAGTCAGAGGGAAGAAATAAGCACAAAGAAAAATACACAGTGTACATTGGCAGTCTTTGCAAAGTGGGCTAGAAAAGAAAGAATAGAAATTGACTGGCTAAATGACAGTTTTGATATTCTAAATAGCCACCTGCATAAATTCTATGCAGAAGCCCGAACTGCATCAGGTGAGCAGTACTCAGTGTCTGGGTACTGTGCTCTTCATGCAGCTATCAACCGCACCTAAATTCCCTGGAAGTAGGGCGTCACACCACCATAATCTCAGAGCCAGCGTTTCGTTCCAGCAACAATATAATGACATCCATACTAAAGAAACTTCGCAAGGAGCAGAAGGATGTTGCTGCCCACCACCCGTCCATCACTGAAACAGACCTAGATAAGCTAAAAGGTTCACCAGCTACAGCACAGGGATTGGTCCGCAAGGTTTAGTTTGACCTCCAGCTCTACATGGCCCGTTGAGGAAGAGAAGGATTGCGAGACATGCCAACAGATTCATTCACAGTCAAGAGTGATGAACATGGGCAAAAGTATGTGACACTTTCCCATAATCCTTCCTCAAAAAATCACAAGAATCAGCTAGAGGTCAACAAAGAAAATTCACGTGGTTTTATGTTTGAGGATCGTGGCAACTCTCTCTGCCCTGTACTATCCTTCTGCAAGTATCTGTCAAAATTGGCAGAAGATGCCCCTGCATTCTACCTCCATCCCAGGAAGCTACCTCAGACTCACCTTGACACCCAGGACTGCTGGTACATGAAGGAACCAATGGGCAAGAATTTCCTCGGAAATATGATGTCAAGACTGAGTAAAGAAGCACAGCTATCCACAAGATACACCAATCACAGCATACGTTCAACAGCTGTGCAACTGCTAACGCAAGCAGGACTGTCAGCTTGTGAAATCACCAGCATTACTGGCCACATATGTGAAGCCAGTCTGCAGCACTACTGGTCAGCATCCATAGACAACAGAAGAAACTGGAGTACAATCCTAGGAGGATCCAACCAGCAGGCACAGCAGCAGCAAGCAGCAAGTATGCCACCTGCAGGAGCCAGCAATCAACTACACGTTCAGGAACCAGCAACATCCAGCTCCACAACCACTAACTTCAACCCAGTCAATTGCATCTTCAATGCTCCAATTAATTTTATCTCCGCAAACAAGTAGTGGTCACTGTTATTTTTTGTTTTATCAGCAGTAATGTAGCACAGGGAAATTGAGTGGTTAATTTTGTGTTTTTCAGTTTTACCCACCCCCTTAAAAAAAGGGACTACTTTGTCTCAAAGATGACAAAATATGTAATAAAAAGTTAAATAAATTATTGAAATGTTTAAAACTTTTAAAAAATGTGTATGAGAGTTTCTTTCCATTTTCTAAGTGCAATAATACTCTCCAGGGTGGGCAGTATGGTCTATACTGGATCTTCCAAGGGCTATAAGGTCCTCCACCTGCGGTGTCAGGCTTCATTACGCCACTGAGCAGTCCGGTATAGACCAATACCACCCACCCTGTTGGGTATTATTGCTTACTTTCTTTGTACTGAATGGCCTCATCTGATGGTGAGGGCCTGGGCTGCATCCAGCGACTCGAGTGATCTCTCTTTCCCCCTTGCTGCCAGCCTCCAATTCCCCCACAATGAGCGAGCATGGAACCCATGAAATGAAGTTCACATACATCTAATGGTGGATGGCATTTGTTCAGCATTAATGCCTGTGCTGCATTCAGTTGAAGCAGAAGCATTAGGTCATGTCTGTTTTTTGACGGTGTCTGTAATGACTTCTTAGTGGGTGTTTAGAGTTGGATGAGTCTACCACTGTCACTGCCCTTGCCATGTGATTGGGCTGTCTACATGTTACAGGACATGCTTGGCATTAGGTCATCATCTGTTAACAGCTGGCTGTGCACACTTGCAGGTTGGCTGTTGTGTGGGTTGTGCTAGAGTGCTTGATGGTGTTGTGATTCTGGTAGATGACATATGGGGATTTAGGGATTGGCTGTCATGTACTGGATATGAATGACAAACATCATTCTGCTGTACAGCAGTGATAATTATGGTCATGCCATTGTCCGAGGTCTCACACAGGTTGCAGAACACTTGCTGCATGTCAAGCCTGTGGGCTGTGATGTCACTGTATATGCCCTGTATTTCATGCAGCTGTTCCTGCTGAGCTGTATCCTCCCTGCTCCAACTGTCTCAGTTCAGGGTACATGCAGATAAAGCATTCATGACCTGGTATACATCCTGCATCAATGTTGGGTATTGGGGGACCCTCCAGTAAGTCCTGTGTATTCTCTGGTATTTCATTCTCTAGTATGAATGGTTTGTGTTTGTGTCTACTGTGTGACAGACACATGCACCTCCAGCCTGGTGTTTTGTGTGCCCTTCTCTCTGCCTTGCATGTCTGACTGAGTGGTGCACTGTTGGGGGGGGCAGAGTCTTCTGTTCAGGTTGCAAGGTGACCAGTGCCATGCTTGCTGCAGTGACAGCTGACTGCACTTAAGAGAAGTGGTATATAGTCAGGTTTTTGAAGGGTGGCTGGAGTGGGATTTTTTGCTTTAGTTTTGACAATTTATTTTAAAGAAAAAGTAGGTATTTTTATGGTGATATTGGTTGTTTGTAACAAGTCAAAGAAGGCTTTAAAAGCAGCCATATAGTCTCAAAATGACCCTCAAAATGCACCAGAATGCATCTAAAACCTGATAGCTTCTGGGGGTCTAGGTTGCCCCCCGATCCCTGGCCTGAGGAGGGTTGGAACATTGTAGTTCATGGAGACCCCACACTTCTAAATTTTGCACTATACCACTGCCTGTTGATCAAAACTGAGTTTGTAATGAGACTACATTGCTCCAGCAGAGATTCAGATTTTACTTGTCTCTTCCTCTCTCTCCCAACTGTGTGTGTCTCTGGCAGTGTACAATGATTTACTGCTGGCTGTAGGGTGTGTTAACCCTTTTAGGACTGATCTAAGACTAAATGTTAAACAGAGCACTGTGACAGGGTTGAGTAAGGCCCTGCCCTATTTGTTATGCAGAAGGAGTTTAAATGCAAGGGTCTGTTCTATCCTCTCCTTTTCTGTCTCTTCTCTGTCTGGTTGTGCAACCAAATTTTCTTGTGAGACCTAGGAACTGATCACTCCAACGGTTTCACAATTCTATGCCTCTTGCTATCACTCTTCCTTCCCTTGCTATTTCTGCCTTTGGGTATAAAAATATATGTGAATGCTGAAAGGTGAAGTTGACCAAACATGATCGCTTACTTGACTTTTTTTGTCAACTTAAACTTTTTAATTATTTCCTAGCCTATTACAAATAAAGCTTACTATGAGCACTGCGTGGAGGCTGATGGCTTGGATAAAAAAATTATGTATTTCTGAAATCACTGACTATAATCTATAGAATATGTATGTAATGTTCATCATCGCTGGGTTTGATGGAGTACATAGTATTATATGGCACAGGAATTTAATTTGTTTTGTTTTTAGTTTTGTTTGATCCCCAAGGCCGCATCTTCTTACTCATCCCCTCAACAACCACTAGACACATTTGTATCTAAACTTGCTCTGTAAACCAACTGTGCAAGTGCAAAACTGTAACAGCTGTGTGCCTTATCCATTTGAATTACATAACCTGTAATACATAGAAATGTAGCCCTCTTTCCCTGTGTCTATGGGTATGGATGGAATATGTCCATGGGAAGGGGGCACCCACAGCAGCAGAAACACTTCCAGTGGCCACGTTACTCAGGCCCAGATGTCACACACAGGGTCCCGTTTCCTCACTGGTGATGGATAAAAACAACAGGTTAATTCATAATAAACAGTTCCTTTCAATAATGGAATGTCCACATGGAACTTGAAGAAACAACAGGGATACCAGATTCATTAAACATATTCACACATAGCTCCAGGTAGCATCAGTTAATTTGTGGGGAACACATTCAGCTTTTACATGGCTGTATGGCCAAAATAGCAGCTTTTACCTGGACTGAGGAGATTGCACAGTCTTTAGGGCAGCATTAACTCAGAACTGTGATCACAAAAGTTTGAGGGCAGCATATACCCCAAAGAAGTTCCCAGTGCCTAACAGCCCATTATTCTTCGCAGGCATCCAGACTCTCAATGATACTTATCTCTCTCTCTCTCTCTCTCTCTGTCTCCCTCTCTCTCTCTCTCTCCCTCTCCCTCCCCCCACACTGGCTCAGTGGGTCCCACTTGGAACCTGCTATCCTCACAGATTGGGGATTTGTGGGTTCCCTAATAACCCCTGCACCTTTCTCAGAACTGGTAGTGACTGTTCCCAAACTGAGAAAGGGGACACATCCCATGGAGCTGCAAGGCAATTTGCTCTCAGGACACTACACCCCCTGCTGCATTCTTGCCCATTGGATCCCTACACGAATCAGCTCAGTTTGCCAGAGCACTCAGTGACTTGGGGTTGCTTGCTCCTCTCTCAGCTTTAGCTGCCCTAGAGGACACTGTGCAGCTTGTGGCTACTGGCTCTCACTTCTTCCTCTGTGTCCTTCCAAGTGCCACCAGCCGAGGGCCAGAGCCAGCAATCGCTCCCGCCTGGCCCTGACTCACTCTCACTCCCTTGCCACTCACTCCTTCGACTGGAACTCCCTCTCCCTCCTAAACTGCTGGGTTTTATCCCCCCATGCACCCATGGTGACCTCATGACCCACAGGAGGCTCCACCTGAGTGCTGAAAAGAATGAATCCTTTTCCTGCCTGGGCTGAATTAGGCCACAAAAACTCAGGAAGGGGTTAATAGACTAGTAATCTCCCAAGTGGTGGTGGGGGGGGTTACATAAACATAGAAACTTGATGGCAGATAATGATTGCCGGGCCCATCTAGTCTGCCCATTTTTAATTATGATCACTTTTGCTGCAGACCCAACTTGCTCTAGAGCACTGTCTCTTCCACCTTCCACTCCCTTCTTTCCTCCTAGGATTCCTTTGTGCCTATCCCAGGCATTTTTGAAACCCACCACTGGTTTCACGCCCACTGCCTCCCATGGAAGGCTATTCCAGGAATCCACTACCCTTTCTGTGAGGAACTACTTCCTCACATCTCTCCTGAATCTACCTCCTTCCAGCTTCATATCATGACCCCTTGTTCTACAGCACCTTTTTCTCTGAAACATATCTCCTCCTGTACCTTATTAACCCCCAAGAGGTATTTAAAGGTCTCCATAATATATCCACTCTCCCTCCTCACCTCCAGGATGTACATATTGAACTCTTTCAGTCTCTCTTCCTAGGGCTTCTGATGCAGACCTTGTACCATTTTGACAGCTCTCACCACTCTTCTTACTGCTTTCTCCTTTTTCCAGTTGTTCCCCCTTCCATGCCTTTCTCCTTTCACTGCTCCTAATCCACCTTCTTTCTTTGCTAACCCCCTGCTTCCTTGAATAACTTGCATCCTGGTGGGACTCTCTCCCCTTGGGATCTTGTTACTCTCTATCTCAGCTTGTTGTGGCCCACATTCTGCCTCCCCTATTTCTTCCATCACCTTCCCCCCCCCAGCTACCTTAAATGTCTATCGAAGTAATATTTGAATCATCCACTGAGGACTGTGGTTGCCTCCTGGATGAAAGCAGGCCATCACCTCAGTATAGTTATTATCCTTCTAACTTGGCCCACAGTCTCCAGTGCAGACAAACCTCTCCTTCCTGCACCATTCCTTCTGTCATTACTTGAAGGCCTTGGTGTGGAGCTCCCTCTCTTTCCACATATAGCACAACATAGAAACATAGATTTTGTCAGCAGAAAAGGACCTTTAGGCCCATCCAGTATGCTCCTTGTCCCTACCTATTCCATCACCACTGACCCTAGTCGATCATAGGTGTCACTCCCTCCCCCATTCCTCTACCTAATATGCCCCTGTGTCTATCCCATGCATGCTTGAAACTTCCCACAGTCTTTGCCTCCACTAACTCTTCTGGCAGGCTGTTCCACTCATCCACCACCCTTTCTATAAAGAAGTATTTCCATACATCTCTGTTACACTTTCCCGCCTCTTAGCTTCATTGCATACCCCCTTGTTCTAGTGCCTTCCATTCTCTGAATCAGCTCCTCTACTTGGACCTTGTTCATTCCTATGAGGTACTTGTTGGTTTCAGTCATGTCCACTCTTGCTCTTCTCTCTTCCAGGGAGTACATTTTGAGTTCATGCATCCTTTCCCCATGTGGTTTCTTCTGCAACCCCTTCACCATTTTGGTTGCCTTCCTCTGTACCGCCTCCATCCTTTTAGTGTCCTCATGGAGGAGTGGCCTCCAAAACTGGACACAGTACTCCAGGTGGGATGTCACCAATGAGCGATACAATGGCAGCACCACCTCCCTCCTCTTGCTAGAAATCCCTCTCCCTGTGCACCCCAGCATTCTGCTAGCCTTTTCCACTGCACTCGCCACTCACATTTAAACACATGGGAAACACAGGATCAACCAGATACAATACTGTAAATGATCTACCTTTACCAAAAATTAAATTTATATACGGAGCCAATTATGGCAATTTATCTTTATGTTTAAGGCCATGAAACACCCTTATCAAGTTAATGTATTAGCAGCTGTAGCGGCTCTGTCCGGAGTTTGTTTAAACTCATGGCACTTTTAAGAGGAAGTTGAAGCCATCATGTTACGACTACCTTTTAAAAGGGAACAGTCAGCACCAAAGGCCCCACACTCAAATGTGAGTCTGGTCCAACTGTGCGCTTTGTGTGTAAAAACATTTTGGTTTACTTACTATTTACTGTTGTGTGGTAGATTGTATCAGACTTATTTTGTTTAGTTCTGAGCTGTCATCTTCTGTAACTACAAATCTCAGAATCCCCACAGCTTACATCAGAGCAGTATGCAGCAGTGGGAGATTCAGTAGCCTGCAGTGCATGTTAAAGTTCATATGAGCTCAGATCTTCTGTTTGCTGGTCCCGCAGTTCTTCCTGGGCTAAGTACAGTCACTGGAGAACAGCATGACTGGAAAACATCTGATCGGAGATTATAAAAGCTCCAACATGCACTACAGGCTGTTGAATCTCCCACTGCTGCTTACTAAAATAGTGGACCACCACTTTAACGGGAAGTGGGAGAGATGCCCCCCATTTGGGAGCTACAGCAGTTTTCTGGACAGAGGGGGAAAGGGGTCCCCCCAACTCATCTCAGGGGATTCTGGGATTTATAGTTACAGAAGATGTCAGCCTAGAACTAAGCAAAATTAGTCTGATACAATGTACTATACTACAGTAAACAGTAAGTAAACCAAAATGTTTTTGCACACAAAGTGCAAATTAGGACAAACCTTATACTTGACAGTGGGGCCCTGTATGCTGACTGTTACCCTTTAATATATGGTTTAGTTTTAAACTACCTGCAGTAGAGTCCATTCATTATCTGCACTTAGGTAGTCTTCCACTGAGCATGCTCAGTCACTGGAACAGTGTTCAAGCTAGGCCTCTCTTACCACCCAACCAAGTGGTCCTCTGACTCCAACCACTTTACACTCTGATTTTTAATTTTTTATTTTTGGCTGGAAGGAATAGGTCTCCTTCACAGATCCTGCTAGTGAATTAGGACTCTGCTAGTTTTTAAGCATTTTTTTTCGAGGTCTTGCTTTGTCTTTCAACACATTTCTGTACCCTCACCGTTAGCTTCCTGCTCCATCTTCATGATTCACCATGGAAGAAGAAGTCACGGTTTGAAAGATGCATTTTGTGTAGATACACAATGTCTGCAACTGACAAACACAATGCCTGCATGTATTGCCTGGGTCACAACATGGCGCAATGCAGCTGGCGTCTGGCTGTGCACCTGTTAGCCCTCTGAGTGCTAGCTGCAGGTGCTCTAGGACAAACCAACTAAAGTGTGTATGCCATCCATGGCTGCAGCATCAACAGTGCAGATGCAGGCCCAAAAAGATGGAGGGGTCCAACAAGAATGTTCTTGTAGTGGACCTGTGGAGTCTCTGTCAGAGCAGCCAACAGAGTCAATGCTGTTGGGGCACACAGAGGCAGCAGTATCAGCAGCATCATCAAGCCACGTCCTCCAATAAATCGGGTGATCGGGGTCAGTGCAAGGGCAATGGTGATGGTTCCTTCAAAGGCAAGTCCTTTGGGGGAGGCACAACCGAAGGCAAAAAGAGATGAGTTGAGGGGACCCCTTTCCCCCTCTGTCCAGAAAACTGCTGTAGCTCCCGAATGGGGGCCATCTCTCCCACTTCCTGCCAAAGTGGTGGTCCACTATTTTTTTTTCAAGTGGGTACAGGAGGTGGTGGGAGGTGCTGGTGGGATTGGGGTTGGGTCCATCTCTGAAACACAAGACACTGCCCCCATTGGTCCTAGGCACCTTTGGGAAGAGCCAAGGCTTTGCCTTTTACTCCCCAGACTTTCAGGATGTATACTTTCACATCTCCATTCATCCATCACACAGATGGATACTCTGCTTTCAGGTGGATGGAATGCTGTATCAGTCAGAACAATGCCTTGTTGCCTGTCATTGGCACCCTAGGTGTTCTACCAGTGCCTATGGGTCATTGCAGCCTTTCTCATGTGCAGAAGCATCAAGGTATTTCTGTACATTAAAGACTGGCTCATTACATGGAGCTTGTCCAATGATCTAGCCATCCAGACATTCCAGGAGCAGGGCCTGACTGTCAGTCTAGCTAAGTTGAAGCTCACCCTAAACCAGGAGATTCTCTTATTTGGAACAGAGGTGAAATCCCTCCAAGACAGAGCTCATTTGCCCCCAGTCTGATTGGAGAATCTATCTAGCTTCTTTCCCTGATCATCTCAGTTGGGCAATCACACCGATCTGTAATTTCCTACAGCTTCTGGGCTTCATGGTATCTACCATACTGTGGTTCCTTAGGCCTGCTGGTGCATGCGACCCTTTCAGTGTGAATTGGGGTGTTGGGGGTTCCAGTCACTCCCAGCCCTGAACCAGCTGCTCCAAGTGACCCAGTTAGTGTGGAACATCATCCATTGGTGGCTGTACCCCTTAAACCTCTTGGAGTGCATCCCATCTGTCCGAGCATAGCCCTTGGTCACTCTGACACAGTAACACAGAATTTGTCAGCAGATAAGTACTGCTTGGCCCACCCAGTCTTACCTTTTTGAGTTCATGCATGTGCGTCAAACTCCTTGGGAGAGTAGGCTTTGAGGGGTGAGACACTGTCTGTCCAATGCAGAGTGCTCTGCATGGGGCTCGACAGCATCACACCAATCCTCAGTCAGGCTGGTCCTGATGATGTCTTGCCTTCAGTGGTCTGCACATGAAAAGAAAAAGCCATGTCAATCAGGAGCCGGCTTTTTCCTTTCTTCTGCAGGTCACAGCAGAGCAAACAGCTGACTGCATCCTGACATCTCCGCGTTGGCTGGGAGGAGACACTTTCCTGCCTGCCTCTTCCACGCTGCTGTTTTTCCAACACCGAGATGCCCACTCTCAGTGTTGGCTGTGTCCCCACCCCGAACATAACCTCTGATCTCGGGGTGCCCAATCCTCAAGTTGGCATTTAATCATATTTTCCAACACTGAGATGCCCACTCTCGGTGTCGGATGTGTCTCCCCCCCCATGCACACACATAACCTCCGACCTCAGGGTACCCAATGCCCGGGTTGGCATTGAAGCCCCCAGTACTCTGGCACACTGGGAGCCCACCCCAGTGTGCCAAAATCCATTGTTTTCCCTGTAAAAAAACAGAAGACAGATCCACATCTTCTGTTTTTAAACCTGAAAAGACAGAAAACGGTCCCTCTTTGTTCTAGCTGGCCCCCAACACCTCCCCCATCCTGCACCCTCCCTCTGTGCACCCGACTTCTCCACACCCCCGCACCCATACTTACCTCCAGAGGTCGGGAGCAGTGATCTTCAGTGGACCAGGACACGTCTGCTTTCTTCAAAAGCCGACTGCAAACAGAAGAAATGCTGGTAAGTTCTATAATGGCAGTGAATGGGGGTTTTTCAATTTAGGTTGATATCTCAGCCATTTGTGGGAGTTTAGGTCCCAAATGTTCAACATGGGGTTCTTGGGACCCCACCTCATGAACACAGTCACTGTCATTTCGTTTCTCCAGCCCGAAAGGTGAATTTGCGGTCACTGCATGGAATCGCCTTTTGGGACCAATTAACGAAATGACAGTGCCACTGTTCATTAGGTAGGGTCCCAAAATGCCCTTGTTGCAAATTTGGTGAAAAAACTCACAAACATGACTGCGTTATGAGCATCTGTTATGCAGTTTCTACGCACCCTTGTAACATCATCAATTCTTAAGATTTTCACTACATACTTCCAACATTGCCATTCTTCAACCCTCTTATGAATAGTACAGCTGTCATTTTTGTATCCTTCCCAAAATGTGTTTTTGCACCTGTGGCACAGAATGGCGAGGCTGCTGTGCAAAATCAATGCTCGGGACAGATTAACAAAATTCCAGTGCTACTGTTCATGAGGGGAGGTCTCAAAAAGGCCATGTTGAAAATTTGGTGAAAACATTCCAAAAAATGGCTGCGTTACGAGTGTACATTTTGCAGTTTCTACGCACACTTGTAACTTCACTACTTTTTCATATTTTCACTCCAGATTTTCAACATTGCCATTTCTCCACACCTTCTCATGAACAGTATGGCTGTCATTTTTCACATCCTGCCTGAAATGTGTTTTCACACCTGTGGTGCCGACTGGCACACTCACTGTGCAAAATCACCTTTTGGGATTGAGTAACAAAATGATACTGGCACTGTTCATGAGGTGATGTCCCTAAAAGCCCATGTTGAAAATTTTGAGCAAAAATACCAACTCTGTTTATCTCTTACACACACACACCCACACACACACACATGCACGCACATCTGCGCACACACAGAATGTCCAACCTAGTGCAGATTTTGGTGTCATCTATAAAGAGGCTGACCTTCCCCTTCAGTTCCTTTGAAATGCCTCTTATGAAAACATTAAAGAGGACCGGTCCCAGCACTGATCCCAGCATTGATCCCTACACACCCCACTGGTCACCCTCCCCTCCTCTGAGTGAATGCCATTTACCACCACCCTATGTCTCTTATCCTCTAACCTATTTCTTACCCAGTTTAACACCTCTGGACTCACTCCTAAGCTTCCCAGCTTGTTTAATAGTCTGCTATGTTGAACGGTGTCGAATGCCTTACTAAAATCTAGGTAAGCAACATACACAGCACCACCTTAATCAAGTTGTTATAGGACTGGGGTGCGATCTACTGAGCAAGAGAGCACATAGATTTTGGTCACTGAGTGATACTCTTCTCTTCATCAACCTGCTAGAACTGCACACAGTGCACCAATCATTGGTGGAATTCACCTCACTGATTCAAAGTCAACTGGCCCAGATTAACACAGCCAACATGACCAACATGTTTACCTTAAAGAGTGGCATGCACTTTTTCCCTTTGTCAGAAGATGCTGCTAACATGATCTTTGGCTCATTCCAAGTCGCCCTGTTAGCCTTCCATGTCACTGGAGTGAACAGTAAGCTGGTGGAGGCACTCAGTCGTGTGGGAGTGGAATCCCACAAGTGGTTGCTGCATGTGAAAGTGGTGTCCCAGGTGTTTTCAGTTTGGGAAACACAGTCAGTGGATTTGTTCACTGCCCAGTAAAACAGGACATTGACTGTTTTGTGCCCACCTCTCTTGGTAGGGCACTCTGCCTGGGACCCATTCTCTCAGTTATGGGCTCAGGGCCTCCTTTATACCTTCACCATATTTTCCTTGGTTCCCTTGTTTCACAAGGTGGTACTGAAGGTGCAGGGGGATGGGCCATCCCTGATTCTGATTGTGCTGGACTTGCACTAGATTAGTAGCAGTATTTTCATAGTCTCAGCAGCAGACTTCTGTATCTCCTACTACTCCTGCTGGACCTACTTATGAGGTCTGAGAGGACTATCAGGCACCTGGACCTGCAGTTCTTGCAGCTAGTCCCCCGGTTCCAGAGTGGTTAGAGTTCCAGCCCTTGGTCTTTCCAAATATTTTGTCTGTTTGCTGAAAGCATCTTGGAATAAGTCGACCCACAAGCTGTATACTTGCAAGTGGATATGGTTCGCATGTTAGTGTGAGGGGCACAGATTGTTGCCCCTCTCCTGTTCTATTTTGCACGTACTTGACTACATATGGTCCCTGTCTCGGGGGGGGGTTGTGTGCCACATTCCTCAGAGCAGTCATTAGTTTCTTCCAAGGGCTGGACTGCAGGCCCAGTAGCACAACAATAGTGCTATCACTCGCTATGCTTGCAACCCCTGTTCAGGAGCAAACTCAAGCTGCTGGGGCTTGTTCAGGGGAGAATGAAGCATCCACGTGACTGCTAACCTATCCTGGGGTAGGAGGGTTGCACCTCTCGCAATGTGCCTGACACCTAGTAAAGGCTGGGTGTTAAGGGAAATGGAAGGCCCAGAAGGGTTTGGGATGTTGACTGCTGCTCCTCATCACTGCATGTCTGCATCCGTAAGGATGACAAGGAAAATGGAGTAAAAATCCCTGCCAATGTGATTTAACAGATAGCGCCCATGCAGGTCTGGAACTACCTACGGGGCAGCAGTACCTCTCAGGTTTCTAACATTTAGCATAGGCACCCATCAGAGATTTTCCAGACTCACCACTCTCCCTTCATTTCATACCCTTGATGATGTTATTATTGAGCATGTATCTGCTTGAAAATTCCAGCTGCCTTTATTAATTGGTTTTAGGATTATAATTTTGTTTTTATATTTTACTGTTCACAGATGCTTGGTGCCCTGTACAGGAACAAAGGGAGTATCTTGCTTCCTGTCTGCCATGAAATTGTTTTAAAGATGATTCTCCCTGTTTTTGATTATGGTGACATAGTTTATAGCGGAGCTCCCAAATCCTCCCTTGCCAGACAGGACCCCCTTTTTCAGTCTTTTTGTTTGGATTGTTCCCCACTGTTGCTCTCTCTACTCTGCCTTTTCACTACCCTCTGTTGATGACAGGCACCGTACCCATTGTGTCTCCTTTATATCTAAATTCTGGTTGGTTCCCTTCACTCCCACCTTAGCTCCCTCTCATCCTCTTCCTCAGTTTCCCCCTACTCTCGCTGAAATAATGCTTCCGATTCCCTCACTATACTTTCTATAGAATCTTCTGTAGGTCAGTTGCTTTCTTATACCGCTTTCCTAAACTTTGGTCCTCCCTTTTTTTTTTTTTTAACCAAGTGAGACACACTAAGCTGAAGGCTTGTTTGCAGGTGCAACCTGGGAGCACGAGGAAGTTAAGTGACTTGCTCAGGGTCACACAGTATGCAAGTGGGGGCTGTGGGATTCAAACCCAGGTCTCCAGACTTGCAGCTCAGAGCCTTAAACCACTGCGCCATACTGCCTCCCTTCTTTTGGCTATTCATTCTGCCTCTTCGACTTTCTCTTTAAAATCTCTCCTTCATGACTTTTCTTCTCCTACTTGCAATTGTCCATGATTCTAGAGTGGAAATCTTAGATGTAAAACTCAGAGTACATGAGAATCAGATAATCGGTAATAGTTACAGAAAACCAGTTGCTGGAAATACTATGTTATGTGCTGAGAGCTGCCACCCCAAGTTCCTGGTACAGAGTATACCATTTGAACAGTTTTTTAAGAGTGCGGAGGAACTGCACTTTAAACAAGGATTTTGAGAAAGAAGCAGAACTGCTCTGTATGCATTTTAGGGACCAGAGCTATAGCACTCAGGTTGTACTAGATGCCCTGTACAAAGTAAGAACCCTGATCAAAGAAATTTGATGCAGCATGGGGCAAAAGAACAAACTCAGTAAATGAAAATGACCAGATGATTTTTGTGACAAGTTATCATTGTAGAGCAGCTGAAATTTGTAATATAATCAAATCAAGATGGTCAGTAATTCAGGGTCATCACAGCATAGGTCCAATATTGGGAAATGTACCACTGATCTCTTGCTGGAAAGGTCCAAACTTAAAAGACATGTTAACAGCTAGCCATTTTTATGGCTCTGACAGGACACACATTTCATCACATAAAGGTTTTTTCAGGTGCAGGCATTGCAACATCTGTTGCTGTACCGAAACAGGAGAACATTTTATACACCCTAACAGTGGACACAAATTTGAACCTTGAGTATTTGGACTGTCAAAGTCCTTTTACTGTTTATGCTGTGTGGTACCAGCGTAAGAAGTTATACGTGGGGAGGACAATACATCCACTTAAATCACGTATATAAGAACACATCAGAGCAATAATAGAAGTGAAATTTGAAAATGCTCTAGGGGGCATATTTCTTCACATCCCACAACAGCAATCCACATGGACTGAGCTTTCAAGCAATTGATCACATGCCCCCTCTAGCTTGAGGGGGAGACAGAGTAAATGAGTTAAATAAATGTGAACCTAAATAGATATATAAACTTGGGGCACTAACACCTATTGGTTTGTATGATCAAATAGATTTTAAACCTTATTTGTAATATGATGAATTGAACTTTTGCACATTCCTTGACCTTCCATATGTGGCTAAGTGTTACTCAAGTCTTTATACATCATGGGTTTTTCTGACATAATCCAATGCTATGCTTTAATAATGCAATCATTTGATTGAAGAAAGATGGATTTAGTATTTAAAAAAATATAAAGCTAAATAAAGCCTTATGATTTTTATGAAACAAACTCTTGCCATCTAATAAGTAAAAAATTTTTTTTATGATGTTGCATGCTTGCTAATTATTGATGTGTATAGCAATGCAGGGATGTAGTAGTAGTAAAATATTTTTATTCATCGAAAATCATATGAATAAGGGATTAACTCGTTTGAGTAAAACTCATTTTCAACAAGGTCCCAAACAATGTACAAACAGTTTCAAGTTAAAATTGACAAAAACATACATATACTAAAATTTACAATATATTTTAGCTAAAAGGGAAAAGAAAAACGAATGACACTACATAGTTTTATACTCAACCCCTACCCCTAGCCACTTTCCCTCTACCCCAACTCTTATGCTGCCATATAAATTTTAATTATGTAAATACATGACATTGCCTTTTCTGATGTATTTCTTTCCTATACCAAGATTTTATACATGGCCAAAATTTATTCATATTTCCCATACACAATTGTGCAGGGATCTCATTCCATTCTAATATCCCTCTATAATATGCGGACTGGTGGCCGATCTCCAGGTCACATCTGGGCAGCTCCAGATCTGGCACTTTACTATTTCTTAATGAACCCAATTTATTTCTATAGACCAAATGATCCATGATGTAGCATGGATATCTACCTGCCAAGCCCTTACATATGAAAGCCAGCAAATGTTCATGGCTACTCTCATTTAATCTCTGCCAGTCCAGCTGGACATATAATTGGCACATGTGGGTTAACTTAGGAGCCCCCAGTATAAATCTGGCAAGACTGCCATAGCAAACCTCTAATTATTTAAGGTCCTTCCTTTTCCCACTAGAGTCGAGTATGTCTCCATAGTCAAACATGGGAGCAATCATTGAATTTGCTACCCTTTTTCTTACTTCCTTGCTCATAGATGATCTAACCTTATAGAGGGCTCCTATTCTTTTATTGACATTTTAACCAAATTATTAATATGAGTACCCCAATTCAATAGATTGTTCATCCACAGACCAAAATATTTATAGTGTTGTGCCTGCTGGATCGAGGACCCCCACCAAGGATAACCACCCTTAGGGCCAAATTGCCCTGCATATCATTCTTACAATGAAACAAAATGGTCTGTGTTTCTTTTGCATTCAATAAAAGCTTACTATCTGCTAAGAAAGCCTATAATTCATTGAAGGCCCACTGAAGCCTCTTTTGTATTATGTCTATGGTGTTATCAGATGTATATATAATGGTGTCATCTGCATAAGGATGAAATGACACCTTTGAATCTGAAAAAGACAGACCATTTACATATATATTGAACAATAATTAGCCCCAGGATAGAACCCTGGGGGACCCCTGACCCAACTGGCAACAAACCTGACTCCCACTTACCCACTGAGACTTTCTGACTCCTGCCAGCCAGATACGAATCCAACCACCTCAGACCCTGACCTACAATCTCAAATGATGCCGCCCTGGACAGGAGGACACAGTGGTCCAGGGAATCAAAAGCCTTGGATGTGTTAGTACCCCAGCTTTATATATTGTTTTTAGCCATATGAAGTTTAGTGGTATTTAATTTACTGAATAGCATATCTATAGTGAATTGTATGGATAAAGTGTTTTAATTCTGTAACTGACGAGGCATTTTGTAAACATGTTTTGAACCTATGCAACTTGTTGGTTAAGAGTAAATTGATTTATTAGAAATGTAATTGAGGGGTATGTTTAAAATAGTGCACAGCTTGACTAACTCCACCCCTTGAGGAAGACCCATCTGGCTGGGTTGATATGTAGGTGTGTTAGTGCTGTTATCAGCCATGCTTTTCATGCAATACGTGAAAACAAAACTTTAACTTCAATTTCAGCAGCTCTGATGTGTGTCCAGCTTTTTTTTACTTTGCCAAATAAAGTCTGATTGCAGCATACTTACTAGTGCTCGGCTGTATTGACTTTGTGCTTGTGTGTGTGTGTGAGTAACAAATATAGTGCTCCTTGCTGTAACAAATGGCAGGCAATAACGAACTACTGCTACAGCTCTGAATTTGTTCATCATAGCAAGGGAGCACTGTATTCATCTCAGCCTGAAACAGACTCAGTAGTCGTAATGGCTGGTCATGATAGATCAAAGGCATCCAAGCACATGAGTTCTCATCCTCCTGATAAGAAGCTGAGAACGCTGGATGTGATGGGGAGAGAGTACATTTGCTTCTACTTGCCTTGACCTATGGATTGCAATTTATCAGGCATAAACGATGAAGTATCAAACTTGCCTTTGGAAGACAATGGCTTCCCTGGCTGATAGAATGCTGGATGGTACTGACAAGACACTGACTTAGCAGATGCTTGCCAAAGGACAGGATGCTAAAAAGCACCTGCTCCAGTTTGCTTATAATGCTTCGGATGCTGCAGCCAATGCTGCAACCTCTGGGATTTGCCTCTGCTGCCACTCTTAACTGAAGGTGGTAGGTTTGCCTCTTTGCCATTTACAGGAAAGCTGCTGTTTGGATCTGATGTAGAAAATGTTTTGAGGGATCTGCAGTCCTCAAAAATGACTGTTAGCTCCCTGCATACAGTTGCCAAAGCCCTGTAGTAGGGGTAGGGATTCTTTTCGCAGGCTGTACGCACCTCCAGGTGTTGATATTCTACAGTTCCAGGACGTGGTTCCCAGAGACAACCTTCCACTTCCAAGGCTGCAACCCTGCCTCCCATTGCCTATGGTAGACTTACAAAAGGTGATGCCATTAACGGCATCCCCACTGCCCCCCAGTGCTTTCTGACTCCCCTCTCCTTCCTCTGGTCTTACTGCCTCAGGAAGATTTGGTGGAAGGCCGAATATCCCTCTTCCTATCCCTCTTCCTACAAAAGTGGAGGGAGATAACAACTGACACTTGGGTCCTGAAGTAGTTCAGCTAGGACATGCCCTAGTGCTCCTTGCTGTTCCTCCAGTGAAGGTAGTCAAAAGCCAGGCAAGGGTAATGAAGGGTTCAGGGAGAGGGGTGGCCAGAGCAGGGAGGAGCAGTTTTAGCTGGTGTCTAATGAGGGTGAGGAAGGGGAAGAGATGGATGGAGAAGGGTAGCTGGTACCAGAAGAAGGGGAGGTGGCATGAGAAAGCAGATTTCCCAGCTGAGGAGTGTGGGTAGCGAAGGGAGATTGTGTGTGGGTCTCTTGAACACAGGGAGTAGGAGGAGGAGGAGGGGATGGGGAGAAGAGATGGGATTGGTATGATAGGAGGGACCCAAAACAGTATTTAGAGATGAGGGAAGCATAGTGGGACTGGCTATGTGAGGGGAGAATGGATATGGAGGAATAAAGTGAGCAGTGGTGAGTACATGAGGGTGAGCTGGTAGCAAAGTGGCAGACGGCATTGCAGAGAGTGTCCAGTCTGGCAAGGGAGGTGGAGTACTGTAGGTGGTGCTAGAAACCACATCCTCATAGTTTAGAACCAAGAGAACTGTTTTGTTGACCAGCTCCCAGCAGATGTGGGAAGAAAGGCAGTCCTTATTGTGGTACAGGGCACCACGTTTAGGGCATAGTTTGGCATGGAAGGCATCAATGTGGGTAGAGAAGTCAAGCCTGCCATCTAGCCACACACTGAGGTACTTAAAAACTGGGACTACTTCAAGCGATGTGCCATCCAGCATGAAGAAGACAGGGAGGGGGGTGAGCCAGGCCAGCTTCTGGCTAGTACCAAAGGTCATAGACACCATTTTTTTTTGTGTTGGCCCCAAACTGGTTGGACCGCAACCAGCATGGAATTTTGTGAAAGTCTTGCTGAAGCGAGTCTTTCAGAGATGCAGTCAAGGGACCAGAGGCGTTAAGAACTGTGTCATCTGCATACACGTGAATATGCGAGTTGGCACAAGTGGAGGGGAGGTTGTTTAAGAAGATGGAGAAGAGGACTGAACCCAGAATGGAGCCCTGATGTTAACTTCTTAGTACCTCTAGTGCTTTTAGAAGTCCAAGCCTTCCATAGCTTAACCTTGATACAAAATGGCTGCCACAGCTAGCTTGAATTAACTGATGTTTTTAACTGTTGGTATTGCTCTTTTATTTAATTTATACCTGCCTTCCCTCCCTTGCCCATCTACAGCTCTCCCCTCCCAGGTTGCATCTGTAAGCAAGACTTTTTGTTCTTTGCATGGCTCACCTGGTAAAACTATTTCAAATAAATATATTTGCATTCCAAAAATTAAAAAATCTGACACTGCACGTTAAGCATATAATATAGCATATTCATGTCAGTAGTTCAGTCCTAGTATGTAGTGCTGCTGGAGCCTCTTGAGTAACCACCCTCTACCTGTAATGCACATTACAGTTATGAGGAACAGATAATGGCCAGTACATGTTATTCCGTATTAAAACCATGATGAAACCTGAACTGACAAAGCAAGCTTATGGACCCAGAGGCCATTGTCCCTTTGTTCTTTGACACCTGAATTTTAGGAATGGGCACATGACAGCTCAGTGATCACTATTTGAATTTAAGTTTTAATTCCAGGGACAACTACTATTCATTGTTGTGCAGTCATATTGGATGCACCCAGAAAACAGAGAGCCAGCACCTGCTGGCTGTACTCCAAGCACACTTAAAACAATAGAAGAGCAATTAGTCGCACACCTTTTCTTCTTTTATTTATTTCCAGCTCTCTGATATTAGACACAGAGTAAAATCGACATGTTTGCAAACAGTGTTATATAACATGTTTCTACTTCAGATATCTCAGAGGGAGTAGAGGTGTACAGCACCAGCCAGTCGCCCCATCATCGAACTTCGTTCAGCTGCTACAAGAACTTCATTCTGTCAATAGAAAGCAATCAAATCAGCATTCTTTGAAGTAGGAAATGAAAACCAGTACTCTGAATGTTTCTTTATGTAGTTTCCTGTTGCCCCTCACCCCCCCCCCTTTTAACTTCTGAGGAGATTAACACTAATGGAAGTCAAAAGCTGTCTGAAAGCACTTGGGATTGCATGAGGAGGCACTTAGATCAACACAATCTCTGTACTCACTAGCTTGTGAGAAGGTAGATTTGAATGCCAGGTTCAGATATTCAGAGAAAGCCATGACACTAAACACAAACAATAAGTCCAGTGCTGCTAACAACCAAAGGAAGTAAAAACAGAAAAATAAGCACTCCAAGTCACAGCTCAATGCTGAACTATATCTTGATCCCTCAGTTCTCCTCAGTTCCTTATTTCTTAACTGCTGATGTATGAGCATTTACATGTCTGGCCTTGTTGTAACTTTTTTATGTATGTATACTGGGGTTGGGATGTGCAACCCACCAATGTGCCCCGGCGTGATATTCAAAGGGGCAGGTTGCACCTAACTGATGCGCTGGGGCACACCAGTAATGTATGCAGCGCAAGTGTGAGGCGTGTCCATGCATATGCGGCACATCCTGATATTCAGCCCGGATGGGCAGCCCATATGCCGGCACAAACCCACCTTCGCCCGCCGCGAGTCAGGGCAAAGTTGGCCAGCGAAACCGGGAGCAATCCTGGCCACCCACAGGTGGGAGCTGCCATATTAGCAAGGTGCAACACGGCAGCTGCCTGCTGTGGGTGGCCACTCGACCACCCAGGACACAGTCCACGGGGCTCCTTCCCAGGGGGCACCGTGCCCCCAACCCGATCACTGGCATATGTCGAATAGATCCCTGGTGCCTGGTGGTCCAGTGTACCGCTATCCATTGCCCGATCGTGGGCATACATCCAAATGATTTCTGGTGGTCCTGTGGACTGATCCCCTTTGTCCAGTCGTGGGCATAGGTGGAACATCCCTGGTGGTCCAGTGGACCCCACCCCCAGTGTCTGATCGCGGGCATAGGTTCAATTTCCCCTGGTGGTCCAGTGGTCCCCCTTCCCCACCCTCCCACTGCATCCCCCGCCACCCTGCACCCCCCAGTCAGCAGTGAGTGGCAGCACCCTGCCCGCAAGCTGCCTGACTGCCCACCAACTGACAGCGTGCAGTAGGGCTGTACCTGTTGGTCACTGGCGTGGGCCAGTGGGCATACGAACCATACTGTACTACACAGTCCCGAATTGTGAATGAGCATTCATACACACTTCAGGACTGTGTAGTACATTATGGTCTGCACACCCATTGGCCCATGCTGTGGACCAATAGGCGTACAGTCATACTCTATGCTGTCAGTCGACGGGTGGCCGGGCGGTTTTATTTATTTATTTAGTTAGTTTTTGTTAACCGGGTTAGGTGCGCTAGCCAAAGTTGACTATTTTCAGGCACGACCCGGGAGAATACATAAATAAAATGAGATGAGATTATACAATACATAGTATATAGTACAGGTACATAGTATATAGTACAGGTAGGTTAGAATATAGATCAAGTCAGACAGTACTTGAGATAATACACATAGCTATGCAGAGATGACAAAAGTGACATTAGTACATGCAAATAACTGAAACTGGGCTAAGTGGCAGCTATCAAGACATTTTATAGCAAAGCTTGTTTAGAAGTGCAGCAGTGTCTTGGTCGAAATAGGGTGGTTAGCTGTGAGGCATTAAGTGAGATCAAAGCATGTGCAGGGGTCCCAGAACAGGTGGCGATATAATTCTTTTTTGAAGATCGGGTGGGATTTAGCCTGTCTCAGGGCAGGAGGGAGGGAGTTCCAAGTGGCTGGGGCAGTGCAGTGAAATGCTCTAGAGCCTTTTGAAGTAAGACATCTGGGTATGGTGAGTAGAAATTTGTTTGTCGAGCGTAGTCCGTAGGCAGGTGTCTGTGGTACAAGTAGTGCTGCAAGGGAGGAGGGGGTTTGGTTACAGATTACAGAGTCTGTGAGGGTCCCTAGGAATATAGTCAGTAGGCAGTTGGGGAGAGCCAGCCTAGGTCACTATGCAGTGTGCAGTGGTGCTTGAGGCGATGGGAAGAGGAGGCATACCGACATATGTTGTTATACGCAACATCCCATTTATGAAGAGCAGTCTTTTGGGCATTAGCAAAAGTGGAGACAACATATGTCAGCGCTGAAAGCAGAATACCCTTGGCAATTGCCAATTTGGCGGATGGTGTTAGCAGGTGACAAGTCTTATAGGCGATTCCAAGTTTGGCATTTGTTGCTTTACAGGTTGATTGGATGTGCAGACTGAAATCAAGGGATTTATCAAGGAGGACTCCCAGGTATTTGAAGGATGTGACACAGTCGATGAGAGACCCCCCAGAGTCATGGACTAGGAGGGGTTCCTTAGAGGCCATGAGTTTGGAGGCATTGCCAAATAGCATGGCTTGAGTCTTTTTTGTGTTGAGTATGAGTTTATTAGCATTTAGCCATGTTTGCACATTCCTGAAATCCGAGGAGAGGTTTTTGTTAATGATGTTATCTTTGTCAGCGCTGTAGTAGAGGACGAGATCATCAGCGTATAAGATAGCTGAGCAGGAGAGTATGGCATAATCTGTGTTGTTGATGTATAGCGAGAAAGGAAGAGGTCCCAGGATGGAGCCCTGGGGTACTCCGATGTCAGTGCTGGTTACATCCGAGAGAGCGGAGTTGAATTTAACAAGTTGTAATCTGTTTGATAGGTAGTTGTTAAACCAGTCAACTACTGAAGATGAGAAGTTAAGTCTATGCAGGGTTGAGGGAAGCAGGGGATGCTCAACAAGATCGAAAGTTTTGGTAAGATCGATAAATACTGCTCCAGTGAGTAGGCCTTTGTCCATGTTGCAGAGTACATCGGTGGAGAATTTGAGAAGAGCGGTTGAGGTACTGTGCCCTTTTTTGAAACCATGCTGAGTGTCTCAGAGAAGGTTATTCTTTGTGAGATAGTCAATGGTTTGGGTTGTAACAAGCTTCTCCAGTAGCTTGCTTAGCACAGAGAGGATGGCTATGGGCCTGTAGTTGTTGATATCCTTTGGGTTTCCTTTTTTAAGGATAGGCATAACTCAGGCTTTGTGGTCAGGGTGCTGCTGCCTGCCGCTGACTGGGGGGGGTGGGGGTGGCAGGGGATGCATTGGGAGGTGGGGGGGACCACTGGACCACCAGGAAGTTGATCTATGCCCATGATCAGGCGGCGGGGGGTCCGCTGGACCACCAGGGATATTCCACCTATGCCCATGATCGGGCGAAGGGGATCAGTCTACTGGACCACCAGGGCTTCTATCTTCACATGCCCACAATCGGGCAATGGGGATCTGTCCACTGGACAACCAGGGCTTCTATTTTCACATGCCCACAATCGGGCGAATGGAAGCGGTGCCCACTGAGGGGCAGGGGTGCGTCAGTCCCCCAATGGCTTCAGCCTGGCAGGGTGCCAGGCGCAAGTCACTGAGGATCGGTGCACCCCATGCAAATGGGGCCATAATGACATGCAAATGTCCCCATTTGTGCCTTGCATGCATAATGGCCTTATTTGCATGCCCAGTGCTGAATATCGTGGTTGATGCGCCTTGCACAACCGCACTTGCGCTGGCACATCCCCCTGTACCCCATCTGCCACTTGCACTGGTGCAGTGCCACTGCGCCGTGTGCTGTGCATGCGCCCTCAGTGCCATATTCAATGGTGCTGAGCCATGGCGCAGCACCGTTGAATATCGCCTGGTCCCTGCCCTGGGCGCAGCCCAGATACGCTGCGCCCAGGCTTGCGCCCCTGCCTGGCGCAGCCTGAATATCCCACCCTGGATGTTGTTCCATGTTTCCTTAAATTGTGCCTACAGTATTTTTGTTTTTGTAATGACGTTTTATTGTTTTTTCATGTACAAGACAAAGACAAGACATAGAAGGTAAGAAGACAGAAATAATGCATGACCTAGCAATAGGAAACAGTGAGCAGTTATTGACACTGAACTAATTCAAAATAACATTGTGTAGTGGAAGAGATCATATGACCATTAACAGTAAATGAGCTGATAACCTGTAGCGGGAAGGCGGAGGTGGGGAGGAACAGTGAAGAAAGCCTACATGGCTGTCAGAGCAATGGATTAAAAGAGGCGCCTTTATCCATGTAATACAAAACCCCACATGTACCAGACATTCTCAAAAGCCTCCTGCGTATTAGAAAAGATTGCTTTTCTGCTAGCCAAGTGATATACATGCTGTGTCAGTTCATACCATACTTATTTGTGCCTAGAGTGTTTTGATATTGCATTTATGAATGATTGTATCCACTTGCTGTGTATATACCTGTATTATTTGTGCTTTGCACCAGAACATTTGTGTCTGAAGCTGTCTATGGGATGCCACTGGGAATTAGCTTTGGCTCATTGGCTATTTTTCCCCATAAACTTAAAATACATCCAGCTGTAAGTATTGAAAGCCATCAATGTAAATGGCAGTACAAAAGAAGTCACAAACTAACAACATATTTATTCCTTTTCCACAGGGATATTCAGAGCCTGACTGATGCCTTCACACCAAGACCTATGTTTTGTTGATGCACATCTCCACCTTGTAGTTAAACTGAAAACACACAGCCACCAAGCAACATGATTGACTCTAAAATTTCCCTTTTGGGGCCACCATTTTGGGACACTGCCAACTCTTTTGAGACTACATTTTCTCAAGTAGAAAATTGCGCATTTTATTATTACTTATCTTCTGTAGATTGGGCAACTGAGGATAAAAATAACAAACACAGGCCATGAAATATCAGTCACTCACCACTTTGTAGTTTTAGAGGAAAGGACACCACGCCATAAACTGATTTAGTTAAGAAGGTATGCAAAGCTTTTATGCAGAGGACACCACAACACATCACCTGATGTATTTCAGGTCGTAAGGTCATTTATCAAGTCTTACAATATGAAATTCTCCAGGTGACGTGTTGTGGCATCCTTCTTTTTTTGCACTGAACAAAAGATATTCTTCAAGGATATTTCCTTCCATTGAGCCAGATCATGGAACTATAAGCTGTCAGTGTCAGGACCACCCAAAAACCTTTTGCTAGCTGTGGCTGGTGTTGACGTGCAGATTCCAGCTTATATACCATGGGCAACCCCATCCTTTCTCCCACCATTAACTGCTCCTTCGTCCACCACTGCTGAAAAATGTCATCGAAATTCACAAGTAGCTATATCTCTACTACTTTTTTAGTTTTCGTTTTACATTTAATAACTATCATTTTTGCTGCAGCCAAATGATAAGGAACCACTGATCTTCATTGAGGCTCTGTCCTCCATTCGGCCACACCTTTGGAACTGTAAGCCGTCAGTGTCAGTGACCACTCAGACACTTTTGTTGCCTAGGGCAGCCTCAGTAACATACAGCTTCACTGTCAATATAATGCGGGGGCAACATTCCTCAGTTCTCGCTTCCTACCACTGATCGTGCTTGTCAGACTTGCTAAGAAACAATGTTGAAATAACCATTGTTTTTTTTCTATTTTCTTTTTTTTGTGTAGTTCTTCATCATCATGAAGGCAACACTGACAGAAGGCCAAAGAAACCTTCCTCACCCAACAAAAGCATTGGAAGTCATGGAAAAGGCTACGGGTTCTGCTCCTTATTCTCCCTTGCTGTTGATCAGTAAGGATTCCTGCAAGCAAGCTGCAGTGCTGTTGCCCTCCGAAAAATGGTCAGCAAAGTCAAGTGCCAAAGGGAAGCTGTCATCAGAAACCACCTCTTCTTCCAGCCATAAGCACAAAGATAAGTCCATTTCGCCAGTGAGGTGGAGGTTGCCATTGAAATCAGGTATGTCCTCATCTTCTCCAGTGGTGTCAACCACAGCCTCCCAACCGTTGAGACACCAGGGTCAAGGCTTGGCTCAGGCACTGCTGTACCTACTATGAATGGTATGTTGTCACTGTCATTGGGGTCTGATCCTTTGCAGGTAGTATTGAAGCCTTTTGGGGTGCTGTCAACTCTCAGGCTATGCTGGCATCATTTTCAGACATGCTACATTGCTTTCCATCGTCACTGCTACTGGCAATAGTTCTGCCTTGACAAGGCCGCCTGAACCAGGGCTTTTCTTTATGAATTCCAGAAGCGCACCAATGATTCCTCCATCTCCGCTGCCATCTATGTTGCTGGCTCCTTCTATGGCTCCCGTTGTTGTTCCTGATGATGATGATGGTGAGATGGAATATAACCCTAACTTTGTGGACATTGAGGGGGATTTAGAGGAGGAATACAGGGGTGAGGAGCAGTTTGAAGAAGTGTAACTTGCCTTCTAGCTCCACCCTATCATCAAGCATTGAGGATTCTGTGGTTTACCCACCCAGGTATCTACCTGAGGATCCATCCTTTTAGACTGTGCTTCAGCAAATGCAGTCTACCATGAGTTTGCTGTTGACAAGGAAGATTCCCCTAGAAGGAATCTAATGGACATTTTGGAGGTTCCTTGCACACCTTCAGCTATTATTCTACCTGTATATCCAGCATTGGAGGATCCTACCTTTGCTGCCTGGCAGAAGCCTCACACGGACCTACAGTTCCAAGGAAGGCTGATAAACAATACCCTGCTCTGTCTGTTAAGTTTTATTATGCAGAGGATGGAGGAGAGAGCGGGACTCCAAGCTAAGTGGTGATTTTGTGGGGGACTGAGATTTCTGTGTTTGCTGATTAAATGATACTCATGAAATACTTTACTGTGGGGGATCTGTGTGGGCTACGGGAAGAGGGGGAGACAACAGGGGCAGACTGAAAGCAGAAGGTCGTCGAACGAATCTCAGTGTCATTGGCAGTCCCAGTGGACCACATGACAACAGCCAGCCAATTGGGTGGCTATAGCTCCTATAAGGACCCCCAGTCTCTAGCAACCCCAAAGCATGAGTGTCACATAGAAGGAGTGTGGTGTCTGACTCAGTGCATCTGGGGACTTTGGTATGGTATCTGGAGGAAAAACTGCAGGCCAAATTGCTCACTGGAGAAGGGGTTAAGTGTAAATAGGAGGGTAGGAAATACACTGTAGGGGTTGGAAGGGGAATGCAGCTGATCCCGATCTAGGGTCAGCATACTTTTTCACTAAGCATCAGGGAAGCAGGAGGGGTTAGGGGAATCAAAGAAAACTGGGGACTGCTGTAAACACCACTGGCCAGGTTACATACATGGATACATACCTGAAGGCTAGGAGAAGCTGGGTAGGGAGATGTGTGGCAATAGGAGCATGCATAGCAGTCAGGATAGGAGGAGAATAGTGGTAAGCTGGAATAGCTGTGGGGCAGCAGTCTTCTTGGGGATGATGTGGAGTACAGGGGGCTGTCAAGTGTGCAGGACCATGAAGCAGCTTAGGACAGAAGTAAGACTGCTCAGATGGGAGCTGGGGAGAATGGTGTTGAGAGTCAGAGGAGTAGAGCAGTGTAGAGAAAGGCAGATGGGGGTGTCCACTGTCCAGGGGAGCTAGGATATCAGGCAGGAAAAGAGAGCAGGGAGGACCATCCACTATACAGGGCTATCTCTTCCTCAGAGGACCAGGGAGCCCAGAATGGAGGAATGGCAAGTGGTAGGAAGAAAGGGTGGGAATATGAGGGTAGCAACAAGGGTGGGACTCTTTAAGGGGTGCCTTTAATGAATAGATTTGCACCACTGACTGAAATGGGGAAGGGACATCAGGAGGTGGGGTAGGAGGTTAGGATAAGCTAATGTTGAGGGTAGAAGGACAGGGTAGGGAAGAGGAGACTAGTCAAGGTGGTCAGGAAAGAAAAAGCAGACAAAGTGGAGCAGAGGATGGGGGGAGGGAGAAGAAGGAGTAGGAAGAGAGGAGGGAAAAGTGGAAGCAAGCATGGCTAACCAGAGAGGAAAGGGCATATATGGGAAGGAAGAAAAACCATTGGGGGATAAGTAGTGGATACAGCGAAAGCTAACTAAAGTGGAGGAAGGAGCAGTTAGGTGGGGGAGCAGCTGGTACTGCAGATGAGGAAGGAAGGATGAGAAACACAGATGCAGGGGATGGAAGAGTGGTAATCCTAGGGGACTCCATAATTAAGGATATTCACTGGAGAAGGAAGGGGGATCCAAATGTAAGAAGAAGGGTGGTTTGCATGCCAGGGATGACAGCAGGAAAGGTGTGTGCCCAAGAATCAGGAGAGTTGTAAGGGAGGCTGGAGGAAAATCAAACTTAGTTATATACATGGGTACCAGCAACCTAGCTGGGGAGGAGGTGGA
Organism: Neoceratodus forsteri; assembly: GCA_016271365.2. Classification (NCBI taxonomy): domain Eukaryota; kingdom Metazoa; phylum Chordata; order Ceratodontiformes; family Ceratodontidae; genus Neoceratodus; species Neoceratodus forsteri. The sequence continues at coordinate 1,773,228,626 of CM057455.1, read as the reverse complement.
GCTAGTGCAAGGTGATTCAGAGTGATAGGGAAAACCTGCAGGGGGGAAGCAGGAATACTGGCTTTCTCAGAAGCGATACCAGTACCAAGGGCCAGCACAGTCAGGAAGAAAAGGATGGAGGAATTCAATGACTAGCTGAGAAAATGGTGCAGGGAGGAAGGGTTCACCTGTATTGGAGGGGCCTGGTCTAATAAAACACTGTTTTCACTGGACAAGCTACACCTCATTAGAGGGGGCTTGAGGGTGCTTAGGGACAAACTGGGGGGGTACATAGCCAACAAATTGAATTTAAACTACTAGGTGGGCAGCAGGCCTGCAGCCTCAAGACTCCAGGAGGAGGAGGTCAACTGACCTCCCCAATACCAGTAGAAGAGGTCTGGAGGGTGGAGGTGGAGGTGGAGCAGAGCACTAGCAACGGAGGGTGGGGTGAGTGCATAGGGGAAGAAATGAGGAAAAAAGAAGAGCGAGAAGTGAAAGGCTCAGAATCTAGGTGGAAGGTGGCATCTCTGAATGGATGGAGTCTTGGATACAAGATGGATGACCTGCAGACGCTATTAGCAGAAGAGAGGGTGGACATAGCAGCAGTAACTGACACTTGGGCCACACCACACCATGACTGAGGCATCTCAGTCCCTGGATATAAACTGTACAGGAGGGACAGAGAGGTAGGGAAAGGGGGGTGGTTTATCGGGGAGGGTATAACATGCATGAGGGAAGAGCTGGAGAATTGGAGGGTGGAAGCATTTTGTGTTCAGTTACAGTCCAGTAAAGGGAGAAAGGTAATGTTGGGGGTGGTTTCCAGACCACCCAACCGAGAAGAGGAAAGGGACAGGGAACTGAAATAGCAAATATTGGAAGGTGCAGGGAAAGGAGAGGTGGCAATAGTGGGGACTTTCACCTGCCAGAAGTAGACTGGAGTGTACCATCCACAACATGTGCCATGAGTTAGATGATTGTAGAAGGGTTATAGAGTGAATTCCTGACTCAGGGTGTCACAGAACCCATCAGAGAAGGGGTGATCCTTGATCTAGTGATTATGAAGGGGGAGCATGTACAAGCAGAATGATCAAGGAGCCCTTGGAGGAAGTGACCATCACACAGTATGGTTCAGGTTGGATACAGGCAGGGAAAACATTCCCACTAAGACCAAAATCCTGGATTTTAGGAGGTGGACTTAAAGAATATGGACTAGGTGCTGAGGAGGCAACTGGTGGGCATTGGAGCAGATATGGGCATAGACCAAAAGTGGCCCATCATTAAGGATAGAATAATAGTTGCCACAGAAGAGTGCATTTGGTGCAAGAGGAAGAGCTAAAGGGTCAAAGCACCCAGCTGGTTCAATTCTGATGTTGTCCTGGCAGTAAGGGACAAGAGAAAAGAGACAAAATGGATGGGATTGTTAGGTTTCAGAAAGGGGATGAGTGGGTGGAGGAGAACTGGGGAAAGGCAGAGATACTGAATGGAGCACGGATGTGGTGGTAGAGTAGGACAGAATGAGGGAGGGACTGCTGGCATGAAGGTAGACAAATCACCAGGCATGGATGGCATACATCCAAGAGTATTGAAGGAACTGGCAGAAGAGCTTGCTAGGCTGCTGGCAAGCCTGTTCAATAGTTCACTGGAGTCAGATGTGGTACCACAGGACTGGAGAATGGCACATGCAGTGCCCCTCCATAAAAGCAGTCCCAAGGATGACCCAAGGGATTATAGACCAGTCAGTCTGAAATCTCAAGCACATGGAGACCATGCTTAAGGAAAAGTTGGTAGAGTATCTGGAGGAGTATGGTCCCCAGGATGCGAGGCAGCCTGGGTCTATGGGAGGGCAATCTTGTCAAATGAATTTGATTGACTTCTTTGACTGGGTCACAAAGACAGTAGACAGGAGTCAAGTGATGGACATCCTTTATCTGAACTTCAACAAGGCCTCTGACTCTGTATCCCACAAGATGTCAATCTGGAAGTTGTCAGATTTCAGGGTTGGGGACAAGATGACCAGATGGGTAGAACACTGGCTGAGGAATAGGACCTAGAGGGTGGTGGTGGAGGGAGAAGAGCTATCTAGCACCAGGGAAGTCGCCAGTGTGGTACCGCAGGGCTTGGTGTTGGGAACAGTGTTGTTTAACAGCCTCATCAATGATATTGGAGATGGCACTAAGGGCAAAATGTGCCTATTCACAGATGGCACTAGCTCTGTGGGAGGGTGAACACAGCTGAAGGGATACACGACCTACGGGAACATCTGAAAAAACTTGAGAGGTAGTCTGGGATTTGACAGTATGGCTCCAGTGCCAGTGCCTTGATCTGCAACTTACACCGACTTATAACCTATTTAAAAAGAAACATCGGGCTCTGCTCACTACTTGTACATGCTGCACTTGTTATAATACTCCTTAGACAACTCTTTACCTTTTCTACCCGCACTAAGGTGCTCCCTTTCCCCCTTCACTAAAGTTCCTCCATTCCCTCCAATTTTATGCCCATCCACACTCGCTCGATCTTTCGGAGAGAACCCGTTGTACGGGCCATCACTGGCCTTCTTGCCTGACACCTGCTTTTTACCTCACTGTGTGATGTTTTCCTGTCTCTATGTATGCTTCTATAACTTTTGAACTCACCCTGGGGCCCTAAATAGTTACTGTGGCTACTTACCCACAATGTTACAATTATCTTACTTGCATTTTACTGTTATTCACTTAAGAATTCCATATCTGACACCACTGTAAGCCTAATACTACTTATATCATGTTGGCACTTCCTGTTTATAACTTGTACATGATGCTTGATGTTAAGCTGACCTATTTTATGAACTTTACTTCCTCGATTGTGTATTGTTGTGATGGCACTTACCTTTTATAACCTGTACATTATGTTTGATGTTAAGCTACCCTATTTTATGTACTCTACTTCCTTGATTATTGTATCTTGCTTTAATGCTGACTGCTGAGAACTGTTGCTATTATGTATTGTTGCTGCTATTGTTATGTATTGTGTACTCTTACTCTGTAACCTCCTGGGTCATGCCTGAAAATAGTCATTCACTTGGCTAGTGCACCTCACCAGGTAAACAAAAACTAAATAAATAAACATATAAATGCAAAAATATGCATACTGGAGCCAAGAATCCCAGGATGGAGTACTACCTCAGAGAGGTCTGGGTATCTGAAACAGAGGAGGAGAAAGATCTGGGAATGATGATCATTAGTGATCTGAAGCACTTCATGCAGTGCAAGAAAGCAGCAGCAGAGGCAAGCAAGATGTTGGGATGCAAAGCCAGAAGGATCAGCAGTAGGCGAGAAAAGTTTACACTGCCCTTGTAGAGGTCATTGGTGAGGTCACATCTAGAGTATGGAGTACATTACTGCTGCCCACACTTTAAGAAGGACATTAACCTGCTGGAGATGGTCCAGAGGAGGACAATGAAGATGGTCAAGGGTCAGCAGGGTAGAGCACATGAAGAGAGGTTGAGGGCCCTGAACATGTGCTCACTGCAGGAGAGGAGGGAGAGAGGGGACATAACTGAGACCTTCAAGTACTTGAAAGGGATAAATAGAGTGGCTAAGGAGGGTCTCTAAGCGATGTGGCAGCCGAAGCATGAAGGGACACAGTCTTAAGCTGGAGGGGCGAGGTTTAGGAGGGAGGTTAGGAAGTACTGCATCATGGAGAGGGTGGTGGCAAGTTGAAATGCGCTACTGGAAGAGGTGGTCTCATTTGAAGACAGTGGGCAGCTTCAACAGAAGCTGAGATACACATAAGGTGAAAGTCAGGGTCATGGGAGGGGCAGATGGAAAGGATGGGAGGATTAGGGAAGGGGTCAGGGTCAGTAGCTTAATGTTGTGGACCCTGCAACACGAGCAGACTAGATTGACTAAATGGCCTTATTCTGCTGGCTTCTTCATATGTTTGTATGCTGCACAGCCTGAAATGGACTCTCTTGTCATTATAGCTGCACATGATCACTATAGGGCTCCTAGACATGAGCACTTTGCCTCCAGACAAAGAATCTGTGAGGCTGGATGTAATGGGCAAACACACATGCCTCAGCATCAGTAGGCCTGAGGGTTGCTAGCTAGCAGATTCACATAATAAAATATCAGAACAGCACTGGAAATCTGCATGTACTGCACTACAGGCTTTACCTGAGGGGCCTGTCAAGACCGACTAGCTTAAAATCATGTCAGCTGGTTCTGAAGTTGGCAAACCATGTGCTGCGTTCAGCATATGGTGCACCAATGCCTTTGTCAGGGCTGCAGCCTCTGATATCTGCATTAAGCATCATGCCTGGCTCAGAATATCTGGGTTTGTTACTGATATGCAACAGGCTATTTTGAATGCTCCTTTCAGGGGCTCCAAATTATTTGGTAATGATGTTGAAAATGCACTTTGTGAACTTCAGTCCTCTCAAATGATTTTAAGGTCTGTGAAGTCCTTTTATCCTGCACCCACCATAGGGCATTGTAGGGAATCTTTTGTAGGCCTGCATCCAGAGGTAACCCTACATACAGTCAGCACTTCCATGGTGGAGGTGGTGATACCCTCCCAGGTCCACTCCCTTTGATGCCCATGCAAAAGTACCCACAGAGATCAGTCCCAGTGGCCCTGCTGGCCCCGATTCTGCTCTGTTCTACCCCCCCTCAGCTTTTGCTTGCAGGGATGAGTAAGGGAAGGCTCTCCCTGCATCTAAGGGCAGTGGAGGGAAATCACTACAGATGAATGGGTGCTAGAAATAATAGAGGCATGCTCTGGAATTGATAGAAACTCCTCCAGTTCGTCCTCTGTCTCATTCCTGTTACCCTCTGGGCCCTTGCCCCTCCTAAAAGAGGAAGTCCAGACCCTGTTTCAAAAACATGCTATCACACATTTTCCCCCATGAGACAGGAACAAAGAGTTCTATTCTAGATGCTTCATAGCTCCAAGGTGGACAGGAGATGTACGCCCTGTGTTGGACCTCAGAGACCTCAGTCTATACACTGAATACAAAAAGTTTTGAATGGTGTCTTTGCAAGCCCTGATTTCCCTCTTGCAAACAGGGACTGATTATGTTGACTGGACTTGAAGGATTCATACCTTCATATCATGATCAAACAGTGCCACAGACAATCCTTCACTTTATGCTGGAAGGCAAACAGTATTAATTCCAAGTGTTGCCCTTTGGCTTATTCTTGGTGCCACAGGTATTTACCAAATGTTTAGTGGTGGTTGTGGCAGTCCTTCGCAGGGAAGGGCTTTATGTCTTCCCTTACTGGACGATTGGCCTCTGAAGACCAATTCCAGGGACGTTCTTCTTCACACCCTTTCCCAAACAATACAACTATTCGCGGCCTTAGGGATAACAGTGAATGTGCCAAAGTCAGTGCTGACCCCCTGCTGGTGCCTGCAATACACTGGGGCAGTACAAGACAAGAACAAGGGGTGTGAACCAAATGATCCACCTTCCACCTTCCTGTTATTACCCTAAGCATGCCAATAAGGGTGAGGCATTGCTCCATAATCTCGAGGTACGCAGAATACTGTGATACTATGTTAATTGCACTCAGAATGGCAGAAAGACCCTGGAAAAGAGGGTGTGCCTGTTAAACAGGAGGTACAAGGAAACACAGAGTGAGGAAGACAGGGAATTGTATCTGGAAAAGCAGAGGGAGGTGGGAAAAACAGTCAGGAGCACAAAGGCACAAATGAAGGAAAAAAATAGCCCAGGCAATTAAGAAAGGAGACAAGACCTTTTTCAGGTACATTAATGAAAAACATTAATGAAAAAAAGAAGACCACGGTGGGATTGTGAGGTTAAAAAGGGAGGAAGGGGTGTGTGCAGAAGGGGACCTAGAAAAAAGCAACAATCCTGAACAAATATTTTTGTTCAGTATTCAGAGAAGAAGAGGAAGAAGGACCACTCTTGGGCGATAGGAGCACCAGTGGGAGAGAGGTGGGCACTAGCTCGTTTATGGAGGGAAGAGTCCTAAACGAACTCAAGAATCTGAAAGGGGACAAGGCTATGGGATCAGATCGAATATATCCCAGAATATTAAAAGAACTTAGTGAGGTGCTGGGGCCACCACTAACAGCCCTATTCAACAAATTGATAGAGACAGGGGTGGTTCCAGGGGACTGGAGGAGGGCGAATGTAGTCCCTCTCTCGAAATGCTGGAACAGGAAGGAGGCTGACAACTACAGGCCAATCAGCCTGACCTCGGTGGTGGGGAAATTAATTAAGTCAATGCTAAGGAAAGGATTGTGATATTTCTTGAATCCAGTGTAGCACAGGATCCAAGGCAGCATAGATTCACAGGAGGAAGGTCTTGTTAAACAAATCTGATAGATTTCTTTGACTGGGAGATCAGGGAGGTAGATCAGAGAGGGGCGGTGGATGTGGCCTACCTAGATTTCAGCAAGGCCTTTGACACTGTAGGACATAGGAGGTTGATAAATAAGTTGGGTAGCTTGGGAGTGGGCTGCAAGGTGGTAAACTGGGTCATAAAACAGGTTGAGTGACAGGACACAGTGGTTGGTGACAAATGGCATTCAATCCGAGGAGAGGGAGGTGACCAGTGGGATGCCAAAGGGATCTGTGCTGGGGCTAGTCCTCTTTAATGTCTTCATAAGTGACATTGCAGAGGGGCTAGAGGGGAAGGTACTGCTTCCTTAGTGTAAAGACCTCCCACATGCTTTCTCAACCCTCACCTTTTCTACCTGCATTGACCTGGCACTGTGTGTTCGATTATAACTGTGTTTCTATTGACTTATGATTGTATTCCATGTTTGCATACTGACAAAGCTACTCCTGCTGCATTTGTCCCCCCTCAGCTTTGTTTGTAAGTCCCCTATACCATTATGTTTGTTATCTGATGCGATACCTTTGAAAAGGAGCTCTTAGCTCAAAGGAGTATTCCGAATACTTAATAAATAAATGAATAAATAAAGATATGCCTCTTTGCAGATGACACTAAGATCTGCAACAGGGTCCACACTCCAGGGGGAGGTTGAAATAATTAGAAAGGATCTAAACATGCTTGAGGAGTGGTCAAGAGTGTGGCAGCTAAGATTCAATGCAAAGAAGTGAAAAATCATGCATTTGGGGTACAGAAATCCAAGAGAGGAGTACAATATGGGGGAGAGATGCTGACAGCCATCAATCAAGAAAAGGACCTGGCAGTAATCATATCTGATGGCCTAAAGGTACTCAAACAATGTGAGATACTGTGAGGAGAGCCAGTGGGATGCTGGGGTGCATAGGGAGAGGTATCACCAGCAGAAAAAGGGAGGTGGTTATGCCACTGTACAGAACACTAGTGAGACCTCATTTGGTGTACTGTGTCCAGTTCTGGAGGCCGCATCCCTGGAAGGACATTGACAAAATAAAGGCAGTCCACAGAAGGGCAACAAAAATGATGCAAGCACTGCACCAAAAGTCATATGAGGAAAGACTACAGCACCTCAATATACATTCCCTGGAGGAGAGGAGAGAGAGTGGGGATATGATAGAAACATTCAAGTACATCGGGGTATAAACAAGATACAGAAGGGTAGCATCTTTTCAGAAAAGAAGGTGTACAAGAACAAGGAGGCATAATATGAGGCTGGGGGGGTAGGCTCACTGGCAACGTGAGAAAGTACTTTTTCACAGAAAGAGTAGTGGACGCTTGGAACAGCCTCCCTGTGCAGGTGGTGGTGGCAAAAACTAGGGGAATTCAAGAATGTATGGGACAGATATTAGAGTACTCTCACAATAGGGAAGAAAGGGTAAGCCGCAGATCAGCTAGGGTCTGTGATAATGCATTAGGTAGGGAAAAAGGGCAGACAAGGTGGGCCACATAGTCCTTATTGTCATCACCTTCCATGTATGTATCTCTGTATAAACAGAACCAGTCCAAATGGCTGGCTAACTGTATAACTTTTTGTTATAGGAAGTATGGGAAGGAACTTCCTGGTGCTGTTCGTGGTCAATGCAGGAGGGTATGCCCATTTGTGTCACTTGGTTCCACAATGTCCCTGCTGCTGACATATGTGCTGCAGTCACATGGAGCACTGTATATAGTTTCACTAAGTTCTACAGTCTAGACATTGTCTGTTGCAGACATGCTGGCTTTGGCCTTGGTGAACTGCAAGGCCTTCTGTCCTGAACATAAATTAGACTGTGCCATCTTCCCTGGGTGCTTTGCACAACCTGGCAATCATTCCAAAGGTGTGGCCCAATGGAGGAGATATCCTCGATAAAGGCAGGACAGTTACTTAAGAACCTACCTTAACAGCAGATCTTCAAAAGAATCTCCATTGTGCCGTAGCATACCCTTCCTCCTTTTTTCCTGAGGGATAAACCAGAGGCTGTGCCTAAAGCCTTATACCATGCATTTGTTTCCAGGCCAATGCTTCTCCTTGTTTACCTGCTACTGGTTTTGGTCCCCTGTTTCCTCATGGTAAGAGGCCCTTTGAGGCTTATGTCTGGTGGGGAACTGAGGAGTGTTCGGTCCACCCACGTTATGTACGCAGTGACCTCACACATCATTGTGGGCAGCCCCAGCTAGCAAATGTTTCGGAGTGATCCTGACGCTGACAGCTTACAGTTCTAAAGGTGTGGCCTAGTGGAGGAGATCCTCTTGAAGATCTACTGTTACAGTAAGTTCTTACGTAACTGTTGTTCTGTATTTTTTATCAATCAAAAGTTTATTGTTCGACAATATTGTCATTACAATTAAAAATCACATAATATAAAATACATTCTTATAAATACTGATATACAGGAATTCAGTTTGTATATATTACATTATTTTCCTAATACTTATACTTTATTGAGCGACTATAAGCCATTTCGATTACAAGTATAGAACTCAATCTTATAGAATTTAACATTTAAAATCATATGATTTGTTGACAGTTATATCAAGTGCAAAAAGAAGATGCATAAACAGTAGCCCATCAGTAAGGACTATGAGTAGTTACAATCTGCATGAGTCACCAGTACATACATAATTACACTTTAGATCAGACATCTTAGGCAGGAGTAGCTCAGTTGTAAGAATAGCCCATATTTGGGATGGGCAGTGTGTTCAAAGTTTTAGATAACTCATTTAAACAAACAACCTATTCGACGTGAGTGTGAACAGGCTTTGCAAGGTTTGGGTCTGGTTACCTACACCCTCTGCAATATTTGCATGCCTGTAATCCCTATTCTCTGCTAAAAGACAATTCAATATAGGACCCATTAAAATTTAGAACACAATGCCCACTAAAGCTAAATTTCATATAGCCTTTGTTGTTATTATCGCTTGAAAATATTGTCTTCTAATCTTGGAGACATTCAAAAGGAAAATGGCAATTTTCCTTAAATATTCAAGTTTTCAGCATTAAACAGGAGATGAAGAATAAATCTAGTTGGTACACAAAGAGATCCTCTAATTTTGCTAAGCAATTTATCATGAATATATTTGTACCAAGGACATTGCAACACACCATGTAATAGTTCCTGTTTCCTGTAGGGGGCAATTACAATTTGCTGTTCCAATATCATTTTTTTTTATATCTAAAAGTAAGAACATTGGTAGGAAATGCCTCGTATCTGAAGAGAGTCAACACCTCTCTATATTCTGGAGTCTGTACTGAATTCAATTTGAATTTTAGAGTGTTCCTTAATATTGTTTACTAGCCATTTTGAGACCTTCAGGCTTGCAATTGAATTTAAATTGTCCTCTTTAGCCCTCTGATATATTATTTTGATAGTAACTTTGGAATATGAAGGATTTAATTTTATGTCTTGATCTGTCCAATGTTTTAAATAACATTTATATTTACTTAGGCGTCTATAAACATTAGTCAGCCATAGCTCTTTATGGTTCTCCATAAACCTATTTTTTTCTTCAGTCAGTCAACTAGAATTGATCCTGAATGTTGAGAAAGGATTTTTATCCAAATGTTTATTGTTCTAATGTGTGCTAGATGTTTAATACTTATTTGCCCTCTCTGGGATCTGACCAGTGAGTGAACTGGTGTTCCTTTAGGTAATCTCAACATCTGTTTTTATGACATATTTAATACTGTATTCAAGGTGTTAAGATCAATGTTTCCCATATCTCAACTGTATACAGACCCTGGTTTATCAATTTTGCATTGATGGCTTTTGGCATAGATGTAACAGACATGCTACCATAAGTAAGTAATAATTTATTTGTTGGGTGCCTAGTCCCAGGGGCTCTGGGTGCCCTAAAGTAGAATGGTAACAGTGTTATAAAACAATCATATTATATAAACAGTCAGGTACAAATAACATTTTTAAAAATATTTTATATAAATTAAAAAGTGTTTGCTGGAAAAGCCAGGTTAAATCCAATTGAATCTCTATAGAGCCCCTGCTGTGTTCCGCATTTTACTTAAAACAAATTAAAGAATGCCTATTCCATTGCATAATACTGGAGAAAGTCACACCAAGATAAGGACATTCCTGCACAAATTCCAGTAATTGTTTATAATTTTTATAACTGCCTAACAGCATCACTTTGGTTTTCTGGGTGTTAGGTGAGGTGCTAGATTTATTTTGGAGCACAACATATCTAATTTACATAGACTCCTCTGCAGACTAACCTGCTGGTGGATAGGACTGTCAAATCCTTATCATAAGCTGAGTTAGGAGTTTGGTATGCAGGAATATCCAACTGGATTAGAATCTCATTTATGTGTATATTTAAACAGAGTTGAAGCAAGTACACAGTCCTCTCTTACTCCCATATTTGTGTCTGTCCTGTCAGTTAAGTCTCCAAATTTGCTATATTTGATTTTGATCCATGAAAGTTCTTTCTGTTGCTGTTGCTGTGCAAAAGTAAAAATATGTAAGGATGACACACATGCTTCATGCATTTGTTGCTTATGCTTTACTCACAACATGAAGGCCAGCACCATTTGCCAGAGTTTTTACCAGGCAACACTGAAATATCATCAAAAGACCTTAGAAACTCAAAATTAAGGCCATGGAGGACAAACAGGGTGTGACACGACTCTCCCTGTTCCTTTCAACCCTAGTTCGCTGATGATCTGCCACTCCCCACTGTAGACAGCACTGCTGGCAAAAAAAAAAAGTGAAACAAAAAGAAACATTGAAGGAGATGTCAACAAAGCAGGAGGAGAAACAATGTCATGCTGAAAGAATGGCATTGTGAAAAAGATGCCTCTCCTGCATGCTTCAGATCTCCTCTCTGAGATACGTACAGAGGTAAGTCTGTGGAAAAAGAAAGGACACGGGTTAAGTCCTTGGGTTCTGCTGCACCCTGACAATCTTAGAGACATCAAGGTTGGGGTCTGGAGCTAGCTGTTATCCCATTATGGGGATTTGCAGCTGATTTCACTATTGGGCTTTGTCTTGTCAATGGTTCAGTCATCGACAACCACTATGGGACCCATCAAATAGCAGTCGCTGTTTCAGACTATCTGTGCCCTCTTCTCACAGCTTCTGCCTCAGGCTCCACCATCATGCTAACCCCAATGATGCTGCCTGCAGGTCTCTTGCTGACACTGGTGATTCTAGTTATGGTACCATAACCAGGCCTTGGGCTTCTTCCCATGTATATGCTGTTTACATTGCCTTTTCCTCAGGTGCCCCCTCCTACTGTCAACCTACTGCCTTCTCCCATTGATAATGATGAGGAACTGAGGTATAATCAAGACCTGGTTGGGGAAGAGTTTAAAGAGGAAAAGGAAGAACTGATGCTCCCACCTGATGTGGTGGGTTCCAGTTCCACTCTACCCTCCTGCAGTGCAGATACATGCAGTACACTGTTAGGTTTCCTCCTGAGGATACCTCTTTTCAGGCATTCCTCTGGCAGGTCTAGTCCACTCTCAGCTTTACTACTGAGGGAAAGGACTTCTCAAAGAAGAACATCTATGAATGTTTAGAGGTTCCTTCATTGCACACAGTGATTGTTCCTTCTGCTCATTTGGCTCTGAAGGATGCCACTATGGCTGCATGACACAGGCCTACTGCTCTGTCAGCTGTGCCTTGCAAGGTAGACAGACAATATCCTGTCCTTCTGCCAAGCCTTACTATGCTTCACAACCTGAGATTGATTCAGTGGTCATAATGGCTGCTTGTGATTGAACTAAGCCCCTAAGTATAGGAGCTATTTCCTACCAGATAAGTAATCCAAGAAATTGGATATAATGGCCAAGAGGTCATATGCTTCTACGTCCCTTGGCCTTAGGATTGCCAACCACCAAGTTACATGGTAAAATACCAGAATATGGCTGCGATGGCTAAGGAGATGCCTGATGGACCAGCTGAAATTGAAGTCCAGCAGCCTGTTACCTATGGTTTGGAAGCAGGTAAGTACCTATTATGATCTGCTTAAGATGCCTCTTGTACAACTTTTTCATAGATTTGTCTTTGCTGGCACTCATGGTTAGAAGTGGCTGGCTTTGTACCTGATGTAAAACAGTCAGTCCTTAATGTTTTCTTTGGAGATAAACAGCTTTTCAACATCAGTGTTGAATCAGATTTGTGGGAACTACAAACCTCTAAAATGATCCTGTGTTTCCTGCATACTGAGTTCAAAGCCTTGGGGAAGGGACATGGATTCTGTTCATTGGCCTGATGGCCACCCTGGTGGAGGCTGTTCCAGAGATCATGGTCATTAAGTCCAGTGGCCCCTAGCCACCTCTCAGGCCCCTTTGCATACCTCTACCCATGCCATGGTCAACAAAGATGCAGGTGTTGGCAGAGCACAGGTTATCCCTGGTGCTTTCTGACTCCCTTCTATCTCTCCCAGCCCCTGCAGATGACAGGATCCTAGTGGGAGACCACATCTTCCTCTTCCTTCAAAAGTAGAGGGAGATCACAACAGATGCTTGGGTGATAGAGATGTTTCAGTGAGGACATGCCCAAGAGCTTCTCTGTGTCCCTCTGGTATGTCCTCCATAACCAAACATATATATTCAGGGACATCTTGCCCTCTTCATGTAGGAGGTTCAACACCTCCTTTGCAAAAGGGCCATAGAACCAGTCCCAATTACAGAACTGAACCATTTATAGAATAGAAATGGTCCTGAGTGGTCTCTCTGCAGTCCCTGCTTTTAATGTTGCTACAAGAAGATTGCCGGTGTGCCCTGGACATGATGGATGCTTACCTTCATATCAAGATCCACAGGTACTGCAGACAGTACCTATGGTTTATGCTCCAGGCTCTCGCTATCAGTTTTATATATTGCTCTTTGGCTTATACTCTGCATCGCACATTTTTACCAGATGTCTCGCAGTGGTTGCAGCTGCCCTCCACAGGGAGGGCCTTTATGTTTTGCCGTACTTCGCTGACTGGCTGCTTGAAGGCCCCATCACAGGAGGCAACTGTTTGCACACTGTTCCATACACAACAGTTCTTTGAGCAGTTGGGCATTCTAGTGAATGAGCCAAAGTCAGTGCTAACTCCTTGCCAGCAGTTCCAATATATAGGAGCTGTTCTGGACATGGGGTGGGCAAGGAATTTCTTCCTTCAGACAGTGCAACAGCATCGGTTGCCCAAGTTCAGCTGATTTCCTCCAGCAATTTATGTTTTGGTCAGATGTCTGTTATGGCTAATAAGCCTCATGGCTGCAGCTATACTGACTGTCCTACTGGCATACCTGTATTTAAGGATTCCATAATGGTTCCTCTGTGCTCAGTGGGCTCAGCAATGGGATGATCTGTAGTGTCCCATACAGGTGACAAGCCCTCTTCATCAATCCCTGCTCTGGTGCTTGGACTGCTCAAACATGGAGACAGGGTCTCCATTTCTCTATATTTTGTTTCTTCTTGTCCTGATGACAGATGCATCCACTTCTGGATGGGGTGCCCATCTTGTCCTGTTTCAGACTCCCAGGCCAATGGCCTCCTTAGGCAGTGTTATCTGCAGTAACACTCTGAGATGAGGGGCTGTTCTGTTTGGTCTACAGGCTTTCATTACTCTGCATCTGCAAGTCACAAGTGGGGTACCTCAGCGGTCAGTCCTGGGGCCAGTCCTCTTCAATATCTTCATCAGGGACATTGCAGATGGATTAGAGGGTAAGGTCTGTCTGTTTGCAGATGACACCAAGATCTGCAACAGAGTAGATGGTCCAGATGGTGTGGGCAGAATGAGAAGAGATCTGGATAAACCAGCAAAATGGTTGGAAGAGTGGCAACTGGGGTTTAATGCAAAGAAGTGCAAGATCATGCACATAGGGAAAAGAAATCCTGAAGCCACCTATAGGCTGGGAGGGGAGTTACTGGCAGTCACAAGGGAAGAAAGAAACTTGGGCGTCATCATCACTGATGACCAGAAATCATCCAAGCAGACCTCTAAAGCAGTAGGTAAGGCTAGAGGGATGTTGGGGTGTATTAGTAGGGGTATTGCAAGTTGGAAGAGGGAGGTAATAATCCCTCTTTGCAAGACACTGGTTAGGCCCCATCTGGAGTACTGCGTGCAGTACTGCAGGCCACACCTTCACAAGAACATTAAGCAAATTGAGGCAGTCCAGAGAAGGGCAACCAAAATAGTGCAGGGACTGCATCAGAAAGCATATGAGGACAGATTAACTGAACTCAATATGTATACGGTGTATACCCTAGAGCAGAGGAGGGAGAGAGGTGATATGATTGAAACATCCAAACACCTTAAGGGCATTAACAAGGTGAAAGAGTCTAAAGTATTTCAATATAAGAAAAATAGCAGGACAAGAGGACACAGCATGAGATTAGAGGGAGGCCGATTAAGGGGTAATGTGAGGAAGTTCTTTTTCATAGAAAGGGTGGTGGATGCATGGAACTGCCTTCCTCAGAAAGTGGTGGCTATGAATACAGTGCAGGGCTTCAAACAGGCATGGGTTAGGCATAAGGGAGCAATAACAATGAGTATGAATAGATAGGCCATTGACAGAGCAAAGGCCTATGGCACATTCATAAGGTAGAAAAAAGAAGTGGGAAGACTGGATGGGCCTTGCAGTCCTTATCTGCCATCAACTTCTACATTTCCATGTTTCTAAGGACATAGACAGGATAGAGGCAGTCTAGAGGAGGGCAACTAAAATAGTGCAGGGTCTGCAAGAGAAGCCATACGAGGAGAGACTAAAGGAGCTTAATATGTATACCCTTGAGGAAAGGAGGGCGAGGGGGACATGATAGAAACTTTTAAGTACCTCAGTGGAATCAACAAAGTCCAAGAGGGTAGCATCTTTCAGAAAAAGAGATGTGCAAGAACAACGGGACACAATCTGAAGGGGGGGTGGTGGTTCAGGGGCAATATGAGGAAGTATTTTTTTCACAGAGAGGGTGGTTGACATATGGAACAGCCTTTCTGAGGAGGTTGTGGGTTCCAAAACAGTGAGAGAGGTCAAGAATGCATGGGACAGACATAAGGCAATTTGTGTGGGGCGTAGGAAGAAATAGGTTGTTGGTTAACTAGGATCTGCAGCTTACCCTGTAAGTAGGGCAATGAGCAGACTAGGTGGGCCAAGCGGTCCTTATCTGCCTTCAAAGTCTATGTTTCTATGTTTCATTGTGGTCACCCTTTGTTGATCCATATGGACATTTCAGTTATGAATCAAATTAATTTCAGATCATTCTTGATGCCCTACATGGGGCATGCCTCAGACAGCTAGTGTTGGAACCCTCTCAGAATTGAGCAGTCTTAGACCTGGTACTCTCAAATGGGGATGGAGAGAATCTCAGATTTAGAAGTGGGTAGCATCTGGGAACAAGTGACCACCAAACAGTGTGGTTCACGATAAACACAGCTGTAGAGTCAACCCATACAAAAGTGAGGGTACTGGACTAGGGCTGACTTTAGCAAAACGAGAGAGTGCCTCAGAGATGCACTAGCAACTGGGCAAGAAGGAGGGGTGGAGGAACAATATGGAAAAATCATAAAACTGCCATCAAAGAGGTAACAAACCTTTGTGTGAAGCAAATAAATCAAAATGAAGGAAAAAAACACTATGGTTCTCAAAAGAGGTGACGGGGAAGGTAAGGGAGAAAAAGATAGCATTCAGGAAGTATAAGAAAACACAGAAGGAACAGACAGAGAACTGTACCAGTTGTAGCAGAAGGAAGCGGGGAAAGCAGTCAAAATAGCAAAGGCCCAAACTGAGGAAAAGATAGCCAACTCAGCTAAGAAGGGGGATAAAACCTTTTATAGGTACATTAGGGAATGGAGAAAGACCAAGGGAGGGATAGTGAGGCTTAATAAAGTGAAGGGTGGGTGGGCAGAGGGTGACAGTGAAAAAGCAGGGATACTGAATGAATACTTCTGCTAAGTATTCACAAAAGAAGAGGAGGAGGTGGAGGTACCTAAATCAACCAATGGAAGCAGTCTGGATCGGGGGGAGGGGGGTCGATACCAGTTCATTCACAGAAGAAAGGGTCCTGAAAGAACTCCTAAAACTGAAGGTGG
Source organism: Neoceratodus forsteri (assembly GCA_016271365.2). NCBI lineage: Eukaryota > Metazoa > Chordata > Ceratodontiformes > Ceratodontidae > Neoceratodus > Neoceratodus forsteri. The sequence continues at coordinate 1,773,212,253 of CM057455.1, read as the reverse complement.
ACAAAGCAATGGGGCCTGATGGGATTCACCCCAGAATTCTTTTTTTTTTTCATTAAGATTTTATTAACAGTTTTAGTACAGAGAATGCATCCATAAGACACAACACCTTCATATGTAATAAACATACATACACAGAACAACCAGAATACGGTACATCCTCTGCCCCCTCCACAGGATTCACCCCAGAATTCTAAAAGAACTAAGGGGAGAACTAGTGATACCACTAACTACTCTTTTTGACAAATCATGGGAGGAAAGGGTGTGGTACCTGAGGACTGGAGGAGGGCGGATGTGATTTCCTTTTACAAAAGTGGGAGCAAAGTAGAGGCAGAGAACCATGTTTGACCTCAGTGGCAGGGAAAATGATGTAACCACTTCTAAAAGAAAGAACTGTTGAGTACCTAGAGACCAGTGGGGCACAGAACCCAAGGCAGCATGGATTCACAGTGGGAAGGTCATGTCAGACAAATCTAATAGATTTCTTTGACTTGGTGACCAAAGTAGTTGACCAGGGAGGGGCTGTGGACATGGCCTACCTTGACTTTAGCTAGGCATTTGACACAGTCCCATACAAAAGATTAATAAACAAGTTAGGCAGCCTGGGAGTGGGTCCCAGGGTGGCAGCCTGAGTAAAAAATTGTCTGGACAACAGGACACATGGGGTAACAGTAAATTAAGTCCACTCCGAAGAAAGGGGGGTTTCTAGTGGGATACCGAAGGGTTCAGTACTGGGACCAGTCCTTTTTAATGTCTTTATAAGTGACATTGCGGAGGGACTGGAAGGAAAAGTATGCCTCTTTGCCAACAACACAAAGATCTGCAACAGGGTTAATACACAAGGGGGGTGGAAATGATGAGAAGGGACTTGGCAAGGTTGGAGGAATGGTCAGAAGTACAGAAGCTTGGATTCAATGCAAAGGAGTGCAAAGTAATGCACCTGGGAAACAAAAACCCTGGGGAAGAGTGCACAATGTGGGGGAGGGGGGTACTAACAACAACAAAAATGGAAAGGGACCTGGGGGTAGTCATAGCAGATGACTGAAAGGTAGGCAAGCAGTGTGAGAAGACAGTAAGGAGGGCTGGGGGGATACTGGGATACATGGGGAAAGGCACCATCAGTAGAAAACAGGAAGTTGTCATCCCTCTGTACAGACAGTTGGTGAGACCCCGTCTGGAGTACTGCATGCAGTTCTGGAGACCCCATCACACAAGGACATAGACAGGATAGAGGTAGTCCAGATGAGGGCAACTAAAATGGTGCAGGGTCTACACCAGAAGCCTTATGAAGAGAGACTAAAGGAGCTTAATATTTATACCCTCGGGAAAGGAGGGAGATTGGGGACATGATAGAAACTTTCAAGTACCTCAAGGGAATCAACAAAGTCCAAGAGGGTAGCATCTTTCAGTAAAAGAGATGTGCAAGAACAAGGTGGAACAATCTGAAGATAGAGGGGGGATGACTCAGAGGCAACATGAAGAAGCCTTTCTTCATGGAGAGAGTGGTGGGCATATGGAACGACCTTCCTGAGGAAGTTGTGGGGTCTAAAACAGTGGGGGAATTAAAGAATGCATGGGACAGATATAAGCAATTCTAGTGGGGAGTAGGAAGAAGTAGGCTGTTGGTTAACTAGGATCCACAGATTGTCAAATAGGTAGGGAAATGGGCAGACTGGGTGGGCCAAGTGGTCCTTGTCTGCCATCAAAGTCTATGTTTCTATGTACTACGTCAATGGCCAAGGATGGGTTCATCCTTACTGTCTGTGCAGGGGAGCCATGAGAGTCTGGCATTGGACCTTGGAACATGACATTTTCCTTTTGGCCATATTTGTTTCTGGTACCCTCAGTGCCCTAGCGGATTGCATCAGCAGGTCCTGGGTGCTCTGCCACAATTAGAAGCTCTTGAACTCGGTCGTTGGTGCCAATCTGAAAAATGGGGTTGCCTAGACAGACTTTTTTGCCTCTCCATACAGTCAACACTGCTGCATTTCTGCCCACTTGCTCCAGAGCCTGAAGTTTTTTGGTGCAACGCATTGCCCCTCTCCTGGAAAGGGAGGTTCATGCATTTCCACCATTCCCTCTAATCCAGAGGGTTCTGTTCAAGTTACAGGAAGAGACATCCACCTTGATTATTGAGACTTGTTCTGTCCCAGGCAAACTTGGTTCCCACAGCTTCAGCAGTTGGCAAAGGGGGCCTTTCACTGGCTGGACGTCTGTTGCAGGAGCAGGGTTCAATTGTGCATCCAGATCTTTGCTCTCCACACCTCCACACCTGGCTCCGGGGTGTCCACTGTGGCTGCAGCTGTTCTGCAGGTGGCTCATAAGCTGTCAGCTGTTCACCTACTCACAAAATATAAAAATGTTTCACAGTCTAGTGTACTGCCTGTCAGCTTCATCCCTTTACATGTCCAGCCAGACATGTCCTGGATTATCTCCTGTCCCTTACAGATGCAGGCCTATGGTATTCCTCAGTGAAGGTGCATGTGACTATGGCATCAGCCTTTCATGTCCTCAAAGAAGGCAAAAAAGTTGCCCATCTTGAGGTTTCCTACAGGTTCCTCAGAGGGATTCTACTTTTGCACCCCCTGGTCGGGGATCTAGTTTCAGTGTGGGGCCTTAATATGGATTTAGAGAGCCTTACTGCCCCTCTGTTTGAGCCAGCAACTACTTACGAACTGCACCTCCTCTCTTGGAAGATACTGTTCCTTGTAGCCATCACATTTGCAAGATGGATTCTGAATTGCAAGCTCTGGTTGCACAGCCCCCTCATCTTTTTTTTTCCTCCACAAGGGTCAGGTTACCTTGCATACCAGCCCTCATTTTCTGCTGAAGACAGTTTCTGATTACACACTGAATCAGACTATGGACCTTCCTGTTTATTCTTCAACTGCCACAGACAGTGAGGATTGTCTGTACGCGCTGGGTGTTTGTCGAATGTTGAGTCATACTAAGGATGGCAGGAAATCCTCTCAAATCTTTATGTCTGTGATATATTGTGGGTCAGTGCAGGAGAGACTCGTACTCAGTGCATCAGTTCAGTGGCCATCTTTTATTGTACCCAGAGATAGTGGTCTTGCATCACTGGACATACACAAAGAAAAGCTTACGGTGCATGACAGGAACTTACATATGTAATGGACTACAATACCCATATGTATAAACTACAACTCTAATCCACTTTCTACCATATATACCCATGTATATACTACCATGCATATCCAAGCATATACTATACTCCTCCCCCTTAGACAGAAACTTGTCTAAAATACTTCAACAGTAACATTTCCTAACTTCCGTGCCAAAGTAGATTGTTCAGTACCCAGATACAAGTTCAGGGGATTATTCTGCCCCTTGAGTAGAACTAGGCACTAAGTAACAGTACCAGTAATAGTTCAATTACACAGAGGTACAAGTTCATTACATGACTTTACAGGTCAAGTCTTTGTGGTGATCTTCGGTGCCTCAGGGGATATCTGTGGGCTGGAATAACCGCTGTTGGTGGAACAGGTGTTTCATTATTATTTGGCACCGGCTCCAGTGGAACTTCATGGGTAGGAGCAAAGTCCTCTGTGTTATTGTCTTCAGCTGGAGTGATGTATTCTGCTGCATTTGCTGGAACCTTGGAATGCAGCAGGTGATCCACATGTTTGTGAACAAGTCGCTGTCCCACGTGAATGGCATAAGTCAAAGGTCCACATGTTTCAATCACCACCCCAGGAATCCAAAAACCCTTGGGATGTTTACAGTCTTGAACCATCACCCTCTCCCCAGGATGAAAAATCCTTATTGGCTTGGCTGACTTGTCATGCCCTTTTTGCTGTTGTAGTTAACGCTTTGTGAAAGTATTAGCCAAGTCTGGCTTAAGCAATGACAAATGGGTACGAGGCTGATGTTTTAAGAACAGTTCAGCAGGTGTTCACTCTGTGACTATGTGAGGAGTGTTTCTGTAAGCAACCAGGAAATGAGCCAACCTTTGAGCTGTAGATACGTGCCGTGAATCTGGTTTATTCCAAGCTTTTTTGATTGTCTGTACAGCTCTTTTGGCTGCGCCATTTGATGCTGGATGGTAAGATGGAGTCAAAATATGTCGTATGCCATTCTGCTTTAAGAACAGTTTGAAGACATGGGAAGAAAATTGGGGACCGCTGTCCAACACTAACTCCCATGGTAGGTCATAAGAGGCAGAAAGTTGTCTCAAAAGGTCTATAGTCTTTTCAGTAGTTTTTACTTGTGTGGGCAACACTTCCAGCCACTTGGAGTGGACATCAGTTACTACCAAGAAGTGTTGTTTGTCCACCTCAGCACAGTCGACATGGATGTGTTCCCACAATGTGGTAGCCCAGGACCAAGGATGCAGGGGTGCAGTAGAAGGTTGGTTGCAGACAGCCACATATGGCATACATTGGTTGACAAGTTGTTGGATATCTTGATCAAGTCCTGGCCACCAGAAGTATCCTCTGGCCAATGCCTTCATTCGAGAGATTCCAGGATCACTGTTATGTAAGTCAGAAAGTAACCTCTTGCGAAACTTTGGAGGTATCACAACTCGAGCTTCCCACAGAACACAGCCTTGCTTTGTAGACAACTGGTCCTTCTTGTCTAAGAAAGGTCAGAGGGCTGGGTCTCTCATGAAGTTAGACCAATCATTTAGGGTGAAATCTAGAACTTTTGAGAGGACAGGATCTTGCCATGTCTCTGTTGTGACATCCTGTGAAGCAATGGGTAAGTCCTTGAGATGGGAAAGATGGAATACTGTCAAATTGTCTTCCTTCGCGGTAACATCCTTGCATGTCAGTCTCGACAATGCATCCATATTTGCATGATCTTGAAAATGTCTGTATTCGATGTCATAGTTATATGTCAACAAAATCAGGGCCCATTGCTGCATCCAGAGTGTTGCGAGAGTTGGTATTGCGGCCTTTGGCCCCAGAATTGCCAGTAGAGGCTTGTGATCTATTAGCAGAGTGAATTCCCATCCATACAAGTACTTATGCAACTTCTTGACACCAAAAATTATGCTCAAGGCTTCTTTCTCTATCTGAGCATAGTTACTTTCACTTGGGGACAATGTCCTGGAAGCAAAAGCGATCGGGTGTTCCTCTCCAGAAGGTAACATATGTGAGATGACAGCCCCCTCTCCATATGGTGATGCATAGCATGCCAGCCTCAGAAGTTTGGCTGGGTCATTGTGTGCTAACCATTTGCTGCCTAGAAGACATTTCTTGCAAGCCTGGAATGCTTCCTCACACCTTGGTGACCAATTCCATTGAGCTTCTTTTTGTAGCAAGTCATGGAGTGGTTGCAACAATATGGACAGATGAGCTAGGAACTGTCCATAATAGTTCAAAAGGCCTGAGAATGATCTTAACTCTGTCACATTTGTTGGTGCAGGTGCCTTGACAATAGCATTCACCTTGCTGTCTGTTGGGCATAGGCCTTGGGCATCAATCTGGTGACCTAGGTACTTAACAGAATGTTGCAGAAATTGGCATTTGGCTAGCTTTACTCTCAGTCCATACCATTGCAGTCTGGTCAGAACTTGGTCCAGGATTGTCAGATGCTTTTCCACTGTGGGTGCTGTTACCAAGATATCATCCATAAAGCATACTACATGGTCCAGTCCATTCAGTATCTGGTCCATTGTGTTCTGGAAAATTGCTGGCACTGTGGAAACTCCATATACCAAGTGATGATACCGGGAAACGTCCATTGTGGGCGTTGATGGTTAGCTATGGTTCTGACTCTGGTACTAGTTCCAGTTGCTGGTATGCAAAGGATAAGTCCAACTTGCTAAAGAACTTTCCCCCGAAAGTGTAACAAACAAGTTCTCTGCATTGGGTAATGGGTATGGATCTTGCTGTATACAACGGTTCACTCTAACCTTGTAGTCACCATACAACCTCACTGCTTTATCTTGTTTTGGTACCACAATGATAGGGGCAGCCCAGTCGCTCCTCTCTACTTGTGAGATGATACCATGGCTTTTGAGATGCCCAGTTCCTTCTCTACTGCTTCCCTTAAAGCATATGGTAGTGGTCGAGGCTTGTGGAAAACTGGAATGGCTCTTGGTAACACTCAGATCTTTGCCTTGATTGTGCCGTAACCATCCTAGAAAATAGGACCATGTTTGTCCAATACTTTCTTTAGCACATCTTGCGGTGCTTTGGTCACCATATTTAAGCTAAAGATCTTTTCCCAGTTCAATTTGATCTGCGTGAGCCAGTCTCTGCCTAGAAATGCAGGTCTTTTTCCTTGTACCACCACCAGAGGCAGGGTCCACGTTCCTCCCTCGTAGGTGACTGGCACTTGAATTTCTCCTAGTACAGGGATTTGCTCTTCCATGTAAGTTGAGAGCTGAATATGTGATGGTTGCAATGGGCACTGCTGACATTTCTCTCTGTAGATGTTCTCTGGCACAAGAGGTACTGCGCACTGGTGTCTAGCTGCTTGCTCACCGGGTTGCCTGCTAACTGAAGCTGGAGGTAAATTTCCTTTCCAGTTGCCCGTGTTGCATAAACCATGAACAGGCGCAATGCCTCATCTTCTGTTTCAGTGGTTACAGTGTCATCTGTGACCTACCTTGCAGTAGCAGTCCATGATATACTTTTGCACACCCTTTGTATGTGACCCACTTTTCTGCAGCTGTGGCATTTTTCATATCGAAAGCGGCATGTCCTTTGATGGTGGTTACCTCCACACGGGTAACACGGTTTTGACTTTGCTGAAGTGCCCTGTGGTGCTGGCTTCCTAAATGTTTGGGGTTGCTGTCGAACGTGTGATGGACCACTGTGTCGTGTGGCCTGTCCCTTTTGTTCTAGAGTATGGGCAACCTTGTGAACTTCACTTCTTTGTGGTTCCGACCGTCCTGCCAGTGCTTGGGAACCTTTCTGAGCAAGCTCCATAGCGATTGCAATGTCACAAGCTGTCTTGAAGTCTAGCTTTTTTTTCTTGCAAAAGCATTTTTCTGTAAGCTTCCCCTCTCAGATTGCAGACAAAGTGATCCCAGAGGGTTTCATCCAGGGTCTGGCCAAACTCACAAGTGCGTGCTAGATGCTTTAATGCAATGATGTAGTCAGCAATAGGTTCCCCTTCCCCTTGGTTGTCATGATACAAGGTGTACCTTTCAGCAATGAGAAGGGGCTGGGGTTTGAAATGCTTTGCAAGTGCCTCAGTGACTTGCGCATATCTCAGGGTCAGGATGTCAGCAGGGGCTGTTAAATTCAGTAGAAGGGCATAAAGCTGTGGTGACAGAATTCAGTAGAAGGGCATACATTTGTGGTGACAGAACTGCTAAAAACACATCTACTTGGTCAGCTTCTGCTATTTTGTTTGCCTTCAGCTTGCACTGGAAACAATCTAGATATAAATCAAATGTTTCCTTGGATTCATCAGATTCAAGTACTCTGCCAATTGCAGTCATTTTCCTGGTAGATGGTGCAGCAGCTGTAGTTTCCAAGAAAAAAAGTGTTACAAGTTGGTTTTTTCTCTCAAGGCTTTGCCTTATGTACTGCAATGTTGCTATTTTGCCATAAGAGGCTGTTGAGCTGCTTTTACTGCTGTGGTCAGTCTCTGAGAACACAGACCAGCGAGAGTGACAAATGGAATGTTAACTTGCAGTTTACAACAATGAACTAAATGAAAGTAAGATGAAGTCCACTGAAACAGTTTCTTCTTCTTCAAAAATAATTTTCTTTTTTGTTCAACACATATGGTAAGAGGGGCAACAGTTTTGTGGCTCTGCCACTTCCTCAGGCCCCAACTGTGCTTCTACAATTAATGCAAAAAAATGCTTTGGCAAGGCAAGGCAAATTTTATTTTCCAGGCACCCAATCCCGGAGGCTCTGGGCGCTGTACAAAAAGAACACACTAACAGTACAAAAATTTAAATTTGTATAAATAAGCAATAAAATAGCAACATAAAAATATAATTAATAAACATCTATATTAAAACTGAAACTCAGAAAAGGAGGGGCAAGCTTCCAGGGAGGACTAATGCATAAGGTCTGGGAAGGCCTGATTAAACAGGATGGCCTTGAGGTGGGCCTTAAAAACCTCAACCAAAGGGGCCTCCCGAATAGGTGGAGGAAGCGAATTCTACAGGACGGGGCCGGTGACACTAAATGATCTGTCGCCGGCAGTTTTAAGCCTCGTCCTGGGAATCACCAAGAGGCCCCTAGAGGAAGACCGGAGGGAGTGGACCGAGATAGCAGGTGTAAGAAGGTCTGACAGATAGCCGAGACCCAGCCCATATAGGGCCTTAAAGATGAGTAAGCCCATCTTAAAGAAAATCCTCCACCTTACTGGCAGCCAGTGCAGACAATGCAGAACCAGAGTAATGGAACAGAATTTAGGCTGCCCAGTCAGCAGCCTGGCAGCTGTGTTCTGCACTAGCTGCAGCCGGCGGAGGTTACAACCCGAAGACCCTGAGGTAGAGCGCATTACAGTAATCAAGTCTGGATGCCACGAAGGCATGCACTAATGTGGGGAGATCCATAGATAGAACTAGGGGCTTAACCATGATGATATTCCTAAGATGGTAAAAGCTGGTCCGGACAACGGATGACACCTGAAAATCAAATGACAATCTGCTGTCGAAGGTCACGTCAAGGTTTCACACCCTAGAGGAGGCCTTCAATGTCACAGATCCCAGGAATAAACCGGTTTCGGTACCAGAGGCCCCTGCTCTGTCTTCTGTTCGACTCCACCACCAGTACCTCCGTCTTGTCGGGGTTTAGTTGCAACCAGTTGGAGGCCATCCAGTCATTGCTCTCCCCAGGGCAGCTGTTCAGTACTTCTACCACACTAGAAGCTCCAGGGGCCAAGGAAAAATACAGCTGGGTATCATCAGCATAGCAATGAAAACCCAGATTGTACTTCCTAATGAGCTCATCCAAGGGCAGAAAGTACATGGCAAACAACACTGGTGACAAGACTGACCCCTGAGGTACTCCACATGACAGGAGGCTAGAAGAGGAGGAGAAATTCCCCATCACTACTTGTTGCCTCCTGTTTGTGAGATATGACTCAAACCAGCAGATGACAGAGCCAGTGAGCCCACAGAATTCCCTCAGGTGGTCAAGCAACACACAATGGTCTACCGTGTCAAAGGCTGAAGAGAGATTAAGGAGGATTAGAATTCTCCCTTCCCCCAATCTCTAGCCCTGAGGAGGTCATTGTGCACCTGTAGTAATGCGGTTTCTGTACTACACCTATTTCTTATGTATGCATTCATTCAATTTAAACTACTATATTGCTAACTTGTGCCACCAACCAAACCTTATCCAGTTTTCACAAAATAAAGTTATCATCATGACCTACAGATGGAATCACTGTCATCCAAACTACTATTATTCTCTATAGCAAATTGTCAACTTTACTTAAACCAAACACAGCTGCCTTGATTATAAAGCCTCAAAGTGCTGGACTGAAGTTTCCATGTAGTGTTGGGAAAGGTTTTAGTTTTTTGGGTTTTATTTGTTTAGGGTGGGTATTTTATTTATCCATTTATTTTGTTTATTTGTTTAGCTTGGACAATTTTATTATTGTCTGTTCGGGGTCTTTTCCTTGGGTTAGTTGCCTCGGTGTTGTGTGTTTTTTGTGTTTTGGTTAGCCTGTAGGATGTGTAGGCCTCCCCTCCCCAGACGTGCACTATTCGTCCTCCGCTCTCCGCTCCCTCCGTCCATTTTCCTCCCCCCCGTTGATGTTGTCAACTTACCAGTGCTGTCGAGCACTGGGTATTGTTTGTAGGAGGGGAGGTGGGGGGTACGGATGAATGAACGGGTCTTTCACATCGGGATTGTTAGGTTTAGAAGACGCCCTGGGGCAAATGGAGTCTGGAGCGTGGTGTTCCATGTTTAGTTCCCATATCCAAGGGCACTAACATTTCTGGTGGACAGGTAGCCATTGCGGACCTTGAAACCCGTCCAACTCGAGCAGTGTTATGCAATGCCAGATCTGTTAAGAATAAGACTGCAATTATTGCAGATCTTATTGGAACAACTGATTTGGCATGCATCACGAACCTAGCTGGATGAAAATGCTGACCACATATTGGGCTGCAATTCCGGCCGGGTACCGGTGATACACTACTCAGTTAGATTCTGAGAGAGGCGGTCTGTTTCAAGACTGAGTTGGGCCTCACGAGTGTACCAGTTGAGGAGACTGAATCCTTTGAGTGTACTGTGGTGGCAGGTGTAGGTTGTAGGATAGCGCTTGTCTACCGGGGGACGAGAGGTGATTCCTACAGGAAGTAGTGGACTTCGTGGTCGACATGGTGCTGAAGTCACCCAGATTGATGGTTCTGGGCGATTTTAATGCCTGGGTTGATGACGAACTCTCGTAATTTGGACAGCACTTCTTGATGACATCGCTGGGCCTTACACAGATTGTTACCTCTGCCACCCATCAACACGGTCACTCTCTGGATTTGGTTTTCCTCCTCAGGATTGAGGCCTCTGATTTGGGGATGGAACCTGTCGGTTGGTCAGATCATTACACCGTGAGGTTCAACTTTTATACCCCCCTCCATAGGCCTGCCCCTGTTGAGATGATCAGTTACCGCCCTTTATGGAAGGTGATCCCTGAAGGCCTGATGGCGGAGATTGACCTCTCGGAGTTTCCTGTGGCCAGCATGAGTCCAAAGACCTTGGTTTTGGCCAATAATAAGGCCATCTCCATGGCCCTGGACTTGATTGCTCCTGTCCAAGTTCATCCTCTCCCCCCTTCACCCTCGGGCCCCTTGGTTTGATGGGTCCTTGAGAGCGTTGCGGTGACTAGGATGTAGGTTAGAGTGACATTGGTGGAAATCCACCTTGGAGGGCGACCACGTTAGGTTGGTAGAGCATTATCAGGCCTACCAATCAGCAATCTACTGTATGAAGGCAGAATTCCTATCCGGGGAGATTGCTGCCACTCCAAGGAATCGACCATCAGCTCACTACGAACTGTGGACAGGCTGTGCAACCCATCCTGTCTGCAGCTCCGAAGACCTTTTTTGCAAGTGGAGTGTGATGAGCTTGCTCGATTCTTTTCGAATAAGGTGGCTGACATCAGGTTGGAGATCCTCTTGACTCGCTCTGTGGGAGATGCTGGTGATCGGTGCTTGGTCACTTCACCTCATGCTTCCTGGAGTTCCTTTCACCTGCCAGAGTTGGCGGATGTCATGAGGATTGTCCAGAGTATGCGCCCTACATGTTGTAGTTTGGACCCAGGTCCAACCTCCCTGCTTATGGGATGTTGCGATATTATCAGCCCATCCTGGCACAGATAGACTGGTGCTCCCTTTATTCAGATGAGTTCCCAAGCTCCCTGAAGGAGGCGGTGGTAACACCTCTCCTGAAGAAAGCTTCATTGGACCCGGACTACCTGGTCAACTACAGACCAATCTCAAATCTCCCCTTTATAGGGAAGGTTATTAAGAAAGTAGTGGCGATACAATTGGAAAACCACTTGACCATCGATAACATCTACGAACCTCTCCAGTCCAGTTTTCAAAAGAGGCATAGTACTGAGACCATGCTGGTTTGGGTGCTCAATAATCTCCTGATGATGAGACATCGGAGATGCCGTTCCATCCTGGTGCTCCTTGATCTCTCTTCAGCTTTCGACACTGTTGACCATGGGGTGTTGCTTGAGCATTTGAGGTCCATCTGTGGCCTGACATTTAAGGTCCTCAGGTGGTTTACATCCTTCCTCACAGGCAGAACTCAGAGAGCGGTGTCTGGGATTTTTCCCTCAGACCCATTCTCTCTGTCATGTTGGGTCACTCGGGGCTCAGTGCTGTCCCCCATGTTCTTTGCAGTGTATATGCTGCCCCTTGGAGACATTGTAAGACAGTATGGGCTGAGGTTTCACTGCTATGCTGATGATACCCAGCTTTACCTGGCTTTTACACCTGACCAGGATAGTATACTCTCAGTATTTAGCAACTGCCTTGCTGAAATCCAAGACTGGATGAATTTGAACTGGTTAAAGTTGAATGAGGGAAAGACCGAGGTGATGGTTGTGGACCCAGGTCATCGGATAGAGGGGCTGAGGACTGGTCAGCCCTCTGGAATTTATCTGGGGGGTGCTCAAATCCTTACCTCTGAATGGGTGCAGGACCTGGGGGTGGTGCTTGATGATGGGCTGACTTTATGATCGCAGGTGTCAGCAGTCGTCAAGTCGTCCTTCTACCATCTTAGGAACATCGCCAGGATCAAGCACCTTGTTCCATCCAGGGACCTACCTACATTGGTCCATGCCTTTGTGACCTCGCGCCTTAATTACTGCAACTCCCTGTACTTAGGGCTTCCTGGGGTTGATATCCATCACCTGCAGCTAGTGCAGAATGCGGCAGCATGATTATTGATGGCGACTTCTCGAAGTTCTCATATTACTCCTGTACTGCGCATTCTGCACTGGCTGCCAGTTCAGTGGCAGATCACCTTTAAAGTTGGTTTATTGACTTATAAAGCCCTACATGGACTTGGCCCCAACTACTGTACTTGAAAGAGCTTCTTGTTCCCTATTGCCCCGAGCGACAGCTCCGTTCAGCCAACGAGGGGTTGCTGGAGATTCTGAGGGTGTCTTTGAAGTCTTCTGGGGCCCACGCATTTATGTACGTGGCCTTTACCCTCTGGAACTCTCTACCCCATCAGCTACAGGAGTGCATGACTGTGGGAGGTTTTAAACAGGCGTTAAAGACTTTCTTATGGTACCAGGCCTTTAATGGTGTCGAATGAATGAACCTTGTCAGACTTTTGCTACTATCCTGTTCTGTATTTATTGATTTTATTATTCTGGTTTTTATCTTTTGTAAAGTGCTTTGGTATTTGAAAGGCACCTATGTGAAATAAAAATTATTATTATTATTAATAATAAATATTTATTTATTTATTTGCTTTTGCTAGCCGGGTAAACACACTAGACAACCAAGTGCCTATTTCAGGTGCGACCTGGGAGATTATAAGGTACATTCGTGAACAACAGGCAAAACAAGTAAGGTTACATTTAAGTGCATCAAGCAACAAGGTCAGTACAAGAAACAACAGGGTTTTACAATGCAGGCAGCAGGTAGGATAACAGTATAGTACTCTCATGATAGGCAGTGACCATCATACCAGGTAGCAACTCCGTAAAACTTGCAGGTGGACAGAGAAGAAACAAACTGGGATAGAGGAGGCCCAGAGCAAAATATGGAAATAGAACAGTAACTAAGAACACACTTATTGAGCAGTTGGGCCTAATGTGGACTAATCTAATTAGTAGATTGCAAGCTCGGTAGTGGATAAGGTGTGGCGGTCCACTGCCTTAGACAGATAAGTTAGGTAGTGACGCAGCCAGTCAGAGCGGCATACAGTAGGTCGGGTGGGTTTGTCTAGTGCAGAGGCAGGTGGAGGCCATTTTGAGAAAGCCCCAGAGGGAGGCTTTAAAGCTGTGGTTGGAGGGGGAGGAGTGAGTGCTTGATGGAAGGGAGTTCCACAACCTGGGCGCGTATGCAGCGAAGGCCCAGTCGCCTATTTGGGTGTGATTCTTGGGAACCAGGAGGGCATGAGAGTCGCTGGATCTCAGATGGTAGGAGGGGGTAGCCGGAATGAGGGATTCGGTGAGGGCTAAGGGGGTATCAGACCTGACAACATTGTCTATGAAGTTGCCCATGACATGGTGCTTTTCTGGTGGGAGCCACTCAAGCCGGGAGTAGAGCTCACAGCGGTGGGTGAGGCAGGGAGCTGAGAGCGCAAAGTGACATATGCTGTTATACGCTGTGTCCCATTTTGCGAGACTAGTTTTCGCAACGTGGTCGAAGGTGACAAGTCCATAGCAGAGCTTGGGTAGGAGGACTCCCCTGGCTAAGGTGAGATGGGCAGCTGGGGTGAGGCAGTTTTTCACTCTGTATGCAAGACCCAACTTACAGTTTGAGGCCTTACATGTATTGCATATGTGCAGATTCAGATCCAGTTGTGGGTCAAGTGTCACCCCCGGTACTTGACAGAATCTGCAACTTGTAGTAGGGACCCATCGGCACCTGAAATCTTTAGTGGGTCTGGGACAGCTTTTGTCTGGGCTGTTGAGCCAAAGAGCATGGCCTGCATCTTCTGCAGGTTAATCGTAAGCTTGTGGTCCTTTAGCCAGGTTTGGATTTGGTCGAAGTTGGAGTTTAGCTTGGCATTGATGGTAGAGATGTCCTGGGAGCTAGTCATAATGGCTAGGTCATCTGTGTATAGAGTTGAGCGCCCATGTGCCGGGGCCAAGGGTAGCTCATTTATGAAGAAGGAGAACAATAGAGGCCCCAGGACAGAGCCCTGGGGGACCCTGCAGTTAACTGGAGCTGGCTCAGACAGGGCCTTGTTGAACTTGGTGTACTGCTGCCTGCCCGAGAGGTAATTATTGATCCAGGCAAGGGCGGGGGGGAGAAGCCAAGGGACAGAAGAGAGGAGCACAATAGTGCGTGGTCAACCCGGTTGAAGGGTTTTGAGAGATCCACGAAGATGGCCCCGTTCAGTTTGCCTTGGTCAGCAGCAGACCTGATCATGGAGGTAACAGCTGCTAGGGCAGTGGAGGTGCCGTGCATTTTTCTGAACCTGTGCTGTGCAGGGGAGAGTAGGTTGTGGGTCTGTAGGTAGTGGGTGTGCTGTGAAGCGACTACCTTTTCAAGAAGTTTGCTGATCGCTGACAGGATCGCTATAGGGCGCTAGTTCATTGGGTCTTTTGGGTGACCTTGTTTGGGGACAGGGATGACTTTGGCCATCTTTCAGATGTCCAGGACTATGCCCAAGGTTAATGATGCATTGAAGACATAGACAATGGGTCGGGCTAGAAAAGTTGCCCCTAGTCTAAATAGTTTGGGCTCAAGGCAGTCATGCTCAGCACCAGTATGGGGGGAGAGGCCAGCAAGGAGCTTCTGGGTCTCCATGACAGAGATGACCCTGAGGTAAAAGGGGGTGGGGGTTTTCCCGCTGGGTTGGGGGGCCCAATCCTTGGGGTCATGTGGCTGGTTGGGGAGGGCTGGCAGGTTAGACAACAGGAAGTTAAAGGCATTGGCAATTGTGAGGGGGTTGTTGCAGTTTACCCTGTCAATGTGCAAAATATAGTGACTATACCAAAATTAATCCATCTCAACCAATAGTGGGAACATATCTTCATGCTCACCCCTATATATTCTGTATTTTCATACCAGGAACCATTTTCACAGCTATTTGACTAGTAGAAATAGAAATCTATTGTTTACAATGACTGCTGATAAACAAAAAAATCAATTTTTGGACTTAAACATATACAAGGGCTCTAATGGGTTAGAGACCACTTTATCTAGGAAAAAACATCCAAGAACACCATGCTACAGTTTCCATGACCCCAAACTCAAAAAGAGTATTCCTAAATCACAGTTCATAAGGGCTAGACGTAATTGTAGTGAACCTCATGAATATAGGAGAGTAGCTGAGGAAATGACTGTCAAATTCACAGATGGGGTTACAATTATAATCTTGTGCAGGGAATGGAACAACAGATCACCACACAACCAAGGGAAACATATTTAAGACAGACACCAAAACAAGACATAGGGGATAGAATAATTTTTTCAACCCCCTACAGTCATTTAAGTTGGAAAATTAGAAACATAATATTAAAGAACTGGCATATTTTGCAAACCGGAGGAGGAAGGAACACTAGATTTTTTGATTTATGTACCTCCAGAAAGAATCAAACTATTAGAGATCATTTGGTTCACACTCAACATTATATTCCAGATACCCCAAATAGACAGCTTTTGTTGGGTTCGATGGCACCTGGTAGTGTCCCATGTGACCACTGCTATCAGTGCGGTAACACAAGCAAGAAGCTGGAATTCGAAGATTCATACACCAGCAGACAGTTTCCAATCAAGCAGCACACTGACTGTAAAAACAATCCTGTGGTGTACGTCCTCCATTGTCCATGCAATAAACTTCATATTGGGAAAACTATGACGGAATTGTGCAAAAGAATAAGTGAGCATAAAAGTGACATTCGCTTAAAAGACGAGGCCTCAAGAGTGGCTAGACATTACAATGCTGTTGGACACTCTGCTACTTCATTCTGCTTTTGGGGTCTGGAACAAGTCCCTATGCCACAGAGTGGAGAAGCCCACTGGGATACAGTACTCAGAAAATGCGAAGTTTTATGAATTTTTACTTCAAATATCCTAGATCTGGATGTGGGACTCAATGAAGAATGTGAATGGGAATTGTATTATCAGAGTACACACAGACTGTTTCCCATTAAAATGTTTCACATCTTACTGATACATGGTCAAATTGTGAAGATCAGTTGTCAATTAATACAGAATATAAATAGTTCTAGAAAGATGTCGCATAGCCCAAAATCAAAAATGTTTTTAACCATCATGACTTTAGAAAATTTGTGCAATCAAATTACATTATAGTCACAGTGACTTGAATCAAAAATGTATTAAAATGTAGAATATATTTTTTCAAAATCCCCACCCCCCCCAATTTGGAGCCTGGTTGCCCCATACCCCTATATACCTTCTCTTCACTATATTTCTTTAATGCCATTTATATTTGGAAATGAAGAATTGAAACAAGCATCTATTCAACCCTTTAAAACACAAGAATTTCCAATACGGAATAAGATGTTCCCTAATTTAATTCCACAATATAAAAATAGACTGGAACTTAACATCCCAGGGTGGGAGGCTAACCGCTGCAGTGAAGATCCCGGGCTCAGGTTCTTCATGTTGTCATCCTTCCAGCTGAGCCACTGGGAACCACACTGATCCGCCTGTCAGCAGTACTGGGGGACAGAGCCGTGTGATGTCATTCGTGATGTTGGTAGCTCCCCCCACCTCCTGCGGGATTTAAAGCATGTTTTGGCCACTTGCAGCCTCTCCTTTGGTCTGGATAGGTGTTGCTGTGGTGCAAATAATAAATCTGTAAGTTTTCCTTTTTGTTTTACTTTTAGCTAGGAATTGCAGAGCAAAATGTTGAGTACGCAGCATTGAATGCAAGCTATATTTTTTCGGGGAACCAAATCAGCTGCAGCACAGGTTCTAAAAGAACTAATGGGCTGCCAGATAAAAAAATTGAAACAAACAATAGAAGCTCTTACACAAGGTATTTCATTTGTTTACGTCACCGGAAGGTTTAGTGGTATACTTTGAATTAAAACAAACAGTTTAATATGAATAATATATTTTTATTCAAATGTAGATTTATGGAGAAGATTTCAGAGTCAAGGGAGTGAGCAAACAAATATTGAAAAAGCCTTGGGTGAGCAAACCATAGACTGTTTTCAAATGAATCATTAGTGGAAATAAAAAAAAAGTACTAAAATAATACTATTTTTATAAATACGGATGGGCATAAAGACACTGACAAAGCATTAAAGGAAATTGGCTCATGGTATGAAAATACAGAATATATAGGGGTTAGCATAAAGATATGTTCCCACTATTGGTTGAGATGGATTAATCTTGATATACAGTAGTCACTATATTTAAGGCTTTATAATTAAGGTGGCTGTGCTTGGCTTGAGTAAAGTTGATATTTTTTATAGAGAATAATAATAGTTTGGATGACAGTGATTCCAGCTGAAGGTCACGGTGAATAACTTTATTTTGTGAAGAGGGGATAAGATTTGGTTGGTGGCACAAGTTAGCAATATAGCAGTTTAAACTGAATTATTGCATATATAAGAAAATAACAAGGCATTTTTTTGCATTTATTGTAGAAGCACAATTGAGGCCTGAGGAAGTGGCAGAGCCATGAAACTGTTGCCCCCTTACCATGTGTGTTGAATAAAAGAGAAAAAATATTTTTGAAGAAGAAAGTGTTTCAGTGGAGTTCATCCTACTTCATTTAGTTCATTGTTTCATTGTGGTGCCAACAGGATGACCCAAATTTACTTTAGCTAGACATCTATAAGACAGCCTGACACCACTGCACTGTTCAACTTTTAGTTCCCAGCATAATTCATGTGCCTCGTGGAGCGCTGCTAGCAGCTGTGTTCTCTCTTTTTCCAAGACATCAAAGTAGCCAAACAGTGCACACTTGCACATTTGTTTTAGCTTTCTTTTGATAACTCTGTACCCAGAGTGGTGTACCTAAGCAGTTTATAAGGTTTTATGTAGCCAGGCAGAGAGGGACAGATAAGGAAGCCCCAGTCAAACAGAATATAGATGCAAGGAGCTGGAAAGATTTACAGGGCAGTTTAAATTAAAAAAAAAAAAATATGCATTAATTTACATGCCCCTTCAGTTGCACTCATAAAAGTTCTGGTTTTGATTCTTCATTGCCAATGTGACATATTGTGGGTCAGTGCAGGAGGGACTCATACACAGTATGTCAGTTCAGTGGCCATCTTTATTATACCCAGAGATAGTGGTCTTGCATCACTGGACATACACAAAGAAAAGCTTACTGTGCATGACAGGAACTTACATATATAATGGACTACATTACCCACATGTATAAACTACAACTCTAATCCACTTCCTACCATATATATCCATGTATATACTGCCATACAAATCCATACATATACTACAGTGTCTTTCAAATCCAGGATGGTGGGCTCCCCTATTTGTAAGCAGCCTTTGCAAATGGCTGGCCTGCTACATTACTTCCTTTTACCAGAAACATGGTAAGTAGTTTCCCGGTCCTGTTTGTGCAGACTCCACTTGTGATGTGGCTACTTGCATGTCTTGTTTTCAAAATGTGTCCAGAGACTGCTGACAGCTGTGCTTCTGCCACTTGGAGTACTCTTCACACATTCACTAAACACTTACAATCTGGATGTTGTCTCTCACAGATGTGCTGACTTTGACCTTACTGTTTTGCGAGGCCTCCTGTCTTAGGATCATTAGATCCTTCCTCCCACAGTGCTCTGGTACTGCTTCAGAATCATTCCATGATGTGGATCAGTGGAGGGAAATGTCCTTAAAGAAGACAGAATAGTTACTTACCGATAATCCACCGAGTCACAGCTAACCCTCCCACTTTCCCCCTTTATATCTCAAGTAGTTTTCTTCTTATCCTGCCTGCCGTCACACACTGGTTCTCCTATGCCGATTAGGGCAGGCTAATTCTCAGGTTTCAAATCCTTTTCTGTGTTCCTGGTTTTGGTCCTGGTTGCTTTGGTCCCTGCTTGTCTGAGGATCCTCCGAGCTTGTCTCCAGCAGGGAACTGAAGCATGATAGGGCCTTTCATATTATATAGGTGGCAATAACACATGTCAGCGTTAATGGCCTCAGCTAGTATACGTTTCTGCATGGTCCTGATGCTGATGGCTTACAGATCCGTGATGTGGCTCAATGGAGGAGACTTTTTCTAAAGATCTAATTTTTCAGTAAGTAAATCTTCTACACACTTTGGAAACTAAATCAGTTTATGGAGTGGCAATCTCTTCTCTAAAACTAGAAGGTGGTGAGTGCCCGGTATTTTGCGATCTGCTGCTGTGGAATATGTTGATGCTGCTGTTTTTTTTTTTTAGCTGCTTCCATTTTTTTCATTAAAACAAAAAAAATATGCTAATGGTGTAACCCAAACTTGTTTTGTTTCAAATCCCTTACCACTGCATACTTCTTGAACTTTAGGTGTGCAGCCACTCGTGACACAGAGTTATCTCCTCCCATTGCATCATGAGAGGTTAGACTGTGTTGGGGATGGTCCCAAGTTTTAGAAAAGATGCAGTGCGAGTTTTCCAATGACTGAAAAGAAACAGTTTTTTGGCTATTATTTTAGACTCCTGTTGCTGCAGCTCCTACCTTTGGAAGGAGCCCCCAGCCCCATCCCCCAGCATCCAGCAGCCAGCACTGATCCCTACTCTAGGCTTACCTCTGTGGGGCTGGTGGGGTCCCCCCCTACTGAAGACCGGATTCAGTGTGGCCAGCATTGTGGCTAGCCAGGAGAGGGACCTGTGAGGCGCCCTCCATCATGTGCCACAGCAACCTATTTCTCCTCCATTTTCTCCCCTTCAGAGATGGATCATGCCATGATGCCAGTGGAGGGAGTACGCATGCACCCGTACATGCTCCTCCAGGTGTCTTCGCCATCTCCGCCCACATCTACAGTGTCAGTGTGCTGCCCCCAGCCTCCACTAGATGCCAGTCACACATTGACCCCTGGCATCCCCCCCTTCATGGAGAATGAGAGAGCAGTACCATGGATGCTCAATCCTTCTCCTCCCCTGCCAACCCCGGCAGCCCATGCTTGTTCCTGAACATGGGTCGCCGGCGTAGCCTGATGTAAGGCATCCAGCGCCTCAACCCTCTGCACCACCAGGCTGGCCTAAGAAACAGGTTTTTGTGTGGTAACTCCCATATGGTGCACAAGTGTCATTTTTTTATTTACAAGAAAAAGGAGACAGACACAAATCAATCAGCTACATCCACAAACTCTACAGAAGATGAGCAGTCATGAAATATGTTTTAACAGCTGTGGGCGGATTCTACAGTCATTTTTCTCTGGCTTCTAAAATGGTCAATTGTGACATGCTTCTGTTGGACTTCTGGAATTATCCTTCCAAAAGTCCAACAGAGCTGGTAGCACTCCACCGTGATTGACCGTTATGGAGTATCAACTGAAAGGTGCACATGCGCAGTTCCACTGGCGCCACCATCTTGGAAATGGCAGCATGCCATTCACTGCAGCTATGCATGCATGAGTGTCGTACATGCGTAGTTGCGTCACCAGTGCTCGTTCTCTGACTTTAGAAGCTTGCCACAGCCGTATCAACTCTGGCTTGAGTTTGTTTAAACTAGGGACAATTTGAGGCCTAATAGGGGGAGGGGGTGTTGACAGTCTTCTTTTAAAATGGTGTGACATTACCTGGAAAGACAAGACAGTAAAGAAAGTTTGTAATAAACAAGGCATTAGACTCCTTGACCTCTGACGAAGGGTGTGTGTGTGTGGGGGAAGGTAATGAAACAACTTGACGCCTTTTCATAATAAAGATCACTCATAGAATCAAAATGCACTAAGATTTTACCCTCTACCACTCCATCCCCACCAACAACTTGTTTTTCTAAACACTACTGAGATTTGCCTCATGTTCTGACTGTTCTCATTGGTGTATATGTAGCATGCATAGCTACATGGACTTCCAAAATAGTATACACAGCATTCCTACCTCCATTTCAGGTACAGTGCAATAACAGAGGTGATGGGTGTCACAAACCCACTCAGCAGGTCAGGCCCTCTACTCCCAAAGTGTCAACCTCTGAGCACAATCTTGTGAACAGTGTAACAGACAAGGTAACCCTCGTGTCTGTTTTTGTGAGTTCGGATCATCCTTTGGTCTCAGTTCTGGTGGGATTCAAACTGTTAACCTCATGTTAGCATACCCAATGCACAGACACAGATATATCAGTCTTTGGGGGGGCCAGATATCTTTGCCTACTGGTACCCAACCAGGTATACAGAGATGAACCCTTTAAAACTTTAATAAAGACCTCAGATTTAAAATGCTTCTCTTTCTAGTTTGGTACCACCATTCAAGCTTATGTCTATTGTCTGCTATAACCATGTACTTTTCTTACAAAATAAAAAGAAGTCAAAGACAGATCAAGTAAGTTCTAAAAAATGTTTTACTAAAATAGTTAAAAATACGTGAAACACAAAATACAGAACTCATATCAAAAGACATACAAATCTTTTAAAAAGAAACAAGGTTTAAACTGTGCAAATTCCTACTATAGTACTTAGTCTCTAAATACTTGCTTAAGTGCTCATCGATCTTGCTTAGTCAGAGTCTAGGTCAAAATGTGTGTCTCTGTAAAACAGAATTATTCCTTAAACAACTGTATTGGCCAATCCCTTTTTGGTGAGGTCAGATAGCTCCTCCTCTGTCATAGAAACATAGAATTTGACGGCAGATAAGGACCGCTTGGCCCACCTAGTCTGCCCATTTTCCTACCTAACAGATAAGCCACAGATCCTAATTAACCAACAGCTTACTTCCTCCTACTCCCAACTAGGACTGCCTTATGTCTGTCCCGTGCATTCTTGAATTCCCCCACTGTTCTTGACTCCACAACCTCCTCAGAGAGGCTGTTCCGTGCATCCTCAACCCTCTCTGTGAAAAAATACTTCCTCACATTACCTCTGAGCCGTCCCCCCTCTGTCTTAAAATTGTGCCCCCTTGTTCTTGTACATCTCTTTTTCTGAAAGATGCCACCCTCTTGGACTTTGTTGATTCCCTTGAGGTACTTGAAAGTTTCTATCATGTCCCCTCTCTCCCTCCTTTACTCAAGGGTATACATATTAAGCTCCTTTATTCTTTCTTCGTATGTCTTCTGGTGCAGACCCTCACCATTTGGTTCCCTCCTCTGGACGGCCTCCACTCTGTCTATGTCTTTGCAGAGATGGGGTCTCAGAACTGCACATAGTACTCAGATGGGGTCTCACCAACTGTCTGTACAGAGGATAACAACTTCCTGTTTTCTACTATTGATGCTTCTCCTGTGCATCCCAATAACCCCCAAGCCTTCCTTACTGCCTTCTCACATTGCTTGCCCACCTTTAGGTCATCTGATATAGTTACCCCCAGATCCCTTTCCATTTTTACTGTTGTCAGTATCTCACTCCCCGTTGTGTACTCTTGCCCTGGGTTTTTGTTTCCCAGGTGCATTACCTTGCACTTCTTTGCATTGAATCTGAGCTGCCATACATTTGACCATTCCTCCAACCTTGCCAAGTCCCTTCTTATCTTTCCCATGCCATCTGGTGTATCAACCCTGTTGCAGATCTTTGTGTCATCTGCAAAGAGACATACTTTTCCTTCCAGTTCCTCTGCAATGTCACTTATAAAGACATTAAAAAGGACCGGTCCCAGCACTGAACCCTGTGGTACCCCACTAGTAACCCTCCTTTCTTCACTGTAGACTCCATTTACTACTACCCTTTGCATCCTGTTGTCTAGCCAATTTTTTATCCAGGCTACCACCTTGGGACCCATTCCAAGGCTGGCTAACTTGTGTATTAATCTTTTGTGTTGGACTGTATCAAATGCCTTGCTAAAATCTAGGTAAGCCATGACCACAGCCCCTCCATGGTCTACTACTTTGGTCACCCAGTCAAAGAAATCTATTAGATTCATCTGACACGGCCTTCCCATCATGAATCCATTCTGCTTTGTGCCCCACTGGCCTCTAGGTACTCAACAATTCTTTCCTTAAGAAGTGATTACATCATTTTACCTACCGCTGAGGTCAAACAAACTGGTCTGTAGTTTTCTGCCTCTGTCCTGCTCCCACTTTTGTGAAGAGGAATCACATCCGCCCTCCTCCAGTCCTCAGGTACTACCCCATCCTCCCATGATTTGTTAAAAAGAGTAGTCAGCGGTGTCATTAGTTCTACCCTTAGTTCTTTTAGAATTCTTGGGTGAATCCCCTCAGGCCCCATTGCTTTGTCCATCTTCAATTTTATTAGTTCTTTCAGAACCCTTTCTTCTGTAAATGGACTGGTATCGACCCTCATCTTCAGAGTGTTTCTCTTGTTTGGTTTAGGTACCTCCCCCTCCTCTTCCTTTGTGAGTACTGAGCAGAAATATTGGTTCAGTATCCCTGCTTTTTCATTGTCACCCTCTACCCACATTCCCTCCCCTTTATTACGCCTCAGTATCCCTCTTTTGGTCTTTCTTCACTCCCTAATGTACCTATAAAAGGTCTTATCCCCCTTCTTAACAGAGTTGGCTATTCTTTCCTTGGTTTGGGCCTTTGCTATTCTGACTGCCTTCCCAGCCTCTTTCTGCTTTAACTGATAAAGTTCTCTGTCCTTCCCCTTCTGTGTTTCCTTATATTTCCTGAATGCTATCCTTTTCTCCTTAACCTTCCCTGCCACCTCTTTTGAGAACCATAGCGGCTTTTTCCTTCGTTGTGTTTTGTTGATTTGCTTTACACAAAGGTTTGTTGCCTCTGTGATGGCTGTTTTGATTACTCTCCATTGTTCCTCCACCCCTCCTTCTTGCCAGTTGGCTAGTGCTTTTCTGAGGCACTCTCTCATTTTCCCAAAGTCAGCCCTCCTAAAGTCCAATACTCTTGCTTTTGCATGGCTTGATTGTATGGCTGTGTTTATCGTGAACCACACTGTTTGGTGGTTGCTTGTTCCCAGATGGCTACCCACTTCAAAATCTGAGATTCTTTCTCCGTCCCCATTTGAGAGTACCAGGTCTAAGATTGCTCCCTCCCGAGTGGGTTCCAGTACTAGCTGTCTGAGGCATGCCCCCTGTAGGGCATCAAGAATGACACTGCTCTTGGATGTGCCTGCAGCAAAGGTGCTCCAGTTAACATCTGGCATATTCAGGTCCCCCATCAACAATATCTCCCCTTTTTCTGCCATTTTAAGAAAGCCTTCTATCATTTCCTTGTCCATTCCTCCCCTGAGATGGGGTCTGTATACAACCCATGCGGATTGTGGTGCCATTTCCTGTCTCCAGGGTGACCCAGAGTGTCTCATCTGCTCCCTGTTTACTCTTTAGTTCTGTTGCTTTGATCCCTTCCTTTACATAAAGAGCTACTCCTCCTCCTCTTTTACCCTCCCTGTCCCTCCTGTAGATTGTGTATCCTGGTATGTTGACATCCCAGTCACGGTTCTCTGTGTGCCACGTTTCTGTGACTGCCACAATATCCAGGCAACCCTCTTCCATCAAGGCCACTAGTTCAGGAGCTTGTTACACAGACTATGGGCATTAGTGCTACATCACCCTCCACTTTTGAGTGGCCTTACCCCTTTTAGCCCCATTCCTGTCCTTACTGCCTTTGCCTTTTTTTACATTTACTTCTGGCCTGCTCCCTAATGACTTCTCTACCTTGGTGTTTACCTCACTAAGTACTGTTGTTTGTGGGGGTAGGCTGGTATTTCTCTGCTCCTTTTCAGTGCCTCCCCCCTTGGCTAGTTTAAATGCTTGCCAATGAAGCATTTAAACCTCTCACCTAGGATCCTGGTTCCCTCCCGGACAGATGCAGACCATCGCTCCAGCATCCCTCCAGGTGTCTTCCCAGTCCCCAATGAAGCCAAAACCCTGAGCTCCACACCAGTTTTTCAACCATTCATTGAATTCCCTGGTGAGGAGTACCCTAGCATCACCCTTGCCATAGACAGGCAGCACCTCCGAGAAGGTTACTGTATGCGCTACTTGTCTAAGGCCCCTCCCCAACTCTACAAACTCCTCTTGCACTGCTCTGATCCCATTCCTAGCCAGGTCATTTGTCCCTAGGTGGACAATAACATCCAGCTCCCTCCCTCGTACAGCTGCTCCCACGATCCTGAGGATTCGCTTCCTGTCCCTCCAAGCCATGGTGCCAGGCAGGCAGGCACCCTACCTCCCTCTCCCCTTCCTCCCCCATTTCTACCCCCTAATGATTGAGTCCCCCACCAGGAGTTGTTTCCTTCCCCTGTGGGGTTTCATGCCACCCTCCTGTGGGTCTCCTTTGTGAAGGTTCCCAGCATCCTCCTTGGTCTCCATTGCAGGTGCCTCCGTAGAGGAACTACTATCCACCAGAAGAGCGAATGAATTGTGGAGAGGTACAGCTGGAGGGATGCAACTCTGTTCCACCACCCTTTCCCTCTCTGAGCCCACCCTGGTCCAGCCTCTCCTCTTTCTTGGCAACCTCTGAGGTAGTGGCATTGGCCCTGGTGGTCCCTGGGTGGGGGAGGAGGTTTCACGAATCCTAGCCAGGTCAGCCTGGAGACGGGCAACCTCCTTCCTCAGACCAGAGAGGTGCCTGCAAATAGGGCAGCATCACAGCCTCTAGACTGTCTCCCGGAACACTGCCACCCCACAGCCATTGCACTGCACCACTCCTATCATGTCTTATTTTGTGTCCCCTCTCCTGTTTCTCTGTATGCTCACTCTCTCCTCTCCTTACAACTCTCATCCTTCCTGTTCTGGGACAGTAACTTCCTATATTCTTCAGTAGCCTCCTTCTTCCTTGCTCAGTGTCAGACCACCAGCAGCTGGGGGCAGTGAGCTACTTTTTTCCTTTAGGGTTGACAAAACCAATGTTTCTCTATGATCCTTCCCTTCCTACTGCCAAACAGGAAGTTCCTGTTAACAGTCAAATCCAGTGGCTATAAAAGTACAACTGGCTTAGGGTGGGTGGGATGGAGGGCAATTAGTAAGAAAAAAGGCTAGCAACAGGAAGTTGTAATTTGAGTCACCTGCTTTTATAGTGTCTAAACCACACCCCCAATTAAGCTCTCGTTCCTCCTACTGGTTTAGCAAAGTGAACTGATACAGAACCCTTCCCAGCACAGAACACACACTGACTTTCTTTCTTTTCTTTTTTTTTAAACCCTAAATAAGGCCCCTTCTACTTCTAATAAAGTATCTGTTTGCTTAAACTCAACAGACACTGACTCCTGCTAAGATATAAGGGTTAAATTAATAAGAAAATGTAGCTTCTTTTAGTTAGCTGCTTTCTGCTCTACAAGCAAGGCTAGCAACAGCTAGCTGTCAGATTATATTTAAAAATATAACTAAAAAAAAAACAGCAGTCTGTTCAAAGTATCTATTTTGCAAGCATTCAGCATGACTCATGTTTCAAATGACATCTCTTTTGATCCATGCTGCATCCTCCTCACACAGGCTTCATATGAGCATTTACAACCTCGCACTTCTCTTCAATGTCATAAACCTTTTTTATGATTTCCCTCTTAACAAAGTTTACTTAAACAATTCTGTAATTAGCTCCTGGTCTGCCATGTAACACATTGTCTCTAAAATGTGTGTGTGTATAATCTCACATGCTGTCTCAGCATTTTTCTCATGGCATCCACCCTTCAGCTGAAACTGGGAGGGGTGGGGTGAGGTTATTCCAAGGGCACTTGATTTTCAACAAGAGACATTCAGTAATACATTTTATTAAAAAGAAATGATACAGCACTCAGAACATGGATGTCTATGTCACACTCCTCCCCACCTAGACTGAATTTTGGGGATCTATCCCCTACATGGGATGAGCTTCCCAAATCAGTTCACTCCTCATAGACAGTCCATCTGAGTTATTGTTTTTCACTCCAGCCCTATGTATATGTGTGATTTTTAGATCATACCCTTGTAAAGCAAGACTCCATCTTAGCAGTCTCCCATTGTTCTTCCCCATCTGCGTCAGCCAAACCAGGGGGTTGTGGTCAGTCTGCACCACAAAATGCTGCCCATACGAGTATGGCTCTAATTTCTTTAAGGCCCACACTATGGCAAGACATTCTATTTCCACCGTAGAGTATGCTTGCTCCCTGGTGAGCAGCTTCTGGCTCAGGTGCAGTACTGGGTGATCTGTCCCTTGACTGGACATCTGGCTCAGTACTGCCCCAATACCCACATCTGAGGCATCCGTCTGAACTATAAAGCTTTTGCTATAGTCAGAACTTGTCAGAACAGGAGCACTGCACAGTGCCTCCTTCAGTCTGGTAAAGGCTTCCTCACAGGTTGGGCCCCAGGCAATTTTCTTTGGCATTTTTTTCTCTGCCAGGTCAGATAGGGGAGCAGCCAGGGCACTGTAATTGGTTACAAATTTCCTGTAATACCCTGCTGTCCCTAGAAAGCTCCTGACCTGCTTCTGGGTTTCTGGTCTGGGCCATGCCTGGATCACCTCTATCTTTATTTGATTAGGACAGAGCTGTCCCCACTTCCCCCATGGCCACCTGGCACTTCTTGGCTTTGACAGTGAACCCGGCCCTCTGTATCCTGCTCAGCACTTCCCTAAGGTGGGATAGGTGTTCCTCCCAGCTGGTACTAAAGATGGCAGTGTCATCCAGGTACGCCATGGCGTACTCCTCAGCACCATTTAACACCTGGTTCACCAACCTTTGGAAAGTGGCTGGGGCGTTCTTCATTCTGAAAGGCATTACTTTGAACTCAAATAAGCCTATCGGAGTGATGAAGGCCGACCTCTTCCTAGCTCTGTCTGTCAATTCTACCTGCCAATACCTCTTGGTCAGGTCAATAGTCGTAAGGTTGGTCACCCCTCCCAACTTGTCCAGGAGTTCATCCATCTGGGGCATTGGGTGGGTGTTGGACTTTGTGACTGCATTCAGTCCATGACAGTCCACACAGAAATGAGTTGAGCCATCTGGCTTGGGCACAAGGACTACAGGTGAGGCCCAGGGGCTGTGGGATCTCTGGATTACCCCTAAATCCAGCATCTCCTCCACTTCCCTCCTAATGTCCTTTTGGACAGCCTCTGACATCCGATATGCTGTCCGTTGTATGGGCGACTGTGTCCATCTCCACATCATGTGTTGCTAATGGGGTTAGTCCAGGCTTGGTGCTAAATGAGGGGGCAAAGTCTGCCAAAACCTCCCTCACTTTCTGGACCTGGTCTGGGGCCAGCTGGGGAGACAATTTTACTGCTGCCATAGAGGACTCCCACTTACTTTCCTCCAGCAAATCCAGAAAGGGGTCTCCTTCGTCCGTCCCTTCCCCATGACTACACACTGCAAACATCATGTCAGCCCTATTTGCATATGGCTTCATCATGTTGACATGGTACATCCTTTCAGTCTGTCTTCTGTCAAGTAACTCCACAATATAGTTCATGTCATTTACCTTCCTAACCACTTTGTACGGCCCTACCCACTCAGCTTGCAGCTTGTCTTTCTGGACCGGAATAAGGACCATGACTTCCTGACCCACCATGTATGAGCGAGCTTTGACTCTGCGGTTATAGCATACTTTTTGTTTCTGTTGGGCAGCTGCCAGATTGCTCTGGGCTGTCCCCATAAGCTCCTTCAGCTTCTCCCTAAACCTTAGGACATAATCCACAATGGGAGTTCTCTGGGTGATGTGCTTGTCTTCCCAGTCCTCCCGGATCAAGTCTAGGGGCCCACGTACCCGGCGTCCATACAAGAGTTCGAAGGGGGAAAATCCTGTCAACTCTTATGGTACCTTCTTGTATGCAAACAACAGGTGGGGAAGGTATTTCTCCCAGTCCCTCCCATGCTGTGCAGCAAACACCCAGAGCATTGACTTTAGGATACCATTGAATCGTTCCACAAGTCCATTGCTTGTGGGTGATACGGTGTCGTGCATCTTTACACCACCCCACACTTCTCCCATAAACATTTCATTAGGTCCGACATGAAGGAACCCCCTCGATCGGTGATTACATCCTGCAGAAACCCAACACAGGAGAAAATCCGAAGTAAGGCATCTGCCACTTTGTCTGTCCTCAGAGAGGAATAAATTACATGGACCTGCTCTACAGCCACTGCACTGCCTCTGCACTGGCTAAGTTGGACACCCTCTACCACAGAGCTATCAGGTTCATTACTGGCCTTCTACTTTCCACACACCATTGCTCCCTGTACTCATCGTTAGGCTGGATTTCCCTTCACTGTAGAAGGAATAAAAATGCCGCCTTATGGGCCTTCAGAGCGGTGACAAAGCTCCCCTCATATGTCTCAGATTGTATTCCCCGGAGTGTGTTAGGCACCTATGCTCTAAGGAGCTATTTCCTAATTGCCCTCCAAGTTCCAAGGATCAAAACTCGTTTCAGCAAAGCTGCTCTAAGCTTCTCTTTACCCACATTGTGGAACAGTTGACAAAGGAACTTGAAGCTGAGCTGCCCTGTTAGCCTGAATATCTTCAAGGCGCTCTACGATCGCTATATGAAAGCACCTTGCAAACGTTTTCCTCACTGCTAGCCCACTAATTCCACAACTCCCCCTTTCCATCCTGATGCTTGCCATGTTTCTACCCCTGGCTCTCACTCTTTCTCCATTAACGCTTCCTGCTGCACCCACCCTTCCCTGTCCACTCCAGCCTAGCTAAAGTCCCACCCCATCCATAGTAGTGTCCCAGTTATCTACCCCTCCTCCGTCATTATCATAATAAACAAGTACATGACAGCCATCATCACTTTCTGTGGTTTTAGCTCAATTTTTACCCCAGTCATCAGTAATATATCACTCCTCTTCTTTATCTCTCTAACCTGCCACCCCATACATGGCCTCTTTCCCCTATATGTGTAGTTGCCGGCTGCCTCACTCAAAAGATCTCTGCTTATAACCCCTGTATGCCTATGGTTGATTGTACATCTACTGACATCTTCAATTGTAAAATAATGCTGTTTTTTTTATTTCAACCTTGTACTGTACTGTATACACTGTATATACTTTTTCTTCCTTGTATATTATTGCTTTTTGTATACCTGCTTCTGTACTGTACTTTGATGTATTCATGACCAGGTCCATCTTGTAAATGAGCCTTGCTCAATGGTGCCCACCTGGATAAATAAAGATTTTGATTAATTGAGAGAATAAGGTGACTGCCTCTGGATACTGGGTGGCATAATCCACCACAGTCAGGATGAATCTGTTCCCTGAGGAGCTGGGGGTATTTAAAGGCCCCACAATATCCATTCCCACCCTCTGGAATGGGTCCTCCACTATGGGCAAGGGGATCAGGGCGGCTTGTGTTTTCTTGCCTTCCCTATTTCTTGGCACCGGTGACAAGACCTGCAATACTCCTTCACCTGCTGGGTGAAGTTAGGCCAGTAGAATTTCTGGCCTAACCACTGCGTAGTTCATGTGATTCCCAGATGACCAGACAAGGGAATATCATGGGCAACCTTGAGCAACTGCTCACAATATCCCTGGGGAACGACAGGCTGCCTGCCTAGTTTCCCTCCCTCTGTCTGTACTGCCTGTGTATACATAAGTCCATTTTCCCAATAAACCTTATGTTTGCTGTCACCTCCCTGTGTGCCCTCTGAGTCTGCCCAAGCCCTCAGCTTCTCTAAACTAGGGTCACTTCTCTGAGCAGCTGCAAAACCCTCACACAGTCCCAAGGCATGGGACAGGTCCCCTTCCATCACTAAACTAGGGTCCCTAGCACTAGCATCTGGGCCCTCAGGATCACTGTCAATCCCAACCCTCTGACAACAGGTCACCCCTCCCTCTTCAGAGTAACCTACTGTAGCTGTGGGGTTACTTGCTACCGGGAACATTTCTACCCCCTTTTTATCAGTTTCCCCATCTGGAGACACAGGCTGGGGAACCAGCCTCTCAGTGGTTTCCACACTGGCTTCTGTGGGGTTCAGGGAACCACTATTTTCTCTTGCTGCTTGGCTATGGGTAACTGCACATACCATCTCCTGCTGGAGATTGTTACCCAGGATCACATCCACTACTACTGTGTTGGCTACAGCAACTTGTTGCACAGTTCCCCTGTTTCACCCCAGCCCAGGAGACCACTAACGAGTGGCAATGTTTTCTCTTTACCAGTAAACCCTTGTACAGTTACGTACTTATTGGGTATAAGCTGACCAGGCTGTACCAGATCCCCCTTTACCAATGTCAGGGATGCCCCTGTGTCCCTTAACCCCTGCGTCTGTACCCCACTTACTATGACTGGGTGCATGTGTTCCCTCATGTTCACTGGCATGCTCTCAGGGACACACAAACAACCCACTTCTTTTCTAGCACCCTGTTGTGTATTTTGGCTCCCCTTTTTGGCACTGTCTGGCAATATGCCCAGTTTTCTTACACAACCAACAGGCATTTCTTACTTCAGAGAAATCTTTTCATTGAAACCTGGGGCTAACTGGTTTTGGTGGAGGCAGTGAGGGTTTTAGCTGCCCTGAAGGTGCGCTTTTCCCTTTCTGCGCTGCCACACCCACCCCATTCGCTCTCAGAGTGGGTCTGTTCTTGGCATAGTGGTCTGAGAGTTCAGCAGCCTCTTGCACTGTTTTTGGATCTCGGTCCTCTAGCCAGGTTTTTAGCTCTGCTGGGCAAGCCCAATAAAACTGTTCTAATAAAATCACATTTTCAATTTTATCAACAGAATTTGCCTCAGTTCCTTCCCACCAATGTTTTAAAAACTGATGTTGTTTTGTGGCTAGCTCTTCATAGCTCATATCAGGGCCTCTCCTGAGCTTACAGAATTTAGCTCTGTATGTTTCAGCAGTTAATTCTAACTTTTTTAACAGTGCAGCTTTTAGCTTTCTGTAATCATTGCTGTCTTCATTGTCCATTTGACCCAATGCACCCCGAGCTCTCCTAGTAAGTAGCGGAGATAGCTGGAAGCTCCAGAACTCTCTAGGAATTTTAGCCTGAATACAATCTTTTTCAAAAGAATTTAAAAAAGCATCCATATCTTTGTCTTCCTTAAACTCAGCTATTAATTTGGAGTTCAATTTGTAACCCAGTCCTGCAGTCACAGTTAAACCCAAGCCACTTACCTGCTCTGGTGCTGCTAGTCGGAATTGTATCTTCTCCAGTTCATATTGCCACTGGCACTCCTCTCTCTTCTCCTTTGCAGCTCTGCATTCTTGCTCTGCCTCTTGGTCTGCTTCTCTGTGTTCTCGCTCTGCCTTCTCTTCTGCAGCTCACTGGTGCTCATGCTCCTCATGGTCTGCCTCTCTCTGTTGTCACTCTGCCTCACAGTCTGCCTCCCTCTGTTCACACTCTCTCTTCTCCTCTGCAGCTCACTGGCACTCATGCTCCTCATGGTGTGCCTCCCTCTGTTGTCTTTCTGCCTCCAGTTCCATCCTGCATAACTCAATTTGCAGTTTGAGTACCTCTGGATTCAGGATACTGGTGACCATCCCCTGCTGCTGTGGCCCTTCACTGACAGTGGCCATGCTGTCCTTTTCAGTCACGATCAGTGACTCGCTGCTCTGGGTATCTGCTACCATCAGGGCCTCTATGAGGTTCTGTTTTTTGGCTGTCATCTCAAACGGGACTCCCTGTTCCCACACAACTGTTTCAAGTAATCTACAGTGTGCCTGCTGTAGTCGGAAGCCATCTTCTTTTTTCCTGACTATGGCTACTCTGACTGCACTTTAGAGAAAACAAATAAAATAGGTAGGAACTTGATTGTACACCAAGTGATATATAGTTCTGTTTGCTTTTTAAAATAAAACTCTTTTTCCTTTCTTTGTAAGAGAGCTTACGGTCTCAGATGACACAGAACAATAAAGCTTGTGATACCAAAATAATGCCACCGCTGCCAACCAATCTGTCACAAACCCACTCAGCAGGTCAGGCCTTCTACTCCCAAAGTGCCAACCTCTGAGCACAGTCTTGTGAACAGTGTAACAGACAAGGTAACCCTCTTGGCTGTTTTTGTGAGTTCAGATTATCCTTTGGCCTCAGTTCTGAAGGGATTCAAACTGTTAACCTCTTGTTAGCATACCCAATGCACAGGCTCAGATATATCTGTCTTCGGGGGGACAGATATCTTTGCCTATGGGCACTCAACCAGGCATACAGAGATGAACCCTTTAAAACATTAATAAAGACCTCAGATTTAAAACACTTCTCTTTCGAGTTTGGTACCACCATTCAAGCTTATGTCTATTGTCTGCTATAACCATGTACTTTTCTTACAAAATAAAAAGAAGTCAAAGACAGACCAAGTAAGTTCTAAAAAGAATTTTACTAAAATAGTTAAAAATATGTGAAACACAGAATACAGAACTCTTATATTAAAAGACATACAAATCTTTTAAAAAGAAACAATGTTTAAACAGTGCAAATTCCTACTACAGTACTTAGTCTCTAAATACTTGCTTAAGTGCTCATCGATCTTGCTTAGTCAGAGCCTAGGTCAAAATGTGTGTCTCTGTAAAACAGAATTATTCCTTAAATAACTGTATTGGCCAACCCCTTTTTGGTGAGGTCAGCTAGCTCCTCCTCTGTCAGATTATATTTAAAAATACTGTATATCTAATAAAAAAAAAAAACAGTAGTCTGTTCAAAGTATCAATTTTGCAATCCTTCAGCATGACTCATGTTTCAAATGACATCTCCTTTGATCCAGGCTGCATCCTCCTCACACAGGCTTCATATGAGCATTTACAACCTCGCACCTCTCTTCAACGTCATAAACCTTTTTTATGATTTCCCTCTTAATAAAGTTAACTTAAACAACTCTGTAATTAGCTCCTGTTCTGCCATGTAACACACTGTCTCTAAAATCTGTTTGTGTATAATCTCACATGCTGTCTCAGCATTTTTCTCATGGCCTCCACCCTTCAGCTGAAATGGGGGTGGGGTGAGGTTATTCCAAGGGCACTTGATTTTCAGCAGGAGACATTCAGTAATACATTTTATTAAAAATAAATGATACAGCACTCAGAACATGGCTGTCTACATCACAGTGAGTAATAAAGTAGGAGACTACTACTCTTTAAGCAAAGTGCAATTTTCTTTTTTTCCCCATAATAAATTTTTAATGAAAATAAGATTCTTGAACAACAAGTCAGAAGGTTAGTGGGTGCAGTTTTCTTGTAATTTTCTGTAACAGCGCCATTTGTTTTCATAATTTGCTTTCAGGATTTGAAACACTGAAGGCCCAGGCATAGGTACGTGCTGTTTAGGGCACATTGGATGGTATCCAAAACCAGTTGAGTTAAGGCATATAAAGTCAAAATGGTTGACTCCAAATAAAGGCCTAGGTAGGTCCTCAGGCTACGTCCTGGCTACTCCCTTCCCCCTTTAAAAAATTCAGGTTCCTCCTCTGAAATGTAGCAAGTTATAATTACTGTACTGTCCTCAGAAGCTGAACATAGATTTTAGGTGATGGAGAAGTAAATGCAGGTGGGCCTGCATGTTTTTTTATCTCAGTGCACTGAAGCTGATGCAAAACAGATGATCCACAACCTGCTGCCAGGAACTTTCGATTATAGCTGATGATCATCCCACAGTGGTTTGAGCATGTTCACTCTAAAACTGTATCTTCTCCATAAGTAGTCCTAATTCCCACTTACGTTTCAAGTATGGAGGGCAATCTTGAAGCCACACTGCCTTCCAGAGTCAATGTGCGTACAATCCTTTTTCCCTGTTTTTGACTAAAATCTTATGACCAGGTGTTCAGTTATGCTGAGATGTACAGTTACCTCTGTCTGATAAGTTGTGATCCACTTGGGAAATCTGTATATCTCTGCATAACAAGACATTCTGAAGTATATAATATTATTGATTATATAGAGAATAATGGATAGGCAAGTGTTTATTATGGATTTTTTTTACACACCTGAGGTGTGTGATGACCCATAAACCTTGAGAGCGAAGCTTTTTCTTTACAAAGCCCCCATTTAAAAAAAAAAACTGCATTCCAAGGTAAAAGTGGCAGGACAATTTCAAAGCGTTAAAAATCACTTGTTCACCCAGACTGAGATGAGGCGTCACAGAGGGGAATTCTACTAATTTTACTGGATGCCGTGGGCTGTTAAGAAGTGGGTTAAATAAGGGTTTAATTGATGAAGGGGATTCTGAGGGGTCTCTAAATAAATAAATATTATTCTGTATTATTAATGACATAACTACATTTTAAAAATCAGTGAAAATGTACAGAAATCCATACAGAAAAAATTATCATAACTGGAGTGTTAACTCCCCAGTCACAGCAGATGTGTGAAGAAATGTTATTCTACTCTAATAAACAGTGGGCACACCCAAGATAAAGGGGTTCACAGAACAGGATACCATTGTTCTCAAGTTGACCAGCTGCTACTCTTTGAGGGGTATCACTGGTATGCTATAAACTCTTCTTATCAATAGATTAATTGCACTTTATCTTAGGAATTAATTGTTTAGTTTAAATAATTTTCTTTTCAAGCTGACCATCGGTGGTAGATAATGTCTGTGGTACTGTTTATCAGGTGAGACAATCAGACTACATAGATAACAGGAAGTACAATGTATGGTAACTTGCGTCTACTACAGTATATATAGTAGTTATGGGGGCATCTGTACAGTAACTCTTCAAGTCAATGAACAAAGAGGGTCCATTTGAAGAAATAGTTTTAGAGGTCAAATATACCTTCCTGCCCCACCTTATGTAAATTGGGACAGTCACACAATAATAAAGGGTTCCAACAGCCATATCTCTTATCTGTTCAACATTATAAGGGATGATCTTCATTTTACCTCCTCAAAATTGCTATATCCCACATGGAAAAGGTGCTAGTGACCCAGAGAAGGTTCAGTTAACTCAGAATTTAAAGCAGAATCATATAATATTCTTAGATGCTAAATCAAAATGAAAATTTTGCACAAATAAAGGCATTGGTTTCCACAGGGTTATGAGTTTGTACCTCCATGTTTGATGATGCGTCCCACATTGTGAGAGCCACTACCCCACATTTTCTGTGCCAGTGTCCCAGATTTCAGTGACAAAGGGTTGAAAGGGATGACTACAGCTGTGCCACTGCCCTTTCTGAGTGAGGGGCTGTATTCACAGGCAACACAAATAACATGCCATCATCTCTCAGCTCTGTGAATGCTTGGTGATGGGAAAACCAGAGTACTATGCCAACTTATGTCTCCCAGGTAGCAGTGCCATATTACTGGACCACGTTTAAGAAAACTAGCTGATAGGATTTAAAATGCCAATATATCGTGGTGGTCTTAGCATATATGTTTAGTGATATGATGCTTCTTAACTTACCTTTGCTTTTGATTTTATGGTAACTACGGCACTCCCGAATCTTGATTTAGCCTAGGAAAATACAGTTTGTTATACTTTCTATATTGTACAAAATGTACAGTACGTATGTTTATACGGTTTAAATAATTATAGTACTTACTTCTGGAGAATTCAGGACAATCTGTGCCTGAAAATAAATATGAAAAGAATTTAAATAGTTTGATTTTACTTTGTGCTCCGTGACATGGTGATTGCCACAAACACACAGCACTTTTGCAAAAGCAATCTTAGATGACACACTCTTTCAAACTGCTGCAAGGCATGTAACTAGTGAAGGTTTTTGTACCTTGCATTGTCTGGTATTTTGTAATGTACACTACATTTTTCGCTTTACTGTTTATTATTTTCTTCCCTCCTATACATAACTTACTTGTGGCTGTGCCTTTCAGAAGTCATTGTCCTGCTCCTTTACATGTGAAGAAAAATGGCATATTCTGAGTCACACCAATGTGTATTCCATATAAACCAGAAAAAGGATGTGATCTTCCTTCACAGCATAGTACTAGTGTCTTCTAGTGCAGTGGCCAATATTACATCAAGTGTTACTGTTATATCACTGATGCATGATACAACTGTTAAAGCTAGGAACTTCATTTTTGATTAAATGAAAACTTGTAGTAAGAAATGCATGCCAACTAAAAACTAGACTAAAAAACTTTTTGCATATTAATATGCATTAAACTGTATCAATACATGTACATGTTGATAATGTTACTAACTGGGATGAGAGAAGCTAGCCTCCACCAGCCAAGAGAGTGATCTAGGGATCATTATATCAGAAGACTTGAAAGTGGGTTAACAGTGCGAAATGGTGGCACTAAAGGCAAGTGGCATGCTGGGCTGCATCGGGAGGGGAATCATGAGTTGCAGGAGGGAAGTGGTGTTACCGCTCCACAGGGCGCTGGTGCACCCCTACTTTGAGTACTGCGTACAGTACTGGAGACTGCACCTCAAAAGGGACATAGACAGAATTGAGATGGTGCAGAAGAGGGCAATGAAAATAATATAGGGACTGCACCATATGGCATACCAGGATAGGCTAAGGGAACTCAACATGTACTCCCTGGAACAGAGGAGGGAGAGGGGCGACATGATTGAGATGTTTAAATATATGAGGGGTATAAATAAGGTTAACATTCTGGAGCTTGTCCAATTGAAAGAGAGCAGAAGAATGAGAACTCATGACATTAGGCTGAAGGGAGAGAGGTTCAGGAGTTATACAAGGGAGCTCTTCATTACAGAGAGGGTGGAGAACACATGGAATAGCCTACTCAAGGAGGTAGTGGGGACTAAAATAGTAAGTGAGTTCAAGAACACATGGGATAGACACAAAGGTAACATATGGAAAGGCAGAGGGGGGGAGGGGGAATAGCACCAGATAGGTTCTTGGGCAGACTAGATGGACCTTGCGTTCCCCTTCTGCTGTCACTTTCTATGTTTCTATGTTGATGTATATGGACACCTTTTAAGGCATATTGATAAACATAACTGTATCAGAATGACTCAGGCACACAGTGCTGTGCCAAGCTTTGTGTAAAATAAAGAAGTTCCTAGCCCTAACAGTTTCAAAGTTATATCTTTTGAAAGCTAATTTATTTGATAACAGCTAACTTTGGAACTGTTAGTTCTATGAGAACAGTTAGATGTCCTGCTTGAAAAAGGATTCTTTATCACAAATGGGGAATCCTTTTTCACAAACCTGGGATATTTTGCTGCAAATGCAAACTCTTTTTTTCATGCTGCTGCCATCTTGTTTTCAGTTAGCAGTGACAACAAAATTAAATTACTAAACAAATAGAGGGCTTTTGTAAACATCAGCAGTTGTGTTCACCTAATTGGGGCCTGTAGAATTGGATTCTGGGGTTACCTTTTTCATAACTTACTTAAAAATGTGTTTTTTTTACTCATGAAAATTGGATATTTTTCCACAATTTGTAATAAACAATTTTCTTTTGCCACAAAATGCGAAAAAGAATTGTGGAAAAGGATACTTTTTCGCAATGTGTGAAAAAGAATTATCTTTTTCTGCAAATTGCAAAAAAAGGAACCACAGAAAAATATTATTTTTCACAATTTGCAAAAAAGGATGTTTTAAGAGAGTTGTTTCTTTGTCACTCCACAGTTACAAAACAGTTTGTTATTTTGGTCTGAAATTTTCAGGGTACAAAGGGCTTGCTCCACATATCTGCATTTTGCTGATTTAGTGAAAATATATTACTTTGCTGTGGAGTTCTTCAGGGTTACATTTTTATTAATTTCCCATAGGATGACATTGTAATAGGAGGTGTACACAGTCGTTTCTGTGTTACTCCGTTGTGAAGAAATGGTTTGCAATTTTGTTTTTAAATTTTCAGAGTACAAAGGGCTTGCCCAACTGATGCGCCTTTTGCTGGTTTCACGAAAATATAATAATTTGGTGTTGAGTTACACAGGTTTCACATTTTCCTGTGTGTTCTATAGAACATTGCAATGTCAGGTGTTTCTTTGAGTCTATACACTATGGGATGGGAGCACAGGGCCCTCACAGGCAATGAAGGGTAGCACTAAACTATCTCAAAAATTATTCATAGATGGGAGCGCATGGTCCACTTCCAAATATGTATACTATTAAGAACTGATGGGAGTGGAGGGCCCTCCAGTGTCCCCACAGGAAAATGGGGATATGATTACAATATCTCAAAAATTATGGCTGGATGGCACTGTGCACTCCCACATGCAAATATGAATACCATTATGGAGTGATGGGAGTGCAGGCCTTATGCATACATGGTGGTGCAGGACCCAGAGGTCCTGCACCCCCACATGCAAATATGCATTGTATTATGGAGTGATGGAAGTGCATGGCCCAAACGGTCCAGTGCTCCCAAAGAGAAATAAGGGTACAATTACAATCTCTCAAAAGTTATGGATGGTTGGGCCCTGCCCTCCCAAAAGCAAATAAGCCTACGATTATACTATCTCAAAAAGTAAGGAAATTCTATGCAAAAATGTTGTTAATGCATCATTAGGGTTCCACTTTTATTATTGTTATTATTTTTTGTTTAATTAGGTTTCCAGACCTAACTGTTCAAAAGTTAGCACATACAAATTACATATTTCAAAAAGTATAACTCTGAAACAGTCAGGGCTAGAAATTATTTATTTATTTATTATTTTTTAACGGAAAGTTTAGAATCAGAGATTCATGTCTATACAGTACACTTTTCATGTGACAATTGATCCACTTGTGAGAAAGCTAATCTCATCTCAAGGAGTTAAAGGAGTTAAGCTAGGCAATAAGGAAGCCTTGATATCCCCATATGTTAGGTATATTAGGGAGTGAAGAAAGACCAAAGAAGACTTCAGAGACTTAATGAATGGGAGGGTGGGTGGGCAGAGGGTGACAGTGAAAAGCAGGGATACTGAACAATTATTTCTACGCAATATTCACAACGGAAGAGCAGGGGAGGTACCTAAACCAAACAAGAGAAACACACTGAATAGGGGGGTCGATACCAGTCCATTCACAGAAGAAAGGGTTTTGAAAGAACTCTTGAAACTGAGGATGGACAAAGCAATGGGGCCTGATGGGATTCACCCCAGAATTCTAAAAGAACTTATAGAACTAGTAATGCCACTGACTACTCTCTTTAACAAATCATGGGAGGATGGGGTGGTACCTAAAGACTGAAGGAGGGCAGATGTGATTCCACTTCACAAAAGTGGGAGCAGGGCAGAGGCAGGAAACTACAGACCAGTTTGTTTGACCTCAGTGGTAGGGAAAATTATGGAATCTCTTCTGAAGGAAAGAATTGTTGAGTACCTAGAGGCCAGTGGGGCTCAGGGCCCAAGGCAACATGGTTTCACAGCAGGAAGGTCATGTCAGATGAACCTAATAGATTTCTTTGACCGGGTGACCAAAGTAATAGACCAGGGAGGGGCTGTGGATATGGCCTACCTAGATTTTAGCAAGGCATTTGACACAGTCGCACACAAAAGATTAATAAACAAGTTAGCCAGCCTTGGAGTGGGTCCCAAGGTGGTTGCCTGGATAAAAAACTGGCTGAACAACAGGACACAAATGGTAATAGTAAATGGAGTCCACAGTGAAGAAAGGAGGGTAACTAGTGAGGTACCGCAGGGTTTGGTACTGGGACCGGTCCTCTTTAATGTCTTTATAAGTGACATTGGAGAGCACCTGGAAGGAAAAGTATGTCTCTTTGCAGATGACACAAAGATCTGCAACAGGGTTGATACACAAGGTGGGGTGGAAAGGATTAAAAGGGACTTGGCAAGGTTGGAGGAATGGTCATATATATGGCAGCTCAGATTCAATGCAAGGTAATGCATCTGGGAAACAAAAACACCCAGGGGAAGAGTACACAATAGGAGGTGGGATAATAAAAAACAACAAAAATTGCCAGCCCGGTGGTGTTGAGGGTTGAGGCGCTGGATGCCACACCTCCACCATGTTGGCACCTGGGTTCGGACGCAAGCCCGAGCCATCAGGGATCAGCTGGGGAGGAAGGATTGAGCATCCAGCGGACTGCTCTTCTATCCCCGGGGAGGGATCCAGGGAGCCTTTGCTCTGCAGCGGCCCCCGGTGTTAATCGGGAGCACTGCTAGAGCTGGTATTGCAGGATGGAGTGCAGCAGACATTGGCACATTGCGCCCAGATGTCATTGCACACTTGTACTCCCAGGGGTAGAAAAAAATGAAAATGGAGCAACACAGACAGCGGCAGTTTGATGGCTGCACTCTGCCGGCCGATGATGCCTGATGCGCATGCCGGTAATGGTTCCTTATCTGGTGCTGGGGCAATAGGGGGTGCCCCTCTCTAAGGCAGAGCTGCATATGCCAGCTGGGCATGCCATGTCGGGGTCAGAGGTGGAGCTGAGTGGTGGCTGGATAGATTGCTGGTCAGTGGCTGCCAAGGGAGTAAAATATGTCATGATAAAAAAAAAAAAACAACAACAAAAATTGAAAGAGACCTAGGAGTAATTATGTCAGATGACCTAAAGGTGGGCAAGCAATGTGAGAAGGCAGTAAGGAGGGCTGGGGGATACTAGGATGCATAGATAGAGGCATCAACAGTAGAAAACAGGAAGTTGTTCTCCTCTGTACAGACAGTTGATGAGACCCCTTCTGGAGTACTACGTGCAATTCTGGAGACCCCATCTCTGCAAATACATAGACAGAGAGGAGGCTATTCAGAGGAGGGCAACCAAAATGGTGCAGAGTCTGCACCAGAAGACATATGAGGAGAGACTAAAGCAGCTTAATATGTATACCCTTGAGGAAAGGAGGGAGAAGGGGGACATGATAGAAACTTTCAAGTATCTTAAGGGAATTAACAAAGTATAAGAGGGTAGCATCGTTCAGAAAAAGAAATGTGCAAGAACAAGGGGGCACAATTTGAAGTTAGAGGGGGGGCAACTCAGAGGTAATGTTAGAAAGTATTTTTTCACAGAGAGGGTTGTAGATGCATGGAACAGCCTTTCTGATGAGGTTGTGGAGTCAGGAATAGTGGGGGAATTCAAGAATGCATGGGACAGACATAAGACAATTCTAGTGGGGGGTAGGGTGAAGTAAGCTGTTGATTAACTAGAATCTGCAGCTTATCCATCAGGTAGGGTGGACCAAGCGGTCCTTATCTGCCATCAAATTCTATGTTTCTATGTTTTTATGTTTCTACACGGATGATATATTATTCTCCCTAACTAATCCTAAAACATCAGTCCAGAAATTTTGTGGATTATAGACAGCTTTGGGTAAGTATCTGGATATAAGCTAAACATTTCTAAGACTGATTTGTTACCAATAAACCAGGGGTGTAGAAAGGAATACTTGAACGGTACAGGTGTATCCTGGTCAAAAGAATACATTGAATATCTGGGTATAAAAGTATACAGAACAATCTCTGAAACGATTCACCAAAATCTCAAACATTTTAAAACAAAGCTCAGGATGACTTGCTTAGATGGAACTAGCTTCTGTTGGGTCTCTGGCATCGGACAAAAACTATAAACATGAACCTACTACCTAAAGCTATTTATCTATTTTAATGCTTCCTTGCTGTATAACTAAAAAATGGCTTTCAGGCTTAAATGGTTTGGCTACAAAGTTCTTATGGGAGTTTAAGAAAAACAGAATGTCGCACGACAGGATGTCAAATGCTAAAAATCATGGAGGACTTAGAGTGCCAGATTTTTACTTTTATTATCTTGCATGCAGAGCACTGCAATTCACAAAGTGGTCACTTTGTGACTCAACTGAGCAGCATATTTCACAATGGTTACAAATGGCTAGTCAAGGTATCAACATCAGAGCCCTCCTGTTTGCTAAATCTAAAGTCCCCATGCCAAACAAGGTAATAACAGACACTACGAAGCAGATTAGTCTTTCCTACTTAAATTACATTTAAATAAATCCAGGTCCCGACCTCTGTGGGGTAATTCCAACATCTGTAGCAACAATACAATGTTACAAAGGCCGGAGTGGGAAATGAAGGGTAAAAAATGTCTAAATGATATTTTAAAACATGAGTATTTTAAACCTTTTAACTCCTTAGGACAACATAATAACATACCAGATGCAGATCTTACTTTTTAGGAGGAAGTCAAACAAACAATTATTAAAATACTGTAGTTTCTCATATGGACTATTTAAATAGTACCACGTGTGACTTTCTGGGATGTATCCACACTTTGCCCAAGATCTCAAACTTTTATAAACTACTATTTGAAAATATTAGGCAGAGTGGAGCTGAATGTTCAGGATGGTGGTCCAAGGCTCAAAACATCCCTACTCAGGACAGGAATTGGAGCAAAATATGGAACTTTTGTACTAAGGTGTTTAGCGCAGTCAGTCTGAAGTTGATACAATTCAAAACCCTGCACAATTTATATTACACTCCTAATTTAATGTATATGATGGGTCTGCACTAATCTCTTATTTGCTCAAACAGTAAAATGACCAACAGAGCCTTAATTCATATGTTCTGGGACTGCCCTCTGTACAAGACTTATGGGATGAAATAAAAAAATATCTTGTGGGAGTTTCAGCTTTGGTAAATCTCATCAATAGAGTCCTTTCTAATAGGGCATTTCAGTGAATGTCACACATGAATCCTAGAACAGAAATACTCTGTGATACTGATTGGGGTATTGGTCAGGAATGTCATCTTACATGCCTGGTTGTCTGATATTACTCCAGCTCTATTAGAATGGAAACATTGCATTTTGGAAATCCTGAGCACAGAAACATTGGCCCTTTGCATGCACAACCAAAGTAACCAGTTTTACAATAAATGGTGCACATTATACAAATTTGTATGTGATAATGTAGCTTCGCCTTTAAACCAACAACAACTACAGTGGGACTCTTCCTTTTGAATACTGTTGCATTTAACGTGCTGTCTCACTCAAGAGGTAGTCTCCTCCAGTTTCTCTGTAACACTTTTGCCATTTTTCTGTCTGCTGGACTGTGCAGCTAGCAGCCCTTATAATGCAACTGTCCCTTCCTCCCTCCCTCCCTCCTCCTCCCCTCCTCCAGTGACCCTCCTTCCCTCTTACTCTGTCCCATCCTCTTTGTCCGGGCTATATTCACCCGGTACCGGAATATATTGATACATGCTTTTCCCATGATGTTTAAAAAATGTGTTTGAATGCATACATAATACACAACACTTCTTTCCAGGGTTACTGTGGTACATTGCAGTACATGGTGTAGTATGTAAGAAGCCAACA
Organism: Neoceratodus forsteri; assembly: GCA_016271365.2. Classification (NCBI taxonomy): domain Eukaryota; kingdom Metazoa; phylum Chordata; order Ceratodontiformes; family Ceratodontidae; genus Neoceratodus; species Neoceratodus forsteri. The sequence goes on along the minus strand of CM057455.1, from coordinate 1,773,168,115 downwards.
TATACTGCACATACATTTATATGATTTTGTAGAGAAAAGAAAACCACAGATCCATGAAGTTCCTCCCATCCACCAACCAGCTCAGTGGGAATACCCTGTCATGCCACTTTCTTCAAAGTACTTGGTGAGTCTGAAGTAACAGTTAGTATCAGCTGATACTACATACTCCTGCACTAGTATTGTACAAGTCCATCTTACAACATACAGTAGGAGGTTACTCATCAGCACTTTAAAAAAAACCTTTACATGTTCACCTCCTCAATGTGCTCTTTCAGTAGTCAGAAACATTTTAAAATATAGAAATGATAGATACAATTCAGTTTATACCGAATTCATTATCATCGCCCTTTATTACTGAGGATATTTTCTTATTAGGAGGAACTTTGGCCCCCTGACATCGTCTTATCTTCCTGCTTTTCTCTTGGCTGAAGTCTAATTCTCTATGACATCACAACCTGCTGCTGTGGAAACTATTCTGATCTCACAAACTGATAATTAGGATTTCAACATAGGGGAAGGAGGATATGCTAAAGACTGAGACACAAAGACTCCGATTGCATGCAGATGTGTTAAGTGATAAGGAAAAAGAGGAGAGAAACAGAGAAAAGATTCTGTCTTATTATTTTCTCCCTTTCGTTCCCTAGTCCCCTAGCCTGTCTCGATTGTCACCATAACAGCACCTTCCTCTGGCCAGGAGCCAGCGGGCAAGTGATTGTCATTACAGCCAAAGGTGCTGTCATTCCTTGGTCAGCACCGGGGGGGAGGCACACAACTGCCAGGTAACCTGCACCCTCCAATCCGGAAAAAATAAGTGTATTATGTTCATGATGGACTCAGCCCTCAGCTGGTTCCAGGGTGGGCATTCCAGGAAACCAAGTACCTCATCTCCCTGATTCACCCACCCCTCAGCTGGTTCCAGCATGGCATTCCAAGAAACCAAGTGCATCATGTCCCTGATTCACCCAGCCCTCAGCTGGCTCCAGTGTAGCATTCTAGGAAACTGAGTACCTCATGTCTGTGATGCACACAGCCCTCAGCTGACTTCAGCATAGCATTCCAGCAAACCAAATCCTCTTGTCCATGATGCACCCAGTCTTTGCTGGCTCAAGAATGACATTCCAGCAAAGTGAGTGCCTCATATCCATGATGCACCCAACCCTCAGCTGGCTCCAGAATGGCATTCCAGCAAACCGAGTGCCTCACATCCATGATGCACCCAACCCTCAGCTGGCTCCAGAATGGTATTCCAACAAACCATGTGCCTCATGTCCATATTGCACCCAACCCTCAGCTGGCTCCAGAATGGCTTTCCAACAAACTGAGTGCCTCATATCTGTGGTGCACCCAGCCCTCAGCTGGCTCCAGAATGGCATTCCAGTAAACTGAGTGCTCACGTCCATCATGCAGCCAGCGCTCAGCTGGTTGCAGCGTGGCATTCCAGCAAACCGAGTGCCTCATATCCATGATACACCCAGCCCTCAGCTGGTTCAAGTGTGGCATTCCAGGAAACTGGTTACCTCATGTCCATGATGCACCCAGCCCTCAGCTGGTTCAAGTGTGGCATTCAAGAAAACTGACTACCTCATGTTCTTGATGCACCCAGCCCTCAGCTCGTTCAAGTGCGGCATTCAAGAAAACTGACTACCTCATGTTCTTGATGCACCCAGCCCTCAGCTCGTTCAAGTGTGGCATTCAAGAAAACCAACTACCCCATGTCCGTGATGCACTCAGCCCTTGACTAGCTCCATTTTGGGATTCCCAAGACCATTATCAAACCCCAGCCTCCCAGGTGACTGCGTCATGCCCTGCCACTGCATGTCTGGGCTGGATTATGGTCAATGCTTCTGTGTGGCATTCTTAGGGTCATTCCTGAATCTCATTTTCCCAGGTGGCAGCGCCATGCTGCTGCAGTACTGAGCTAAATTATGTCATAAACACCAGCGTGGGATTCCTAGGATCACTCCCAAACACCATTCTCCAGGGTGGCAGTGCTGCATTGCCCTGACACTCAACTACTGGACCAGACAAGGACATACTGTCCACAAAAAAAAAGAAGTCTTCCAGGTGACAGCGTGATGTCCTCCTGCCACACTTCTGTGCTACACTATCACATACATTTCAGCAAGGGATTCCCAGGATTGCTCCCAGTCCCTAGTCTCCCTATTGGCAGCTCCATGATACTGTGCCACCAGACTGTATCATGCTCCAGCAGAGATTCCAGGGACCTTTCCCAAACCTCGATCTGCCAGGTGGCAGCACCATGTTACCCTGCCATTATACTAGTTGGTCACACTATGACATGCACTTTTCTAACATTGATTTGGCCTAAACTGAAGTTTGTTTAAATCAAAGTATGCAGCATATTGCAAGTCACAACAGAAATATATTGCAAAATAATACCACTGTCTTTTTTTATCCTACCAAGGATTGGGGACAGGGAGAAATCCAAGATTTGCATCTGATCTTCTTGGGATCTGATGTTAATTCCTTTCCATTGAAAATATAGACACGTCCTTCTTGTTCCCCAAGCAGTCCTGTCACATCTCCAGTTCTTAGTGGTGATGTTATAATTACGTCATCTACAAACATAACAACAAATTTTAAAATGGGCTTTAAAAAGTCTGTAACATCAGTGGTCCACACATATCATGCAACTGTCAATAATTTTCTGACCACTGCACACCTCACCAGGACTACATTTCTGAAAATAAATATAAGCCCTTACATGGAATAAAATATGCCAGGGTGTGCAATCTCAAGGAAGGAATGCACTTCTTGGGTGGTTGTGGCACTTGGCTACACCTTGTGCCTAACAACCACCCTAGGCAGGCATCATTGCCTTGTGACTGCACACCCTGTCATGTGTTATCTCTTATTAAATGAATACAGTCCAGGCCTACAGTAAAGTCTCTACCATGATAAAAGTGAAATATGGGGATGGTGAGAATTATTAAAATAACCTGTTTGTTAATCAAAAACCAATATAATCATACTTGATACATTCCAGAGGCCTTCCTTGTTTAGGAGGTAAAAGTTGGTATTCTACTACTCCCTTTAGTACATTCTGCGCCTGTTTAACTGCTCTACTGCATGTAAAGACTATTCTGGACACAAACACTTGAAGTGGCTTAGATTAGTTATTTATTTCAAAAGCTTCACCAGGAAAGACATACTAAGCTTGTAACAGCTCATTTCCAGAGTCGGCATTGGGGAAGGAGGAAGGGGAGTATGCAGCGCTGGATGTGTAAGTGAAAATACATAAGGTAAGGTGCAGAGGTAATAAAAATATTACAAACTGCTTACAATAAGAGAAATGTAACAGTACAAAGCAGGGTGCAGTCATGATTTATAGGCATATAGTCAGGGTGACATAAAAAAAAGAACAATAAATGTACACTAATGGTTTGGTAGGGGTTATAATGAGATTAGTTCTCAAGGGGTGGATGCCACATAAACCCTGAAAGCTGAAGCTCAAGGGTTTATTAAGGCATCCCACCCCGAAGAGTGTGTGTAAAATTTGAGTTTTACACTCCTCTACCCAGTCTTTATTTTATATAATTGTTGGGGAGCATTTTCTCGCCACAACAATTATATAAAATAAACAGACAACCCCATGGAGTCATGCCACGGACCAGTGTGGTTTGGCGTAGTCCATCTGTAGTTGCTCTTAACCCTTGCTGTGCCGTGGACGGATATATTAGTCCAAAATTCCTATACGTTATAATTCTGTAGGTAGCCTCAGGGTTAAATGAACGCAGTGTTTACTTTTTTTTTTAATGCCCAATGTATACGGCCAGTAAAGAAGCTAAAGAAAGAACTTACCACCGACTAGGAGTGTCGGCGATGTGCAGCAGTGATGAGCGGGGCTGGCGGTGCACAGAAAGAGAAGATTAGGACTGGCGCATGCGTGGAATGAAGGTAACCTGGCACATGTTCGCGGTTATAACCCGCAGGCTATAATGGTGAATTATAACCTGGGGTTCCTATTGGAGAAAACGCTCCCCAGTTATTATTGCAATTTAAGTTACAAGCGCTATATAATAATTGGGAGTAATGCTGATTACCACCATCAGACTGTAAAGGTACAAGAGCTATCAATGCCGTGCAGAGGATAGGCTTAAGACCAAAATACAACTCAGCTACGACTACTGATTTAGACAGAGATTAGCTCGGGTGGGGTGGAGGTCAGGAATTTGCTCAAAACTGGCGGGAAAGGCAGGGGGAACCACAATAAAAGGAAGAAGGAAACACAAGTGACAAGTTCAGAAACAGTTGCAGAACAGGAAGCAAAGTCTAAAAGAAGGAATCTGAGGGAGGAGGAGAAGGATAAGGCTTATCAGATAAAGGGGAAAGAGAGGATCAAAGCTTAGGAAAACAATTCGAGAAGACAGCTTAGCCCACAGAAACTTTCCTTCTGGAGTTGGAGAAGGAATGAAAAGCATTGTTCCAGAGGAGGTAAGAGGAAGGAGGCCAGAAAGGTGAGAGGAAGAGCACTGAGCCAGCTTTTGGAGATGAGGGTGGCACCATGGGTGAGGCATCTGACACTGACGGAAGGGTGGAAGAGGGAGGAGTAGAGACTGCAGCAATGTGTATAAGGGGCTGTCCAAGGCAAAATGGCAGAAAGTGTAAAGGGTGGCTGCAGTCTGGCCGGGGTTGACTTGGGAGAGGTGCTGTAGACAATGTTGCCGTAGTCCAAGATAGGGAAGATTATATTCTTGACTAACTTCTGGCAGGCCGTGAGAGAGATACTGGCTTTGTCTCCATAGAGCTGATCACATTTTGGGTAAAGCTTAAGGTAGATGGCATTAATGTGCACTGAGAAGTCAAGGTGCTGGTACAGCCAAACCCCAAGGTACTTAAAGGAGGAGACATCCTCAATCACAGTATCCTCAAGGGTGTGGAAGAAGAGGAGGGGAGAGAGCCTAGCAAACCACTGCTGGGAGCCAAAAGTCACAGAGATGACTTTCTTGGTATTGAGGGATAGAAGGTTGGAACAGAAACAGCACTGAACTCTGTCAAAATCCTGTTGGAGATGGACAGTAAGGTCAGCAGCAGAGGAGTCAGTGTCCTCTGTGGACATGTAGATGGATGCATATAAACAGGTGGAAGAGAGGTCATTGAGAAACATGGAGGATAGCATGGAGCCCAGGACAGAACCCTGGGGAACTCCAAAGCAGATAAGGAGTTGGCTGGAAGGATGTCTCCAATATGGACCGACTGCAGCCTATGTAGGAGTAGAACCAACTGATTGAGGAAGCAGAAAGCCCTACAGCCTTTAGCTTTGCCAGAAGAAGGGTGTGACACTGTGTTGATGGCTTTGGTGAAGTCAATAAAGATGGCAGAAGTAATCTGGCCTTGGTCCATATCAGACAGGATGGAATCGGTGAGCTGGAGGAGGGAGGTATATATGAAGTTGGACTTAAACTGAAGCAAGGTTGGAAGGGAGTGAAAAGGGGGGAGAAGCTGAGGAAACAGGTGAGCTGTGAGAGGACAAGATATTCCTGGAGCTTGGGCAGGGTGGGGAGGAGAGAAATGGGACAAAAGTTTCCAGGAGAGGAAGAATAACCCCCATTAGAGAGGGGACGATGATAGCTCATTGTCAGGCATTAGAAGCAGAAAAGGAGGCGAGGTTAAGGAGGGTAATAGAGAAGGCAATGACTGGCACAGAGAGGTGCAGAAGCTTAGGGTCAGAGCCAACTGGGTTCATATCTTTGTGGGGGGTAAGAGCAAGAAGAACCTTAAGAAAGGCAAAAGGAGTGGTAGGAGAGAAGGAGAAAGAATACGAGGGAGAGAAAGGAGGAGAGAAAGGGTGCAGAAGGTGAAGAAAGAGTTGAAGGAGGAAGCAATGGCAACAGGGTCGCTGATGTGGGAGTTTCCAACCTTGAGGATTGGAGGTGATGACTGGCTCAAGGGGAGAAGAGGGAGTGGATAATTTTCCAGAACTTGGAGGGGTGCTTAAGGTTGTTTTGGAGTGTGAATCTGATGAACTTGGATTTTGCAAGCCTGGTGGCTTTGGTGCAGGCATTGTGAAGGGTTCGGTAATTTAAGAGTGGTAGAGGAGTCAGAGATTGTTTAGGACTGCCAGAGTCGATCACAAGCTCGAGGCAGGCCAGCAGCTCAACAGAGATCCAAGGAAGGTAAGAACCCCAGACCCTGGTTTTCCTGAGGGGGCATGGTGGTCCCAGGCAGCTACAGATCTGGAAAGGAAGGAATGGAGGGCTGAGTTGATGTCAGTGACTGTAGAGACGTGGGACCAGTCAGTGACAGACAAGTCTGCACTGAGGGAGGATAACTCCAGTGACCTGAAGGACTGCAGAAGGATAATTTTCGAAGGGATTTTATGATGGCAGATCTTGTGCGCAGTGGACTATATGATGGTCATTGAGGACATCAGGGAGGATACCTGCACCCACTATACAGTGGGGGTGAGAGATTTACCAGTTCATGAAAATGTGGTTCAAAGACTTGTGATTAAGACAGGTGGGGTCCGAGATTAGTTGGGATAGCTGGATGGCAGTGTTACTCAGGTAGTGCCCTTGTGGATCCGACTGTGCTTTGTTGGATGGCAGCATTATCCAGGTGGGATCTTACTTGGGATCTGGCCGAATTCAGAGGTCAGATCCCAGATCAGATCCCACATTATCCGACACTGGATCCAAGGATCTGGCACCAGATCGATCCAACCTGGATCTGGGGGGGGCGGATCCACAGTCAGAGAGCTGCTGCTATCTGACAGATTCACTATCCTGCCAAAATGGCAGGTATTTGGTGGATCCGGATTGCTCAGGATACTATCCGAGCAACACTACTGGATGAATTTAACATTGTGACAAAGTTTGTGCACAGAGGGAGAGAGCCGATTAGAAATAAAAAAATAATCCCCAAGTATCAGCAACTCATCAGATGAGTAATGGGAGCAGATGGAGGTGAAGAGTTCAGTGGTCGAAGCAGGGGACAGGCCAGGACAAACAGAATCCAGTACGCAACCCCCCCCCCCCACTGGCAAATCTGAAAAGTAAAACATTTAAACTGCCTGAATTGGCTGTTTTCTTACTTAAACTCCATGGAAAAGTTCTTTTAGTTTTCAGAATGAAATTCTGATGTGAGCAACCCAAACCAGCAAACACCAAGAGGGAACCTCATGGTTTGGTCCTAACTATGAAATGTCTGCAGTGGCTACTCTTAAATAGAATGCATTGACTAAATTACATTGTGCACTGGATTCTGTTTGTTTGTTTGTTTGATACATGCCACAAACCAGTAGCACCCCCTCAAAAAAAATGTGAATTGTATTTTGTGAACAGTGCAAAGGTTAGATCATGCTAGTTTTGGAATGTTAACAGGCCAGGACAGCAGTACACTCCTACAATGAAAAGTGGGACTGTGAAGGGGAGAGTGAATTTGAGAAGGAGCAACTCATAGGAGGAGGGGGAGGAGACCAATAGCACAGTCTCAAATTGGATACCAGAGGAAAGGGTAGATTGCAGTACCGCCACCTGTCTTGGCGTGATCCTGCCTTGTTGTGGAGTACCCAGGTAGGGTCACTGCAGAGTTATGAACCTTGTGGGAGAGCCAAGACTCCAAGATGACAAGAACACCTGGCTGGAAGTTGACCATGAGGGGCTGCAACAGATCCAGCTTAGGGAGGAGGCAGCGGATGTTAAGATGGGCAAGCCACAGTCCTTTGGGAAGAAGCATTTGTGAGGTGGGGTCAGGCCCAGGATTAAGCTCAATTAAATAGTACGTGGTCCACTATTCCAGACTCCCACCAGTCAACTGAGTCATTCCAAACTGTGATGTATAGGAGTGCCTACAGATTACGATAAATGCCTTTGTTAGTGCCTGCCTTTTACCTTTGCTTTATGACTGTGTATTTCCAGGGTTCTAAACTCTGACTAACTTCACACTGACCATTTTATCTGCATTACGCTGCTTGATAAAAATCTTTAAAAAGAGAGTCCTCATGGTACATTTTATCTCTGAACTGCTCCACGGCTAAATGGCATGACCAAAAGTAACACTTGGCTAATAAATTTTCCCAGACATTTCAGTGATAATACATATCAGTATCTGGAGACAGAAGGTCATGAATTAGCTTTGTTCACATAATGCTGCATGTAATGTTTAGATATTATACATCATGAAATCATTCTGGCCAATCATGACTTTTAATTTCTAAGTCTTCCAGTACTCTTATAAGCATAAGAAGGTTTCTCATTTTTATTTGTACACCATGTGGGTGTACTTGTTCCAGGAACTATTTTCAGGCATAACTCAGGCCATAAAGATGGCAACAAAACAGGAATAGCAAAAAGTACATACAGGACAAGAACTATATAACATAACATTACAAATAATGACCTTAGTGAGAAAGTGATAACCAAACAATAAATAAGTACAAGGATACATTAAAAATGCAATAAATAAATGCATCAAACAGCCACAGCTTGCCAGTCTGCCAGCGCAGCAGAAAGATTTAATGCTGCATCACCAGTGACCCAGATTCAGGAACAGAATTGGGCATTGGAGGGCCAGCTAGGGGGAGAGAAGGCTTGAATGTCTGATGACTGCTCACTTTCTCTCAGGGGAAGGGAGGGGTTGAGGCCCAGCACCTGCTGGCTCCTGGCAGAGGCTGGAAGAACAGCAGTGCATCAGGATCACTGCCTAGGGGGGCATGACAGACATCTCTGTTTGCCTTGATGTTCTGCACATCATACTCCTGCGGAAGAAAAATGGAAGAAAATGTGCACTGGCTGGTCGGATGCTGGCCACCTGGACTCTCACCACTGGAGTGGAATCTTAGTGCTGGGGGACTCAATACTAAGAGGAGTTAGGTGGGGCAGCAAGGGGGAGAGGCATAGTCGCATTTGGGTGGAGACCATGCCAGGAATGACAGCGGAAAGAGTGGGACAGTCTGTTCTGAAATATACTAGAAGGGGTAGGGACAAGCCTCATTTAATTATACATCCTGGGACAAACGACCTGGCTGACAAGACAGTAGATACAGTCCAGAGGAGGTTTGAGGAACTAGCACAATTATATGAGGGGGCAGGAAGACCAGTAACTTTTTCAGAGATACTTCCTGTGCCAAAGGCAAGCACAACAAGAAAGCTGAGAATAGAGGAATTTAACGATGGCTAAGAACCTGGTGTTGTGCTAAAGGGTATGGGCTGTTGGAGGGGTGGGGAGGGACCTGGGAGGACAGTAGTCGCTATGCCAAGGGCAGACTACACTTGAGTGAGGAGGGAAAGAAAGTGTTGAAACAGAGGATGGAGGAGTACATAGAGGAAGTTAGGAATTTAAACTAGGAGTTGGGGGTGGCAGTTGGGGAAGAGATATGCAGAGACCACAGGTTGGGAAACCATATGAGCTTACCCCCCATAACAGTGACAAAGGACAAATGGCAAGTACTGTTGGTGATGCTAGGAAAGGAGGGCAGGATGGGAGGGGGAAAAAGGGTGGAAGGTGGTTACCCTTAATGCTAGGAGCCTTGGGAGGAAAACTGCAGAGTTACAGGTTCTCATGGCAGAGGGAAAGGTGGACATTGCAGTCATCACGGAAACATGGGCTACCCAATACAATGACTGGGACCTGTCTGTACCAGGGTACAGATTATTTTGTAGGGACAGAGTGATTGGGAAAGGAGGGGGGGGGTGGCACTATATATGAAGGAAGGACTGAAGTGTGTAAGGGAGGAAGGGGGAGGAGGGTAGTACGGAGTCACTTTGGATGCAAATCCAGGATTCCAAGAATAGGATTCTTAGAATGGGAGTGGTGTACAGGCCACCATCTCAGACAGAGGAGTTAGACAGGGAACTAGTGGGACAGATCAGGAGGACCTGCGAGAAGGGTAGTGTGGTGATTGTGGGGACTTCAACATGCCAGGAGTGGACTGGAGCACCCCAACAACCAGGAACAGAAGGGAGCAGGTACTGCTGGATGCCTTCCAGGACAGCTTCCTGCTGCAAATGGTCAGTGAACCAATCAGGTTAGGAAATACCCTTGACCTTGTGCTGGCAAATGGGGACTTTGAGAGAACTTACAGTGGAGGAACCGCTGTCAGGGAGTGACCACCGCTCAGTATGGCTCACATTGGATATGGGCAAGGAAGGAGTGGAATCTGGCACAATAGTGCGGACTTCAGGAGGGCCGACTTTGGGAGGATGGGGAAGTGGTAAAGGGTACCTGAGCAAGAATTCAATCTAGTATGGACACTAACCAGAGGTGGGAACTCATAAGCTGGGGATAGTGGAGGCAACCAAAATCTGGCAAAGTCCAGAGCAAGAAGGCTAGGGCTAAGAAACCGATCTGGTTGAGCAAGGAGGTCATGGAAAAGGTAAGGAGGAAAGAGCTGCCTTTAGGAAGTACAAGAAAACAGGGAGGGGGACAGGGAGAGTACTTGACAGAATCGAAGGAGGTGACAAAGGGGCAGTAAGAGGAGCCAAAGCATCTACGGAACTCAGGCTGGCACAAGGCATTAAGAAGGGGAAAGGACTTCTTTAAGTACATCAGGGAGAAAGGGCTGTAAGGACCACATAGTAAGGATTAGGAAGGAGGGAGTTGGGTGGAAGCAGGGAAAGTATAAGGCGAAGCACTAAATGAGTACTTCTACTCAGTATTTACTAAAGAGAGGGGGTGACACCCAAGGTGGGAGAAATGGCAGAAGCAGGGAGGAGGAAGTGGTGACAGATGGGGAAATCATGGAGAGCAGAGTTCGAGAGGGTTTGAAGGCACTGAGGGTGGACAAGGCACCAGGCCCAGATAGCATCCACCCCAGGGTACTGAAGGAGCTGGCAGAGGTCCTTGCAGGACCTTTGGCAGACCTATTTAATGCCTCACTACGTTCGGGGTGTGTACCTCAGGACTGGAGGATGGCACATGTGGTGTCCTCCACAACAGTGGCCCCAAGGATGAACCGGGAAACTACAGACCAGTGAGCCTCACATCCATCAGTGGGTGAAGCTAATGGAGACTATCCTGAAGGAGAGCTGATGGCCCTCCTAGAGGCCAAGGACTACAGGACAGCAGGCAGCATGGCTTCATCGTGGCAGATCCTGCCAAACCAACCTGGTCGAGTTCTATGACTGGGTAACTAGGCAACTGGACAGGGGCCTTGCAGTGGATGTCCTGTATCTGGACTCAGTAGGCATTCAACTCAGTGCCACATGGAAGGCTGGGAAGGAAGTTAGTAGGCACAGGGCGGGTGCAAAGCTGGTGAGATGGGTAGGAAACTGGCTGCAGGGAAGGCAACAGAGGGTGGTGGTGGGTGGGGAGCTCTCACACCCAAGGGCAGTGTGAGCGGTGTTCCACAGGGCTCAGTGCTGGGACCAGTGTTGTTTGGGACATTCATTTCAGACATATCATGGGACATCAAGAGCAAGATCAGTCTTTTGCTGATGATACCAAGGTAGGCGGTGGTGGATGACCTAGGGGATGGCAGGGTTGTAGGATGATCTGGCAAGCTTGAAACCTGGTCTGACACCTGGCAACTGGGCTTTAATGCCCAAAAGTGCAAGGTGCTGCATTTTGGGATGAAGAACCCAAGGAGGAGTTACCAGCTAGAGGGAGTGCAGCTAGCCCAGACAGAGGAGGAGAAGGATCTGGGTGTGCTCATTACAGGGTCAATGAACAACTCGGCACAATGTAGGAAGGCAGCTGCAAAGGCCAACAAAATGCTGGGTTGTATTGCAAGGGGTATATCCTCGAGGAGGGAGGAGGTGATTCTGCCACTGTATAGGTCATTAGTTAGACCACACCTGGAGTACTGCGTGCAGTACTGGTGTCTGTATCTGAAGAGGGACATTAAGTTACTGGAGGGGGTGCAGCGCAGGGTGACAAAGATGATCAAGGGGCTGGGGGACTTATCATACGAGAGGAGGTTGAAGGACTTGAACATGTACTCACTGGAGGAGAGGACAGACAGGGGTGACATGATTGAAACCTTTAAATACATGAAAGGAATAAACAAGATGGGTGCAGAGGGGCTGTTCAAAGTAAGGGAGGGGAGGGCCACCAGGGGCCATGATATGAGGCTGGAGCGAGGAAGTTTCAGGAGGTAGATGAGGAGACACTTTTTTACAGAGAGGGTGGTGGCTGGGTGGAATGCGTTACCTGCTGAAGTGGTATGCAGTAGAACAGTGGACTGCTTCAAACGAGGATGGGACAGGACAAAGGGGAGGGTTAATGAAGGGGAAGGGTAGAAGGGAGGGGCAGCTGCAGAATAAGGGATGCTAGCTGCACATTTGAGCAGACTTGATAGACCTCTAGGCCTTTATCTGCTGGCAAATTTTGTATGTTTGTATAGAGCTCCTGGACCATTAATGGCTTCCCCAGCAACACCCAGGAACAGTGAAACAGGCCAGTAAGGCTAATTCCCTTCATAGGGAGACAACTTGCCCAATGCAGGATTACACTGGGGGCACCCTGTGTGGCTGTGATGTGGGTCAGTGGGTGGATTGGAGTAGCCCAGAATGAGCACAGTCCTTGAGCAACACGAAGGAGTGACTGGCTGGTGTGCAGGTGGAAGAGCATAAAAAGAAAGCCACAGAGTGGAATTCATAAACATGTTAATGACCCCATTCCTATACTCCAATTTTGGGAAGCATTTGCAGAAAAAGTCTGCCAGGATGGCAGCTCTATTGTGAGATTCGAATAAGGAATTCAATAATAAAGAGCAGAGGGAGATGGGAAGGTTGTTCCAATTACACGGGACAGCAACAAAAAAGGCTTTCTTTCTTTCCCATACAAGTGGCAGGGGGGCCACCACAGCATTCGGTTCTGGGCATGACTGCCCCGTTGCTAGTGTGGGGCCTTTGAGGGATCGGTCCATCACTCTGCCCTGGCCCTGCTGTATTTCCATCCATTTCCCCCTTCCCTTAGATGGTGGTCTGAGGTGTGATGCAAGCATGCAGGTAGGTATGCTGTATATGTTATCCACCAGCATCTCCTCAACCACTAAGCCACTCCTTGGTGCACTGCCACCCGTGATCACCTAGATAGTAGTCATGGACCAGAGCAGGCTGCCATTCCTTCCTAGAGGAGGATAGCTTCCTCTAGTACACTCAATGCACCTACATCCAGCTGGCCCCTGATGACTTGGGCTCACTTTCGAACCCAGGCCATCAGTGTTGGGAGCAGAAGCACAGCCAGTGCCAATGGGCCAACTCTTCATCTGTGTATTTTTACTTCCTCCAGCTAGTGTTAAAACTGTTGTTATAACTAGTTTTGTAATTAATGACTGAAGTAATTAAAGACAGCTGCCAGTTGCACTTTTTAAACAATCTCTTCCACTGAGGTTACCCTTTGAATGTATATTCTAGATTCTTACTGTGGATGTATTAGTAGTAGTAGTAGTAACATTTGTATTCATGGTATATAAATGAATAGGAGACTCATCTAAGACATGCTCATTTTCAGTGAGGACCTTAGTACTAGGATGGTCCTACCACATATTTTTGATGGAAAACAGCATAGCAACATTCAAAGAGTTTTAATTTTTACATGCCAGGCATGACACACTAGCAAGAACCTTTATACCTCCATATGTCATAAAGAATAAAAGAAAATGTGTATATTGGTGCTTTTCCTAGAATTACATTATTGCTGAAAAACCTTGTGGTGGCTTGCAAATACTGCTGCTAGCAACCTGCACCACAGTACAGAAAGTACAGTTATGTAAGAACTTACCGTAACAGTAGATCTTTGAGAACAGCTCTTGCAGCAGGTTACACCATTAGGACTGAAGCCATCAGGTGTCAGGACCACAAGGAAATTTTCTAGCTAGCAGTCTTCAGCAGGGACCGCCTCTGACGTCGGTCCCGCCCCTGACGTCAGACGTAGTACATCAGAATCCCCAGTTCTCACGCCGGAAACTTCCGGCCGCTGGATGACATCAGAAGAGGAGACCGAGGACCCGCCATCAGATGGACAAGACTAAGGACAGACCTTTCTGATCCTAAGGATGGTGTTAGGTTAGAATCTACTTCCTCCAAGGGGGAATGGTGGGCGGGAAGGTACCTGCTGCAAGAGCTGTTCTCGAAGATCTACTTTATGGTAAGTTCTTACATAACTTTACTATCTTCTTCGAGATACAGCTCTTGCAGCAGGTTACACCATTAGGACTGATTCCCAAACAATGGCACCTTTGTAAAGCCATCAGGAGGAGGCAAGATGGAAATTAAAACCCCTTCTGAGCCTAAGACAGAAGTCCCTGGAGAACGGTTAGGCTGAAACCAGCTCTTCGCCTTGAGGCGATGTCCAGGCTATAATGCCTGATAAAAGTGTGCACAGAACTCCAGGTGGCTGCAGCACAGATAGCCAAAGTGGACACGTGGAATGGCCCTTGACCACTTCTGGTAAGGGTTTTCTACGTTTGTCATAACAAAACAAGATACACTGAATAAACCAGCGTTAAAGGGTCTGCTTCGAAACGGAGGCCCCTTTCATCCTCTCAGCGAAGGATACAAACAGCTGCTCCACTTTCCAGTGCTGTTTGGTTCTGGTCAAATAATATCTGAGACACCTGTGAACATCCAGGGTGTGAAGCAGTGCTTCTCCTCGATTGGTGTACCTAGGAAAGTGCACTGGTAAATCAATGTCCTGATTAAGAGTAAGGGCTGAAACCACCTTAGGCAGAAATTTAGGATTTGTCCTCAGGGTTACCCTATCCTGATGGAAAATTAAATAAGGCTCCTTGCACCTGAGAGCATGTAATTTGGAGATTCTTCTCGCCGGAGTAACAGCAACCAAAAACAACGTTTTCCATGACAGAAAACATAGCTCGCAATCCACGGCTGGTTCAAAAGGTGGCAGCGTAAGCTGCTCCAGGACAAAGGGTAAATCCCAAGGAGGGACGGGATCCCTAAATGGGTGGCCTAAGGTGGAGGACCCCCCTTAGAAAGGCATGAGTAGCATCCAACTGGGCCACCATGCGGTGGCCTATGGGGGCATGATAAGCTGAGATTGCACAAAGGTGCACTTTGATCAAGGAGTAAGCTAGCCCGGATTGAAAAAGGGAAAGCAGGTACTCCAGAACCAGCTTCTCAGGACAGTCTAAGGGTGAGAAACTGAGTGCTTGAGTTCACAGGCAAAACCTGTGCCACTTCATGGCATATGTTGCATGTGTTGCCGGTTTTCTGGTGGCAGAAAGTACATCTGCCACCTCTTGCAAGACCCCATATCGCAACATGGCTATGTCTCTAGGAGCCAAGCATACAGGTTCAATGAATGTAAGTCCAGGTGGACTAGTGAACCCACCTCCTGAGACAACAGGTGGGACCTGACTGGCAAGGGAAGCAGAGGTTCCTGGGACAACTGTTCCAGAAGCGGGAACCAAATTTGCCTGGGCCGAAAAGGCGCTATTATAATAAGCATCGCATGCTCCCTGTGAAGTTTGAGAAGGACTCTCTGGATCAACGGGAAAGGAGGTAAGGGGTAGAGGAATCTGCCCGCCCAGGAGAGGGACAACGCGTCTCACCAGAAAACACCAGGCCCTGGATCTAGCGAGCAAAAATTGGGCAGTTTTGCGTTGGATGGGGATGCGAATAGATCCAATTCTGGAGTACCCCATCTGTGAAACAGGTCCTCTGCCACCTCCTGTAGAAGTTCCCACTCGTGGACTCTGGCCTGGGAATGACTCAGACTGTCTGCGACAGTGTTGCCCACCCCGGGGACGTGAACTGCAATGAGATTTGCGCCGTGTCGTATTACCTATTCCCACACTCTCATGGCCTCCCTGCAAAGGGGGTAGGAGTGTGTGCCTCCTTGTTTGTTGAGGTAATACATCACCGCAGTATTGTCTGTTTGTAACAGGAGAGTACTCGGTGGAATCTCCGACTGGAAGGCTTGCAGGGCATAAAGGACCGCCCTCATCTCCAATATGTTGATATGGAGATGAGATTCCTGAGTAGTCCATGTCCCCTGAGACCTCGCCCCATTCAAGTGCGCTCCCCACCCCAGCCCTGATGTGTCTGTGGAGAGGGTTATCACCGGGGACGCTACCGAGAAAAGAACACCCATAGAGAGGGTTCCCGGATCTAGCCACCATTGCCAGTCCTGAACCACGGCCCTCGTGATTCTGACTGGGTGCTGCAGATGGTCTTGCCTTTGGTCCCATTGCACTCTTAACATCCAGTGGGTTACCCGCATGTGGAGTCTTGCCATTGGGACTGTTGGAATTGCCGCAGCCATGTGTCCAAGCAGGCGAAGGACCAATCTGGCCGGGACGGTCTTCTTCGCTGATAGGTCCCTTATGAGGGATTGTATGCGTTCCACTCTGTCTTCGGGAAGAAAAGCTTTCCCCTTGACGGTGTCCAGAACTGCCCCTATGAACTGCAGTTTCTGGGACGGTACCAGGAGAGACTTCTCATAGTTGATTAAGATGCCCAGAGACTGAAAGAGAGCCTGAGTATGCTGAATGGCCAACAGCAATGCCTCCTTGGAGGAGGCCATTATAAGCCAGTCGTCCAAGTACGGGAACACGTAGTAGCCCTGTCTCCTCAGAGATGCTGCCACAACTGCCATGCACTTGGTGAATACCCTGGGTGCTGATGACAGCCTGAAAGGAAGCCCTCGGAATTGATAGTGGCGGCCGAGAAACTCGAAGCGCAGGAACCTCCTGTGCGCTTGAGCAATAGTGATGTGCAGGTAAGCGTCCTACATGTCCAAGGACGCCAAGAAAGCATCCTTCTTCAGCATGGGGATTAGTCCCAGGAGGGTCACCATGCAGAAGTGCTTGTAAATGACTGACATATTGAGGTCGCTGAGGTCCAAGATTGGACGGAGGTCCCCTGTTTTCTTTGGAACCAGGAAGAAGTGTGAATAATAATCTGCTCCTCTCTGGTTCCCTGGAACATGCTCCAAAGCTTCTTTCTGTAGAAGCGTGAGCACTTACTGCTTTATGAGCAGGGCGTGCTGACCTGAGTAACGGGACAGCAGAGGAGGCCTCATTGGGGGCTTGTCTAGGAATTCTGTAAAGTGGCCTTTTTCGATCAACTGTAGCACCCACCTGTCAGTGGTGATCGACCGCCACCCTGGCAGGTGGTCTGCGTTGCGACCCCTGACCTTTGTTTCCCATTAATCCTGAGGAGGGGTGGGGGCTGGGAAGGAGTCATGCTATGGCAGCAGTGGGTCCTGCAGGTTGGGCCAACTTGGTAGCATGTAGGCCTCTACCTGAGGACATCTTGGCCTGGGCTTTCCAAGAAAAGGAGCCCCTCTGTTGCAAGCTGGAATGAGGTTGTTGCCTCTGGATCCGGCTGCAAAAGCGACTCTGGTTCCAACGAAAGGAACTAAGTCTAGATCTGTACATGGCATGGACAGATCTAACAGCCTTCCCAGCTTCCTGCAATTTGGTGATGACCTTTTCCGAGGCTTCACCAAACAAAACTTCACCATGAAAAGGAGCGTCCATAATATTTTTCTGGATGTCCGGGGTAAACCCGGAGACACGGAGCCATGACTGCCTCTGGAGACATACGCCTGAGGCTGCCGCTCTGGCTGAAGAGTCTGCGGAGTCATATGTGGCTCGGAGCACCTGGGTCACCACGTCTGAACCCATGCGGAGGAGCTGTAGGAGTTCCTCCTTTTGGCCACCATCTTGCAGTTTCTCTGCCAGATCCTGTCCCTGTTCCCACAGTGCGTTCTGGAACTGAACCATGTGGGTCAGGTAATTCAATGATCTAATGGTGCAAGTCGCAGCCGTGTAAGTGCACCTGCCCAGCATGTCCAATTGCTTGGACTCCGGGTCCGGTGGCTGCGTGCTCAAATGTTGCGGTTTCTGAGACTGGTCATGAGAGGCTGCAATGACTAGGGAGTCAGCCAGAAGATGGTTAGCCAGGTACTGGTCCTCCCTTGGGGACTTGTACAGGTGGTCAGCCTTCTTCAGCATTGCCGGGGTTGAATGTGGATGCTTCCACACTGCCTTGGTGACGTCCACAAAGGTGTCCACCAAGGGTGGCACTACCACAGGCTTGGGGTCTTTTTGCCAAAGGTAGCAGGCAAGGCGTAGTCTTTCAGGGTTGAGTTCCTCCACATCCCATCCAATGTTCTCTTGAATGTGTCTCATTATCTCAGAGAATGAGAGGTCATGTGGAGGAGACCCAGGGAGGTCGCGTGGGTCCGGAGAGGGGATGCTGATTGGTGAAGGAGACCTGGGGTATTCAGAGATGTCAGTTCTGGAAACCTCCATGGACGGTGAATACTGACGTCTTCTGGGTCTCTTGGGGCTGGGTGACCCTGAAGAGGATCTTGACGGAGACCTTCTCTTTTCTGCAGATCTGCCCCTAGGAGGTGTTGCTGGCTCCTGGAGGGAAGGTGCTCGGCCTGCTGACCCCTTAGATGAAAGAGGGGGTGCAGGCATTGGTGGCGCCACGGGTGCGGGAGGAGGGTGTGTGGTGACCACATCCTTTTTGATGGTGTCCCACCAGAAGGTGAAGAGCTCCTTCACTTCTGACAAGTTTAAATCTGACAACGGACCAGGCGCCGGTGGCCTGTCATCGGGGCTGGACACCGACTCCCCGGGGGTCTCTAGTTCTGGAGAGGGCTCCCGTGGGAATTCGACGGGTCTGGAATTGCCCGCCTGGTCTTCGGGCTGGGTAGACTCTTCCTCTGACAATGCTTCCCGACTGACGTCGGTAGGCGGTGGTGTGGTCCTCCTGACTGCGGTATCTGACGCCAGTCCCATCGCCGGCGTCCTGGGGGGTGAATGCCTGACTGGTGATGAACTGCCGCCGGTTTCCTGGAGTGCTTATGTACCTTGGTCGACGTCAGGTGGGCCGACATCGGGTCCGACGTCCGCTTGAGGGAGGTCAGCTCCTTGGTCTTGCGTTGGGGTGGCGGTGGCAGGGAGACTGACAGAACGTCGGAGGCCGAGTGCCAGGAAGACGACTTGTGGTACTCCCCAGACCTGTACGAGGCCTTAGCCAAGGAAGTGGGCCTGGAGGTCTTGGCAGGCCGCAGAGTAGAAGAACCACTGGCCAATTTAACCACAACTGGGGGAGGCTGAGAGTGGACTCTCGACGGGGAGCGGTCCGACCTGGAGCTGGAGCTGTGGGAGTCCGAGGCCCTGGAGGGGATATGGGTCTAACCTTCTCCCAGTGCTTCTCATGATGTCTGTGTGACTTCCCTGAAGATTCCCCTCTGGAGGAAGGTTCCATGGCCTTAAGCTTTTCTTCAAGGAGGAAAGCCTGGAGGGCCTTCTGTTGGCGGATTCTCGTTCGGCTGTTAAAGCCCTGACAGAAGGAGCAGGCCTGGGTGTCGTGGTCCGGGCCCAGGCACCGAACGCAGACCGAATGAGGGTCTTTAGAAAGGAATCTGCTTCCCACAGGCACACTTCGAAGAATGGCCCTCCACGGAAGTTGGAGAGGACATCAGACGAAAAAACAGCTGAAAAGTAGATTTTTCCGAAGTTTGGAAAGTTTTCCTGGTCGTTGCACGCTAGACTTAACTGAGAGGTCGAGACATGCAAAGTCGACAGAGGGAAAGAACTGGGGATTCTGGCGGGACCGCCTCTTTATGTACTACGCCTGACGTCGGGGGCGGGACCGACATCGGAGGCAGTCCCCGCTGAAGACTGCTAGCTAGAAAATTTCTGTGGGGTCCTGACGCCTGACGGCTTCAGTCCTAATGGTGTAACCTGCTGCAAGAGCTGTATCTCAAAGAAGATCATAATGTGAGCTGTGCAACTAGACAGCAGTTGAAGGCACTCTCTATTACTAACAGCACTTGTAGAAGTGACATTGCTATACATCAGCAGATTAATCCATGGGGTTCTTTTCTCACCTAGTCCATCACTGTCCAGATCATTGAGGTGGACCACCTCTCCAAACCGGGCCAACTGTCTGTCTCCACTGAATGTGCTGAGCAGAGAGGGCTCCTTATCAGCTGCTAACTCATACAGCAGAGCTTGTCCAGCCTGAAGAAATGTTGTTGATATGAATAGCAGTTGAGCAGACACATCTGCAAGAATGAGTGGGAAGACAAAATTAACAATCACTGCCTGGGGTTCACTCTCTAGCATGAATGCCTGGCTTAGATACAGCAGTTGTGTCAATGGTAGCAAAATTATTTTTCAAATTAAAAAAATGAGCAGACTTCTCAGTCACATTGTTGTGTTTTCTTATTATACTCTCCTACTACAGTTCTACAGCTGGAACTCAGCTGCTGTGTATATTATAGACTCTTATTTTTACTTTTCTTCCTAATCATCTCACACTTTCACAGCCAAAGAAGAGCAAGAAAAGCATGGAATGATATGTTGGGGGTGGTGGGGGTGTGCGTGATGCAGTTAAAGATACTGCATAACCTATTGTTGAAATTGGTGTATAACCTTTTTACATAGGATGGTGTTTAACCAAAAAAACAGAAAATGTATATAAATTTAAAAATGGGGAAACCAGCAATCTCAGAATGTATCATGGACTGGTTTAGAAACATAGGAAAACATAGAAAACATAGAAACATAGAATTTGACGTTGGATAAGCTGCTAACCAATAGACTACTTCCTGCTTTCCCCCCACTAGAATTGCCTTATGTCTGTCCCATGCACTCTTGAATTCCCCCACTGTTTTTGACTCCACAACCTCCTCAGAAAAGCCATTCCATGCATCCACAATCCTCTCCATGAAAAAATACTTCCTTGTATTACCTCTGAGCCGTTCCCCCTCTTATCTTCAAATTGTGCCCCCTTGTTCTTGCACATCTCTTTTTCTGAAAGATGCTACCCTCTTGGACTTTGTTGATTCCCTTGAGGTACTTGAAAATTTCTGTCATGTCCCCTCTCTCCCTCCTTTCTTCGATGGTATACATATTAAGCTCCTTTAGTCTCTCTTCGTATGGCTTCTGTTGCAGACCTTGAACCATTTTAGTTGCCCTCCTCTGGACAGCCTCCATCCTGTCTATGTCCTTGTGGAGATGGGGTCTCCAGAACTGCACACAGTACTCCAGATGGGGTCTCACCAACTGTCTGTACAGAGGGATAACAACTTCCTGTTTTCTACTGGTGATGCCTCTCCCTATGCATCCCAGTATTCCCCCCAGCCCTCCTTACTGCCTTCTCACATTGCTTGCCCACCTTTAGGTCATCTGCTATGACTACCCCCAGGTTCCTTTCCATTTTTGTTGTTGTTAGTATCTCACCCTCATTGTGTACTCTTCCCCTGGGTTTTTGTTTCCCATGTGCGTTACTTTGCACTTCTATGCGTTCAAACTACGCTGCCATACATTTGACCATTCCTCCAACCTTGCCAAGTCCCTTCTCATCCTTTCCACCTCACCTTATGTGTCAGCCCTTTTGCAGATCTTTGTGTCATCTGCAAAGAGACATACTTTTCCTTCCAGTCCCTCTGCAATGTCACTTATAAAGACATTAAAGAGGACCGGTCCCAGTACTGAACCCTGCAGTACCCCACTAGTAATCCTCCTTTCTTCAAAGTGGACTCCGTTTACTATTACCCTCTGTGTCCTGTTATCCAGCCAATCTTTTTACCCAGGCAGTCACCTTAGGACCCACTCCAAGGCTGGCTAACTTGTTTATTGATATTCTGTGTTGGACTGTGTGAAATGCCTTGCTAAAGTCTAGATAGGCCACGTCCACAGCCCCTCCCTGGTCTACTACTTTGGTGACCCAGTCAGCCCTTTTGCAGATCTTTGTGTTGTCTGCAAAGAGACATACTTTTCCTTTCAGTCCCTCTGCAATGTCACTTATAAAGACATTAAAGAGGACCGGTCCCAGTACTGAACCCTGCGGTACCCCACTAGTAATCCTCCTTTCTTCAAAGTGGACTCCATTTACTATTATCCTCTGTGTCCTGTTGTCCAGCCAATCTTTTTACCCAGGCAATCACCTTGGGACCCTCTCCAAGGCTGGCTAACTTGTTTATTGATCTTCTATGTTGGACTGTGCGAAATGCCTTGCTAAAGTCTAGATAGGCCACGTCCACAGCCCCTCCCTGGTCTACTACTTTGGTGACCCAGTTAAAGAAATCTATTAGATTCATCTGACATGACCTTTCTGCTGTGAATCCATGCTGCCTTGGGTCCTATGTCCCACTGGCCTCTAGGTGCTCAAAAATTCTTTCCTTCGGAAGTGATTCCATCATTTTCCCTACCACTGAGGTCAAACTAACAGGTCTGTAGTTCTCTGCCTCTGCCTTGCTTTCACTTTTGTGAAGAGGAATCACATCCACCCTCTTCCAGTCCTCAGGTACCACCCCATCCTCCATGATTTGTTAAAGAGGGTAGTCAGTGGTGTCACTAGTTCTCCCCTTAGTTGTTTAGTACTAAAACATGAAAGTCAGAAAATACAGGTGTCACAAACCCACTCCGAAGGTTAGGCTCTCTGCTCCCACAGTGCCAACCTCACAGTGCAATAGTGTGAACAGGTAACAGAAAGGGTAACCCTCCTGTCTGTGTTTGGGTCTGAATCACCTTTAGTCTCAAGTTCTGGGGGGTTCAAACTGTGAATCTTATGCTAGTGAACACAAATGTACAGGCTCAGACAATATTCTCTTCGGGGGGATGCAATATATCTTTTGCCTAAGAGCAGCTAACCAGGCTTCCAAAGTGAACCCTCACAACTCTGTAAGAGACCTTAGGTATATTCATACCTTTTAACAAGCTTAGTAACACCATCAAGCCCTTGAACAGTTGTCAGACTCAATATCTGTTCAGCAATAACATGCAAAAAATGACTGAGGAGACCCAAGCAGTATCTTAAGAAAATGTTTACTAAAAATGGATTAAAAACAGTAAGATAAAATACAGAACAAATATCAAAGAGCATGACAATCACATAAAAGAAAAAAAGGAAAACTACAGAACAAAACTCCTACCACAGTACATTTAGATCTTTTCTATCGAATGTATTACCTTTGTAAGTACCTTTAAATTAGAGAGATCAGTGTTTCTTAAGAGCCCCAAAAGATATGTTCCATCTCAGATACACTGATACATTTTCAACTCTATTGCCACACCCACTTGATGAGTCCTGTAGCTCCTTCTTTTTGAATATAAAATTACAAACATGATTTCCTACCAGGAGGTATGTTAAATAATGTGACATCAGAAGAAAAAAAAAGACATTTCCTATATATAACTCCTTAATTAACCATTTTCCCTTTGAACTTATCAATTCCAGCATTTGTCATTTAGGTATTAAACTTGATAGGAACAGCCAAATTACCGTTTCTTTCCTGACGTCATAAACTTTAGATTTTGTTTCCACTTCAAAGGCCTAAGCATGTCATGAAAGATAATAAAATGCCCACTGGAAGGAATGTAGTTAATTAAGTGGTTCCCATATCAGTTTTAATTACATCCTGTGGTTTCAACAGCTGACACCTTGTAATTTAAAGGGCCAAATCTCACAGAGTAACATTTCATATACTGACCATTAAATTTATAATACCAATATCATACAATAATCATAACCAGCTGGCCGAGTGTCACAATCCTCCCCACCTAGACTGAATTTGGGGTCTCTATCCCCTGCATGGGATGAGCTCCCTAAGTCAGTTCACTCCTCTTATAGACATGACAATCCATCTGCATTCCAATTGGTTGCTCCAGCCCTATGTAAGATCATCATGTCATACCCCCTCAAGGCAAGACTCCATCTTAATTGTCTACCATTCATTTTTCCCATTTGTGTCAGCCAAACTAAGGGGTTGTGGACAGTTTGTACCTCAGAATGCTGCCCGTATAAGTATGGCTCTAATTCTTTTAGGGCCCGCACTATGGCAAGACACTCTTTTTCCACAGTAGAGTAAGCCTGCTCCCTGGGAAGTAACTTTTTACTCAGGTACACTACGGGGTGATCTTTTCCTTGGTTGGATGTCTGACTCAGCACTGCCCCAATACCAACATCTGAGGCATCAGTCTGGACTATATAGGGTCTGCTATAGTCAGGACTTGTCAACACAAGAGTACTGCACAGTGCCTCCTTCAGTCTGGTAAAGGCTTTTTCACAGGCTGGTTCCCAGGTAATTTTCTTAGGCACCTTTTTCTTTACCAGGTCAGATAGGGGAGCAGCCAGGGCACTGTAATTGGGTACAAACTTCCTACAGTACCCTGTTGTCCCTAGTAAACTCATGACCTGCTTCTGCATTTCTGGTCTGTGTCATGCCTTGATCACCTCTATTTTTACTTAGCTAGGATGGAGCTGTCCCGGGCCTACAACATGCCCGAGGTATGCCACTTCAGCCATTGCCACCTGGCACTTCTCAGCTTTGACAGGGAACCTGGGCCACTGCATCCTGCCCAGCACTTCCCTAAGGTGGGACAGGTTTTCCTCCCAGCTGACACTAAAGATGGCAATGTCATCCAGGTATGCCACGGCGTACTCCTCAGCACCATTTAACACCTGGTTCACCAACTTTTGGAAAGAGGCCGGGGCATTCTTCATTCTGAAAGGCATTACTTTAAATTCAAGTAAGCCTATTGGAGTGATGAAGGCCGACCTGTCCCTAGCTCTGTCAGTTAACTCTACCTGCCAGTACTCCTTTGTCAGGTCAATAGTCATAAAGTAGGTCACCCCTACCAACTTGTCCAGGAGTTTATCCATCTGGGGCATCGGGTGGGCATCTGACTTCATGACTGCATTCAGTCCATGATAGTCAACACAGAAATAAGTAGAGCCATCTGGCTTGGACACAAGGATTACGGGTGAGGCCCAGGGGCTGTGGGATCTCTGGATTACCCGTAAATCCAACATTTCCTTCACCTTCCTCCTAGTGTCTTTTTGGACAGCCTCTAACACCTGATATGCTGTCCACCATATGGGTGTCTGTGTCCCTGTCTCTACATCATGCATCACTAAGGGAGTTAGTCCAGGCTTGGAGCTAAACAGTGAGGCAAAGTCTGCTAAAACCTCCCTTACTTCCTGGATCTTGCCTGGGGCCAGCTGGGGTGACAATTTAACTGCCTCCACAGAGGACTCCCACTTGCTTTCTTCCAGCAAGTCCAGAAGGGGGTCTCCTTCATCCGTCCCCTTCCCAGGACTGCATACTGCAAATACCATGTCAGCCCTATTAGCATATAGCTTTGTCATGTTGACAGGGTACATTCTTTCTATATGTCTTCTGTCAGGTATCTCTATGATACAGTTCACATCATTTACCTTTCTGACTACTTTGTACTGTCCTGCCCACTCAGCCTGCAGCTTGTCTTTCTGGACCGGGATAAGGACTATAACTTCCTGACCCACTGTGTATGAGCGAGCTCTGGCTTTGCAGTCATACCACACTTTTTGTTTCTGTTGGGCAGCTGCCAGGTTGCTCTGGGCTGTCCCCATAAGCTCCTTCAATCTTTCTCTAAACCTAAAGATGTAATCCACTATGGGAGTTCCCTGGGTGGTGTGCTTGCCTTCCCAGTCCTCCTGGATCAAGTCTAGGGGCCCACATACCTGGCGTCCATATAAGAGCTCAAAGGGGAAAAACCCTGTCCACTCTTGGGGCACCTCCCTGTATGCAAACAACAGGTGGGGAATATATTTCTCCCAGTCCCTCCCATGCTGTTCAACAAACACTTGGAGCATTGATTTCAGGGCACCGTTAAATCTTTCCATAAGCCCACTGGCTTGCGGGTGATAAGGTGTCATGCACCTCTGCACCACCCCATGCTTCTCCCACAAACATTTCATCAGGTCTGACATGAAGGAACCCTCTTGATTGGTGATAACCTCCTGTGGAAACCCAACATGGGAGAAAATCCCAAGTAAGCTTTGTCTGTCCTCAGTAAGGATAGGGCGACTGCCTCTGGATACTGGGTGGTATAATCAACCACAGTTAGGATGAACCTCTTCCCAGAGGAGCTGGGGGTATTTAAAGGCCCCACAAAATACATTCCCACCCTCTGGAATGGCTCCTCCACTATGGGCAATGGAATAGGGTGGCTTGGATTTTCTTACCTGCCTTCCTTATTTCTTGGCACCGGTGACAAGACATGCAATACTCCTTCACCTGCTGGGTGAAGTTGGGCCAATAGAAATTCTGGGCCAATCCCTGCATAGTGCACATGATTTCCAATGACCAGACAAGGGAATATTGTGTACACTCTTGAGCAACTAATCACGGTACCCCTGGGAATGACAAGCTGCCTGCCTATCACCCCTCCCTCTGTCTTAGTATTCTGAGTATACATCAGTCCATTTTCTGAATAAACTTTATGTTTTCCATCACC
This sequence comes from Neoceratodus forsteri, assembly GCA_016271365.2. Lineage (NCBI taxonomy): Eukaryota > Metazoa > Chordata > Ceratodontiformes > Ceratodontidae > Neoceratodus > Neoceratodus forsteri. Next base: position 1,773,141,942 of record CM057455.1, on the reverse strand, counting down.
TCTCTGTGCTCCATCAGAGTCTGCCCAAGTTCTTGACTTCTCTAGACTAGGGCCACTTTTTTGAGCAACTGCAAACTCCTTACACATTCCCAAAGCATGGGACAGGTCCCCGTCAGTCTCTAAACTAGGGTCCCTAGCTCTAGCATCAGAGCACTCAGGATCACTGCCATTCCTAACCCTCTGACAATGGGTCACCCCTCCTTCTTTGGAGTAACCCTCTGTAGTTGTTTGGTTAACTGCTACTGGGGAAATTTCTACCCCCTTTTCATTAGTCTCCATATCAGGAGACACAGGCTGGGGAACCAGCCTCTCATGTGATTTCCACAATGGCTTCTATGGGGTCCAGGGAACTACAATTTCCCCTTCCTGCTTGGCTACAGGCAACTGCACACACTATCCCGTTTGAGATTGTTGCCAAGGATGACGTCAACTGCTAAGGTTTTGGCTACAGCCACCTGTTGCACAGTTCCCCCTGTTTTACCCCAGTTTAGGAGAACACTAGCAAGTGGCAATGCTATCTCCTCCCCAGTGAACCCTTGTACAGTTGCAAATTTATTGGGTATAAGCTGACCAGGCTCTACCAGATCCCCTTTTACCAACATCAGGAATGCTTCTGTGTCTCTTAACCCTTGTGTATGTACACCATTCACAGTAACTGGGTGCATGTGTTCCCTCATGTTCTCAGGCATGCTTCAAGGGACACACAAACAACCTACTTCTTCCTAGCACCATTTTGCGTATTGCTTGTCGTTTTGGGACACTGTCTGGCAATATGCCCAGTTCCTTTTCAAACCCAACATTCATTTCTTTTCTCAGAAAAATCTCTTCTTTGAAACCTGGGGCTAACTGGTTTTGATGGAGGCAGTGAGGGTTTTAGCTACCCTGAAGGCACGCTTTTCCATTTCTGCACTGCCACGTCCACCCCATTCAGTCTCAGAGCAGGTCTTCTCTTGGCATAGCGATCCAAGAGTTCAGCAGCCTCTTGCACTGTTTTGGGATCTCGGTCCTCCAGCCAAGTTTTCAGCTCTGCTGGGCATGCCCCGGAAAAACTGTTCTAACAATATAGCATTTTCAATTTTATCTACAGAGTTTGCTTCAATTCCTTCCCACCAACGTTTTAAACACTGACTTTGTTTCATGGCTAGCTCCTCATAGCTCATGTGAGGGCTTCTCCTGAGCCTACAGAATTTAGCTCTATATGCTTCTGCAGTTAAAGTAAACTTCTTTAAAAGTGCAGCTTTAAGTTTGCTGTAGTCATTACTGTTCTCACTGTCCATTTGACCCAATGCATCCCAAGCTTTCCCGGTAAGTAGCGGGGATAGCTGGAAGTTCCAGGACCCTCTAGTAATCTTTGCCTGAATACAAACTTTTTCAAAGGAATTTAAAAAGGCATCCATATCCTCCCTCTTTTTAAATTCAGCTATTAATTTTAAATTTAATTTGTAACCCAGTCCTGTAGTTCCAGTTAAACCCAAGCTACTTACCTGCTCTGGTGCTGGTGGTTGGAGTAGTAGCTTCTCCAGTTCATGTTGCCTCTGGTGCTCACGCTCTTCACAGTTAGCCTCTCACTGTTCATGCTCCGCTTCTCACCATTCTCGTTCAGCTTCTTGGTGTTCTCGCTACCTCTTCTCCTCTGTGGCTCGCCATTCCTGCTCAGCCTCTCTCTGGAACTCCAGCTCCATTCTGCGCAACTCAATCTGCAGCCTGATTGCTTCTGGCTCCAGAATGCTGGTGACCTTCCCCTGCTGCTGTGGCTCATGACTTGCACTGTCCCTGCTGTCCTCCTCACAGGGTCTGGACACTGCACTGGCCGCTGGCCCCTCCTTGCCCAAGGTTTGCTCCTTTACAGTCACAGACTGTGGCTTGACACTCTGGGCATCAGTGGCTATCAGAGCATCCATGAGGTTCTGCTTGATGGCTCTCTCCTCATGCAGGACTCCCCTCTCCTTGCACAACTGCATCAGGTCATCTGTAGTGTGCTCACTGTAGTTGGAAGCCATCTTCTTTCCTAACTACGGCTACTCTAACTTGCAATGTGAAAGAAAATAAAACAGGTAGGAACTTTAACTGTAAGCAAAATGATATTGTTCTGCTTTCTCTTTTTAAAAATAAATCACTGCCTTATTTTGCAAGTGAACTGTACAGTATTAAGCTGACACACTGAATTGTTAAAGCTTGTGTTACCAAATTTATCACACCACTGCCAACCAAATCTGTTACAAACACACTCCACAGGTCAGACCCTCTGCTCCCACAGTGCCAACCTCACAGTGCAATAGTGTGAACAGGTAACAGACAGGGTAACCCTCCTGTCTGCGTTTGGGTCCGAATCACCTTTAGTCTCAAGCTCTGGGGGGATTCAAACTGTGAACTTTATGCTAGCATACCCAAATGTCCAGGCTCAGATAATATTCTCTTCGGGGGGGGGTGCAATATATCTTTCGCCTAAGGGCACCTATCCTGGTATCCAAAATTAACCCTTAAAACTCTGTAAGAGACCTTAGATATATTCTTACCTTTTACCAAGCTTAGTAACAACATCAAGCCCTTGAACAGTTGTCAGACTCAATATCCATTCAGCAATAACATGCAAAAAATGACTGAGGAGACCCAGGCAGTATCTTAAGAAAATGTTTACTAAAATGGATAAAAACAGTAGGATAAAATACAGAACAAATATCGAAGAGCATCACAATCACATAAAAGAAAAAAAAGGAAAACCACAGAACAAAGCTCCTACCACAATACATTTAGATCTTTTCTATCTAATGTATTACCTCTGTAAGTGCCTTTAAATTAGAGAGATATGAAAATTATGTACCTACCGTAATTATGATCTTTCTGTGTATCTTCACCATTCATCACAGATGGGTTATCTGGCTGGAGGTCAGGACCCCGCGGGAGCTTTTTTTTTTTAAAAAGGGTAGGCGGAGCCGACACACCATTGGCGCTGCCCTCGAGGCTGATGTACTGCGTTGCGCTCGAGGGTTGGCCGTTAGGCTGTGTCGACTCCACCTGCCTGCCAGTTCTGAGTCACCGGAGAGGTAAGAGGAAGGGATGGAGGGTGGGACAAGAGAGTCCAAGGGACAGAAAAAGGAAAGTATGTCTGAACTAAAAGGAGAAATAATGACTGAGAGGACAGCAAAGAAGAGGTTAGACTAAGGGGATTGGGAGGGGCTCCAATCTCTGGAAGCGGAAGAAGGGAAAGGTAGGGAGGGAAAATAATTTAGGAGAGAGGGAGAGGTATTAAGATATCTGAGACCCTTGTCCATCACCAGATTGTATAGGAACTGCAAGGAGTAGCAAAGCTGTCTGCCAGAATTCAACGCACAGAATAACTGGCAAATATTCCAGAAAGCAGAGTCAGCTATTCTGGAAGAAGGACAGGGTACATGGATTCAGTATTCTCTCAAGAAAAGATGTTTGGTGAAAAAAAGGGTTTTTTTTTTTTTTAGGAGAAATAGTTGGATGGAAACCAGGAGGAGGACAGAAGGAGGGCAACTACCAACTCCCACCCCATAGGGGTGGAGACAAAGTAGTAGAGAAGGAGTGCCACTCGAGCTGTCCACTCTCCTTGAAAAATACCCCCCTGTGTGTCCCTACATTACCCCACTTCTAAGGAGGAAAGGGGGTCACAGAGAGGTAGGGGGACCCAGAGACTAAGGTCCCAGGGGGATGGTGGGTGGGGTTGTGATGAATGGTGAAGATACACAGAAACATGATAATTACGGTAGGTATGTAATTTTCATATCTTATCTGTGTCAATCTTCATCATTCATCAAGATAGTGATACAAGCCCCGAAGAGTGTTTCTTACACCTAAGGGACAAAGTTCCTTAGCCCTCAGTGGGTGACACACTAAGGGGGGAACCTTCAGGGCCTGGAGGGGCCCGAGAGTGGGGAGAGAGAGACAGAGTTGTCCCAGAGGGGGAAGGAAGTTGCCCTGAAAAGCGCCGTCTCACTCTATGGGAGAAAAGGTAGGTTCCCTGCTGGGCGGAGCTAATCACCCTATGCCGGGCCAAGGGTGACAACCGGGAAAGATGTAGCCATACCGATTGCCTAGTGCAGATCGCTGTCCCTACGACCCTGGTAGCTACCTCATTGGTGTCATAAGATGCCCTTGCTTGGTGCCTTGCTAGCTCCAGGCCACGTGCAAAGAGTGCGATGGCTTGTCTGGTTTGCTCCAAGTCAGGCAATGAGGCTAGGAGCTGACCTAGCCTGGACCACAAGAACCTATTTTAGGCTGCATAGTGGGCCTGATGAGCAGAAATAGAGAGGAGTAACCGTGCCGAGTAAAAGGTCCTCCTCCCCCAGAAATCAAAATCCGAGGAGTCTTGATCTGGGGGCAAGTCACGGTGAAGGCCGCAAAGCCCATCAGGAGTATCCAAGTGCATCAAACCAGACTGTGGATGAGGCATGGAACCTGGAGACTCAAGGGGTGCGCAATACCTCTGGCTGAGATCCCTTGGGGCAGGAACTCCAGAGAAGGGCCTCTGCCAGAAATGCAACAATGCCTCCCAAAAGGGAGCCGGCCAGGGTGGCACCACAAGGGTGGCCTCACCAAAATCGCCTAGAAAGGCGTGCGCCACGTGCTCAAGATTGCTGATAGTGGAGGGTGAAAAGTGCAAATCCTCCAACTTCCTCATGAGGAAATGCTGATTCTCTGAGAGATCAGCAGCTGGAGAGATGTGGACAGAAGGTTCCTCTCCCTCTGAAGAGGAGGATGAGGAGCTGGAGGTCGCCATGTGCTCAGAGGGTGGCTGCACGGGGGAAGGTTGAAAAACCTGGCTGTCCATTGCCCTAACATAAGCAGGGAACCGGGCAGCCACCGCTCTGAACTGCTCCCAGGTGAGAGGGCCACTAGGACCGAGGATGCCTGGGAGTGCAGGAGAATGTGGCAGAGGGATGGGGCAGAACCGAGAAGAGATGTTGGCTGACCTCCGCCAGGGCTAGGGAGCGGACCATGGGCACCCGAAGAAGGTGCCCCAGAAGACCCCACAGCCGACAGCTGCACAACCACATTGGTACTGCCTTGGCTGCACCCAGAAGAATCCCCCCAGTGAGGTGACTGGGGCCGTAAAGGTCCAGAAGGACGGTCCCCTACCTCAAAAGAATGGGACTCCCTCAAAGAAACTGAGGGGGAAGAGTGGAAATCTGCACTACGGCTCCTTCCAGGGCCTGGGTGGACCCCAGAAAAAGGCCGATGCGCTGATCCCACACCCTTCGACCCCTCAGAGACCGAAAGAGTCCTCCTCCTCCTCGAGAGGGTCAGCCTAGGTAGCTGGCATCTCTGGGTAGCCCCTGAAGGGGAAACCCAGGGAGAAGTACCTTCCCCCCCTGCAGGTACCTCGATGGGCCCCAAAGTCAGGCGATCAAGACACACCACTGGAGGGGGTACCACAACCGAGGGATCAATGAAACCCCCCAAGACCAGGCTGCAGAGCTATGGTGGCATGCACCACTGCCTGCTGGTCAGCACCACTGACCCTAGTCTCAGGGGTCACCGACCTCTCTTCAGGAGGGGGCTGGCTCCGACTCATTGATGAGACCACCGTGCTGCCCATGTCCACAGCCAACCCTGAGGGGTGCAACTGCACATCCAACTCGGAGCTCGACTCCATCTCCGAAGAGGTAAAGTCCGATGCTCTGAGCCAAATTGTAGGAGGGCAGGCAGAACTATCCCTAGCACCGGGCCCCGAAGCCACCTTTATGCCCGAGTCGGTGCCAGTGCCCCCCACAACCCTGCAAGCGGGATCTGAAGGAGGCACGGCCCCAGCCCGAGCCAGAGGTACAATGCTAGGACCAGTTGCAGCACCATCTGATCCACTGGCACTGGGGGCGGCACCAAGGACAGGGACGGCACCGACGACAGCCCTGGCGGCACCCTCAGCACAGACATCGACACCACCCGGCTCCCCGGTGCTGCAAGCGGCACCGAGGACCGTGGCAGCACCGTCGATGGCCCTGAAGGTGGACCCAGCATCGAACATGGTGCCGCATGGCTCCTCGGTGCCGCGAGTGGCACCGAGTGCATGGATGGTGCCCCGGACGGCACCGACAGATGGAGTCAAAGGCCTCATGGCGCTGGGCCTCGAGGACATGGCGCCGTGCTCAACCTCGGCGCCGCAAGACATGGTGAAGAACAACGTTGGAGTGGGTTTCACAGCGCCGTGAACAGCATCGGCGCTGCGATCAGTGTCGACCAAGCCCATGGCACCGAGTGATAAGTCGGCACCGATGACAGCCCTGTCAGGGCCCACAGAGCCGTGAATGGCTCCGAAGGCTCGGATGACGCCGATCGATGGTGTCGAGGATGGGGCTGACCCGGGCCTTCTGAGCCTGTGAGGGCGACGTGGGGAGCCTTCACCCCGAAGGCGATTGCCATGGCGGGCGCCTCCACCCGCTCCCGGGAGGGAGCGGGGCGGGCCTCCTGCACCATGGAAGGAGCCTCGGCAATGGCTAGGCTACAAGTAGCCAAGGCTCCCTCCTCCTCAGTCCATATAGAACTGGGAGGGGCCCCAGAGGAAAGGCCAAAAGAGCACGGCTTGGCCCAATGAGTGTGAACCCTACCCCCGAAAGTCGGCGGAGCTCACCCCACTTTCAATGTGCGCTGTTCGAGGACCCGGCGGTCCATGGAGAAGCAGACATCACATGAGTCCATGTCGTGAAGCGGGCCAAGACACGCAAGACACCGGTCATGCTGGTCGGTGACAGAGAATTTTCGGCCGCATGGGCACCGTCGCATGGGGGCCTGACCCGTCTCCGAAGACTTCTTGCCCTCCGACCGAGACATGACCTACAGAAAAAAACACCAAAACAGACTCAATGTCACAAAATTCAAAAAATAAGAAAAGATCTTACCGGGCGACGTCGAGTGGAGGCAGAAAACAGAACCGGCAGGAAACCAACGGACTTACCGCCGAAGGAAAAGGATGCAATCTGGCCAACAATCTTCTTGAAGCTTCCCATGAGGTGACCTCGATGGCGGGAGATGAAGAACTGGCAGGCAGGCGGAGTCGACACAGCCTAACGGCCAACCCTCGAGCCCCAAACAGTACGTCGGCCTCAAGGGCGGCGCCGATGGTGTGTTGGCTCCGCCTACCCTTTTTTTAAAAAAAAAAGCTCCCGAGAGGTCCTGACCTCTGGCCAGATAACCCATCTGTGATGAATGGTGAAGACTGACACAGATAAGATCTGTGTTTCTTAAGAGCCCAAAAAGATATGTTCCATCTTAGGTACACTGATACATTTTCAACTCTATTGCCACATCCACTTGATGAGTCATCTAGCTCCTCCTTTTTGAATATAAAATTACAAACATGATTTCCTACCAGGAGGTATGTCAAATAATGTGACATCAGAAGAAAAAAATACATTTCCTACATATAACTCCTTAATTAACCATTTTTCCTTTGAACTTAGCAATCCCAGCATTTGTCATTTAGGTGTTAAACTTGATAGGAACAGCCAAATTACCCTTTATTTCCTGATGTCATAAACTTTAGACTTTGTTTCCACTTTAAAAGCCTGAGCATGTCATAAAAGGCAACAAAATGCCCACTGGAAGGAGGGTAGTTAATTAACTGGTTCCCTTATCAGTTTTAATTATATCCTATGGTTTCAGCTGCTGACACCTTGTAGTTTAAAGGACCAAATCTCACAGACTGACATGTCATACACTGACCATTTATTTATAATACCAGTGTCATACAATAATCATAACCAGCTGGCCAAGATACAGGTATATATTGGATGTAATGAATTTATACCACATGTTCATGATATTGTTTTATATGTAAGTAACAAAACATAACAGAATGTGCATTACTGTGAAGTAATAATACACATTAAGCAGTAAGGCACAACATGGCATGCGATGTTATGAGATTTAGCATCACCTAGCATGGTGTGGAATGAGGTACGGGATAGCAGAGTGGTGTAAACCACACAAGAAGTGGTTAACTACCACACCCTGGAAGGCCTTATTGAGACTGTAAAATGGGCCCTATCACATCACAATTTTTTCAGTTTGTCATATAAGTATAGTTCTACATCCTCCAAAAATATGTCTCTCCTGCATCCCCCACCTGAGTAATACCACTGTAGTAACCTACTGAAAGGGTCACATACCTTTAAATCACCCCCCACACACACTCACCACCCCCAGCAGAGAGGTCTCTCTGCCTTGTAATCCAGATCCCCCCCCCCCCAATTGAATGTGAAATGCCCCACTACCTGGTACCTGTTTCCACCGAACCCAATTAGGAAGTCCCAGTCAGTATTCCCAGCCCCTTGGGCCCCTTAGAAAGCAGGTTATGTGGCCTACCCTATTCAATATACAGTACTTGTGTCATCAATGCAAACATCAGGTAGTACATGGATGACAGTAAACTAGGAGCAATCATAAACAGTGAAGAAGCAGCTAATAAATTCCAGGAAGATATAAATCAACTTGAACGATGGGCACAAGCAAACAAACTTACATTTAACATAGACAAATGCAGAGTGATGCTCTTTGGACAGAAACACAAGAAATATAATTATATTTTGGATAATATTACTATAAAAGAAACAACTATTGAAAGGGATTTGTGGGTAGCGATAACCAATGATCTGTCCTTTGAAACACATACAAGAACAAAGGTGAAACAGTGTAGTAAAATATTGGGATACATCCTCAAGAATACCAAGAGTAGGGAACCTTCAGTGATTATTCCATTGTATACATTTCTTAGACTTTGTCACAGTGAGCCTCCCCAAATTCATGGAAAAGAATTTGAGCCCCCCCTAAAAACTGAAATAATCTTGGGCCTCCCCAAAGAAAAATAACATACAGTTCTTTGCGCAGTACACCATAAATACACTGAAACCCCTTTGAGTACTTGGCTCACATTCAGGTCTTTGTCTTATACTGACATGAAACCTTTGAAAAAGAGCTCCTGTACTCAAAGGTGTTATCTGAATAACAAATAAAATAAACAAATACTGCATTTAGCTTATTACTTTGCTCCTTACAGCTATTGCTCTTAGCACTTCTATGCTCAAACCCTTGTATTTGGGCTGTTCTGCCATCAGGCTACAAATTGATCAATTGCCACCACTTAATATTAGTTTATTGTTCGTATTTGTTTGGACTATTGTTCACTGTGTATTTCTTGATTGTTTTGCAGTTACCTTTTGAAATGTATTCACTCCCTATCCTTCCCTGAGTACACTTGAGATGAGCCTTGGCTCATTCACCTTCCCTTGTCACCTATTAGTAAATAAATAAATACATTAAATTCACCTACTATTATCCTCTTTCAGTTTGCTTCATCTCTTCACACAAAATACATAAAACTCAAAATTTAAATATTGTACTTTTTCAGACTTGCTTGAGCCTCCCCTGGAACAGGTTGGGGCCTCCCAAGGGAGGCTGGACTCACCATTTGAGAACCCCTGCCAACATTGGTTAGGCCCCATTTGGAATACTGCTCACCTGTTTGTTCACCACAAAGTATAGGGGGAAGAAATTTGTTGAGAGAGTCCAAAGTTCTGACATGGAGCCTTTGTAAATGAGTCTTTTACTCAAAGGCTGTAAATCCAATTTATTCAATAAATAAATAAATAAATAAATAAATAAAGAAGAACTACCAAAAGGATCCATACGGTACAATACAAAGGATACAGGGAGAGACTGAGGGAATTAAATATGTATTCGATGGAATGTAGAGCAGTAAGAGGAGATCTATGTCTGCTGTTTATTGCAGCAAACAACAGCTATACATGGGAGACTATTGAACTGATGACACAGGGACAAATCAGAAATATGTGCAGCCATAAGCTTAAACTGAAAGGTGAAGTAAATAAATCAGTAAAGAGAAACAGATGGTTTACGCAAAGGGTAGAGACTGCATGGAACACGCTACCAGAAAACATAGTAACCAGTAAAAATATGGAATCATTTAAAAAATCTCTTTACCTCTATATGGGTAATAAGAAATATGAGCTTGCCCACTGAAGAAGTGGAGAGTTACTATAAGGTCCACGGACCTCCTAACTTCTACGATATATATGATTCTGTGTTAGGAGGGTGTTTTACTAGGCAGCTGCACACAAACAAAAATGCTGCTGCAGCTGATTGAGTATGCTGTTTTAGCCTCGCAGTCAGTTTAGCCTGACTCCGTGCTGGAACACTTGCCCTGTCCTGTGCCACATGCTGGAACTCTGCTTGTGATTTCAAGTTCGTAGACAGAAGCCTGTATTTATTTTTGAAATGGCCAAAAAAAGAACTAGGTACTATCAAGAAAGCATTTTTTTTTACTTGGGGATCTAGTGGGAGGGAGGTTTCACTAGATTGCCAGGACAATGTGTACACTGACTTGGGAATCGGGTGGGAAATGTATACTATTAGAATGCCAAGGAAGTGTATGCATTTACTTGGGGATTGGGCAAGAAAGGGCTGCCACAAAACTGCCAGGAAATGCTTGCTATATTATCAGGGATCAGCCGGTAGGGGAATGGTGTTGCTGGCATCAGTGCTGCAGGGAGCAGGGGGTTGCACATCACTAAACGTTATGTTAAGGGTAGGGTTTTGGAAGCAGTAAATAGGTTAAGCACTTCCACAGTCCACTAAATATACCACTAAGAGGATTCCCTCATTTGCATGGGTGCAATGGTGTGTTTAGCAGGACTACGCCTTCCACTGAGCACCGCACTGAGTGCACCGTTGAATATAGCCCTACACCATTCAGACACACCAGGTTCGATTTTCAAAAGCCAGGGAATGATGTGTGGTGCTTGTACCACACAGGAATTATGCCAGGGACACCCTGTGCCACACTGTGTGTTATTCCTGATTTAGAAATGCAGGTTGCACCCCAAGTAGGGCCGCCTACGCCATGTTTGCACCACTGACCCAATTGCACCATGGTGGAAAGGGGACTTGCAGCATAATCCTGCTGCACCATCCCCTAATTTGGGATTTTGGAAGGCAGCAGGTCCCATCTGTAGTTAGGCCAGCCAGAGCTGGTCGAATGGTCCCATGCCCTGCCACTGGCCATAGCTGCCAGACATCCAGAAAGACCCTTGCACCATACTGCACACATTTGGAACGTCCAGGGACATGTGAGCTATACACTATGGAGATCTTGGCACAGCACAAGAAAACAGAACAAAACAATGATGTGAACTTGGCACACAGAAAGCATGATGTCAATAGTTAGGATCACAAACTTGCACTGGTTTTAAAGGGGTACTTTTCTAGGCTTAGAAGCCAACAATTATGCAAACAAAGGTATTACTTCTGTTTTTATAAAGCTGCTTTGTCCTACACAGAAGTGATTATGTTCCAAAAATGCTGTGTTTACCAAACAAACAAAAACAAAAACAACAGAAAAATGAAAGTAAACATCTATAAAATGCATGTAATGCTGTAGTGAAGGGAGAGTTTTTGTCATGGTATAGAATTAACATTTTTGTGCTCATCTTTAGGAATGCAGGAGCACAGCTAGGACTGGGGCCACACCACAAGCATGCTTCAGCACACCTCACTTGGTTTTCTTTTAACTACATCACTAATATGTGAGAAGTGGTGGGTGGAAAGACTGTAAGGGAGGAGGAAGAGAAGCTGGCAGGGAATAACCCTACCCTACATAGCTGACACATGATGCTGTGATGATCTGAAGGAGACGCCAGGAATACGCTGTATCAGTTTCTCAACATGATGTCCACAAGGCTTCAACCTGTGATCTACCAGGGGATTGTGAGCTATACACTATGGAGATCTTGGCAACATCCTGAAGACAGGCTAGCAGCAGATAAACCATAAGAAACCCATATGCAACAGTATAATGCAGACTACAGCTGCCCTGTCTCATGTAGTAACGTCCTCACTGTGACAGCACCAGAGACATATCTAGCCTGGTGCAATGTTTGCACATGTACATGGGACAATACATATAGCTGGCACCCAGCTGACTCTGACTGAGCTATGTATAGAGTGCACAGTGGCAAACAGTGGCTTAGTTGCACACAGTTTAGTTGCATAGTACAGTTGGTGGGGGTAATTAAGGGGACTAACACCATGCCACACTGCCGCTGTGGTAATGGATGTGCCCTACTGCATGGTATGTCTGAACCTGTAGGTTGTGTCATGGGCTGTCCGTGAAGGATACTGGTTTGTGAATCTGTTGTACCCTGACCTGGGGGTGTACACTACCTGTGCTGAGATTACAGCGGGTGTATGGAACTGTACCATAGGTAGCCAAACTGGAACTGTTCTTGGGACAGTTCAGCTCACTGGTCATGATACTGCCTAGTATTCATGCTCACATGCACACCACCATAGGATCTGGCAGTATCACAGACTTCACAACAGCAAGTTTATGGCAGATGGCACTGCCAGACAGTTCAGATGCATACTGTCAGATTTATGTGGTTGTATCAGATGTAGTGTTTCTTCCTGGTTTCTGCTGCAGTACACTGTATGGGCTGGTTTTTCCATGGCTAGGGGATATCAGCAGCCTCTGTCACTCCCCTCCTGTGTGCCATCTGTTTGATGCATAGGACTGCTTGCAGTAACTTTGGGGACACTGATGCCGGGACCCTGCTTGTACCAACATCTGGCATAGGGTCCATAGCGCACTGGGCTTTGCTGCAAGGTGGTGCTGGAGCATTTTACATTCCTCTAACACCCATTTGAAAACTGAGCCCACTATGTCCAGTTAGCATGGCACTATTCTGAGTAGCGGGGCCTCAGTCCTTTGGCACCCCATTCTTATTCTTGAACATTTGAACACTGTTTTTGTGATGAATCTCTGAAGAACATGCAGTATAGGTAAAGCAATTCTTTGTGTAATAAGATATATAGGCTGGCATTTTCAAAGGTCTGGGTGCAGCACTTGTGTCCATATTCCTGACATACGCTGCTTACAGGCAAATGCACCTAGATGTTTGCACCATATTTTCAAACATTCTGACACATTTGCAACACTTGTAGAAGTTTACGGCCCCCCAAAAAGATGCACCTGTCTTTTTCGGCACACAAGTCTTGGAAACTGTGCTCGGAAGTTAGACCACCTTTTATGTGGTCCAACTTTCTGAGCAGATGTCATGAACCCACATTAGAAAAATGAACATGGGTCTTTGAAAATTCTGTCCGTATAGTATAGTGTTACATCAAATGATAAGATATACTAAAGTATAGAGTTACATCGATTGATAAGATATCTAGGCAGGCTTTTTAAAACAATCCACCCAAGATGCGTCTGCTGCTATTTTCAAAGAAGAAATGTGTCCAAACCTGTTGGACCATCTATTAGATGACCTAAGGGTGTCCAAAGGTCACATCCAAAAACAGATGGAATTGCATTCAATCTGGGTGCATTTGTGTCCAAACTGGATTTAAATTGCTACTTTTTGTTGTAAATGGATGCAACTTCTGGAAATAGCAGCAGGGCTGCCTGGACACAAGTGGATGAATGCAGGTGCAGCATGTGTTAGCATCTGCATCCAGCTCTTTTAAAAATCCCCCCAAGTGTTACATCGAGTGATAACATATAAAGTATAGCATTACTTCTAGTACTAAGATATAAAAATTGTGTATAAAAAGATGTGTAAAGTATAGTATGGCAGATGGATAAGCTAAAGTCTGGAGTGGCAGATATATAAAGTACAGAGTGCCAGTAATAAGATATATTGGCCTCAATACTGAGACGTTGGTGCAAGTGCAGCACAGTCATTTATGCTGTGGCTGTGCTTCCCCCAGCTCTGGTGATATTCAAATGGATGGTGCTTACTGATGGAGCAGTGCTATCTGACTAAATATCAATCCACATCAGTGCAGCACTATGGGAATTTGCACTGCTCTGACACGGACCAGGGCTGGATCACACTCCGTCACTGTCAGATGGTGGCTGGCCAAGGAGGTGAGAGGTGGGCTGTGCTGGCCACTAGCAGGAAGGCGGGCCCTTCGGGTGAGGGGTGATTGCAGGACCTCGAAGAGTGGGTGGGTGGGGGGTTGGTACATGGTTAAGAGGTGGGGAGAACCACTGGACCACCAGGGATAATGTTATGTATGGCAGTGGGGGATCAGGGATGGGGGGACCACTATGCCACCAGTGGTAACATTATGACTGGGAACAGGAGACTGGGGGAACCACTATGAACCAGTGATAATGTTATGACTGGGAACAGGAGACTGGGGAACCACTATGAACCAGTGATAATGTTATGACTGGGAACGGGAGACTGGGGGAAACACTGTGCCACCAGAGATAATGTTATGACTGGGAACGGGAGACTGGGGGAAACACTGTGCCACCAGAGATAATGTTATGACTGGGAACGGGAGACTGGGGGAAACACTGTGCCACCAGGGATAATGTTATGACTGGGAATAAGAGATTGGGGGAACCACTGTGACACGAGGGATACCATTATGAATGGGAAAGGTGGATGGGGAACACTATGCCACCAGAGATAATGTTATGTAAGGGAATGGGAGAGCAGGGGGAGGCCCCTATGCCACCAGGGATAACATTATGACTTGGAACAGGAGGTTGGGGAAACCACTATGACACCAGGGATAACGTTATGAATGGGGGAACACTATGCCACCAGAGATAATGTTATGCATGGGAACAGGAGAGTGGGGGGAGACCAGTATGTCACCAGGGATAAAGTTATGAGTGGGAACGTGAGATCAAGGGGGACGGCTGCATCACCAGGGATAATGTTATGAATGGAAGCAGGGATCTAGGGGACCACCGGACATAGAGGGATACTATTGTATTGGGAATGGGAATGGGAGAGCGGGGTGGGCAGCTATCATACAACCTCCCTGCACTTAACATCCAGATAAGAGGTGTTTTTTGGTGGCAGTAAACAGCACTTTTCAGGGGGCCGTTTACCACTGCCACACACCTTTGAAAATGCCGCTGCATCAGTGTGCATGAGGAGATCCCTCATTGGCATAAGCGCAGCAGTATTTTAGTGACTTGGTGCTGCCAGGTTTGAGGGGATGCTCTAGTGATCTCTGAATATGGCCCCACCTGGAGCACCAGTCAATCATTAATCTTTGAATATTAGGGCCATAAAGCCTAGAGGAGAGTAATACAGAGTTATAAGGTACACAGGACAGGCTATTTGTGCATATTGACCATAATAAGGTTACACTTAAGCTTCTGTAGTACCTTGAATGATACTGCCATAAGGAAGAGGTGCTGTATTGCAGTACCTTAATGTGGTAAATGTGTCTGTGGTAAAATGGAAGATTAGGATGGCTATCACTTTATAGGATTGTCTGATAGCATAGTAACAGTTCCTCATGGTGTCCTTCCCTGCTTTCATTTCCTCTATTGTTTGGCATGCAATAAAGCTTCTGCTTCATTTTGGAGGTTTGCCTCCTGCCTCTCTTTGTGTTGACATGGGCTGCAGCATCATTACCATCTCTTGAACCCCTTTGCCAGGAATGACGCCACCCAGGTTCTGCCTATTGCAAGTAAACCCAAATAACCCATCAGAAGTATTGTGTATGTGTGCCAAATAATTCTTTCCCATCTGGCAACACAGTTGGCTAAACAACGCCCTCCTCTAGTTATTCCTTACATGCTAGTAATTTGATGACTTCAGTCCTGTTTTGTAAACTGCCAGCTGATGGCAGCGCAAGTCCTTACTTGAAGATGTTATGCAAGGGCTACTGCAACAGTTGCCTTGTACATTACATTCACACTCACAGACTGATCTGCTCCTGACTGGCTGTTTATAAAATGAAGCCAATGTCACTGAATTATTTATGGGTAAGAAATCAATAGGAAGACTCACTCCTATACCACTGTTGGATGCTACCAGACTCTCCAGGGTGTCCACAGTTCAAGGTCTGGGTCTGTCCCTTCCTTATTCATTTATTTAGTTTTTGTCAACCAGGTAAGGGCATTAGACAGGAACTGTCTATTTTCAGGCATGACCTGGGAGATTGTGTCAAATGAATCTGATTGACTTCTTTGACTGGGTCACTAAGACAGTAGACAGGGGCCAAGTGGTAGACATCCTCTATCTTGATTTCAGCAAGGCCTTTGCCTCTGTGCCCCAGAAAAGATTGATCAGAAAGTTGGCGGATCTCGGGGTTAGGGATAAGATGTCCAGATAAGTGGAAAACTGGCTAAGGGACAGAACACAGAGGGTGGTTGTTGGGTGAAAGAGTTATCTGGCACCAGAGAGGTCACCAGTGGGGTCCCGCAGCGCTCAGTGCTGGGGCCAGTGTTGTTCAATGTCTTCATCAATGATACTGGGGATGGCATTAAGGGCAAAAAGTGCCCATTTGCAGAGGATGCCAAGCTCTGCAGGAGAGTGGACACAGCTAAAGGGATACAGAATCTACGGAATGATCTGGAAAAGCTGGGGAGGTGGTCCAGGATCTGGCAGTTTGGCTTCAATGCCAAGAAATGCAAAGCTATGCACATTGGAGCCAAGGATCCCAGGATGGAGTACTACCTAGGTGGAGTCCAGGTATCTGCATCATTGAAGGAGACGGATCTGGGAGTGATGATCATTAGTGACATGATGCACTCCAGGCAGTGCAAGAAAGCAGCACCAAGGGCAAACAAGATGCTGGGATGCATAGCTAGGGAGATCAGTAGTAGGAGAGAGGAGCTTATATTACCCTTGTACAGGTCACTGGTGAGGCCACATCTAGAGTATGGAGTACAGTACTGGTGCCCACGCCTCAAAGAGAATATTAGCCTGCTGAAGAAGGTTAAGAGGAGGGCTACGAAGATGATAGCAGGTCATCAGGATAAAGCATATGGGGATAGGTTGAGGGCACTGAACATGTACTCTCTGAAGGAAAGGAGTGAGAGAGGGGACATGATTGGGACCTTCAAGTACCTGAAAGGGATAAATAAGGTGGATAAGGAGGATCTCTTTAAGATGAGTGGCAACCATAACACAAGGGTGCACAGTCTAGAGTTGGAGGGGCATGTTTAGTAGGGAAGTCAGGAAGAACTTCTTCACAGAGAGGGTGGTGTACACTTGGAATGCACTGCCACAAGAGGTGGTTTAGTTCAAGACAGTGGCAAGCTTCAAGACAGGCTGGGATTGGAATGGGGGAAGGTAAGAATCATGGGTAGGGAGGATGGGAAGAGTGGGAAGGGGGGGCAGGGACAGTAGGTCCAAGCTGTGGACCCTGCAATATGAGCACATTAGATAGACCACATGGCCTTCTCCTGTTGGCTTCTTCGTATGTTTGTATGTTCATATTACAATGGAATGAGATGAGCACATGTATCACAAAATACACGGAAATAACAATGTTTACAAAATTACAATAGTTAGTACAAAGCATCATCAGGGAAGGAATCCAAGAGTGAAGGAAGGAGTCAACATATTATAAGAGTCACTGCATGGGAACAGGACCTTATCACCCTTCCCCCACTGCTACATGATCTGGGGGGGGGAGTGACTTCTGGGTTGGAGATTATGGTAGGAAGAGCTTGCAAAGGTTGGATGGTATGGGGGATAATGCAGACCCATATCTGACAAGTCCCATTTTCTCAGTGTTTTTCTCCCTGCCCACATCTCAGATGGCCATGTATGTCATGGCTGGCCTAGGAGATGCATGATGCCATGTGGTTACCAACGCCAGCAACAGCATCACCCCCTCCCTGCCAGCACGCGTCAGGCAATTTCAAGTGTGTGCTTTTAACTTTTGTGTATCACTGCACACTTAAAAGAATTAAGCACTATTCCACTCTGCCTACATGTCTATTTTCAGTTGCGAGTGTTGTGGATTTCTCTTTGTGAATTAGGAGGAAAGAGGTGAAATGAGGAAGGGCGAAGAAAGGACAAGAAGGTTATAATGGAAAGGGAAGGAGAAAATGGAGAAAGGGAACATTGAGTAGGATAACGAAGGCTGACAAATGCAGAAAGAAGACAAAAGTTACCACAAGGGGAATGGTTGAACACACAGGACAGAATGAATTAATTCAGAGGTGATGAGTAATTAACAAGAAACAAATTAGAAGACCATACTGAGCAGACAAATATTAACAAAACATGACATAAATAGAGACAAGCTAATGCTGTGTATCAGTAGCCCGTGTTGATAGCGATTATAAATGAGCGACTGTAGAAACAGTGACTCATTTATAGCACTATCATCATGAGCTACCCTGCAATGGAAGTGATGCTATAGTGCCTAGAGTGACCGGAAGGGGAGGGATGGGGAGCTGTAGGGAAGGGATAGAAGGGAGGGTTTAGAAGGGGAGGTGGGCCTGCTGCAAATGAGCCAGCCCTGTGGTGTGGTGGTGAGGGTGGCTGGCTATGGTGCAGCAGGCACTGGGTTTGGGACGTGCTTGGTGATACTGTTTTGCCACTGTTTGAGGCTGTGTAGGCTCATAGGTACTACAAGTTTGAGGGACAAGCCCTTAATAACTTGCCATCAATATACTAATGATGGTAGGGAAATTTCTTATCGCCCATATAGCAATTAAGTGCATTTTTAAAAAGGTCTACAGATTGACATGACACGACGCTTGTTGGAAGAGAATTCCATAAATGTGGAACTCTTTGGGTAATAAAATTCTTCCTCCATTGAGTCTTACATGTTTCGGCATGTAATCTAAGTTTATGTGACCTGGTACTCTCCAAGGGTGATTGTTTAATCAAACAATATGTTTCCAAAAGTGATTCATACTTACAGGCATTATAGGCCCAACACATTTCTCCTCTAAAACACCTATATTTTTGTGGAAATAATCCTAAATGTTTTAGTCTGTCACCATAACCTAGATGTGCTATATTGAAAACAGATCTAGTCATCTTACATTGTACTGACTCATAAGCTTTAAAGTTATTTATAGAAGTGAGTGAACACAAAGAGGCACAATATTCCATGTGCGTTCTAACCAAGGTAGTGTATAATGGAATAAGAACCTCTACTTCTCGACTTTTTATGTGTTTGTGGATACATTTGAGTATACTGTGACATTTTTTTGCAGTAATGTTAATGTGATGATTACATTTTAGATTATCAGTAATAGTCACACCAAGATCTCTTTCTGAGGTTGTTTCTTCAAGTTTGATGTTATTTATATAATAACTAGCCAAACAGTTATTTCTTCCTAGGCACATTACTTTGCATTTAGAAATATTAAAAACTAAACTATGATCAGTAGCCCAGGAATAAAGGTCATTTAAATTATCTTGGAGCTCTACAATGGAGATATTATTATTGACAATCCCACCGAGTTTGCAGTCATCGGTGTATTTTTGCAACCAAATTCCATTTTTAGCTTGCATAACCAAGATCATGACATTAAATAATAACGGTCCAAGTACAGACCCTTGTGGTACTCCACTACTGACATATCCCCAATCAGACTTACATCCTCTCAGAACCACTCTCTGCTTCCTGTTATCCAGCCATGAGAAGATCCACTTAATAATTAATGGGCCTATATCAAGTCTATGTAGTTGATCTAAGAGGATTTTATGTGAAACTGTATCAAATGCCTTCTCAAAATCGAGGAAAATTACATCAACAGGCAATCCTTCATCTAAGGCCTTGCTCACAGGTTCAAAAAAGCTAATCAAATTAGACATACATGATCTTCCAGATGTAAAGCCATGCTGGGTAATGTCCACGTTCCTTAATTTGTAAAGAGGATCTATAATCTTATACTGTAACAATTTTTCCATGAGCTTCCCAATACTAGAGGTCAGACTAATGGGCCTATAGTCACTAATATTATTTTTTCAAACCTTTTTTATAAATGGGGGTGATATTAGCCTGTTTCCATTCCTGCAATACTACACCTTCTTTTAAGGCTATATTAAAAAGCAGGGTGAGTATACCAGCTAATTCTATACTGAGATTCTTTATGAAAACTGACGGGATACGTCTATGCCTATAGAAGAGCCTAACTTGGTATTATTAATCGCTCTCATGATATCTTTTTCTGAAAAGGAGATTGTAGAGCAGGAAGTGGAGATATCTAAATTAAAGTTCTCTTTATTTTTAAATATACTAAAGAAATATTTATTAAATTCATTAGCCATTTGATTGTCATCCATAACTAACTTTCCCCTCAATAAGCAATGGTCCTGCTCCAATCTTACTACCTTTCAGTGAACCTATATAGTTATAGAAGGATTTTTCATTATTTTTACAATCTCTTACCAAATAAATTTTTTTCTGGTGCAGAATTTTGCCCCCTCCTGGACATGCACCCCACTGGAGTTGAGAATCCTAAGAAAAGTGGTGCAGGGGCACAGCCCCCTTCCCCCTCAAAAATACTTTATTTCACTGGAAGGTGGGTCGCTGACAATTGTATATCATCAAAAAGCTTTTCGACAATATACATTTTCGATGATAGCGATCGCTGTTTTTCGATCACTATCATCACATGGAACCCTGTGTACCTAGGCATCAAAAGTAGCTTGATGCTAATTACGAAATGGGAACACAACATAAGTGTTAAACAAGTATACAGAACATAACAATATACCAAGAAAGAGCAAATGTAACTGCTGGAAGCATGTATGAAATTAAATTGTAAGGATGTCTATCACAGAAATTAACAATTAGTAATACACAAAGATCAATCAGAAAGTGTATAACTAGGGGGCAGGCAGACTAAAAAGGCTGAAGCAATACAATGGGGGCAAGGAGGTCCACCTAGATAAGGCGTAACTACTGTAGGTTACAGACAGAGCTAAGGTAGTTGCAACAATTAGTGCACAGAAGGGACAACCCAGAAGAGTGAAAAGGGTACAGGCAGTACTGGGATGATTGTTTACAGTAAAATACACTGATACCTGACAGAATCACCTAGAATAGGGTGAAACTAGAGTACTGGCAGGGGTGCAAAGTCTCCCATGATTATTGCAGCAGAAGGGTAAGACCACCTAGCTAGGGTAGAACATGTATAGGCAGTAACAGTATTATAAAATGTGTCATTACTCAGAAGCAAACAGAATAGGGAGCTGAATAGGTTGTAGGTTGTAACAGGACTGGAGTAAAGTCTCTACTGAAAACATCCTCACAACAAGCAATAAAAACACAAATAATAAACTAGCCATGTATAAAACAGGTGGCCAGTATATACAGTAACACACCACAATAGCAGACATTTAGGGGTAACACAAATGGCATACAGTCCAAAAACAAAAAGACCAAGTGGTACTGTCAGAGCTACCAGGAGCTGGTGTGCACAACTGTTAGACTGCATAACCGGCCGGCCTGATGACCCAGGGTTGAGAGTGACCTCGGGTCTCAGAGGATCAGCTTGGGGAAGGAGGATTAAGCATCCCACAGACTGCTGTCCTCTTCTGGGGAGGGAGGATCACTGAGCCACTGGCTCCTGGTGGTGGCAGGGGGCTACTGCAGGCTCAGGGATCAATGTGTAGGCTGGCACGGACAGGCATCGGGCATAATGTGGGTGAGTACATGCGCAGCAGCATCCTTGATGCCATTGCACGCTCATGCCATGGGGGGGGGATAAGGAACAAAAACAAATCCTCCAATGCGAGTGATGGCAGACTTCATCAGCGCCACTGTGCACCTATTTAAATTAGCTCCCCTTCAACCCCTGGCCTCCAGGTCTCTGCAGTGTACGGGATAAATCTCCGCTGTGAAGTGACCTGGGATTGCAGGGCAAAAAGGGTTCAAGCTCTGACTGGGTCTGGAGCAGAAGCTGAGAAATGATGCCTGAGAAGAGGGGAGCCATAGGACCACCCCCCAGCCGAGGAGGTAAAAAGAAAATAATCAAACAGACTGCTTAGCCAGCAGATGGCAGACTCTCCAGCTGATGCTCCCAGTGTGATGTCCCTAAGCTCTGGCCCTTTGACTGCAGTGGAGGACTACTAGAAAAGGCTTCTTAAATTTAACACAATAGCCCCACTCACATCAATAAACACAGGAGAAAAGGACCAGCAGCAGTAACAACAGTCCAAATAGGCAGCTGCAAAAATGTATCTGTCAAAGCCAAATTGCTTGGAGCTCATAGAGCTCAGTTGGCCCTTACTTATCCAGCCACAGACAGATGAGCGAGCACTAACCAAACAGCTGATCCAAGTGTTCATGAGCAGCATCTGAAAGTTGTTCCTCCAGAGATACAGAAGTCTGCCCACTTCAGTAAACACCTCCTGGTTGGATGAAAGGGCCAACAGCAGTAAAGTAGTTATGTAAGAACTTACCATAACAGTAGATCTTCGGGAGAGGCTCTTGCAGTAGGCACTAACCATTAGGACTGAGCCGCCAGGCACTAGGATCACATGGAAAACTTAGCTAGCAGTGTCTGGTGGGGGATTCCCACCCGGTGTCACACGACAGACGTCTTCCCAGCACTATATACTGGGTGGTCCCCATGCCTGCCCTCCAGTTCTCCTGTTAGAGACCTAATAATGTGTGACAGGACAAAGGTGTGTGCTCCTGGAGCCAAGAAAAAAGGCTGAAAGAAGTAGCAGCAGCAGTGAGAAGGAGGGAGGGAAAACCTTGCCTACTGCAAGAGCCTCTCTCGAAGACCTACTGTTACAATAAGTTCTTACATAACTACTATCTTACTTTGAGAGGGCTCGTAGTAGGCAATAACCATTGGGACTGAATACTAAGCAGTGTAAGTCAGGCAAAGACTGAGCACGGTAGGCAGGAAAAGGTCTGCAGTAGGTAGGGTTTAAGACAGCCCTGTGCCTAGATGCAATGTCCAAACTGTAATACTTAGTGAAGGTACCGACAGAGCTCCAAGTGGCTGCCACACAAATGTCTGCGGCAAAGACATTCCTGAAACAAGCAGTAGATGCAACTATGCCTCTGGTTGAATGCCCTTTAATTTCCCCACCGAAGAAGGGTCGTTATACTTCTGATAACAAAACAGAATGCAGTTTGCCAACCATTTGGATAAACATTGTTTTGAAACACCCTCTCTTTTGGGTGCAAAGAAAATGAAAAGCTGATCTGTTTTGCGGACTGACTTTGTCCGATTTGTGTAATAACGTAAAATTCTGTGCACATCCAATGTGTGCAGAACAGCCTTCCCTTGATTAGAATGCTCAGGGTAATACACTAGCAAGTGTATGGTCTGATTCAAGTTAAACTCAGAAACCATCTTTGGTAAAAACTTAGGATTTGTACTCAGAGCCACCTGGTCTACGTGAAAAATCAAATAGGGCTCCTTACACATAAGGGCCTGAAGCTCAGAAATCCTTTAAGCAGAAGTAATAGCAACTAACAACAGCACTTTCTATGATAGATAGCACAGGTCGCAACTCGTGGCCAGTTCAAAGGGAGGCAAAGTGAGTTTCTCAAGTATGAAATTCAGATCTCTCGGAGGAGGTTTCATGTGGAGGATTCCCTTCAGAAAAGTGCAGGACACTTCCAACTGAGCCAAGGTCTTGCCATCTACTGGAGGATGGTAGGTGGAAATGGCAGTCAAGTGGACCTTCAGTGAAGACTAGCTGAGTCCCAGGTCAAAGAGATGCAAGAGGTACTCCATGACCTGAGGGACAGGGTACAAAAAGGGTCCCAACCCTTAAAGGTTGCCCAGATAGAGAATCTCTTCCACTTCACAGCGTTAGTGGTCCTCGTGGATGGCTTTCTGGCCTCCACAAGAACCTGAGCAACTCTAGAAGAGACACTGGAGCGTGAGGCTGCTATGTCAGAAGACAACACATGTGAAGGTGAAGGTGAAGGGAGCTGAGACCTGGGTGAACCAGGGTGCCTTGCTCCTGGGTCAAGTGCTGGAGCAGAGGGAATGAAATCTGGCAAGGCCAATATGGGGTGATCAGAATCATGTGAGCCCCCTCCACCTGCAGTTTGACCAACACCCTCTGCAGTAGTGGGAAGGGAGTGAAGGCTTATGAGAACCTCCCTGTCCAGCAAAGAGACAGTGTGTCTTGCCAGAAAACACCAGGCCCAGGAACAAGTGAGCAAAAACTGGGTAGTTTTGTGTTGTATGGGGAGGTAAACAGATCTAGATCTGGGTGACTGCACAGATCGAAGATGTCTTCGGCTACTGACTGCCTCAGTTCCCACTCTTGTGCCCTTGCCTGAGTGCGTCTGAGAGTGTCTGCTTTGGACACCCAGGACATGCACTGCCACGAGATGAAGGCGGTGCTGAACTGCCCAATTCCAAACATGCATCGCCTCCCTGCATAGGGGGTATGACCATGTGCCTCCTTGCTTGTCCAGGTACCAGACCACACACATGTTGTCTGACTGGAACAGCAGTGAGCCTGGAAGGAGAAGGGGCTGAAAGGCCTGAAGGGCATACAATACCGCGCATATCTCCAGCACATTGATGTGCAAGGACAGCTCCTGAGACCAGGATCCCTGGGTCCTGTGATTCTCCAAATGAGCACCCCAGCCCTGACCAGAAGTATCTGTTGTCATGGTCTGGACTGGAGGAGAAGGCTGAAAGAGGACCACCAAACAGAGATTGTTTAGATTCTTCCACCAGAGGAGATTCTGTCACATGGGGTTGGAAACCAGGACCCTGTGGTCCAGGTCATCTGACCTCTGGTCCCACTGCACTCAAAGCATCCACTGCCTGACACGCATGTGGAGCCTGGCTAGAGGAACAGTGGGAATAGCCACTGCCATAAGGCCAAGGAGGTGTAAGATGGACCTAGCTGTAGACTAGTGTCTGAAAGCCACCTGCCTGGCCTACTTCTGCAGTATTTTCATCCTGTCTAAGGGGAGAGAGGCTTGACCCTGGGCTGTGTCCAGCACTGCCTCAATGAATTGGAGGCGGTGAGAGAGTGCTAGGTGAGACTTGAGGTAGTTCATCGTAACTCCCACTTGGTAAAACAGAGCCAGGGTAGCTGACAGAGAGGCTTCCAGGCAGCCCATTGACAGAGCTGACAGGAGCCAGTCATCGAGGTATAGGAACACATAATGACCCTGGCATCGCAAATCCACTGCAACCATGACTAGGCACTTGGTAAACACACTAGGTGCTAAGGAAAGGCCAAAGGGGAGGGTTTTGAATTGAAAATGCTTCTCCTGGAAGGAGAACCTGAGGAAGAGGTGGTGGGCTAGGAAGACAGGTATATGCAGATACGCAACCTGCATATCCGAAGCGCAGAGTCAGTGTCCCTGTTGAAGCAGTGGCAGTAGACCTGAGAGAGTCAGCATGTGGAATCTCTTGTACTCTACATACAGATTGAGTGCACTGAGGTCCACTATTGGACAATGGTCTCCTGTCTTTTTGGGCAACAGGAAGAAGTGGGAGTAATACCCCCTTCCTGCTTGGTCCTGAGGAACAGGCTCTATGGTTGACATTTCCAGTAGAGCCTCGATTTCCTTTCTGATGAGCGGGTTGTGACCTTTCAGGTAATGAGAGTGACCTGGATGATTTTCTAGAGGTCTCTCTATGAATTCCAATGTATGGCCTTGAGCTATGAGCTGAAAGACCCACGAGTCTGCCGTGATCGCCTCCCATCTGGGTAGGTGACTGGTGAATCTGCCTCCTACTGGCTCCTCTGGAACTAGTGTGGGGGGGGCATCTGCGAGTCAAGAGATGGAGGAAGGGTTGGCAAGTGCCATCTCAGAGGCCCTCTGAGACTTGGTTAGGGGGAATGGGGCCAGCTGAGGGGGCCCGACGTTTTTCCTGATGCTTGGTGGGCTGTTGTCTTGCCTGATGCCTTTGTTGGTGATGAAAAGGTTGCTGGGGCTTGGTATTAGCATGGCACAACATTTGTACATAGTGGAGGGCTTTCCCACTCTCTTGCAATTCTGTCAGTATATCCTTGACATTAACTCCAAAGAGAAATGAGCCTCAAAAGTGAGCGTCCAGCATGGAGGCTTGAACATCCTGGGCGATTCCGGACACCCACAGCCAGGAGTGTCTGCGTAAACAGACAACCTTCGCAGTGCTCCAAGAAGAAGCATTGGCGGTATCATAAGTTGCTCATAAGGTATGACAGCAGATAATCTCTGCCGTCCTAACTGTCTGCTTGATCTTGGTCTTGGCCTCAGAATCTGGCAGAGCCTTGAACTCAGATCTGAGCTGACCCAGGATAGCCTTCTGGTAGCATACCATGTAGGCTACATAATTCAGAGCCCTCAGTGCCAAAGTGGAGGACGAGTAGACCTTACGTCCAAACTGGTCCACTTGCCTCGACTCCTTATCTAGAGGGGAGGTACTTGAATGCTTAGGCTTTGTAGAGTGGTCTTGAGCCACATTAATGACCAGTGAATCAGCTTTAGGGTGGGTGGGTGCTGAGGTGGTCTTTTCCCTCCAGGGCATTGCATAATCAGTCTGCCTTCTTAGCAATGGCTCTCACAGGTGATGGTTGCTGCCAAATGGTGGTGACTAAATTGTTCTGTGGTTCCATCCACAGGGGAATGAGGAGCAGAGTTAGCTCTGGCAAGTCAAGGTGCTCCACCAGTCTGCTATGCTGAGGATCTTGGTCCTCGGTCTACCATCCATTGACCTCTTGGATTTTTTTGGAGGATTTCCATAAAGGAAGGGTCCTCTGGGGGTGACTTGGGGGGTCTCCTTGGGTTTAGAGGCCTCAGACAGAGGAGATTCATAGCCCGAAGCTAAGGAGGAAGAATCAGACTCAGAGTCTGATGAAGGGCTTCTGTCCGGAGACAGAGACCTATGGCATGGAACCTCCTTTGGGGTTCTATAGCTGGCTGTGGCTCTGTGGGGGGAGGCAGCAACAGACCTGCGGGAGGCGCTGGCATTGGCCCTCCCGGCCGATTGGCACATCCAGGTTCTGGGGCTGGGGAGGCAGCCTAGACAGAAGTGGATTGATTGGAATGTCCCCAGGGTATCCGATGTAGGGCTAGCCAGTGCTGGCCGATCGATAGGTCAGTGGGCAGCAGCTCCTCCAGCTTCAGGTGGGAGGTAGAGGTAGAAGAACTCACTGGAGGCAATGAAGGAGTGTCCTGAGAGGGGGATTCCTCCTGGGATGGCTGTGGCAGAAGAGGCAGCAGGTGCCAGTCCGTAGGACTGATGCTGGACCCCAAGGTAGAGTCTGATGTGAGCACCGGGGCTGTGCAGTCATTGGAAGAACTGATGTCCGACTTACCAGCTGAACCACTCAGCTTAGACCTGGAGGATTTGAAGGGCCTAAGAGTGGTGGAAGCCTCCGAATCCCTGGAAGTCTCTGCCTGCACTATAACCAGTGAAGGCGGGGGGACCAAGGGCTGTCCTGAAGAGGAGGGAACAGGCTTGGTTGGAGGAGCGGCATCCTTGCTGGAGGAAGGCCGCTCATTGGCTGCAGTCCCAAGAGGGAGCCACAGCCTGGAGGGAGATCGATCCCGGTCTTGGTGCTTCTCCTTGTTCTTCTTCTTCTTTTGATTGTGGGAGCCAGAAGATCCTCCTGGGGAAGACAAAGAGCTCTGCATTTGCTGCAGCTCTTTCTCCATGAAAGCCAGTTTTTGCTTGAGAAGGTGGTGTTCCAAGGCTTGCAGATGGTGTTCCCATGTGGCCTTGTTAAACTTCTGGCAGGTCTCACAGTCCTCTGTGTCGTTGTCATTCTCCAGGCACAGGAGGCATGAGGTATGGCTGTCCTTCTCAGGAATCTGCTTGCTGCAGGTGCACTTGCTCTTATGCAATTCAGAAGGAATTTGAGAACACATGTAATCTGACAACAAATTACAGAATTTTTTGAAGAAAATAAAGAAATTCAAAAGTGTATGCTTATCAAAAATGGCAGTCAACAGTAGCAGTGTTCCATGAGGTCTGGCGTGCACAGGTCGGTGGCAGGAAGGAACTGGAGGGAGGGCATGGGGACTGCCCACTTTATAGCACCAGGCTGACATCAGTCACATGACACTGGGTGGGTGGTTCCCCACCAGACACTACTAGCTAAGTTTTCCGTGTGGTCCTAGCACCTGGCGGCTTAATTCTAATGCTTATTGCCTACTGCAAGAGCCCTCTTGAAGTAAGATCAACAATCCAAATAGGCTGCTGCAAAAACTCTGGCAAAGTCAAATTGCTCACAGCTCACAGAGCTTGACTGGCTCTTTCACTTATCTGGCCTCCTACTGAATACTGTTTTCCTCCTGAATGACATGCTGCAACTGGATCAGCTGGCCCATGTTGTAAGGGCCTACCGGATTCAGCCCCATCGCCAGTGAGAAGAATCTTCTGGACCAAGAACTTTTCTGCTTGTCATCATAAGGTCTGTAAAGACAGACCACCTTTTAGCAACAGTAAGGAGGGCTGGAAAACTACAGTTGGACATGGGAGAGCAGCTACAGTACACCTTTTTCCAAATCAGAGTTTCGTGACTACAGTGTGCAGAAAGTATTTTGATGTGGAACAAGCTCGATTGTGGAAACTCTGGATGGTCAACTCCTTACTGCTACTAGCAAGACTTTATCCTATACTGGAAAGTTTTGTTGACCTTGACGAGGCCAGATGACTGATGGAAAAAATATGAAAGGAGCTTGGTACTTAAGCCAAGGACATGGGCTCAGAGGGGGCAGTGGACTGTTACCTAGTCTACCAGTTATTTTCTGTAATTTGTTCATAATAGTTTTGGGGTTCTGGGTATAATGCAAACATTACAGTAGTTTATGAGGCTCTACTGGCATGGTTAACTCATACATTATATTAGTATTTTTGTTTCTCCATAGCCAAGATGACTGACGTCATGTGGTGTCTGCCTCCATCACTTGCTGAGGAGCGGGAATTATTTGTGTAATGTTACCAATTTGGGCTTGCAATGCCTAATATTATGCAACAGTACACTTGTTATGCCATAGGATGAAAAGATTCTTATGCAGTTGTACGTGTTGTGGCAGAGATTACTGATTTGAAAGTATATAAAGTGCTCTGGTGGATGTTTATACACTATTGGATGGCCTTACGCTCCAATGGCCCTGGGTGATCATTCTGTACATCATGGGCACTATTATCAAGAATTTGTCAATGGACCATGTGGCACATTAAGGCTAAATCACATTATGTATTTTTGAGTACAAGTTAATTAGCTTTCACCTCTCAGGTATAACATTATTGCATGAGGATCAACTCCTACTGTAAATGTGCCTGAGATCATATCTGCATGCTTTGAATGGCTTGTGATTGATCTTTCATAAAAGCAGTAAAATACAAATGATAAAAAAGGATGCTAATAGGTGATGAGCTCTCTGCATGACATGCTTTCCTTTAGGAAGTACTGTTCTTGGACTTCAGTAGACATCACAACATACCATATGTAGAGGCGCCAACTAACAGAACTCTTCTTAGCACACCATCCACCGAAACCTGTCCAGAGGCAAATGATGACCCCAATTTGGCTCCTTCCTGTTCCAGAAATATAAAGATAAGACCTTCCATTTAATAACTAGTGGGCACCAAATCAGTAGAATATTCCTGTCCTAGTAGGATGGCTCTTACCTTGTCTCCAGACACAGCAAACTCATATTGAGTGCTAGGAGGGAAATAACCATATACCTTTCCCACATTCTGAGTGTCAGCAGATGAGTATGAGCAATCCTGGCTGGGGAAACAAAGAGTAATACAGCATCAATAGTAGCACATGTCTTATCAACAACATATCTCTAAGGATGGTGGACTCCATTTCTGACGAAGGTACGGTACAGCTGTTAGTATGCCTGGCTTTATTTCAGACTTTTGTGTCTTTGTAGTTCAACTTTTTAAAAGATGTACGAGGATGTTTCAATTCTACTGGAGGGAAGCAAATTTCAGCATTCATATAATGGGGTATGTGGAAATGCCTAGCAATGCTTTAGAGTAATAGTTAAAGCCCTGAAGGTGGATAATAATCTGTTTATTTCTCCTCAGGTCCTGAAAGAGGGATGCTAGTCAAAATTTCTGTCATCAATAAATTCAGAATTTGGATCAGCATAGCCTCAATAAGCCTCATGACAAAAATGAGATCTCTAAGTTACTTTGTTTAAAGGTTACAAGTCATTTTACAACCCTAAATGTTGTGCCTGTTCAAACAAACTCTGGCCAGAGCCAATAGGGCTGCAGCTGAGGAATCTGGGGTAAAAAATATTGAAAATGATTAAAGTTATGAGCCTGCGTTCACAAAATGTAACATAGGCTCATAAATTTGTTGCTTAGTGATATTATTACACTAAATTTTCAACATAGCCTTGTTGTTTATTTATTTCAGATTAGTATTAATACCTTTGAGCTGGAGGCTCATTTACAAAGGTTCCAAGTCAGACAAAGATAGTACAAGACATAACAAAACCATTGTATACACAGCTAATTAGGCAGACATAGCAAAACTGGGTAAAATGCAGCTTATATACAAATTCAGAGGCGTCACTGTAAGATTGTGCATAGGCACTTCTATAAGTGCAGGGTTCAGGAAAGAGAGAGAAGGAGAGTGGTTCTTGGACCTCAGAGTGCAGTGAAGAATGGAGGGGGGATAGCAACCTGAGTTGGCATTGTCAGGGGAGAAGCTGAGGACTAAGGACAATGCAAGAACGGAGGTTATGGACTGGGAGTAGGGAGGAGGTAGGGGGAAATAGGTGGACTAATAGGGGTGCCATAGGGGCAGGGAGAAGGGCTTAGGGGTGAGGAGGCATTGGTAGTAGGGGATGCGGTGACATGAGTGATTAATGAAGAAGGGCAGAGAAAATGTTCAACTCCTGGCCTAAGGGTGATTTCATGCAGGGAATGCAAAATCAACTTTTGGGACGCAAAAACACATTTTAGGCAGGAGTTGAAAAATGACAGCTTTCATATTCATGAGGTGCTGTAAAGAAATGGCTACAATATGTTGAAAATTTGGGGTAAAAATATTGAATAGTACCAAACTTAAGAGACTGCATTTGCAAAATTCAACATAGCCTCATAACGTTTTATATATATATATATATATTTACACCAAATTCATTATACTTACGACCCCACCTAAGGAACAAAAGAACATTTTCCAATTCTGTCCAAAAGGTGATTTCATGCAGGGACTGCAAGATCATCTTTCAGGAAATAAAAAAAAAAAAAAAAAAACACGTGGCTACGTTGTAAATTTGGGGTAAGAATATTAAAAATTACCAACGCTATGAGCCTGCATTCGCAAAATTCAGTGTAGACTCATAACTTTGTTGTTTGCCTTTCAACTTCTGCCTGAAAGGTGATTTCATGCAGGGACTGCAAAATCACCTTTCGGGGTAGATATGCCTAATGTCAGAACAATTGTTCATGAGGCAGGGTTTTGAAAAAGGCATGTTGAAAATTTGGGGCAAAAATATGTAGAAATGCCCAAGTTATGCCACTAAGTTCAAAGCACCATTGAAATACATTGAACCACATATCTGTTTCTTTAGTTCATGGTCCAGCTTTGAAGAGAGAAGACGTGTCTGCACTTCAGAGAGGATTATGGCATTGGGTAAGTAAGAGCTTGGGAGGGTGCAGGGTGGTGGGTGCTGAGTGTAAGGGTCGGGTGGGGGGACAGTAACGGCCACAAAAGACATCAATGGACAGTTTTTTACAGGGGTTCAGGGAAAAAAAGAGGTCCTACTCACAACACTGGGGGTATTGGGCACCCTCAGTGTCACTATTATGTTTCTCGGGGTGGGTGGGATGGTGGGTACTAAATGGGAGGGTCAGGTGGTGGGAAGGGAAAATATATATAAAATCAGGGCTGAGAAAAAAAAAAAAACATGACCGAGAAGTCCTGATCGTGACATTGGGGGATTAGGCACCCCCAGTGTCAGTGCTGTTTTGGGGAGGGTGCTGAGAGGGAGGGCCGGGAGGCTATATATAAATATATATATATATATATATATATATATATATACACATATAGAAGCATAGACTTTGATGGCAGACAAGAACCGCTTGGCCCACCTAGTCTGCCCATTTCCCTACCTACAGGATAAGCTGCAGATCCTAGTTAGCCAACAGCCTATTTCTTCCTACCCCCAGAAGAATTGCCTTATGTCTGTCCCATGCATTCTTGAATTCTGCCACAGTTTTAGACCCCACAACCTCCTCAGGAAGGCTATTCCATGCATTCACCACCCTCTCTGTGAAAAATATTTCCTCACATTGCCCCTGAGCCATCCCCCCTCTATCTTCAAATTGTGTCCTCTTGTTCTTGCACATCTCTTTTTCTGAAAGATGCTACCCTCTTGGACGTTGTTGACTCCACTGAGGTACTTAAAAGTTTCTATCATGCCCCCCCCTTCCTTTCTTCAAGGGTATACATATTAAGCTCCTTTAGTCTCTCCTCACATGGCTTCTCTTGCAGACCCTGCACCATTTTAGTTGCACTCCTCTGGACTGCCTCCATCCTTTCTATGTCCTTGCGGAGATGGGGTCTCCAGAACTGGATGCAGTACTCCAGATGGGGTCTCACCAACTGTCTGTACAGAGGGATAACAACTTCCTGTTTTCTACTGGTGATGCCTCTCCCTATACATCCCAGCATTGTCCCAGCCCTCCCTACTGCCTTCTCACATTGCTTGCTAACCTTAAGGTCATCTGATATGATTACCCCCAGGTCCCTTTCCATTTTTGCTGTTGTTACTACCTCCCTCCGCATTGTGTAATTTTCCCCTGGGTTTTTGTTTCCCAGGTGCATTATTTTGTACTTCTTTGCATTGAATCCAAGCTCCCATATTTCTGACCATTCCTCCAACCTTGCCAAGTCCCTTCCCATCCTTTCCACACCTCCTTGTATATCAACCCTGTTGCAGTTTTTTGTGCCATCTGCAAAGAGGCATACTTTTCCTTCCAGTCCCTCTGCAATGTTACTTATAAAGACATTAAAAAGGACTGGACCCAGTACTGAACCCTGTGGTACCCCACTAGTAACCCCTCTTTCTTCAGAGTGGACTCCATTTACAGTTACCCTCTGTATCCTGTTGTCTAGCCAATGTTTAACCCAGGCTACCACCCTAGGACCCACTCCCAGGCTGGTTAATTTGATTATTAGTCTTTTGCATGGGACTGTGTCAAATGCCTTGCTAAAGTCTAGGTAGGCCATGTCCACAGCCCCTCCTTGGTCTACTACTTTGGTCACCCAGTCAAAGAAATCAATTAGGTTTGTCTGACATGACCTTCCTGCTGTGAACCCATTCTGCCTTGAGTCCTGTGCCCCACTGGCCCCTAGGTACTCAACAATTCTTTCCTTCAGAAGTGATTCCATCACTTTCCATACCACAGAGGTCAAACTGACAGATCTGTAGTTTCCTGCCTCTGTCTTGCTCCCACTTTTGTGAAGGGGAATCACATCTGCCTTTCTCCAGTCCTCAGGTACCACACCATCCTCCCATGATTTGTTAAACAGGTTAGTCAGTGGTGTCACTAGTTCTACCCCTAATTATTTTAGAATTCTGGGGTGAATTCCTTCAGGCCCCATTGCTTTGTCCACCTTCAGTTTTAGGAGTTCTTTCAGAACCCTTTCTTCTGTGAAAGGATTGGGATCAACCCCCCTATCCAGAGTGCTTCTGTTAATTGGATTAGCCACCTCCTCCTCCTTCTCTTTTGTGAATACTGAGCAGAAGTATTCGTTCAGTATCCCTGCTTTTTCACCGTCCCTCTCTGCCATTAACCGTCCATTCTGTTCAGTCTCACTATTCCTCCCTTTGTCTTTCTGTGCTCCCTGATGTACCTATACAAGGTTTTATCCCCCTTCTTAACTGAGTTGGCTATCTTTTCCTCAGTTTGGGCCTTTGCTATTCTGACTTCCCTCCCTGCTTTCTTCTGCCTTAACTGGTACAGTTCTCTGTTCTGCTCCTTCTGTGTTTCCTTATACTTCCTAAATGCTGTCTTTTTTACCTAACCTTCCCTGCCACCTCTTTTAAGAACCATAATGGCTTTTTCTTTCATTTTGATTTATTTGCTTCACACAAAGGCTTGTTGCCTCTGTGATGGCAGTTTTGATGATTCCCCATTGTTGCTCCACACCTCCTTCTAGCCTGTTTGCTAGTGCTTTTCTAAGGCACTCTCCCATCTTGCCAAAGTCAGCCCTCCTGAAGTCCAGTACCCTCACTTTTGTATGGCTTGACTCTGTAGTTGAGTTTGTCATGAACCACACTGTTTGGTGGTCACTTGTTCCCAGATGGCTATCCACTTCAAGACATGAGATCCTCTCACTGTCCCCATTTAAGAGTACAAGGTCTAGGACTGCTCCCTCATGAGTGGGTTCCAAAACTAGCTGTCTGAGGCATGCCACCTGAAGGGCATCAAGAATGGCCCTGCTCTTGGATGCGGCTGCAGCAAAGGTGCTCCAGTTAACATCTGGCATATTCAGGTCCCCATCAACAGTATCTCCCCTTTCTCTGCCATCCTAAGGATGACTTCTATCATATCCTTGGCCATTTCCTCCCCCTGACATGGGGGTCTATATACAACCCCTGTGCAGATTGTGGTGCCATTTCCAGTCTCTAAGGTGACCCACAGTGCCTCCTCTCCTCCCTGTTTACTCTTTTGTTCTGTTGCTTTGATCCCTTCCCTTATATAGAGAGCTACTCCTCCCCCTCTTCTACACCCCCAACTCTCCTGTAGGTTGTGTACCCTGGTATGTTAACATCCCAGTCATGGTTCTCTGTGTACCATGTTTCTGTGACTGCTATGATATCCAGGCATACCTCTTCCATCAAGGCTACCAGTTCAGGGAGCTTGTTGCCTAGACTACGGGCATTGGTACTCATTACCCTCCATTTCTTGATGGCCTTACCCCTTTTTTGCCCCATTCTTGTCCTTATTCCCTTTGTCATTTTCTCCATTTACCCCTGCCCTTCTCCCTATCGACATCTCTATCCTGGTGTTTACCTCACTTACTACCCTGATTTTTTTTGGGGGGGGGCTAGGATTTCCCTGCTCCTTTCCAGTGCCTCCCCCCTTGAGTAGTTTAAACACTTGCCAATGAAGCATTTAAACCTATCGCCTAGGATTCTGGTTTCCCTCCTGGACAGATGCAGACCATCACTCTAATATAGGCCTGCATCCCTCCAGGTGGACCCCCAGTTCCCATTGAAGCCAAATCACTGAGCTCTGCACCAGTTTTTCAACACTGATTGAATACCATGGTGTGGAGCACCCTAGCCTCACCCTTGCCATAGACAGGCAGCACCTCCGAGAAGGTTACCATGCATGCTACTTGTCTAAGGCCCCTCCCCAACTCCACAAACTCTTCCTGTACTGCTCTGATCCCTTTCTCAGCCAGGTCATTTGTCACTAGGTGGACAATGACATCCAGCTCCCTCTCCCGTGCAGCTGCTTCAGCAATCCTGAGGATTTACTCTCTGTCCCTCCAAGTCATGGCACCAGGCAGGCACCTTACCTCCCTCTCCCCTTCCTCCCCCATTTCTACCCCCCCTAACAATGGAGTCCCTCACCCGGAGTTGTTTCCTTCTCCTGTGGGGTCCCATGCCACCCTCCTGTGGGTCTTCATTGTGGAGGTTCCCAGCATCCTCCTTGGTCTCCACTGTGGGTGCCTTCATAGAGGAATCACACTTTGCCAGAATGGCATATGAATTGTAGAAGGTACAACTCAAGGGATGCACCTCTGTTCCACTACCCTCACCCTCCTTGAGCCCACCGTGGTTCAACCGCTCCTGTTTCTTGGCAACCTCTGAGGCAACGTCAGTGGCCCTGGTGGTCCCTGGGTGGGAGAGGTGGTCCCACAAATCCTGGCCAATTCAGCATGGAGATGAGCAACCTCCTCCCTCAGCCCGGAGAGATGCCTGCAGATGGGATAACACTGCATCCTCCAGAATGTCTCCAGGAAGACTGCGGCTCCACAGCCACTGCACTGCACCACTCCTATGATGTTTTATTTTTGGCCTCTTAACTGTTGTTTGGACTACTTACTCTTTCCTCTGTTTATTTTTTTCTTTCTTTTTTTTTATTCTCCCTAGTTACTTACTGTCTCTGTGCCTTTTAAGCTCCTGATCTTCCTGTTCTGAGTCAAGAAGTTTCTGTATTTCTTAGTAGTCTCCTTACTTGCTCAGAGTCAGACCTCCAGCAGTTGGGGGGACGGAGAGCTACTGTTTTCCTTCTAGGATGGTGAGTCTTTTGTGGCTCTGTGATCACTCACTTTCTGCTCCCAAACAGGAAGTTCCTGTTGTCAGTCAAATCCTGTGTCTATAAAGGATAACTGGCTTAAGATGGGGGAGGGGGGGGGAGGAAGGAGGGCAATATTGTCCCAGTAGAGAAGTATACTTATAACAGCAGCTCTTTCTTCTGTCTGTTCTCTGGCAGAAGCTATCTAGGGCAGTTTTTAAATCTGGCTTTAACCTGACTTCTTCTAGCTAAACCATTCCCCCTACTTTACAGCTTTTTCAACAGTTAGTTAATTGCACAGATAACAATTCCCTTCAGCCACCTGGACAAACACCTAGATAATGCACAGATAACAATTCACTTCAGCCAAGTCCGAGAAATGCACTAACTTTTTTTTTTGTTTTGTTTTTACCCTAAATTGAAGGTCCCAGTTGTAGAGTTCTAGTTCTTTAATCCCAGTAGAGAAGTATAGTTATAACAGCAGCTCCTTCTTCTGCCTGTTCTCTGAAAACAAGACAGTCTCATCAGCGGTGGTCACGGCAGAACACAGCACAGTCTGCCATGTCCAAGCTGACCACTGAACTCTATAGCGCATGCATGACTACTTGCACAAATGCAGTAGAGTTTGG
The DNA here is from genome assembly GCA_016271365.2 of Neoceratodus forsteri. Taxonomy (NCBI): domain Eukaryota; kingdom Metazoa; phylum Chordata; order Ceratodontiformes; family Ceratodontidae; genus Neoceratodus; species Neoceratodus forsteri. Next base: position 1,773,105,381 of record CM057455.1, on the reverse strand, counting down.
CATCCATCTAGGACATGGTGGACTGTGCTGTGTTCTGCCATGACCGCCAACAGAAGAAAAATAGTGCACTGCGACTGCTAATGGACAGAGCAGAGTGCTTCATGGACATGGAGGTGACTGTGATGCAACTCCATACTATTGTTCAGTCAGAAAAGTCTCCCTTTTTCAATTGCAGGAGGTCTGCAGGGCTCGGCCCAGTGCAGCCCAAAAAGGCAAATTTCAGTGAAGGGCTGCTGATGATGACATCTCCTGAACTCACAATCTAGTCCTCCATGTCAGCAAGCTTATAGGACCTGTTTCTCCAAAATTTAAAAATCATGTGCAGTGGTTTTCAGAAGCAAAACAGGCAGCACAATTCAGTAAACATTGCTTTAAAAACTATGTGTGTTTCAGGTTTTTTAACAAAGTTGACAAATTTGTAGGGTTTTTTTGGGCGCCTTTTTGTTGTAGTCCATTTCTCCAGGGTTGCAGGACACTGAGTAATACATAACACATTGCTGTGAGGTTTGCAGACTGGATAACTTTTTGATGTGGTGAAAGGCTGTGATCATTCATACCTGTCATTCAATTAAGGTGATTTCTCAGTATGGCACTTTAAAACAATTATCCCATCTCTCTGTAAATGTGGGTTGGAGTGGGTAATGCTGTTTTGAAACCTTAATTCAAGTTTCTATGCAGTATCCAGCCCAGTGTTTTCTCTCTTGCAGGTTGTTAATTTGATCTACATTCAGGCTCATCTATTTTGTACTCCACATTAAAACAATAATTTTAGCAGGGTAACACTTCCACCCCTTGTAGGAATTAACACGCATAAGGCTCCTATTGAAACTTATTGTAAAGCAAACACTGACAAACAGCAACGAAGTTATGAACATTACAATACTAGTAGCAATAAAACTTCCTAACAGGCACAGTAGAGAAGCACCCCAGATGGTATCAGCAGCCTGGAGGAAAGGTGACTCAGCATCCAGCAACCCTGGAGAAATGGACCACACCAAAAAGGCATTGCAAAAATATGAATTTGCCAACTTTGTTACAAAACCTGAAACACACATAGTTTCTATAGCAATGTTTATTGAATGATGATGCCTGTTTTACTTGTGAAAACCATTGCACATGATCTTTAAACTTTGATGAAACAGGTCTTTTAAACTTGCTGACAGGGAGGAGTAAACTGAGTTCAGGAGATGACATCAGCAGCAGCTCTTCACTGAAACTAGCTTTTTTGAACAGGTAGTGAAATCAAGGTTACAGAATAACTCATAACTAAAATGAAGTAACAGAAACTTCATTTTTTTGTATGAGATTTATTGGGAGAATGCTTATTCTAATTTTGCAATGTAGCACTTTTGGCTGGAGTCCCTCTAAAGGCCATTTGATGGAATGAAAAAAGGTCTCTATTGCTATTATGATATATGAGAGACCCCCATGAAAGTGAGATACTATATTTCATGGGGCCATCCTGTTAGATCAAGTATAAAAAAAATAATGAATTAAATATGACCTGATTAAGGACAGATTCTGAATAGATTTTTTTTAATAGGAAACAAATTTTAAAACCCAGAGACTGATGCCTGACTGTGCCCTCCCTTTTATCTGTACTGCTAATGATGTTATAGTGTTGTCTTAAGTTGAACGTAAATTAACTACGTTTGTTGCAAACATTTTGGAAAACAAATATGAATGAGCCTTACTATGTTACAAACTATAGGGCCTATCCATGATCGGTGGGAAATACATGCCAAAGGTGCGTATCCCACCTGCAGAGCTCCGCACCTGCAGACAGGTGTGCATGACCGGCATGTACCATTGATCACCACCAGTCTATGGCTCCCCTCCGCAGTACTCCCCAGGGTGGCTGGGGGCAGAGTTGTGGACCCAGTAAGGCATCCTATGGGATTCCCAGCATTGGTGCTACAGTGGATCCCTTACGTGGCAAAGCGCAGATCCAGGTGTGTGAATAGCACCAGCGGACACCCATATCCATGTGCATTCACCATAGTCTCCCTGAGGTCTCTGTCTACGCTCCATATCCTGAAGCATAGCAGACCCACCCCATATGTCAAGAGGATTCTCCCGCCACGACACAGTGTTGCCCCATCCCCGTTCCTGTCCGAAATCCCCCGCAGCCTGAACACATGGCAGCCCTGATCCTGGGACATTCTTGTGAGTGCCCCCAAATACCAACACAGGGCAGTCCCAGCCCTGGTGCTGTACAGGACCTCCCCCCAACTGTTACTCCCCGTCAGCGATGTCCCCTCCCCCCCAAAACAGCAGGGCATCCATGCCTGGCACTGCCCAGTACTGAACACCCTCCCCTGACCCTGAATGCCCCTCACCAGCAGTGCTGGTCCTCAGATTCCCCCCACGGCACCGATGACACTGCCCCCCATCCCCATATTGTCCCGTTGGTACCATGGCTAGGAATGGCCTGCGGCACAGCCCTCAACCACTGACTGTCCAAATGATGCTGGGAGTTCATCTGTATAAATAGACAGAATGCCCCAGCATCATTTGGATGGCCAGCAGCCGAGGAGGTGTGTGGAAGGCTGTGTCACTGGCTGTTCCTAGCCGCGGCACTGACGGGGAGGTCCAGCAGTTGAGGGGGTTGTTGTTGCCATGGGGGGTGAGGGCCCACTGATCACCAATGTGGGGGTGGCGGTACTGGGGTTGGGTGCTGGGTCACTATGGCTGGGGCACATGTGTGTGGGGGCTGTATCCTGCCAAAGGGGGCCTCATATGTCAGTAGTCATGATAGTGACTATGGTAGATGGAAAGGGCACACTGTTCCAAAGCTCAAGTCCAGGTTCAACCAGAGGACATGGCAGCCACATGTCAGGGGTGCAGCGGGGTGTGTCTCCTGCCATGGAGGGCTGCCGTCTGGTCTGGACGTGTGGCCAGTCATGTCAGGGGTGTGTCTTTCACCCACCTGGGCATGTGTGGGTTACCACTGTGAGTGGAGCTGGGCATGTAGGGCACCTATAGCAGGGTCTCCCCTGATGTGAATGGCACCTTCCTATGCCCCCCGGTGTGTCACACTACACACCATAGTGCATTCTGCATAGCGCCAGCACGCCCCTCCCACCCACCTCTGGTGCATTGCTGTCTGCATGGCCAGGGGATCAAGTGCATACGGGCAGTGCACCCCAGTTACTGCATCCCATGTGGGGGATGCAATGGGTGCAGAGTGGCTACTCACCACGGATACGTGGCACATAGCCACTTCACCCATTCATGCATAGGCTCCCTATGATCTTATCAAGATAGCCTTATTTAAAGAAAATACAGTGCAGCTCCAGCAGACTGAAAGCTTTGTATGAAAAGAAAAGGGGGGACAAGCCCCACTAGAACAATGGGTGACTGCCTCATTAAATACCTTGAAGGGGGGTGGCCAAGAGAGGAGAATATATTTATTTATTGAATTTTGTTGACTGGATAGGCCCACTAAGACTAGAAGTCCCTTTTTCAGGGGCGACCTGCAGTGGGGAAGATGGTAACCAACAGAAATTGAACCAGATTAAGCTGTTTGTGGTACAGTGTAAACTGCTTAATGCAGACGCATTCACGTATTTAAACAGAGTCCACATTACGCGAAGTCCGCAGTTGCCAGTGGATGGTGCTGCTGAACAATATGTGCTAATGGTTCTGTGCAGTGTTATATTAGGAGTGTTTGATCATTGTAAAAAAATGATCCTCCCCGTCCTCGACTACTGGGATGTAGTCTACGGCGCCAGCCCCAATACCACATTAGCCAGGCTGGACCCTCTCTTCCACTGTTTCTGTCGTTTCACCCTGAACAGCCCCTACTCCACACACCACTGTGCCCTATATCAAGCAATGAAGTTCACTTCTCTTGACAGTCGCAGACTGACCCACTGCGCCAAGATCCCAGCCAAGTATTGGTCACAGCGTCTCCCCTCCTACCTCACCAACGCATAACCAACCCCTGCGCCAAAGCATACTCTCTCAGAAACTCAGACTCTAGGTCCCTAGCTGTCCCATACCGGTCTACTACCATTGGTCAGTCAGCATTCAGCTACCACATTCCTACATTGTGGAACTCCCTCCCAGCTAACTTTCGTCACTTTTCCACCCTCTCGCACCTTAACTCCATGCTCCAAGCCCATTTCGTCCCTACCTGTGCTTGTGTCTAGGCATTTCCCAGTCTCTAGTAGAATCTCAGTGTATGTCTGCACTTAGTAATTGCAATTAATTGGTACCTAACTATTGTTCTCTCACCTTATACTGTTTCTCATATTGTCCAATTTTGCTAGTGGCCTGCACTATGAATTTATTGTACTCATGCTGTATTAACTGTGGTTACCTACTGATTCTCTCAACCCACTACTGTCTAGTAATCAGAACCAAATGTTAATGTTCTCCCACTATGTATTCATTTACTGTCTTCAACTGTCTTCCTATGTTCCCCTCTTCCCCAGGATGCATCTGAAATCGAGCAGTAAACTGCTCAGTATGCCTTTCCTGGTAAAACACTTCAATAAATAAATAAATTCTCAGCACTGTGTGAACATTAATTTGTACTGCACATTAATTAAATTTTAGCTGTACAGTACTTTCATTTTGTTAATTTTGCTCATTTGCTTGTTTATTTGGTTAAAACTTTCTTTTTACTCTTCTCTGGTGGTCACACTTCAGTTTTGCTGGTCTTCCGACTTACCGAAAAAACTGTCTATTGTGGTCTGCTTAAAAGCAATGGACATGTACGCTCATTTCAAGCTGAGCAGTATAGTGTGCACATCTTTCGGTGACCCCGGGGTTGACTCTTGCTCCTCCACCTCTTCCTCCTTGAGCCAGAGGGATGCCCGGTCTTTTAGACATGCTAAAGGTAGAAGCAGTGGCAGAGACAAAGCAAAAAACAGCAGAACAGCTAAGACACAGCCAGCAACACAAAGAGATCTTCACACTTGAAGATGATGAGCTGCTGTCGGAACCAAGGTCAGTTACCAGACTGACAATTAACACCTCATGTAGCGTAACTGGCACTGCATGGCTACGGAATGTAGCACATAATTGGCTCCTAAACTGTCCGCATTTTCAGGTCTCCAAGATCCACAGTAAACAATGCCTTTTACATGAATTTGATTGAATTTGGTTTCGGGTTAAGGTTTTATGTCCGGTTAACCCTATTGTCCATGTTATCCATGTCTATCTTTGGTGGAGGGCACTGTATTTTTAGTGAATGAGGAAATTTGGCCAGGACACTGGGGAACTTCCCCTACTCTTCTGGTAGGGGGAACTACTGATCGTCTGCTGAATGGCCAGTTCTGGTGTTCATCTGATGGAGTAGGATGTGAGGGAGGCTGGGGAGCAGTCTCCTCCCTGGCCTCTGGCTTGCCAGAGACTGAAGCTTTTGTTGATGCCAGAGGGCATCTGGAAACTGAAAAGCCAGAGCCTTCTTGTCCGGTTGAACACGTCATTATGGTGGAACAAATGGATATAATGACAAATGAGAGAAAAATGCATCAAACGATATTGGAATGAAAGGCATACAGAAACAACCTGCACAATCAGAGGAGCAGATAAGAGAACTGCTTGCAGCAGAGGAAGCCAGATTTCACTCAAGAAAGGAGTAACTTACAGTGGCTTTAAAGGCTTGCTTATCAGGTACTCAGGAAATGCAAAAGGAATCTGCGACTCCTCAGCAGTCCCCCGAGCCTTCCGAGAAGCAATCAGCATGCAAATCTCCTTCCGGAAGTGCTACCACACACGACACAACTACAGTGCCTTCAGGAGGTCAAACCTCATTCTCAGCAACAAAATGGGATCCCTCACTCTTTGTGTTCGGTGCTGCAACTACGAGGAATGTGTCTCCATCCAGAAGGGCTAATACAGCTCCTAAAGGAGCTGGCCCATGTCGGAGACCAAAGCCAGCCATTTCTAAAGGACTGAGGATAGAATCCTCCATAGAAAGAAAACTTTGGGATGCCAGGTGGGCATTGGACAGCACTACTGGCAAGTGGATTTCAGCATGATGCCCATTCAAATGCCTTAACCGGAGAGTTCTGCTACTACAGATAAAGGTACTTTTCCAAAATCAAATATTCATTCTACTCAACTTGTCACTGGTAACTCTGACTCAGAAATGGAGTCAATAAGCATGGGGGTGCACTCCCCTTTAGATCTGCTGTCAGACCTTCAGTTAAACCAAAATCCTGTGCTCACTTTGCAAGACACTCACAGGTTGCTCCTCCACCTACTGAGAAATGTGTTACAAACGCTGGTGCAGACGTATTGTCACAAAATGTGACTGACCCACAATGATCCATCCCAGCTCTGCATGAGGAGAGGTCATCAGATATGCCTCAAGAACAACTACCAAGAGTGAGACCCCATGCCTCCCTCTTTCATGTGCCAGCTTTGCAAATGACATAATGCAGTGTGCTTGCACTACACAGGGGGCATTGACTTTCAACCAGACAGGGTGTATGTCGTGCAAACCCTTTTAACAGGTTCCATGGGCTTTCTAGCCACAGAGATGCACACTCTGATTCATATCTCTGAAAAAAACAACAACACTCGATGTCAGGTTTAAACTGAACCAAGGCCTGGAAAAATTCTGGCAGAAATTCAACACGCTGAAAGGAACTCCCTTGTGGTCCCCTTTTGAGGTGACCCCTTTGATGAAACCAGCATTTCTAACTATTACTGTCCTCTTTCAGAATGGGGGTGAGTGTGACAGACCTCTTGTTTTGGTAAAAAAAAAGCTGCACTGTCCAAGGAAATCCAGAAGCCCTTTTTGACTCAGAGTAGATCTGGACAGGGAGTCGGAGGGTCCGGTGATGCTTCACTCTACTGATAATGGATGCCAACATCTTCCTAAGAGCTTTTTTGTATAGGCCGAGACCGTAGGGTACTATTTTATGCTGGACAGCCTAAAGCGTGCAACAGATGTGGGTCACATACCCATTTAAGCAGCTTCTGTGATAAACTGAGATGTACACTTTGTAAAAAGCTGTGTCATACCAGCACACATTGTAAAAATCACAAATATGTAGCTTATGTTCTGAACCCAGGCACTCTCATAATGCTTGCCTTAATGCTGCACATAACCAAGATGCACAGGCAGATGAGTCAGAACAGTGCCTAATAATTGCCCTGGCCCAGCGAAACATGGTCAGGAAAAAACCCATACTAGTTGACCTACAGTTGTGTTCATTCCAGATCAGGATGACCCCCTGGAAGTTCCAGATTCAAACCTCCTCAACCAGACCAAGGTAGCACTTGTAGAAGCACAGTCAGAGGAAAGAGCATTGACAGACACTATACCTTCTTACCCTGAGATATCAAGACCTCTCTCACTCAGGTCATGACCCACCCAGGCACAAGGACTGGAAAATGCTTCCACCTTACAGGAGACAGTAGTAATGCCTCCCCTTACCCTCCACCCTTCTCTGGTGGGGATAGGATGGTACTCCGATGCCGAGATGGCAGGAACCTCCTCCCTCTAAAGTCTCTATAAACAGCGCAGATTCCCCTGATTAAGAAGTACACTACTCTCAGTGCTCAGTCAGAGATGTCGGGAGAGTAATCAGATGGCTCCTTTCTTAGCTCATTTGTTGCAGACCAAGGTATTGATGCAGAAGAAATGATGACAGAAAGGAATAAAGATCTTTTGCCCAAATTTAACCACTCTTCCTGGAACAAAGAAAGTCAAAAACCCCAAAGGCAGGCACAAACAATCACCGTGAAGGTAAAATACTTAACTAAGTGGTCTTCCCCCTTTTTTTAAACATACTTCTAATGTATGCATCAAACAGTCTGTCTTTTACCATGATTAATGTAAATAATATTAAATCAGGCAAGAAAAGGGGAACTATCCTTTCTCATTCAATATCTAGAGGACGGCCTGTTTAATTTTTGCAACATATGCGGATACATACCATGATGACAGAAATTTCCAGGGTAATCAAAGATAGGAATGTAGGCCCATAATATTGATCTATAGGTGTGGATATGTATTTTGGAGTGGGGATTTTGTATTTTGATATTGAGTTCCGACTGATAAAATTAGTAGATTTATTGCCAGGTAGCACACTGATTCTAGATGTTTGCTTTAATAACCGGTTGTATAGATTAATCAACCTTTATGCTGCTCAGACTAAGACAAACCAGATTACACTGTTTAAACTCATCCAGTCATATATTTTTACTGCATACCAGCTTGTGTTAGGGCATGATTTTAACTGTGGACTTTCCTCGGAGGATAGTGGTAAACAAGCAAAAACGATGCATATTTTTTGTGATACTACCTGCTTAGTAAACATCATCAGATCAGCCTCTCTGAAAGATGCCTACCATTCCTTCCACCTTAGGTCAGATCCAACATTTCATAAAGGCTCCTTGCCACACATATAGATTTCTTTTTTATTGCCAAAAATACGATTGTGGAATCCATTGCCGTAGAACCAGTTGAATTCTCAGATCACAATATGTTCTTTATGCAGTTAGCCAACCATACCCCTTTATTATATGGCCCAGGAACATGGTGATTTAATTCTACACAACTAGAACAAGCTTCCTTGGTTCAAGAAATTAAATACTTTATAGTGGCCAGAAAGTCTGTATTTCTTTTTATAATGTGCCCCTTCTTTGGTGGGAAGACACCAAGAGACCTGATGTCCCTCTTCTACGTTGAAAGTAAAAAAAACAATGCCAGACACAGTATTTCCAATATCTGCAAAATAGAGCACAACTTCAGAACTTGATTTCTCTTAGTGTTACCACTGGCCTTAATTATATGACCCAAATTAAAAAAATAAAGGATGATATGGTTAGTTTTCATGCCCAACAGGCAGCATGGATAAAACAACAGTAACAAGTTGAGGTGCAAGGAAAATTGGCAGTAATTTGTCTTTACAACAACTGCAAATCCAGAATCCCCCAAAAAGTTTTTAAGGTATTAATTGATATTCAAAATACCATACAAAATATGACATCAGGAATAATGAATGTAGTCACACACCATACAATCAACTTATTTCAAAAGACCCCTGTACAGGATACTAGTAAACAAAGATTCTTTGACAGTTTTACCATTCCACACTGCTCTACGGCAGCCACCTACTTCCTTACTCAGGATATTTCCTCACATGAGGTAACCTTTGCTATTCAATCTTTAAAACCCAGGAAAGCACCAGGCCCTGATGGTCTTCCAAATGAAATTTTTAAATTAATAGGAGAAGACATTGAGTAGGAATTGGCAAAAGTATTTAGAAGTATCCTGCATGCAGGGGAAGTCCTGTTATCCATGACACGAGGAAACCTTGTTTATATACATAAAAAGGGTGATAAATGTCACCTAGCAAATTGGAGGCTGATTAGTCTCTTAAACGGTGACTTTAAAATACTCATCAAATTGCTACATAACAGACTAGCCTCACCAGCGCAGTCACTGATTACTGTGGCACAATCTTGTTCTATAATGAACCACTCAGTGACAGACAGCCTTTTTAGGGAAATATTTGGGAGAGGAGCCAAACAGCACACAAATGGTTTTGTCTTTGCCTTGGATCAGAGACAAGCCTTTGATTCCATTAACCATGGCTATCTCTGGTTTGTACTACAATTATATGGAATCCTCATTCCATTTATTGGATGGCTATGCGGTCTCTATCGCACAGCCACAGTGGTCCCCATGGTAAATGGGTGGAGGGGACCAATGATTCTCATAGAACAAGGAGTGAGACAGAGCTGCCCTCTATGTCCTCTACTGTAAGTTTTAGCATTGACCCATTGCTCAAGAGTACTGAACGGATCCCCCTTTCTGCAGCCCTTATAGTGCCCTGAAGGGGTAATACCACATAAAGCAATGCCCTACGCAGATGATTTGAACCTTATGGTTTCTGATGTTCCCTCTGTGACATAGGCCATAACAATTTGCAACAAATTTGGTACCTTTTCCAGAGCATCCCTAAATTTGGAGAAATGTATAGGGAAACAGATAGGAATAAAAATCTCACCTAGGCAGTTAATAGCAGGGATTCATTTAGTGTTCACACCAATGAAAATTTTAGGAATTCTCTATGGGGAAGGACAAATGGGCATATTAAACTGGTTACCAAAACTTGAACAGGGAAAAATATTAGTGGCAAAATGGAGCCAACATAAAATCAGTAAAAAGAAGAGGGTTGTTTAGGTAAAAACCTATTTGACTCCTCTATTCCTATACATTAGCTACCTTTCCCACCACCTAAAAATTGTGAGACGACACTGTATAGTATTTTTTTTCAGACCATATGGGGTAGTCACCTGAATCCAATCAAGAGAAACATTTTGTACGTTCAGATTGAACAAGGTGGACTAAATATGGTTAACCCTTTGGTGTTTTTCTACTCAATCTATAGTACCTCTAATTTAAAACCCCTACTGTTTAATACAGGGAAAGTTTGGATCTCTTTATTCCCCCTCTCTTGCCAACCTTGGTTTAAATGATGGGATGCTGGACAACTGAGGAGCCTTGGAACTCAAAGACAGACACCATCCTATATCTGGAACCTTTTTTTTAAATTTAAAGCATGGAATATAACGAGTACAATGATACTGACAAATAATAGGAAAGTGATGTACTCCTACATTATAGACTCTTATTTCACTGACCCATCTCCCTTCCTGCAGTGCCCCCCCCCCCACATACACTACCTTCCTTAAAAAAATATCTGACAGACACTAGAATCCCCCCTCCCATGTGTGGGACATAAATTGATTATGTTGTCATGAAAAATTTAATGTGAAAGACAATCAGAAATTCAAACAGATGACAGAGAGGATGTGTAGTAGACATACCTCTACTCAGCAACTAGAATCCATGCACCATCTCTTTTTCTCATGTTCCTATATTTCTCAGTTGGCATTATTTGGCTGCTTAATGGAAGGAACACATTTTTGCCACCGTAGATTTTTCAATATTAATATACGGATCATACCCAAATAGGTGGAATAAATGGGAGACCAGTACACTATATGTTATCTTTACAGTTACAAAATGGGTTCCGGTCAGTAACATCATGGAACAAAATAAAGTGGACAAAAATAAAGTGGCAAAAACAGTGTCACCATTAATATTGGCAGCACAAAATGTAGTGTGCCAGAACAATGCAGGTCACACAACATGCAGGTAGCAAACAATGTCCACCTCATGGAGGCACTGCACTGGAACACACAGCAGCAGGCACCCATGCACAGGAACAGCACAGGGGTGCAGGGAGATGGAACAAGGCAGGGTGCAACCACCACTGGGTGAAGCAGGCCACTGGACACCTACCATGATAATCTAATGGCACAGGCACCCACATGGTGGGGTACCCCCACTCAGAATGCTGAGTGATGGAGAACATGCACCGGGGTAACCACTGGAGTACAGGTGGACCATGACCACCATGTGGATGGCCAAATATAATGTGAGGAGCCAGGAGCACAAGCCAGCATGTCCCCAGCAACACACACAATACACAGGACAGGGGAGATGGCATGCTGGCTTGTGCTCCTAGCCCCTGTGGTTCCAGTGTAGTGCCTCCATGCGGTGGACATTGTTTGCTACCTGCATGTTGTGTGGCCTGCATTGTTCTGGATCGCTTCATTTTGTGCTGCCAGTATTGATGGTTACACTGTTTTTGCCACTTTATTTTTGTTCACTTTATTTTGTTCCGCAATTTTACTGACCAGAACCATAAAATGGCATATATGGAACTCACAATGTCTACATTGCAACAAAAGGATATTACGCGCATCTTGAACTAGTAGCCAAAATTACTTCAGATTTATAGAGGATTTATTTCTTGGAAACAAAAAATCATCACTACAGCCACTTAAAGCCAAAGTGCAGGAACCTTCCCTGGATTACTAATACAGATGCTCCTATTACATGAATTTGTTTAGCATGCTTTCAAACAATATAAATGCTTTGTATAACAACTTTACAGTATATTAATATATAATAAGGTCTCTTGCAGAAAGCTACCTTGGACCCAGACTGTTTCACAAACTACAGACCCATCTCAAACCTACCCTTTATTGGGAAGGTGATTGAGAAGGTAGTGGCAGCCCAATTGGAGGACCATTTAACCATCCATGACATCTATGACTCCTTCCAGTCCGGTTTACGTAAAAGACATAGCACCAAGACAGCACTGGTTTGGGTGCTTAATGATCTTCTGAGGCGAGGGATCAAAAGAGATGTTCCATCTTGGTTCTCCTTGATCTGTCCTCAGCCTTTGACACTGTGGATCACATGGTGTTGATAGCACGCCTGAGGCATATTTGTGGAACATCGAGAACCGTCCTTCGATGGTTCACCTCATTCCTCACTGAGAGATCACAAAGAGTTGTGTCCGGGTTTTTTTCCTCGAGCCCAACGTCTTTGTTGTGTGGGGTGCCTCAGGGTTCAGTGCTGTCTCCCATGTTATTCGTGGTGTATATGCTGCCCCTCAGAGACATTATAAGATGGTATGGGTTGAGCGTTCACTGCTATACAGATGATACCCAGCTATACCTGTCTTTTGCACTAAACCAGGATGGAGCTCTCTCGGTGTTTAACAACTGTCTGAAAGAAATCCAGGAATGGATGGATTCTAGTTGGTTGAAGTTGAACTCAGAAAAGACAGAGGTATTGGTTGTGGACCCGGGTCGCCAGATAGAGGGGTCTTCTGTTGGTACGCCCTCAGGAATTTTACTTGGCGGCGTTTCACTCCCGACCTTTGAACGGGTGCGTAACCTGGTGGTTATCTTTGATGACAGGCTGACACTACAGTCACAAGTGTCAGCAGTCATCAAGACTTCCTTCTACCATCTTAGGAATATCGCCAGAGTTAGGCACCTTGTTCCGTCTGACGCCCTGTCAACGTTGGTTCACGCCTTTGTGCCCTCGCGTCTGGACTACTGCAACTCCCTGTACTTTGGGCTTTCAGGGGTTGAAATCCATCACCTGCAGCTAGTGCAGAACACAGTGGCCTGGGTTTTGACTGGGTCAAATAGGTCCTGTCATATTACCCCAGTGCTGCACGAACCGCACTGGCTGCCTATATGGTGGCGGATCGCCTTTAAAGTCAGCTTGCTAACTTTAAAGCCCTTCATGTCAAGGGTCTGGCCTATCAGAAAGTACTTCTGGTTTCTCACTGCCCTGGCCGATTACGCCACTCGGCCGATGAGGGGTTGCTAGAGATTCCAAGAGTGAACTTAAATCATCTGGGTGTAGGGCATTTTCTTATGCTGCGCCCACTCTTTGGAATTCTCTACCCCGCCGGTTATGGGAGTGCACCACCATGGAGGAATTTAAAAGGGGTTTAAAAACCCACCTCTGGCTAATGGCCTTTTTAGAAAATTGACTGTTCTGAAGTTGCTGATTGTATTATGTTTTTTATCTGTGTTTGATATTGGATTTTAATGTTTGATCTGTATTGTTTTAACTTGTACAGCGCTTTGAAAATTGAAAGGCACTTTATAAATAAAACTATTATTATTATTGTTAAACGAAAGGCACATTTGGTGACTGTAGGAACATCCCCATCACTCCCCCCCACACACACACACACACTGAAGTTACAGGAGCACTGAGTTTTCTAATTGTATGTATTATGACAGGAAGAGATTTATTTGTGAAGCTTTCTTCTCTCTTTTTTTTTTGCAGTATGGAATAAGGTTTTATGGTTGCTGATCTACTATGTTACTTGCTGATGTACTATTTGTGTGAATTTTGATCCCTAATAAACACCCCTACTCTTGCCAGTAGGGGGAACCCATGTCAGTGTGAGTTTCTGTCTGGCATGGCAGAAGCACAGAGGGAGCAAGAAGGAACGTCTAGTGTACCTGCAGGGGAACTGATCTCCAACCCTGCAGGTCCAGCAATGGAGATTGCTGCAGCAAAGATTGTGCAGCACGACAACAACCATGGTAGAAGAGAGAGCCAGGAAGACTCCAATACCCATAAACTAATAAACAACTGTTTCGGTATTTTATCACACAGAACAGGACCTAGGTAAAAGAGCTAATCAAGGAAACTGCAGAAATCAACCACCTACCATGTGACGGTCAGTCAACGGTAAAAGAGAATCAAGAATGTCCCATGACAAGCTTGGTTATGGAATTTGTCCAGAATACAGGAGCAGAACAACTTGATAGGCCGAGACCTGACGGTATGTGTGACACAGCTTTATCAAATAAGCTGATTGCGTCAGAGCCACCACCCCAACCTGTCAAACAGACCAATGAGTAAGAGAGGCAAAACAACAATGTAAGCACAACAGGAATGGTTGCTTTGCAGATCATGAGTACAGATAATTCTTGTATGGGGGAAAATATTAAGCATGGAAAAAAGTAACAGTTCAGACTGGAAACAAGGGGAAAACAGTAGTACAATGAGGGGAGGCTATATCAACAGTTAATCAGCAGTCTGGCACACCTGAAGAAACATCAGGCATTATGAAACCAAAATTAACAAGGGCAGGATGGTGCCAAAATGAACAAGGGAAGTGGGTTCCTGACCCCAGCCACAGCCCAATACCTGGCAGCCCAAGAAGAACTGTGCAAAAAGAGATTGAGGAAAAGCAGTCTCAGTCACAAACAACACCAGAAAGCAACATCCTACTGGTTACCATACAAAATGGAACAGTGGTTCCATTTGTCACTGACACTGATATGGAATTAAACGCAGAGGCAGTAACATACTCCCCAACCCTATCAAGACATACCCCCCCAAGCAATATGCTCAGTGACTCAGATTCACCAGCAGAAGGGCCTAGCAGTTGCCCTCAAAACTGGGGAGGCAGGATGGAAACTGACCAACCTTTGGTACAGCAAAATAACAATTCTAAAACAGCACAACAAATGTGGGCAAAATTCAGAGCCAGGGACCAGCACTTCCAGAATGTAGCCCCTGCCCGAAGAAGAAATGCAGTTCGATTACAATATATGAGGGGTCTGGAGGTTGCTCCAGACAGAATCTATGTGGGAAGGACTCTAATCAGAGTCTATGAGTTGTTTTTTTTTCAAATGAAATTTACACGCTTGTTCATGCATCAGGAGACACTTAATTTGACGTCAGCTTTAAAACACCCATGGGATTGAATCGATTTTGGGTAACATACGAAAAGAAAAAATACTCAGCTTTATGGCTACCATTTTGGGCAAGCCCCTTAACTAAGCCAGCTTTCAGACAAGTTACTATTCTGTTTAGAAATGTGGGAGTCAGTATGCAAGATATAAAACACTGGTTACCTCAATGATGTGATCTGACTGGGGAGCCATAACCCATCCTGGATGAGGAACACATCTGGACAGGAGGATGGAAATTTAAAGTTAAATTGCATTTAACACCTGCAGGCCTAAAACATCTGCCAAGCTGTTTTTTCTTAGTCAAAGATAGGGGGCACTGTTTTTATCAGGGACAACCAAAAACTTATTTCAAATGTGGATCAACACAGCATTTAAGTAATGCCTGCGATAAGATTAAATGCAAACTATGCCTAGAATATGGACATAATAGTTCTTCATGTGATAATGAGTTAAGATGTAACTTATGCGAAGAACAAGGCCACACATATCAGACATGTCGATGGGCATCCCACAATCGGACGGACAGACCAGACCAAGAGACTATTCTTACTGCAGCACAAAAAATATAGCATGGATAGGAAATGAAGAGAACAGGAAAAGAGGACACACATAGAGCAAACACCAACTCAAACAGGACCCATGATGGCACAGGGACATATAGAGGAACCTACACCCACAGAAGAAGAGAATATGGTGACCGCCATCATGGAGGAAAACCAAAACACTAAAATAACACCCACTTACAACAACAACAAACGGATGGTATACCATCACATCAGGATTATAACCGAAGACTCCCTTACAACAAGTTACAAGCACTTTGTTTGAAGGGAGTTTGGAATAATAGGTGAGTTGTTTCTCAGAGCTTATTTGTCTCTGAGATATTTTGTAAGTTTTGGTGGTGTTTTTTAGCTTAAATGTGTAGTTTACAGCTGCTAGTTGAGCACTGTGCTAGGTGTGGTGGTTGGATTGAAAAAAAGCTTAAATCTATATTGTATTTCACTGTTGCTGGTTGGCTAAGCACTGTGGGGGAGGGGTTATTTTCCCAAGTAACAGAATAGCCAATCAAGACTGTGTGGATTTCAGTTTTAAATCTCTTTATTTGTTCACTGAGGCAGTTTGTTTGAGGGGAGTTTGGAATAAGAGGTGAGCTGTTTCTGAGAGCTTATTTATCTCTGAGATATTTTGTAAGTTTTGGTAGTGTTTTTTAACTTAAATTTGTAGTTTACAGCTGCTGGTTGAGCACTGCGCTAGGTTTGGTGGTTGGATTGGAAAAGCCCTGCCATTTCCCCCTCCACCAGCCTTTCTTAAATGCTGAAAAGACAGTGGGGTTGGGCTTGAAGGCTGTGAGGGAGGTGCTTGACGAGCTGAGAAATAGTGCTGTAAACAGACAGGACCAAGACAGAAAGAAGAGGAACTGTGAGAGGGAGAATGGAGCAGAGGGAACAAAGAATAGGAAGGGGTAATGGGGCAATGACGATGCTTGTGGCAGTCTGAGAACGGGGACAAGGTAGTGGGGCTGGCTGGAATGAGGGTCTGTGGAGGGGAGGGGCAAAGGAATCTGGGAAAGGGGGAACAGAAGTCACAGAGGAGGAAGGATCATGGGGTCTAATAACTGTGGAGGGGCGGTATTCATGGACACCCTGTGGAGGACGGGGGGGTGCCCTGCCTGTATAAGGCTGGGGAGGCTAGAGAAGGAAGTACTAAGGCTAATGGGGGAAGTGTCAAAGATGATGAAGGGGTATATTAGGTCTTGAGGAGAAGGGAATGTGGAAAGCACAAAAGACATCCAGGAAAAGAAAAATGAAGGGAGAGATAAGATGGACAGGTGGTGGTCAGGGCAAGAGAGCAGTGGGGGTGACACAGGTATGGGAGACAAACGTGCAAGGAGAATAGGAGAAGGAGTACAGTGAGTTGGTAACGCTGTGAGCTCAGATGGGGTGGACCTCTAACACAGGAGTCAAAGGAGGTGAAGGAGCAAGGGGAAGTGCAGTCCATGGGTGCGGAGAACAATATGACTGAGGAGGGAGATGGAGAAATAGGTGAATTGGGGCAAAAAGGGTTGAATACAGCGGAGAACATGGGGAGAAACTAAGACAAAGGGAGGGAACATTGTGCAGCAGGAAGGAGAAAAGAAGGAGTACAATGGGGAGGGGAAGAATGGAGGTGTCTTGGTGTTGGGGGACTCGATACTAAGAGGGTTCAGGTGGGGAAGTAAAGGGGAGAGCACAGTAGAATTTGGGTGGAAGCCATGCCAGCAATTAAGGTGGAAAGGGTGGGGCAATCCATGCTAAGGTGTGCAAGTAGGGGAAGGAAAAGGCCTCACCTAATAATACACTTGGGGATGAATGACCTGGCTGATGGGATGGTAGGAGAGGTTAAGAGGAGGTTTGAGGAACTGGGACCTCTGTGTGAGGGAGTGGGCAGATCTGTCACCTTCTCAGAGGTGCTTCTTATTCCAGGGCAAGTATTGCAAGAAAAGGGAGAATTCAAGAGTTTAATGAATGGCTGGGGGCCTGGTGTTGGGAAAAGGAGTATGGACTGGTGGGGGGGGGGACCTGGGAGAGCTGCAGTCTGTATGCAAAAGATAGACTGCACCTAAACAAGGAAGGAAAAAATGTATTGAAGGCAAGGATAGGAAAGCACATTGAGGAGCATTTAAACTAGGAGGGGGGGTAGCAGGAGGGATAGTGGTGTTTAGAGGCCTAGTGATGTGAAAACAAATGGGCTTACCTCCTGTGATAGCAAGGTAAGGAGGAAGGCAACTACTAAGGGAGCAGACATAAGGGGGAAGAGGCAGGGGGGAGGGCAGAGACAAGGGTTGGAGGGTGGTAACACTAAATGCTAGGAGTTTGGGGAATAATGTAGTGGAACTAGAGGCTCTCTTGAAGGAGGGAGCATGGACTTGGCAGCTATGACCGAGACATGGGCCACCCAAATCCACGACTGGGACATGATGGTTCTGTGGTACAGATTACACTGGAAGGATAGGGAAAAGGGGAAAGGGAAGGGGGTGGCATTGTATGTAAAGGAGGGATTACAAAGTGTAAGGGAGGAGGGAGATGACAGAGATACAGAAGCACTGTGGGTACAACTACAGGATTGCAAAAAAACAGATCACTAAGACTGGGGGTGGTGTACAGGCCACCCTCTCAAACTAAAGTTATGGACAGGGTACTGGCAGAACAGATGAGGAGGAACTGCAGGAAGGGGAGGTGGTTATTGTAGGGGACTTCAACCTGCTGGGAGTGGAATGGGACACACCTACCACAAAGAGCAGAAGGGAGCAGGTAATGCTGGACACCTTCCAGGAAAGCTTTCTAGTACGTATGGTCAAGGAACCAACTAGGAAAAAGGAACACCCTTGTCCTTGTACTGACAAACGGGGAGTGGGTGAGGGATATGAGGGTGGAGGAACCACTGGGGGGAGTGACCACCGGACAGTATGGTTCTGTTACAGATGGCTAAAGAGAGGATGGCATCTGGCACAAGCATGCTGGATTTCAGGAATGCCAACTTTAAGATGATGATGGAAGTGGTACAGAGATTTCTGTGCAAAATTCAACCGGGTATGGACACAACAAAGGTGGGAACTGATAAGACTGGGGATAATGGAGGCAACAGAAACTTGCAGCAGGGCCCAGACTAAGAAAGCTAGGGAGAAGAAACCCAGCTGGATATGTAAAGAGGTGCTAGAAAGGGTGAGGAAGAAAAGAGCAGCTTACAGAAGATACAGAAAATTGGAGAGGGAGGAGGATAGGAAGGAATACCTGAAAGAAGTGAAGGAAGTGACCAGGGGGGTTAAGGGCAGCCAAGGCAGCAAGGGAACTCAGGCTGGTGCAGGGCATAAAAAATAATGAAGAATGACTTCTTTAGGTATATCAGGGAGAAAAGAAGCTGTAAGGACCAACTTGTAAGAATTAAGAAGGAGGGGGGATGGGTGGAAGAAGGGGTGAAAACGCAGAAGTACTCAACGACTACTTCTGTTCAGTCTTTACAAAAGAAAAGGAAAGGGCGCTACCCATAGTAGGAGGGAGGACAGAAACAGATGGTGGGGTGATGGAAGAAGAAATTACAGTGGGGAGGGTACTGGAGCTGTTAAGGGCATTGAGGGTAGACAAGGCTCCGGGACTGGATGGAGTACATCCAAGAGTGCTGAAGGAGCTAGCAGAGGTCCTGGCAGGACCCTTGGCAAACTTATTTAATTCTTCTATAGACACAGGTTGCATACTGTAGGACTGGAGACTGACTCATGTGGTTCCCCTCCACAAGATTGGACCCAAGGACGAACTGGGGAACTATAGGCCAGTAAGTCTAATGTCCATAGTGGGGAAGCTAATGGAGACCATCCTAAAGGAAAGGCTAGTGGCACTACTGGAGGTGAATGGGGTGCAGGATGGGAGGCAGCATGGCTTCGTCAAGGGCAGGTCATGCCAGACCAATCTGGTGGAATACTATGACTGAGTGACTAGACAAATTGACAGGGGCCATGCGGTGGATGTCCTGTACCTAGACTTCAGTAAGGCCTTGGATTCAGTACCATATGGGAGACTTGTAATCAAGCTACAGGGCAGAGGGGCATGAGCAAAACTGGTGGGGTGGGTGGATGGAGAACTGGCTAAAAGATAGGCAGCAGAAGGTGGTGATAGGTGGGGAATACTCATCCCCTAAGCCTGTGACAAGTGGTGTTCCACAGGGTTTGGTGTTGGGCCCAGTGCTGTTTGACTATTTATTGCAGACATCTTGGAGGGCATCAGCAGCAAAATCAACCTATTTGTGGATGACATCAAGATGGAAGCGGTGATGGACATCCTGGAGGGGTGGTGGGGGCTACAGGAAGATCTAGCAAGGCTGGAGGCATGGTCTGACAGATGGCAGCTGGGGTTCAACACAAAAAAATGCAAGGTGCTGCACTTCGGAACAAAAAATCCGAGGAGAAGCTACCATCTGGGGGGGAGTGCAGTTGGAGGTAACAGAAGAGGAGAAGGATCTGTGGGTGCTCATCACAGGAGCAAGAAACAATTCTGCACTATGCAGAAAAACAGCAGCAACAGGCAACAAAATACTGGGGTGCATTGCAAGGGGAATTACCTCGAGAAGAAGGGAGGTTATTCTTCCATTATACAGATTGTTGGTTAGACCCCACCTGGAATACTACATGCAGTACTGGTGCCCGTACCTACAAAAGGACATTAGGCTGCTGGACAAGTGCTGTGTAGGGCATCGAAGATGATTCAGGGCTTGGGGGAATTGCCATATGAGGTCAGACTAAAAGAGTTAGACATGTACACACTGGAGGAGAGGAGGGATGGGGGATATGCTTGATACCTTCAAATACATGAAAGGGATAATCAAAACAGACACAGAGGGTCTATTCAGGAGGAGGTTGGGGAGAGACACTAATGGCCATGACATGAGATTGGAGGGGGTAGATTCAGGAGAGAGGTGAGGAGGCATTTCTTAATGAAGAGGGTGGTGGCCAAGTGGAATGCACTACCAGCTGAAGTGGTGGCATGTACAACAGTGGAATGCTTCAAGATGGGGTAGGACAGGGCAAAGGGGAGGGTAAAGGGAGGTAAGGGAAGGGGGGTGGAGTAGCTGCTGAATAGGGAGCTAGCTGCATTCACAAGCAGCCTAGATGGACCATGATGGCCTTTTGCTGCTGGCAATTTTCATTTGGTTGTTTGTTCGTAAGAAGTAGACAAGAACATTCAAACAATGCCGTCTCCAGATATGACTATAGTAACATCAAAGGAACAAGTAATAAAAAAACAACAACCTAAAGCAAAACTAATCTCGGACAACACAGAAAGAGAGGCAAATTGAATTACAAAACAGATACGAGGTCCTACAAGAGTCAGAGCTGGGAGAGGCTTCAGAGACCTCCTCCACTAAATCATCCTTACAAACCAACACTTCAGAGTCTGAGGAAGAAGACATGGATCTGGAAGTACAGAAGGTTCTTGTGAAAACCAAAAAGAACTTAGGGATTTGTTTACATAGGAGTAGAAGACTGTAAAGATACCTAACCTTACTTACTCTCTCAATGACTGTCCCACACACGTATAAATTGGCAACTTTGAATGTTAATAGTATAAAAAATACTAGAAGATGTCTGGTGACTTTTTCCAATCTAAACCTGGACATCTGTTTCCTACAGGATATCAGACTTGATACCACTACAGAAATTAATGCAGCATCAAGATTGTGGTGCTGGGGTCCCTCTTTTTAGGGCTGTGGGCAGAGCCTACAGCCCTTCTGTCATTGATCAGACTGTAGCTCTAAAACTACTTTTTGTGGAACTCGCTTTTTAGACATTTGGATGTATTCATCCACAGCTGCAAAGTAGTGCACTCCACCCTCTGATTTTTGCCATTTGTTACTCTATGTTAAAGGCATCTTGGGGGGGGGTGCTACTGTATTGTATCTCAGAACTTCTCAGGAAATTCACAAAAAAACCTTATTAAACTGCTGTTTCTATCATCTGTCCAGCTCAGTCTAACAGATGTGTTCTATTTATTTCAGCAACCAAGGGGTTAAATCATTTTCTCTGGCTTTTGTGAAAGTGAAAGTCAGACTCAGTGTCAGATTACAGACAGTGCAATTGCAGTCTGTTAGCTGTCATTCCTAGGGCAGGACAGGTTGCACGCAAGCACACACATACACACACACACACAAACACACACACACAGCATTTACTCTGACTAAATAAATTCAAGAGGACTGATTTAGCAGCATGGCAGTTTTCTATCATATGTGCAGCTCAGTCTAATAGAGTTATTCTATTTCTTTCAGCAACCTAGGGTTAACTCATTATATATTGCCTGGAATTTACACACACACACACACACACACACACACACACACACACACACACACACAGAGCAGCATATACTCTAAGTAAATTCAAAGAGGACTGAATTAGCAGCATGCTAGTTTTTGATGGCAGTGCTCCCAGATCTACAGGGATTCCCATATTTTACAGGATTTATGGGTTGAAAACTGGATAGGGAAGGAAAACGGTATTTATTTATGTATACAGGGAACCACTGCCCAAGATGTAAAGCCCAGATGCAGTAAATTTAAAACAAACACTTAGTCACATTAGATAAAATGTCTCAAGCTGAGTATGCTGGGGCTTCCCTCAAAAGTCATCAATTACTTTCACATCAAGGGCAGTGCCTGTTTTACAAAGATAACAGATATAGAGCCCATCAAGAAAGAGAGGTCTCTGGATTTATTTGGACACCTGCCAAAAAAGTTTAACTGTTCACAGTTCAGGGGAAAAAAGCACCTCTTGTTCTCTTGATTTTAAGCACGTGTATAATTATTTTATTCCTTATGTTCTCATATGGAGTTATAAAAAAGTCAAAACAACTAAGAAAGAAATTTGTATGGGACAACAGTTGAGTTTTTCTTGTGTTTTGGGCCACTAAGTCCAGCCAGTGGAACATAAATGTACTGTTTGTGGTTAGAATGAGCAATCTGTACAGTAAGAAGGTCTGAACAGTAACATGTTTATTTACTAGTGATGTAAGCTTGCATAATTTCTATAAAAGGTTCTCAAACAACTGGAAACAGAAGACTGTTTTTTTCTCATTTTATAATATGATGTACTAAGTGTGTATTTAGTTGCAAGCTCAGGGCCTTGAAGAAAATAATAACATTTACAGTATGTAACTCATTCAAGATTCCATCAGGTGATCAGAAAAAAGTCTGAGAGAATTTGTGTAAAAACTAACAAATGAAAGATGCAAAAAATAGTATGTGTGTGTGTGTGTGTGTGTGTGTGTGTGTGTATTCACACACACACAGATATATATATATATACACACACACACACATATATAACATCTTTAATTCTTTTGCAATAAATTTGTTTACAGGCATTACTATTATCTTTTGAAAGATTGGCTAACTTGTGATTACTAAATTTTGAGTATAGTTCATGAAATATTTAGTATGATGTTTTGTTATTTCATATATTCATATCATATCATATTTCATCTCAGAGTCAGTGACTCATCAGGTTGCACACTGGCCTCTGAGACTGGATGATCAGAAGGCTGTGGATTCTACCCCCACACCAGGCACGTGGGTTAAAGAGCTAGTGTACTGCCTAAAACTAATATTAGATTTTAAAAGCAGTCAGCCATTACCTTTTATACTTAAGATTCTTTTTCTTTTCCCTTTGTTTAATTAGAAGATTGTTTTCCTGATGTTAATATGTGTGATGTGTGGAACAGCACTCTGTGTGGCAGCTGACATAGCTAGCTATACTGCCCCCACTATATCACCAGCATCATGACCTCACTGACTGTGACATCACTGCTGCTTAGGAACAATTCAGACTGTCAGGTCATTCACCTGTGATTTCACTGTCAGTGAAATCACAATGCTGATGATGTAGTGGGGGCCAGTAGAGCTAGATATATCAGCTGCTATCTAAGAGCTGTTCCACACATCCAACACAACAGTATGACATATAAGACTCTCTGATGGACAAAAGGAAAAGAAAGGTACTTCAGAAATAAAACTTTATAACTGACTACTTCTTAAAATGTATATTATTTTCCTATCTGCCTGGTTTGGTTCCACTGGGGGGGGGGGGGGCTGCACTCCTGAGGTGCTGTCTTTTCTGTCTGCCTCTTCAGGTTGATGTCAAAGATCCTATGGCACTTCTCAAAAAGAATAGGGGAATTTTCATGGCGTCCTGGCCAAATTTCCCCCATTCACTAAATATAGATTTGTTCACTCAAATAACACCTTATCTAGTTACATCAGAAAAGTATTATGGACATGAGACTTTAAGTGTGGGATACAACACACAAGTAAAGGAGCTAAAACAAAAAAAAAAACAATTTTTTGATACAACAACTTTAAAGAAACTGGTCACAGATGCAGAGATGAGTGATTCATACAGAACTCTACATAAAAGTGGAGGCTATACTTATTATAGAAATACTCTAGCCACTAGGATATATTTTATTTTTTACTAACAAACACCTTAAAATACATAAAGCAGCAGTTTGGCCCATAATAATCACTGACCATCTACTCCTTACCATACAGTTCAGTTTGACAGAAAATAGAACAGTTGGTAAATGTTACTGTAAACTAAATTCCACCCAAATGGAAAAAACCTGAAATAGTACAGCTAGTAAGGGATTTGCTGAATGCCAGGAAAACACTAGTTTTGTATGGACGACAGTGTTAGTAAATGGTTGCACAATACAAAAAAATGAACTAAAAAAAACTATTTCAACAGCAAGCCAGCCAGGTTTACATGGAACAATACAAAAAATACTTGACTCTACATTCACAATTATATCAAATTATGCCACTAGTAAATACAGGATATGGACAGTATTCTACCCAAGTTAGGTCTTTAAAAGAAGAAATGGAAAAGTTACATTGTTCTAGAGCAACTATTTTATTACATGAACATTGGATATGTACCCCAGGGAAAACAGTGACAGGAGATAGTTTTGAAAGTTGTAAGCAAAGAATACAAAGTAGAAATATAGCTTCTCTGAATACTGTAGCTCAGCAGGTACAGTGACAGTCACAAATGAGGAAATCCTCAGAGTGGTATCTTCTCATGTGCAGGCACTGTACTCAGAATCAAACATTAAGGAGGAACACTTACAGAATTTTCTACGAAAATAAAAATTACCGAGTTACCAATTATTACTACAAAGGCATTGACCACCTCATTACCAAAGAAGAGGTAATGCAGGCCATAAACAAATTAAAAAACAACACGTCACCAGGGCCAGATGGTCTCACATCTGAATTCTACAAATCCCTGTGTGAAGAAATGGCAGAAATTCTTTATGTAGTTTATAACTGTGTGCTAGAAACTGAAGAGATTGCATCCCAACTTGGCATAGCATTCCAATTTCTTTTTATATATAACAAAGGGGACCTACAAGATTTGAATAACTGGAGGCCCATTAGTCTACTAAATATAGACATAAACATTTTAATGACAATATTGACTGCTAGACTTGCTACAACTGCACCCATATTATTATCTGAAGGCCAAACAAGTTCTGTGGTAGGAAGAAGTATACAGGACAATCTGCTATTGATTAGGGAAGTGGTAGAAATGGGAGAACAAAATGACACTACAGGATATCTATCATCACTGGATCAGCAAAGGTCTTTGATAAAGTATTACGTAAATTTATGGGGGCAGGCCTAAAAAAGTATGGCATTCCAGAACAGTTTTGTAAATGGATTATGGCATTATATGGCATAGCAGCAGCAAAACCATTAATGAATGGATTTCGGGGACCAATGGTACGAATAAAGAAAGGGGTCAGACAAGGCTGCCCTATGAGCCCATTACTATATGTTTTCTGCATTGATCCCCTGTTATGATCAATACAACAGGAATCACAGATATGTGGCCCCCCATTAACCCATAGTGAACATACAGTAGCTGTCACTGCATATGCAGATGACATTTGTTTACTGGTAGCAGATAGTTCTCAGGGTAGACTAGCACTAGTGCAGGACTACTCACTTATATCTGGAGCAAAAATAAACCACAATAAATGTGAAGGCTATAAGCTTAGTGACAGGACAGACGAAGTGGATAACATTGAACAGATAGAAGTTAAAGACAGGCCCACTGGGATTCTAGGAATTCAATTTGGGGATGGGGATATGGCACATCAGAATTGGAAAAATAAGACAGAAGAATGTGCAGAAAAAGTCAACATTAGGAAAACATGGCAACAAACAAAGAAGACGAAAGTGGTAGTGATAAAAACATTTCCATTGCCTATGTTCACCTATTTATGTGTAGTTTCTCCTGTCCCTAAGTGTTTTGAAACAACCTTACTGAGCTCTGTGTTTCAGTTTATATGGGGGAGCAGGCTGAAATCACGCAAAAGGGAAGTTTTATACTGCACACACAGAGAAGGCGGATTAGCAGTTATAAACCCTACCAATTACTGTCATAGTATGTTCATTCATGCACGCATGCAAGGTTTCAAGTCACCAGTAGATAAAGTATGGAAAAATGCGATTAAAAAATAGTTCACACTCTTGGTAAGGTGCTGGAATCAATAGCCCAGAGAAGTAAAGAAGCAAAAACCCTAAATATATATACACTCGGTAATAGAAAAAGTCAGAAAAGTCAGAAAATGGCAACAAACAATAGCACAGGACACCAGTGTTGGGTAAGTTACTTTTTCTATTACTTTCTATTACTTTTGGAAACTTGTTCCAGGAAGCTCTGTGTAGTCACTAGCAAGGATGGAGAAGTACTAGAAAAAGTAATGCACCTGACAGTTACAGTTACTTATTTCCTTTTATACAACAGTAATACAAATAGAATAATAGATAGGTTACAGTGAATTACAAGGCTGTAATTCCATCGAGAGGTTCTGGGGACATAGATAACCTTGAGAGCGAAGCTCGAGAGGTTTCTATGTCCCCAGAACCTCGAGATGGAATTGCAGCCGAGTAATTTACTGTAACCTATTTTTTATTTTTTGTAATATATGGATCCGATTCCTGAAAAATGTGCTGCTTTTAAAATTCTGTGAACTGGGCTGGCTGCCTGTTGCACTGAAGAAGTGCTCGCTCTCGGCTGACCCACGCACAGATAGTATTTAAGTTGTGACCGGATTTGTGAGGAAAGCTTTTACTTTAATTTGGTAATCCTACCATTTATTTTCTTTGTTCATCCGGCAGGTAATCCACTTTTCTGAGAAATAAATATAAAAAAACAAACTGGGCATAACTCGAGTTGCTCTCGCTAAGCGCGAGTAAATGTCCGCCATGTTTTCACGTTTGGTTTGCCCGCCTACTCAGAAAGTGTGCCAATGGCATTGCACGTTTACATTGGGTGCACAGACTGGAACGTGGCACCATGGCAACCACGTTTGTGTGGCAGGCAAACTGGCGCATGCGCTGTGGGATTTCAGTGATAATACTATCGTTCAGAGCTGAAACGATAGTATTATCAGCAGTGAACGATAGTATTATCAACAACAACCAATAGTATTATCGCTTGAGGAAGGGTAGAATTATCAGAAAGGGAGTAGTGTATTATAGGGATTTTTTTGTATGACTTTTGATAGTATTATTTTAACAATCCATATATTACATAACTGTAACTAATTACATTTATTTGAAAGTAACTAGTAACTAACCTATTACTCTCAAATAAATGTAATCTGTTATAGTTACTTATTACTTTTGTATTGTTTTTGTATAAAAAGAAATAAGTAACTGTAACTGTCAGGTGCATTACTTTTTAAAGTACTTCTCTATCCTTGCTAGTGACTACACAGAGTTTCCTGGAACAAGTTTCCAAAAAGTAATAGAAAGTAATTCAAAGCACATGTTGCAGAAGAGCTCTAGTCCATAACAATGTTGTATAACAAAGGGAGGTCACCTCTTATTCATCTAATTTCTTTTTTTTTTAACTTTTTTCCTCCTCCTCCTCCTCCACACCAGCATAGCTCACTTCTCCTTCAGTCGGCCAGCCCCAGCCACTATGATCCTCCCATCTGCTCCCCCTCATCTTGCCACTCTGACCAGCCTGGCACATCCCTTCATCAGGGAGGCCCCCATGCCCATGGGTCTCAACCAGGAGGGGAGACTTTCATGTACCCATAGGTACCATCTTCAATCCTCGCTGGGGCAGTGAGGGCCCAGCACAGGGCCTACCCAGGCTATTGGGGTGATGGGAGGATGGGCCACCATCATCCGGTGGCTAGGCAACCACTTTTCCTTTTTTGGTGTCCCCGACCACTTTGGCAGCACAACACGACATCCTGGCAAATCGCACATGCGATGTGTGGTTATCATGCCACAATGTGTGATGCCATACCTGGCTACCAAGAGCTGCCAAAGGGCAGTATGTTCATGACCCCCCTCCAGGAGGAGAGCATCCAAAGGACGCTCTTCAGGCCTCCCTGCCAGCCTCTGCTACTGTCGCTCTGGGTGTGAACCCGGGCCACCAGTGTGCCAGCATCTAATTTCTAATGGCATTAAATTCAGCTTATTTCTGCAGTCCTCATAAGACGAATCTGAAATATCTTTTATTAATTCTGTTTGTTTGCATTGAAGTTTCTCCAGGAGGTTTACATCCCTTTCTGGTACAGACACCAAAATTTGGATATGTAATCATGGTGGGGACAGACATATGCCCTATACAAGGAGGCTAAGACTCCTTCATCCCTTGATCTTATATTTTGTCTTATGGTTCACAAGAACTTATTTGCTTTTCTATAACTGAGTTCTATAACTGACTAGTATAGACAGAAGAAAGCATGTTGTCCATTACTTCTGTCCCTTATTTAGTGGGACCAACTTACCCTTTTCTGATTTAGTAAAAAAGTGTCTAGAAGTCTTTTGAAAGTAGCAAAACTGTCTGCCTTGACAGTCTTCTTAGGCAGGCAGTTCCACATTCTTCCTGCCCTTTGTGTGAAAAAAAAACTCTCTAACAAACAAATTAAATTAGATAATATTATCACTGACAATATTATCTAATTTGTTTTGTTTATTATAAGACTTTGGATTAAATTCCTTAGTAACCATTTTGATTTGCATAGAGGTTTTTAGTTCTTTGTCTTTCATGATCTTAAACATTTCATGCATAGGAACTCCTGCCCTCCTATCGTCCAGTGAAAACAGTTTCAAATGATTTAGCTGACTATTATAGTCCAGATTCTTTAGTCTAGGAACTATTTTAGTGGCCCAGTGTTGAAACTCTTAAAACAATTTAATGTCACCTTTCATGTAGCGATCCCATAAGGGAGATGCATAATCCAAAATGGGTCTTATGTATGATCCGTACAAAGGAATTATTAATTGTTCATGTTTTGCTATAAATGTTCCTTTAATATTATACAGAAGTCTATTTGCAGTATGTGAAATTTTACTGCAGTGTTTACTAAAACTTATCAAAACTCCAAGATCTTTTTTGACATCAACTTTTTTAGTATAGTCCTGTTTAGTGTACATTTGTGATTTGTATTATTTTACCCATGTACATCACTACACACTTTTCTGCATTGACGTGCATTTTATTTTCATTAGCCCACATTTCAATCATTAAGTTTTGTCTATCAGTAATAGTTGTTATGTTACTGCCTAATTTGGTGTCATTCACAAATTTTGATAATAATCCATTTACATCTCTGCCCATGTCTGAAATGAAAGAAGAGAACAATGTGAGTCCCAGTACAGATGCCTGTAGAACACCACTAGTAGCCTCTCTTTCCTCTTACAAGTTTCCTTTAATGCAAATTTTCTGCTGGCTATTTTGTAACCAATTGTAAACCCAGTTTATTATATTAGGTGTAATATGGACTGATATTAATTTATCAGTCAGGATGTAATGCGGGACAGTATCAAAAACCTTCCTGAAGTCAAGATACATAACATCCATATCAGTTTGTTTGGTTTAGTTTATTAATGTCTTCATAAAAACTAATAATGTTTGTGGGGCATTATTTTTTATTTTTCTTTTGAAGCCATGATGTGATGAATCCAATAATTCCATACTGGCTATGCTTTGTTCAGGTTTTTACTTGACTAATTTTTCCATTTTTGTTCCCAAAATGGCTGTCAGACTGATTGGCTTATAGTTTTCAATGCATACTCTAGCACTCTTTTTTAAAATGTGCACCACTGTTGCACATTTCCAACTCTCTGGAACGTCCCCTGTTCTATAGGATGTATTAAATAAGTAAATCAGTGCATCCGATATATAATCTGCTGCTGCTGCATGAAGTAACGATGGGTGCAAACCATTTGGTCCAGCAGATCTGTTTAATTTAAGGTCAAGTAACATTTTTAGAATATCATTAAGGTCAAAGTGATCAAAATCATTTCTGGTTAAAGTTTCAGTTTACTTATTTAATTTGTTGGTGAATAGTGAAGAGAAGTATTCATTAAATATGTTCACAGTATCTTTCTGATCAGTTATTATCACATTGTTTTTCTATTATTGGACCAGTTATTTTATTGGAGTTTTTTCCATTATTCACATACAGTAGGCAAGGAACATTTTGGTAGTGTCCTTAGTATGTGCCAGTTTGAATTACATTTTTGATTTTTCTTTCCTTATTAGATTTTGGTTTCTTTTAATTCCTTTTTATATTTATTTATATTTGCTTCTGATTGGTTTAGTTTCATTTTCTTAAATGCCCTTTCTTTCTTTTTAATTTTTTTTACATTTAACAGTATACCACTGAGGAATCTTACCAGTTTTGTTATAAAGTTTTTTTTTTCTTTTGTTACTGGAATGTATTTCCTTTCTAATTCAAGAAGTTTATGTCTTAGAACTTTCCACCCTTCTTCAACACTTAAGTTTGTAAATTCTTTCTTCCATTCCCAGTTTTTTAGTTCACAGATAATATAATTATACTTTGCTTTTTGTAGTTAAAAGCTACAGTATTACCATTAATAGTTTTAGTATAAATCATTGGGCCAGATTTTCAAAACTCGGTCTCAAGCTGCAACACTGGCAGCTTGCATTGAGTGCCGGTATGTCCTGGACCCTGCACCCAAATTTTCATCTGACAGCATCCCAGTGCTTAAGTCCCGCAGCTTGCAGAAACACTGGCTGTGTGCCAAACAGATGATGCACCCCCAAGGTGTGCTGCAACAACTGCAGAGCAGTGGAGCAGTGGCTGCAGCCTTGGACAGGGGCACAGTACTGGCCAGTACACCACCACCACCAAGCCACCAGTACACATACAACAACCAGACCCAATACCCTGGTGAACCAGTGCTACCCCCCATATGCCATGTTGCCATACACATCACTCTGTCCCTGGTGAATTAGCGGCACCATCCCCAAGCCCCAGTATGCTCCGACCATAAAACAGAATATGCCATAAGACAGTACTTTAGTCCTTGGTATCCGTCCCCCCCATGCCTTTAATGCAAAGTATACCCCTGACAGGGTCCCCACCCCCCGCCCATTATGCCCGACTATCTGCCAGCAGATAACATTCTTACCTGGTGGTCTGGTATCTACCCCCAACCAGCAGGTGGTGCCCACCTCCCACTTCCTCCCCATCCTGTACCCTCAGTGACCGGCCAACCCTCCTCCACCACCACGGTTGGTTGCTGAATGAACTGTCAGAGCACATACTTTATACAGTATGTGCTCTGACAGTTCATTTGGTGGCCAGCCATGGTGGTGTGAGGAGAGCTGTGCTGGTTGCTGGAGTGGGGTACGGGAGCATACCGGGGCTTGGGAGGGGGCACTAGATCACCATGGAGTGGTCTTTTATAACTATTTCAGTGCTGGGGTAGATCATGACAGGGAGAGGGGCACTAGATCACCAGAGATACTAAAGACACAACCAGGCAGCTAAAAACATATGTGATAGAGCCATAACAAAGTACTCACATACAGGAACGTCAGCAACAGCACGGCTTCATATCTCAGTTGGTCTCATGAACTATCATACAATGGTTAGGATATAGGCAAAAAAAACATTTATTGCACAAAATCACCAGACCACAGATACAAACGTGTCCCTCCCCAAAGCAGCAAAGCGTTTCACGCTAACTCTCGTGCTTTCTCAAGCGTGAAAATGTTTGGCTGCTGAAAAGCTGTGGTACTGTGGTACCATTGTGCAAAATGTTTTATTTACTATATTCATCGTGAGACCAACTGATTAATTATTTATTTAGTTTTGTTGACAAGGTAAGTGTACTAGACAAATCCTGCCTATTTTCAGGCACGACCCGGGGCAGGGGGATACAGATGAATGCCAACTGACCTTGAACCAGATTAAGCTGTTGTTGGTATTTTTAGTGAATGAGGGAAATTTGGCCAGGATACCGGGGAAATTCCCCTACTCTTTTTTTCGATAAGTGCCATGGGATCTTTAACATCCACCTGAACTACCACCTATCCAGGCAGACGGGACCTCGGTTTAACGTCTCATCTGAAAGACGGCACCTCAGAAGTTCAGCACCCCTCTCATGCTGCACTACAGTGTCACTGCTGGGATATTAACCCAAGTGCCAGATGTGGGAACTGAACCTACAGCCCTCTGATCTTACAGCCCCAGAGGTGAGTGTCCTACCTACTGAGCCACTGACACCGAACAAGATCACCAGAGATAGCTTCCATGCAGTGTGCTGTTCATGTGCTGTGTAGGGGCAGGTCGGGACGGGCTGGCACACACTGGACATCTCTCCCAAAGGATGTCTAAGTATTGTCAGACCAGCTCTTGGCTGGTCTAATGGTACTTAGCACTTTGTCCCTGGGGAGAGTTTTGATATTTGTGAATTCGGGGTTGTGCTGGGCAGGGACTGCTGCAAGACCCCTAGCGCCATGCTGCAGCTACTTTTGTGGTGCAAGGCTGGCACTAGCACTACTGGTGCAAGCAGCCTGCTGATTGACACAGGCTGCTTTGTAAAATTGCTCAGGGTCTTACCTGTGATGCAAGGTGCTTGTTCCTGCTGGACACAAGCATCTTTTGTCCAGCATAAGGGCTTTGAAAATCCTGTCCATCATGTCAAATTGGATCATATTGTGGGCACTTTGACCCAGGGGTTCTATTATTTTGACATTAGTATTCATTTCAGGTATACTGCTTAATAATACACCTAAGATGTTATTTCCCCTTGTGGGTTCATCAATTAGCTGTGTCAAATCTACGTTAATAATAGTGTCAAGAAACAGTTTTTCATATGCTATGAATACGCTCATACTCTTCCATGTTGTTTGGATGATGTAAGTCTCCCATAATGATTACATCCCCAGTTTCCAATTTATTTTCAGTTTCTTTGACCAAAAGTTGAATGTAGTTTTTAACAGTATTAGGGGTTTAACTGCTCCCAGGGCTATCATTTTTCCTGAAAACAGAATGTTTTTATCTGGACCCATATTGCTTCAGTTCCTTCATCCACATCAGACTGAGTAAATTCATTGCTTTCAATATTTTCTTTTACATAAATCGCTACTTTATCCCCTCTTTTACCTAT
The DNA here is from genome assembly GCA_016271365.2 of Neoceratodus forsteri. Classification (NCBI taxonomy): domain Eukaryota; kingdom Metazoa; phylum Chordata; order Ceratodontiformes; family Ceratodontidae; genus Neoceratodus; species Neoceratodus forsteri. Next base: position 1,773,072,336 of record CM057455.1, on the reverse strand, counting down.
ATGATCCTGATGATAGAGTTTGAAACCTTTGATTTCTTCACCCCAAGTTACCTCCTCATTCCGCCAGATTTCAGACACAGCCACTACATCAATCTTTGTCATGCATTAATATTTCCACTCAAGTTCTTTTTAAAAATATTTAAGCTTCTAGTATTTACAATGACTGTTTTAAGTTTGTCCATTTTACCTGTTTCTTATTGCCTTTTGTCACACATGAGCCAGCAAGTCTATGATTTGGATTATGTCTCGTAGCCAGAGCCCCCCCCCCCCGAGTTTTCAGTTTAAAGCCTTATTGATTTCTGTTCCTATTTTGTTTCACAGGATTTTGCTTCCTCTTCTACTAAGATGTAGTCCATCTGTACTAAACATCCAAGTTACCTTCACAAATCTCCCATAATGGTATGCATTTGCATCTGTTTTCCAGTGCCCATCACCAAAGCCAGGTGTTTATAACTTTAATTCATTCATTTTTTTCTGCTTTTTCTTAGGATTGGTAATATTTCAAAGAAAATCATGCTGCATTTTTTTTCTTTCAAGACCATACTCAGACTTTTGTATTCTATCACCTCATGTGTTTGATGGCTCCCTAAATTAGTTGTACTCACATATACTACTACAAGGGGGTTGACTGTGTCATCTTTAATTATGTTAGGTATCATATTTCCAATGCCTTTTATTTTTGCCCCTGGAAAGCAGGTAGCATTGATATTAAGTGATTTAGTTATTTAATTACTGCTGACTCTGTATCTGTCTGTAAATTTTAAAACAGAATCCCCCAATACATAATGTTGTCTGCTGGGTGATAGGGGTTATAGTAATTGGATTTCTGAATCAGGAAAATTATTTTTAGTAACTTCAGATTCCTCAGCATTTATGTTTTCATCATCATCTAAGTTTGTCAGAGGTGAAAAATGATTTGAGGTTTGGATTTTGAAGTTCATAACCTTACGCCCCTTTTTCTTACCTCTCCTAGTGTCAATGGTGCACCAGTCTGACTTGGCATGATCATCATTAAGATCTCTTTGCTTTGTTTAGCTTTCTTAGACTGCACTGTTATATTCCAAATGTATCTTTTTCATGCATTTCATCTACTTCATTTAATATACACATATTCCTTGATGTTCTAATTTCCATTTTGAGTTCCTTTAATTTAAATTTTAATTCTTTAATCTCAACACACTCTTCACAATTAAAAACTGAGAAATCTAAAACTGAGTCTAAACTGAATTCATTACATAAAATACACTTTATCCCAGTTTCCCCTGAGGCTAATGTAACCTATCCAATTTCTCTGGTTTTATGTAGAGTATAGTAGCCAGGGGAGTCCCCAATGCTCAGGGGGGAGATTTCTCATGCTAGTGTCAGAGTATAAAACAAAATACAAATAACAGCAGTAGCTCCTCCTGTTTTTGGAGCTGATACTCACTAGTGTGTCACAGAATAAGGCTGAAACCAGAAGTAGCACTAAGCCACACTTTTGGTTCGGTGGTACACAATGTTGCTCATGAAAGTAAAAAAAAAAAAAAACGCTTTTATAAGGCTATACAAGATGCTAAATGGTAGTTTAGAAAGCAATAAGGTAGCAAAATGCCCCCCCCCCAAACAAAAACCTGCACAGGTGTAAAAATTAATTAGAGCTGCCCCTGGCTATGGCCGTCATCCTCCGTCCCTGAATGCAGCACCTTAGATTAGCTAGAATATGTATTACTGCAATATAGGCAGTTTTTTTTATTATTTTCATTATTTGCCTTTTTGTAGGGATAGTTAGTAGAGGACAATAGGCAGAGGCGTCCCTAATGCTCGGAGGGAAGATTTCTCATACTGCTACTACCAGAGTATAAAACTACATACATATATAAGCAGCAGCTCTGCCTGTCTTTTGCTACAACATTGTTGGATTGTGCTTTGCTTTCTAAGTCATTTGTTTTAGTTACCCCAAGATCCTTTTCCATATTTGTCTGCACTAAAGCTCGACAACATAGATAGTTTGTCTAGGATTTTTGGCTCCCAAATGTATGGCTCTGCATTTTTCCTGGCTGAATTTCATTTTCCACATTTGTGCTGATGTGGATATGAAATCCAAATCACACTGTAGGTCTGACCTTTCTACTGTTGTTTCACATGTACTCCCTAATTTGGAGTCATCTGCATATTTGGATGTTCAGCTAGTTGTATATTTTGTTAATTCTGAAATAAATATCTGGAAGATCATTAGTTCCAATCCCGAACCCTTGAGAACCCCATTAGACACCACACCAGTTCCTGATTGGTGTCCATCCATCACAACTCTCTGCATTCTGTGGGAAAGACAGTTTTTGTCCAGTTAATAAACCTGGTCAATTTTGTATTCTAACATTTTAGTGACAATGGCCCAGTGAGGTACCAGATCAAATGCTGGAGAAGGGAGGGTCACCTAAGAACAAACAGGGTCTGGGGAGCAGTAATAGGCAGAGAAATAGGGCATACTAGCTGGGCCTACCGATCCTTTTCTGCCCAAAATTCTATATTTCTAGCCAGGAAAATGGACAGGGCAGGTGGGGGATTTAAACTTGAGGATGGGGAGGGGTCTGATGGAGGAGATCATTGAGGACAGGAAGCAGATGTAGGAGATCTTAGAGGGAAGAAAAGCAGAACACCATGAAAGGAGACCTGTGGGGGGTGGGGGTGGAGTAAGAATAGAGGGGCGACTATCCTGACTTAAGTGCATACCAATATGTGAAAGATACCACTCTAAATGGGTGAGTGCCACGTGTTCTTGCAAGGTCAGGTCTACGTGACACAGAAACCTGGAGGTGGGGGCAGAACATGATTAGGACACATGGATAGAAGGATACAGATTAGGCTGAAAGGAAATACCTGTCAGAAAAGGGGTGGTGAGGCCCTCTTCATATGGGAAGAACACACTGTGAAGGACAAGGAGGCATGGGGGAAAACAGTGCATCAGAGTCCATTTGTGGCATGTAAGGGGAAAATGGGGCACAAGAGTCACTTTGGGGTGTGCTACAGGCCTTAAAATAGCTCAGCAGAGCATGATGCCCAGCTGGTTGAGAAGATTACAAGAGCAGCCAAATTAGATACAGTGAAGATCCTGGAGGACTTCACTCTCCAAAGCTTAGCCTGGTATCTTCTGATGGCTAATGGCAAGGCTGAGACAGTGTTTCTGTCCACCTTCAAGGGCTATTTCCCTAGAACAGTATGTGCAACACAACCTTTTTATCTCAGCAGGGGGATAGGGTCCTCTCCAGTGTGAACAGGGAACCAGTGGGAGGCTGATCTGGTGGCACTGAGGGTTGAGGTACTGGACACTACACCTCGCACCATGCCAGCAACCCAGGTTTGGGAGCAGATCCGGGGCACTGGGGTCAGCAGGGGAAGGAGAGGATCAAGCATCCAGAGGACTGCTCTCCTCTCCTTTCCTGGGGAGGGAGGGAGGATTGGAAATCCCTGCCTCATAGCAGCTTCCAGTAGAGACTGGGAGCACTACACCAGCAAGGAGGTTAGTTGGGGATAGGTGACGGCAGACGTCTGGGGGTGGGGGCAGGAACACACCCGTCGTGCACTGATGTCATTGCACATCCATGCCTTAGGGAGGGCAGAATAATGAAAAACCCTGGGCACTGGGAGGACGATGACACATCCATGGGCCAGTCCCCCATGCCCACCACCAGATCCTGCCTGCACAAGAAGCCTCCGATTCCTCCTCCTACACCAACAACACCAGCTGGATTCTGAGAAAGGGCCCCAAAGAGGAGTGGTGGCCCCACCACGGGGGTGTGTGCAAGCCATGGGGTTGGTAAGTCAGGTTGGTAAGGAGCACCAGAGGGGGGCCTGGTGTTGGAAGACCTCGTGCAGGCTGGAGAAATGACCGACCCCTCTGGGTTAAGCCTGAGTGAAGTCCCAGTGCCCAGTGACTGGAGGGGAAAAAAAAAGAACCAGTGAGAGGCAGTGACCACAACCAGGTAACTTTCTCCCTGGTGACAGGGAAGACAAGCTGGGCCTCAGCCATCAGGACCCAGAATATCAGTAAGGCAGACTTTCCCAAGATGAAGATCCTGTTGCCAAGGGTCTGGAACAGTTACATGAAACTGTTAATACAGAGCACATATTGTGTTCTTTGAAGACAGTTCTCAAAGCAGCTGCAAAGGCCTGCCTCCCTGTAAGTAACAAGGAGAAAAGGGCCAACAAGTGGGCCCTTGACTCAGTGGAGAGCTAAGGCAACTGATTCTGAACAAGCATACTGTCTATAAGTGTTGGCAAAAGACAATTTGTCTTCAGGCCTGAGAGGAGTATGCAACACCACTGAGGGACTGCTAGGCTAGAATTAATAAGCACACAAATGAGCTAGAAGCCAAAATAGCAGCAGGAGCTGGAGACAACACAAAAGCCTTCTCAAGTATATACCTGGAATTAGAAAGGTAAAGGTGGAGGGGGGAGCTGTGGAGCTTGAGCAAGACGACAGCTCAGAATTAAGGCTCTAAATCTTAATTGGCAACTACATAAAATAAAAGGCGTTTCTTTGCTGCTTACCACAGATCTAAAGAGCTTGTCAGGTGTCAGAATACTAGCTGAATCAGAATGGAGAACCCAAAACAGGACAAGACGTAGCATGATGGAACAAAAGGAAAAATACCTCTGGTACCCCTGCCACGAGCTCCATGCAGGGCCACATAGAATCTCCAACAGAGGATTCAGGCACAGAAACATTACAAAGCATTGGATTTAAACTAAATAGACTCATCACATCGGTAGCTACTTTATCTAACAAATTTGACACCCTGGCCAATAGAGTTATCACCTTGGAATTGGATATGACCCTGTTGCAGACAACCTCTACAGAGACTAAACAGCAAACTGCGGCCTCCATGGGAGCCATGAGTACCCTGGTTAAACAGAACACCCACTTGCAGTCAGGAATTGAGACTTTAGAGAACCAGGCCCGATTGTCAAACCTGCGGGTTACAGGCATACCCAAAAGAAGTGAAGGTGATCACTTGCCACTGTTTATTAAAGAATGGCTGGGGCAACAACTGGAACAGCTCCTTCCAGAGTGAGACATCCCCATACAGAAAGCATATTGGGTGGCCTGTAGAGGATGGCAGGACAATCCTGAGGCCCCCAGGGCAATTGTCATGGTTCTGGATGGAGTGGGTACTAGGGACCACATACTGGCATTGGCATGACGGAAGTGCACACTACTCCATGAGGGACAGCAAGTCTGCCTCTTCCCTGATCTAAGCTATGTTATGCACCAAAGGAGAACATGCTTTGATGGGTGTGAGCAATTCTGAGTGCAGCAGATATAGCGCATGGCCTAGTTTTCTCTGCCAGGCTAAGAATTTTGCATCAGGGCCTGGTGTTTCTCTTCAGTGACCCCATTGAAGCACAGAAATGGGCCCAATGACACGTATCAGTTTCTCGACGAAGAGGAGTTTCACCCGAATCAGAATCGGAAGACAAGGATGTTCTGAATACTTGAAGAGATTGTCAGTGGGCCAGGTTTGTTTCATGATCCTTCTCAGTCTACTAGATCCATCCCTCTGGTTGGAACGCACTTCTATCTGGATAGGTCATAACTAATTGTTATGGAGACCTAAAAATCTTTCTTTTTTTCTCGGTTGCTACGACATGGATCACATGGGGGGGGGGGGCTGACATTGGTTCTCTGAAGCTTATCCGAAGGGCAGTAAAGAGCTTGAAGTTGTAGTCTGTTTTAGTTTCAAATGATAATGTTCCTTACATAAAACAAAGTTTAGCCCTGTTATAGCTCTTGTCTGTGATCTCATATTGTTGCTGGGAAGATTTTTTGAGTTGAAGTTAAACTTGGGAAAGTAACCAATTGCAGGTTAATTAATTTCTTGTTTTCCTTTTTCCGGAAATAGAGGTTGGACAATTTATGTGTTATCACAATCTTTTTAATTCCATGCTGCTCATGAGCTCGTTTAACATAGCAATTTATTTAAAGCTATGTGTCATAAAATTGATGGGATCCCATCTATGATGTTCTTTTACACTCGCATGTATTAAGAGGGGTGGCGCCCTCAGTGGTTTCAATCAGTAATTTTGTATGTACTGCTCCAGGAGTCAAACTGTATGTTTCATTGGCAAAACAATAAACATAAAGTTAAAAAAAAAGAAAGGTAAAGGTGGGGATTGGGCCACTAAAAAGGGGAAGGGGCAATGAACCTGTGAGAGCCAGGAGTGATGGCTGATATGCTGAATAGATGCTTCATTATTCACCAAACAGTCCTGTGGGAAGGAAGGTATTAGTTGGGTGAGCCCATGGCATCAGGGGTAGCCACGATGCAACCTGTAGATGTCACATCCACCCCTAGTACTGACTACTTGGAGAAGATCAAGACAGGTAAGTTCCAAGAAGCAGATTAGATATAACCCTGCATCGTAGTTAAACTAAAAACCAAATGGTAGGGCTGATTTCAGTTCTCTTTCATGCACCTGTTTAGATGAGTGGGGTGCCATAGGACTAGAACATGGCCAGTGTGGTCCCCATCTTCAAGAAGGGGCAAGGTTGTACTCTGGTTACTACAAACCAGTTATGCTAACATCAGTGCTGAGCCAGATCCCAGAATCCATTATAAAGGACAACATAATGGAGCACATGTTTGAAGCCAAGGTGCTTACCCCCACTCACTATGGCTCTAGTAGGTGCATGTTCCAGCAAACTAACCTGATCTCCTTCTTTACTAGGGTGATCAGTGAGGTTGATGGTAGGGCCATAGACACAGTATATCTGGACCTCAGCAAGGCCTTTGACACTGGGTGCATGACAAGCTCCTGGGCACAGTATACTAGTACAGTATATACAATGAACGCACAAGATGAACTGCTAACTGCTTGAGGGCAGGAGTTAGGGGGTGTAGTTGATAGACACTACTCTGAGTGGAGAGGGGTACTCAGTGGTGTCCCTCAGGGACTGGTGCTAGGGACACTGCTGTTCAACATTTTCATCAAAGATCTGGCAGCTGGGTTTTTAGCAGGCTAGTTAGGTTTCCTGACAACACTATGCCATACTGGGTAGTGAACTCCCTTGAGGATGGGGACAAACTTTAGGAAGACCTGAAGAAGCTGGATGATTGGTCAGACTCCATGAGATCTCAAGTCAACACCAAGTTTGTGGACCCCAGAACTGCATACAGTACTCCAGAAGGGGTCTGGCCAGGGCCTTGTAAAGTAGTAGATTACTTCCACATCTCTGCTGGTCACCCTTCCGGGTGCAACACAGCATTCTACTGGCCATCTTGACAGTGGCCAAGCATTGTTTGTCTTACTTCAGCCCTTTTTCTATTATGACCCTGAGGTCTTTTTCCTCGTCTGCAGCATGAGGAGCTCCACATAGTGTGTAGGTCCTACCTCTGTGTTTCTTCTCAGCATAACACATTGCTTTGGCTACCAAGAGGAAACACAGTGGTAGGACATACCACTTTACAAGGCCCTTGTCAGGCTTCACCTGGAGTACTGCGTGCAGTTCTAGGATCCACAGTATATTAAAAGACATCAAGGCAGGCTAGTGGGCACAATGCAGGCCAACAAAATTATCAATGGTATGGGGACAAAAGCAATGAGGAGAGGCTGGAGGCATTTAACATATGCACCAGAAGAAAAGTAGTCTGAGAGAGAGGATATGTCTGCCTCTTGCATACTCAAGTGTATCAGCAAGATGGAACAGATGGAAATGTTTGATCTGGTGCACTCCAGCAGGACACAGGGACATGCCCTGAAGCTCAGAGTTGGTAAATCCTTGAAAACAAGCTTGGTGTTGATTTGGTATCAGTTAAAATGTGTGACAGCTCTACAGTATCTGCCACATCATTCTATTTTAAGTATGTATTACAGTGGGGTGATTGTGTATTCCTCTAATAAAAGTTGCCAAAGAAGAAGAAGAAATAAGTTGTTTAACTTGTCACTAAGTATGGTATAGGTAGGATGCAAGTAGTTTGGATGTAGGTGACTGTTGTCCTAATTTTCAGGTCTGGTGATACTGCAGCACTAGGAAATTTTCAGCCGATTGCCATATTGTCAACTCTTATCAAAAATATTAGAAGGTATTGGTTTTGATCAGTTAACAACTCACCTATTCAAATATGATACGTTAACACCTTTTCAGCAAGGTTTTAGTTCCCAGCCACCGTACCATCATTACACTGTTATTACTGGCCATATATGTACTGCACTGAACATTTTTCTTTTATCGCATCATTAAATTATGGAATGAATTTCCTGTTTCATTCCTGTCTCTTGATTCTTTGTATGTTTTTAAGAAATATTTAAAACAAAACTGTCTGAATCTTTCCCAATGTTCATGTAATGATCTATGATGTTTTGTGTACTGTTTTGAATTGTTTCATCTTCATTGTATTTTTGGACCTCCCATAAAAATGCACATCTGATGCCCTAGAGTAACATAGAAACATAGACTTTGACGGCAGATAAGGACCACTTGGCCCACCCAGTCTGCCCATTTCCCTACCTATTGGATAAGCTACAGATTCTCGTTAACCAACAGCCTACTTCCTGCAACCCCCCACTATAATTGCCTTATGTCTGTCCCATGCATGTTTGAATTCCCCCACTGTTTTAGACCCCACAACCTCTCCAGAAAGGCGGTTCCATGCGTCCACCACTCTCTCCGTGAAAAATAATTTCCTCACATTACCCCTGAGCCTTCCCCTCTCTAACTTTAAATTGTGCCCCCTTGTTCTTACACATCTCTTTTTCTGAAAGATGCTACCCTCCTGGACTTTGTTGATTCCCTTGAGGTACTTAAAAGTTTCTATCATGTCCCCACGTCCCTCCTTTCATCAAGGGTATACATATTAAGCTCTCTCAGTCTCTCTTCATATGGTTTCTGATGGAGACCCTGCACCATTTTAGTTGCCCTCCTCTGGACTGCTTCCATCCTGTCTATGTCCTTGCGTAGATGAGGTCTCCAAAACTGCACACAGTACTCCAGATGGGGTCTCACCAACTGTCTGTACAGAGGGATAACCACTTCCCTTTTTCTACTTGTGATGCCCCTTCCCATGCATCCCAGTATCCCCTGGCTCTCCTTACTGACTTCTCACATTGCTTACCCACCTTTAGGTCATCTGATATGACTACACCCAGATCCCTTTCCATTATTGTTGTCGTTAGTACCTCCCTGCTATTGTGTACTCTTCTCCTGGATTTTTATTTCCCAGGTGCATTACTTTGCACTTCTTTGCATTGAATCTAAGTTGCCATATATGTCTGACCATTCTCTCAACCTTGCCAAGTCCCTTCTCATCCTTTCTACCCCCTTGTGTATCAACTCTGTTACAGATCTTTGTGTCATCTGCAAAGAGGCATACCTTTCCTTCCAGACCCTCTGCAATGTCACCTATAAAGACGTTAAAGAGGACTGGACCCAGTACTGAGCCCTGAGGTACTCCACTAGTAACCCCCCTTTCTTCAGAAAGTGTTCCATTCACTATTATCTTCTGTGTCCTGTTGTGCAGCCAGTTTGCTACCCAGGCTACCACCCTGGGACCCACTCCCAGGCTGGCTAACTTGATTATTAATCTTTTGTGCGGGACTATGTCAAATGCCTTGCTAAAGTCTAGGTAGGCCATATCCACAGCCCCTCCCTGGTCTATTACTTTGGTCACCCAGTCAAAGAAATCGATTAGATTCGTCTGACATGACCTTCCTGCTGTGAATCCATGCTGCTTTGGGTCCTGTGCCCAGCTGGCCTCTAGGTACTCAACAATTCTTTCTTTCAGAAGTGATTCCATCATTTTCCCCACCACTCAGGTCAAACTAACAGTTCTGTAGTTTCCTGCTTCTGCCTTGCTCCCACTTTTGTGAAGGGGAATCACATCTGCCCTCCTCCAGTACTCAGATACCACCCCATCTTCCCATGATTTGTTAAAAAGTGTGGTTAGTGGTGTCACTAGGTCCTCCCTTAGCTCTTTTAGGATTCTAGGGTGAATCCCATCAGGCCCCATTACTTTGTCCACCTTGAGTTTTAGGAGTTCTTTCAGTACTCTTTCTTCTGTAAATGGACTGGTGTCAACCCCACTATCCAGAGTGCTTCTACTGTTTGGTTTAGGTAACTCCTCCTCTTCTTCTTTTGTGAATACTGAGAAAAAGTATTCATTCAGTATCTCTGCCTTTTCACTGTCTCCCTTTGCCCACCTCCCCTCTACTTTATTAATCTTCACTATGCCTTCCTTAACCTTTCTATGCTCCCTAATGTACCTATAAAAGGTTTTATCCCCCTTCTTAACTGAGTTGGCTATCTTTTCCTCGGTTTGGGCCTTTGCTTTTCTGACTGCCTTCCCCACTTCTTTCTGCTTTAATTGATACAGTTCCCTGTCGTGCTCCATCTGTGATTCCTTATACTTTTTGAATGCAGCCTTTTTCTCCTTAACCTTCCCTGACACTTCTTTTGAGAGCCATAGTGTTTTTTTATTCCGCTTTGTTTTCTTTATTTGTTTCACACAAAGGCTTGTTGCCTCCATGATGGCAGTTTTGATTTTTCTCCATTGTTTTTCAACCCCTCCTTTCTGGCCATTTGCTAATGCAATCCTCAGGTATTCACCCATTATGCTAAAGTCAGCCCTTCTAAAGTCCAGTATCCTTGTCTTTGTATGGCTTGTCTCTATGGTTGTGTTTATTGTGAAGCATACTGTGCAGTGGTCACTTGTTCCTGGATGTCTACTGACTTCTAAGTTTGTGATCCTCTCTCCATTTGAGAGTACCAGGTCTAATATTGCTCCTTCCTGAGTGGGTTCCACCACTAGCTGTCTAAGGCATGCTCCCTGTAGGGCATCGAGAATGACCCTGCTCTTGGATGTGGCTGCAGTCCATGTTGCCCAGTTAACATCTGGCATATTCAGGTCCCCCATCAACAGTATCTCCCTTTTTGCAGCCATTTTGAGAATGCCCTCTATCATTTCTTGTCCATTTCCTCCCCTTGAGATGGGGGTCTGTATACAACCCCTGTGCAGATTGTGATGCCATTCCCTGTCTCCAAGGTGACCCAGAGTTCCTCTTGTCCTCCTCCTTTACTTTTTAGTTCTGTAGCTTTGAACCCTTCCCTTATGTAGAGAGCTACTTCACCTCCTCTTTTACCCTCCCTGTCTCTTCTATAGATTGTATACCCTGGTATGTTGACATCCCAGTCATGGTTCTCCGTGTATCATGTTTCTGTGACTGCCACAATATCCAAGTGTTCCTCTTCCATCAGGGCTACTAGCTCTGGAAGCTTGTTTCCAAGACTACGGGCATTGGTACTCATTGCCCTCCATTTAATGTTGGCTTTATCCTTTTTTACCCCATCCCTGCTCTTATTGCCCTTGTCCATTTTTCCATTTGCCCCTGTCCTGCCCTCTGTCAAGCTCTGTACCTCAGTGTTTACCCTACTACCTGCCATGTTTTGTGGGGAAGGCTTGAACTTTCCTGTTTCCTATCAGCACCTCCCCCCTTGGCTAGTTTAAAAGCTTGCCAAGGAAGCCTTTAAACCTGTCACCTAGGAGCGTGTTTCCCTTCCTGGACAGATGCAGACCATCATGCCAGTATAGACCTTCATCTCTCCAGGTGGACCCCCAGTCCCCAATGAAGCCAAAGCCCTGTGCTCTGCACCAGTTTTGCAACCATTCATTAAACTGCATGGTGTGCAGTACCCTAGCCTCACCCCTGCCATAGACTGGCAGCACCTCTGAGAAGGTTACTGTGCTTGCTACCTGTCTGAGGCCCCTCCCCAACTCCACAAATTCATCCTGCACTGCACTGATCTCATGCCTAGCTAGGTCATTTGTCCCGAGGTGGACAATGATATCTAGTTTCCTCTCCTGTGATGCTGCTTCTGCAATCCTGAGGATTCGCTTCCTGTCCCTCCAAGCCATGGCACCAGGCAGGCTATCCCTCTCCTCTCCTTCCCCAGGTCTACACCCCCTAACAATTGAGTCCCCTATCAGAAGTTGTTTCTTTCCCTGTGGTGTCCCTTGCCACTCTTTTGTGGGTCTCCTTGTGGATGTCCCCAGCATTTTGCTTGGTCTCCAATGAAGGTGTCATCATAGACGAACCTTGATTTGTCAGGCTGACATATGATTTGTGTAGAGGTGCAACTTGGGGGCTACGCCTCTGTTCCACCACCCTCACCCTCACCGAACCTACTGTGGTCCATCTGCTCTTCACACATAACAACCTCTGAGGCAGTGGTTGTGGAACTGGTGCTCTTTGGGTGGGGGAGGCCTCCTTAGTCCTTGCCAGTATTACTCTGTTAACAAATTGAAAACAAAAACACATGGCAGAGCTGCTGCAGCTACATTTTAAGATCTCACCAAAGCATTTGATTTGGTCGACTATGATTGCCTGCTATCAAAACTGAAGAACCGAGACACATCAGCTAACTTTAACTGGTTTTCACATTTCCTTGAAGGCAAAATGCAGAGAATTAAATGCAATAATGTTTGTCATTTGTTAAAACTGACCTGGGTGTCCTTCAGGGATAAATCCCAAATTGCTGATGCTATAAGATTAGTCACATCTAAAAACTGGCTCCCCCCCCTCCCTTTTTTGCTCTCCACAGCTGTCCTTTCCACACTCCATCGACCTTGGCCCCAGCCCTAAATTCCTACCCCTTCTTCCCTCCCCTATCCCTTTGAACCCTCTAGATGTCTCATCCATCCTATCTCTAGCTACTGTGGCTGTGTATATTTTAAGCCTTCGTCTTCTTCCTACTCCTTACCTTCTGCTCCCTGTCCCTATCTTGCAGATCACACTAACCATTTCAATTCCCCTCCTGTCAATAGTCACAACTAACTTAGCAATGTGTTACTTGACCCTTATACTGGATCAGTATATACATTTTTACATTGTGCTCTGTTTATAATCGGTGCACCCTCTGACTTGTATATTTTACATGTAATAATTGTGTTAGATCCATACCTGCTGTATATTCTGACCTATACATATTCTACTGTCAATGCTACCTGCTGATACTTATGTATATGCTGTATTTTATTGTACTTTATTTTATTTTGTGTCGCATCCTGTGTATAATGTTCTTTGTGACAAATTCAGGTCCACCTCGAAAATGAGCTTCACTCAATGGTAATCACCTGGTTAAATAAAGATTTTGATTGACTGATTGATTGACTGACTGAAATCCTAGATCCATTATCTTCAGTCTATATTTAAACAATTTGCCAGAGGTTTGTCAGTCTGTTAACATACCATTATATGGGGATGATGCTATTCTGTCCTCCAAGGGTGGAAATCTGGACATTTTGAAAAACTGGATACAACAAGATTTTATACGTGTCCATATGTGATTGTTAGATAATACGTTAGCAATGAATGCAAATAGATAAATAAATTTAGTCATTGTTTTTCTGTAGTGCCGGAATATTGACAGGATTTCCTAACCCCTAGAGATAACAGCACTAATTTACGAAATAGTTAAAAAAAGTTGCAAATATTAAAATCTTTGGACCTGACCTGAGCTACTGCTCTGTTTTTTGCAGGCAATATAGGTTTTTTGGTAAAGGCCGTTCATCTTTGTTTAGGTTAAGTATATCACATTCAAAGAAATTTAACAAGTGTGGCAAGGAAGTTAAATGTCTAGATTTAATATGTCTCATTGGCTGACTATGGTTTAGTTATCTATTTGGCTGCAAACGACACAGCACTATTGAGGATAACTTAAAGCTATTTGCCTTTTTATATTAAAGTCTACTAGGCTAGCCCAGCCCTGTGAAATGTATAGTAATCTTAATTGGTTTTCTTTGAATTATCACATGAAATATCTTATGGGAACAATTATCTTGTTCTAGATGAGCTGGTATTAAGTAACATGTTAAACTTTTCACTTTCCATTTATTGTATCAGATCCAGTGTTATTGCTTTCCTTAAATCCCCTTAAACAAAACTGTACAGGGTCAGAGGTCATTTACATTTTAGCTGCGAAACTCTGGAGTGCATTATTTCGTGCTCTGCATAAGTGTGACTCTTTGCCTCTCTTTAAAAAATGTTAGATGGGTTGATCAATCCTCCTGCACATGTGAATTAAAATGCTGTTTGTCATTTATATTGTACAAAAGTTGTTGCTACTATTTTGGACTATCCTTGAAAATGTACACTAAACAAATAAATGGAAAAATATGATATGATATGACATTCAAAAGTAACATTAGGAGACACGCCACTCAGAGGGTGACGAAACTATGGAACAACCTAAATGCAGTACCGGGTTAAAATGTTGAAAGCACAATAGCGTGGGTCAAAACAGCTAAGTCAAAATAGCTAAAGATGAAACAACTACAGAGTCATAATAACTAAGGTAAATAATACCTAAGGTATAGTTCGTGCTGTCCCTGCAGCTGTTCGGGGGATCGGGAAAAAACTTCTACTGTGGAGGGTGCTGGCTGAGCAGCTGCTGTCGCTCAGAGGATAGGGTCACATGCAGTGGAGGGTGGCGGAGTGTCAGTGGACCGGAGTTCGATTCCGGTCCTAGAACACACTTTTTTTGTTGTGAGTATTGTCTTCCCCCCTGACTTACCCTCTGTGTGTGTCTATCTTCCGCCCTGCTCATTTTCCCTCCCCCCATTGTCCTGCTGGTTTCCTGTCCCCTTCAGAACAGTTCCCCTCCTCAAGGTTTCTCCCTGTCCCTGAGTTGCCTACCCCCTGGAGATAGTTATTTTAAGTTGGGGGAAGGGGGAGGTTTGGGTGATACAGCAAGTTTTTTTTTGTTTGTTTGTTTGAGTGTAGTGGTTTTAGTGTTAGCTGTGCTCTATTTGACCAAGCTGTTTTTGTTTTAGCTGTTTTGACCCCATGCTCCTAAATCCTAGTGGCCCAGGTTTGTGCCGCAAGTTAGTCTGCCACTCACTGGACAGCAAAAACATGGTCAGAAATCTGGGGCTTCCAGATCTACAGAGATTCTTGTATTTTGCAAGACACCATAGCAGTGTGCAGGGAGATTATTGAGCTCTTCAAATATGGCTTAAAAGTCAGGCTGACAAACTACTGTATGCAGCTACACCCTGCACATGCCTTCTGCTTGCTCGCAAATTGCTGAATAAATCTGGACAGAACACATTCTATGAAAGGCAGGTTGAGACTACCAGCAGTAAATACAATGTGGACAGCATTATTAATAATAATAATAATAACTTTATTTCTATGGCGCCTTTCAGAATATCAAGGTGCCTAACAAATTTAAAATAACACATCAGATATCCAGAATCATAAAATAGCGTAAAACAATTAATCTGGTTACAGAAGTAATTCATTCACCAAAAACTTGGAACCACAAGTATATTTTTAAAGTTTGTTTGAATCCCTCCACGGTCATGCACTCCCATAATCAATGGGGTAGAGAATTCCAGAGGGTAGGGCTGCATGCGTAAATGCCTGGGCCCTAGATGATTTCAAACACACCTTTGGTATCTCTAGCAACCCCTTGTCAGCTGATTGCTAGGTAGCCAAGTGCTTTCACTTGTTATCTGGATGCTGGACTTGCCAAAACCACTACAGGAAACAAGGTTTATGCAGTTATGAAGGGAGCTGTTGATGGAGGACTTGCAATCCCACACAGCAATAAGAATTTTCCCAGCTCTGACTTTAAGTAGTAGTAGTAGTAGTAAAATTTTATTTATACAGAAAATTATGCCATTAGGGATTCGAGAATCCCTGTTTACAAGGCATCCCTGTATTTGTACACTATAAATATACACAATACACAAAACACACCATAAAAATACAATAACATACAATTAAGTACATATAGACGTTTCATTTATATATACATCCATTCACCATATGTTCATAACGATCAAACTTCACCTGTTACACAAACATTTAAAAAGCAGCTCTTTTTTCACTGCAGACTTATATTCTAATAATGACAGATTTGTGTCCCTAAAGGGGGGCCTATTCCAATCTCTTTGAAACTTTATACTGAAAAGTCATTGTGCTATATCTGTTTTAATTTTTGGAGTAAGATATACTCTGCTTCCAGAATTTGTAAATTTAATCCATGTTCCTTTTTTTAAATTATACAATAAATGATTTTGTAAATTATTCTTATGTAAACCTTTTATTTGAGTTAACCAAGAAACCTCTGCCCTCTGTTCTAGTGAGTTCCATCCCAACCTTAAATACATTATCACAATGATGGGTACAAAATCACATTTTAACACAAATCTAGCTAATTTATTATATAAGACATCCAGATTGTGTTCTTGTTTTTTTGAGGTGTGCCTATAGATATGGGAACCATAATCAATCACGGGGAGAAGTAGTTGGTTTACTATACTCAGTCGCATTTCCCTTGTTAAACAATTCGATATGTGTCTCATAACCCCTAATTTTGAGTTGATTTTTTTTATAAGTTCAGTCACATGTTGGTTAAAGTTCAATTCCTGGTCAATTATGACCCCCAGATATTTATAATGCTGGGTTTGCTCTAATATTTTCCCATCCTGTGACCTAATTGTCAAGTTTGTTAAGAGTGGAGTTCAGTACAGAAGTTCACTGATTCTACATCTACAAACAGAATATCGCAGACTACATGGCACAGCTGAATGAGTATGATGAGAATGCTTTCAGGAAGCACTTCTTTTGGTACTGTACATTAAGAACGGAGGTGCCTTCAACTCGGTGGAAGAGATGTACGAACAAATTCATTGTAGAACAGGGGCCAGTTCTCTTCAAGAGAAGAAACCCAAGAAAGATGTAAAAATCATGCACCTGCACCATGCCAAAGCTCTCACTGGCTTACTGAAAGGACCATGTTGCTCAGAAGAAGGCCAGTTTCTTGTGATATCAGCAAGGAGAAGACAAGGACTGAGGTAAAGTGCACAAAAAGGAGGCCCAAGCCTCCAAATTCTCTTCAAACTCCTGAACATGCCATCACCACCAGCAATCAGCATGCAACAATGAGGACAAACTGTAAAATAAAATGGAATGCATGAAAAAATAAAACTGATAGATTTTTGGTTCTACAGATTGGACACAGGCAGCTTAGAACATGGAAGGGGTTTGAGGGGATAATTTAAGGCTTCTGCTATAATGGGCAGCACTGAAGGAAGTCCTGGAGCCTTATGAGATGTGGCATGGTAAACAAGCCTAAGGTGACTCACTGTGATCTGTGAAGTGAGATAATACATTGTCTACTTATATGCACAACCCACTCACATGCACAAAAATGCTGTTTCCCAAAGGTGTGCACGTAAGGGGGCTCCACCGTGTAGGGAAGAAAGAGCAATGCAAATTATAAAGGTACAGTAGTAGCCACAGACATTGGCAGCTATTTCCAGATATTTCGCAACATTTCTAAAGAGTTTCTCTCTGCTGCCCCTACTGTGGAAATGGAGAAAGCAAGAGATATTTCTGGAAATATCACAGAAATTTTGGGAAATAGCTGGCAGTGTCTGTGGCTGCTACTGTAATAAAGTAATTTACAGGCGATAACAGGAAAATCATCCTGGAGTAATAGGAGGAATGTTAGTGTTCTGGGAACCCTAGGTACTGACTTGTGATGCCTCCTCCTCCTCCTTCTTGCAGTATGGGTGGCTCTTGCCACCACTCTGTGGCTCCTGGTGAGACAGGGAAGGGAGTTGTATGAAAGGTGATGTAATGTCCAAAATGCCTGCTACCAGAATTATGTGGTATCTGAGGTACTGTAGGAGTGGCCTGCACCTAGTCTTGTGCAAATTGGAGTCCAGCTAATAAGCCAGGTCCTAATCCACCTCCAGTATAGCTGGAGGGTGCCATTACAAGACTTATCCCAAAAAGGATGGAAAGGAGGAACAGGAATAAGAAACAAACTCTGACCAGAGCTGATAGGGCTGCAGCTGAGGAATTTGGGGTAAAAATATTGAAAACTACCAAAGTTATGAGCCTGCATTAGCAAAATGTATTGAAGGCTCACAAATTTGTTGTTCTGTAATATTTGTACATCAGGGGCCAGATATTCAAAAGGGTTGCGCCATGCGCAATAGGGTTGCGGCAGCGCAAGTCAAATTGCGCATAAAGCGATATCTGCAGGAGGCAGTTAAAGCACAGAAAACATGCTGAGCAACAGCGCAATGCAAATGAAGGTATGTGCAACCGAAGGGGGTGGAACCATGCATAAAGTGCGTAATGCGATATTCAAAGGCTTGCGCAATGCACAACAGTGGATCAGGCGGAAGTTGCGCCACGGTGGAAATGAGCCAAAATAAAAAGGCTCAAGGAAGAGGCGCAAGAACGCAACAGGGAATGTACATGAGGCAGCCAGACAGAGCAGGCCACAGCAGGAACCAGTGCAGGCCAGGGAGTGTAGAGGACAGAATAGGGGCAAGTGAAGGTGTGTGGGGCCACAGAGTGCAGAGGCCAGTAGGTGTACCCGGTGCAGTGGAGGTAGCAGTCAGGACAGTGGGGGTAACAGATCAACAACAGCCGGGGGACACAAGCCAGGGAGATGGATAGTGTCAGCTCCACATGGAAGCTGTAATGAGGGGTGAGAAGGCATGCTGCAGAGTGCGTGGCCGTGGAAGGGCCCGTCGGTGGTATGCCCCCAACAGGCGGTACCGTGCCCACATCAGCTTTGAGCTGTATTCAGATGTAGAGATTGTGGGCGGTACCACCTGAACAGGGCAATACTGAAGCGGCTCTGTGAGCTGTGCAGTGATGTGATGCAGGCACCTCCACGGTGAGTCACGCTCTGTCAGTGGAGACAAAGGTAACAGCCTGCATGTGCTTGCTTGCCCACGGGTACCTTCCAGAGGCCAACAGGGGACACCACAGGCATAACACAGTCAGCCACGTCATGCATCCTCACCCAATTCCTCAGCGCACTGCTGCCACATGCTGTAGAGTACATCCATTTCCCCAGCACCGCGGCGGAGCGTACAGCAAACATACAGGAGTTCTACAGGGTAGCACATATGCCTGGCATGCTAGGGGTGA
Organism: Neoceratodus forsteri; assembly: GCA_016271365.2. NCBI lineage: Eukaryota > Metazoa > Chordata > Ceratodontiformes > Ceratodontidae > Neoceratodus > Neoceratodus forsteri. The sequence goes on along the minus strand of CM057455.1, from coordinate 1,773,053,403 downwards.
TAGACTGCACCCATGTGACCATTCGCATGCCACCTGGCCCCGATGGGGCTGCCTATCACAATTGGAAGGGGTTCTCCAGTGTCAACTGCCAGGTGGTGTGTGATGCCAGTGGGCGCATCATCAATGTCTGCCACAGGTGCCATGCACCCTGGTGGAGCACACAATTCATTCATATGGTACCAGTCAGCACTGTGCCATTGATTCAAGAGTGGGGACATCCCCACAGGACATCTAGTGGGTGAGTATGCATGTAGGATTGGCAAAGTGGGGGCAAGGGTGGGTAAGCCACAGGTGCCATGGGAGTGGCACACAGGGCTAGGGGTAATATGGGCCTGAATATGACACTAACCTCCACTATCTCCACACAGGTGACAGTGGATACCCACTCCATCCTTGGCTGCTCACACCCTACCGGTGGCCCATGACCCCATCACAGCAATGCTTCAATGAGGCACTTGCCGCCACATGCAACATCATCGAGCGGGTGTTTGGGATGCTGAAGGCTTGCTTCTGATGCCTAGACACCTCTGTCGGTGCCCTACAGTACAGCCCCCCAAAGGCCTGTGGGATATTCCTGGCCTATTGTATCCTGCACAACATGGCCAAAGACTGTGGGATAGCCATACAGGTCGAGGAGAGGGACAGCGATGGGGATGCTGGTGGCGCGGTGATGATGGGGACAAACAGCCCCCTGCGGGGCATGACCCCCGACTGATCCGGCTGGCCCAGCTGCACTGGGACACCATCACAGAGGAGCACTTTGCACAACACAGGTAAGTCATGGGGCCATGTGCAACCAACACTGTCCAGGGCACAACCCACATACACACAGGGTAACACACCAGGGGTGCATGACAGCGAGGGGAGTGGCAGGGTACAGGAGCACAAACACACAACCAGGGAGGGGTGAACAGTCACACGCCACATGGACAGACACACACACACACACACACACACCAGGCACAAAGTGCACAGGGGCAGGTGCACAGCAGAGCAGGAACAGACATGAGAAACACCCATGTCCACAGGCCACCACCACCACCTGTACTGTCCATGTACGTGTGTCAGATGCTGGGCACCCTTGCACCTTGGTGTACAGTGCAATGCAGGCATTATCATGCACACACACCTGTGGACAGCAGTCGGGAAGGTGTGCATGTGGTCCGTATGTTGGCGTGTAGGGCAGGGCACCCACTGGTGCACTGCCCACCAAAACACACATTGCACACAGGGCAGCACCAGACAGGGCCTGCACTGGGAGACAGCTCAGTCATGTGGCACAGTGCTATGGCCACCTCGGATGCATGGGCAGCCCCGCCGAAACCCAGCAGCACTGGCAATCTGAGCATGGGCCACATGGGGTGGCACCGATGGACCACCAGGAGCCCCACTGTGTGAACGTGACCTTGTCCGCACAGGAATCTGCAACATACCGAACATACCTGCACCAGGGGTGCTCGGGATGCCCACAGTTGAAACCGATGCCAACAGGGTGGGTGTCGCACGACGCCGGGAACGGGAGTGGCTAGCGTACTGCGCGGTGTGAGTGGCACAGGGGCACCTGACTGTGTGCCCAATGTGGCCATGGCACTGACCACTGCCTGTGTCAGCCTGTCAATGGCAGTGGTCACATCCACCCGCATATGGTCAATCCGAGACAGGATCCTCTCGTTGTCCCTGCTGTGCCGCTCCAGAGCCACACACAGTGCCTCCACGGACGATGCAACCCGCATCTGCCGCTGTACTGATGCCTGCAGCAGGCGGGTGTGCTCATCAAAGAGGTCATCTGCCACATCGGCAACCTGTTCCTCAGGGTCTGGAAGGGCCTGATGTACAGCACCCCTTGATGGTGGGTGCAGCTCACCAGGACCAGATATGGGCATGTCCACAGGTGGTGCACCTCCATCACCGCTGAGCCCTGTACCCCCAGTCCCGGTGGGTGACTGCTGCTGCTGCCCCTCCACCTGCTGTGCCCATGGGATCAGTGGTTCCCCTGCTGTGGCCGCAACAGTGCCAGTGACCTGCACAGCCACCTGTGCTGCCCCACCGGTGCTGACAGGCACAGCCTGGGACTGTGCTGTCATGCTGGCACACACGTCGGAACCAGCTAGATCCATGGGTATGTGCTGGCCTGCTGTGTGTCCATCCTGTGACACACACATGTCAATGCCCATAGTGGTCAGTGTATCATCGATGGTGCAGGTCTGTGCCACAGCCACAGCGTGCTGGCATGCTTGCATGCCAGACCGCTGGGACACAGGAAGGGCACTCCCCACACCTGTCTCAACATCTGTGAAGGCAGATGGCCGTGCACACTGCCGCAGTGCACGCCGGCAATCTGCGGAGGTGGATGGGCCCTCCTCCAACTCCAGGTGGCTGTCCACAGTGGACAGGCCCTCCACTTCTGACCCTGCAGGCCTTTAGGATCTGTAACAGAAAGGAAGGACACGTTAGTGCATGTGAACTACCTCCCCCCCCAACATGACATACCATGCAGTGATGGGCTACCACCTGTCTGGAAGCCACCTCCAGGCACACCCTCAATGGCACTGTGCTGCATGCTTGCAGCGAGCATGTCCTCCGACGGGGTCAGCTGCACCACCTCCGGCTGTCCACCGCCTGTAGCAGCACGTGCCGCCCTGATGGCTGCAACCTTCACCTTCACCCTCCTCCTGTCGGTCCCCATCTTCTTTTTACACTCCTGCACGGAGCGCTGGTGGCTGCCATGCAGGTTGATGGCACATGCCACCCCCTCCCATGCAGCAGCTTGGGCCTGAGGGGTGCTCCGCCGTCCACTGAGAAGTGGCTCCTGAGACAGGTATGCCTCAAACAGTATGTCTGTCTCTGCCTTGGTAAAGTTGGGCCTCCTCTTCCGCCCACCATCATCCTCCTCACCCAGTCCTCGCTCGGTCATTTCACGGCCTGTATGGGTGAGAGTGGTCACCTGTGACTGTGCAGTACACAGCTTCTCTGGGGCCATGGTCCAGAAGAGCAAAATGCTTGCAACTCACCTATCAGCTGCAGTAACCGAATATGGCCACTGCAGATCAATGTCGCACATTTATAGCGCACTGCATGCAAATTAGGAGTGGAGCAACTTTAATGAGATGCAAATCGCGCCACTGCGCCATTGAATGGCTGATCGGATGATTTGCATGTGACGGCTGAATATCACGCTGTTGCGCTTTGCGCAATACAGTTGAGCTGGCTGAGCCAATGGCGCAGTTCTGTGACTGCGTAGTACACAGCACTGCACATGCCCAGGTAGCTTACGCAGGCGTCTGCCACGCTGATGATGTGCTGTGTGCGATCAGCAATTCAGGACATGGCCACCATTGTGACAGTGGCGGTACAGCGCTGGTCATCACATGGCGCTGTGGCACAACTGCACAATAGTCCACTTTGGCAATGGCAGCAGGCAACCAATTGCGCTGGACGTGTGGACGTCCGATGGCTCTGTGCATGGCCTTTCGCCAGAGACCCATGACCTTGTGCCTGACCTTTGCCCTCTTGGCGCTGTACGTATGGCATGTCTGCAGCTCTATCGCGCTGTTCGGTAACAGCACGATAGGGACTGACGGCACTATATGAACAGCGCAATAGGGACTGACGGAGTTGTATTGTGCAACATTTCCATGTGGGGTTGCTGCGCTGCGGAGCGCCATATTGCCTACTATATACCTGCAGGAATGGCACGCAGGAGAGCTCCACAGTGGAGTGCTTTGGAGCTGGCCAACCTGGTGGCAGTGGTGGAGCCTCACCATGGGCTACTGTTTAGGGATGAACCCCTGAACGTGGCCTGCACACATGTGTGGCAGCAGGTGGCCACTGAACTTGAGGAGACCACTGGCCGGCGGCGCTCAGCGGAGCAGTGCAGGCACCGGTATGGTGACCTGCGCAGGAGGGAGCAGGCACTGCTGGCACACCTACAGTCACGTGCCAGGAGGGGCATGGTGCCTAGGCCAGGTGGGTGAGCCGTCTATGCACCTGTATTGTCCGCATGGGTAACACTTTGTATTGTGACCAGCATATGGGGGAGGGTTGGTCTATGTTTGGCTATGGTGGTGTTTACAGGTGTGTGATGTATGGGTCTGGCTGTGTTGGCAGGGACACTCATTGGGGCAGGGGGCTGTCTGCTTTGGGATTTCACTAATGTGTTTCTCACCTTTTGTTTCCCACAGGCGTGGAGGAGCGGAGGCGGGCCCAGGATGAGGCAAGGAGAGGGGTGGCAGCGGTGGCTGTCCGAGGTGGTGGCGGTGTTGAGCCATGGCATCAGCATCAGCAGCAGCAGCAGCTGCAGCAGCAGCGGTTTGATGAGGGTGAGTGTCATGACATCATGGATGCTATTGCATGCTGTGGGGGGCCAGGGCATGGCCACCATCCATGGACAACACTGCCATGCACGCGACGTGTGACAGTCAGCACTGTCTAGTGGCACTGCATGTCTGGGAGTGCGTCACTGGTGGTCCATGCATGCACTGGGCACATGGCTGTGGCACTAACTTCCCACCGTGTAGCCACATCACTGTACAGCCTTGGTTGTGCTGTGCTGGTCATGGGTGGGGTGTGTGTGCAGTAGCACACATGGCTGTTGCTGCCTGGTTGGGCTTGTCTTGTGCACGGTCACTGTGGGTGGGTGCAGTCCATCACAGGAGCGGGGCACTTGGCTGTATGCCATGCATGTTGGGTGGGCTTCAGGGTTGTGGACAGTCACAGCCATTGATTCTGTTCCCTTGTCCTAGGTGTCCAGGTCCTGAGGAGGATAGAGTGGGCTGTCCACCACCTGCTGAACGTGTCTTTGGAGTCCCTCGAGATACTGAGGGACATACAATGGAGGGGAGTGAGGCATCGGAGGAGGACCTGGGACCAGCAGCAGCCGGCTGATGTGCGGCCTGGCGGGCAGTAGCTGCCCCACACCTACCCCCTTTACCCATCCCTCACACCCTGCCTTCCCTCATCCAGTTCTTCACCCCTGTCCCTTACCCACCCCTACCTTGTACCCGTACCCCCATCCTTGTCTTGTATATAGATGTACATAGTTGTGTGTTCCTGTTGTTCCTGTTCATATTTTCTTTATATAAATCTATTTTGTTATGAATACTGTGGTGGTCTCTGATTTGCAGTTGGCTATACATAGGTGCTCAGTTGCAGCGGTGTGCATGGTATCTGGGGTGGTATTGTCCTGGGAATGTGTGTGTGTGTGCGTGGGGAGGTGTCCCTGGTGTGGTAGTGGCTTTCAGCCGGTCTGGCCGTGTGCTGCCACACACCGCTGGGTGCTGCTGGTGGGTCTGGCTTGTATGGTTCTGTGGTACACGAGGTTGCAGTGTGGCGGGGGGGCATTGGGATTCCTGCAGTGACAGTCACTGCTCATGGGTGGTGTCTTGGGGTACCAGTGCAGGGTGTGCTGTGCACAGGGGGGTGCTGTTGTGCACTTGTGTTGTCCGCCCCCTTTGTGTGGCAGTCTCAGCTTGCCAGTGGGTGTGCTGGGACACCATGGCCCAGCTGTGCTTTGTTGGCTTGTCCCCATGGGCCGGTGGATATTCCGTCCCTCGCCCAGTGATGCTGTGCTTAGGGTGTGGGGGTGTATTGTTAGTTCTGCAGTGTGTTCCTGTGCCCATCTGTGGCATTGGTGGTGGGCCCCTGCCTACCTCCCTGGTTGTGCAGTTCCATTGCTCTGCTGCTGGGGGGCTCTCTGCTTGCGCTATGGTGCCTCTGGACTGCTCAGCTGGGCTGGCCTTGTTGCGCTATGGCGCATCATATCTGCTCAGTTTCCCCTTCCTGGTTGCGCTATGGCACAGGTTATGCGATATTCAGACGTTGGCTGGTTGCGCGATTTGACTTGCTCCATGTTTAAATATAGCGTCTATTGCGCATGTGCACAATTGACTTGTGCTCGCTCCTGCTATTGCGCACATTTTGGGTGCAGTTTGAATATCTGGCCCCAGATTTTCAACATAGCTTTGTTATGACACTACCACATGAAGAAAGGCAGATCAAATGTTCAAATCCTGACGGAAAGGTGATTTCACATGGGGACTATGATATTAACCTTTGGGACACATAAACACATCTTGGGCAGAGGTTGAAAAATGACAGCTGTCACATACATGAGGCATTGTAAATTAATTGGCTATGTTGCACATTTGGGGTAAAAATATTGAAAATTACCAAAGTTACGGGCCTGCATTTGCGAAATTCAACATAGGCTCATAACTCTGTTGTTTTTTAATATTTTTACACCAAATTTAGAACATAGCCTTCTTATGACTCCACCTCATGAACAATGGCAGAGAAAATTTTCAACTCCTGCTCAGAAGGTGATTTGCTCAGCAACTGTGAAATCACCTTTCAGGACAGATTTACCAAATATCGCTTCTTTTTTTTCCCAGACCCACCTTCTTCCTGATCACCTCCACCCATATAATGGGAGGGGCCACCTTGAGTACCCCTCTGAATGGTGCCACATTGTATAGTCCAGTGGTGTGGAACTCTGGGCTCGGCCTCATGGGTCTGGCTACTGGATTCCGGCATCTATTTTGTCCCGTTAGTGATGGGAGGTGTGGCATGCAATGATGTAAGGATGCACGTACCCATGTCCGGCACACCTCCCGGAACTACTAAGCCTCACCTGCACTGGTCCCTAGCCTCTGCTAGGGGTTGGTCACAGACTGAGTGCTTCCCCACCTTTCTCTTCCTCCTCCAGAGAAGAGCAGTCCATTGGACACTCAATCCTCCCCCCCAGCCAGCACTTCGATTCCCCAAGCTCGCTTCCGAACTTGGGTCATCGGTGTCAGAAGCGGAAATCCAACCACTGCAGAGGCAAGCTGGCACTACCTAATGTCATTTACACATTGTTCATGAGGTGGTGTCCCAAAAAATGCATATTGAAAATCTGGACCAAAAATATGCATAAATGCCCAAATTATGTCGCTAAGTTCAAAACACCACTGAAATACATTGAACGCACATACCTGTTTCTTCAGTTTGTGGTCTGGCTTTGAAGAGTGAAGATGTGTATGCAGTCAGAGAGGATTACAGCATTGGACCTCAGATTGGTAAGTAAGGACTTGCAGGGTGGGTGCTGAGTGGGAGGGTCGGGTGGGGGGAGTCTTGCCACAAAAGACAGTGATGGATGATTTTCTTTTACAAGCACACAAAAAAAGACCAAGGATTTCTGCACTGAGAGATTGGACACTCTCCATTGTCACTATTACATTTCTTGGGGGAGTGGGGTGGTGTGTGCGAGAGGGAGGGTTGGGAGGAATAAGGAAAAAAAAAACTCGGGGGCATCCCGATCGCAACACGGGGGGATAGGGCACCCCCAATGTCACTCTTATGTTTCTGAGGGTGGGGTGGGGTGGAGTGGTGGGCACTGAGAGGGAGAGTCAGGTGGGGGAATATGAAAATTAAAAACTTGGGGGTGTGCTAATCGTGACACTGGGGGGATTGTGCACCCCCAATGTCACTCTTATGTTTATGGGCAGGTGCAGGGTGGTGGGAGCTGAGAGGGAGGATCAGGTGGGGGGATATGTACAATTTTAAAATAAAGAAAAAAATTGGCAGTCACTGCAAACTCTACCTTGTCCAACATGGCCACCACAGTCTATTGCATATGCACGACCACTAACGCATGTGCAGTGGTGTGCGGTGACCATGTTTTAAATTATAGATGGCCCCCCACCTGACCCTCCTCTCAGTACCCACCCCCACCCCCAGAAAAATAAGAGTTACAGTGAGGGTGCTAAATCCCCCAGTGTTATGATCAGGCAAAAAATAGTGCAGTGCCAGCTGAGGCAAGGAACAGAGTGCTCCAAGGATACCACAGATGCAGAGATGACTGTGCTCCGTGTTCAACATGTTGTTCGGTCAGAAGGAATGTGAGAGTCCTTTTCTCATAGCAAGAGGCCTACAGGGCTACACCCACTGCAGACGTAAAAATGAGGAGCAAAAAGGTGATGTTCAGGCAGATGATCTCACTATGACAGTCCCACCCAGCTGTGACACCTGGAGCTCTAGGTCACACTGCCCTGCCACCCACGTCCTTCATCTAGTTTCATGGTTTCCAGCCAGCTTCATTTTCTAGCTGGTCAGCCCTGCCCAAGGAGACATGAAGGGTAAAGAAGAGGGTACTTGGGGGCTGGATGCAGTCTCTGCACCACTTCAGGGTCAGGTACCTCTCAGTTCTGCCCACAGAGATACAGCGAGCAAGGCAAAAGGCACCTGGGGGCTAGAGGCATTCTGTGTACCAGCATGGGGTCAGGTATCTCTCAGTTCTGTCTAGAAAGACATAAAGGGTAAGGCAGAGGGCACTTGTGGGCTGGAGGCATTCTCTGTACCAGTACAGGGTCAGCCCTGACCTTTGCTGTATTCCTCCAAGGCTTACACTCCATGGTGGAGTCAGAGGGGATCCCTGGTTCTTTCTAATGTTCTTATCTGGTGAGGCCTGGAAGCTATGTGGCTCAGGGTCCTAGAGTGCTGGATCATCATCCTGTTGACAGCAGACATTTTTTTCTCTCTCTCTCTCTCTTTCTTTGTGTAGGTGCTTGATTCACCCTTTTCCTGCAGCACCCCATATAGACACCTTTGGGCCTAGACATATGCAGTGGCAGTGCTAATGCCTGCTCCTTATGAGGGAAGTGACTTCCTAGCCTACCACAAGGGGTAGCTGCAGTGGTGGATAACTGGGCCTTCCTTCCTAGGTTGAGATGGCTTCCCCACTGCAGGCATTTGAGTTCTCCTTTGCTGGGCGGCCCTAATACGGACCTTCATTTTTTAAAATATTTATTGGCATTCCTGCTATTAGAAATCCATGACAACAAAGACTTTTGTATATATAAATAAGAGCCCATTTACTATTGCATCATATTATTTCTGGTTGAAAACCCACACTTTATGATTGCTTACCTTCTCTAAAATTCATTGATGATGCTGGTTGTGTTATCTGCTTCCTTTCTTAGTAGAACTGAAATGCATACTAATGGTGTAATTATACCCAACCTTGTTTTGTTTCAAATCCTTGCTGTACTCTTATAGCATACTAAGTGAACATTACGAATACCCTCAAACAGTGCCAACACTCATAATGCAATAGTCTCCTCTCGTCCCACTGCATCATGAGAGTCTAGGCAGGTGTTGGGGTGTTCCCAAGTCCAGGAAAGATGCAGTGGGTGTTTATTTAAGAAGGAATTGAAAAGTTATTTATGGAGAATGGCCTTCTTGGAAAGTTAATATGCCCTGTAAAATACGTGAAATTTTATTGTAATTTATTATGTTTTTATGATATATTTTATAATGTTTATGGTTTGCTGTTTTGTATTGAATGTTGAAGTTTTAATCAATCTGTTCAGCGCCTTGATACAATGAAAGGTGCTTTATAAATAAAATTATTATTATTTATTATTATTATTGACTTTTGTCGACCGGGTAGGTGCACTGAGGCTAGAAGTCCCGTTTTCATGGGCGACATGGATGACCCAGGGGTTGGGGGTATACAGATCGTAACCAACTGAAATTGAACCAGATTAAGTTAATGGTGGCATTTTTAGTGAATGGGTGAAATTTGGTCAGGATACTAGAGAACTTCCCCTACTGTCCAGCAGGGGGACTCTGTAGCTGTCTGTCAAGAAGGCCACTCTGGGTGAGCCATTGGACAGAATGGATGTATCAGAGGCTGGGGAGTGGGTCTCCTCCCCTGCCTCTGTCCTCCTAAAGACCAGCCACACTTTGGACATTCAGCCTGATACAGAATTCCCCGAAGCTATGGATACAGATGAACCTACAAGAATCATATTGGATGTACTAAACCTCTGTCAAAAGACCCTGAATACCTCTGTCAAAAGACCCCAAGTACTGCAGACTCCTTGCTGAAGAAAAACAAGTGGAATTACAGCAGCTACAACTTCGAGCTAAAATTTTATTTATTTATTGAGAAATCAGACTTACACCCTTTGAGTCAAAAACTCTTTTGCAAAGGCTGCTCATCGGTAGACATAGTACAGCATCACAAATCAGGCGCAAGACATCAATCAGTCCATATATTACATTAGCAGGTAAGGTAAAGAACTGAGTAGCATTCCATAGCAGAGGGCAGACAGAGACAGCCCAGAGTTGTGTGCAAAAACAGCAGATAGTAGAACTTCACAAGAGCAGCTGCAAGACATCAATCAATCCAAATATTACATTAGTAGGTACAGTAAAGAACTGAGTAACATTCCTTAGCAGAGGGCAGAGTCAGCCCAGAGTCATGTGCAAAACAGCAGCAAAAATTAAGGAAAGCAAGATACAGATTGTAAAGACAGAGTGAGGGAGGTGGCAGGGGCTGAGTTAGTATAGTACTACTAGGAGCAGTCACAAGTAGAGTTGTTAGCGAGAAATACCTTGAGTGAGGTTTTAAAAGGGCCAATTTTTGTACCAGCAGTCAGAGCAACAGGTAGGTCATTTAGCCAGCTTGGAGCCTTGTGATAAAAGGCTCTCTGACCCATAGACGTCCTGCAGCGGGGAACCAAGAAGGGGACCTTGTAGGTACTTCTGGTGAATTGTTGTGGGAAGGAGGGTTGGATGAGGCCCTGTAGGCTAGGTGGGGTAAAATTCCACTGCATTTTCTTCACCAGGAGGCATGTGTGGTACTTAAAGCGACATTTAAAGTTTAGCCAGTTAGAGCGACTGTAGAGGCCACACTTGTAGGTAGTTCGATCACAGCCTGTCACCAGGTGACAGGCCTTGTTTAGCACTGTCTTGATGCGACAGACAGCAGTGCTATCAGCAGAGCCATAGAACACAATTCCATAGTCCAGCACAGAGAGAATAGAGGATGACACAGCAAGGCGCAGCCCCTCATTAGGCAGACAGTGTTTAATCTGATAGAGGAAGCCAATTCTGTAGTTAATAGTGTTACAGAGGGTATGGATATGTGCATGATAGGTAAGGAAGGAGTCAAGGCTGATGCCCAATTAATTGAATGCATTTACCTGCTCAAGTGGGGAGCCTTGGGTGGTGTTTACAAGTAGGGTGGAGTCATGGTTGGGGTTCTGACGGTATGCAAAGATCATGGTCTTAGTTCAAATGGCTCAGATATGATCCTCTTTAGTAATTAATATGGACTGTGCTGTCTTAGAAACCACTCCCGCTACATCTTCATCTGCTGACTCACCCAGGAAACTGACATCACATGATGTAGATGCATCAAAGGAAAACACCGCTGTCAGCTCTCCAGACCTGGCACTTGTTCATAACATTGTTCCTCACTTGGAAAAATCTTCTCTGCCTGCTTTATCAGAAAGTGAAATATCGGTCGAAGAATCTATGGGAATCATGTCGAGAATCGCGCATACATACAGTATACTGTCTGGCCTAAGACAGGCTACAAAATCAGCTGCCACACCTGACTGGTTGGTGGAAACGGTGTTGTTTGCCACGCTTTGGGAAAGGATGCTGAACAACAATGAATGGGTTTCAGGAGCCTTGTCTGTTCAGATGCTGACACCTGAGGAGCTCCGAGGTAATACATATACTTTGGGAACTAATATTATGAACAATATAGGCTCTCAACAAACTTCCCTGTCATATTTAACTTTTGACTTGGAATTGACAAAAAGTCCTGAACTGCACTTGCCGGCGGATTCCACACTAGGGCCTCAGCAATCCCAGACAATACCTCTGCAGACTCACACTAACATTATTCCAGATGCACCTCTTAATATACCCCACAGAACCAACACCAGGCCCTATGCCTCACTATTTCATTTTCGGGTTAACCCAGCAAAAAGACACAATGCTGTTAGACTGCTCTACAAAGGAGGGCTAGAATTGTCACCAGATAGATTGTACTGTACATTGGTAAAACTTTGCTTAAAGAATCTCTACTATTTTTTGCAACAGAAATACAGGTATATGCTCTCATTCATGTCTCGGGAGAGCACACGTTTGATGTCAACTACTGCTGGGTTAGAGTATTTTTGGAACAGTTATAATGACTTAAAAAATACACCATTATGGGCTCTATTTGAAGTTATACCCCTAACTAAACCAGCCCTCAAAACTGTGACTGTATTATTTCAAAATGAGGGAGTCAGTGTCACAGATCTAATCTACTAGCTCAAATGGAGATGTACAGAACTGGAATGCCCAGAAGCTATTTTTGATAGTGAAAACTTATAGACTGGGGGCTGGCATATTAAAGTTCTTCTGTAGTCTGCAGATACTGGATTACAGCATTTGCCAAACTCATTTTTTCTAGGGAGAGGTAGGGGGATTCTGTTTTATGCAGGCCAACCTAAAGCTTGTTACAAATGTGGATCCAGAGGGAATATTAGCAGTATTTGTGATAAAGTGAGATGCAATTTGTGCAGGGAAACTAGTCATACTAGTAGTCAATGTCTTAATGAACTACCCTGCAATGTGTGTAATGAAAAAGGTCATTCATATCAGAGCTGCCCATGGGCAGCACAAAATGAAACACAGGCAGATAATGAAGACCGCTTGATAATCGCTAATGCTGAGACACAAAAATCCGTTAATACAGCCTCTGTTTCCAGGACTATCCCAGTCCCCCTGACTGTGATCCCACATATCGTTGTTCCTCCTGGTCCTTCCCTTGCTCTGGTCCCCCCTCCCACTACCCCTGAAGTACCTTCCAAAAACCAGGCTACATCAATGGTTATGGATTACCCTTCCACTTCAACAGACCAGACTAGTATGCCTTTCCCACTCCCACCAGTGTCATAAAAACAAAATGGCTTGGCCCCCCCAAGTGACAGAAAAATTAAAAGGCATGGTCACTAGATGCAGACAAAACTGGACTACACCTCTTCCCAAGTTACTAAGAAAACAGCTTTTCCCCTTTCAAACAGGTTTCAGTCCATGTCTGAAGATTCTGAAGAGTCGGACATCGATTCACATACCTCATCTTTTAGGTCTTCGGTGTGTGATCTTACCTCTGACATGGGGTGGGGGGAGGCCCAACCATGGACACTGGAACTACCAGAACAAATAATAACAAACCTAAGGTAAAAATGAAATCAAAAAGAGGCACTAAGAAAACTAGGAGGAAAACCTCTTGAGACTTCTCTTCTCTCTTTGCTTTCTTATGACTTTCTCACTTACTGTCTGGTCTATTAATGTAAATAGTGTTAAAAGCCATAGGAAACAAACCGCTGTGTTTTTCTCTTTACCATCTAATTCAGCAGGTATCTATTTTCTACAGGATACTAGATTACATACCATTTCTGAATTTCATACAGCATCCTGAACTCGGTGTGCTGGACCTGTGTATTGGTCTCTAGGTCCAGACAAATGTTCTGGAGCGGGTATATTGTTTCATTCAGTTGATGTATAGGTTATCAAACTGACTGACCTAGTTCCAGGCAGAGTCCTGATTCTTAATACTAAAATTCAAACCTCACTGGTTAGAATGATTAATGTATATGTAATGCAGAAAAAAGCAGAACGTGTAGAACTATTTAAAACTATTCAGCCCTATCTTCATTCTGCATAAACTGTCATTTTAGGTGGAGATTTCAACTGCGGTTTAACAATAAATGATAGAGGACAGCAAACTAAAACAAAAAAAGTATTTTGTGATCTGGCTTGTCTTTCCAATACTATTAGAACAGCTGGTCTAGTAGATGCTCACCTGTCTACTTCTATCAGCCACATCCCACTTTTCATAAATGTAGTCTGGCTACTAGAATTTATTTTTCTTTGTAACTAAATTACTACCTATAAAGCACATTAAGATAGTAGCAGTTGAATTCTCTGACCATGAACTGCTGGAAATGTGTGTATGTTGTCATGAAACAAATGGACCCGGACCATGGAAGTTCAGTTCCTCCCTGCTTCTGAATCAAGCTATTACCCAGAACATCCAATATTTCATACAAGCAAGAACATCTGTATTTTTGCTTTATGTGAATCCAACACAATGGTGGGAAGACTCCAAAAATGACTTAGTTCTTCTCTTGAAACAGCTAACTGAACATAACAGAGGTGCTTTATATCTGCAGTATCTTCACACCAGAAAGCAGTTGCAGAAATTTATTTCCTTGTCCCACGAGTCTTCTCTTGATTACTCACCTCAAATTCACCAAATTAAACAAGAGGTGACTCAATTCCACCTACAAAAAGCTGAATACCTTAAAACAACAATAACAGTTTGGCACACAGGGTAATCTTTATTACTTGTGCACCTATGATACTTGTAATTTTCGTTCTCAACAAAAACTAATTCATTGTTTATTAGACCCAGATAATATAGTCCAAACGGATCCTGAGAAAATAAGGCAAATAGTAATTATACCTTGGAATCAAATACATTCCAGTGGGTTCAGAAGATATCTATGCATTTTTGAATACAGTTACTCTTCCCACATGTCCCTTGGACATGAAACACCAACTTTTGCAAACTATCAGTGCCGACAAAGTTCTTTCTACAATTAACTCCTTACCAAATGGGAAACCCCTGGAAAAGATGGACTTACCAGTGAAATATATAAGTTAATTGGTCCTGAAATTGCAAATGAACTAGCCCTTGTATTTGGCCATATTCTTTCTACAGCCTCACCTCCTCTTCATATGAAAGAGGGGTCACTGATATATTTATTTAAAAAGGAAGATACTGTATGTGTCTCTTACAAAATTGGAGATCGATCTATGTTTTGAATACAGATTTTAAAATTCTTACTAAATTGCTCCAGAACAGACTCATTACAGTGGCAGCCAAGCGGTGAAGTGCAGCTAAGTGTTGGGAGTCTGAAGGAGTGTGGCAGGCTCTCTCAACTCCTGCTATACCGTGCTGAGCTGTGTAATTGGGGACCCTGAATGTTAACATCATCCTATGAGTGTACAAGCTGCAAGACTCATAAGCCCTAATTGCTAGTGAACTATGGCTATAATGCATTCTGGAGAGGGCTGTAATGACTGCGAAATGTGCTGCTGATTTCTGCCTTGGAACTGTGTCTGACTGTCTATATTTTATTATATTGCTGCTACTGCTGCTGGTTTTAATTCTATAACGTGCTGCTGATATTGCTAATTGATTTTCTGCACTTGCAATACTTGAGCTCCCTATTGCTGCTCCTGGCTGCACCCCCTACCCCCGATTGGTGGTGGCAGCCTTCTTGTAGGGTTGAGGGGTTTAAATCTTTGAACCACTAAACGCGGCAGGGTTTACAGTGGTAGCCGAGCAGTGAAGTGCAGTTAAGTGTTGGGAGTCTGAGGGAGTCTAGGGGAGGCTGGGGAGTGGGAGTGAAAGAACGAAGGATGTGGGTCATGAAGAAAATGAGTATGTGAGTTTGTATTGTTGTGGGAGGTTTGTTGTGCTGTAATAGCATATGTTTTTTGGTTGCACCTGAGGGGCTGGAAAATGGAGCTAAGGTTAGTTCTAATAATAATTTGTTTTCAAATTCTGTGGTGGTGGACCAACCGTGAATTGTATCATTTCAGTTACTGATTAACCATAGTTTTGAGTTAAGACTTCTCGGATATTGGGGTATTCGCTGTTCATTGTTTAATGGGAAATGTTCGATTTATAAACTGGGGTATATTGTTGATGAGGCCTGCTTATTGATGATGGCTGAAGATAGGTGGCTGGAGATATTGAGTTGAACCCTGAGCCTACTAATTTTGGTAATGAATTTACTTCCCCTGGGCTTAACTGTTCTTCTGTATTTGCTGATTGCCATGGCTTCAAGATTATGCATTTAAATGTTTGCAGTTTGATACCAAAGTTGGCTGAAGTTGAACAGTTAATTGATTGTTATACTCCCGATATAGTTGCTCTTTCTGAGACCTGGTTGAAGCCAGGGATTCCAAATGATGTGTGTAGAATTAATGGGTATGATCATATAAGAGTAGATCATAAGGGCAATAAAAAAGGGGGGAGAGTTTTGATCTGTTTTAAAGAAAATTTACAGATGTGTATATTGAAATCATGTGGTGATGTTGTTTGTGAGTCTGATTGACTGATACTTCAGTTTGTCTTAGGGGGTAGGAAGAATGTTATTGTGGGATGTATGTATATCCCTCCTCATAGTGGTCTGGATGGTCTGAAATATTATTTGGATAACTGTTCTCCCTACTTTAAATATGGTGATGTTGTTATTGTGGGAGGTATGAATTTGAATTGGTTGCAAAGTGATGTAATGGGGTTAGAACCCTTATTGCATTCTTACGGGTTAGTTCAATGTATCAGGGAGTTTACTCAATTAAATCCATCAACACTGAACCATTCAGTACTCAACTGGGTTGTTACAAACAGGGAGCATAGGATTGCTAACTTGGGAGTACTGGCTGATTCAGTTAGTGATCATATGGCTATATACTGTGTAATGGATTTTCGTTGTCATAAACCTCCTCCTTGTTTGGTTCATGCTAGGTCCTTTAATAATCCCAATATTTCTTTATTACATTCTCATTTAAAAAACATTGATTGGTCCTTTTTAGAATGTACTCCTGATGTTGATTTGGCCTTGGATTATTTTTACAACCAGTTGCTGCTGATTCAGGATTCTATGTTCCCTGTTCGCTCATTAGATGCTGTGGTTCTCCTACAGGGTGGTTTTCACTGGCTATTAAGAAATTGATAAAAGGTTGAAATGCTGCCTGGTTGGAATTTAAAAATTTCCAAGTGTAACTGCTTTGAATTTGTATTGTAGGATCAGGAATTTAGTATTGGAGGAGGTAAGGAAAGTGAAAAAATATTATTTTAGGAAGCATTTTGATTCAAGCTGGGTGAATCCTAAATGATTCTGGGATAATATAAACTCCCTTTTGTCCTCAAAATCTAAATTAAAAATTCAGAAGGTAATTGTGGGTAAAGTTGATATTGCTGATCCTTCTGAAATAGTTAAACTATTGAATAATACATTTTCTGATCTGTTCATTTATAGAAATGTAGCCCCACAATTTAGCGTTCCAAATGTTGAGCTATTTGATGTATCTCTGGATTGACCTAGGTTTGAGTTTAGTGACATAACTCAAATTGAAGCCTTAAAGTTATTATCGACCCTTCCTGATCGGGATAGTGATTGTGAAGGAGGCTTAGCTGGCTGATTCTTGAAATTCTCCATCCCATTTTTCATTGACCCTCTTTGTTATTTATTTAATTTGTCTTTGGTTACTTGTTCATTTCCTGATGAATGGAAGAAAGCTAGATTGGTCCCCATCCCTAAGAAAATTAATGCTGTTTATTTGGATGATTTTAGGCCTATTTCGATTCTGAATCCACTTGGCAAGATGCTTGAAAAATTAGTGACATTTTGGATCAATGAGTATCTAGAATTCCATACATTACTGGACGCACACCAGCATGGCTTTTGGAAATATCATGGGACAGATTCAGCCTTGGTCGGGTTCACGAACACCATCCTCTGTGGGTTTGAGAGAGGAAATTTGACAGGGTCGGTGTTCGTGGACCTGGCCAAGGCTTTTGATCTGATTGACTATTATCTTGCCTGGTATAAATTAGTGTAAATGGGTTTTTCTGTAGCTGTTGCTTCTTGGGTTCACAATTATTTGTGTAATAGATGTCAATATGTTCAAGTTGGATCTGTTGCCTCGGATATGTCCTCAATTCATTGTGGCATTCCACAGGGTTCCATTTTGGGCCCTTTATTATTTTCTATTTTTGTTAACCAGTTGCCTAGGGTTTGTAAACAAAGCAGTACATATTTATATGTGGGCGATTTGATCATCTATGCTCAAGCAGAGTCTGTGGTTGAGTTGTCTTCCACTTTGAATAATGATTTTAGGGCAGTTTACTCCTGGTTATCTTGTAATGCTATGGTTTTAAACTTGGGCAAAACAAATCTCATGTTGTATGGCATGCCATTAATGTTTGAGGTTAATCCAAGCCTTGATATAATGGATCAGCATGGTCTTCTGATTGAGCAGGTATCACAGTTTAAATATTTAGGTGTGATTCTAGATCCATGTTTATCTTTTTCTCTTCAAGTTCAAATGGTTGCTAAAACAATTAATAGGAAACTTGGTTTACTATATAAATTTATTTCTTATTTTTCTCCTGATACTAGGAGAACTATCGCTGTTGGGTCTCTTCTAGCTCACTTTGATTATGCATCTGGTCTTTACCTTAATATAGGTCATAAGGAATTGAATGCCCTAACTGTTACCTACAATATATATAGGTTTATATTAGCAGCCCCAAGCAGGACCCAGCATTGTTATCTATATTCTAAACTGGGTTGGCTTTCACCTGATTATAGGATTCAATATTTTGTGGGATGTGCAATGTTTAAGAGTTTTTATTTTGGAATGTCTTTTCCTTTGTCAGAATTAGTTTCTCTTAGAAATGTCTTACCAAGTCTGAGGTCTGCCAATGATCCTTCATTTAATGTTTCTTGTCATCGATTAAAGAGCGGGATACGAGCTTTCTCTGTGGGTGCACCAAAAAATTGGAATGTTTTTCCTCTTGATGTTAGATTGGCTGTTTCTATACCAAATTTTAAATTGAGACTCAAGCAATATTTATTGTCTTTGTCAAATTGTAATTGTCATTTGTAATTGTTAATGTTTATTTTGATTGTATGCATTTTGTTGTATGTCCGGGTCAGGCCTGAAAAGGGACCTTTGGTCCAATGTCCTTACCCAGTTAACAAAGAATAAAATAAAAAAAAAATAAAAAAATGAAATAAAAGTGATAATTCACCTCCTTTCACCTGCCCAGACTAGCTCTATACTAGGTAGATCAATCACAGACCACCTACTTCTCCGGGAGTTAGTATATATAGGAAATTTACATAATTTGACAGGTTTTATTCTTTCTCTAGCTCAAAGAAAAGTCGTTGACTCTGTAAACCATACTTATCTCTGGAGTGTACTTAAATTCTATGATATACCCCAATCATTTATCTCCTGGCTTCAATGCTTATATAGGATGGCTACAGTATCCCCACTTGTGAACGGCAGGTGTTGACCCCTTATTCCCATTAAATGAGGTGTACGACAAGGATGTCCACTGAGCCCTCATATATATATATACATATTTATTTATAAAATGGATAAATCTAGTAGCTCCAGATCCAGTCTTCTGATTGTATAAAACACATCACATGACTGTGCGTATATCAGAGCGTGACCACACACCTGCACTTTTACCCCTCTAAAAAACAATTTTGCCATTTTATACGGTAGATAACCCATTCTACGGTGTGTGGTCGCGCTCTGATATATGCACGTCTTGGGTGGTTGACGCACACCAAGGCATGTGTATAGCAAAGCATGATCGCACACCTAAGAGTGGGTTATCTATTACATATATATATATATATATATATATATATATATGTATATATTCTGTATAGATCCCTTGTTATGAACTTTTAATTCATCACCAGTCTTAAAACCCTTACATTGCACTGAAGGTCCTTTGCTCTTAAATGTCTTGCTTATGCAGATGATAGCTGCCTTCTAGTGCAAGATGCTTCCTCAGCTGAACATGCGTTACAGATATGCTCCCAATATGAATTAGCCTCGGGAGCCTCACTTAATTTAGATAAATGTTCTGGCTTACACATGAGGTTTCAAACAAACCATGCGCAGTCTGTAGCAGGAATCAATATTGTTGATGGCCCCATTAAAATTCTGGGTTTAAACTTTGGACATGGGCATCTGGATATCATGAATTGGGACCCTAAAATTACACCAGGTAAATCCATGGTAGCTGCATAGAATAAATGGAAGACAAGTAAAAAAAGAGAATATTTTCTTATAAAAACACTGTTAATTCCCCAGTTTCTATTTCTTAGTTATGTGTTTCCTCCCCCAAAACAACTGGAAACCTCCATACTTAATATCTTTTTTCCAAGCCATTTGGGGAAGTAGGCTAAATCCTTTGAAAATAATTATTACTTACTGCCCATAAGGCGGGGAGGGGGGGCCTGAATATGGTAAACCCTATTGTTTTCTACTTCTGTATTTTTCTTTATTCAAACTTAAAACCTCTACTGATTAATACTGATAAGGCTTGGGCACCTTTGTTTTATGTGAATATCTCCAAATGGTTTCAGCCTTGGGATGCAGGAACCTTAAAATATATTAAGCCAGGAGGTATAACTCCCCTTTATCTTAGGGATATATTTGTGAAACTTAAGATTTGGAATATCCCTAGTGTACAATTAGAAAGCAACTATACGCCTCGATTATTCAGGGTAATTTCTCAGAACCAGTGACCTTTACTTCTTGTCCCATACCCCTACAATCTTCATTAATATCTTTGCTGAGAGCGCCCAGAATTCCTGCTAAGATGTGGGATTTGCATTGGTTAGCATGTCATGAGAAAATTAATGTAAAAAATAACCATAAACATAAACACCTTCAAGACAGATATTGTAATAGGGTGAATTGTATTCAACAGTTTAAGACAATATACCATTTATACTTTTCTTGTTCATACATTTCTACATTTTGAACATTTCTCTCTCAACAATGGATTGAACCTCAATTTTCACAGGTGACATATGAAATATTAATATATGACCAGTATACGTCTGGTTGGCAGAAATTGAATGCCAGTACTTTGAATGTTTTATTTATAGTAATCAAGTGGTATATCTGGAACAATAGGTGTTTCTTTTCTTTGCAGAAAAAAGATAATCCACTTGTTTTGATTAACCAAATCATGGTAGAATTAATATCAGTATACTTCCTAGAATCTAAATCAGTGTCATTAAAGATATTAGGGGAACATTGGAAAAATATGCATTGGACTACTAACACTGATACGACTGTTACTTAATCATTTTCCTTTTTTTATCTAATTTTATTTCTCCGTTTATCCTTCCTACTGAGCTTACATTTCATTTGTATATCAACTGTGATTTAGTTTCATTTTTATTAAGATGTCAGCATTTCTGTCATGTTTTGTTGTTTGATTTTTTTCTCAATAAACTCCCCTACTCTTTTCGAGAAGTGTCATGGGATCTTTAACATTCACCTGAACAACCACCAGAACAGGCAGACGGGACCTCGGTTTAATGTCTCATCTGAAAGGCAATGCTGTGTTGAATAAGGGCTTTAAACAAATACGTTTTGTGTGGTAACACTAGTAGGGTGGCAGTCTGTTTTTCACTTTTAAAAAGGAATCAGAATAAAACTACCAGCTATATCAACAGTCAAACATACAGAATGTGAGAAATCATAAAATGTGTTTTTTAAAACTATTGCCTTAGGGGTTGACAGTGTCCCTTTAACTGTCCACAGTGAAGATTATACCTCTCACCTGTCCAACATGGGATGGACATTCTCCCTGTTACCACTCAAAATTCCTGTATACCACACTGCACAGTGATCATTTTAACCAGACAATCCGAGTAATGTCCACAACAAACTTTTTCCACACTGTTCTAAGAATGTATCTCCATGATATGATGATGATGATGATGATGATGATGTAACCCATTATACGCTCCCTCACATACACATTTTGCAGAACAGTTTAGGTAATGAATGGTTGAGATGTGTGGGAAGGATGACCATCATATCCTTGCTTGTCAATTATCATAAAGCATTTTATGTGACTTTTGTTGAATTCAATATTCAAATGTATTTATCTTGTGAGACAATAAATCTTGATGTAGGCACAAAAAACAGAAGTTAATATTCATTCCATATACAGTATTTTGGAAAATATACTGTATATATATTTTTGAGATTCTGTTTTCTCCCCTTCCCTGGCTCCGGATCTTGCCACTCCTTCAGGCATCCCTAGGTTCCCTGCACCCCCTCCAACCTCTCCGGGCGCTCTTACTGCCTCAAATCGCAGCCTTACCTTGAGGTAGCTCGGTGTTACCCTTCGACAAGTGGGTCCCTCTCCTTCGAGGGGGAAGGCACAGGTGGGGGTGGCCCAGCACACTATTTTTCCTATCAGCCTCTTGGCGCTGCTGAGGCAAGGGCTGACCCATAGGAAATCTTTGGACGTGACTCAAACTGGGTGCTATCATCCGGCCAATCCAGAATGTTTTTTTCCTGTGTTCTGGTGTTATTGTCCCTCCTGAACCGCTAACTGCAGTGCCCCTAGTCTCCACCGGGGGCCACTACTGGAGTGAGGCATCCCCCACCCCACCCCAGGAGAGGAGAGCAGTCCTCTGGATGCTCGATCTCTCCTTCCCCTGCCAGCCCACGGCGTCCCAAGTCCATTCCCGAACCTGGGTCACCGGTGTGGTTTGAGGTGTGGCATCCAGCCCCTCAGCCCTCTGCACCACCGGGCCGGCACATCGGAAAATATTTAATACAAATTAATTCTGCCCACCCCTGGGTTATGAACTGACTGTATGGAAGCAGCTGTTTTTAGGTGCCAGCAAGCATAGCACCTCTTGTAGTCATGCATACTATTTTCTGCATTTACTAAACATAGTGTTACATTCACTGTGAGTGATTTGGTTGTCAATATCAGTGACAGGGACTGGTATATGGTTTCAGATCACTGAACTATTAGTTCTGTGTTGCAGAAAGTAAATCCAAATTAATTCTGACTGAGGCCTGTGCGTAGGTTTGAATACAACTTGAGCATGAAGCAATTCAACTTTAGTGTCTCCCTGAGAAGACTGAGCTACATGCCATCTGTGGTAGGTGGGTGGGGAGTGCTGGTGAAGGGGGAGGGATCTGCACTGTGTACGAATTCATCTACAGTGGAAGGCTGATCACATGCTATGGGCTGATACATAGAAAGAACAAACACTGGCCAATGCCTTAATGTTTGCTTGCATGCTGTATGACAGAAATTGTTATTCTTAGTATGTCAATCATGATCGGCTGGTTTTATTTTTACAGAGAGCATGAGCACAAACTTCATTCAATAGATGGGTGGCTGCCATGAAGGAAGGTGGGTTGTGCTGCACACCTTTCTGGTTAAATCAGGTGCTGGGGGCTAAGGGTGCTGCCAGGGTGGGGGGACAAGGGGAGACATAGGGATCCTTGCTGTTTCATGCATACAAGTGCTTTTACTTCAAGAAGACTGTAGCCAGCTGTGGAGGAAGGCAGGTTATGGTGGTAAACTACCATGGGAATAAAATATTGTAAAGTAGTGTCAGTAGCTCAGTAGGTAGCACACTCACCTCTGAGGCCAGGAGATCAGAGGGCTGTGGGTTCAGTTCCCACATTTAGCACTTGGGTTAATATCCTAGTACTGACATTGTAGTGCAGCATGAGAGGGGTGCTGCACTTCTGAGGTGCCATTTTTTGGATGAGACATTAAACAGAGGTCCCATCTGCCTGGATTGGTGGTAGTTCAGGTGGATGTTAAAGATCCCATGGCACTTATCGAAAAGAGTAGGGGAATTTTTTATTCAAAAACTGAAAACAAAATATACACAAATGTACTGCTTCATACATAAACCATAAAGAGAAAAAACAAAAAGAAGAATAACATCATACTTCAAACTACAAACAAAAATAAACTGTTACTGTACACAACCCCTGTCTCATCCCCATTAAAAAGTAGGGGAGTTCCATAAGGAAAAGAAAACTTACAAGAACATGTTACATCATGGAATTCATAATAAAGGAAAATCAAAACATAAAGAAGTATTACAGTATACAGTAACCGCAAACAGAAAATATCTACATTAGGAGATAAAAACCATCCCTGACTCCCAACCCAGTCCAAATGAAAAGGCAGGGGAACATTACAATGCAAAGAAAAATTAACTCAGGAAAAAAATCCAGGAGCAGAAATCCCAGTAGCGTCAGAAAACCCCAGATGGTAATGAGGCCTGCTCGGAGCTATAGATATTACACAAACCCTGCAAAATTTGGGTTACTGTTTGAATGGGAGTATACACCTTTTGTTGCAGCAAAAATGCACATCTGGCCTGCTATAAATAGTAGTGGCAAAAGGTAAAAATCAAATGCAATGTATTGGGGTGATAGCGACTCAGACCAGAAGGATAGATGCCATAAATTAAAATATCATAGGTGAGAGTAGAAAGGGTCTTGTCTTTCCACTTGTGAAGGAGAAGAGTCCAAACAGGTTGTGTAGAAGGGCAATCAGTTAAAACAATGAAACATGGTTTCAGGAATAGAAGGGCACGGGTCACGAGGACAAGTTCTTTCCTCCTGAGATTTATGTTTCAGGTTATCCCGAACACCTAGCCTGCCGTGACATGAAAGCCAGGTCACATCACAAACCCGCTGTGGAATGTGGGGATCAGTCAATTGGCGAAAGACACAAGAAGAGTCCAGAACAGAGCCAAGAGGGCTCTGCAACACTGGGAGGTCCAGAAAGGATGATCCCAGAATAGACTGATATAGTTGCTTCCTGGATGAAGAAAGAAGCATCGTAGGAGTCAAAAACCACTGACGAATCTTTACAAAAGTCGGGATAATAAAACGAGGGAGATTATATTTCCGAAAATTCTGGGGAATCTCCATTGGTGGAAGACACCATGCTGCACACAATGGAGCAACACAATGATGGAGAAGGGAAAACCAAAAAACTGGCTGGGCTTGCAATAAGGAAGGAAAAGTGGTCTTGAGAAACAAACAGTGAAAGAACTCCAAAGGGTTCAACATCCAAACACCGCCATGGCTATAATCAAGAAATGTGTAATTCCTTTTCACCGGGTTCAAGCGACTACCCCAGAAGCCCTGAAAGAAAACATTATACAGATGAGCTTCCAAAGAAAAGGGAACCAGAAAAACAGAAGCCAAGTGAAGAAATAGAGGAAGGACAAAAAGTTTCAACAGCAAAACTCATTTCCATTTAGAAATAGTATGACCCTTCCAGGAAGCAACGGTGTGAAAAGCCTTGTCAAAAACAACAGTCCAGTTGGTGAGGACATCATCCGGTGTGCCAAAGGACAGCCCTAATATCTTGATGGGGGTATAACAGACCGTGCCCCAGCAATATGACAAGTAGAAGTAGAAAAACTAGGGAGAAGCAACAATGGGGGGTATACAGTGGAGCTTTTACTGAAATTCAACCTAGATTCAGAAACTCGCTCAAAGTCTGAGAGGAGATGGAGTAAGGCTGTCTCTTGAAGTTGTGGTGTGGTGAGAATATATAGGTCATCTGCATAAGCTAACACCAGAGGTACAGGGGGCGCAGAAAAAAAAGAGAGATGAGGAATAGAAGGATGATGCAAAATCCTGCAAAGTAAGGGATCAATATGAAAAACGTAGAGAAGAGGACTCAATGGGCAACCTTGCTGAACTCCAGTCCTACTCAAGAATGAGGGACAAGGGGTGCTATTCACATAAGGCTGGATCCACGCAGTAGAATAAAGCAATTTGAGCCACTGGATGAAACAACATGGGATACCATAGTGAGAAAGGACATGGAAAAGATAATCATGGTTCACCCTGTTGAATGCCTTCTCCTGATCTAGAGAAAGAGGAAGTGAGGGAGAAGAAGAAGAGCTGAAAGTAGAGACATTCCATAGAAGAGAAAGATTTGAAACGATGGAGCGATGTGGAATAGCACAAGTCTGAACTTCAGAGATAACATGATGCAACAGGAAGAAGTCGATGGAGCAAACAGAGGCAAAAATCTTGTAGTCTACATTCAAAAGGCTCAGTGGTCTCCAATTCCGAATATCTGCCCTATCCCCCTTCTTATACAAAAGAAACATGATGGCGTCTGAGAAGTGTAGGGGGAGAGAATGAGGAGAAATAATAGCATTAAAAAGCACGGTAAGGAAAGGAGAAAGAATATCAGTAAACGTGTGGTAAAGCTCCGCTGTTAGACCATCTAATCCTGGACAAGTGCATCATTTTTGCTTTTTGATGGCAATCTGGACCTCTGACAAGGATATCGGGGCAATCAATCTGGTACAGAGATCTAGAGGGGGAGAAGGGAGAGGGAAATCAAGAAAAGAAAAATCCAGAGGTGAAGTCACTGTAGGGGTACCAAAGGCAATTTTCAGATGTGAAAAAACCTTACCCTGAAGGGAGGTAATAGTATCATAAACAGATGCAGAGTCAGGGTCTAGAAGATGGTCAATATGCGTGGCCAACACTCTGTCAGAACAACATTTATAGATGTCAAATGAAGCTTTGGAAGACCCAGCGCCACAAGAGGCCTCTAGACGAAAGGAGCGGGCTCTGTCATACTGGTATGCTTCCATCTGGGTCTTCAGGGAAGCAATAAGAGGGGAGAGTTAAAAACCGGACTCAGACGCTCTTGAGATAGTATCCTGTAAATGTTGTTGCAAAAGTAAGTACTGATGATAAGAGGAGGCTGATTTCCTCCTAGCATGCTGAAGAAAGAAACGCTTGACATCCAGTTTGGTATCTTCCCACCACGGAGGGGGGAGGTATAAGCATCTAGCACCGAGGCTCGGGCCAACAAAAAATCCTGACAATCCCGAATGAGACTAGCATTAGACAGCAAGGAGCTATTCAATTTCCAACGCGATGAAATGACCAGAGGGTGAGAAGCAGTAGGAGAGCAGAGCATGGAAATGGCCATGCGATCTGAGGTTTCGCAGGGAACAACTTTAGCTTGGTGAACCTTGACATTCTGTGACAGAAAGAAAAAATCAATATGAGTGGCCATTAATCCTCTGTGATAGGTTTTAGCTCCAGTGGGGTGTACCTCACAGTAGCCATCCTTAAGAGAGGCAGTCTGAAGAATGGTGCGTAAAGCAGTAGAGTTGCCAAAAAGTTTCTGAGTGGAACCCCCTCTATCTTCCAGGGAAAGACTGCAGTTGAAATCCACCCCATGTAAAGATGATGGGAGGTATGTAAGTAAGGTTGTAAAGATCTGAACAAGTCAAAGCATGCAGCGATACCTTGGGGTGCATAAACATTCAGAGTCCGGAGCCGTAGGCAGTGGAAAGTGCAGTCAAGCATAAGGGCTCTACCAGGAACAATGTCAACCAGTTGGGTAACGGTGCAATCAAAACCAGAAAATAAAATGCCCAGACCATCACAGGAATCCACTCCCAAGGACCAATAAGAAGGGCCCCTGGCTCAACCCACAGAAGCCCGAGACAATTCGTAATGGGTCTTTAATCTGGTATCCTGGAGCAAATAAAAATCATGAGGGAGATCCAAAAGGTATTGCAAAGAGGTGAGGAGTTTCCTATGGGATTTCATGCTGCATACATTAAGTGTAAAACAGCAGAGGCTCAAACACCCCAACATAGGAAAAGAGCAGAAAATGAAAAACTAGGGAAAAACACCCGCAAGGGCAAACTAAGAAAATCAAGTAACCGCAGATCGCTGTCCAGTGTCGGGTCTGGTGGGGGAGGGATCTCGCTGGGAATCAGAGGAGTAATCCATGTGGATAGAAGAAGCTTGAGAGGACTCCAAATCATTTTCTTCTTCCATTATGTCACTCCACTGTTTCTGTTTCGTCAAGGCCTGGTACCGGTTCCTAGTCAGAATGGACTCCCTAGAAGAGGGACCGGGAGCCTTCTGCTTGCCTTTAGACTTGCCCCACTTACCCTGGGAAACCTCCTTGAAGGGAACATGGTCTGGAGGGGGAGGAGGGGGCATAGGGTCAGACGGGGTAACAATCTGTAGATCCAGGTCCGAACTGGGTGGGGCTTGGTCCCTTGGCAAAGGATTGGCCGTACAAACCACAGGAGGGGAATCGGAGTTAATGACAGTGGGGGGGGCGCTTCGTCCTGGAGCTCCTCCGCACGCTGATGAAGGATCTAAGATTGAGTATCAGAAATAAGGGCCACCTGGTCCTGAGGAGTACGATCCAGTCTATTGTGGTCCGCCCAAGGGCACAGGAGGTAGGTATGGCCAGACTCATCACAGAGGTTACATTTCTGTGGATCTGGACAGCCAAGACTGACATGACCAAAGGCCAGACAGAGACAGCAGTGAAGTTTATCGCAGGTGTGGCTGAGATGTGTATGAGCCCCACATTTATGGCAGGTATGAGGCTGGCCCAGGTAAAAACACAAACCCCTGTCCCGACCAATGTAGAAGCTGCCTGGCAAGTGGGTAATACCCTGGTCTGTTTGTCTTAATTGTACTTTAACCTTCTAACCCCCAGTCCAAACGAGGTCCTTGTCCAAGATAGGTCGAGGAGCCTCAAGGATATCGCAGCGCTGCTTAAGCCAGTATTGAACATCCGCTATGCTCACTCCCTCATTATGAAACAGAAGAGTAATAAGTTTAATAGTAGGTTTAGTAAGAGGAATGAGCATAAAGGGGGTCCATAAAGGCTGAGCTCTCACCAGTTCATATTTAGTCGAAAATCTCTCTAAGGTGTACACATTTATAAAACTAATGTCATATATAGATTCCCCCTTAACATGTATAAAATCAAACAATTTGCTAGCAGAGATTCCCAAAGAGTCCCTTAACATCGAGGGTAAGACAGTTTTAAGATCAGGAGTATCAGAAAGGTCACCAAAAAATTTCAGGCGAACAGCGTTCCTACGCTGAGTTGGGCACCCAAGTTCTGAAAAAGATCGCTACGGCGAAAGAAGCAATCTTGCAATGTCTCACCTGTAGGCAGAGAAGGCTGAGCTATGTCATTCTTGCCAAGTTGGGACTTGTCGTCTGAGGTAGAAAGTACAGAAGCAAGGACCTGAGGAGCAGAACCATTGTCCCAAGCTGGCATAGCGGTCGTTAAAGGAAGAGGTGGTTGGCCAACATTGGAGTCCTGGGTGGGAGTTGAAAAATCCCTGTGTGGTAGCAACTGAGGAGGCATGCATGGTAGAGAAACAGTCAAAGTGGAAGGAATAGGAATCGAGGCACTGTGAATAATGTCCTGTGCGCTAACTGCACGAGGCGAAGACCAAGGTGCACCAGGAAGCGGTTGCAACCAGCCCGCAGCCTGTAAAGCAGAAGCTGGGGACCAGGCTAAGTCTGAAGAGGCATTAATTCCATGGACGAGAGCAGGAGAAAAGGAACCTTGATGCATCTCGGCAGAGCAGGTAGGGTTCGCAGTATGAGTAGGTGACAGAGTAGAAGGCAGCATCGTAGAGATCCCAGTCGGAGTGGAAATCAGCAGTGGGGCTGGATGAGAGGCATTATCTTCATGCAGAAAACACTGCAGGAGAAAGCGATGCTATTGGTAGAGAAGGCGTAGATGCGCAGGGGACAAGGAAGCAGTACTAGGCTCAGGAATCGGTGCTGTAGAGGGGTTCACAGGAGACTGTGTAACATCCATGGTAATAGCAGCAGTGGAAGACTGAAGCACCACAGTTGAGGTATCGACAGGAGGCACAGAGTCTAAGAGACCATTTCTGTAATCCATAGCAGAAGAAGTAGGCTGAAGAGCAGGAGCTGGAACCTGGGGACAGAGAGCAGCATTTCCACCACCTCCACCAGGATCTGGAACAGCAGCCATCTTGGAGTCACCGGCAAAAGGGTCCCCCCTGCTCACAGGTAGCAGAGTAGGGCAATTTCCCTGGTGTCCTGGCCAAATTTCCCTCATCCACTAAAAATACCACTAACAGCTTAATCTGGTTCAAGGTCAGTTGGCATTCATCTGTATCCCCTTCCCCGGGTCATGCCTGAAAATAGGCAGGATTTGTCTAGTGCACTTACCCAGTCAACAAAAGCTAAATAAATAAAAATAAATAAATTACAAATATTGTGGGTGTTGGAGGGAGGAGAAGGGTGGGATCAAGGTACAGTGGGTGGGGGAATGGTGACAACTGTATTTATTGTATTTGGACAGGGTGAGGACAGTGGCACACTGAAAAATAAGCAATGGTGGGGGGGGGGAAGGTTTTTATTTTTAAATGAAAAGTACTTCCTCAATATGAATAGTCCTCTATTCAGGAAGGCCTTTCATATGTTCGGAGCCATACTATTTGTGACATTGCACATCCATACCAATCTCTGTCAGTTTCCTCTCAAGTAGCTGGAGTCTCACATCAGCTAACTGCTACTATGTACCTTGGTCTATCCCCTTACTCTCAGTTCTCTGCCTTTCCAAAAAAAAATGTCTTTCAGGCTTTCTCATTTTGCCTATTTTTTTTCCTCTTATCAAAAACTCACCCAGTTCTGATTCTTTCTTTCAATTAGTCCTAAACTGCCAGTGCTTCTATCAGTCCTGAGCCTCACCCAAGCAAGCAGGACACTTCTGCCTTCTTTAACTGAGAGAATTCATCTTGTCTCATAATTTGAGCAGCTGTCTTCTTTGAGGATTCACCATCTTTTAGAGACAGGTTTTAGAGACAGGGACAAACTTGCCTGTTACTTGTTCAGTATCTTTTTCCCTAACTTTCCAGTGTATCATAAGCTCCCCTGCAGGAATGTACGCCCGCTGCTGCTCATCATCACTTAGCCACTCAGTCAGAGCCTCACTCATCAGTGGAAGCATACTCCTCCGATAAACCGTATCACAAATGGTTACGTCCCTGTCACCACCCTACGCCACTTGCAAACATAACACTTCATGAAACCCTAAAAATCCCTAAAACCAGTTATCTTAAGTGCCTGCTTGATGGTGTACTACACCTCTCCCTGCCTAGTGTATCCACTCATCACCTCATGCAAGTTTTGCACATATAGTCTGTCACTTACACTTCTCACTTGTGTGGTGATTCATGGTGGCATGGAGCTGGAATAGTAAATAAGAATGAGAACAGAGTCCATCTGAAGGTGTTGTGATGTAAATGTAACACAGTTGATTCAAGGAACTAACACCTTGCTCTGACTTCAGCCTGTTTGATTCCCGCAGACAACCATGAATCTCCCTAAAGAAGACAAGTAGCTTCTTAAAAGGGGTTATGCAGCCAAACCCGGGCTCAACTTGTTCGGCTCCTCCAGAGCCTCTGAGCCCGTGTCCCACATATTAGACCTGTCATCTCATGCATTTACCATGTTCTTTATTTAAGCAATAATCCAAGACAGGGTGTAGGTTATGCTGGGATTTACCATGCCTGGTGTGGTTTGTGGTGACCAAATCACACCAGGGGGTGGGTAATCAACACTCCCATCCCCTGGAAGTGGAGTATTCTTGATCTCTATGTCCATAAATTAAAAGAAATAATAGTTTTAATATAATAAGTTAAATAATAATTTATTGGACTTTTGTTTTCAAATATTGCCGTGATAATATCTCTCCACTGGTAATAAAAAAGTCCCTTCCATTCAAAAATGGACAGCTGGAACTCACAAAACTATTAAAAAAATTAAACCTGCTGCTTTCTAGTCTCCCCACCTGCAGGTTTACCACAGTGAGAGCCCTGACTATGACTGAAAAGTTTGGTAAAGAGAAAAAGAGAGAGAGAGAGAGAGAGAGAGAGAGACATCATAGCAAATTGAAAGGTTGGCCAGTCCAAATGATAGTGCAGCTCTCTACTCATCCACCCATTGAAACTTCGGCGTCAACCCGAGGAACTGCCACCCATGCTGGCAATCTCAAAACTATTAATTATACAAAACAAAATATTGGTAAACCTTTTTTTAAATACATTTTCAGCTGCCAATATGCTACGTTTTTTTTTTTTTCATTAAACAAATCCAGTGGTGTTTGCTAACGTGTTGCTCTCTGCACCGAACTGGAACTGGCAAAATATGCAGCAGAGAGCTGAAAGCAGGAGGGAGGGATTCTGTAGAGTAGGCGCCACTGTACTCACTGCCACAGCTCTTAATACATCTGTTGCTGCTCTTGTATCGACCACAGATGTGACAGTACTGTATGGAGACTGGACTGGCGTGTACAGTCAGGGAGCGAGTGTCCAAGGATCGGAAGAGGTTGACAGTTTGCGGGTAGTAACGCTGAAGGCAGGGGAGGATCGTGCTCGCTCTCCACTGTCCCCATTCAGCTACTAACATATTTTAGGTCTCCTGCAAATGCTGAACTGGGCAAAGTCTTTCTTTATTAAAAAACAAGGGCTGCAATTTACAGGAATCACATCTGAAAAGCAGAGCTATGATAGTGGGCATGCGCCTATACGTATGTAGAGTCACATGCCCAGTTTCACGGCTCTGCTTTTTGGCTACAATTTCTGTGACTTGTAGCCCTTGTTTTTAATAAAGAAAGACTTTGCCAAGTTCAGCATTTGAGTAGACATAAAATATGTTAGTAGCCAAATGGGGGAAGGTGGGAGGCGAGAACGAGCCTACCGTGGATTTAGCATTGTCGCTTACCGGGGAACAAAAGATGGCAGCTTCAGTATTTTTTTCAGGTATCGGAATGACATTTGCAGACATGCAGTTGGCTGATACTTTTTCCCATGAGTCATACTAGGATTTATTCATACCGCAGTGTATCAGTCAGCCAATCAGATTACTTGATTTTCCTGACACATTGTACCACTTATTTTATTCACCAATGTAACAATAAAGTGTAGCTCACCAACATTTTAACACCCCATTCAGACTAAACTGCACAACATGTCAGCAGCATACATTTTTTCATTACCTATAGAACAGATCAGCAACAACAAACACAGAATGACTAAAAGGCGTTATTATGTTGTGTTGGAGTTTGGAGGGGGTTATGACACCTGTCTGTAAGTACTGTGGGCAAGGGGTGGTAAGACTCATCCGATGCTACAAATGATAACAGCAATAGAAACATAGACAATGCTGACAGAAAAAGGCCAAAGGCCCATCCAGTCCACCTGTTGTTTACTATCTACCCCTGGGACCTAACTGTCATCCAGCCTTAATTTCAAATGTTTGATATTGCTACCCCCACCCCCCAAATAGTGAAATCCTTTGTCCGAACCCTATTTAAATTGCCGGTCTTCTCCTCTCTCCTCCAGAGCTCTAGGTGGTTGTGAGGGCTGCATGGGTAGTCCTCCCCCCTCCCTCCTGTCATTTCCAAGCACCGGGACCAGCGGAATTCGCTACTGAACTGCAGGTACCTACCAGGATAACTTTCGTCAGTTCGCAGTCTCAACTCCTGTGGCTCCTTTGTCTCGCTGACTCTCAAACTCTCTTGGCACCTTTTTAAAAGGGGGGATTAATTTGCTCGGCCCAACAATGAAGATAGTTTATTTTTGTTAGCTAACTCAAATGTTGCCTGCATCTCTGATTTTTGACTGTATTTCTGTTACTAGCCGTCCCTTTAAGACTTTTTTTTATTGTTTGGACCAAACTGCTGCCTTAATTTCAAATATTTATGCTCGCTGACTGCTGCCTTAATTTCAAATGTTTGATATTGCTACCCCTGCTCCCCAAATAGTGAAATCCTTTGTTCGAACCCTATTTAAATTGCCTGTCTTCTCCTCTCTCCTCCAGAGCTCTAGGTGGTCGTGAAGGCTGCATGGGTAGTCCTCCCCTCTCCCTCCTGTCGTTTCCAAGCACTGGGACCAGCAGAATTCGCTATTGAACTGCAGGTACCTACCAGGATAACTTTCGGCAGTTAGCAGTCTCAACTCCTGTGTCTCCTTTGTCTCGCTGACTCTGCCCCGCCGAACGCTGCGCGTTAGGCTCCCCACTGCCCCCACCACCACCCTTGGTCGGCATCCAAATATATAGGCTGATTTGTGATCACATGATCACAAAAAAACCCATCGGGTCACCTTCCCATCTGCAGCTTATCTTCCTCCACCACTAGAGGTCCTATCACCACCTTTTTTACTCTCTCTCCTTTATTTTTTCTCCTCCCTGTCATTTCTCTCTCCAGACCTGCCACTTATTTTACCCCCGTATCTACTCTGCCACGCTCCCACTTACCGTCATCATGCTACTCCTGCAATTTATTCAGCCACCCCCACCCCCCACCTCTTAACATGAAAATGGGGCATAGTGCCGAAACCCTCTGTCAATTTTCTGGCTGGCACTCCCCCCCCACTGCACCTTCACTACCAGACCTTTCAATACCAGACCACAAATCTATCCCAAACTCCCCACCCCCAAAACTTATATAGACACATCCACCGCACTGCTGGCTGTCATCTCCCACAGCAAGTTACCCACTGGAACCCCTTTCACCTGCCAACCTCCCTCCACATCCGCAGCAAAACAAACCCCTCCCCCGTTTTTCCTCCTATCTGCCCCCTTCTACTAAAACTACCAATACCCACCACCAGCCATGCACAGCATAAATGCCGAAGACCTACTACTCGAATAAACTGATACCGACTCAGGTCACTCATTCTTTTTCTACTGCTGATAGGTAATATCCACCCAAACCTTGGCCCCCAGCTCACCTCAACAACCCACCGATCTCCTGGAAAAGGCCTGTGCATTGCCTCACTTAAAATTTTCAGCCTGCAAAACAATTGGGATTCCTTTCAGCTCTGGGTACTCCAGAACAACCCAGACATCATTGCCCTGACTGAAACCTGGCTCTCCCCCTCTGTCCCTGACCCAGCCATTATACTGCCTGGTTACTGCCTCTATCACTCCGACCATATGGGAAAGCGAGGGGGTGGCTGCGCAACCTACCTCAAGGACTCCCTCACGGGCCACCCTCTCCCCGTTCCCACACTTACATCCAGGGCCCAGGCCCTCACCTTAAAAATTAACCTAGGTAGGCCTACACCCACTCTCCTCCTCACCACAGCCTATGTCCCTCCCAGCGACCAGAAGCTAGCCTTCCAAGCCATCATGTCCCATCTTGCCACCCTACCCCCGAAACAAGAAAAAATACTAGTGGGGGACTTCAACATAAATTGGCTGGCCAAAACAGCCGTGCCTTACATCAATGAGGCTGCTGCCCTCGACCTCACCCAGGTCGTCAATACACCCACCCGGCTTCATGCCCGCATGGGGACATCAACCCTACTAGACCTAGTTTTCACAAACCGCCCCCACAAAATAACAAGCACCCAAGTCCTCCCCGACACCCTAAGCGACCACTCGCCAGTACCCTGCAACTGGTCTGGTACTCACCCCAAAACCGTGCCTAAAATTACTTCTCAACGTAAACTAGGGCCTGGCAAATTACCCCTTTTCAAGGCCCACCTCAGACATTGGGACTGGGCATCCCTCACTAATACATTCGACCCTGACCACGCCCTCGAACTGTTTGTCAACATCTTCAACTCAGCCTGTGACAAGTTTGCCCTTTTGCCAAAACTATGACCAAAGGGAATCATGCCCCATGGTTCTCGGAACACCTCCAAGGTCTACTGTGCCAGCGTGATGCTCTATGGCATCTGGTCAATGAGACCCAGTGGCCTCAGGACAGGCAACGCTATCGGGAGGCCTGAAACAAATGCACATGGGCCATACGCACGGCCAAGGCAAACCATTACAAAGCCACCTTAATCTCCACCTGGGGAAATGGGCGCAAGTTCTGGGAGAACATAAAGGAACTCTGTGGCAAAAGTCCAAATCTACCACCTGACCAAATACTCATTGATGGTAACCTCTCCGCTGACCCTGCCAACATAGCCGTGGCACTAAATACTGCTTTCTCTGATCTCTCCCATGTATTGCCCCCTAACTTCTTCGACTCCCCGGCGGACCCTATCATCTTCCATCTCCCACCTGCGGTGCCTTTCTACCTACATATCCTTACTCCAGATACGGCGAAACCCTACCTGACTAAAGCTTTAAGTAAAAACCACTACAGTCACAACTCCCTAGACCTTAGACTTCTCCACCTCACCCTCCAGGAAGTCCTGACCCCTCTCACCCACATTCTAAATCGCTCTCTCTGCCAAGGGAAATTCCCTACCCACTGGAAGTCAGCCTATATCACACCTATCCATAAAGGTGGTGACCGAACATCCACAAATAACTACTGCCCCATCTCAATCCTACCCCCCTGTCGAAGGCACTAGAACGCATAGTCGCCGAACAACTCACTGAACACCTGAATAAATATAACCTTCTAACCAGACAGCAACATGGTTTTGGAAAGGGCCACAGCACCACTACTGCCCTCCTTCAATTTACCTCCCATGTCCACTCTGCTCTGGACCACGGCCAGCTCACGGGTGCCATCTTCGTGGACCTATCTAAAGCATTTGACACAGTCAACCATGCCCTATTACTAAATACCCTGGTCCACACGGGTCTCTCCGATGACTCCATAAAATGGTTCTCCCATTATCTCTCAGACAGAACCCAGAGAGTCAAGGTGGGCCATGTCCTATCACCCTGCCTCCCAATCCGATCCGGTGTTCCACAGCGCTCCATACTTGGCCCCCTACTTTTCAGCCTATACCTCAACTCCCTCCCATCCTCTTGCTCTGGAAATCTGCTCCTTTATGCAGATGATGTGGTCTTGTTCGCCTCCAACCCGGCTCCCCTCAAACTCCACCAAACCCTCCAGCATTCTTTCCATGAAATAGAAGACTGGCTCACCTCCCACTGTCTTATTCTCAACTATAATAAGACTAAAGTCATGATATTCGCCCATCCTCAAAACCCACATAAAACCCTGTACCCACACTTCCTCACGGCAAACCAGACCCCCTTAGAACAAGTATACAACTTTAAATACTTAGGGATCACTCTAGACCCCGCCCTCAGCTTTAATCAACATATCCTACACCTAACAACCGCTCTTAGCTCCAGACTAGGCGTACTCTACCGGTATAAACACTGCCTCACCCCTAAGGCACTACAACTCGCCGTAAACTCTTTGATCCTCTCCCTGCTAGACTACGGCATACTAATTTACAGTGCCACACCCTCCACAGCCCTAAGCAGACTCCGGCTAGTGCTCAAGAGAGCCTGCCGCCTAGTCCTAGGATGTGATCGTCTCACTCACTCCTGCTCCCTGTATAGCAGCACAAATTGGCTAAATCTGGATAACAGAATCAGGTACCACACCTGCCTTATAACCAAAAAGGTACTACTAGGCCTCACCCCACCCTCCCTACTCCAAATTATACTCCCAGCACCACTAAGCAAAACAACCTGAAGCTCAAGCAAGCGGCTTCTATGGGTACCCCATGGCCGGACCTCCCAATACCAACGCACTTTCAACTTCAGGGCCCCTTCCTGGAC
Source organism: Neoceratodus forsteri (assembly GCA_016271365.2). Lineage (NCBI taxonomy): Eukaryota > Metazoa > Chordata > Ceratodontiformes > Ceratodontidae > Neoceratodus > Neoceratodus forsteri. The sequence continues at coordinate 1,773,016,614 of CM057455.1, read as the reverse complement.
AAACTCCCTCTCAAACCATATAACTGAGGAAAGAAGGCTGGGCCCATTTAAATCAATGCTAAGGGAATACCTGCAGGTTTCAAATAGATGTGACTGCCCTTGACACCTGACCTGCCTTGCCTCCTTACTAACAAGCTACTAACAGCAAATGTACCTCAAATGCATTTATGAAACATGACAACCAGCCTCTTTCTGAATCTCTCTGACGCTTTCTTTCTCCTCACTCCTGTCTGTGCTAAATTACCTAAAATTCTCTGTTAGCCTACTATGTAATCAACTATGGAATCTGTTTATCTTATATTTCATGTTATTTCATGTTACTATGTAATGTGCTGTTTTTTTTCTGTATGCTAATGTCCCATCCCCTGTACAATTTATGTATTACATGGAACCTTTGTAAATGAGTCTCTGAGTCAAAGGTCTTTCTGAATATCAAATAAATAAATTATCCTCTTCCCTTTTCTCCTACCTGCTGATATTGCTCTTAGTAGTCACAATAGCCTTCACTCTATTCCGACTGTGCTTGAAACCATTTCTGGTTTTGGCACCCACCACCCCAGCTGGCAGACTATTCCAAGGTTCCACCACTCTCTCTGTAAAATACTGCTTCCTCATATCCCTCTTAACCTTTCCTCTCCTGAGATTCCACTTGTGACCCTGTGATTTTGAACTTGTGCTTATGCTAAATAACTCCACATAGTTCACCTTATTTATTCCTTTCAGGAATTTGAGCATCTCTAGCATATCACTCCTCTCCCATCTGGTCTCAAGCATGTACTTGTTTAGTGTCTTGAGCCAATCCTCATAAGGTCTACCCTGCTGGCTTCTGGCTCTCTATCATCCTGGTCACCCTTTGTTGTATCGCCTTTAGCCTGTTCTTATCTTTCTTGAGGTGAGGATTCTAGAACCAGATGCAGTACTCCATGTGTGGCCTTACCATTGATCTATAAAGAGGTAGTATTACCCCTTGTCTTCTGTCAATGCCCCTCCCAATACATCCCAATTTCCTTTTTGCCTTACTAAATGTCTTATTACATTGACTTGATGGTTTCAGGGTGTTGCCAATGATGACTCCAGGGTTCCTTTTATCAGTCGTGCTCAGTTTAACCACTCCCATTCAGTACTCCATCTTGGGGTTCTTGCTCCAAAGGTGCATCACCTTGCTCTTTTTGGCACTGAATTTCAACTGCCAGACCCTAGACCACCTGTCCAGTCTATGCTGGTCACTCTGAGTCTCCCTAATTTCCTTTTTGCTGTGCACCCTCCCACAGAATTTTATGTCATCTGCAAAGAGACACAACCTGTGCTGGATTCCTTCTCCAGTGTCACTGATGACCATATTGAAGAAGACCAGCTCCAGAACAGACCCCGTGGCAACTCCCTTGTAACCTTCCTTTCTTCTGATTTGACCCTATTCACTATGACCCTCTGCTGCCTCCCCACTCAGCCAATTCCCTACCCATCTTACTATGTCCCTTGCCTCCCTAGATCCTCCATCTTTTTTCAGAAAACACCTGTGAGGGACTGAGTTGAAGGCTTTGCTGAAACGGAAAACACAATAAATCCATGGCATGTCCCCCATCCAATATCCTCATCACCCTATCAAAGAAAACTATCAGGTTAGTTTGACAAGACCTCCCTACCATGAACCCATGCTGTTTACTATCCTGGAGGCCACTGTGCTCCAGGTAGTCCATTAGGTCTTCCAAAACTAGTGACTCCATCAGTTTCCCTGCAACTGAGGTGAGACTGACAGGTCCGTATTTCCGTGCTTTCTCCTTGCCCCTTCCCCCCCATGTGCAATGGAACCGTATCTGCAACCCTCCAGTCCTTCAGAACTACCCCTGTTTGTAACAAACTATTGAATAGCCCTACCAGGGGTTCAGCAGTTCTGCTGCAAGCTCCTTGAGCACCCTTGGATGCATCCCATACGGTCCTGGGGCCTTATCAATCTTAAGATCTGTTAGCCCTTTCTTAACCCTTTTGCTGTTAAATACTGGCTACCTCATCTCCGGGAACCCCCTCAGTGGCCACCTTGATGCCACTCACTGGCAAGGGCCTGCTGTCTTCCCTGACGAAGACAAAGCAAAAGTAGTCATTAAGAATGACTGCTTTTTATCCGTCCTCCTCTATTACCCTACCTCCCCGATACCTTACAATTCCAACCTCCCCTTCTTTTTCTGTAATATACCTGAAGAATTGCTTTTCTCCATTGCTGACCCCCTCTGCAATACGTAGATCAGTGTCCACCTCAGCATCCCTAGCTGGCTTCCTTTCTACCTTAGTCTCTCAGTGGGTAATCTCCCCACTCTTCATTTCCTTGCTTCTCTTTGAATCTGATGAAGGCCTGTTTTGGGCCTTCACTTCTTCTCTGTCCCTTTCTGAGAACCACATTGGTTACTTGTACCTATTGCTCTTGAATATTGTCCTTAGGCATATCTCTGATGCCTCTAGAATTGTCCCCTTTATTGCCCCCATCTCTTCTCCACCCCATGCTGTCTACCCCAACTAATTTGTCCCAGACCAGCTCCTTCATCCTGTTGAAGTCCGTCCTTGTAAAATCAAAAGTGATAGCAGCCCAGAGTCATATAACGTGAGAAAGATGTGCTTAACTTCCACCTGCGCTGTTTGTCAGCCTGATAGTGCCACTGAGTCCACCTGGGCAAGCTAGTTGAAAGGGGTGGGGCAAATAAATTACACCCTGGGTTGTGCTACAGGCCCCCAACCAGCTTAATAACAAACATTGGTAATTGAAAGATTGGGAGGGCAACTACTTGTGTTGGCAAGTTAGGAAGACTGTCACCATGAATGAATTTTATCACAAGTGAAGAGCCTGAAAATAGAAAGGGGAAGTTACTTCCCTCACGTTTGGGTACTCAAGAGAGAACTGATTAATGTGAAACAGGCACCATTTTTTTTAAAAGAAAATTTGGTTTGGTTGGAAACCTTATATCTTCCCCAGTTTGAAGGTCTTTCCTAAGTTTAAAGGAAGTGCCCTCCATAATGAGCAGCGGCAAGCCCTAAAGCTGCTGTTGTTTGCCTCCTGATTAAATTCCTTTCATTTCATTTCTGCTGGTGTTTACACTAGCCCACAGTATTGCCAGGGAGCTAGTTTGGGACCTCCGGCCCCACTGGTGTTAAAAAATGATATCAGAAAATATAGTAGTATATATAATAAGTACATAATGGTCTTCTGCACATAATGCATCCCCTTTATTATGTACAACATAACTTACTTCTTGCAGATCCTCCAGGTGGGACTTCCAGTCACCAGCAGAGTTTTGTTCTCCAGTCTGTCAGTGTGGAGTGAGTAGCCAAACCAGGAGTAGTCATGTTCGCCTGTCACTAGCCAGTCAGCATCCTGGATTGTCAAGTGTCCTGCAAAGACAGAGCTATGTTTATCATTACCAATACACTGGCCCCAGTGTCTTCTCAGATTTTCACAAAACCCTTGAAAGCGTAATCTGCAGACCGGAATCTCTGAAGTGGCATAGAAACATAGACTTTGACGGCAGATCAGGACTGCTTGGCCCACCTAGTCTGCCCATTTCCCTACCAACAGGATAAGCTGCAGATCCTAATTAATCAACAGCCTATTTCTTCCTACCCACCCACAAGAGTTGCCTTATGTCTGTCCCATGCATTCTTGAATTCTCCCACTGTTTCAGACCCCACAACCTCCTCAGTAAGGCTGTTCCATGTGTTCACCATCCTCTCTGTGAAACAATACTTCCTCACATTGCCCCATAGCCAGCCCCCCTCTATCTTCAAATTGTGTCCCCTTGTTCTTGCACATCTCTTTTTCTGAAAGATACTACCCTCTTGGACTTTGTTGATTCCACTGAGGTACTTAAAAGTTTCTATCATGTCCCCCCTCTCCCTCCTTTCCTCAAGGGTATACATATGAATCTCCTTTAGTCTCTCCTCATATGGCTTCTCTTGCAGACCCTACACCATCTTAGTTGCCCTCCTCTGGACTGCCTCCATCCTGTCTATGTCCTTCCAGAGATGGGGTCTCCAGAACTGGATGCAGTACTCCAGATGGGGTGTCACCAACTGTCTGTACAGAGGGAAAACAACTTCCTGTTTTCTGCTGGTAATGCCTCTCCCTATACATCCCAGTATCCCCCAGCTGTCCCTACTGCCTTCTCACATTGCTAGCTAACCTTAAGGTCATTTGATATGATTACCCCCAGGTCCCATTCCATTTTTGCTGTTGTTACTACCTCCCCCCCAATTGTGTGCTCTTCCCCTGGGTTTTTGTTCCCCAGGTGCATTACTTTGCACTTCTTTGCATTGAATCCAAGCTGCCATACTTCTGACCATTCCTTCAACCAAGTCCCTTCTCATCCTTTCCATGCCTCCTTATGTTTCAACTCTGTTGCAGATTTTTGTGTCATCTGCAAGTATGGCAGAAATTATTCAGTGTTTTTTTTTTTATTTTTTAGGTTTAGGATGAGGGGAAAAAAAAACATAAAAGAGACTTTTCCAAAAGTTAGGTCAATTCACGCTCCACTTTTAATTACCGCTCTTGCAGTGTATATGCCCAATGCTGCAGATGCACTTTTACTGTATTTGGTGTCAAAGTTCATCAGTGACAAAAGGAGTTTGCTGTTGTCTGACTAGCAGCAACAGAAGTTTTGTAGTTAGTGGTGGTTAAACAGCCAGATTTTGAATAATGATACTTGCACAGTCGTTAGGGGAGTTGATAACTGTAAGAATATCAAATTTAGAAGAAAAAAGTTATAAACTGAAGAAGTTATGATTAAAATGAGATTTATGTGGTTGTGCATGAGCAGATTGCATTAGCACAAATGATAAAATAGAGGATACTGTATGGGGAACAGTTAACAACCACATTGTAGTCGCATTGAGAGCTTACCATGGTCTGTAAGCCTCGAGAGCGCAGCTCGAGAGGTTCACAGTAACCATAGTAACCTCAAGATGCAAATGCAACGCGGTTGTTAACTGTTCCCCATACATTGTCTTATACAGTGTATGGGGAACCATTTAAAAAAACGAACCTTTGATAACATAGAGTAACACACTAAATGTCCAGGGCAAATTAAACGCTTACCTCAGAGTGAAGACATGAACACAGAGGTGTCAAAGTGGCTGAAAAAAGGATTTATTAAAAACAAAAGAACAGATTTTGTTCTTTTGCACTTTTTACAGATTCCTGTACTAATCGCATTCAAAATAGGAAAAACAATAAACACTGTCCCATGTGATTTGGGAGTTAATGCTGAATCTAGGGGTTAAGAGGGTTGGTGTAATTAGTGCACCATCTGAAAGTGCCACTGGAAAAGGTCATTCGTGGAGGAGACACTTTTAGAGCACTCTTTTCGAACATCAGGTAACTGATGAGGAAAGGGAATAAGAAAAGAACTAAGCAAGTGAGGCACCGCCGTTTTAGTTTGAATGTTGTCGAGTACTGTGAAAGGCTGCGATGTGCTGGTGCGGTGGAATGTTTATCTCAGCAGCATTCTTTCTTGTTATGGTAGCGATGTGACGTGAACACAGTGGTTAACAGCAGTGAGATGTCACATCGATACCATAACAGCTGTGGTTTTACATTGAATTCGGCATATAATAGCGTTCTACCATACACTATAAAACTATTGTGCTTTCACAGATGGATTTAGTGTTTTATTCATCTGTGAAAACAGTCTGTTGGACTTAACAGGTGTGTTTCATGCCTTGTGATTGTCCCACAGGACATGCACAAAGAATGCTACAGGCCCAATGAAGTCGTGTAATAGGTCAGCTATTAAGAGTATTGGCAATGCTAACATACACTGCATGAAGTAATGATCTGATCTTCCAGGAATCAGTCTTCACCATTGATTCCCACTTATGGGTCTGGGGCCAGATACACTAGGACCACATGTGAGCAAACTGTTTTGCAGAGAGGGAGCAAACAGTGACTACTGAGCACAGCACCTGTGAACTCCCATGTGGTGTCAATCACCAGCCAATAGCCATCTATTCTTTCTGACCTAGTCAGGCAGCACTGGAGATGATGCCTGGCCCACCTCTGGCACAATTCATGGTTTAAGAGGACGGACCAGCCCTGGGGCTATTGTCTGGTTGCCGAGGTGGAGGCTGTCATTTTCCCCAGTGCTACTCAGTGGCGTCATGCCCATAGGACCCGAGGGGGCATGTGCCCTTCCCAATATTTTGGTGCAATGTGGAAAAAAATCATTCATTTAATTTTATTTTAATATGTGGAAAAAGGACAGAAAAACAATCAATGTTTTTTTAAAGTCTTTGGTGTAGGGGATGGGGGACAGGGTCAGGCGGGGTTCCGATCGGTCTTGTCTGGGGGGTTAGGTACGAAATCCCGACTTACATTATCCCGACAAAGTAATTCCCGTCACCAAAATCCCAAATTCGTATGTGCCTGACTGTCACATTGCCTGTCTCCAAAAATCCCAACAGTGTGCACTGTTGACTGTTTAATTGCACTCACCAAACTGCTCTGAGTCTCACGCTCGGCACTGGTAACTATGCAAACGGTAAATGGAAAAAAGTAGCTGTCTTCTGCAGCATGAAAATAACCGGGCTCAAAATACTTAAGTAAATTAAATGTAAAAAAATGTTCACTCACTGAACTGCCCAAACTGCCCTGGATGCCACGCTCTGCCCTGGTAACTATTTAAACAGGCTACATGCTATGTATTCGGAAGCATGTAAATAATCAGGTGACAGTTAATTGTAGCTAATATCTCTGCTTTGAAGCAGATGATCTGTTTTATGTCACAGAGGTCAGCCAGTACTTTAGTGGTGATAAGAACTAATTTTTCTATTCCTCAGCTCTGTTTCATAACTTGTTAATGAAACTATTGTTATTTTTTAGTTAAAAACAAAGTGGTGATTTTTAAAACAGCTTCTGTTTCTGAGTTGTTGTTTCTCTGTCTGATTCTCCAGCCGATATTAGGAATGTAGAGCAGTAAGTAATGAAGCTGTTCTCTCTTTCGGTAAATTATTAGTTACATCCTCACGCAGAAAGTTGGTTGGTTAAGATTGCATACGATTGGCAACCCTCTTTTCATTGACTCAAGTCTATAAGCCAAAAGAGTCTGGAGCCTGGCATTTAGAAATTAGAAACGCCGGTGGAGCGAAAAGGTTTATTGCATCATTCGAGCTGAAAGAGCAGGGTCTGGAATTTATGAATTTTATGAATGAAACTGGCGTTGTTTAATCGGTGGTTCCTGAGTGCAGGAGTGAAAACATGAATGGAGGCCCCCTTTGGTGATGTGATGTGACTAGAGACCCTGAGAGGAGGAGAACAAGAGGAGTGCAAGTAGTATTTTAATGCTGACATGCATGATTCTGCCTTGCTGAAGGTATGCCAATATTACCTAGGGAGGAGGTTTGTTACTGCTTTTTTATCGGTTGGCCTGCCCCAAGGTTACTATGCTCAGTAGAATGTTTTTCTTTATTTTAATTTGCAGATGCGGCTGAGGAAAATGGAAAAAGGAAGACAGAAGGAGGCAACACTCTAAACTCGAGTATGAGTGGGTCAATTCAAATCTTCAGACTTCTTGAAAAAGGGAGCCAATGTGCAGCAGACAGTATTTAAGAGTCTATTTTATTTTTACCATATTTCTTCCATAAAAACATTAAGGGAAAATTCTGTCATGAGTTCCAGACACTTACATGAACTTAGAGTACATGAATGACAAGCGTGGAACAAGTATTTATGCCTATGGGTGGAAATATTGACAACTTGCCTGGTTAGGAAGCCTTTCTTGTTCGGATGATAAAGTAAGATTTACAATGAAACACAATTACTGCTTTGACTGGACTCCTAGAGTAAGGAGTTGAACGGTAAAATGTCTAAATGATTTGGTTCCAAAGATAATTACAGCCTTGTTTGGACTCCTAGTTTAAGGAGCTGAACGGTAAAATGTTTAAGTGGCCTGGCTCCTTAACAACAGTAAATGGCAATCAAATCTTACTTTTTTTTTAAATGTGCTACTGTAGGTAGTAGCACTGCTGTTTTTTTGTTTTTGTTTTTGTTTTTTTGTAAGTGAAATTTTTGACTGAAAATTCGACTCCTGTTTGAAAACGTTATTGGCTTAAAATTGGCTATCTGTCAACTGGACTCCTGTTCAAGGAGCTTAAATATTGAAGGCCCTTTTTGGTGTGTTATGGAAAGCCGTTCACTTCAAAATTACAGTTTTCAGAATATAATTATTAGTGAAATGTCTACGACTAGCAACAAAATGTTTACAGCATAATATTATCAGAATGACCAACAGGAAAATGAGTATATCACACACCGAAATGGTTATGAGATCTTCTGAAATGGGGATGACCTATATCAAAATGTGTATAACACATACCAAACTGCATATGACATACACCCAAATGGATATGACATACACCAGGATAGACATAATACTATTAAAATAAGTATGACATATATATCAAAATGGCTAGGACACATACTGAAACAGGTAAGACACATACCAAAATAGATATGACACATACCAAAATGGGTATGACACACACCAAAATGAGTATGGCACAAAATGAAAAGGATATGCTGTACAAAAAAGGGGTATGATGCATAAAGAAATAATTATGACACATTCTGAAATGGTTATGACACATAGTAAAATGGGTATGACATACCGAAATGGGTATGCGGCAAACTGGACTGGATATGGCACACACTGAAATTGGTGTGACACACATTGAAATACTTATGGCAAATACTGAAATGGATATGACCTATACTAAAATGGTTATGACACATAGTAAAATGGGTATGACTTAACGAAATGGGTGTGACACACCCTAAAATGGATTTGACACAAACTGAAATGGATATGACACACATCAAAAATGGTATGACATATGCTAAAATAATAATGACACATATCAAAATGGATATGACCTATATTGGAATAGCTATGAAACACAGTAAGATTGGTTTTATATACTGAAATGGGTATGAGACAAACTTGATTGGCTATGGCACACTCTAAAATTGTTGTGATGCACACTAAAATAGTTATGACATGCAGCTAAATAGATATGACCCATACTGAAATGGATATGACACATAGCAAAATGGGTATGACATACCAAAATGGTTATGACATACACCACAATGGTGATAGCACAAACTGACAGGGATATGACACACACCAACATGGGTATAATAAATACTAAATTAATTATCACAAATAAAATGGATATGTCACATCTTGAAATGGGTATGAAATATATCAAAATGGGCAAGACACACAACAAAATGGGTATGACAAAAAAATGTATGCAACATGCACTGATATAGGTATGACACATATTGAAACAATTATGGCATACACCAAAATGGATATGACACAAACTGAAATGGTTATTTTTTTTTGAAATTGTACTTTTTCCCTTCTCCTCACTACCTGTCGGCCCCGACCCTTCATGGCATCCAAGGGGTCATCCTTCTGCCACCCTGCCCACCAATACTTACCTCTGGATCCCCCATGTAGCTTGGGCTTACCCCCCGAGTGGGGACGAGGTGGGGCGGACCCCCATAAATCAACTTTCATCGGGTCCGGAGATAGTCAGTGAGCAGGGGGCATATTGTAGGCACGCCTCGGGAAGCCCATCTTCCTGGAGCCGACAGGTGTTTTTCCACTTTCCTTCCTCCCTCACACAGCTCCAACCCCACGGCATCATGGTGCTAGTCACCGACATCTACTGCGTGTTGGGCCGCCTCTCTCCCTTCAAATGGGAGCTTGCAGTCCCCCGAGCCTCCGCCCAGAGTCGCACAAGTGCAATGGGCAACAGTCCTCCCTTCCCCTGGAGACAGCGAGCTGTCGTGGGATGCTCAAGCCGTACTCCTCCCAGCCTACCAACCGGCGACCCAAGTCCGCTCCCGAACCTGGGTCAAAATGGTTATGACACATATTAAAATAATTATGACATACACCAAAATGGATATGACACAAACTGAAATGGTTATGACACATACTGAAATAATTATGACACATGCTGAAATGGATATGACTTATACTGAAATGGTTATGACACACACTGAGATATTTATGACACATGCTAAAATGGATATCACCTATACTGTAATGAATATGACTTATACTGAAATGGTTATGACACATATTGAGATAATTATGACACATGCTGAAATGGACATGACCCATACCAAAATGGATATGACACATAATAAAATGTGTATAACACAAGCTGAAATAATTATGACAATTGCCAAAATATGACATATGCCCAAATACAATGCCAAAATTCCCGCAGTAGCTGGTCAGGGAGCCCAGTAGTGGGGTAACATACTTGACATAGTCCTCACAAATGGGGATAGTGTTGAGGGAGCGGGGGTGAGGGTCAGCTTAGGAGAAAGTGACTACAACACAGTGGGCTTCAGAGTTAGAGCAGAGTATGAAGTGAGTCAAACCATCACGAAGGTCATGGACTTCAGGCAAGCAGATTTTCCCAAGATGAGGGAGGTATTCCGGATTGAAATGAAGAGGATGGAGGAGATGGAGGGTGAGGAACTATGGAATAAGATCAAGGGGGCTACTTAAAGCCACAGAGAGCTGTATGAGGAAGGTGAGAAAGAGCAAAAGAAGGAGGAGGCCGCTGTGGTACAACAGGGAAGAGAGGGAGCAATAGGGGAGGAGAAGAAAAGGGCTTTCAGAGAATATGAGGACCCAGGGGAAGGAGGATATGGAAACTTAGAAGGAGAAACTGAGGATGGCAGGACAGAGGATTAGGAAGGCAAAAGCAGAAACAGAGGAGAAAACTGTTAGGCCAAAAGTGGGGACAAAACTTTCTTTCGATACATGGGGGAAAGAGGAAAGCAAGGCAGGCGATAGTAAAGGTAAGCAGTGAGGGGGGATTACTGGTGGAAGGGGATTTTGAGAAGGCTGAAGTGCTGAATACATACATCATCTCAGTCTTTATGTTAGAGGGCGAAGGAAGGGAACCAGTGCTAGGGGGAATGGGGGATGTAGGGGTGGAACCTAGTACAATCAGTGAGGGCAGGGTAAGGGAGGAATTGGGTATGTTGAGGGTAGACAAGGCTTTGGGCCCAGACGCCCTGCACCCTAGGGTGTGCTGAGAGGTAAGGGAGCAACTGGTGTCACCACTGGCAAGATTATTTAACTTATCCTTAGACACAGTACAGGGTGGGTGCCAGAGGACTGGAAGAGGGCTGACGTGGTGCTACTTTATAAAAGTGGCAGCAGGGAGGAGGCTGGCAATTATTGCCCAGTCAGCCTCACATCGGTAGTGGGTAAGGTGATGGAGGTGATATTAAAAAAAGGGTGGTCAGTTACTTGGAAGATCAGGGGCTGCAGGATATCCATCAGCATGGCTTCAGTAGGGAGTGGGCATGTCAGACAAACCTGATCGAGTTCTTCGATGGGGTGAAGATGTGACTAATCAGTGGGGGGCAGTGGACATGGTCTTACTGGACTTTGGTAAGGCCTTTGACACTGTACCCCACAGAAGATTGGTTAATAACCCGGAGAAGTAACTGGAAGGGGAAGGGAGCAGATCTGCTCCAGTACAGTAGCTTCTTCTTGTTGTTTTTACATGGTTTCTTGTGGATTTTACTTGGTAGAAAGTTATTTCTTTTCTTTCTTACTACTTCTAAGGGGCTAGCAGGGTATTGTTTTTGGGGCTGTTGGAAGTTTTAAAACTGTTTTTGGTGGCTATAAGTGGGCTCATTTGTTTGATGTTTCACTGTGTAGCAGGCTGCGTTTGTGGAGGCCTATTTCTTCTGATTTAAAACCTGTTTGGTGGGATTTAATTGGGGCAGTTTCTTTCAATTGGAGACCTATATTTGTTAATTTCAAACCTATTTTGATGTGTTGTTAGTGAAGCTGTTTGAATTGGAGACCTGTTTCCTTTGGTAGCAAACCTTTGTTGGGGGGCTTTGAGTGGAATTTTGATTCCTTTTTGCTGGCTTCACTAGCTGCAAAGTTTAGTGCATAGTGGGAGAAGGGTGATAATGGTCTGGCCAGGTCTCACTCAGCTAATTGACTGGAGGCAGAGCTGAATCAGGTTTGTGGTGTCAGTTGCTTTGGCTTCTCAGATGTAACTGGAAGGGAAAGGGATCAGATCTGTTCCAGTACAGTAGCTTCTTCTTCTTGTTTTTACATGGTTTCTTGTGGATTTTACTTGGTAGAAGGTTATTTCTTTTCTTTCTTACTACTTCTAATGGGCTAGCAGGGTATTGTTTTTGAGGCTGTTGGAAGTTTTAAAACTGTTTTTGGTGGCTATAAGTGGGCTCATTTGTTTGATGTTTCACTGTGTAGCAGGCTGCGTTTGTGGAGGCCTATTTCTTCTGATTTAAAACCTATTTGGTGGGATTTAATTGGGGCAGTTTCTTTGGCTGCAGTGCTTGGAGGGGCAGACACAGCGCTGATACACTCTCAAGAGAGTCGGGTGTAGGCCCTAATCCTGCCTTCCCCCACCCCTCCTTCCACAGAGCTCTGCTCATTTATAGGGCAACACCTGCCCTGCAATTGGAGGAAAAGGCTTCAGGTGCAGCTCATGTAGTTCTAGCCACTGGGGGTTGGGTTTAAAGGCTGGGAGAGAGAAGCTTAGGGAGTTGTTCACTTCCCTTATAAGTTTACTGTGTTGTACTGCACCTAATAACAGGGGTACCTGTTTACTGTGGGACTGTATCTAGGATTAGTGGGTGACCTGATTAGTGGGTAGGGGTGTATATTGGACTAGTGGGGAACCTGGTGGGTCACCCAAGGAAACCTACTTGGAGGGGGATGGGACCACATGTCATTAGGGCCGGCATCTTTGGGAGGGTGGTGGGGTACACAGAGTGTGGGGCAGCCATGATACTGGACTGGGCTTGGAAGTTTGGTGGTTGCCCAGTGTGCTACCAGCTGGCACAGCTTAGGAAGGAGGTTGAGAGGATTAGGAGACAGCTGGGGGAAGGGGGAGGTATGGTTGGGGAATAGGGAGGGGCTCTCCCATGGGGTTACACCAAGCACTGGGAGCAGGGGCATAGTGAACGGAGTGCAGGAGAGTACTCTGGGGTCGCATAGGGACCCTGGCTGAGGGGGCCCAAAAGAAGGATACTACCAAGGAAGCAGGCAGGTAACTGGGAACCCTCACAGACGGGGCCAAAGGGAGGACATTCTCAGGGAAGTAGGCAGATGGCTGGGGCTGGACAGAAGGAAGCAATGGGGGGAGGTGGATCAGACTTTAAGCTCAGTAACTGTTTCAATTCTCTTCTTCTGCTTGAGGATGAGGGGGGTGATGTAGCCATGACAGGGGCGGTTAGAGATGGAAAGGGAGGAGGAGTCAGGAGGCGGTGGCCGGATAGCAGGAGGAACAGGGGGCAATTTGGAATGTGGGAAAATGGGGGGAGCAGGGGATCAGAGCAGGAGGAGGAGGAGGGGGTAGAGGGAGGAAAGCACAAGCAGAAGGACCAGTTGGGAATAAAGGGCAAGGAGAAGGACCAGAAGTACCAGAAGTACTAGGAGGATACAGTAAAGGGAGCTGAGGGCTTAGTCCAGGGGAGCATGAAAGGCAAGGAGGGGCTGAATGGAGATGGGAAGGAAGGGAGGACGAGCCAGGCTAGTTTAGCAGATGGGGGGGGATGGACCAGTCACAAGCAGTAACGGTGGGGGTAGCGAGGTACAGAAGTATACTCAGGAGGATGAGAGACATAGGATCGGAGGGAGGGGTGGCCAGGGTAAATAAGGAGGGATGTGGGTGGCACCCAGATAGGGGAGCAACAAGGAGCCGGCTGGGGGAGGGGCCGGTAGAAAGGATGAGGGACATGGAAGGGGGGGTGGAGGAAAAGGGGCAGCCAGAGTGCTCCTGTTGGGTGATTCCATGATCAGGGGGATCAAATGGGATAGGAAGGGAGAAGCCTACCTGGTTAGAACAAAATGCCTCCCTTTACTAATGGTGCACAGGGCCAAGCACGAGGTATATCAGCTGGCAAAGGATTATGGAGGTTCCTGGGACATACTGGTCCACCTGGGTACCAATGACATTGAGGGAAATAATGAGCTAGAGATACAGACAAGGTTCAGGGAGCTTGCCAGGGTCATGATATAGGATGCACAATTTCCTTCTCGGAAATCCTGCCGGTGCCAAGAGCTAGTGGGGAACACAAGAGGAAGATTAGGGAGATAAACCAGTGGCTCAGACAGTGGTGTTGGGCCAGAGGGTATGGGTTGATGGGGGATTGGGGGGAGACCTGGGAGGATAAGGGGCTGTATGCTAGAGATAGGCTCCATCTCAATTCGGAGGGGATGGAAATCCTTAAGTTGAAAATAGAGGGGTTCATTGGTGAAAGGTGGGGTTTAAACTTGTGAAGGGGGGAGGGATGGGAGAAAAGGCTGTCAAAGGGGGGTTCGATAAAGGAGGGACTCTGTCTCCACCCTTCTGGGGAGCTGGAGGAATGCAGGAAAAGGCCGACTGGTAAGGTGCGGACCAGGGGAAGACAGAATACCCACGGGAACGCAAGCAGGGAAAGTGGAAGTATAGGGAAAGGGTGGAAGGTAGTCCTGCTAAATGCCAGAAGCTTGGGCAATAAAATGCCTCAGCTCCAGGCAATGCTAACTGAGGGAGAGGTGGATGTGGCAGCGGTCACTGAGACCTGGGCCACCGCAGGGCACGACTGGGACCTGAACCTGGAGGGTTACACCATGTTCAGCAAGGACGGGGAGGAAAGGGGAAGAGGGGTAGCAATAATAGTCAAAAACTACATTGCCATAGGAGGAGTGGAGGAGGCGGAGGGAACTGTGGAGGTGATTTGGGTCACCTTGATAACAAGGGGGGGCAAGAGAGTAAAAATAGGAGTGGTGTATAGACCCCCTGCGCTGGCAGAGGAGCTGGAGAAGAGTCTGGTGGCAGATGTTGGGAGACACTGCAGATTGAGAAGGGGAAGGGTGGTGGTGTTGGGGGACTTAAACATGCCAGGAACAGACTGGGAGACTATGAAATCTTCAGTGACCAAGGAACAGAGGTTGTTGGATGTCTTTCAGGACACGTTCCTAACTCAGCAGGTGGGGAAACCAACCAGGGAGGAGCGGATACTGGATGTGGTCCTGGCAGACAATGACCAGATTGGGGGCCTGGAGGTAAGGGACCCATTGGCAGGCAGCGACCATGCCACGGTCTTGTTCTGCCTGAACCTAGGAGGGGTAGAAGGCTGCACAAAGATGAGGTAACTGACTTCAGTGGGGCAGACTTCAAGGAAATGGGAAGGATCCTTAAGGAGCACTTGGATGGGATTGGGCCAGATGTGGACGCTGACAGTAGCTGGGAAATCATCAGGAAGGGGGTGCAGGATGCTACCAGCAACTGCGCAAGAGTAAGACGAAAATGTGGTAGGGCCCGAAAACCCTGCTGGTGGATTAGGGAGGTTCAGGAGGTGGTGAGGGGAAAGAAGGCAGCCTATAGGCAATTCAAGTGCTCAACGAGTGAAAGGGACCGAGGGGAGTATGAGCTGATGGCTAGAAGGGCCACTAGGGTGGTGAGGGCGGCTAAGGCAAGGAAGGAGCAGAACCTGGCCAGGGAAATTAGGAGAGGGAACAAGGGGTTCTTTAGATACATAGGGGAAAAACTAAGGGTGAAGGGGCAGATTAGCAGGATTAAAACAGGGAGGGATGGGCACAAGATCCGGGGAGCAGGCTGAGGTACTAAATGAGTACTTCGCCTCAGTTTTCACCAAGGAAATTGGGGGGGCTGCATCATACATGGGAGGAGACAGTGAAACTGAGGAGGGGGGGACCCCTACCGATCGGCGATTTGGGCAGGGGGGGCATCACTGACAGGTGGGGGGAAGGCAAAGCAGGGGGACGAGGTAGCGGATGTGGAAATCATGGCAGAGAGAGTGAGGGAAGCCCTCAGGTCCCTTAAGATGGAGAAAGCACCAGGGCCAGATAAATTACATCCCAGAGTGCTGAAGGAACTGGTGGATGTCCTGGTGAAACCCCTGGCGCAGCTCTTCAGCATCTCTCTGAGGACAGGGTGGGTGCCCCAGGACTGGAAGGTGGCACATATAGTGCCTATCCACAAGGGGGGGATCAAGGGAGGTAGCGGGGAACTACAGGCCCGTCAGCCTGACATCGGTGGTGGGCAAGATGATGGAGAGCATTGTCAAGGACAGACTAGGGGAGACCTGGAAAAGTTGGGGTGCCTGGATGATAGACAACATGGATTCATCCCGGGGAAATCATGTCAGACAAACCTTGTGGAGTTCTATGACTGGGTGACGAGTGCCTTGGACCTGGGTAGACCAGTGGACGTTCTCTTTCTTGACTTCAGCAAGGCGTTTGACTCTGTTCCTCATGGGGGCCTGTTGGATAAGCTGGGAGAAATGGGGGTGGGAAACCAGATGATCGGATGGATAGGCAATTGGCTCCAGGACTGGACCCAGAGGGTCATGGTTGGTGGGAAAGACTCATCCCCAAGGAGGGTTATTAGTAGGGTTCCTCAGGGATCAGTCCTTGGGCCCCTCCTGTTCAATGCCTATGTCTCTGACATAAGGAAGGGTATCAGGAGTAAGATGAGTCTCTTTGAGGATGACCCAAAACTGGGGGTGATGGTGGATGGGGAGGAGAGGAGGGTGGCCCTACAGGGGGACCTGGAGGCTCTGGAAAGGTGGTCTAGAAAGTGGAAGCTGAGGTTCAATGCAGGGAAATGCAAGGTACTGCACCTGGGAGCCAGAAACCCGGGCCAAGTGTACACCCTGGGGGGGGGGAATGCCACAAGTCTCGATGGCTGAGAGGGACCTGGGGGTGGTGGTGGATGTCAAGATGAACAACTTGGAGGCTTGTAGAAGGGCAGCAGCAAAGGCCAACAGGATGCTTGGATGCATCGCTAGGGAGATCACCTCCAGAAGTAGGGAAGTGATACTCCCACTGTACAACTGCTTGATGAGGCCGTACCTCGAGTGCTGCGTGCAGTTTTGGAGGCCACATTTAAAGAGGGACATTGAACTCCTGGAGAGGGTCCAGAGGAGGGCAACCAAAATGATTTGGGGCTTGGGGGATAAGACCTGTGGGGAGAGGCTCGAAGAGCTAAATATGTACACATTGGAAGAGAGAAGGGACTGGGGGGACATGATAGAGGTCTTCAGGTACATAAAGGGGGTAAATAGAGGAGGAGCAGTCAGGGTGCTCCAAAGGAAAGAGGTGGGCAACTAGAGGACATGGGTGGAAACTGGAGGGAGAGAGATTCAGGGGAGAAAAGAGGAGGTGCTACTTCACTGAGAGGGTGGTGGAGCCATGGAATGCACTGCCCAGGGGGCTGGTGGAGGCAGAGACGGTGGAGGGGTTCAAGAGGGGGTGGGACAGGTACAGGGGAAGGGTTCTGGAAGCAAAAACCAGTGCGGCGAGAGTATCTGGGACTGGGAAGGGAAAAGCCAGAGAGGGTGAGGGTGGCAGCAAGGTCAGCTCCCAGGGTGGGGGCTGACCAAATGAGCAGACTTGAAAGACCGTTAGAGCTATTCTGCTGGCATTTTAGTATGTTAAACTTTGGGAGTGGGTTATAAAATAAGGTGGTGGAGAGCTGGCTGATGGGTAGAAGCTAGAGGGTTGTGGTCAATGGGGTGCATTCTGGGGAAGTAGAGGTGATGAGCAGGGTCCCCCAGGGTTCAATACTGGAGCCTATTCTGTTTAACATCTACATCAGTGACATAGCAGAGGGGCTACAGGGAACGGTCTGCCTTTTTGCAGATGACACAAAAATCTGCAACGGGGTGGACACCCTAGAGGGAGTGGAAGCTATGAAGAAAGATCCAAGGGTCCTGAAGAGTTGGTCAAAAACATGGCAGGTGAAATTCAATGCCAAAAAATGCACAATGATGCACTTGGGGCAGAAGATTCCATAAACCACATACACACTGGGGATGCAGAAATGGTTGCATCTGAGCCAGAAAAGGATTTAGGAATCATAATCACTGACAACATTAAGGTAGAGACCCAATGCAGCAAGGTGGTGGGCAAAGCGATCAGAATGCTGGTGTACATAGGGCGGGGAATAACTAGTAGATAAAGGGAGGTGCTAATGCCACTCTGCAGTTCGATGGTGAGGCCGCACCATGAGCATGTAGATCAGTTCTGGAGACCCCAGCTATGCAAGGACATAGATTTAAAATGGGGCATGGGCTAAATGGGAAGTCATATGAGCAGAGGTTGAGGGTGTTGAATTTGTACCCACTGAAGATCAGAAAGGAGAGGGAGGATAAGACAGAAGCATTCAAATATATGAAGGGGGGTCAATAAAGTGGGGAAGAACTTATTCTTGGGGAAGGTAGATGCAAAGACTAGAGGACATGGACTGAGGGTGGAGGTTTAGGGGAAACATTAGAGGGCATTACTTCACTGAAAGGGTGGTGGCACCCTGGACTGGTCTGCTGGAGGAGGTGGTACAGGCCAAAACAGTGGAGGGATTCAAGATGGCATACGAACATACAAAATTTGCCAGCAGATAAAGGCCTAGAGGTCTATCAAGTCTGCTCGAATGTGCAGCTAGCACCCCTTATTCTGCAGCTGCCCTTCCCTTCCACCCTTCCCTTTCATTAACCCTCCCCCTTGTCCTGTCCCATCCCCTTTTGAAGCAGTCTACTGTTCTACTGGATACCACTTCTGCAGGTAACACATTCCACCCACCACCACCCTCTCTGTAAAGTGTCTCCTCATCTCCCTCCCAGACCTTCCTCCCTCAGTCTCATATCATGGCCCCTGGTGGCCCTCCCCTCCCTTACTTTGAACAGCCCCTCTGTACCCATCTTGTTTATTCCTTTCATGTATTTAAAGGTTTCAATCATGTCACCCCTGTCTCTCCTCTCCTCCAGTGAGTACATGTTCAACTCCTTCAACCTCCTCTCGTATGATAAGTCTCCCAGCCCCTTGATATCTTTGTTGCCCTGTGCTGCACCCCCTCCAGTAACTTAATGTCCCTCTTCAGATACGGGCACCAGTACTGCACACAGTACTCCAGGTGTTGTCTAACTAACGACCTATACAGTGGCAGAATCACCTCCTCCCTCCCCGAGGATATACCCCTTGCAATACAACCCAGCATTTTGTTGGCCTTTGCAACTGCCTTCCTACACTGTGCCGAGTTGTTCATTGACCCTGTAATGAGCAGACCCAGATCCTTCTCCTCCTTTGTCTGGGCCAGCTGCTCTCCCCCCAGCTGGTAACTCCTCCTTGGGTTCTTCATCCCAAAATGCAGCACCTTGCACTTTTTGGCATTAAAGCCCAGTTGCCAGGTGTCTGACCAGGTTTCAAGCTTTGCCAGATCATCTTGCAACCCCTGCCATCCCCTAGGTCATCCACCACCGCGCCTACCTTGGTATCATCAGCAAACAGACTGATCTTGCTCTTGCTGTCCCATGATATGTCTGCAATGAATATCCCAAACAACACTGGTCCCAACACCGAGCCCTGTGGAACACTGCTCATCACTGACCTTGGGTGTGAGAGCTCCCCACCCACCACCACCTCTGTTGCCTTCCCGAGCCAGTTTCCTACCCATCTCACCAGCTTTTCACCCGCCCCTGTGCCTACTAACTTCCTTCCCAGCCTTCCATGTGGCATGGGATAAACACAAGTGGGTGACAAGGGGGAGGAGTGTGGAATCTGTGACCGGTGGGCAAGTAAAGAGGGAGGGTATGAGACATTCTAATATGAGTATGGAACTTTCTGAAATAGATACGACCCATGCAGAAATGCATATGACACATACCAGAAATCGATAAGGAACTACTACAATGCATATAACATATACCAGAATGAATAAAACACACATTGAAATGGATATCACCCATACTGAAATGGATAAGACTCATACCAAAAGGGTTATCACACTTACCTAAATCATTAAGATACTTAAATGATTATAATGTATACCAAAATGAATATGACACATACTGAATTGTAGATATTTATTTACTATAATGATACTCTTGCTGAATGTGTACTGTAGTAAATAAATAAAATGGTTATAAAGTTCGAAAAACACAATGATATATTAATGTGTATGTTGCAGACTGAGATGAGCACACAGCAAACTGAATTGTTGCCAAACTTGCAAGGCATAGAGTGTAACATGTGCTAAGGTGTCGATACAGTAAACTGAAATGTTGTGATACACCAAGATGAGTATAACACATACTGAACTGAGTGTAACACACAGTGAGAAGCACATGACTTGTGTAACCCATCAGAGTGCAGCATCACCCCCTGAGATTCTGTAGGACTCCAGCAGCTCCTGTTCAGCTTCACTGCAGGTAAGAGCTCCTTAAACTGTGTGACTCAGGAAGGACTATGCACAATGTGTATTATTAAATTGTTAGTTTGCTACTGTACCTGTTTTAGTTTTTGTTTTTTTAAGATCTTTGTTTTCAAAAGTTTTATTTGGCTTTCAACAAAACATACTGTTATATGTGTTCTTTGTGTAAGGTTACACTTAACACCAGATAAACCCATCCTGTACTTGTCTTAGTCCAGTGCTTTGCAGAGTTATACAGTATGTTGTGTTGTGTAATATTTTTATTTGCCCTGTAAAAGAGGGGGCATTACCAAAAAATAAAAATCGATAACTCCAGGATTAGCTCATTCCTGCATGTATTAATTGAATTTCACCAGCGTACTGAAGGTTAGAGTTTTTCTTTGCTACCTTCTGAAAACTAATGTCAGTATGTTTTCAATTTAAGAACAGTAAAGGAAATTAATCAGCCATTTATTCTGTAATAATAAGTGCTAGAAACACATATGTTATGCCACTTGAAAGCTGACTCTCCTCCTTCTAATACTATAAACCAATTGTTTGTAGCTTATGACATCATGTAGCATATAGCCCATTATTAATGTTCTAGGTTTTTCAAAAAAATGGCAGTTTGTGAATCTAGTTATCCATCAAATGATTCATTTCACTGTATTTTGTCCCCAGGTTCCCTGACATTTAGAACTGTGTGACTGGGTGGCCTGCCTGAATGGGGCCTACAAACACAGTGACATTGGTGTGCCAGAGCGCAGGGTGGGCAGGGCAGGGGCTCAGCACAGCAGGCACAGGTGGCAGGGCGGCAGGTAACACAGACCCCCAGGCACAAATAATGTCAGGGGCATGGAAGAGAACCATAGCTTGACAGGACAGTGGAAGTTAGGGCCACTAGCAGGGATGTGAGGGGTCAGGACAGGACATTATACTTTATCTTCGGCACATTCCGGAGATGCGCCGGACCATCTCTGCTCTTTGAATATAGCACTTGGGCACATCTCTGAGATACGCTGAGCGCATCTGCATTGAAAATGTCACCCAAGCTCAATAAAATGGGTGTGGTTGCTATTCAAGTTTTTAATGACTCAGTAGTTCAGCACATGTACTGAAGCCTGTAAACATGTAACGCTCCTCTTACAAAAAGTCAGGGAACCTGGGGACAAAATACACATATAACAGTATGTTTTGTTGAAAGCCAAATAAAACTTTTGAAAACAAAGATCTTAAAAAAACAAAAACTAAAACTGGTACAGTAGCAAACTAACAATTTAATAATACACATTGTGCATAGTCCTTCCTGAGTCACACAGTTTAAGGAGCTCTTACCTGCAGTGAAGCTGAACAGGAGCTGCTGGAGTCCTACAGAATCTCAGGGGGTGATGCTGCACTCTGATGGGTTACACAAGTCATGTGCTTCTCACTGCGTGTTACACTCAGTTCAGTATGTGTTACACTCATCTTGGTGTATCACAACATTTCAGTTTACTGTATCGGCACCTTGGCACATGTTACACTCTATTCAGTCTATGCCTTGCAAGTTTGGCAACAATTCAGTTTGCTGTTTGCTCATCTCAGTCTGCAACATACACATTTTAGTATATCATTGTGTTTTTGGAACTTCATAACCATTTTATTTATTTACTACAGTACACATTCAGGAAGAGTATCATTATAGTAAATAAATATCTACAATTCAGTATGTGTCATATTCATTTTGGTATACATTATAATCATTTAAGTATCCTAATGATTTAGGTAAGTGTGATAACCCTTTTGGTATGAGTCTTATCCATTTCAATATGGGTGATATCCATTTCAGTGTGTGTTTTATTCATTCTGGTATACGTTATATGCATTGTAGTATTTCCTTATCGATTTCTGGTATGTGTCATATGCATTTCTGCATGGGTCGTATCTATTTCAGAAAGTTCCATACTCATATTAGAATGTCTCATACCCTCCCTCTTTACTTGCCCACCTGTCACAGATTCCACACTCCTCCCCCTTGGCACCTACTTGTGTTTGTCCCATGCCATCTTGAATCCCTCCATTGTTTTGGCCTGTACCACCTCCTCCAGCAGACCAGTCCAGGGTTCCACCACCCTCTCAGTGAAGTAATGCCCTCTAATGTTTCCCCTAAACCTCCAACTTCAGTCCATGTCCTCTAGTCTCTGCATATACTTTCCCCGAGAATAAGCTCTCCCCTACTTTATTGATCCCCTTCATATATTGGAATATTTCTATCTTATCCCCCATCTCCTCTCTGGTCTTCAGTGGGTACAAATTCAACACCCTCAAACTCTGCTCGTATGACTTCCCATTTAGCCCATGCCCCATTTTAATGGCCCTTCTCTGTACCCGTTCCATGCCATCTATGTCCTTGCATAGCTGGGGTCTCCAGAACTGATCTACATGCTCATGGTGTGGCCTCACCATCGAACTGCAGAGTGGCATTAGCACCTCCCTTTATCTACTAGTTATTCCCCGCCCTATGTACACCAGCATTCTGATCGCTTTGCCCACCACCTTGCTGCATTGGGTCTCTACCTTAATGTTGTCAGTGATTATGATTCCTAAATCCTTTTTCTGGCTCAGATGCAACCATTTCTGCACCCCCCAGTGTGTATGTGGTTTATGGAATCTTCTGCCCCAAGTGCATCACTGTGCATTTTTTGGCATTGAATTTCACCTGCCATGTTTTTGACCAACTCTTCAGGACCCTTGGATCTTTCTTCATAGCTTCCACTCCCTCTAGGGTGTCCACCCCGTTGCAGATTTTTGTGTCATCTGCAAAAAGGCAGACCGTCCCCTGTAGCCCCTCTGCTATGTCACTGATGTAGATGTTAAACAGAATAGGCTCCAGCATTGAACCCTGGGGGACCCTGCTCATCACCTCTACTTCCCCAGAATGCACCCCATTGACCACAACCCTCTAGCTTCTACCCGTCAGCCAGTTCTCCACCATCTTTATTTTATAACCCACTCCCAAAGTCTCCAGCTTATTAACCTATCTTCTGTGGGGCACAGTGTCACAAGCCTTACCAAAGTCCAGTAAGACCATGTCCACTGCCCCCCACTGATCAGTCACATCATCACCCCATCGAAGAACTCGATCAGGTTTGTCTGACATGCCCACCCCTGACTGAAGCCATGCTGATGGATATCCTGCAGCCTCTGATCTTCCAAGTAACTGACCACCCTTTTTTTCAATATCACCTCCATCACCTTACCCACTACCGATGTGAGGCTGACTGGGCAATAATTGCCAGCCTCCTCCCTGCTGCCACTTTTATAAAGTGGCACCACCTCAGCCCTTTTCCAGTCCTCTGGCACCCACCCTGTACTGTGTCTAAGGACAAGTTAACTAATCTTGCCAGTGGTGACATCAGTTGCTCCCTTAGCTCCCAGCACACCCTAGGGTGCAGGGCATCTGGGCCCATTGCCTCGTCTACTCTCAATGCACCCAATTCCTCCCTTACCCTGCCCTCACTGATTGTACTAGGTTCCACCCCTACATCCCCCTTCCCCCTACCACTGGTTTCCTTCCTTCGCCCTCTATTGTGAAGACTGAGATGACATATGTACAGTATTCAGCACTTCAGCCTTCTTAAAATTCCCTTCCTCCAGTAATCCCCCTTACCATTTACCCTTAATATTCCCTGCCCTGCTTTCCTCTTTTCCCCCATGTAACGAAAGAAGCTCTTGTCCCCCACTTTTGCCCTGCCTAAAAATGTTCTCCTCTGTTTCTGCTTTTGCCTTCCTAATCCTCTGCCCTGGCACCCTCAGTTTCTCCTTCTAAGTTTCCATATCCTCCTTCCCCTGGGTCCTCTTATATTCTCTGAAAGCCCTTTTCTTCTCCCCTATTGCCCCCTCACTTCCCTGTTGTACCACAGCGGCCTCCTCCTTCTTTTGCTCTTTCTCACCTTCCTCATACAGCTCTCTGTGGCTTTAAGTAGCCCCTTGATCTTATTCCATAGTTCCTCCCTCCATCTCCTCCATCCCTTCATTTCAATCCGAATACCTCCTCATCTTGGGAAAATCTGCTTACCTGAAATCCATGACCTTCGTGATGGTTTGACTCACTTCATACCCTGCTCTAACTCTGAAGCCCACTGTGTTGTAGTCACTTTCTCCTAAGCTGACCCTCACCCCCACTCCCTCAACACTATCCCCATTTGTGAGGACCATGTCAAGTATGTTACCCCACTACTGGGCTCCCTGACCAGCTACTGCAGGAATTTTGGCATTGTATTTGGGCATATGTCATATTTTGGCAATTGTCATAATTATTTCAGCTTGTGTTATACACATTTTATTATGTGTCATATCCATTTCAGTATAGGTCATATCCATTTTAGCATGTGTCATAATTATCTCAGTATGTGTCATAACCATTTCAGTATGTCATATTCATTTCAGTATATGTCATATCCATTTCAGCATGTGTCATAATTATTTCAGTTTGTGTCATATCCATTTTGGTGTATGCCATAATTGTTTTAATATGTGTCATACCTATATTGGTGCATGTAGCATACATTTTTTTTTGTCATACCCATTCTGTTGTGTGTCTTACCCATTTTGATATATGTCATACCCATTTCAAGATGTGACATATCCATTTTGTTATTTGTCATAATTAATTCAGTATTTATTATACCCATGTTGGTGTGTGTGTCATAGCCCTGTCAGTTTGTGTTATCACCATTGTGGTGTATGCCATAACCATTTCGGTATGTCATACCCATTTTGCTATGTGTCATATCCATTTCAGTATGGGTCATATCCATTTAGCTGCATGTCGTAACTATTTCAGTGTGCATCACAACAATTTTAGAGTGTGCCATAGCCAATCAAGTTTGTCTGATACCTATTTTGGTATATAATACCCATTTTGCTATGTGCTATAGTCATTCCAGTATGGGTTATATCTATTTCAATATGTGTCATTATTATTTCAGCATGTGTCATACCATTTTCAGTGTGTGTTATATCCATTTCGGTTAGTGTCAAACCAATTTTGGTGTGTGTCATACCCATTTTGGTATATAATACCCATCTTGCTATGTTTTATAGCCATTCCAATATAGGCAATATACATTTCGATATGTGTCATTATTATTTCAGCATGTGTCATACCATTTTGGATGTGTGTCATATCCATTTCAGTTTGTGTCAAACCCATTTTGGGTTATGTCATACCCATTTTACTATGTGTCATAACCATTTCAGTATAGGCCATATCCATTTCAATATTTGCCATAAGTATTTCAGTGTGTGTCACACCAATTTCATTGTGTGCCATATCCAGTCCAGTTTGTTGCTTACCCATTTCGGTACATCATACCCATTTTGCTATGTGTCATATCTATTTCAAAATGAGTCATAATTATTTCTTTATGCATCATACCCTTTTTGGTACAGCATATCCTTTTCATTTTGTGCCATACTCATGTTGGTGTGTGTCATACCCATTTTGGTATGTGTCATATCTATTTTGGTATGTGTCTTACCTGTTTCAGTATGTGTCCTAGCCATTTTGATATATGTCATACTCATTTTAATAAGTGTTATTTCTATCTTGGTGTATGTCATATCTATTTTGGTGTATCTCATATGCAGTTTGGTATGCGTTATACACATTTTGGTATAGGTCATCCCCATTTCAGAAGATCTCATAACCATTTCGGTGTGTGATATACTCATTTTCATGATTGTCATTCTGATAATATTATGCTATAATCATTTTGTTGTTAGTCATAGACATTTCACTATAAATATATTCTGAAAACTGTAATTTTGAATTGAATGGTTTCCCATAGTGTGTGGTGCTTGAGGAGTTAAGCGTTGAATTTTCAGGATTCTGGAGCATGCTTTTGTTTTTTTGGAAAATTAGAGAAAATGGGGTATGCTAAATGCTACCCGTAACGGTTTGCTATGAGCCTAATGTAAACTTTTTGAGTGTTAGAGCATCAGTATTACTAGATTTAAAGGGTACCTAAACAAGCAGTTTTTTAAAACTGCAAACTCCAAAATCTGGCTTCATAGTGAGGTAAAGTAAAGGCTGCTGTTTACATGTATGCCAAAACTGCATTTATGTAAATAACATAAATGCAGTTTCATAGCGTTTTAAAAATGTAAACGTCAGCCTTTCACTTTCAAAAAACAGCCTTGGCTTCTCCCTAGGAAGTCTGCCAAGTGTGTTAAGTGATGAGTCATGATGACATCATCAGAGTTAGAGCCAGAGACCCACATATATTTCTATAGTGCTGACTAGTTCTTCTTTCCCTCTTTATTTTGAAATTGTTGTACCAGAATGATCAACACCATGTATTACCTCGTGGATTATTTTGAGCAGTACACATGTTAGGCTATGATTTTGTACATTTTGTTTACTTTAACTTGCAGAAAGTGTTTTGCAATCCAGCTGACTTTTTCTTTGGCAAACTGCATTACAGTACAACACTTCAAATACCTGATGATCTAGTGGTTACATGATGCACTGCATTTTGTTTTTTGTTAACCAGGAGAGACACACTAAGCTGAAAACTTGTTTACAGGTGTGGCCTGGGAGTACAAGGAAGTTTAGTGACTTGCTCAGGGTCACACAGCAAAGTACAGGTCTTGTTCAGTTCCAAAGCTCATGCTGTCTTGTTAATCCACAAATTAGGCTTTCTTTTTCCATGTGAACCCCCTGCACCTAGCCTGCCTTCTGTTGAACACCCCACCATCTACACTCTGTCCTTAGTACTTCCTGGGGCCGCATATGAACTTGCGGTCTCATGATTCTAATCTTGTACCTCAGAGGGTTGTGCACACCTATACTGATACGTATCATCAGCTGGCACTGTTAAAAAATGCCTCCCAAATCACTCTCTAGTTCACATTCTCAATGTTTGTCTTCTGCTCCCACCGTAAACATTGAGTGGATCACCACCCTTCTGCACAGTGATGGTAGTATGTACAGCTTCCTGTTGTGCTTTTTTCTCACCTCATTAACCAACAACTAGGTCTTTCTGGAGGGCCAACAATAAGCATCATGACCCACCAGAAAAAACGCTGTTCATGCCCTCATAATGGCTGCACTTACAATGAGTAACGATATTATTAGCAGCAGAGGCATACTAATACCTTGAGCGAATCAACCTGACTTCCAGTGTCAGTCTACTCCTTTACCTGTGATTTGCAGAACCCCGCAGGACAGTTTCCAGCAATTCTTCTCCAGTACTTTTCTGTGCTGTACTCCACAATGTGAGTTGACTGGTTACCACCCTTCCAAATCTAGAATGAGCTATACACAACTCCCTCAATACTGTCCTAACAAATGTCAACCCCCCCCCCCACCTGAGGGTAATGTCCCTACACTGAATTCAAGTAACAGTTTAGGTGCAGACCTGCCACTCTATGTATTTGTCATCAATGTCTACTCTCATCCACAGTCAGGTAGTGATCATGATTCTGGTAGCCCCACATTTCAGATCTCACAGTGATCTGTTCAGTGTCCTCCTTCATGTCTCCAACTAACCTGAATATAGCTGTACCCTGCTGGAATGACCGCTTCAGTCCCTCCCTGGCATTCTTTCTTCTCACCTGCCTCACGCCTAAAACTGGTGAGTTCACTACCCTTCCACATCATGAATGTGGTTAGTACTGTCACCCGTGTTATAGTTACGTATTAATAATAAACATGATCTTCTGGTAAGCCAGGCTGATAGCACCATAGCACAAGTGGAAAATAGGCTTTGCTACCCATATAAGATCTAAGCCACCTATGATTAGGCACTATTAAATGACGTGCATGATGATGTGCACACCCATCATTTAATAGTGCCTAATCAAAGTTAGCCTAGATCTTTTAAGGATAGGAAAGCCCATCATTCCCCTTGTTCCCTGCTGCTATGAGCCTGAATTACTGGAAAGCTATGTTTATATTTGATATGTCAAAATAAAACGGGGACTGTACTACTTGCATTCATGATGCAGAAGGGTGATGAGCTCACCAATTTTTGTGAGGAGGAATAGTGCAGAATGAATACCAGAGGGGGATTGAGACAGCCACTCTTGCAAGGCACTGCTATATTCAGGGAAGGGGAAGACTGAGGGAGAGAAATATGAGCAGATTACTGTGAGAAATAAGATGTGGGGCTGCCAGCACCTTGATCACTACCTGACCCCGTTGTCCTGGCCAATATCCCCCCTTCCCATAAAACCAGTTCATGCAATTGTCCAAGGCAGTGTGTGGATATTAATGTATGGAACAGCTGCCACTACACGTTCAGTCACTTCACTATCAGTCTAGTATTGCTTGTAAAGCACTTTGAGATACAATGTGTATGGAAACCACTATATAAATGCTGATTCTTCTTCTTATTATTATTATTTCCCATGGAAAAAGAAGACAAGACAAGCATATATTTGAGTTT
Organism: Neoceratodus forsteri; assembly: GCA_016271365.2. Classification (NCBI taxonomy): domain Eukaryota; kingdom Metazoa; phylum Chordata; order Ceratodontiformes; family Ceratodontidae; genus Neoceratodus; species Neoceratodus forsteri. Next base: position 1,772,987,929 of record CM057455.1, on the reverse strand, counting down.
CGAGAAAGAATGAACTCTAATATTGGACTGCACAAGAACTTTGCTACAAATAAGTGGTGGATCTAGGGGGTGGTGAAGGGTGTGGCTGCATCCCCCCCCACACAGTAATGTACTTGCTGCTGCTGCTGCATTTCACTTTGTTGAAGAAGTCTGATTTATTGATTGTACAAATGTTTATATTCAAACTATGGATTATATTTGTAGGTTCTGTCAAAAACATACTAGAAAAGAATAATAGCAGAAAATATAAAGGTTTAATAAAAATTTTAAAAAGTGCATATTAAGCATGCACACCACCCCAACCACCCCATTGTAGCATCCTGGATCCACCATAACCACTAGACCACCAGGTTATTCAAGATTTGTACTGCACTGTGGTTTGCTACAGAGAAAGTCAGTTGGATTAAAACACATTTTCAGCATGTTAAAGTAAACATAATGAACAGAACCATAGCCTAACATGTGCATTACGCAAAGTAATGTGCATGGTTTTGACCATTTGGGTGAAACAATTCTATACAAAGGGAATAAAGGACTAGTTAGCACTACAGAGAGCCATATATCTCTCTGACTTTGGCTCCGATGATGTCATCACATAACATATTTGGCGGCCATTTTAGGAAGTAGGTAAGACAGTTTTTTTTAAATTGGAAGGCTGATTTTACAGTTTTAAAATGCTCTGGAACTACATTTAGGTAAATTATGTAAATGTAGTTTTAGCATTAATTAATACAGCAGCCTTTCCTTTAGTCACCTACGGAGTCAGAGTTTTGAATAGTTTGTTGCCAAAATGTTGTTTAGGTATCCTTTAAGATTATGGGTCTAACTAATATGGGACTTTTTGAGAATATAGGACCCATTTAAGCTAACAAATTATGTCATAACCTTATATTGGTTTATATTCTGAGTCATTTCAATTATTGAGATGTTTCCTTAGGTTTCTTAGACAGGTGATGAGAATTTAGATAAGAGTTTTTAAGCATAAAATCAGCAGTTGTTAAAGGCTACTAAAAAGCTATTAGTCAAGTTATGTGTAACTAATTTTGTACCTATTCAGGGTGCTTTTACAGACAGGGAAAGGGATATTAATACTATCTAGAGTTTTATGCACATGTTAAATTAAAACTTGTTATGTGTCTGGATATTTTTGGTCTAGATAACAGCATTAGCAAGTGAGGCCATGGGACCGACTTGTGGCCAAGTGGCACCAGCAACGACAAATGACCCATTAGGGATGGCCTCTCCATCAACTTGGATTGCCATTATGTGCCTAAGTAGCAGTCAATAGGAGTGGCTGGATTATGGGTAATTAATGGGATATGGAGGGGCATGCGTTGCATGGTGCCCCAAGGATGAGCCACAAGACCAGCGTGTCCAACTGGCCATCAGGGAAGTACAGTTGTGACAGGGTGTGGATGGATGGGACTGAATTGAAACACAGAAATCTTCATGTGCCTTGATAGTGGCCAACTGGAATGCTGGACGGGGGGTGACCCTTGGGACGTGGAGCAGCATGCACTGCATGGCTCCCCTAATGGATACACCCTCAAAGCCAGCAGGTCCAACTGGCCTCTGGGAAGGTCTTGTGGAGACATTGTGTAATCAGATAGGTCCCCCCCAACACATGTAGTCTCATTAAGTGCCTCAGGTATGGCCAGCAGGTGTGACCAGACAGTAGGTGGCCTGTAGGGTACGGAGCAGATTGCGCTGCATGGTATCTTTGATGATTATCCTATAAATGCAGCATGTTCATTGGGCTTTCAGATGGGCAAAGATGGGACAGGAAGTGAATGGATAGGGTAGACTCTGATGGGACATATTGGGTTGAAATGGTGCCATTAGGACTAAACGCACTATGGTCTCTAGACCTCATCTACGGAATGTTGGTTTGAACTGATTTATTATTCTGCTTAAAATAGGTATAATATGCTAGCAGACCATTAATAGCAAAAGTAAATTGATTGCTATACAGTAAATATTAGGTGTTAGAAATCTGCTGATATTATAATGGATATGTTTTTGCATTTTATCGTATTTGTATTTAATAATGTATTTTTATGTATCATGTTTGTAATGACATTTTGGTCGAAGTAAAAAATTACTACTACTATTAACAAAAAAAGGAAAAAAATTCTACAGTTAAATGCCCTCATGTTTTCCTTTCCGTCTCAGTCATGTATTCTGCAATGCTTAGACTGTTTTGGTAAAATTTATATTTTTCTTTGTAGCAGTTCTTTCCTGAGCACCTCAGTATCTGATCTTGTTGGATGAGAATTTAAACTGTCAGGCATTTTCGATGTTGGTAAACTGAGAGACGAAAGTAGATTACCTTAATATTTGTAATTATGTTAGGGGTTTTAAATGTTAAAGTTTTTTATGCAGGATACCACTTCTGATGTTGGGATTTTGTGTGTAGGGAATTTGTATAGATCCCTGTCCTGGTTTGGGGCGACTTTTAAAAAATGCACTCTTGTGTTGCTGGCGCCTGGCAAACCAGACAGACAGTGATTGGGTAGAAGTAGTCGTTCACGTTGACAATCAGCATAAACTTGTCAATCATTTCTCCCCCGCAAGTATCTGTTGGGTTTTATTGTGCAGCCAATCACCGGGAACTTGAAATATCAATTCGTAGTCACAACCTCCAATCAGAAAGTGACGATGACATCAAAAAGCATACCGCAAGGCAAACTGGTGTGTTTTCCACTTCAGCTCCATCTTGGTCGGGACTCAGCATCTTTCTCAGATTTGTGAGATTGAGAGACACGGTGAGAGACTCAGAGTGAGAGTGGTCTTCTGCACCAGGATTCGGGAAAAGTCTACTGCCTCTTTCTAAGCAGTTGTTGAGCAGGCTAGCAGCCACCCAGGCTGCCAGTGGTGACACAGACCCGGCCAGGAAAGGATGGCTCTCTCTCTGGGCTGTTTGCCTGGGTGGAAGGTCAGGAGTCGGGACATCAAAGCACCACACAAATCGGTCTGCAGTGGCCCGGCGGGCATCCAGTATGGACAGACTCATAGTCGGACCTCTCTCTGACTGTTGGAGCAAGAACCAGCCCCAGCACAGAACTGGATCAGCTGAGATCACCATCATATTGAACCTAGTGAGGACCAGGGCCAGGCAATAGCTGCAGCACAGTAGGTTATTGTTAGGTCTCTCCTTATAAGAATCTGGACTGTCTGGAGAAGGATAGAATGCAATGAAAGTTTCAGTTGAGATTTGATTTTTCTAACTAACTAAGGTAGAACTTTAGAAGATAGTAAGTAGAACATTATTTCTCTGGTGACCACTGATCTCCATTGCTCCATGCCACATGCAGCAGCACCTCAGTGAGTGTCTGCTGTGCCCCGTGGCAGTGGCTTTTCAGAACATGTAAATAGTGTTTTGATATGCTTGTTGGGGCACAAAAAAAGCCTGTGTGGCACCTCTGAAAGTCATCTATCATTATTTTTGGTACTTATGACCCCAAAACTATTATAGTGTGTTATGTTAGGTCATGATGGTCATCCAACCTCATAATTTAAAATGTCCCCCAAAAATCTGAACACATTATAGAAGCAAATGGGAGTCTGCCTTTAGAGTACCTTCAGCCTAAAACAGTACCCAGTCTGGGTAAACTGTTTCAGACTGAAGGTACTCTAAAGGCAAAGTCATCAGACAGTAGCAAATAATTATTCTTAATGAAATGCATGCCTAAATTTAGCCACCATAACTATAGAGGCTCAGGCACCATATACACTTCAACCTCCTACTGCCTTCTGGTACTATATGAAACTTTGTAACCTACTAGCCATCCCTCCTCGCTGTCTTTTGTGCAGATCTCATTAAGTGCTGTTATGGTCCTGGTACTGAGGAGATGATCCTTTCCAGCTACTAGTGCTGTGCATTAACAGAACAGAGCAGCCGACCTGTTGATCTGTGGGAGACTTCTCTTTTATAAATCACTGACCATGAAAGCACTAAATTCACCAAAGTAAAAGGAAAAATAAACTCTGATATTGGTATGTTTCACACACAATGTGCTGCTGAACAAGAAACTAATTCTCAAAAGCAGCAGGATGTCAGGATAGATATGACCTTTGCTGCAGGCCCATGACAATTAAAAAATGGTTAGATGCAGTAATAGATGTGCAGAAATTAGATTTTGAGGACAGGGCCAAAACACTCATGCAGTGTTACGCCTTACTCTATTTTTCAAAGTGGTCGTCCTTGTTTAGTATGTCTTTTCTTGGATGCATTTGCAGTTTCTTGATAGTACTAGCCTAGTGGAGCCTTCAGTTTGATTTTTTTGGTTCACTGGTTTATGACTAGATGGTAAAGTGGTGTATAAATTACTGTAATGTCGAATTAATACCTCTTCTCTGTAACTGTTCCCATATTTTAAAGCCTGGATCAGTCAGGAACTCTGGATGTATTGGTGGTGGGTGACTCCATACAGGTGTGAGGCTGGAATGGAGGGAGCTCTAGCCCCTAAGTGTGAATCCTATGCCAGATAGTTTCAGCAAATGTATAAGGAATGGGTTTCTTCACTGTAACCTATATCAGTATTATTGTATTTAGCTTGTTGGGGAACAGCTTTCTGGACTGCTGAAAGTCACCAAAATGCACCATTTGACTTCACTTTTTCAAAATGTTCCCAGGGGAGCATGCCCACGGACCCCCCTAGAGAGGTTGGGAGGTTGGGATTTTGTGCACCTCCAGAATTTCTGACTGCATGACACCCCTGGTGCTGCTAGTGGCACCAAGGGGTGGAACAACTCCAACTCCAGCAAAGGACATGACAATGACCACGGTGTCAATCTTGGATCCAGCACTGAGCACAATGCCAGTGAATGTGTCCTTCCCAGGGTAGACTCTGACCCTGGTGGCACTTGTGGTGCCGGGGTTGGGGATAACTCTAGGGTTGATGCCAGGGCCAACATCAAGCCCAGCACTGAGAGTGATGATGGTCACAGTGACAGGGATGAACCCCTCTCTGAGGACATCATTGACCCTGTGCCTGGTACTGGAGGCGGTACCAGCTCAGAGTCTGATGGTGGCCCAGATGCAGAGTTCTCCCTGGAGCCACTGGATAACACTGCCACTGGTGAGTAATGAGGCTGCCCTACGGGGGTTAAGGTTCCTCTCTCCTCACCTGTGCATTCCCTCCCATGGGCATCGATTACCTCACTCCGCTGATGTAGGAGGACCCCTTTTGGGTGACTCTGCCAGGCCCTTTCCTCAAGCAAGGTCTCCTGTGCAGTCACACAGCCCAGCTAGAGATCCTCAAGACCTTGAATCTTGTCCCCCTCTGGGGCTTCACAACTTCTTAGACAGGCTGCTCTTGTTTATAAGCACCAAATGGCCAATTACATGGGAGCAACACAGAGACTTTGTTGGTACCCTAGATATCTTACATAGGGACTGTGACAAGGCCCAGTTTCAACTCTTCTCCCTAGAATTAGCAATCTCTGGGGTCAGTGACTCAAGCCCATCATCATTCTCCTCAGAGGACAATGAATCATCCTTCCACCTGTCCTCAACTGCTGAGTACTCTCTGTACTGGTAATTCTTGGTGGAGATGCTCCAGGCACTTGACACTGGTTCCTACTCAAGCCATGACCCAGCAGCTCTGCCATTCAGAAACCTTGGGGTTCCCAATGATGACTCATTTGTCATCCCTCCATGGCTTACAGCCTTCGAGGAGGCATCAAGGGCAGTGCAGAGGCATTCCTACTCTTGTTCACCCCCCCAAGGACCTCCACCTCTGGTGTTGTGCACCCACAAGGTCTGCATGTGCAGTATGTTACCCCTTTTCAGGACTGGAGGTACTGTAGACCCTATAGGGGCCTAGATGCCTCATGCATGATCGACCTCCAGAGGCAGATTCCACTCAGATGGATGCCTGTGGTAGGAAGGTGTTTACCTCATCATCATATACACACACACCAGGTATTAGTGGCCTTCAATCATTGCCTGTGGCTGCAGCTAGATCAGCTCTTAGCAGCCATGCCTCAAAGTGAGTCAGGCAAGCCACTGGTCTTTCTGCTCGGGGCCTGGAGGTAGCTCAACACCAGTCAAGGGCACTGTATGATGACAATGACATGGCCTCCAGGGTAGCAGGAACTACAGTCTGCCTCAGATGAATGGCATGGCTTTGCCTTTCCCAACTGGCACCTTTGGCCCAGCATATGGTGCTAAACTCGCATTTCCAGGGGCCTCATTTCTTCTCCCTCAGGGTCAGGCAGAAACTGTTGGGGCACTCTCCCGCTCCTGTGCCACAGGATCCTTTGCCTGGCTCTGACCAGTCTCTGGTCTCAGTATCTCAGTAGACCTATAAGAAGTCCCTGACCTCAGGCGTTCTACCATACCTCAGGGTGAACCAGCTCCTCCCACAGAAGAAAGGACAGCTTGGTTCTTGGACCCGTAAGTGGGAATCAGTGGTGAAGACTGATTCCTGAAAGACATAAAAATGAAATAGTTGCTGATCTTCCAGAATATCTTCACTATTGATTACCACACTGTGTCCATCATCCCCCACTCTGACAGAGCCAGGGCTTCTGGGCATGCTCACCCTGCTGATGCAGGCAGCACCACTGACTCCTGGGCATCTCCCTAGATGCACTATCCTAGGAGATGTTTTTTCTTATAAAATATGCAAAAAGGGAGCTGGGCACTTGTTCAGGATGCCCACTCTCACCCCAAAAATGCAAATAAATAAAAAAACTGAGGTAAGAGTCTTCCACCACCACACCTCAAAAAAGTGGGGTTGGTGGAAGTTGACTCCTTCCTCCTTTTTCTTTCTTGTCCTCCTTCCCCCTGCCCGTGGTAGATACCCTCTGTCGGTATATCCCCATTAGATGCTAAATGCAGCATATGCCGCTGGGCACTATTCAATCAAACTCTACTTGGCAGTGGCTCTGCATGTGGGGGGTGCTATGCACCTTTTTGGATTGGCTACTGTGGCTCTTACATAAGGTACATCCCTGTGGTTGCAGGAGACGCAGGTTGTTTTCTTGATGGAATTTTTTCTTCTGACTGTCAGACTATCTTGGATGATATGCTCTTTCTTCCTTTGTGTACTGGGCTGTTAGCCTACTACCCTTGGGGTGCCTGAGGAGATGAACACATCTCAACTCCCTTCGACTGTCCAGTCCTGCAACTTCATATGCACCCAGGTTCTCCCTTCTTCCTCCTTGATGGAGAAAAGAAGGACATGGTTAACTCGCAAATTCAGTCAATCCTCTGTCTGGTAGCATTGAGTTGCCCTTTTCTCCAGAAGTCTACGTGTCTCATTCCTTTTTTGTCACATTGAGCCATCTCATTTACATGGGGTCCTAATTCGGGGCATCCCCTCATGCTTCTGTGAAAGCTACAGGCTCAGGGCTGCTACTTTTGTTTCTAAGGCCACTATCCCTCTCCTGTCTGGCTAGTGGTGTGAAGCTTTGGCTCTATACCAACTACCCTTTTTGCCACCTTGTGTGCCATGTTCTTTATCTCTATATCGATAGTCAGGTTTTATTTTATTGTTTATTTTTGTTTCCTATATCCTTTCCCTACCCCTTTGGGATAGAAAGTATCTAGCCCTCTCTTATTTTTCTTCACTTTGTTTCTCTCCTGGTGAACAGAAATGAGGTGTGAGGGAGCCAGCGATGGTTATTGGGTGGTATGCAACTCCATGTAGGGGTGCACAAGCGCTGCGCTCAGTAGCTGATGTAGGCTCCTACCCTGCAAAAATATTTGCTCCCATGGGGTCCTAGTGTCCCCGGCCTCAGACCCATAATAAGTGGGAATTAGTGGTGAAACTGTTCTGGAAGGTCAACAATTACAGTAAGTATGTCATTTTCATTTTTTGAACTACATTTTTAAAAAGGAAGGAAATTCACAGCAAAACTATGACTGTACATTAAAGCATCAGTTAGGGCTGAAGATTAAAATCACAAAAGGAAGGAAATGCAACATTAGGGTTAAAAGTCCCTTGAGCCATGGTGAATCTGACTTGGCATACCTTGAGGTTTCAATGCTCACGCAAGGCACCCTAGTTTTGGAGCCCAGTCTTTATGCATTGCTGTGTCAGTAATTTTAGTGTGCCTGAACAGATATGTGATGTTAGGGCAACACCAACACTATGTCTCATGATCATTCAAATCTTGAGGAACGCCAGGTCATAGATTTACCATGATTCAGGGGTCTTTTAACCATAATACTGCATTTCTTTATTTTTATAGCTTTAATCTTTAACCATAACTTATGCTTTAATGTACTTTTTTTGCAATGAATACATAATATACATATGATTGAGAATATTAGAATATATACATATGATCTAGAGTATGGCGACTAGTGTGGGTCTGCCTGAAACAGCTGTGTGTCAATGTTGAGTTTTCTTTCATTTAATATCGTTTATTTCTAGCTAGTTTAGTTAGGGTCACTTCAGTGAGGTAGGTTAGTGAGATTTTTCATATTTTTCAGGCTCAGGGCTTTTTACTATGCTTTTATTCTTGTTGTGTTCTTTTTGTGTGTCTTTCAGTTCTAGATGAATGTTTGGACGCCATTCAAAACCTGCCTGCTACTGCTAGTACTGTAACTTTGCTGGCTTGTTTTATGTTTTGCCATGTGTAAAGTTTTGATGTCTTTCTGCTAGTTTTATTTAGCTACTGTGGCAGTTTAGTTTTTAGTTGTGGTGTCCCGAGTTTTTCCTATCTGCAGTTAATTTGGTCATTAACCGCTACCGTAGTAACCTGTTTGGCCATTTTCATTGTGGCTCTGGGCTCAATGGGTATTGGATTTACGTTCATTATCCCATACTATTTGCTTCCTTGTGACAAGGCATGAGTGATACTGTAATTCCAACTTTGGATCTATGGAGGAGCATCTGCAAGTGTCAGCATTGTGGAGTCCTGACCAGGAGTGTGGTATTGGAGTTTTCAGGAAGAAGGTTCAATTGGAATAGTGAGTGGTGGATGGAGAACTGACCACGGTTTGAGGACTTTATGTATGGCTGCCCAGACATCCAGGTGGCAGTAAGTCTGTTCCGATTTTCGATTTTCAAACATTCGCTGTGGTGAAAGCTCTTGCATTGTGACCGTGGTCACTTTATTGGGGCCCTAGTGCACTGACTAGGAAATGGTTGTGTTTGGTGGTGTCCCTGGGGGGAGAGGAGAGGAGAGGGTGGGGGCACTAGCTGGAGAGCGTAGTGCTCTTGTTTGTCTCAGGGGTTTGCTGGGGGATCTCTGTTGAAGGACGGTATCCACCCAGGCCCCATCCTCTGGGGGGCTCTGGCCTTGCATAGCTATAAGCCAAGGAAGTACCTTTGGGGCTCTGGGACTGTGCTGGTCCTTTTTTTGGAGATTTCATCATTCCATCTGATTTTCACATTCTATTTTGGACTTAGGTGGCTGATGGGGTGTGGTTGTTCTGGGTAGTTGGCTAAATGGAGCAGGCACTGGGCTCACTGCTGGTGGGTGGTGTGGCCTAATTACTTGGGGTGTCCTGGAGGCTGGGCTAGAGGGCCTTAGCCTGGGGGGTACCTATTCTTCAGGAGGCTGTCTGCTTTGGACTCTTGCTTTTCATTGGGCTACCATTTAATCTGGTCAAGGAAGACACTATGGTCCATTGGAGGTGTTGAATCCCATTTCAGATAGCTTATTTTTTCTGGAAGCACACAAGCTCATTGGTTAGGGGCTGTGAGAGAGTTCCCTGAACATTTTTATTTATTAAACTAGTACTTTTGGTTGTGGTGTGAGCACAGCTATTTGGACATAGTCTTTGGGAGTTGCTGATGGGGGCGAGAGTCCCGTCTCTCTTCCAGAGATATAGTATTGAAATGCGGCCGGTTTAGCCCCATTCCATTCCTACCTACTCAGTGACTACTGGACTTTTATTGTTTTAAGGAGTTTGATTTGGGGGGCTGGGGGGTTGTGGGGATAATTTGTTTGTTTTATTCTAGATTATTTGTTTTAGTTGTTGGGTGTTTTGTTGACTGTTGTGGTGTTGCTACACAGGTATGTGCTGGCAGCGAGCTCACTGGAATTGGTTTTCCTACTGGGGATGGAGATCTCTGGCCTGGTTGTGGAGCCGGTCAGTTGGTCTGACCATCACACTATAGGGTTCATTTCCAGGCTTCCCCTATAGGCCTGCCCCAGTGGAGATGGTCCGGTACTGCCCTTTAAGGGGTTTGACCCCAGACGGCCTGATGGTGGTGCTTGACCTATCAGGCCTTCTGAGTGTAAGCACGGACCCAGGGAATTTGCTACATGCCCATAATAGGGTTGTGGTAGAAGCCCTGGACTCCATTGCTTCTGTCTGCAATTGTCCACTCACTCTTCGCCCTCAGCCCCCGTGGTTAGATGGAACTTTGAGGGAGCTGAGACGAGTGAGACAAAGGTTGGACGATGCTGGTGGAAGTCTGGCCATGATGCCAACAGGTTTAGATTGACCCATTTCAAGGATTATCAATTGGCCATGTCCCATAAGAAGGCAGAGTTCCTGTCCAGGGAGATCACCGCTGCACAGAACTGACCAACTCAGCTCTTCTGGACTGTTGACAGACTGTGCAATCCAGCCTGTCTCCATTCACGGAGAGCGCTGTCATAGGAGAAATGTGACGAGTTTGCTCAGTTCATTGCGGCTAAGGTTCCTGACATCAGGGGTCAGATATTCAAAACTTTGCCCCAGGGCTAAATTAGCCCAGAACCAATAGCTCGCTGTATTCAAAAGGGAGAGCCCCTGTGCTAAACCTGCTGCATATAGCTTGCTAAGGAAGCTGGGCAAACTGGGATGGGAGTGCAGTGCAAAATAGCCCAGGAAATAAGACAGCTCTGAATACAGCAGCCAGGAAGTGCAAACCACAACAGCAGCCCAGTGCATAGTGACATAAAGGAAGGTAGAGGTGAACTATGTGGCCAATGTGTGTGCCAGCAAAGGAGTGGATTCATTAAGGCTGCATGCACCAGCACATATGAAATTCTGCAGAAATGTACCATGTTTCCAAAACGTTTGTGTGGCGCAGACACATTTGCACAAATTTTGCACGGAGCTAAGCCATTTGCCCGGTGCTATCAAGTTTGCCTGAGGCAAAAATTTGCTATATTCAAAAGTGACATGCAAATGAGCCTACTTAGGCAGTCTGTGGGCAAACATCCTGATTAGCATCTCATTATGTCCTGATTTGCATGCAGTTTGCCCAGCACTATTGCAGGGTCCCACAGCTTCACCTGTAGATCAAGCTGGAAGAAAATGGGCTGGCTGGATCTGCCTACAGACCCACCTGTAGGTTACTCTGGAAGTGCATGGTGGTAGCTGCAGGCTACAGTTGTACAGAACCACATAGAATATTGTGCCCCAGGGGACTACACAGCACAGGCACAGGTGGTGGTGCTGCATGCAACTGTCAAACTGTAGTTCCTGCTACAGTGCACAGCAGATACTACAGTAACAAGAGGGCCAGTAGTGTGAGGGACACAGCAATGCCTATGGTGTGTAGAGCATCAATGACTGCTGCACTTTACCCAGTGACAGGCCCATTTTGCAGATGTGTACTGACAGAGGACATTATTGTTATGCTGTTGTGCAATCCACAGATGCTGCACCACTGGCATGGGATACTCACAGTGACATACACATGGCTGGCTGTGTGTGTTGTGGCATCTGTACAGATCTGCAGTATATGGCTGGGGGGGCACATACCATCAGACGGGCACACTGATGTTGGGGTATTCCCTACACTGGTCCATTTGCACTGTGTAGATTGTCCCAGCCTTGTGGCAGCACCCAGTATATGGTGCAGACTGTCCACCTGTACACCTTCCCCTCAACACCCTCCATGCCCCCAGTGCTTCATGTGTGTGCTGGATTCTGTTGGTGTCCACGAAAGGGTGGTCTGCAGGTGTGTGCTGTATGGACACACTGCCATGGTGTCCACTGAGTGCTGGGTCACCAACTAATGCCTGGCATGGTTGGGATTGGTGGCAGATGATGGCAACATAGGAGGTGTCATCCATCTGCAGCATGTTACTTCCATGTCTGGTTTCTTTCTATGTTTAATATTTACTGGTTAGAGTCAATAAACCACTGCTGGCAGACCCTTACAAACTCCATAATTCACACTTGTGAAATACAGAGTTCCATAGACTATGGTTCTATGTCACACAAAGTCACGCAAAGCCACACAAAGCCTCAAAGTTGCACAAAGTTGGTTTGCCCAGAGTTAAGACTACCTTTTCCTGGGCAGTAATTCGCACCATGCAAAGTGTTGTGCTGAATATAGTATTGCACCTGTATTCATGTACATGCCCCCTCTTTTTGTCCCTGGCATACATTATACTTTTGCCCAGCGCTAATGCAGTTTGCCCACGCTATTTGGCCTTTTGAATATAGCGGACCAGCGCAAAACCAGGCACAAACCAAGTGCAAATGGTTTACGCCCAGTGCAAAGTTTTGAATATCTGGTCCCAGGTCTGAAATCTGTGTGGCTCACTCCAACAGGGATTGTGTTGGTCGGTGGCAGGTTGCTGCCCCTCAGTTCATCTGGTCCAACTTCGACCGATTAGCGGTTGATGATGTCGTGAGGATCATCCAGAGTATGCAGCTGACCTGTTGTACATTGAACCTGGGCCTAACTCATCTCTTAACTGGATGCATTGAAGTTATCAGCCCAGTCCTGGTGGAGATAGTCAAGTGCTCATTACAGTCAGGTGTGTTTCCGGACACCCTGAAGGAGGCGGTGGTTACACCTCTCCTTAAGAAACCCTCTCTTGACCCTGACTGTCTAGCTGACTACAGGCCTGTCTCTAACCTTCCTTTTGTGGGTAAATTTATTAAGAATGCTATCACGCTGCAGTTGCAGGACCGTATCACCATCCATGACATCTATGAACCACTCCAGTCCATCTTTCGGAAGAGGCTTAGTACCGAGACAGCCCTTTTTCAGGTGCTCAATGATCTCCTGATAGCAAGAGATCAGAGGACCCGTTCCATCTTGGTTTTCCTTGATCTCTCTGTGGCATTTGACACCGTGGACCACCCTGCACAGTTACCATGGCACATCCTTGGTACAGTGGCCTGGGTAGGGCAGGATATGATGTGGTCACCCACGACATCCAATGACACTCCTTGACCATCAGAGAAGGCTCTGATACAGTGAGTTTGCTGTAACCCTCCCCCAGAGTCTGAGAGCATTGCATCTACAACACGTTCTTAACAAGACATGCAGGGAGTCTGGCACAAGCTGCAAGTCCTGGTTTCCCATATGGAAGTGCAACAAACTCTGCTAGCACTACCAGGCCCAGACTCAGGTTCTTGAGTAATCAGAATATTTTACTGGAATAAAACAAAAGTGTTCTAAGAATTCATATTTATTTATTTAACGTTGGTAACCAGTAAAAGCACACTGAGCAGAGGCTAGTTTCAGTGAGTGACCCAGGAAAGGGGTTGTAGGGAGTAAACAACTTACAAAACAAATACAGATGCAGCATTACATTACAGGATAACAGATACTTACAGAGGCCTCAGTAAATGAGCTAGCATAACATATTAACATGTTTTATACAACAGTGAGTACTGTACAATCATGTGTCAGGCAAAGTGCACAGTGCGTGTTGGGGTAGGGATAAAATGGTGAGGAGCATCAGCTAGGGGACTGAGCAGGAGAGCGTCAAGGGGAAATAATATGGGGCTAGGGAGCGGGTAGACAGAAACAGGAGGGTGGAAGAAATTGCCTTAGGTGGTGTCTAAAGGCAAGGAGAGAAAGGGGATTGGCAAAAGGGGAGTAGAGCAGATTCCAGAGGGAGGGAAGGCAATAGGAGAAGGCAGCTTGGCCAGCAGAAGAGTGAGGGTGGGGAATGGAGAAGGTGTAGGAGCAAAGTGAGTAGGAAGAGTAGGGAGCGGGGGAGATCAGGGAAGAAATGTACGCGGGAAGGGACCCACCAGTATTTGGTGATGAAGCAGACAGTGTCCCTGATGATGTAACAGCAGGGGAGTGATGGAGAGAGAAGAATAAAAGCAGCAGTGATGGGTATGGAGGGGAGAACTGGTGGCAAAATGGCAGAAGGCGTTGCACAGGGTATTCAGTCTGGCAAGTGAGGAGCAGGGGGTAATGCCATAGACTATGTCTGCATAATCAAAGACTTGGAGAACCATTTTGATTACTAGTTCCCTGCAGACCTGGAGGGAGAGGCAGTCTTTATTGTGGTATAGGGCGCCTAGTCTAGGGGAGAGTTTGGCATTGATGGTATCTATGCAGAGAGAGAAATCAAGCTTGCCTTCAAGCCACACTCCAAGGTACTTGAAAGCAGGGACCACTTCCAGAGGAGTGCCGTCTAGAGTAGTGAAAGTGGGGGGGGGGGGGGATGAGAGCCTGGCCAATTTCTGACAGGTACCGATGGTCATGGACACAATCTTCTTGGTGTTGACCTTGACATAGTCATTGTGGAACCAGCGCAGAATGTTGTGGAAGTCCTGCTGGAGCAGCCAACCACAGCAGAGGCAGTGGGGCGGGAAGTGTGGATGACCATGTCAACTGCATACATGTGGATATGCAAGGAGACACACGCAGAGGGGAGGTCTTTGAGGGAAAAAGAGAAGAGCATGGGATCTAGGAGGGAACCCTATGGGATTCCAGCAAGGACGGGGGGAGAGGATACCTCACACCTGTACCAAATGTTGACGGTCTGAGAGGTATGAATGGAACTAGTCAACAGTGTTGGCTGAGAGGCCGGTGGAGCACAGTTTGTTAAGTAGGAGATGGTGGGACACTGAGTCAAAGGCTTTGGCCAGATCAATGAATATAGTTGTGGTAATGTGGCCCTGAGTCATCCCAGTGAGACTAGAGTAAGTAATCCGCAGTAGAGAGGATACGGTGGAATGGCGCTTGCTCCCAGGTCGTGCTTGAAAATAGGCAGGTTTTTTGCCTAACGCACTTACCTGGTTACCAAAAGCTAATAAATAAATAAATAAAACAAAGCCAGACTGGAAGGGGAGAGGAAATCCAAGGAGTGAAGAAGTTAGTGAGTCTGGAGTAGACAACGGTCTCCTGAAGCTTAGCCAGGGAGGGGAGGAGAGAGATGGGCCTAAAGTTCCCAGAGGAGGAAGGGTCACCCCTTATGTAAGGTGAGTATCTTAGCAATTTTTCAGGCCTGTGGAACAGCACAGAGGGAGAAGGAAAGGTTCAGGATGTGAGCTAGTGGGGAGGCAATGGCTAGGGCTGAGACACGCAGGAGTTTGGGGTATATCCCATCAGGGCTGGATTTAAAGGGACTGAGTGAGGTTAGGGTGAGGAAAACTTCATGGGGGGAGATGGGGGAAACAGAAGCCTTCAGGTGATGGTGAAGGAGAAGAGGCAGAGAAAGACTGGGGGGAGGCTAGAGGGGGAGGGGGAGGGTAGATCACAGGTGGTGAAGAAATTATTAAGATAAGTGGTGACAGAGGAAGGGTCAGAGACTGGTGAGGCATCCACCATGAGGATGATTGGAGTGTACTGGGCAGGTGGGCAAAGATGGCGTGGATAACTTTCCAGAAATTTGCTGGGGAATTGAAGTTGGACTGGAGGTTAGATTTGAAATAGAGTGCCTTAGCAGAAGGGATGGCCTTGGTGGAAGAATTCTTGAGTGACCTGAACAATAGGAGGTTGGGTAGGGATTGGTAAGATGTAAAACAGGCCCATGGTTAGTCACAGTATTTACACAAGGCCATATGGTCAGGAGTGATCCTGGGATGGTGGGCATGCTTGACCATCAATTTTCTTAGAGGGCATGAAACTTCCAGGTGTGAGTAACTACGAGTTGGAAGTGGGATAGGGTAGTAGCAACATCAGGGGCATGATAGACAGGTGACCAGTCGGAGGCAGCAAGGTCATGAAGTAGGGCATGAGTGTCAAGAGATCTGAGTGATCTAGACCATACATATTGGAGGTGGAGTGGGTAAATCTCACTTTCCTGATCCAGTAGGTCATGCTGTGGCTGTTGAAGGCATCTGGCAATGTGCCTGCAGTTATGATGTGGTGGGGGTGAGAGGTAAGTATCCAGTCCAGGAGGGAGTGATTGGGGGAGTAAGGGTTGAGTTGGGTGGGTACAGAAACTAATTGGGTGAGGTTTAGGGACTTAATCATTTTTTTTTTTTATTTAGTTTTTGTTGACTGGGTAAGTGCACTAGACAAATCCTGCCTATTTTCAGGCACGACCCAGGGGAGGGGGATACAAATGAATGCCAACTGACCTTGAACCAGATTAAGCTGTTGGTGGTATTTTTAGTGAATGAGGAAAATTTGGCCAGGACACCAGGGAAATTCCCTACTCTTTTCGATAAGTGCCATGGGATCTTTAACATCCACCTGAACTACCACCAATCCAGGCAGATGGGACCTCGGTTTAACATCTCATCTGAAAGATGGCACCTCAGAAGTGCAGCACCCCTCTCATGCTGCACTACAGTGTCAGTACTGGGATATTAACCCAAGTGCCAGATGTGGGAACTGAACCCACAGCCCTCTGATCTCCCGGCTTCAGAGGCGGGTGTGCTACCTATTGAGCCACTGACACACATTTAGAAAGTGGGTCTGAAGGTGGGGGAAAGCCAATATAAGTTAAAGTCTCCCAAGAAGATAAGTTCACCAGAGGCAGCGTAGGAAACAAGGGAAGACACGATGTCAAGAAGGGAGGAGGGAGAGATCTTAGGGGAGGCATATAGGACACCTATATAAATAGGAAGGGTGGAAGGGAGGGGTAGCTTGGCAAGTAAGAGCTTGTGAGAGAAAGGGACTGATTCTTTGAGGATGATTGTGGAGGACAGATTCTGGCAACATAGTACAAGGCTACTCCATCACCACACTTGCCAAGGTCCTGTTGGAAAAAGGTGGAAATCTGGGAGAACCATGCTGGAGTCCAGTATTCTAGAAGAGAGCCAGGATGCAGATATGCACAGGAGGCTGGGAGAGTACTGTGAGGTCCAGGCTTTAAGTAAGTCGAGCTTAGGGAGCAGGCTCCTGGCATTCAGGAGGAAAATGCTAAGGCCTTTTGGGAAAGGGGGGAAAAGGGACTGGAGGGAGGAGAATAGAGTGGGGTTTCTGCACCCTTAAGTGAGGAGGGGAAGAAGGGGGGGAACTATAGATGGAAAGGAGGACAGCGGAGAAGTTCTAGACTGAGGAAAGGAGAGTGGAGAAGCCCATGGTGGAAGCCTTGAGTAGAGAGGGGTGAGGAGGTGTGAGAGGAGGGAGGAGGGTGAGGCTGGGGTGGGGGGAGAGGAGGAGAGAGCAGGAGAAGAGATGGGGTTGTATGAGAAAGGCTGGGGGAGGGGAAGGAGGGGACATGAGTAGGAAAGAGAGAAAGAAAATACAGATGGGGAGGTTAAAGAGCATAATGGGAGAAGATTATAGTCCAGGTGATATAACGAAAGTTAGGTCAGCAGGGATACCTGTTTATGAGGACAAGAGTGCAGATAATAGGCAGCAGCAATAACTTCAGTAGGATAAACTAAATTGCTAGTAACTACACAAAATATCTTGATGGTAAAGACAACTGCAATAGCTAATCAAGGTTTGGATAAGTGAGGCAGGGCTATAGGCAGCACCTTCAGACTGGTAAGCGGTAAAGCAGGCAAATTGTTGCTACAGTGGGATAAGCTAAATTGCAGGTAAATATGCAGTAAAAGAGGCTAGTAAAGACAATATAACATACATGCTAAATCATTAGCTGCAAAGTACTTATTGAAATAGGGCTGAGTCCATTATTTGTATGATAGGTCAAAGAATGGATTGTCAATAGAACCCAGCGGACGACAGCAAATGGGCATTTATCGGATGAGGGCCAGGTTACGAGTGATGTGCCCCAGGGATCTGTCCTGGGACCAGCCATATTTGGCTTGTTCGTAAGTGACATGCGCTAGGATGTTGCAAATAATATAACTAAATTTGCAGATAATATGAAAATAAGTGGGGAAGTTGATACAGAAGAGAAACATCTATGCCTAGTTAAGGATCTGAGTAGTATCGAAGCATGGGCAAAATCCAACAAAATGACTTTCGACTCAGACAAATGTACCCATACTTCATTTAAGGAAAAGCAGTCCCCTTAAATCATACTCGTTAAATGGTGCAACACTTAAACATGTACAGAACAGGCATGATCTGAATATTATCTTGAACAACAATTTTGACTTGTCCAATCACTGTGGAAGTGCCACTTAGACAATTAGACATGCATAGAACCTTTGTGAGGCCACACCTTGATTATGGGTCCCCTTTTTGGTTTCCCTACCTGAGAAGAGACATAAAACTGGTGGAGAGTGTCCAGAAAAGAATGACCAAGTTAATCCCCAGATTTAGGAATATGTCATATGACAATAGAGTTAAGTTCCAAGCAGTCACAGCTCCACTGAGAGGTGGTATGGAATCCAAACTGAACAATTCGACCACAAAATTTGCGCTCACCAGTGCCATTAAAAAAGGTTTATTAAATAAATAAATATGTGAAAAGTGCCACCACAATATCTCTGCACCACAGGTAGTATCTGATCAGAAGGCTCCAACCGGTTTCGTGCATCAGCACATCATCAGGGGTAAGTCATACGACAATAGACTTATGAATTTGGATTTGTAGAGCCTTGAGGATAGAAGGATAAGGGGGATATATTATTATTGTTTAAAATATTAAATGACCCAGTACTCATCACATTATGTAAGAACAGGGCACCAAAACTGAGGTCTCACAACCAATAATTACTGATACCTAGGGTTAACACTAACAAGCGGGATGACTTTTATACAGTCAGGGCCCCAAAACTATGGAATATCGTACCTCAGTATCTACTCAACATCATGTCATTTGGCAGATTTAAGTCAGAACTGGATAAATATCTAAGGGAACCATATGCCCACTAAGTAGTTGGAGACAGCCATGAGGGGCTTATAGCCTTCTTCTGTCTGAAAAATCAAGTAAGATTGAGTAAATAAGAAGCTGTAACCATTACCACTGATGTTGGTTTTAGAATAAAAGGCGGCCACCAGTCCTCTCTGCTTTCCTCCACCTGGTGCATAAGGAGAGCCTGTCACTAGATCATCAGCTCCATCTCCATCCATATCTGCAGCCAGCAGCTTCCACCCCAGGTTACAGTATGTGCGCTGGAAAACATTAAGACGTTAACTATATAGTCTGAAGAGATGGGGAGGATGGCAATTACAGTCCTACAAGTGAAATGAAATGAATATAACTTTGCATTAGTAAATAAAGAAGTTCACCTTTCAAACAATCAAATATTGAAATAAGTGCTAATTACTTCATATGTGTCTGTCTAGCTGTCGTATCTAGTCTCTGTGCAAAGCAGCAGTTTCAGCTTTCTTTTAGAGAAGAGTGCACTAATTTTATTTAGCTAGTTATTTAAAAATTCTTGACTGTGAAAGACACCCTTAGCTGTGAATTGTTTCTAGGTATTGTCCAGGGGAAGGCAAATACAGGTGGGAGGAGAAAAAGTAATGCAGATCGATACAGGACAAATGAATAGTAAGGCAAAGGGTAAAAACTATAACAAAACATGCACAGAGCCAATGGGCAGGAGCACAAAAATTAAAAAAGCAAAGTGAGCAGTGCAAAAAATGAAAAAAATAAAGGTGCAAATATACAAATTAATACAAGTAAAAGGTGCAGAATTCAGATTAATGAGGAACAAAACCTAAACAAAATTGTTAAATAGCACACAGGCCTAAAAAGGCACAAGTATAAAGATGAATACTCAAGCTAAGTTGGGGAGAGTGGGAGTCAGCACTGTAAGAGACAGGGTATAGGTGAATGAAATCAAGGGGGAGGTCGTGGCAAGCTGTCATCTGCATGGAGATAGATGCACAACATACAAGCTTTCTGCCCACATGGTTTAGGTAAAAGGTAGTTGTTTTTTTATCTCCTCTTAGAAGCAAAATAGATGTGGGTGCAGGGGGGACAACTAAGCCATTTGTCTTTTTGAGATCCCACACTATGTGATTAGCAACACCCAGGGGATAAATAAGGGAAATGAATCAGCGGGAAGGACATCTAAATCAAATAACCTCAGCACAAAAGCACTGAGGCCAGGGTTACCCAGAAAGGGCATTGACAATTAAGCCAGGTTTCAGAGAAATGTAAAATTACAGTGTTACTTCCCATGATGCTTATCTGAACCTCTCTCAACTGAAAATCCCCATCTAACGAACTTGAGCTGTGTCACCCAACTTTACCACTAATAATGTATGGCACTATTGCACTAAATACAGTCATGATTGCTGATCAGCTGTGACTCAGCAGTTTGGTACTGACAGCATAAAAAAGGTTAAAGTAGCCCTATAAGTTCTGTAACTAGTTTGTTAGGCTGGGAAGACATAGCTGAGAAGGCTGAGAAGAGGAATGACTATGGAGGGTACATTCAGCAAGGACATGAAGAATGTGAAAGTTTGTGTAGAGGACAGCTGAGATCCTGCAATCTACCTTTGGTTCAGGAAAGAGAAAGGGAAGGGAACTCTGATCTCAGGGACAGTTTTGAAGGGGAAGGCTATGTTGTTCCATCACAAGCTTGGGTGCCAGTCTCCATTTGCAGCCAGTGATGGGTGGCTAGTCTGGTTTAGATGTTGGCACAGAATTAGACAGCTACGGCTCTGCGGGGAGAAGCTTAGTGCAGCAGATGACAGCATAGCACCCTTTACTGAACTTCTGTTGTCAATTATGGCTCAGTCTTGATCAGCTGTATAATGCTGATGAGACAGGATAATTCTGGTGCTGTCTCCCCAACAAGACCTTGGTTGCCAGCACTGAAAGGGATGCTCCAGGGTTCAAGAAACAAAAGGAGTGTGTCATAATCCTTGGCTGTACCAATGCTAGTGGGAGTCACAAACTTTGTCCCCTACTGATAGGAAAATCTAGGGAACTGCAGTGTTTCAGGCATGTAAACCTGAAAAATCTTCCCCTTCACTATGATGCACAAAAAAATTCAAGGATGGACACTAGCATCTTTTTGCGGTGGTATACTGAGGAGTTTATGCCCAATGTGAAGCAGTTTCTCCATGCAAAGGGTCTGCTTTTGAAAGCACTTCTGTTTCTGGGGAATTCCCCTGCTTGTCCTGAGATGCCTAAGATCAAAACACAAGATGGCACCATAACCTCTTTTCCTGTCACCCAACACCACCTCCGAACTGCAGCCCTGTGATCCGGCCATTCTGGACATTTTCAAATGGAACTACCAAAAAAAACTTGCACACTGTCCTTGATGAAAAAAAATTAAGAACTTACCCTTCAAGACATCATGAAAGGACTCACCCTTGAGGATGTCATGTACATGGGTCCAAAAAGAAGTTTGTTATTACTACTGCAAAATTCAAATTGTATCTGTTTTAATTAATTTTTTATACGTTTTGCTGAATGTTAGTTGTTGTTTGTCATTGTTCATGTTTTCGGGTTGACCTGAAAAAGGACTTGTCCAGTGTCCCTACCCGGTAAACAAATCTTTAAATACTGTAAAAAAAAAATAAACATGGCAGGTGAGGAGTGGGATGCCATAAGACCAGACACTATACCCAAAGCCTGATCAAAGTCAGGGATACTGCAAAGAATGGAGATTTCTGAATCAGAGCCTGAAACCACTGCTGCTGCCATGTTGACCACTGTTTCCACGGCTACCCTGGTTACCATAGCAATGTGTGACATAGAGCCTGCTACTGAAACACTCTCCAACATACAGACTGCTACCGAAACACACTCTGAAATGGATACACTGACTGAGCTGACTAGTAAGCTATCACTCAATCACTAAAAACAGCAGACACAGACACGTGTTTCATGCTGCATAGAACTCAACAGTATACTGCATCTGTTACAGATGAGGTACACTGATGAGTCCTGTGTAGGAAGAAACAAGTGTCTGTGTCTTCTGTTTTAGCCTTTGCAGAGTGTGTGAGAGGCCATTTCGCAAATTTGTACCATACACTGCTGCTTAAATCAGAACCAGTCTAAATTCTTTCTTGGTGATTTGCCTTAAAAAAAGGGACTTAGCAGCATGGACAGCCTTCGTGTATGAATTTCTAAGCACCCTGTAGGAAAGGAGATCAGGCAGAGAGCAGGAAAATTTGAAGCGGGCCCAAACTTGATTGTGGGACTTACACTGATCAATAAGATCAAGTGTAATTCAGAGGTGGTGGGAAGATTTAACCCTGGGAATGCTGAGGGGGAGGTGTGCTTGCCCCAGACAAAAGTTCTTTCTTTTTTAACTTTTATTGCAGTTATCATACAGCAAATATAATGACAGTCCTTAACTGTTTGTTTACAGCACTTTTCATACCAGCTCTAATTTGCCTTAAATCAGTTACATATTCCACTGTGTGACCTCTATCTATTACTCTTCATCATTATTTTAGGATTATGTCTTATCCACATTTACTTCAAGATAAGTAAGTTAATTTAACAACATTTCCAACTAAACCAAGAGATAAGAAATTAAAATAAAAGTAACAACCTGTAAACAGGAGTGAGGCTATCTGTTACATTATTAGTTCCTAACAATCAAATGGTATTTGAGTCTTTTGTGCTTTTAGTTTTTTCTATCATCCCGTATGGCTTATCCATCATCTATTAGTACCCTTCTGCTTGCTGGGACAGGATTGCTCTCCTCTCCTCTCCATTTCTTCTATAAGTTCCATTAAAGGCAACCAGACCCCCGTCATGTTTTCTGTCCGTAAGTGTAGGTCCGCTATAATTTTTTCCACATGGTAAATCTGTTTAACTATTGAAATCCAATCATTTAGATTTGGGGACGACAGGGTAAGCCATTCAGACAAAAGTAAATTTGATAAGGAACAGGAAATGGTCCATGTCATTTATAATCAAACACCAATGCATTACACATAGGCTTAGGTGCAGTAATCAGACAAGGTGCAATTGATGGGAAGAAGCATCCCATATGTATTTCAGCAGGAAACTAAATGCATAAGAAATGAGGTCTTCTGCCAAAGCAGAGCAGGGCTGCCTTGTTATTCCGTGATCTCTTAACAAAATGAAGCCCTACAATCCTACCTGCGCCTGATGACTCTTCCAGTTGTTCACTGATCACAACCGGTAGTGTCTGCCTGGGAGATTATTTGTAGATAATGTAGAGAGAGCCATCTGCACTGCTGCTCAGTAAGGAGTCTTTCAACAACTAGATTTATACCATCATGATCCATTCAATGCACACATCATAAACATTGTAGAGTGCAGTATGCTACTTCGCCACCAAATGGCAAAGTATATGATGTTATCACATTTTAGAAAATGGGCTTGCAAATATAAGAAATCTCATTGGCTGGCAGGGAGTACATTAATTTACAGTGAGAGCCCTGCAAGTTAAAAGTACCAGCCAAGCCAACCCAATGAAATATCTTGGTGCCAATCCTGCTGTCCAATTGGTCAACAGCAAGAAATTAACTTTAAAAATCGCTGCCATTTTTCTCTCTCGCTAAGCGAGAGATACTGGGCTGGCACCAACGTCCTCTAACAACAGATCCCCCTCCCCAGTGACTCGCAAAATGCACATTGAACAAAACATACTGAAGTGGCATAAAAAATGACACTTTTCTCTCAGTTCTCGCACACTAAAAAAAGAAATGAAAACTATTCTGAATGAGTAGCGCTACTGCATCGTGCGCTCAGCGCTACTCACAGTCAACATTGCTCCAATGCACAAACCTCTTTAGCAGTCAGTATCCCCCACAAACAAATCACCCCAAAGAAATAACTTTATCTTTTTTGAGGGGAGTGAGCAATTAAAGTACTTCCATTACAGTCTCCATTTGCAGAGTTGAGTTCACCACCATACGTTCCCTATGTGATCTTGCCTCAGACAGCCACTAGCATCTCAAAGTCAAAGTGAGACGAAAAACAAAACATAGCTAACTGTAACAAGATGGTTAGATTACCGCATGCTGTCAGTAAAAAAATACATAATAAAAAAAAGAAATTGAAGTGGGGGGAGACTCCAAATGCCAAAATAGGACATATTGTACAAAACAGCAAGCAAACAGTCAAACAACAGCAAAAAAACTGCACTGCCATCTACTGGAAAGTACTGTTGTAGATACCAGTAAAGGGACTACTTTACTTATAGACAAACAATAACATAATTTTGAGTATTTTTATTATTTTTTATTTCTTAAATATAAAAAAAACTCTTTACAGATACCCATTTTCTAAGTGCAATAATACCCTCTAGGGTGGGTGGTATTTGCAATACTGGACCTTCTAGGGGATATTAGGCCCTCCGCCTGCAACGTCGGGCCTCATTACGCCTCATTACGATCCTTGGGGGGTCCAGTATTGCCCAATACCGCCCGCCCTGTTGGGTATTATTGCTTGCACAATACATATGTAAAATTGTTAGGATACTACACAGTCGTCTGCAGTCCTCAGTCATATGAGTGGTAAGAATGACAGACTATTAAGATGGAGCTTTGCACTGCAAGCTTATGATATGACTGTCAGCCAGATGATTTGTCCCCCAAATAGATTAGTGGCCAGGATATTCCCTTGATACACACAGGGATCTGAATAAAAAGTACATGTGAAATTAAAAGGCGGATTCCAGTTCAGAAATGAAAAGTCTGACTCAGCTCCTGGAGTGAAATTAGAAGTCTGCCTCAGTTCCAGGAGGAAAATAAGGAAATACTGAAACACCTAAAATGTAGCTCCCAGACAGCATTAGTGTAAAACTGCAACAAAGAAATGAATGAACATGTTCCCGGACCCCTGCCAGGTATTTTCAATCCTACATCAATGGCTGTGAGTTTCCCTAGTGATTTCTTTTCCTTGGCCAATACTGACCTGCATACCCCTGCCAGGCATTTTCTATCCTACAGCAATGGCAGTGAGTTTCCCTAGTAATTTTTTTTCCTTTGCCAATACTGATCCCCAGACCCCTGTCAGGTATTTTCAATCCTATATCGACAACAGTGAGTTCCCCTAGTGATTTTTTTCCCTTTGACAATACTGATCCTTGGACCCCTGCTAGGTATTTTCGATAAGGTACAGAGCTAGAGAGGTCACACATGTTAGAAACAGTGGCGGTGGAGCGTACCAAAAAGTGATCGGTCAGAACTGCAATGGCCAGGAGGCAAAACTATGCCACACTTCTGCGCAGTTCACCAGGAAAACAGTTACCTTCTCGAATATGCTTTGGTCAACCTAGTTGGGTTTCTCTAATCCTAAGTAATTCACAAACATTCAAAAATAACCCATTCTATATTCTCACATTTGCTTCCAGTGGCCATTTTGGGTCATAACAATGGATGATTTCAACATCATAGAGAGTTTTGAAAGATGCATTGAAGCCCAGATAACTATACAGTGAAACCCAGTAAATTGTGAAACAAAATATAATTAACATTTTTTTTCCAAAATATACTTTCTTCTGTTTCCTGGATTCTCTTTGTATATCAAGTACAAAAAAAAGTAAAAGTAGCTGGCCTACTGCCTTTAGAATTTCAACCAGCCCCATTTATTTTATATTAATATTGCTCCATTGATTGAAATGTGGGGGGTCAAAAGGCTTTGGCTGACTCCAGAATGATGAAAGTGAGGGGTCTGCAGACCCCCCTGAATCCCTGTCTCCTCAACCTATGGTTAGGAATAAATGTCAAGGCCCCAGCACTGCCTGATGCTAGCATTCTCTGCCTAATTTGGAACTTTGCAGATCTCCCCCAACCTGCTGTTTACTAGACATCATCCTAAGAACCACCTGAATTTCAGTTTCTTTTTTACGTTTGATGCGCGCGTGTACAAACATTTTGCTACAGTGAAAGGGAATTTCAGGGGTGTATAACTACCTAGCCATTGCAGTTGAAAATAGCACAGGCTCAGCAGTCTAGACCAATGATCAGGCAGTGTGGTCGTGACACCACTCCTGCTTGCTGGGTGGAAACTTTGTGTGTTTCAAAGGACCAAAGATGCCCCAATCAGAGAGGTCTTTGGTCCTTTGATTTGCATGAAGCCGGCTGAGAAAACAGCTGATTGGCTGTCAGCATCAGGGACACTGTCAGCTAAGTGTTGCGCAGTCCTAGTGGCTGGCTTTTTCCTCTTCTTTCCTCTGTTTCTCCCGCCTGTGGCTCATACCTCCTCTCTCGACCTCCCTTTATTTATTTATTTAATTTTGGTAACCGGGTAGGCCCACTGAGTCTAGTAACAGTTCCTTTTTCAGGGGCGATCCAGAATTAATTACAGACACTTCAAAATGTAACATTTGCAGAATTACATAGATAATATTTTACACATCACATGGAAAGGAAAACAATTAACAATGCACAATTAACAACACTTGTAAATACACTTAAATACATTTGTGAATATAGCCACTCACTGATAGATTTATTTGAATCAAGGTATGAAGTTGAGATCTCAACGGTGGCAAGTGCATTGGTTTAGCTCCAGCAGTTGAGCCTTAAGTCCCCTTTTAAATCCCCCTAATGAGTTACACTCCTGGAGATTTGTTGGAAGCATGGTCCAGAGAGGAGGGATGAAGGCTGAGAAAGCCCGGGATGCTTGGGTGGATTTCGCTCTGGGTACCGTGAGGAGCTGTCTACTTGAGGACCTTAGTGTCCTGCCATTTTTTGTTGTTGTCAGCAACTCTTACAGACTCGTGGGGGGGGGCACTGGCCAGCCTGAGCTTGTAAGCTAGGCAGAGAGATAGATATTTTAATCTACCTTCCAAGGTGGGCCAGGATAGGGCTTGGAGGACCTGACAATGATGTTCTCTGGAGGGCAGGCTGCCGCAAACCTGCAGATTATATGATACAGGGTTCTAAGCTTCTGCATCTCAGTGTTTTTAACAGAGAGCAGTACAGGGGAACAATAGAATAGGGTGGATAGGAGGATACCCTGAGCAACCTTGAACTGGGAGTCCTGTGTAAGATAGGGACTAAGGCAATACAGAAGTCCGGGCTTCTGGTTCAGTATCTTAGTGAGCAGTTCAATGTGAGCCTTGAAGGTGCAATCCTGATAAAGGGTAATTCCTAGATACCTTAGGGTCTCAACTACCTCGACTCTAGTCCCAGTTGATAGTGAGAGGGCTAGTTTGTTACACCTGTCTGGTCCAAGGTTTTTTGGGCCGAATAGTATTGCCCTAGTTTTTTTTTGCTATTTAGAACCAGTTTATTATTATTCATCCATCCCTCCAGCTTCTGGAGGTCTCTGGACAGCAATCTGTTCAGGGTGTCAGGGTCATTTGTGGACCTGTATAGCTGTACATCATCTGTTTACAAGGTGATCTTTGGCTCATCACAGAAAGTAGGCATTTTGCCTGCCTTGTTCCCCTTCTCATTCTCCAGTTCTGTGTGTGTTGTGCATTTATCTATCTTGCTTCTTGTGTGGCTGCTCTGCAACTCATGCTCATTCTCTCTCCCGATCCCTCCTGTGCTCCTGCCACTCTGCAGCTGGTCTGCTGCTTTTCTCTGCTTCTTCCTGCTTCTACTACTACTACCCCCCCACTCAGTTCTTATCTTGTAAACCTGTAAAAATGAAAACCATCCATCAATGTCTGTTACGCCATTATCCCCACCCGACCCTCACTCATCACCCACCACCCCAAACCCCCCCAAGTCCTTACTCACCCATCTGGGGTCCAACACCATTATCCTTTCTAGACCGAAGACACGTCTTGTCTTCACTCTTTGATGCCATCCACAGACTGAGGAAATCAGGTATGTGGTTCAATCTATTTCAGTGGGATTCTGAACTTAATAACTTGTCTGTTTTTCAATATTTTTGCCTTAAATTTTCAACATGCCTTTTTTGAGACGCCACCTCATGAACAATGCAATTGGCATTAAGAAAATCTGTCCTGAAAGGTAATTTTGCAGTTGCTGCATGAAATCACCTTTCAGGCAGGAGTTGAGCATTTTTTCCACCATTGTTCATGGGGTGGAGTTATAAGAAGGCTATGCTGAAAATGTGACATAAAAATATTAAAAAAACAACAATGTTATGAGCCTACGTTGAAGTTTGCGAACACAGGTTCGTAACTTTGGTAATTTTCAATATTTTCCCCCCAAATTTTCAAACTAGCCATTTCTTCACAGCACCTCATGAATGTGACAGCTGTCATTTTTCAAATCTCGGCATGAAATCACATTTTGGGTAGGAGTTGAAAACTTTCTCCACTACTGTTCATGAGGTGGAGTCATAAGAAGGCAATGTTGAAAATGTGGGGCAAAAATGTTAAAAAACAATAACATTATGAGCCTATGTTGTAATTTACGAATGCAGGTTCATAACTTTGGTAATTTTCAACATTTTGTCTCCAAACTTTAAACATAGCCATTTCCTCAAAGCACCTCATGAATGTGATAGCCGTAAGTTTTCATATCCCAGCTGAAATGTGTTTTCACATCCCAAAAGGTGATTTCCCAGTTCCTGTGCATAATCACCTTTCAGGCAGGAGTTGAACTTTTTCTGCACTATTGCTTATGGGATGGGGTCATGAGAAGGCTATGTTGGGGGGCACTGTGGAGCACACCTACAGATTACATGCACTTTAGCTTGGCTCCGTGTTTCACAAACTTTCAAGCTTAATTTCATTGCTTCAACTACTGCCGATGACAGTCTAGAAGGCATTTTTGGAAAGAGGGCTCCATCCTGAAGAGATCGGTACCGAATAGTGCGATGGATTCATACAGAAGGCAGGCAGGAGTGGTAATAAAAATACTCTGCAAGTGGACGCCCAGGCCATATCTACATCCATGTTATCGGCAGCTGGCCCTGAACCCCTATGGAGAGCACTGCAAACTTCAATATAGGCGATCGACATGAAAGTGGAGTTGATTTTGCAACGCTTTGCTGATCAGGACATTAAAGTAGAAGTAGTACCATAAACAGTGGCTTTGGCTGAAAAAGTCATCACACAAGCCTTGACTGCCACCTCTAAGTTGGTGCAGGAGAACACACAATTACAGTGTAATACGTGAATAGGGCTTCTCATGTACGGTTGATCGGGCCCCAGAGGGGAGTGAAGAGGATAATTTGCTGGCTTTTTTACAATCTTGGCTCTCTGAGGCATTAAGACTCAACTCTGATGCAGTTGCTGGCCAACTGCATAAAACATACAGAATTACACCTCGTGCAGCAGGGCCTCAAACAGATGCTCCCCTGAACAGTCCTGTTGGTGACTGCCAGTGCAGCAATTCAGGACCTACTCCTCCAGGCCGCAAGATCCACAGGCTATCTCAACTACAATGGAACCACTTTACATCTGTTTCCAGACCTCTCCCATGCAACGAGGGTACATAGGAAGAAATTTGATGCGGTTCATGCTAAACTCAGGGTTTTCGGGGTAACACACTCCTTATTAATGCTGGCTTATCTTCACATTTATTATGTAGGGAAGACCTTCCAGTACACTGACCCCTCTTGAAGCTGGGAGGAAGACTGAAGTGATAGCCAGGGAGTTCGAGGCTCAAGGAGCCAGCCAGCCAACCCGAGGATTCTGATTAGGAGACCTGAAAGTGGAACTGTAAAGTAATGACCTGATCATTTAGTTAATCAACCTAAGTTGATAACTCATTCTGTAAAATGCCTTTATAGATAGTCACTGCCTTATTGTTCTATTCCACTTAGTTGTGGCATTTCAAAACGAAGTTGTAACAAAAGTTCTATTTTTCTTGCCCATGAGTTTATTATTTGGGGTTTATCTAATTTTAGAGAGATGAATCCTAGTTGTTTTTTATTATTGGACTATTGATGCAAGGTTCTGGGGCATGTGAGCTATAGCTTATAAGTGTTTCAAATTAAGATAATGATGTTTGGATCTGAGATCATGTCAACACTTTGTGTTGTGGTAAATCTACGGACTCAATCATTTTGGGTTTGACCACCAAAAGTCTTTGTGGGGTGCAGCTTGTACTGGACTAAAATCTATAATATATGCATACCTATTGGAAATTCCCCCACTTTCTTATTCCAGATTGCATAAGCTTGTTAAACCTGGTACATTGGATGTACAACTGATATATTATTGTTTCTATGCCTTACATGAGTGTATTATATGATATTGCTTATGCTAATATGCAATAAACATCAATTAAAAAAAGAAGGCTATGTTGAAAATTTGGCTTAAAAATATTTAAAAAAACAACACAGTTATGAGCCTACATTGACGTTTGCAAACACAGGCTTGTATTGTTGGTAACTTTCAATATTTTGACCCCAAATTTTCAACATAGCCATTTCTTCACAGCACAGCATGAATGTGACAGTTGGCATTTTTCAAATCCTGGCTGAAATGTGTTTTCACATCCTTAAAGGTGATTTCACAGTCGCTGTGCGAAATCACCTTTTAGGTAGGAGTTGAACATTTTATCTACACTTGTTCATGAGATAGGATCATAAGAAGGCTATGTTGAAAATTTGGGGCAAAAATGTTAAAAAAACAATAAAGTTATGAGCCTGTGTTGGAATTTATGAACTCAGGCTCGTAACTTTGGTCATTTTCAGTATTTTGACCCCAAACTTTCAACATAGCAATTTTTGCACATCACTTCTTAAATCCTGCATGAAATGTGTTTTCGCACCTCTGGTAAGAAATGACATTTCGGCCAGTATACTATTACTGGTACATGTCATGCCTATAAGGTGAATCCTAAAACAAGTCTCTTCAAAAATTGGGGTCAAAACATTAAAAACAAACAAATAGTTTAATAAGCATCAAATGTTCACCATTGACAAATGCTTGTTAGAAATGAATGTATACTTTGCTAGCAGTTAGAGACACGTAATTTTTTTTCCGGGGGGGTTAGACTAAAGAGAACAATGATGATGATTAGCCAGTTAATTAGCTCCAGGTGATTAGCTTCTTCTGCCAGTATGCTGCTTCAGAAATGACATAATGCTCCTGCTATGAGAACATCACGGTGTGCAAATGGAGAAGGCTGAAGCCAGCTGCTTGTAGCAGTAAATACATTCAGGCTCTCAAAGGATCACTGCTGCATGTTTGCATGTGCACAAACAATGGCAGCTTTCTGTGCCACAGGATATCAGATTCTCAAAAGGATACCTAAGTGCAAAGAGCAAGAAGTAATGTCCTAACTGGGAACTGAACCCAGCTCCCCAGAGTACCATCCTGGGGTGGTGTTATGTATACTGTAAAATACTGGTATTATCTTTTCCAAGGTTTGACGTTAGAGGGAAAAAGTGGGAGTATGCTACAGTCAGACCTGAAAGCCTGATGTGGGTACATGGGGTCTGGAAAATACATTCTTTTTAAAACTGCTTTTATGCCATATCCCTGCATACCCACCCACCCCAACCAACAAAGCCATAACTCTCCTACATCTCCTAGAAATACATCCCTGGGCAGAATGATGTTGAAAACAAGCATGAACTAATTCGGGGAAAGAAGTGTCAAAAATATCACCATTTTCCTTTTCACTTTAGGATTTTTAAGAACTTACCGAGCAGTTTATAGTAACACTTGGCTTAGACAGAAGTCCTTCTGTTTTACTTCCAAAATACACATACACACGTCCCTGAAACATGGAAAATATTACAAGTATTAGATAGGATATTACTGTATTCTCACTTGATGCAAGTTCATGTACATTTTTCCTTTTTTTAACTTGCTATTTTACTGCTTTTTCAGTTAAACAAACACTGTACAGTGCATACATTTACCACACTGCTTCATCATCTTTTTTTAATTCTTTAGTAGCTGGAAAGCCCACGAGGCACAAGTACCTGTTCTTAGGGGCCACCTGGAAGCATTGGGGAGGTTAAATGACTTGCTGAGAGACACACATTAAGCATGTGGAGGTTGTGGGAATCAAAACCAGATCTGCTGGATGTACCACACTTATTTACAGTACAGCTCATTACTCTAACCTCTAGGCTATACTGCCAGCCCCGCCATGGTAAATAAGTGTAATCATCATCATGCCATGGTAAATAGCAGAAAAGGTTTTTACTATATAATGAAGAAACTGAAAAATATATCAAAATTCTTACTGTGTAACTCCGATCAGGTGCTCCTACAGAGGGTGCTCCAACAGCTAAGTCCATTATTCCATCTCTGTTGAAATCAAGTACAGCTACAGAAGATCCAAAGCGACCTGAAGACTGGAAAGCAAAACCTTAGGTTAAATCTTGCATAGTGGAGGAGAAACAGAAGAGCCACTTCTACTTACTGGCCTTTTCCTGAGTACTGGTGCATCCCTGTAGATTGAGAGAGATAACATGGGGTAGAACCCTCCCATTCAAATTCTCAAAAGTGTTTTGATGGTTTGTGCATTGTAAGATAGCATTAAAGAACAAAACTGGGACATATTAATGAATAATAACATTAGACGATCTCTACCTGAGATGTTTGTGGCAAACGGAAATATACAAATGAGGCCTTTGACACAGTAAATTACAATAAACCAAAAATGTTCCCACAAGCAGCCATTTTCTGGCACCTGGCTGGGAAGTGTTGATGGCTCGCGTCAAAGACGAGGACTATATTCATCGTTTTTAATCATTGACAGTGTGAAAGGAAAATCAGTTTTTTTACAACTGAAACATGTTTCCACAATTGTGTGCTCTTGGCTGTAAGCTGTATCAAGTGTTTTGAAAAATCACAAAGCACACTGGCCTCATAAATAATCAATAAGACTTATGATGGTTAACAGTGCAAAACAAAACCATGTCAAAATTATCAACTCATTTAAAATTGATATTAACACTTGGTCTGAAACATATCCAACAACAGTTTGATTCAGGCATCTGGCAAAGTCCATTTCCTCCCACACTGTGTGTACAACAACAAACCAGGTGCAGTAACAAGGGGTAGCTAGCCCCTACTCACATAATACAAAATCCAAAAACAGTTCTGTACTCTCAGTGCAAACACGAACCACAGGCATTGAGTTCATTCAAAACAAATTTATTCCATCAGGTTCAAGTAAATTTGTGCAGTTCTATACAAACTCAGGTGTGCCCTCGACTCATTCCCAGCGCT